>CM060946.1:89730425-91078516 GCA_030765085.1 Allium cepa | reverse complement strand
AAAATATTTGAATTATAAAACGAGTTTTTATAAGTGTTAGAATGAATTGTGAATGAATTTCATAAATGAATGAAATTCATAGAATTATAAACGGTGAAGTTATAAATGGAATTTTATAAGCAGTAGGTTTATAAAATTTGTAAAGTTATAGAAAGAATAGATTTGGATAAATAAATGAATCTTATAAGTTATAAGATTTATAATTTGGAAAGTCTTTAAAAGAACGATTTTGTAAAATAATCGTTTTTTAAGCATTTAACTTATAATATGAACTTTTAGTATATAATTGAGTTATGAATTGAATAGGTTAATAAAGGAGATTTATAAAGGAAGTTGTTGTAAAATAAATAGAAATGGAATTTATAAACATTGTTTTATAAATCCGCAACGACTTATTTTGGATAATTAAATTGTTGTAACTTATCTACGGTGTTATATTCACGTTTTAGACGGTGAATAATCCTTTAAAATAAATTGAATAGAAATGATGAAATTGGTTAATGAAGTATATTCACGTTTTTGGATAGTGAATAATATGTTAAAGAAAATGTTTTGGATGTGATGTTTTAAATAGAATTAAAACAATCTAACGATGTTTTTAAATGTGTTAAGATTCGAAACCATAGATTTCAACATTCATTGTTGAAATAGACGTTTTCGAGAAATAGAAGGAAATGGTGGATTATAACACTGTTGTTATAGTAAATGATTTCCGAAAGGAAATGTTTTGTATAGTATTGGGATTTATATATCTATTTTAATTTCGAATCCCTATACTAGTGATTTTGGGTTGTCGTAACGATGTTTTATGCAACATTCGTTTAGGCCCAAATAAATATGTTTAAGAGAATGATTTCCTTAGAGAATGAAATATATATACTTAATTTCGATTTAAGTATATTGAATATTTTCCAAAGGTTGAAAATAAATAAAAATTGTGAATTACTTATGAATAAATAAGTATGGAAATGTTTTTCCAATGTGAAATGAAACGTTTTGAGAATTTATCTTTTTGAAGATAAATTGAAATGAATAATTGAAATCGTATATGCATGGATATTTTGGAATGAAAATTCACTATGGAATTTATAAAAGAAAGTGGAATTTGTTTAAAAAATAAATATTGATTTATTTTTGAGGTATTGAAATTTTATATCTTGTAAAGATATTTTTGGGAAATAAATAATTTGAAAAATTATTTGGAATCTGGTGATGTCGTGCATATCCATTGATAGTTCAATAACCGACTATCAATATTTACCTTTGAAAGGTATTTGTTGTGATTTGCTTGAATTTGAATGCCACACTTATTTTTAAATTTTTGCGCTCGTTATTCGGATTACCCATTCCGAATAGTGATACGACGTAATGGATAGCATTGATGACCTGTGTTGAAGACCGGGTATTTGCGAGAGCGATAGGATGACCTATCGATTGACTCTGCACCGAGTTGCTCCGGTATAGAGTTCTCCATATGTGATGGGGAATTCGATCAGGATTGTGGATATCCGGATTGCAAGGACTTCTTTGTATGTGCCTTCGGATCTGTTCGAGCCCGGAACAGACTTGTATGGATAGTATGTCTGACATTACAAATTGAGATATAAAGCCAATTTCTTTCAAATATATTTCTGTTGGTGGCGGAGAATTTATTCTCCTAGCTTAACACCCTTCTCTGAGACGTACGAGCTCAGAGGTTATGTAGTTGAAGGTTATTAGCAATATATTCCCAATTTGGCAATGTGACATGCTGAGTGTTGCTATGAAATGATCATTGTGTTGATCATTTGTGATAGGATCATTTGTTTGATCGTTTATCTTTGTGATCATTTCTATGATCGTTTGTTGACCCAAAGCACAGCTTTTGTATAAAGCGTGGCTTTGTGGACGAGACTTCGTCGAGCCTCACACCCCGGAATGTTCAAAATAGGAAAGATGCAGCAAGGTTATGAGGGGTAGCTCCCTTTAGGGTATGTGCATTTCCTTCTGGAAAAGGGTGGTATCATGGTATGGAGCCCAGATACTTACTCATGTTGAAACACTTATTATTTGGTGTGATGTTGATTACGAGCGCTCGGTTAAAGGTCCCAAAGGACCGGGGGATGGCATACTCGTGTCAGTAGTTACCCAGTTAGGGTAACCCGGCCTTGTGTTGGCAGAGATCCGGTTTGGTTCTCGGGGACGTCCTTCCAGAGGCGTTCTCATGTGGCAATGAGAAGTTCCTTGGCCTGACCATTTGTTGGAAATCCAAAGAAACAATACGATCTTGTACGGTTTTAGTTGTATAACCTGCCATGGAATGTGGCGGTAACCTGCTATTGAACATGGTAGCTATAGTAGGCATAAGTGCGGAATGCCTATGCTGGCTAAGATTTATATCTTTATTTTCGAAATGAATTTTTCCTGCACTATGCACTAGTAATAATATCAAATGTTCTTTTTAATGCGTATCAAGCATCTTTGACTATCATAAGGAGAAATCTCCTCCGATTCTGCGTTGGCATGTGTGTGTGTGCGGGAGGCCTTATGGTAGTCTCATTTTTAAAAGCATTGCGAATTGACTTTAAAAATATTCCTCTATTTTGATTTTAAAGATAAATAAACTGTTTTGAGTTCTCACACCAGTCTTGCTCATCTTAGTGAAATGTGATGGGGGGTTCTCGCTTCGCGGTTAGGTGGGGAACGGGAGACTTTTGCCCCCACATGTCCTCTTTTAGGGGGTTGGTTAGGCGTAAGCTGAGACAGTCGAGAGGCTGGCCGTAAAAGCAAGTTTGGGATATCAGTGTAAGCCACGGTGGGGCTGGGATGGTTGAAAAGCCTACTGGTTGTGACCGCTGACGGCGCGTACGTTACAATGTGGTATCAGAGCATATGGTTAAGCGACAACCATGGCTCTGTTGGGTATTATTCATTAGAGATAGAGTCAGTAGTAATCTAGAATGAGTTTGAGTGTAATAATAGCTATGAGTGCGTATTTGTTAGTGAATATAAAATTTGTTTTGTATTGTGTTGACTTATCGGTTGATTGTTTATAGATTCCGGTCGATGTAGTCTAGCTAACTATCATAGATAGGGGTTTCTAAACTCTTAAACAAGATAAATCGACATAGTATTGTTTTAAATTGGGTAAATGAAATAATTTTACCTTGATTATATTTTTATATATAAAGAAATAATTTTTCAGAATTATTAAAATGTATATAAGTAGATTGTTTGGTTGATAAGAAAATAAGAGAATAATTGTATAAGCAAATAAATTATAGAATTGAATTATAATTAAAGTGATTTACAATTGTGAAATAAACTTATATATATAAGAAGTGAAACTATATGAATATATTTATGAATATGAGTTGTAAATAAAAATGAATTTAAAGTTAAATGGAAATTTACTTTAGAATTTGGAAGCTGAATTGATTTATAAGTGGGAATTTAAGTTAAGTAAAACCAAGTGATGTTTATAAAATGAAGTATAACTTAAGAGATGTTGAATGAAGTTGATATTGGTATCGAAGTAAATTAATAAAGTTAAGTGATAGATGTGAACTTGAGTTATATAAATGAATTGTAATTGAATTGAGTGAATGGATTAAATGTTAATCAATTGAATGTAAATTAAGTTGATATGAAATAATGAATGTAAGTGTAATTCATTAAAATCTAATGTTATTGGAAATTGAAAGTGATGGTGTTAAACCAAATTGAATGAATATAGCAAAGGAATTTGGTTGTAATGAATATACATTGGTTGTTATATGATAGTTGGTTGATTCTATATTCATTAAATATTAATGAAATTGAATTAGCGAAATTAGAAAGCTAAAGTAATTGAAATCAATTGGAAGTTAAGTGAATCTTAAATAGAAGTGAATTTGATTTGGAAGTGAACCAACTTGAATATGGATTAGTCAATATAAATTAATTGAAAATGAATGTTAGTAAAAACATCCACTGTTAATGAATCAAATGTGATTAAATTGAAAACTATTTCATTGAATATTAATGAGAATATGAATGAATATTTATTGGTTATGAATGCTAGTTGGATGATAGTTGGTTGATGGTTGAATATATTGCTTTTACTGCATTTGCTATGTTGGCATATATAGTTATTATGTTGATATATGTTGTATTCGATACTATTGTCTATATACATGTTTCTCATGTTGTTTGTTGAGTGTTTAGTAGGTGCGGATCGCGTTTGCTTCGCATTTAGAGCTCGCTTTCGCGCTATATTAGCCGTATATGCTTGCTAATAAAATATAAGGTACATATCTCGGATTAAATATCGTACTTTTACACTTTTTTCCCTGCGGGATGCCTCATCACTTGATGAGATGTATATTTGTGATATATATACTGTCATTTTTTTTCCAGATCGACCCGCGCAAAGGAGACTATGGCGAATTTTTTCGAAAATTTAAGGCGTTAGAAAAAATTTGAGAAAATTGGAAAATTTTGAGAACTTCAACTTTGATTTGGAATTGAAAGTTAAACAATAGTAGTTGTTTTTGAAAAGATAACTAAGTATGATTTGAAAACTTAGTAAAGTTATTGTAAGAAGTTTAACTATGGATTTTGGGAAAGTTAATAGATTTTGTAACTTTTCTTACTTGGTAATTTCGAGGACGAAATTCTTTTAAGGGGGGAAGTATGTAACCACCCCAAATTTTTATTAATTAAAATTTGAATATTTAATTAATTTTAAATATTAATAAGTGAATTTATAAGTCGAATAAATTTTATTTCGAATAATTGGATTTAATTGGATAATTAAATCGATAATTTAATATGTTAAATCATGGAAATAATTAAAATTTGGATTAAATATGATTGAAAATGATTTGTAAAATTTTATTTTATCATATTGAAGTTAGAACGATGTTATAGAACTTTTAAAATTGAATTTAAAGTTTATTTGTGAAAATTGAATATTTTAATATTTAATCGACTAGTGAAATCAGCCATTTTTCGAACAGTCTCAGAATTGGACGAAACTAGTTCCATTGGATCCGTAATAGTTTATTATTATCGGATTTCAATTTTCGTGGCAATCGGAGTTATCGTTTGATCGTGGTCAGCTCGAAACGCATCGAAATTATTTTAATATTAATTTGCAGAGTTAAAATAGCCATTTTTCAAACTGTCTCGGATTTCAACGAAACTAGTTTCATCGGATCCGTAATGTGATATTATTGTAAAGTTTCAAATTTCATGTCAATCGGATTTACCGTTTGTCCGGTGCAAGCTAAAACGCCTAGAAAATCGTTTAATCGGTTTAATTTTAAATCTAACGTTTATTGCCATAACTCGCACAGATGATCGAATTAGCTTCCGAAACTTGTTCCATTGTGTCCGAAACGCGGGATAAACCCCAGAAACGTCTGTCACCGCGCGTAAATTGGAGTTTTGAAAAGTCGAATGAATAGTGTCGTTCAAACTTATGTAAATAGACCATCCTCTTCACAAATAAAAAAAAAATTATATTAGGGTTTTAAAAACCCTAGCCGCCAGTAACTAAACCAATGGCCGAAACTCTACCACCTTCTCCCTTGTTTTTCTTCACATCCTCTCTTCTTTAGCAAAAATCATCAACATGAAAGTTGTAGAGCGTGAGGAGCTCTACACATCTAACGGTGGAATTTCGTTGAAACGGCTTGGATTCGCGAAAATTGGGCGATGAAGCAGCGACGTTCGAATGCAATTTTATCGAGTTGCGTGCGACCGAGCTTGGCTGTGCCTTGGCCGAGGGTGGTGTTCGTGGAGGCGCGCGACGTGGTGGTGCCTGATCATGGTGGAAGCGAGTGTGGTGGGTGCGGCTATGGAAGGTTTCGAACGTGTTGGGTTCGAACGAACCTGTAGAGGAGATCGAGTGAGTGATGAGGGAGAAGGAACGTGCAGTCATGATGAAGGAGATAGTGGATCCTAGGGCTGAGAATAGATGAAGGTTAAAATTATAAAGAAAAGTTGTAAATTGTTTATATAAAATTCGTGAAACTTTGAAAAATCATATCTTTTTCATACGAGGTCGAAAACACGCGAAACCAGTTGCGTTGGAATCGTATGGACGAGCACTACGCTATGGAGTTGGATTGGAGTCGTTTGGAGTTAGTGAGAATTTCGGGTAAAATTAAACGTTCGTTTAATTTTATTCGAAATAAATCGCTAAAAACGAAATTGAAATCAAGGTGAGAACTTCTCACTCAATCGAATCGGTTTCGATTTTAATTTTAAATAGTTATATTTAAAATTCTTGAATGTATGTTTGAATGATGATTGTTATCTATTGATTGTTAAAATAGACATTATGCGCCGTTAGTAAGCGGATGTTATTTATTAAAAACATATACCGCGAATATTTCAGAAACAGTGAAATTGGTATTATTTAAGTACTTGGATTTGATTTTCCCACAGTATATAGCGGATGAGACCCTATTGCGCCGTCTATTAAGCGGATAATATTTTAAATCCCATATACCGCGATAATTCCGTACTGGAGCGGAATTGGTATTGTGCTAACATCTTTGGATGCAGAAAAACAGGTTGGAGGGATCCAACTGGATTCCTCAACAGTATTTATTTGATTATGGATATTTTGATATTCGTTGATTATCATATACGATATATGATGTCGTTGTTGTCGTGATTGACTATTTGGTATGTAGCATCATTGGGCCAAATTTTGGAATTTTAAAATGATTTTTAAAGTGATTTTTGAAAGTATACGTTTATAAAATATTTTTGGAATTGATTCATTTTAAATAAATAAATGTTATAAATTTTAATGTTATAAAAATTAGGATTTTTGAGAAAAATAGTTAAAAGTTGATTTTTGAAAATATGGGTTTAATGATTTTATAAAATGGTTTAAATCGGGATTTTTGAATTTATTGTGAAAAGTTAAAAAAATAGGATTTATAAAAATTTAATTATTTTATAAATCAAAATGATGAAACTATAAAGGAGTTTAAATACGTTTTGAAATAATAATATAAATTGATTTATATAAGGGATTTATAAATTGATAATTTATAAATTAAAATATTTGAATTATAAAACGAGTTTTTATAAGTGTTAGAATGAATTGTGAATGAATTTCATAAATGAATGAAATTCATAGAATTATAAACGGTGAAGTTATAAATGGAATTTTATAAGCAGTAGGTTTATAAAATTTGTAAAGTTATAGAAAGAATAGATTTGGATAAATAAATGAATCTTATAAGTTATAAGATTTATAATTTGGAAAGTCTTTAAAAGAACGATTTTGAAAAATAATCGTTTTATAAGAATTTAACTTATAATATGAACTTTTAGTATATAATTGAGTTATGAATTGAATAGGTTAATAAAGGAGATTTATAAAAGGAAGTTGTTGTAAAATAAATAGAAATGGAATTTATAAACATTGTTTTATAAATCCGCAACGACTTATTTTGGATAATTAAATTGTTGTAACTTATTTATGGAGTTATATTCACGTTTTAGACGGTGAATAATCCTTTAAAATAAATTGAATAGAAATGATGAAATTGGTTAACGAAGTATATTCACGTTTTTGGATAGTGAATAATATGTTAAAGAAAATGTTTTGGATGTGATGTTTTAAATAGAATTAAAACAATCTAATGATGTTTTTAAATGTGTTAAGATTCGAAACCATAGATTTCAACATTCATTGTTGAAATTGACGTTTTTGAGAAATAGAAGGAAATGGTGGACTATAACACTGTTGTTATAGTAAATGATTTCCGAAAGGAAATGTTTTGTATAGTATTGGGATTTATATATCTATTTTAATTTCGAATCCCTATACTAGTGATTTTGGGTTGTCGTAACGATGTTTTACGCAACATTCGTTTAGGCCCAAATAAATATGTTTAAGAGAATGATTTCCTTAAAGAATGAAATATGTATACTTAATTTCGATTTAAGTATATTGAATATTTTCCAAAGGTTGAAAATAAATAAAAATTGTGAATTACTTATGAATAAATAAGTATGGAAATGTTTTTCCAATGTGAAATGAAACGTTTTGAGAATTTATCTTTTTGAAGATAAATTGAAATGAATAATTGAAATCGTATATGCATGGATATTTTGGAATGAAAATTCACTATGGAATTTATAAAAGAAAGTGGAATTTGTTTAAAAAATAAATATTGATTTATTTTTGAGGTATTGAAATTTTATATCTTGTAAAGATATTTTTGGGAAATAAATAATTTGAAAAATTATTTGGAATCTGGTGATGTCGTGCATATCCATTGATAGTTCAATAACCGACTATCAATATTTACCTTTGAAAGGTATTTGTTGTGATTTGCTTGAATTTGGGTGCCACACTTATTTTTAAATTTTTGCGCTCGTTATTCGGATTACCCATTCCGAATAGTGATACGACGTAATGGATAGCATTGATGACCGGTGTTGAAGACCGGGTATTTGCGAGAGCGATAGGATGACCTGTCGATTGACTCTGCACCGAGTTGCTCCGGTATAGAGTTCTCCATATGTGATGGGGAATCCGATTAGGACTGTGGATATCCGGATTGCAAGGACTTCTTTGTATGTGCCTTCGGATCTGTTCGAGCCCGGAACAGACTTGTATGGATAGTATGTCTGACATTACAAATTGAGATATAAAGCCAATTTCTTTCAAATATATTTCTGTTGGTGGCGGAGAATTTATTCTCCTAGCTTAACACCCTTCTCTGAGACGTACGAGCTCAGAGGTTATGTAGTTGAAGGTTATTAGCAATATATTCCCAATTTGGCAATGTGACATGCTGAGTGTTGCTATGAAATGATCATTGTGTTGATCATTTGTGATAGGATCATTTGTTTGATCGTTTATCTTTGTGATCATTTCTATGATCGTTTGTTGACCCAAAGCACAGCTTTTGTATAAAGCGTGGCTTTGTGGACGAGACTTCGTCGAGCCTCACACCCCGGAATGTTCAAAATAGGAAAGATGCAGCAAGGTTATGAGGGGTAGCTCCCTTTAGGGTATGTGCATTTCCTTCTGGAAAAGGGTGGTATCATGGTATGGAGCCCAGATACTTATGTTGAAACACTTATTATTTGGTGTGATGTTGATTACGAGCGCTCGGTTAAAGGTCCCAAAGGACCGGGGGATGGCATACTCGTGTCAGTAGTTACCCAGTTAGGGGTAACCCGGCCTTGTGTTGGCAGAGATCTGGTTTGGTTCTCGGGGACGTCCTTCCAGAGGCGTTCTCATGTGGCAATGGGAAGTTCCTTGGCCTGACCATTTGTTGGAAATCCAAAGAAACAATACGATCTTGTACGGTTTTAGTTGTATAACCTGCCATGGAATGTGGCGGTAACCTGCTATTGAACATGGTAGCTATAGTAGGCATAAGGGCGGAATGCCTATGCTGGCTAAGATTTATATCTTTATTTTCGAAATGAATTTTTCCTACACTATGCACTAGTAATAATATCAAATGTTCTTTTTAATGCGTATCAAGCATCTTTGACTATCATAAGGAGAAATCTCCTCCGATTCTGCGTTGGCATGTGTGTGTGTGCAGGAGGCCTTATGGTAGTCTCATTTTTAAAAGCATTGCGAATTGACTTTAAAAATATTCCTCTATTTTGATTTTAAAGATAAATAAACTATTTTGAGTTCTCACACCAGTCATATGACTGACTCGGAGTTTATTGTTTTCCTTCCTAAACTCTGGGTGCCCACCAATTTCCACACGGGCAGTCAAGAGTTAAGGTTTATCAGGATATTTCAGGAGTTGCAGGAGGCAAGCTGGATGGCATGGCGTATTATTAGTATATAGTATTTCTTTTCCGCTGTTTGTTGTTGATGTTGTACACTCTGATGATGAAATGTAATGAAATGTGATGTAATGTAATAACTGATATAGTTCTTTGTTCAAAGATTATTCATTTATTTATTATATATTGTTCCGCTGCGATTGTGAGATTCTGATGTTGTTCTGCTGTTTTCTATTCCGTTCTATTTTCTATTTTCTCTTCTCTCTATTTTCTATCTTGTTCTTTCTTCTTCTACCTTTTCCTTCTTCTTTCTTCTTTCTTAAACCCTCATGGTTCGGTTTTCCGGCATCCGACTGATCGGCATTCGATACAGTGGACGTATTGATGTCGATATTCGGGATTTGAAGAATCGGGTCCTGACAGTATAATAATGATATCATAGCATAAGGGCATCTCAATATAGCAACCTATCATAAAACCATGCATAAGTATCATCACCTAAATAAAAGTCATGTTAAATTACATCTCATTTGTAAAATGTCAAGTGGGTGAAACATAATTACATCCAACTATCTCCATTAATAAGAGGTCATCAAACATCATGTGGCATGCTCATAGCAATGCCTAAGATTATATCTAAGGTAGCCAAATAGTAGACATACCCAAATCCATCATACTCAATGCATACAAAAATACACAATAATAATTCATATCAAGAAACAATGAAAATATAAATAAGGATACACATGGTATCCAAGGTCATCTCTCAAATAGCCATAAAAGATAGGCAAAGGTCCAAGTTTATGCTCTCAGCATATCTAGCTATCCTTAATAGCGATACAATCGATGTGCATAGGGTTACACAACTTCATGGATACCTAGTCTCATGAAAAATCAAAGAGATCAATCATCACATAATGATCATCCAAATTTTTAGCCTCATAATAATTGACTTATCTCTCAACCAATGAAATAACCCAATAGTCTCTCTCTACTAACATACTCAACCCTCAGTTTCATAGATAGTCATCTAAACACTTTGTTCTATGTGCTCTCAGAATCATAAGTAACTATTTTGGCATTGGTCTCAAAAAATGGTCGTCTCCCATGCATCTATATATAAATCTCATTTAGGTGAATAAGTATGTGTCTATATCATCTCATCAATAATAACCAAATGGAAGACTAAAAACTCTCAGCATGCTCCATGAGTCTTTCTTACACGCTCTCAGCGCTACTCCTATAGTTTTTAGTTATTTGGCAGCTACTGTGACCAAATATCCATAAGGTGCAAGATTACACTATGCAATGGTCACGATCCTGTAAGTTCCCCATTGGCAATGAACTGTTGGCCTATGTGACATACTGGCAGCGGATCTTAGCTTTGGCACTTAGTCATATAAATCAAAAAGGTGCATCATGGCTTCGGGGAGCCACCTCGCAATCAGCCAGCTAGTATGGGTTCTAGTCTAATCTAGTTTACTCCACACCATATAATAGGAGTATACATATAACAAATAGACACATTTATGGCTTTCAGCCTACTCACTCTCAGTGCGCATCACTATGAACATAATACCCCATATAATCGACCCTGTTTGAGTGATGTTTACTCACAAAAAGCAGTCAAACAAATATCAGCTCACTTGTCCCATACCACCTGGTGTTAGTCACTCATTTACTCAATGCTCTTAAATTATATTCATATAATATTCTATACCATGAGTCAAAAGAGCAATCAGAATAATATTAACATATATCCATACCAAATGTTAATACTAATCTGTTTATTTAAATTCCTCACAATCTAGAGTTTCACACAATATTATTCTATATAATATTTCCTAAGAATAAATGGAGAAATATTACCGAATATACCATACGAGACAGCATTATAACTCTCATTCTTCAATACACATAGTACTACAAGTAATTTATTTGAAAGGGGTTTTATTATGAAATACAGTTTTCCTAAAGTCTTCAATACAATTTCAAATATCAATATTCAATTGAAAAATGATTAAATTATAAAACTCTCTTTCTTTGCCCAAAATCATTTCATAGTCTTGAAAATAAATATATGCAAACCTCTTATTTAATTGCAAGGAAATCTATATAATAGACTTCATTCAATTCAGAATCCCTTAAGCTCCTTTTAAAAATAATTGATATGTTTTAATATTCTTTTCTAATGATTGAAATTAATAATAATGTAAAATAAGTTTTATAATTTATGATTTTCTTTAAGCAACGAATTTAAATATACTATTTTTCCAATAAGGATTTCCAATTTAGATATAGTATTTTTCCAATAATAATTTCCAATTTGAAATAAATTTTAACTTAAACATTTCCTAAAGGTATAAAATTAAATTCCATTTTTTGAAAATCCTTCAAATATTTTTACAAAAATTGATTATTTAATAAAATCCTAGAATTCATCGTTTTCCCTATAATTTCTATTAACACAATCCTAAAGAATATTTCACTTAAATATTTCTTATCACTAATAATATTTCAAGCCAATATAAATATCATTCCAAAATTTACTATTTATTTTCAATTTTTTTTCTAACCTTCACCTTTTTATTCATTTACCCCACTCCCGGTCGATTTCTAGTGTTGTGTCCAATTAATATCATCATCAAATTCAACCAATATTACACACAACATAACTCAACCAACGTATACCACACTTTAAATAAAATCTTCCAATAAACATCAATTTCATCCAATAAAAATAAACACTAGCATTCATTTCAATTTCATCCAACTAATTCATATTGAAATAATTCGTCAAGGCAACAATCTATTAATAGATCACAATGGAATTCAAACTAGATCATATTGTGAGTAAGCATATTTACTCACCTAAATTACCAGTAAAAATCCTAATTTGAGCTTCAATACTTCATCTCCAACCAACCATCATGGCGTCACCAGCCTCGACTTTAAGCCACCATCCATGCATAGGTCTTGCGCAACCCAAGAGTCTCACCGCAACATGATGCATGTGCGTCCCTATGAAGCCCCCTTCTTCTTCTAATCGCATATCGTCATCCATGGTTGGCCGTAATCTCTAACATCGTGCCTTTTGGTCAAGTGCAACTTTGATTCCCTTTTTTCCAATCATGTTTTATTTTATTTTATTTTGATTTCGTGAAGGAGATTAGGGCTAGTAGAAAAGGAAAGAGGAAGACGGGTTGGATTTTGGTTATAAGCGAAATAGAAGGCGCTAGAAGCATTGAGAAAATAGATATACTAGAACCCTTCTACTTAAAAATAGTTCCATTTCTAAATAAAACTTTCATTTATCTCTTTTATTTACATTTAATCTCACTTTTATTTTCAGATATAAATACTCTTTCAAATATTTATGAATATATTCCAATTTAACAAAAATCACCGTTAATAAAAATATATTTCGATAAATTACTTTAAATATTTGAACTACTAATTATTCACCTTCGTTAATTTATTAATTTTATTGATGTCAATTGATATTTCTTTTCATCTTCAATCACATGAAAATTATTTACAATATAAAATTATTTTATATTAATTGTAAATATTTTATTCAATTTCAATTATTACTATTTTGAAATGAATTTATTTACCAATTCAATTTTTTTTAAAACTCCTTAATCAAATAACTTTTAACCTAGTAAAATAATTTTTCAAAAGTAAAATTTTCCAAAAATTGAACTTGAACGTTTTGTTTTGATTAAAACAATTTATTATACAAGCGTAGATGGTTGGTTGTTACACATACTGAAAAAAATCGGTAGGTGGAATTCCAAGCGTAGAAATAGTACAATGCGATATGGAATTGTCCTTTCAAAGGACACTCCACATACTGATGATGAGAAGGAGCACATAAAGAGGATATCATGCCCAATTGCAATCGATTTCGTAATATATGTTATGATATTTAACAGACCGGATGTGGCCTATGAATTGGGGTGCGCAAGCTGATATTAGTCTAATCTTAGTGAAATACATTAGACAACTATAGAATGTATTCTTATGTATTTGAGAAATACTAACGACTTATTCCTTATATACGAGAATGACGATCTCCTTATGAAAGGGTGTATAGATTCCAGCTTTCAGAGTGATATCGATGACAATAAGTCTGTATTTGGTTATAATTTTACATTAAACGGTAAGGCTCTTAGTTGGAAAAGTACTAAATAGGAAATAGTAGCTGATTCAACAGTAGAGGCTAAATAGGTAAAATCCCTATTTTCAGGCTGGAAAATAGATGCTAGTGATGCTGCAGTCATCCTTAGCAAAATTTTCCAATGATAAAATGAGATCGGTTAGTGAAGCACTAATATCAATAGCATGAGGATTTATGGATTTTAAAAAAACAATTTCAATCATTAATTTGCAAACTCATACTATAACAATCTGACTTTTCGACCTTTAGATGTCGACACTAATACATTCACGATATTCATGTGCCGACCATCCAAGTGTCGAGAAGACGAATAGTTAGGGTAAAATAATAAGTTAGAGTAAAATAAAACCAAACAAAAAAAAGAAAAAAGAGAACACAATATTCGAATCTCAGATTGTAACAATAATCTATAATATCTCAAAAGGTCTTTACCAAAAATAGAAAACCTTTATATACATACATCAATTAAAGAAAACTAATCAATCATCAACTTGGATAGTTATAACATTATGTCCTCACAAATGCTAATAGATATAATCAAGTAATGCAGCGAAAAATAAGTATGATAGGAAATCATCAATCTCCTCGCCAAGAGCTCTGATGAACAGCAACTAAATATGGAAACATACTCGAGCTGACCCAAGCATTATAAAAGAATAACACCCGGATCGATCTGGTAAACTAGCATGAGAAACAGAAATCACATAGAATTTATTATAACTTAAAACCTTTTAAAACAAGGGTATATTGTAAGACCACGCCGTCAATAAACATGGACTATTTTTTGCCATAAAATAACCAAACCATTTCTATTATAAAATCCAGTGATAATATAATAATGTCTAAGGTGTGAAATATAAATAATCACATAGCTCCGGCAAGTGAGTGTTCATTACAACAATAATAGGTGTACAATCATAACCGCTAAGTCGTGTTTACTAATTGTGTAGGATTTCCATGTAGATCTCCTCAGATCAAAGCAGACTCCGATCTACTGCATAAGGATCGGACATATCCTTTCGAAGTGTCATACATCTCTTGTGAATGTACCAAAGGAAAACCATAGCTGGTCTTGCTAAGACCTGATGCATCGCTCCCATATGCATATCCCAAAAAGTATCTTTAGAAATGGATTCGCATGCACCATATGGGTTTAGCAACCCTACTGGCTATGCCTTATATATCTGATTTTAGTATACCCACTGATGAGCCTACATCCGACATTCCAGCATACGAGTCACCACTCAAACAGAACTTCCATATGAGCTCCAACTGGAAAAGATTTCGGAACCACACATGGATTTCCATATCTCAACAAATCTCAAAACCGCACATGGATTCCTCAACGTAACTCGAAGTCACACTTGGATTCCTAAACCTCAACAGGTCTTGGAATCACACATGGATTCCCACATCTTGAATAGATCACGGACAACTATATGCGTTCGAGTATCTCAAACAGATCTCGAATCTCTACATTGATTCTAACATCATGAACCAATCATGAACTAATCACAAACTAATCACGAAGGAATCACAAAGCAACCATGAACCAAGAAAATATACACTATTTTGGAGTGGTTACGGTTTTAAGTCATCACACTCCCCCGCTTACCGGGTGCTTCAAAACCAATCGATCAATTTTCCAGGAATCTCAACCCTAGTTCTGTGGGAAATAAACAGACATACATAAGAGAGAAGATCATCTACTAACCGTTTAAGTAGGCAGATGTCCTTACCATTATCCTAGAAGAGCAAAATGAATTTATATGTACAGTATAATATCACCAAAGATAACTGTACCATATAATCCTTGTGTTTCTTCTAGATATTTCTAGAGTATATTAAGGCCAAGATTTAATAGTCGGTTCTTTAACTATCAAATAAACAAACAATACAATATAACGAGAATAACCACATACAAAAAACAAAGCCTTATACACTATCCACAAGAAAGTAACACACAAAGCACGATCGAAACAAACAAGCACGACCAAGTCATATAAACGACTTCTAATCCCCTTTTTAATTAATTTTCCTTTATCAATAAAAAACCTCTTTTATTAGTTAAACTTATTTTTACTCAATAAACCCTTCATAAATGGAAATCCATTTGTTAATTAAACTCCACTATTTAATTAGAACATCACTACTCATTTCCAACACATTTCCAATACTTCCCAAACATATATATATATATATATATATATATATATATATATATATATATATATCTTAACTGTATTAGTATATTCACAAATCAAACTCAAAGGGATTATAACATTATCACTACAAACCCAAAACCATTTCACTTAATATTATCTTAAAAAGATTTTTTTAAAGATCCATTTAAATTAAAGCTAGTAGCTTATTTTGGAATTTATACATAAGGGGGATGATGGAACAGCCTGATGATCATTTTCCCACTTCCTAAAACTAATCTAAAACACCATTAATCTTCTCTCTAAGCAAAAAGAAATATTTTTCGTTACTTTATTTAGTCAAATCACATCATTATAAGGTAATCAATAATGAGATTAGGTTGATTACAATTTGTGGAGAAATGGGAAATGTGAGGCTATTGTTCATCTCGAGATTCCATTGGTATATGTGCTTGATTTGATTTAGGGGAGTAGTTTATCCTTCTCATTAAACTATGTTAGTTAATATGGTAAAAATGGCATTTCTAGGATAGTTTTTAATGTTAACACATTTTCAACTTAGCTATAACTTTAATAACACCCCTAAAAATGATTTTAAAAAATAATGTTGATTTTGGTTTGGTTTGGGTGTTTGACCAAAAAGGTCGTTATTGTCTAATTTTGCATATCTACGAAGATATAAATGTCTAAATTATGTAGACCTAGAAAGATATAAATGTTTGACTAAAGGAGGCATGGAGTAACAACTTCCATGCTTCAACATAATGTATTAATGTTGTATGTTACTTGTTCATGGTTGTTTGCTTGTATTATAACTCATTTGAGTGTATTTTAAGAGTGGTTATCATTTGAGTGGTTCGATGAGTAAAAATGTTCTAAACATGATGTGTAAATATGTTGTTCTTATAGGCTAGGAGAGTTACACTTTAATCGCAAGTGATTTCAATTCAATATAATAAAGTTTTACCCTTGAAAGCAGTGGTTGGTGGTGATTTACATTATGGATGGGGATGGTCGATTTCATGGCATTTTGGACTTGACTTCGGGCCAGCATTAAGAAAACTTCAAGAAAATGGAGGCAATATTTTAGGGTAAGTGACAGATGAGAACTTTTAAGGACTCGGAAAACTTTTCAACTTTGAAAATTTTCGGCCCCAAGAGGTTTGGGGAGGTGACTTCGAGGTATGGAAAGTGATACTGAGGCCAAATATTCAGGCAACGAGAGTTCTTTAGGTTTATGAAACTTGGCCATTTTTGGCTAAGTAATATGGTTGGTAATGACCATATTTTGGTTGATGCCGGCCATCTTGGGGTTTGAGACGATTAGAATGTGGACTTCGGGGTTCGTGCGATATTCTTTCATTCGACACTTGATTTTGACGTACGATTCTATGATGAGAGATTTTAATGGTGAAGCAATGACATGATGCTTCGATATGATGACTTAGGGACTTTTACGAGGAGACCTTACTACTTATGATGGGTGTCCAGAGATGTCTGATGATAACCACTCGATGATGGGAGTTCTGATGATGATTCATAAGGACAGGTTTGATGATGAGAACTTATGGATGGAATGATGATGATTCTACTATAGAGATGAATGGACGATGATGTGTTCTACTACAGAGACGTGTTCATAGGAATCATTGATATTAAGAGGTTTTAGGTATGCTCATTAATGGGTTATGTGTGGAGATTCAGCCAGATTTTATGATGTGATCCCAGATCATATGATGTGATCAGTCTTACCCTAGACTCTTCTGACGGTGAGTCTGGTTCCTGGGCATACGAAGTGGCATGGAGTCAAACTTAGATGACAACTCATCATATGGGATCTTAAGCGAATATCGAAAGCTAATCATCACCTAATCATCCGTTTGGCATACTAACTCTACCTTCCGCCCATTATCAGTCCTTATCGTCACCAATAACCTTCCACACTCCATCATTATTCTATACTTCCTCAATGGTCCATCCTTACAATAATACTAAACCCCATAAAACCTAAAACAAAATAATCACAATCAAAAGTGCATCCATGAATTTATGACACTATGCCTCCACAAATCATTCCAGGCTAGTCAAACTTCCAATTGGGTTTGTCAAAATCAAAGGTCGATCAACCGTCTAGTTTTTCAATCCCAATCTATATATCAAATCATTAAATATGAAGGAATGTAAAGCTTCGGTATCAAATAAAACAATTTGAATTTAATATTTTTTTGTGCCGAAACATAATATACATACATACATATATAATATTTTAAAAAATCAATTACTATCATAATATTGAGGTGATAAACATAGATTGTATATTAAATATGAAACTAATATAGAAATGATAAACATTAACACATATGAAGGATGATAGAATTAACACGATAAATAATGATAATTGTATAATATTAATTGAATTTTGCCACATGAGATGAGGATATAGATACACACGTTGATTTAAGTCTTTCTCCTTAATTTACCAAATCCACACCCACTGCTATAAATAGATGACTGGCCGACATCGGATCTTGATGTATTTGATTGAATGAAGATGAAAATATGTGATATGGGTGCGTGTAATTTGCAGCCAAGACTAGAGAGGGGACGAGCAAAAAATTTGAAACAAAAAGTGGAGGCTTATATTCAAATTTATAGGGAGTTTTAAAGAAAGAATCTCCATGTTCCTCTTCCACTAATTCAATCTCAAGACCCCTCTCCTTTTCTCCTCTTTCTTTACCGTCCTAGAATGAGTACATAATGAAAAAAAATCCCAACCCATTTAGTAATTAAAATAATTTAAATTCAATTTAAATATACATCGGTATCATATATCAATACATACATACACAACTTTTACATATGCATCCAAATAAATAACTATCGACACCCTAAACAATTTTATAGGCCACTCCATTTACAAAACACACCCCGTATAACCAATACAATAATAATTAATATTTTAGAAATATTAATAATTTAATTAATTTATATCTATTATAAACCAAATAAATTTAGCGGTGTTTCAGAGACTTAATATATTCAGTAATGCAACTCACAGATGTGAATTTAACTATTGATTTATATTCAAATAATTCAAATACTAATTGACACATATCACCTTAATTAATGGTGTGACAGTTTGACGTAATTCATCACTTACAAATCCCATTGTTATAATCTTATTTTACAAATTTGAGAGGTACCATTTAGTAATGATTATTTACATTGATTTTATTCATCAACACTATATCACATTAGAACTTATGCAATTTTGTTTAGACTAAAATTCTAATATTATCCATATTTGACTCGGTTAGTCCATAAACAATGTCCATGGTTCAATAATTACATTTATTATTAACCGTACTACTATACTCAGAGATTTTAACTTTAAGTTGACTACATTTGACCATGATACTAACCTCATACAACTGAAGCTACTAAGAATCTTTTCACTTCCAATGCTTTAAATCGGGCCCTAATTAAATTTCTTAATGGTTACCATTTCATGATTTAATTATAATCAAAGTGGAGTATCCGCATTGACGTTCAATGGTATTCTTAAGTCAAAAGAACTATGTGATATCGTCACTTTGAGATTTTTTCGTGCAACCTTGTTTTTATTAACTAACAGGAAACTCTTTGATGAGTTATTCCACAGTTATCCAAAATATGTCGGTACGTAACCAATTGGTGCCCTAGTGGCCATGAGTAATACACTGCCAAACATTTGGAAAGGGATACATACATTGGTCTTAATGGATGTATAGATATCTTTTGTTGAAATATCTTGACCTGGATTATCTAAAAAATATGTTAATAATATTGTGATAATTTTCTCATGATTACAACTTTTAATTATTAACTACAACATATATTTAAGGATTTTGTATTAAATATACTTAAACCAGTTTTTTAATTAACAAATCTCAATATAACATAATATATATATATATATATATATATATATATATATATATATAATAGAGACCTTTTATTTCGAATGAGGTTTTTTTATAGAGTTAATAATTTATAATAAATTACAAAATTATCCCTAGGGAATACTCCATACTCTCTTACATTCTACTAACTAAATAAAATTGTCTTATTATCTTCCTCAATTCCAATGTCATGTCATTATTAGGTGCTAGTACGAACCCATTATATGCACACCACATGTTAAAATAATGTAAATTTAGATAATAAATTTATCAATGTTATATTTTGCAACGATGATTCCTAGAAAATTTAAAAATTATGTTAAACAATAATAATATAGCCGAGTCGGTAACATTAAAAATGTAACATTAATGAATTTGAGTATTTCTATGTTAATATGCAACTAAATTATATATATGATATAATTTTTTTATTCTAAATTCATTAAGAAAACTTGTGAATTGCATTCCTTATCCTAGGAATGAGATAAAAAGATTATTTGAACATGAGAAGTGTGTAAAAAATGTTTGTCAAAGCATCACATCACTAAATTTACTGAATAGAAGAGAAGGATGCACAAGAGATAATAGCATCAAGAAAGCCTTTTAAAGGAGTCGAAGGGATGCTACAGCCAAATGTCAGATGTGTTACAAGCTTTCGAAGGGGTCGAAAGCATGCTTTCACTTCAATTTCTTCCTTTTGAAACAGATGCTTTCACCTATATGAAGACGTCTTGAATAAGTTATGGAATACCTTTCGAAGGCAAATTCCAAACACTCATATGCGTGCCAAACCTTTCGAAGCTAAAGGTTCCGCCATCATTCACATTCCATAGAAGGATGTTTTGTCAAAGTAACCTCTTCCAAAGCATAAATAAGCCTTTCGAACTGGTCGAAACCATTCACAATTAAGAAAGAGACCTTCTGCCTTAAAACCTTCAGCATCTCAACTACTTCGAAGCTCCAAAGATCAATCTATCGACAGAGTCAAGAGCTCATACCTTTTCTTATCTGCAACAACACGGTAGTACAAAGTGGAGAGGCACACTTATCCCTTTTGATGAAATCGAAAGCACTCAAATCCATTCAAATGCGATGCAGAAGGATGCGCAAATGTTAACACGACAAAAGGTCTCCAAGGCCACCTTTCGACCAAGACGAAAGCATTGATTTGAAAGGTGTCAGCCCCCACCTATAAATAAGACCCTAGGGCTCTAGTTTATGGGATCCGAATTGATTCACTCCATTCTTTTATTTTCTTAAATTTGCAAACCTTATTGAAATCAAATTTGGGACTAGATCAATTTGTACAACATTAGCTTAATGAAAGCAAGATTATGATACTTTTGAGTATGCAACTATGTTGAAACTTTCATTGGATTCAGTTATTATCAGCTTGTGTCGACTGGTCAAAGGGTCATCTTTTAAATGAGTCGAAACTATTAGCTCAACCAATATTCTTAAAGTCTTAGCTCCTAACCTCAAGATACCAAAAGGTCAACTTCCAAGCGAGTCGAAACCTTTAACTCATTCTATTTCCATAGATTTATAGAATAAAACCTAAGCCATCAAAAATTCCAGCTTTCGACGGAGTCAGAACCTATCCATTTAAACCATATCCTTGAATCATTAGAGCCAGGACATCACAATCGTTTTGAAAGGGGTTTCAAAAGGATAATCAAACCAACTAAGCAAGTTTGAAAGACTTAAAAGAAAAAGATATAGGAGTTTTGACTGAGTCGAAAGGTTGGAATAAGATTCTTATTATCTCTACTAAATCAAAAAGAGAGTTTTGAAGGAGACTACTACCATTCAAACTCTACTTTGGGGTGTTGACAAGTTTTCTTGTCAGCATTGTTAATAGTAATAAATCCAATGTAGTACGATGAGATCATTTATGTAATTATCTGATATCTATTTGCGTATTTGAGTTAAATAGGCATAGGGTTAGCATTTGAATATTATATGATAAAAATTTATGGTAAACAACAATCTTGTACGAGAAAAGTACAAAACAATCCTTCGCCAAATGAGTAAGAAATAATAACTAGTATTTTTTAAAGAAAAATGGT
The DNA here is from genome assembly GCA_030765085.1 of Allium cepa. Taxonomy (NCBI): domain Eukaryota; kingdom Viridiplantae; phylum Streptophyta; class Magnoliopsida; order Asparagales; family Amaryllidaceae; genus Allium; species Allium cepa. Next base: position 91,056,411 of record CM060946.1, on the reverse strand, counting down.
TGGAGTTTAGAATTACGACAAGTGAAAACATAATTGATAATTTGTATTGTGCACTAAGGGTGCATTCTTATGCTAGAGGGCATGGGAAATGGGCATTTGGAAGGGGAATGAAAGGATAAAGTGTAGGGAAAGGAGAATGTGTTTATGTGTGTACGAAAGGAGATGAAAGAGGTATTTGAGATGAGAATGAATTGTTTTAATAGTGTTAAGTATTTGTTTTGAAAAGGATATAAGATATTAATATGAGGTTGAAAGGAAGATAAAATATTAAATATTTGGTTAGGATGGGGTAATTGTCATTAGATGCTCCTGGCAAGCCAACAACTTTATTTGGACAATTCATCCAATTGGAAAAAAAATTGGGTCCCACCTTAGACATGTCATACGCGACACTAAACCAACTGGAGCATATTTTCAAGCTGAACGCACCCTACGTCCAGAAAATTATCCATTCCATGTCAAGAAATGCGGAATTTGTTTGTGCATTATAGACATATGCATATAACATTATACAATAGCACAATTAATTTTTTTTAAACTTATTATGTAAGAAAATTACATATCCTTAATGTTGCACATAAACACACATCAAAACATGAATCAATTTTGATTCATGTGTTGAATTTTTTCTATAAACAACTATAGGTGTGTTGACCATTTTCTGGTAAACTTAAAGAGCTAAAGCATAGAGAGTTAAATCACTTTAAATATCACTACATGACACACATTAAATAGTAAAGAGGCAGGGCGACGGCCACTGATGGCTCCTTTGACAATTGCCGACGGCTAGCTATGCAGTTAGAGCCCCACTAAAGCCCCATAAAATATGTAGCACTATCAAAAAGTAAATCCACTTTAAGCCCCGCTGTTTTCTGCTATACCCACTAAATCAAGGTTTTTAGCACCCACTTTAGTAACATTAATACAAAGTTAAGGTAAAGTATTAATTTTTAAGGTATAAGTACTCAATATAAATTTGAAATCTATCTTAGTCATTAAAATTGAACTGCATAAATCTTGATATTATTTGGTTTTGTTTTATAAAATTCAACAATATTTCATTTTCCTGCACAGACGATGCATGAATGGGAATAAATTAACTTCATATATTTGGTTTTATATCTAGTGAAGCTTTTTGTACGTCTGTTATTTTCTGATGTATCTTTATTTTATCCCTGTAATCACTTTTTACACCTACTGCACTATGTTAAGCGCTTTAATTGCACAAACAGCTAACGACGACTAGTTATTAATTAACCAATTAAATAAGTAATTCTTTTAAATTCATATTATGTTTTAGAAATTGTTAAAAAAATATATTAATTTAATTCCTAGAAATAAAAATGATATTTTAGCTTTGACTTTCAACATAATGTCAACTTGCGATTGGTTAAATTAGTATTGTCGATAATCTATCTTCATGTAATTCGAATATTAATCATTACTGAAAATCTAACTCACACGATCAATATACGAAACTTTTAGTCAGTCTATATGCAACTTCAATAAAGTTGATTAGTGTAACATTTTTATGAATTAATTTTTTTAAATTGTTGATTAATTAATTACGAGTTTTTAAATATGTTTAGTATAATAAAATTGTGTAAAACAATTTTTTCGGTAGAAAAATAAATTTATTGGATCTTATGTTAATCTAAAGTATTTTGGATCTATCTCCAAAAGATGATTAAAAAATAAACAACTTAGAGTATCGATTTTGAACTTTAAATTTGTCATCGTTCGCTGCCATTCGGACTAAAACCCTTTGTTTGAAGGCCAGATGATCTTCAAATGAGACCAAATTAGAACCACTGATACTTTGTAAGGTGTTAATCCAATTCGTATGGTTGGATTCATAAAAAATGTATGGAAAAAAATGTATGCTCGAAGTGGATCATTTTGTCAGGAGTTGTATAACACTTATAATATGGTGGAAAATAGGCGCAGGGACGAACTTTGAAAAAAAAAATAGGCTGAAGTACATCAAGTTTCATTTTTGCCTAAAGGACAAACTTTGAAAAAAAAATTAGGCCGAAGGACAATGCTAATTATGGCTAGCATTTTGTACAGTGTAAAATTGAATATAATGCTAGTTATAGCTAGCATTTTGTATAATGTAAAAATTGAATATAATGCTAGTTACAACTAGCATTGTCCTTCAGCCTAATTTTTTTAAAAGTTTGTCCATCAGCCCAAAAATGAAACTTGGTTTCCTTCAGCTTAATTTTTTTTCAAAGTTTATCCTTCTCCATAATTCCCTCTATAATATAATTATGATCCAAGAAATTATGCTGGTGGTGAAGGAATGAAACATCTTGTGATAAGAGCAAAAATGTCAAAACTTATCCAATATTCTTTGTCAATGGATTTAAATTCAGCACGAGAAATGGTGCTGAAAAATTAACCTATAAAAGCGGTGTATTTGTCAAAGGTAGCGATGATCCAAATGAACATATAAAAGATTTTTACGGCGTCTTAACACAGATTTTAGAATTGACATATTTTATACGACCTTTAGAAATGTTTTTTTATTCAAATGCAATTAGTTCAACAATGTTTCGGGTTTTGAAATCAACATGCACAAAGATGATAAACTTATTGAAATAAACCATAACTCGCATTACTATAAGTATGATCCTTTCATATTAGCCAAACAAGCATTACAAGTTTACTTTGCTCTATATTTATCCCTTAAAAGAGATAAAGCAAACCGGTTGGCTGTTTTTTAAAAAATGCAAGATTTACGTTTGACAGAAATAATATTCCAAATAAAGCAGCTTACCAAGCAGATCTTAAGCCAAATAATGAAATAATAATAACTGACGATCATACTGATTTAGGGTTTTTGAATGATGAATCAAAGGTTTAATAGAAGCATTTGAGACTACATCGGAAATGATATAGAGTGCGAGACCAAATCTTAATCAGAAAACGACAAAGATTGATTATTAATCACTGATGACGTAATATACATATGATGGATATTTGTATCGCTTGTTGTATAATTTATATATTGATTTTCCGTTGTTATTAACGATGACGACTATGTTGTGAACTATGTATTATTCTATTTCATTAATTTTATGTATTTAGGAGATCTTATTACATTTTGTAGTTTTAGTGGATGTTTTATGTGATTATTAATTAGACACGTTTTCTAATAAGAAAATGATATGTTTTGCATTATATGAAATGATATGTGCTGGTAGATATTATGTCTCTTAGTAGACCTTCTAGATCTCATTCTTTGGATTCTCCTGCTGTTGGAAAAGGTGCTAGTGGCTTATCTGACTTATGCCCAAGTACGAGTATGACTACCAAAACTGGAGGGTAAGTATCAAATTTATTGCAACATCATTAGTATTCAGTGCATGTATATTATTTATGATTTATTAAATGTCTACATCAAAATTAGTATAGAGATTTTGAAGCTAAAGCCTTTTGATTATATTTTGGTTGTCTCTAGAAAGGCATATATGAATCAGATTTTAGGTTGTTGGCTGAACTGGGATGATATCCCATCTTATATTAGAGCTACTATATGGGCCGACTTATTGGTAAGTATCAATTTATAATTCATTCGAAAATGACATATTTGATCTTTAAAAATTAATATACTATGTATAATTCATTTTAATTTCAATGTGTAGGCAGCGGTTGTTGTAGAGGAGGAAGATCGAGAGTTGTTTAGGAACTACTTGAATAAGAAGATGGGGAAAATCTACAGGGATATGTAAAAGAAAAAATATATAGCCTGATTGGATGAGTGCTACTATTTGGGTGGATTTTCTTGAGTACTAGTAAACTCCCACTACAATAGTAAGTTTTCTAATTTCATATGTTTATTATAATTTGTCTAAAATTTGTGTAATAATTATATTAATTTTGTCAATCATATTTTAAGTAGTTACAAATGATAAATACAACTTTTATGTTACATTTATAGGAAGTATTTGAGCATAACTTGGTAAATAGGAATAAAAATCATATTACACAGCACGGTGGATCAAAATCCTTCCAACGGTATCAAAAAGAAACGATAAATTTATAATTATGATTATAAAATATTTATAACACTGTTTATTCAAATATATATATATATATATATATATTTGTATATATATATGTATGTATATGTACACACACATTGTTTAATCATATATAATTTCGGATGAAGGAGAAGGCCGTGACCCAACATATTTGAAGGTCTGCACACACATGCACACCATTGAGCACTGTAATGAAGATGGCTCGGTATCATTTACTTGGATAGAGCCCAAATCACAAGCTGTCAAAATAAGCATGCTTTCTTTGTTTTTATTTCACATTACATAAATTGTTTATTGAATATTTATTTTGGCAAAATTCTATTTCTAACCATGGGAAAAGTTTGATATCGAGTGAGCTTGAGTACTTGAGGCGACTGACCGAGAGGAGTTGACTATTGAGGAAGATGGTAGGATTTTTGATATTGTGACCGACAGGACGATGTGGAACAAACGCTACGGTTGCAGTAATCAGAAGGTAATGTTTATTGATTTTAACTCTTCGTTAACTAATTTATAAATTTTATTTAATATTACGTATAAATTATAACTAGCTGTTAACTAATTCGTAAGCTATGACTTCTCAGGCTGATTATAGGAAATCACGGGATGAGGAAGAGATAGAACAGTTGAGAGCTGAGATAGTAGAAGTGAACGATTTGCAGAAGAGTGTAGGATTGACTATGAAGTTAGATGAGCGGATTGTGGCATACTTGGTGGAGCATGGGACATTTCCTTCTTAGGGATCACGAAATGATGGAAATGAGGATTAGTAGGTATGGTTGTGTTTTTGGATAGATATTTGATTGATTGTGTAGTTTAAACTTGGATTATGTAGTATAAACTTGGTTTTTTTGTAGATGTTTGATGGTTCTATATGGATGCTGATGGAATGTTGACGTAAATATGAATTTTTGTGATAGGTATAGCTAAAGCATCATAGAGACTAAGATTCATAAGATAATTAAGTAAAAGCAATAGAAAACATTTAAGTAGTAACTCGTTATTCAGAATTAAAATTCATAAAATAAATCATGAAAGCAGAATATGCCTCAAAAACCAAATACTCATGTCATATTAAAAATACATCTCAGTCTCGGAATCAGAGTACAAAAATAATAACAATCATCCCTCTCATAAGTGCCAGTACATCAAAAACCAAATGAAAAGAAAAATGAAAGAAGAAGAATACATGAAAAACTTCGGGAATATGTCTCCAAGCAATATGAATCTACTGTCCTTAACTCTACTGGCCTATGGGAAAAAAGGAGAATAGAGGAGTGGGTCAAACAATAAATCTTGTGAGTGAAAGTAATTTTTAGAATTTCTAAGTAAGATAAAGATAATAAACTAAGAAATAGTTTTAGTTTAAAAAGAAACAACGAAAATATAAAAGTCTCATAGAGTACTGTTTGACTATTTGCTTTGATTATTTGCTTTGATTGTTTCGATTGTTTGCACTTGTCTTAAACTGCTTTGATTAGGCTGAAATCCTAATTCCACCCTTTGATCGGCCTATTCTATATATGTTATGCCTCTATGAACCAATCATGCTGGTCATAGAAAAGGACACCTCTTTAGCGTGTAGGACACAGTAGCGAATTATATACCCTAATCAATGCCGCACGCTCGGTCATCGCCAGTACACACAAACTGTCGCCCCCTATTTGGCCTCTTATTTACCCTAATGATCATAAGCGTGCATAGCCTCACCTAACTGTTGTGAGACAATCAGTCCCATCCTGAAAGGGAATGCTACCCTATTTTACCTAACTGTTGTGCGACCATCAGTCTTGGACCTGAAATGGAATGCTGCCGATACCGGTCCTAAAAAAAATCTTCTAGTTTTGCATCCCTTGCCCTAATTTCCAGATCTGCACCTCTATTTATTACCACTTATTTACCTTAATCAGTATAAGCATGTCTAAGCCTCACCTACTATTGTGAGACCATCAGTCCTAGATTTGAAAGAGAATGTTGCCGGTATGGGCCACTACTTCTATATTTGCTTACTAACTTAATCTAAGTTTTAAAATTAGCCTCTTCTATTATTTCGACTATATTTGCTTATTAACTTAATCCAATATCTAAGTTTTAAAATAAACCTCTTCTATAATTTCTTTCTTTCTAATTATATCCTTTGTTATAATTGTTACTATTCTATTTTTCCCTTTTTAGTTATAACCACTTGTTATAATCATGCTTGCAAATATCTTAAATTTTCCTATTTCAGTCCATCTCTATTTTATTTTAGTTTTTCTTATTTTGCAACTGATTTCTATAAATTTAGTGTTTTTTCTATTTTAATCCATGTTAGCAAATTCTTCTCTTTTTAATCTATTCACGTAAAAAGGAATTAAATCTCTATAAAAAGAAACTAACATTTACAGGCTAAATTCCAACTTGAAATAGATGTAAATAATTGTAAATAACTAAAAACAACTGAATAAAATAGCTGAATAAAAATAGATTGGAAAGAAATTAAGAAATTTACTTAAAAATAGACTATAATTAAACTAACACAAAAATTGTCTCAAAATTGTAGAAAAACTACAAATATTGAGAACCATATTATTTTAAATTACTTAAAAATCTAAAATAATTGCAAAACACTCACATGTGGTCCTTATTTCTATTCCTTGGCCTTCTCTGATCCACTTCTATGGTGTTGAATATTTTATTAAAAAGATCTTCTCCTTAGAAATTTTTTCTATTTAGGGTTCAGCCTCAGGCAATGAACACAATTTGAAGAAAATCTGAATGAGAAAAATAGCTGGGTCTAGGGTCTTATTTATAGTGTGGCTTAAGGATCTCAGGCCATAGGATTTGAAAATTAAATCTTATGCAACCATATCACAGGCTCGCTAGGAACCGTCGGATGCAGCTAAGAATGCATGAGATTTGACAAAAATTGCAAAATAGGTTGTTAGGCTCATAACTGGACATTTTCTTGTCTAGGAAATTTGGCGGGTCGACTAAGCTTCATTGGGGATCAACCTATAGATCGACCTGACAATTATAAGGGTCGACCCCCATCAGGCCTTTTTTGTTTTAGTTTATTTAATTTTGAATTCTTATTTCTCTCGTAATTTCTCCATACTAACTCGGATTTCGACAAGTTATATATGGAAAGTGATCAGAAAATTACCATGGACCCAATGGTGCAACTCCCGTAGCTTGATTTCGAAAATTTATTTTATTATTTATTTAATTGTTAATTAATTATTATTGCTCAAGTTTTGGATTGTTACATTCTCCTCTCCTTGAAGGATTTCGTCCCCAAAATCTGCAAGGACAGAAGAATGAAATAATATTTTCATCCAAATTCTATAACAACATATCCAACCTTCATCCATTGCATTCATTGTCCTTAAGATTTTCTAATCCAACTTATGATATATGCAATAGTGTAGTGTCAATGTCCCTAACTAATGCAAAAGATTAGACGATCTATTGATTCAGTCGACCTCCTTTTTATGCAATCATATACGTGCCATGTATCCAAATGAATGCAAATTTCCTAATGATTACTGATAGTTCTACATGTGTGCTGCAATCATCATCCAAATGCAATAATCATATGCTAATCACTCATTATAACAACCACGGAAATAAAATAAAAATGCAAGTTCACACACATCCATATGCATATGCTTTAGTGGCCTAGTTAGGCCTATCCCTAAAAGATAATAGTTCCTAGTGTGTGTATATGCAACCATAAGCATCCACTAGCAATCACTTGCAACCACTAGCATCCAACATACATAACATGGTCTAGTAATATGTTACATTCAGTCTTACCGTCCATAGGTTAAATCCTAAGATCTACCCTCCCAAGGATATTAAAGAAAAGAACCTATTCAAAACTAAAGATGAAATAGAAAATTCAAAACGTACCATCGAAATGATATGGATAAGAGGTATGTATTTTCTCCTCAACCTCCCATGTAGTGTCCTCAATACTATCTCTCCACTACCCCTTAACCAATGGGACTTCTTTATTCCTAAGCTTCTTGATATCATGTTCAACGATCTTGGTAGGAATGCGACGAACTGATGTTTCTCTCTCCACTTCAACTTCCTCAAGTAGGCTAGGTTCCACTACTTTGCTGAACCACGTAAGCACTTCTCAAGTGTGAAACATGAAAAACATCATAAACTCCCCTGAGCCTCTTCGGTAGCTTTCTATGACATGCCATTTTACCTGCCCATTCCACAAAGGGAAACGGTCCTACGAATCTGGGAGCATGTTTCCCACTTGATCCAAACCTCACTACCTTTCTTAGCAAAGATACCTTAATGAAAACCACATCTCCTAACTCAAACTCAATATCCCTTCTCTGCTTATGTGCATAGGATTTTGTCTATCATTGACCATCTTCATTCTTCTTCTAATTAAATCAATCTTTTTCGAAGTCTCTTTAACCATATCAAAACCAAGTAGCAATCTTTTTGTAGACTCTAACCAACATGAAGGCGACTTGCAAGGTCTTCCATAAGAAGATTCAAAAGAAGCCATTCCAATGCTATCCTGAAACTATTATTGTATGCTAATTCCACTAAAGGAAGGTGCTCCTCCCAAGTTCCTCCAAAATCGAGATTGCACATCCTCAACAAATCCTCAAGAACTCTATTAATCTCTTCGTTTGGCCATCCGTTTGCGAGTGATAGGTCGTACTCAATCTAAGTTGTGTCCCTAAAGTCTCTTGCAAGCTTCTCCAAAACTTTCTATTAAAGTAAGAATCTTTGTCGCTCATTATGTTAGGGGGAACTCTATGAAGTCGGACTATCTCATGAACGTATAAGGATGTGACTATCTCATGAACGTATCGTACTATCTCTTGCTCTTGATCGGAATGATGTGGGCGCTCTTAGTCAAACAATCTACAATCATCCAAATGCTGGTATTCCATTTCCTAGATCGGGGTAAACCATCTATGAAGTCCATCGAAACACTATCTCACTTCCATTCGGGTACATCCATTGGTTGAAGTAATCTGCCGAGCCTCTGCTGCTCCACCTTAACCCTTTCGCATACAAGACACTTAGCTACAAACTCTACTACATCCTTCTTCATATCACTCTAATAAAATACTCTCTTCATGTCCCTATACTTCTTATCACCATCCGAATGAATAGTCATTCAAAAATGGTGTGCTTCTGCTAGAACCGCTCTAGTCAAATCACTAGTGTAGGAGACTGAAAGTCTTCCATCTCTCCTAGCAGGTAATGTCTCCAAGACTTGAGCACGAAAATAATATCAGCCAACTCCAAATCATGGGTGGGGTAATTCTTCTCATGAGTTCTCAACTGTGTACTCCTATAGCATACTACTCTTCCCTACTGCATCAATACCGCACCAAGGCTAGTCCCATATGCATCAGTGTATTCTGTAAAAGGCTTAGCTCCGTCGGGTAAAACTAACACTGGTTTACTAGTAAGGGCTCTCTTTAGCATCATGAAGGAATCCTCACAATCCACCTCCTACATGAATGCCGCATTCTTCTTAGTGAGACGAGTAAGCGGTGCTGAAATCTTAGCAAAATTTCTAATAAACTTCCTATAATAACCAGCCAAACCTAGGAAGCTTCTAATTTCGGTAGCGTACTTAGGGACCTTCCAATCTAGTACCAATACTAACTTAGCGGGATCCATAGCTAAACCCTCCCTTGAGACTACATGCCCCAAGAAACACACCTCCTCATGCCAAAAGTGATGCTTCAAGAATTTTGCTTTCAACGGATGAACACGAAGTGTGCCAAGAACCTCCTCAAGATGAACAACATGCTCTTCCATACTCTTTGAAAATGCCAGAATGTCGTCCACAAATACTACAACGAACTTATTTAGGACATCTCGAAAAACACGGCTCATCAAATCGAAAAAATAGGCCGGGGAATTGGTCAGCCCAAACGGCATAACCAGCCACTTAAAGAATCCATCGGGTGTCCTAAACATTGTCTTATCGATGAGATCATCAGCGACCGTAAGCTGATGAAATCCAGTAGCTAAGTCAAGCTAAGAAAATATCAAAGAGCCAATCAACTGATCGAAAAGATTGTCTATCCTAGGAAGTGGGTAACGGTCCTTCTTCATGAGCTTATTCAGCTCTCTATAGTCTATGCAAAGTCGAAGGAAACCATCCGCCTTTGTAGCGAAGACGACTAGCACTCTCCACTCTGATATGCTCCGTCTAATGAAGCCTTCTTCCAATAGCTCACCAATATGGTTACTTAACTCCTTCCTCTCCCTTGGAGCCATGGGTCTCACGGGCAATGCCACTGGCTTAGCATTGTCATTTAGATAGATCCTAAAGTTGATCTTTTTCTTAATTCCCTAACCACTTCAAAAACATTTGGGAAATCTCTAACAGTTGGAACTGAATCTAACTCTGCTAGTGATGAATCAAGGGAATAAAGGAAATTCAACATGACTGACCCTTGTGGGTCGCAAGAAACCTCGAGAGTCTGCCCGCTATATGTCTCTAGCCTAACGATTCATAATCCAATATCGTACCACAAGTCGATAAGCAGTCCACCCCCAAAATCATCCCATATCCCTAAAATTCTAGTACATATATATCACAATCAAACTCTATGCCTAGTATAAAATTTTATAAAACCCTACAAATCATCAGTAAATGTGCCAATCCTCCTTTGGGGTTTGAAACAACTATAGAGTCTACAACTAGAGAAATATCTAAGTGCAAACAATCAACCAAGGAGCTAGAAATGAAAGAATGCGATGCTCCGGAGTCAAAAAGGGTTCGAATAGGAAAATTTCAAATAGAGATCAAACCTTCTACAGAGACTTTCTGTAAAACCCCACTTATTTTATGATTTGAATATTTAAATATTTTATTTAAATATAGCATCGTTAGTCGGATTTAAATCCGAAATGCTACTTTTTGCAAATAGTCGAATTAGAACTCAAGACCACTTCCATTGAATTCAAAATTCCATTTGCGACCTTTTTAAGTATAAACATCGATATGTTTGGAGTTAGCTTGAATTTTGACATTTTCACTTAGGGCTTTGGGTTTGGGTTTCAGCCCAATAACCTAAAATAAGACCCCAGCTCCACCCCCTCTCCTCTTCGTTCATTCTCATTTCCTAACACTTCAAGCTTTAGCAAAAATGAGGGAAGAAATTGGAAACCATAGTCCTAAGTCCTAGTTTCTTTTGCAAATTCAAGTTCTAGCTCGAAAATCAAAGAGAAGCTTAGGTAAGCATCCTCTTCTTCTACATCTCAATCTCTCTCCAATTTCAGAAATTTCTTATAACCGAACTTAGAAAATATTTGCTTGTGATCTTAGATTGGAGCATTTAGAGTTGAAATAGAAGAGTAGTTGATCTTCCCTTTGTTTTCAAGCTTCTCCTTCATTGTTTTTGAGTAAAAGGTGAGTTTTTGAACTCACATCTATGTCTATAACTTTCTTAGTTGTTAGGTATGAATTTCTAACATCAATTCTTGTTCATTTGCTTTGGATTGAATTGGTTTTATGAATATTCCAATTTTTGGTGTTTTGAGGTCATATCTTTAAAAATCCTATCTTTGATGTTTGAACATGTTTTTGGTGATGTATCAGGAGCCTATAGGGCTGGGTTGCCGATTGGCGTAAAACCCCTAGTGCCCATTACTCGTCCGATCGTCATTTGTTGGATTTTTGCCCTGAGAAGGGCTAGGCTGAATATGCTTTAGAAGCAGGTTCAGTCGACTGGACCAGGAGGTCAGTCGACTGAACCAGAGGACAGAAAATTCTTTAGAAGTAGGTTCAGTCGACTAGACCAGGAGGTCAGTCGAGTAAACCAGGGGACAGAAAATGCCCTGTACCTGTATCAGTCAACTTACCTTATGGTCTAGTCGACTGACCTAGAAACCGAAAGTTTCCAAGCATTGTGTCCGTCGACTGACCACCTGGTTAAGTCGACTGGTCTGCTTGCCTCAGCCCTATTTGCCTATTTTGCTTGGGTTTCCAATTTTAATCGATTCGTGTTGATTCGATTTGTTGTTATCATTTATTATCGACTTTGATGACTTCTTTTTTGGGATTTTTGAGAATATCAAATTTGATGGATTCGGTATCAATTTCTATGGATTTGATTCACGTCTTCGTATGTGAATTTTTTTTATGATTGGTTGTTTTTACAATCACCTCAGTGGTTTGTCACTTTAAAATACAAAGTTTTCTATATAGTAGTTGTTATCCCACTTTTTGGCAAAGCCGTAATACCAAAAGATCGGTCGAAAACCAAAGACAGTTCATCTCAAAGATTGGTTGTACTTTGCTTCACCATGGATATCGACGAATTTTGTCCGAGCCTGGATCAGGCTACGATTGATAGAACACGGCAAACAAAGTCGCGGGAACCAGCGCTCCAAATTTCAGGTTAATTGGAGTTCGTATGAATGAGATATGATCGATGCAAGTTAGCCAAAGTATGTTGTTCGAATCCATCAAAAAATTGAGGAGATGCTCATTTCGAATCCGTAGGATTCGTATCCATCACTGTTTGTCTTGTTCGAATCCATCGTTTCACATATGCTTCGAATCGATCGAGTTCGAATCGATCGGTAACGTGATATCGATCAGTTCGAATTGATCGGTTTCGAATCGATAAAGTGGGCATCACCTCAACAAGTTCGTATCCATCAGGTCGATGCGTTTCGTGTCCATCAACCAATATAGTTTGCTTCGTATCGACCGGGAGGACCAGATCCTCGTATCCATGAATTTCATATCGTTCGACCAATGTCTAGTTCGAATCGATGAACGAAGCCTTCATTCGAATCCATGAGGCAGCGTTAGTTCGTATCCATCACAATCGTATCCATTGAATGGAGATAACGCTATCGATGCGAGCTAAGCCGCCTATCTCGGTTTGAACTAGACATTGAAAGATGATAGTACTCGATACAAAGGAGGCGAAATTCGTGGATGCGAAGGGGTCAACTCGGCACAAGAACCGGACCGAGGCGAAGAGTGCGTGCCACCTCACCAAAGAACCACGTGAGAAGATTGATTCGAACGTATCGGTTCGAACTGATGGGTTCGAACCAAACAGCCGACCGAAACACTCCAATTCGTATCGATCATATCTCCCAAACCACGAGGCCAAATGCAATGAAATTTTCAGGGGAGCTTACGAACAAGGTAAACCATGTTCCTGCCAAGTTTGAGCTCGATTGGATCATTTTTTGATGGATACGAAATCACTTCGCATCGACCTCAGATCGAGTTGAAACTTGGTGGGGTCGGTCGCGTGGGCCCACTCACGTGCCAGAAAAAGTCTTCCGAAGTTTGAGCGAGATCTAGGCCTCCTACGCCTATAAATAGCACCCTTAAGCCTACAGAAAGGGGACCTTTTGGCCATTCAACGTCCAGACTCTGCCGGATTCAATTCTACTCTTCATCATCACCGTTGTACTCAGATTTCAGAACTATTATCAACTGTAATCAGCTGTAATTGATTGAAATCATCAAGTGACTCAATAAAGACATAAGCTTCAGAGTGGACGTAGGCAAGATCGCCGAACCACTATAAATCCTGTGTTTCTGATTGCTATTGCTGAATTATTGTGATTGCTATTGCTTAGATCTGAGTTTTCTGTTGATAATTGCTGATTTGTGTTCATAAACGGGTGCTTTCACGATATCGGGTGTTTGTGACCAATTTTGGCGCGAACATTTTGGTGCTTTCACTGAGAATCGAACTCAGGACAAGTCGAATTTGAAGACTTAAGAATTCAGATCTAAGAGCTATGACATGACAAACAAGTAAAAGACAAAGGCCAGAGAGGAGTGAACACCACGGAAGTCAAGAGGCTTCCTCAGGAGCGAATCAAGCGTCGATCTTCATCACTAGGAACGAGATGGAGACAATGATGAAGAAATAAGAGGAGTTGATCTAGAGTTTATTTCAACAGATAGGACAACTTGGAGCATAGAATAGAGAAGCTGATGGAATTCAGAACGGAGCAGGACCATCCGGCGTAGCACCTGGATTAGGAGGCACACACATGGAGAATGTTGATCCAATCTCGGAGAGAGAGAGGAGCATCTGCACAGCCTGGGAGTAGTAGAGGAGTGAACGCTCGGTCAGGGGGCAGATCCCAGAGTTCCCTCGGGAACTCGGGGGGCAGGTCGAAAGTGATGAACGAGGATTGCATCTTGGAGACAATGACAGGTTGACGGAGATGGTCAGGCGAGCCATGAGAGGCAAACTAGTAAACAAGGATTTGGAGGATGTGAATAGGAGTCCTTTTAGCACAACAATTAGGCGAGCTAGGAACCCACCAGACTTTAAGTTACCGTCGTTGGATATGTATAATGGAAGGACAGACCCTACAGTTCATCTGACAAAATATATGAGGCATATGGAGGTGCTGGGGGCATCAGAGGAAGTTATGGCCCGGTGCTTTCCATTGTACTTGGTAGATATTGCGGCGTTATGGTTTAGACAGCTGGAGAGCGGCTCCATAGGAACATGGGCAGATTTAACTGAGAGATTCATGAGGCAATTCAGGGTTCACATTGCGAGACCCAAGAATGTGATGACTTTGGCAACTCTAAAACAGAAAGCTGGGGAGACTTTGAGGAGTTTTCTGACGCGATTCAATGCGGCAGCAACTTCGGTGGATCGACCAGATCCATCTATGGTTATGATGGCAGCTGTGTCCGGAATAGCCGACGGAATAGAGTTCAAAAATTCATTAACTATAGATCCACCTGTGGATCTAGGAGAATTCTATCACAAGGCGGAAAAGTTTTTATGATTGGAGGATGCGAACGCCGAAAGAGAGGAAGGAGAGGGAATTGATGTTTTCACAATCAAAGGCGGGAATACACCTGGAAAGGGTGCAGAGACTGGTAAAGGAAAAAGAAAGACTGAGAATGATGGCGACAGGTCGAAGCGACCATGGAGGGAACCGCGATTCACCACTTACTCTGAGCCGAATGAGAGTTTGGAGCGAATCTATCAGGACACAAGAGAGCAAGTTCCCTATCGTAGACCGATGCGAAGGGATCCAACTTCTGACGAAAGAAAACCAGATAAGTTTTGTTTATTTCATGAATTGAACGGTCATAACACTAATGATTGTAGGCATCTGAAGGACGAGGTGGAAGGGCATATCAGGAACGGTATGCTCCTTCAATATGTGAGGAGGCAAACTCCAGCAGTGGAGCCAGAGCGACCACCGTCTACATCAGCTAGAGGCGACTCTGAATCGGGGAACCGTTTGATTATCCATTGATCGATTGAAATAACGATGAACAAGTTGTAAACCTCTCACTAACACGGTTAAATCATTTACACATGTGAGCGATCACGCATGATCCATAGGCATGCTCTGAATGACTACCAACCGCATCATAGTGAGGGTTTACGCTTTGACATCTTCATCTTGCTTTTTGCTTTGATTTTGATTTGAACATTTAGACTCTGCTTGTTTGGACATTTCTGTTGTGGGATTCGTATGATTATTACTTTGATATTCGCAACTCTATGAAAAAGGTTTTACTGATATGCCCGTTGGATCACGAACGGTCCACGAGCACCTCTTGTATGACGATGAACCGCCAAATGTCTTTGATTCAGAAACTCCCCCGAGCATGAACTCCACCATCGATAATACTATGTCCCCCCTGGGCACACATAATTTGCCTCGAACGGCACACGATCGCGAACGATCACAATTTGCCTCGAACGGCACACGATCGCGAACGGTCACAATCTGCTTCGCACGGCACACGATCGCGAACGGTCACAATTTGCCTCGAACGGCACCCGACCGCGAACGGTCACGATTCACTTATTATGTCCGACCTCGAACGGTCACAATCAGGCTTGAACGACACTCGATCGCGAATGATCGATATCCGCCGCGAACGGCATACGACCGCGAACGGTCCCATCTCATCATTCGCCGCGAACGGCATCGACCGCGAACGGTCCCATTCCATCATCCGCCACGAACGGCATACAACCGCGAACGGTCCTGATTCAACTCAAATGACACACGATCCCGAACGATCGTTATTTGAGGTCATATGAAACTATCAAGTTCTTTATAGGTTGTTGACAGGATATGAACATCCAGCTCAAAGCATTGCAAAACACACCTTCCTACCGCAAGGCATGTTTTGGGGGGAAAATGTTATCCCACTTTTTGGCAAAGCCGTGATACCAAAAGATCGGTCGAAAACCAAAGACAGTTCATCTCAGAGATTGGTTGTACTTTGCTTCACCATGGATATCGACGAATTTTGTCCGAGCTCGGATCAAGCTACGATTGATAGAACACGGCAAGCAAAGTCATGGGAACCAGCGTTCCAATTTCAGGTTAATCGGAGTTCGTATGAATGAGATATGATCGATGCAAGTTAGCCAAAGTATGTTGTTCGAATCCATCAAAAAATTGAGGAGATGCTCATTTCGAATCCGTAGGATTCGTATCCATCACTGTTTGTCTTGTTCGAATCCATCGTTTCACATATGCTTCGAATCGATCGAGTTCAAATCGATCGGTAACGTGATATCGATCAGTTCGAATTGATCGGTTTCGAATCGATAAAGTGGGCATCACCTCAACAAGTTCGTATCCATCAGGTCGATGCGTTTCGTGTCCATCAACCAATATAGTTTGCTTCGTATCGACCGGGAGGACCAGATCCTCGTATCCATGAATTTCATATCGTTCGACCAATGTCTAGTTCGAATCGATGAACGAAGCCTTCATTCGAATCCATGAGGCAGCGTTAGTTCGTATCCATCACAATCGTATCCATTGAATGGAGATAACGCTATCGATGCGAGCTAAGCCGCCTATCTCGGTTTGAACTAGACATTGAAAGATGATAGTACTCGATACAAAGGAGGCGAAATTCGTGGATGCGAAGGGGTCAACTCGGCACAAGAACCGGACCGAGGCGAAGAGTGCGTGCCACCTCACCAAAGAACCACGTGAGAAGATTGATTCGAACGTATCGGTTCGAACTGATGGGTTCGAACCAAACAGCCGACCGAAACACTCCAATTCGTATCGATTATATCTCCCAAACCACGAGGCCAAATGCAATGAAATTTTCAGGGGAGCTTACGAACAAGGTAAACCATGTTCCTGCCAAGTTTGAGCTCGATTGGATCATTTTTTGATGGATACGAAATCACTTCGCATCGACCTCAGATCGAGTTGAAACTTGGTGGGGTCGGTCGCGTGGGCCCACTCACGTGCCAGAAAAAGTCTTCCGAAGTTTGAGCGAGATCTAGGCCTCCTACGCCTATAAATAGCACCCTTAAGCCTACAGAAAGGGGACCTTTTGGCCATTCAACGTCCAGACTCTGCCGGATTCAATTCTACTCTTCATCATCACCGTTGTACTCAGATTTCAGAACTATTATCAACTGTAATCAGCTGTAATTGATTGAAATCATCAAGTGACTCAATAAAGACATAAGCTTCAGAGTGGACGTAGGCAAGATCGCCGAACCACTATAAATCCTGTGTTTCTGATTGCTATTGCTGAATTATTGTGATTGCTATTGCTTAGATCTGAGTTTTCTGTTGATAATTGCTGATTTGTGTTCATAAACGGGTGCTTTCACGATATCGGGTGTTTTTGACCAATTTTGGCGCGAACAGTAGTAAATATCAAAACTCTTTCATCAAAACGATTTCAAGACTATTTTAATACAAAGCTCGTTTATAAAACATTTTTCCCAACCTATTAGTATATACAAACATTTGCCTCATTCGTATGAGAAATCTGAGTAAACGGCTTAGCAAAACATTGGTATGAAACGCTTGCGTTTACTTTGTCGGTTAATTCCTGGACTTGTTCGATTGAACTCTTGTGACAACTTTCGAGTGGAAATCTACAATCCGTTCGTAAATATTTAAGTTAAGCCAATGGTTATGGGACATGAAGCTAAACTCATATATCTACTAGCTTAGTGTAATTTACACTTATTTTCGAGTGGAAATCAATAATTTGTTCGTAAATAATTAAGTTAAGCCATTGGTTATGGGACATGAAGCCTAACTCGTTTATTTACTAGCTTAGTGTAGTTTACACTTGTGGATCTATGATGATCCTTTGGTGGAGTTTCGGCTCAAATTTATGGGGAAGCGACCCATGGTCTTTGGACCATTTGTGAAGTTCGGCTCAAAGGTCTTTGAACCGTTTGTGGAGCTTCGGGTCAAAGGTCTTCGGTCCTTTTATGGAGCTTCGGCTCAAAGGTCTTCGGGCCGTTTGTGGAGCCTCGGCTCAAATTGATGGTAAGCGACCATGGAATAACGTTCCGTTTGTGATGCATGTGTTGATGAGTTTTCATGCTCCCGTTTTGTGATAGGCCTTCTCCCTTTTGATTTCTGGATTTCTAATTAATGATTTTTAGAATTTGTGTTTCACCAATTTTGTGATTTTCATTCATGTATTTGGCAATATTTGTGGTATGGTGAATAAAATAATGAATATGACATTCTTGTTTATTTCTGAGATTCTTGTGATATTTTATTATTTTCGTTGTTGTTAAATGTATCCTTGTCATAGTATGACATTATTGTTATCATATGTTTTAATCATATCTCTCATCCTTGTCGTAGTATAGCTAGACGGATCCGTTTATTATTTTCTTATTAAATAATACTCGGGTCAGACGTAGATGTTACAGGTGCCTCTGCTTGATTCCTTATAAGGAACCAACATCTGACTTTTGGCTAGCTACTTTAGATTTGTAGTTTTTGATGTTATACATTCGAGATAGAGACTCCTTGATGTATACATATTTTTTTGTCTTGCACTTGTGCCTATTCTTTTGTGATATTGTGGATCTGGTTGACCACTACTCTGATGTACACTTCTATATGTTATATCTATATCTGTTTCTGCCTTTGTGATATGGATATCTGTAACTGATTTGTGTTATGCTTATTTTATATTTGTTTCCGAAGACCACATAGCCACTATGTAGTAGTTTTGAGTTTGTATCGCTATGTCAGATTTCCTCTTGAAATGAAATGCATATTATACTATCTGACATATCGATGCTCGCACAAAGCAATTACACGGATGGTCACTCCTCAACAGCCTTATTCTTCGTGCTAGTTGACGGCATTACCTCGTAGTGTTCTTGGCTAGCATGAGTATAGAGGTGGGGCGTTACAGCTTTGAGTCAGAGCCAAACTTTGGAACAATGTAGAATAATCTAGCAAGGACCATCGTCCTAAGTCCTTCTTAGGAGTCGTGCCTTTGGGATTTATCCGAGTCATTGGACCAATTCTATCCTATTTTCTTTTATGATGCCTTGTTTAATTAATCAAGGTTGTTTGATATTCATTCCGAGGATAACCTTTTCTCTCTTCTTTTTTTCTTCTTTGAGAAGAGATGGTTAGTTCTGGCAGTCCTAGCGCTGGTCAATCTAGTAGTCCTTCTCTGGATGGCGTATTCATGTCTTCCCAACAACTTTTGGATCTTGTAAAGAATCAAACGTTTATCTGTGCTTTGAGTAAGGACTCTAAAAAGGTTTTACCTCTGAAACTAGAAGTTCCTTTCGACCAGCTTGTAGATATCACTCTTCGACTTGAAGAGGCCGATAGGAGAAGTGATGGTGGTATTGGGGTTTCCAAGAAGAGACATATTAAGTTCAAAATCCTTAATCCCAACAAGAAACTAAAGCATGTAACTTTGGTAGCAAAGACTCCAATCACTAATCGTGGACAATGCTACAATTGTGGTTCTAAGGACCATTATGTAATTAAGTGCCCGAAACCCCTTCATTGCCGCTATTGCAAAGGTTCAGCTCATCACTTATCTACATGTCCCATACTTCAACACAAGAGAAAGGAAAGGCTGAATGTTGTGCAAGCCCTAGTAGCATTTCTCTTGGTCAAGGTATTTCTCATTCAGTTCTTGATGACATTTGTTTTGTGATTATCCTATTCGAGTGCTTATTGATATGGGTTCATCTCATTATTTTTAAATCAAAAGAGCATGTTGATTCTTTTTCTTTAAACATTTTGGGCTTAATGACTTCGCTAAGAATTGCTAATCCGATTGGTTGATCCGCAACACCCAATTTACATTGTGAAGGTGTCGACATTATTTTATGTGATTTTTGTGATTTTTCGAGTCGTGTTGCATGTTATGCGTTACTTAGGCTTCGAAATTGATTTTTGAGAAAGGATTGAGTTAATCATTATGAAGCCCATATCCTGTGTCCCGAGGGGACTATCCATCTTCGACATTCTCAACTTGTTAAGCAGATTTCTATTTTTCTATTGTTTTTAATGATTTCGATTTCCAATTCGGTGGTATAATTTTATTCTTTGAACCCACATAATATGGAGGATGTTATTTGCCTCATTCATGTAGTTTGTGAATTTTTTCGGTATTTTTGAGCTTGTCTTAGGATTACCACCTAAGCGATCTACTGAGTGGTGCTAAGGTCTGTTGCTTGACCTTGCCACTGGTTTTCATCAGCTACGAGTTACGGAGGATAGCATTCCCCTTACCGCTTTCCGCACTCGTTATGATTCTTATGATTGACTCATGATGTCATTCGGTCTGTCCAGCTTATTTCATCTATCTTATGAATCGAGTATTCTACGAATATCTCGATGAGTATTCATTAATTATGGATGAAAACAACAATTTAAAATTTGCAAATCTTATTCATAAGATATTTATAAGTATAATTGGATTTTGTTCTTAAAATGAGAAAAGAATATTCATAATGTTTTTAAGAGATGTTTTTACCATATAGAAGATGATTTTGTGTTGTATTTCCCATTGAGTGCTTTAAGAATTCTAGTCGATGCGCCTGATCAGCGTTATCGATAGGAATCTCCTGAACGCTATGACAAGACAATCAGACACGGTAAATTGACTTGGAATAAGTAAAATTTTGTAGGAAGATGATTACATAAAGTTAATTGTAATTTTGAAAGTCTTAGCTTTTTGGGAAAGACGATCAATTAAAAGAAATCTTTTTCGATACTCCTATTCTTGTGATTCCCAAAGGGAACCAAGACTTTACTGTTTGTACCGATGGTAGTCGTATTGGTTTGGGTGCCGTTCTCTTGCAAAAGGGAACGTGCTATCACTTATGCTTCTATACAATTAAAGCCTATCGAGACTAGGTATGCCACTCGTGATCTAGTGCTCGCAGCTATTGTTTTCTCTTTTAGAATTTGGCATCATTATTTTTTGGAGAGAAATTTGTTCTCCACACCGATCAAAAATCTTTGGAGTATTTATTTTCTCAAAAGAAACTTAATTTGCGTCAACAACGTTGGTTGGAGTTCCTTGCATCTTATGATCTTGAAATTCTTTATACTCCTGGAAAGGGAAATCATGTTGCCGATGCCCATGGTCGTAAGCAACAAGCGGTTGTTTCTATGATGTTATCCAAATGGAATGATCTCGAGACTTTATCCTCTTGTGAGATTCGAGATCGTGAATCTGATTCATGTTCATCTCTTGTTCTCTGTGGCCTTGAGGCTTATCTATCTTTTTTTAACCGCATTCTTGATGCTCAAAAGCATGATCCTGAATTGGCTCATTTTTGCCCAAGTTGTGGGGATAGAAATATTGATGGTTTAAAAGACTTTGAAATCGATGCTCGTGGCGGCGCTCGAAAATTTGGTAGACTTATCGTGCCAAATATTAGTAATCTTCATAAAACATTTTAGAATATTCTCATCGTTCTAAATTTACCATTCATCTTGGTAGTAGTAAAATGTACACGGATATGAAGCGACTTTATTATTGGGATGGAATGAAATCTGATATTGCTAATTTTATCAAGCGTTGCATGACTTGCCAACTCGTTAAGGCCGAGCATCAAGGCCCGGTGGGTTATTGCAACCTTTGGATATTCCAATTTGGAAGTGGGATCAAGTCTCCATGGATTTTATTGACGGACTTCCCTATTCTCGTTCGGGCCATGATAGCCTATGGGTGATAATTTATAGACTTACAAAATCCGCCCATTTTATTCCCGTCCGATCTAATCAGACTATACCTCTTTTAGCCAAACTCTATGTTAAAGAAATTGTTAAATTGCATGGAGTTCCTACTTCTATTGTTAGTGATCATGATTCATTGTTTACTAGTGGATTTTGGAAGAGTCTTCAAAAAGTTTTGGGAACGAAGCTTAATTTTAGCACCGCTTATCATCTTCAGTCCGATGGACAAACTGAGTGTGTGAATCAAACTCTTGAAGATCTTCTTCGTTCATGTGTTCTTGATTTTGGTGGAAGTTGGGAAGATCGTATTTCTCTTGTTGAGTTTTTCTATGATAATAGCTTCCAATCTAATATTGGTATGGCACCTTTCGAGGCACTCTATGGAAGGCCATGCAGATCTCCTTCTTGTTGGCTTGAGGCCGGTGGGAAGCTGGATTTTAGGTCCAGATTTTATTCGTGATTCCACAGAAAAGATTGACCTTATTCGTCATAGGATGAGAGAAGCTCAAAGTAGATAAAAATCCTATGCCGATAACCGAAGAAGGAAAATTAGAATTTTCTATGGGAGATTTGGTGTTCATTAGTGTTTCACCTATGAAGGGTGTTGTGCGTTTCAGTCGATCGAGAAAATTAGCGCCTCGATATATTGGTCAACTGCCCATCATCAAACGTATTGGTTCCGTGGCTTATCGCCTTTTATAACCGGCTCAATTTTCTGCTATTCATGACGGTTTCCACGTCTCTCAACTACGGAAATGCCTTAGGGATTCCGATTCTATTCTTGAGCCCGATGTTATTGAAGAAATTGAAGTTTCGCCTAATTTGACTTATGAGCAACATCCTATTCGTATTATTGCATCGAGGTTAAACGCCTTCGAAATAAAGATGTTCCACTTGTGAAAGTTCAATGGTCCTAAAATCCTAAGGATTGCTCTTGGGAATCCAGAGAATTCATCGAGGAACGTATCCGGACTTACTCTCTCGTGCTCCTTAGAGGTGTACTTCTTATTTCTAATTTTCTTTTGTGTCGATAAGCTTTTATGGTTGTTACTTTTTATTTTCCTCTTAAGTATTGCGAGGACGCAATTTCCTTAAGGAGGGGAGTCTGTAACAACCTGCTTATTTTACGATTTGAATATTTAAATATTTTATTTAAATATAGCTTCGTTAGTCGGATTTAAGTCCGAAATGCTACTTTTTGAAAACAGCCGAATTAGAACTCGAGACTAATTCCATTGAGTTCAAAATGCCATTTGCAACCTTTTCCAGTATGCACATCGATATGTTTGGAGTTAGCTTGAATTTTGACATTTTCACTTAGGGCTTTGGGTTTGGGTTTCAGCCCAATAACCTAGCATAAGACCCTAGCTTCACCCCCTCTCCTCTTCATTCATTCTCATTCCTTAACACTTCAAGCTTTAGCAAAAATGGAGGAAGAAATTTGAAACTAAAATCCTAAGTCCTAGTTTCTTTTGCAAATTCAAGTTCTAGCTCCAAAATCAAAGAGAAGCTTAGGTAAGCATCCTCTTCTTCTTCTCCATCTCAATCTCTCTCCAATTTCAGAAATTTTCTATAACCTAATTTAGGAAATATTTGCTTGTGATCTTAGATTGGAGCTTTTAGAGTTGAAATAGAAGAGTGGTTGATCTTCCCTTTGTTTTCAAGCTTCTCCTTCATTGTTTTTGAGTAAAAGGTGAGTTTCTGAACTCACATCTACGTCTATAACTTTCTTCGTTGTTAGATATGAATTCCTAACATCAATTCTTGTTCATTTACATTGGATTGAATTGGTTTCATGAATATTCCAATTTTGGGTGGTTTGAGGTCAAATCTTTAAAAATCCTATCTTTGATGTTTGAACATTTTTTTGGTGATGTATCGAGGAGCCTATAGGGCTGGGTTGCCGATTGGCGTAAAACCACTATTTCCCATTGCTTGTCCGATCGTCATTTATTGGATATTTGCCCTTGGAAGGGTTAGGCTGAATATGCTTCAGAGCAGGTTCAGTCGACTGGACTATGAGGTTAGTCAACTGAACTTGAGGATAGAAATTGCTTCAGAAGCAGGTTCAGTCAACTGGACCAGGAGGTCAGTGGAGTGAACCAGGGGACAGAAAATGCTCTGTACCTATATCAATCGACTGACCTTATGGTTCGGTCGACTGACCTGGAAACCAAAAGTTTCCAGGCATTGTGTCTGTCGACTGACCACCTGGTTAAGTCGACTGATCTGTTTGCCTCAACCCTATTTGCCTATTTTGCTTGAGTTTTCAATTTTAATCGATTCGTGTTGATCCAATTTGTTGTTATCATTTATTATCGACTTTGATGACTTATTTTTCGGGATTTTTGAGAATATCCAATTTGATGGAATCGGTATCGATTTCTATGGATTTGATTCACGTCTCGTATGTGAATTTTTTTGATGATTGGTTGTTTTTACAATCACCTTTGTGGTTTGTCACTTTAAAATACGAAGGTTTCTATACTAGCAGTAAATATCAAAACTCTTTCATCAAAACGATTTCGACACTATTTTAATACAAAGCTCATTTATAAAACCGTTTTTCCAACCTATTAATATATGGAAACCTTTACCTCATTCGTATGAGAAATATAATTAAACGGCTTAGAAAAACAAGTGGCATGAAACGCTTGCGTTTACTTTGTCGGTTAATTCTTGGACTTGTTCGATTGAACTCTTGTGACAACTTTCAAGTGGAAATCTACAATCTGTTCGTAAATATTTATTTTAAGCTAGTGGTTATGGGACATGAAGCTAAACTCATATATTTACCAGCTTAGTGTAATTTACACTTATTTTCGAGTGGAAATCTTCAATTTGTTCGTAAATAATTAAGTTAAGCCAGTGGTTATGGGACACGAAGCCTAACTCATTTATTTACTAGCTTAGTGTAATTTACACTTGTGGATCTATGATGATCCTTTGGTGGAGTTTGGCTCAAATTTGTGGGGTAGTGAACCATGGTCTTCGGACCGTTTGTGGAGCTTCAGCTCAAAGGTCTTCAGACCGTTTGTGGAGCTTCGGTTCAAAGGTCTTCGGACCGTTTGTGGAGCTTTGGCTCAAAGGTCTTCGGGCCGTTTATGGAGCCTCGGCTGAAATTGGTGGTTAGCGACCATGGAATAGCATTCCTTTTGTGATGCATGTGTTGGTGAGTTTTCATGCTCCCGTTTTGTTATAGGCCTCCCCTTTTGTGATTTTTGGATTTCTAATTGATGATTTATAGAATTTGTGTTTCACCAATTTTGTGATTTGCATTGATATATTTGTCAATATTTGTGGTATGGTGAATAAAATAAAGAATATGACATTCTTTTTTATTTCTGAGATTCTTGTGGTATTGTAAGATTTTCATTGTTGTTAAATGTATCCTTGTATGGCATTATTGTTATCATACGTTTTAATCATATCTCTCATCCTATCTCATTTTGTCTGATATTTATAGCTAGACTGATCCGTTTATTATTTTCTTATTAAATAATACTCGGGTCAGACCAAGATGTTACAGGTGCCTCTGCTTGATTCCTTATCAGGAACTAACATCTGACTTTTGGCTAACTACTTTAGATTTGTAATTTTTGATGTTATACATTTGAGATGGAGACTCCTTGATGTATACATATTCTTTTGTCTAGCACTTGTACCTATTCTTTTGTGATATTGTGGATCTTGCTGACCACTACTCTGATGTACACTTCTACGTGTTATATCCATATCTATTTCCACCTTTGTGATATGGATATTTGTGACTGATTTGTGTTATGCTTATTTTATATTTGTTTCCAAAGACCACATAGCCACTGTGCAGTAGTTTTGAGTTTGTATTGGTATGTCGGATTTCCTCTTGAAATGAATTGCATGTTATACTATCTGACATATCGGTGCTCGCACAAAGCAATTATACGGATGGTCGCTCCTCAATAGCCTTATTCTTCATGCTAGTTGATGGCATTACCTCGTAGTGTCCTTGGCTAGCGTGAGTATAGAGGTGGGGCATCACACTTTCTAACCTCGATCCATTCCACAACTAGAAGGTGTTGCGTCTAAAGCATGTACTTGCACAATAGGAGCGCCTGCTCTCTGCCCTGTCCTTTGAAGATAAGCTCTGCTAAGGTGTCTATGCTGTCCATAGTTGTAACACCTCCCCTTTATTATGTCCTTCTTACAGTCCTTTGTGAAATGCCCAACCAACTATGACACTTCTCGCCTTTCTTTATCTGTCCGTTTTAAGGTCCTCCTCCTTTCTTCTTGTCCTTCTCCTTTTTATCCTTCCACCACTGCTTTTTAGAGATTTCTGATTTAGGAACCTCCTTAACCTCTTCTTTCTTAGCAACATTTGATATGAGAGTCATTTCCACAAGTGATTCATACATCGGTCCCATAGGTGCATATGTCAATGCCAACCATTGGAGGGGCTAGTGCAAACCCTTAGCAAACTTGGTGGCCTTCTTATGCGATGTGTTAACAAGCTCCATCCCGAACCATGATAACTCAATAAATTGATTTATATACTCTTTCACTAAAAGTTTCCCTTGCTTCAAACTAATGAACTTCTTTCCTTGGCTTGCAACAAGAAATTTCTCTCAAAACCATTTCTAAAATCCAAACCAACCAATGTCTCTACGCTCCATCTCCAAAATCTCCCACCAATAAGAAGCCTCTCCCTTTAGCTACCAAGATGCAAGCTGAACTTTCTGCCGGTTTTCCAATCCTAATAGCCTAAATATCTGCTCTGTATTCCTCGACCAAGCTTGTGCCTCAGTGTAATCCTTTATGCCAGAAAACATCCAGCCCCCTTGATTAGCGAAGTCCTTGCATAGCTTACAAAAATTGGCAGCTGCAGGTGGATTAATGGGATCTCCACCTACCGGTGCTGCATTGGCCACTTGCCCTCGCACCTCTAGTGCCGGAGCTTGAAGGTATCTACGGAACCAGCCAGAGACTTGGACATCTTCTAAAAGATTTATGACATCCTCTATTCTATGCAAAGAAAAGAAAATTTAGGCTCGAAAGAATTAAAAGTAGGTTGAACTGTAGTTTGAGGGGATTTCTATAAAACTCTCTTATGCTTCAAAACCATTTCTATAATAAAAGTTTCCTTCTGAAAAACACTTTTACAGATAAGTTACTTTTGAAAAATACTTTACTTTTACAACAAGTTTTTAGGAATCTTGTAACCTTAGGCTCTGATACCAAGTGAAACACCCCACACCCCCTTAGTATTTCCAAAAAGGGCACACTAAAAGATGTGGTGCGTTATAGGTATATCTAAAGCATCATAGAGACTAAGATTCACAAGACGATTAAGTAAAAGAAGCGGAAAACATTTAAGTAGTAACTCATTATTCAGAATTAAACATCATAAAATAAATCATGAAAGTAGAACATGTCTCAAAAACCAAATACTCATGTCTTATGAAAACTATATCTCAGTTTTAGAATCAGAGAACAAAAATAATAACAAGCATCCCTATCATAAGTGCCAGCACATCAAAAGCCAAACGAGAAGAAAAATTAAAAGAAGAAGAATACATGAAAAACTCCAGGAATATATCTTGGCTGAAGTGGATCGGGGTAGAGTGGTTTGGCGTTGAAAGTGCTCGGTCAAGGTGGATTGGCATAAATCGATCAGCTGAAGTGGAACGGCATGGAATGGTTCGGCATTAAAGTGGCTCGATCAAGGTGGGTTGGCATAAGTCGGTCGGCTGAAGTGGATCCGCATGAAATGGATCGACATTGAGGTTGTTTGGTCAAGGTGGGTCGACATGGGACGATCGACTGTGTGGATCAGTCGGTTTAGGTCGATCGGCGAGCGAGGCATGGGATTGACATATAGAGCTTGGGATCAACATTTAGCTTTGCTCTAGGTTAACTTTGAGATTGAAATTGGGTCAGTACCCGAGCTACTTCAGGTCGGCTTATGAAGAGTCTGGATCGACTATAGTCTTGGTGGGATCGGATCACTCAGGAAGCCCAGCACCTCAGGTTTTGCTTATAAATATAGCATGCGGGGCTTCAGAAAAGTCAATCTTCATTCTGTTTCCCTTCATCTTCTACGCTAAGGTTGCTTTGCCGTTTTCATACTAAACACTCTGGATTGTAACTATAATTAATTCTAGCATCAATAGAAAGAAATTTTTTGGAGTGGACATAGGCCGTAGTCTGCCGAACTACTATAAATCCTCTGTTTTTACTGCTTTCTTCTTAATTTTTACTATTCTTCGTATTTATACTCTCTACATACATTCAATTTCTGATCTGTGACTGTTGTTTGGTGCTTTCATTTGGATTTGGGTGTTAGTGACCAATTTTGGTGCAAACATTTTGGTTCTTTCACTAAGAAGGCTAGAACTCAAGGAACCTACAGCTTGGACTTTAGATTTGAAGACTTAAAGGCATGAATCTGGAAAGTTATGGCGAGGCAATCGACAAGAATACAGAGGACTAAAAGAAGTCAACATGAGGGGAGTCGGAGGCTTCCTCGGGAGCTAATCAGGCCTCGATTTTCATCACCTGGGACGAGATGGAAATAATGCTAAAAAGGAAAGAGCTGATGATGCAGAACCTACTTCGACAAGTTGCAGAAGTTGGAGTGCAGAGCCAAGCGAACACAACTGCAAGAGATGTTGGAAATAGGGATCAAGAGCATGGAGCAACCAGAATTCAGAATAGAGCAGGACAATTAGGAGCAGCACCAGGAGTAGGGGGACTCCCTTGGAGCATGTTGATCTAATCCTGGGTGGAGTACCAGGTGGAGCTGTACAACATGGTGTCGATAGAGGAATGGATGCTCATATAGGAGAGCAGGTCCCAGGATTCCCTCATGAACTCGGAGGCAGATTAGAGGCAACAGAAAAGGACAACATCTCGGCGACAGTGATAGGTTGGCGGAGATGGTTAGGCGGCCCATGAGAGGCGGATTGGTAAATAGAGAGTTAGAGGATGTGGCTAGGAGCCCCTTTGCTCCTATAATCATGCAAGCTAGAAACCCGCCAGATTTCAAACTACCAACACTGGAGATGTACGACGGAAGAACGGATCCTACTGCTTACTTGACTAGGTACACGAGGCATATGGAAGTGCTGGGGGCGTTGGAGGGGGTCATGGCACGATGCTTCCCTTTATATTTGAAGGATATTGCAGCATTATGGTTCATACAACTGGAATGTGGCTCTATCGGCCCATGGACGGAGCTGATTGAAAGGTTTATGAGACATGTTCGGGTCCAATGGTCAGACCAAAGAACGTGATGACTTTAACATCGATGAAATAATGAAAGGGAGAGTCGCTCAAGGATTTCTTAACCAGATTCAATGCAGCGGTGGCTTGGTGGATCGACCCGATCCATCGATGATTTTGATGGCGGCAGTTTCAGAAATTGCAGATAATTTGGATTTCAAGATATCATTGGAACGAGACCCACCGAGGGATCTCGGGGAGTTCTACCATGAGGCAGAAAGGTTCCTAAGGTAGGAAGATGTGCAGGCTGAGAGATAATGGGGAGAGGCTGAAGCTTATGCAGTAAGGGGTGGAGGTCCACCCAGGGAGGGTCCAAATAAATATGATAATGGAAAAAAGAAAAATGAATGACGATGGTAGCACTTCGAAAAGGCCACGGAGGGAGTCAAAGTTTTCTTCATATACAGATTTAACTGAGACTCTAGAAAGGATTTACTTAGATACTCAAGGACGCCTCCAGTATCGAAGGCCAACAAGGAAGGAACCTTCTAAATACGAGCGGGCATCGGGAAAGCGTTTCCTATTCCATGAGCTGGATGGGCATAACACAAACGAATATAGGCATTTGAAAGATATCGTTGAGGTGCATGTAAGGAATGGTCATCTACCGTAGTATGTAAGGAATCGAGCTGTGGCAGTGGAACAGGAGCGGCCACCGCCTACATCGAACGAAGATGGCACTAGACCTAAGCAATGTCAGATTATTATCAACTAAACAGATTTATGGATTTGAATAAGTAATAGATCCCAAAGTGATACGGCTAAGTCATTTACACATGTATGGCATCGAGGTTGGTCCCTAGGCATGCTCTGAGACTATGGTAAACCGTGTTGCTCGAGTCTATGAAATCTTGTTTTTCTTTTCGTTTCCTTGAAAAATTTGATTTCTCCCATGGATGTATAGACATTTATTTGGATTTCCGTGGCTGTAAAAGCTTTTAAATGATTGGGTTTGCATTAATATAAAAAACAGTTCTCGCGATCACGGTCCTGATCGGAGGGACGGGGCAGTGATCGCAGACTATGAGTCCCTTCACCGAAGAGTGATGGAATGGGCTCGAACACAATATAAAAGTCCTCGGTCGAAGAATATAAAAGTTCTCGACCGGAAAACTGAGGCCGAGGAATATAAAAGTCCTCGGCCAAAGAGCCGAGGCTGGAGAATATAAAACTCCTTAGCCGGAGAGCCGAGGCCGGAGAGCATAAAAACACGACCCGGCGAGTTCTACGGATTCGAAGTTAAACCCAGAGAGGTCATGGATTTAGATTTCGACTTAGGATAGATGGACCCGGTGAGGTCCTGGATTTGGAAAAGGGCTCGGAGCGGTACCAAATTTGGATATCAACCTAGAAAGGTCATAGATTTGACTATTGGTATGGATAGATTAAAACTCGGTTGATGGGTTCGGATGGCTACGGAATTGGCTTAGGATTGGTCATTGGATTCAGAATCGGACATCGACTCAGAACAGTCATAGATTTGGATAAGAATACGGCAATGACACTTGGATAGGATGGCTTGAATCATGGATATAATAGTATGGTTATGAACGGAACATGGACTTCAGATATTAGACTTGAAGCTATTCGAAACACACCTTACTACCGCAACGCATGTTTTGGGGAGCAAATGTTAATCCGCTTTCTGGCAAGGCCATGGACAGGCAGATTCAATTAAATTAGCTGCTCATTTGTCGAGCCTAGAATATGATGGATTTGATTCAGTTGGTTGGATAGACGATCAGTCATGGATGGTTTGGTGTGGGTCGTTCGATCAAGGTGGCTCGGTCGTACATGGCTCGGTTAAGGATAGGAAATTATGCATGATTCGGTCATGGTGCTCAAGCCAATTTGACTTGGCACGACTGGCTCGGTGAGTATGGCTCGGCCTGGGTGGATCGACGTGGAGTGGTTCGGCGTTAAAGTGGTTCGGTCAAGGTGGGTTGGCATTAGCTGGTCGGCTGGAGTGGATCGGCGTGGAGTGGTTCGGCGTTGAAGTGGCTTGGTCAAGGTGGCTTGGCATAAGTCGGTCAACTGTAGTGGATTGACATGGAGTGGTTCGGCATTGAAGTGGCTCGATCAAGGTGGTTTGGCATAAGTCGGTCGGCTAGAGTCGATCAGAGTGGAGTGGTTTGACGTTGAAGTGGCTCAGTCAAGGTGGGCTGGCATAAGTCGGTCGGTTGAAGTAGATCGGCAAGGAGTGGTTCGGCATTGAAGTGGCTCAACCAAGGTGGGTTGGCGTAAGTCGGTCGGCTGAAGTTGATCGACGTGAAGTGGATTGGCATTGAGGTGGTTTGGTCAAGGTGGGTTGGCATAGGTCGATCGGCTGTGTGGATCGGCCAGTTTAGGTCGATCGGCAAGCGAGGCATGGGATCGGCATATAGAGCTTAGGATAGACATTTAGCTTTTCTCTGGGTTAACTTCGAGATGGACTTCGGGTTAGTACTCTGGCTACTTCGGGTTGGCTTATGAAGAGTCTGGATCGGCTATAGTATTGGTGGGACTTGATCACACAAGAAGCCGAGCACCTCGGGTTTTGCCTATAAATACAGCATGCGCAGCTTCAGAAAAGAGGATCTTCGTTGTTTCCCTTCGTCTTCTATGCTAAGGCCGCTCTGCCCTTTTTTTTACTGAAAACTATGGATTGTAATTTTAATTGATTCTAAAATCAATAAAAAGGAAATTTTAGAGTGGATGTAGGTCGGAGTCAGCCGAACCACTATAAATCCTCTGTTTTTACTGCTTTCTTCTTAATTCTTATCGTTCTTCATATTTGTACTCTCTATTTACACTCAATCTGTGACTGTTGTTTGGTGCTTACATCTAGTTTTGGGTGTTGGTGAGCAATTTTGGTGCTAACAGTATACATTATGTAATCTAAAAAAATCTTCTTTGGGTTAAGAGTATGAAAGAAGAAGCTATAATGAATGATTTGGAAGCTTCCGCAAGCATTGAGATGGCTTCCACAAGCATTAAAGGGGGTTCCGTAAGCGTCAAAGATGGTTGCATAAGAGTTAAGGGAGCTTCCAAATGTGTTGAAGTGACACCTTTGAAGACATGAAGAAGAAGTAAGGCTTTGGGCGTGGTTGAAAAGGCCTCCTAAGCATTAAGAAGACACTTTTGTCATGATCGAAGGGGCTTCTACAAATATCAAAGTGGACTCCTTTGCATAGGTCAAATGGAATATTTCCACTAACATTGTTACCTTCTTAAGAAGTTGAATATTCACCTTCCGCAAAAGTTGATGTCCCATCTTTTGAAGGGTTTGAAGGATCACCTTCCCCAATCATCAAGCTACCAAGGCAAACTATCATATCGTAAGGTAAGTATCACCCCTTCCGCATCAGTTGAACCCTTCCACGGGCATCAAATGGCTTCACACATGTTAAGTAGAGCTTCCGCAAGAGTCAAGCGGTTTCGCATATATAAATATGGCTTTCACAAGCATCATAAGGAAGGCTTCCGCAATATTCAAAGCTTGATACCTTCCACAAGAGGCAACTACTTCAATAGAAACTACCATCCACAAGTATTGAAAGAGTCCAACACTTCCATAGGAGTCATGAGAATGCCATCCACAACCAACCAAGTAGGTTCTTCTAAAGCAGTTGACCCTACCATGGGGGTCACATCATCATTTACCATTCCATCCTCAATGAATGCTTCCGCAATCATCAAAATAAAAGCTTTCGAAAGCATCATCACCTTTCACAAGTATTGTTTACATATATTTCCCACATGTTGGGACACCCTTTGTGCTTATCCGAGACATCCACAGCAACATATGCGAAAGCAACATTAGAGAGAGACTTTGGAGTTAACAGTGGCGAAAGGTCAAAAAAGCATTCTTTCGATTAATTTGAAAGGATGGATGTGAAAGGGTTCGTCCTATACTGATAAATAAGATGCTAGGTGTGCTATTTTGGGGGTCCGGTTTCATTCTTTCCACTCTTATGCTATTTGTGACCTGTAAGCTCTAATTTCTAAATCAAATTGGGTCTTTCTAGCACTTGCCTTGGAATTCATAAAAGTTATCAATAAAATGAATATATAGCATTCTCGAATATACAGATTCAGTTTTACTACTTATATGTAGGTTTGTTTATGGAATATACACAATTATTCCTTACGAAGGAATTCATTTTGAAGCCATAGGATCTATTCAACTCACTTAATAAATTTCAACACCATTGGATCACATATGTATGCTACACTGACCAGGTCGAAAGTGGTTTCGAAGAGTCATATTGATAACATAAATACACTCCTTTTTATGCATTCGAAAGGATTTTCTATGCTTATAACAAATTCGCAATGCTAGATCAAGGCTTTTGTAACAATCATAATTTAATCACTTTGAACTTGAATAGTCAGCATGTTTTTAATGATTAAATAATGGATTTAATATCCAAAATAAAAATTTGGACAAAATGTCTCGAATGGATTTATTTTAAACTGATGTAAAATGTTAGTTTAAAGACGGTTCGAGTTATAAAGCGGTTAGGGGTACCTATTTAATTAATAATAAGTTTGCCTAATAAAACAGAACAATATAATTGCTTGCCTAATAAAACAAGAAAGAATTATTAACCCTGCCTAATAAAACAGAATAGTATAAATACTTGCCTAATAAAACAAAAGAGAATTATTAACCTTGCCTAATAAAATAAAATAGTATAATTACTTGCATAATAAAACAGAAAGTATAATTACTTGCCTAATGAAACAAAATAGCATAATGATTATTATATTCCTTGCGGATGGTTGCCATTGGACCAAAATCTAGTCGAATCTGCTATGCGGATGGTTGTCATTGGACCAAAATCTAGTCGAATCATGTTATGCCATAGTTGATAAGGAGGATTCATGTTGGACCAAAATGTGGACGAATCAAATTAAGCCATCAAGATGTTTTATATTGAACCAAAATATGGTCGAATCAAATTAGGCCATATGGCTGGTTTCTATTGGACCAAAATCCGATCGAATCTGGTTAGGCTATAGGAAATGTGTGATAACCCGAAATTTCCGGCATCACGTAATTGGATATTATCTGATTTTAGCCATTGAAGACACTGATTTATAAGTTGAACAAATAAATTTGATAATAAATATTTATCTCTGGATAAATGTTTATTTGATAATCTCCTAAGATAATAATTTAAAATGAGCTAATTTTTTTAAACAAATATAAATATGGGTTTTTTTAAGTGTGTGTGTATATATATATATATGAGTTGATTTTAAATTGAATTTGAATTTGAAATTCAAAGAATAATTATCTTAGAAATAAATTGGATTTAAAAAATAATATGTATGTATGATTTTTAATAGCTTATAACTAGTTTTACATCATCTTCTTTAAAGGATTTATAAAAATAAATAAAGAATATATATATATATATAATTAGTATATTTGTATAACTATTTATAAGTGTATAATTAGGATTTTATATCATTTACTTTTAGAATTATATATAGATAAATAGGAGAGAAAGTTTAAATATAATCACATAGGGCATTAACAAAAATAAAAATAAACTGAATTATAATATAAATAATATATCAACAAATAAAAACAATTTAGTTCATGCAAATTACAAATGTAAGACAAATATTATATGAAATTACAAGTGTAGGCTAAAATGTATCATGCACATGAAAAATGTGAGATAATTATAACAAGTGTCAACATTTTTTATTCTTCTTTCTAATAAAAAAATAACAAATAAAAGATAATGAGATATATAAATCTTTACTCCTTTCTCATTTCTCTTTTATCTTCAATTTCAAATAAAAGAAACTAGCCTGAAAACAAACTAAAGAGAAATTCAAAACAACAATCAAAATCTTTCAAGTTTTCCCAACTGAAACTAAGAAATTTAAACTCAAATCTGCTCAAAAGCTTAAAACAAGAATCAAACTCAACCAGAAACAAAACCAGGAAGTATCAAAGCAAAACATTTATCAACTTCAGTTTCCAGGGTCATCAAATCAAGAAGCAAGTTCAAAATCAAAGCAACATCGAGTTTTTTTTCAATTAAACCTGTTCTCTATTTCCTTAAACAGGTGAGTGAATCTGCCTTCTTAAAGCCCAAATTCTATTTTATAACTTTTTGCATTTGATAGTCAAAAATGTTTTAATATATTTGCTTGTAAGAACATTAAGATGTATTGCTTGGCTATATAGTTTGGATTTGCCGTGTGTGTTCATGTGCATGTCTCTGTTTGATTTTAATAGACCTAACCAACATTTTAATCCAAATTCTCTTCAACGAATCACTTCTGCGTTTTGATGTCTAAGATTAAGTTGTTTGAAATGATGAAACATTGTTTTTAAAAATATTATTAGAGTAATTAACTAGTAGGATTACTGCGAAATAAGAAATCATAGTAAAAAAATTAATAATGTTAGAAATCAATTGTGTAAATTGTAAGATTTAAATTCATGATTGAACTCGCTCTTGAAATTATTGATTTTTGGAGGAAGCTTTGTGATTTTAAGTTTGGGAATTAAGGAGGAATTATTGATGGTCAGAAATTGGGTATGTCGACGAATTCCGGTGGTCGCGAGGTCCTGTAACTACGGGGCCGTGGCCAGAGGGGGAACGAGGGTCGGTGGTCTTGGAAAAAATGCTATCGCATTTTTCTGATCGCCGTAGTGGTGAGGTGAGGGTAGACTAGGGTTTTGGGTCCTGATTTAGTCGACATCGGTTTTGGGTTGGGTGCGACATCGTCAGAGCATCGGTCTTCGTCGGAGTGGGTGGAATGGGAGCTTAAGACTTTGGCAGGCTCTGGTCAGAGTATCGGGTTTTCTGGTGACTGGTGGTGGGAAGTCGAGGAGGATTTTGGGTGTCCTGTCTTGTTCCAGTGGGTGGCGTGAAGTTCAATTTTCACGATTTGATGAGGTATCGGGTTTTGGGTACTGGAGGCGATTGGGAGGGTCAATGCCGATTTGCTGAAGGAAGGAACGTTGGCCGGAGCGACGGCGTGTGGGTGTGCAGGTGCACACGTATCACTGTGTATCTGGGTTTGCTGGAATTTAAGCCCAAGAAGAAAGATGAAGAGGTAAGGACTGGAATCTAGGAAGAAGGAAGTTACTTGGGGTCAACTCGAGTCATTTACGGGTTTGTCTTCAGGTACTTCACGAGTATATTAACAGTTCTAAAATTTAATTAAAATTTTAAAAAGAAAAAGTGGGTTTGTCTCGGGTCTGGGCTCGAGTATTAACCAGGTTGAACCCAAAGAAAACTTATAGCAGTTTTTAAATTTAAGTAAAAGCAATTTTTTTGAAATTTAAAATAAATCAAGTCTAAACCTGTTCTTAAATAAATTTCTTTTATATGTAGCAAATGTTTTTTTTAATAATTGGTTTAAGAAGTTGAATCATTTATGTTACTTAAATTAATTTAGTTGATTCTTAAGTTTATTTAAACTAAATTTTAAAAATGTAATTAAGTAGTTAATTAAAGAAGTAATATGTATTTATATCATATGTTAATAATAAGTGATTTTAAGATTTATAAATAAGATCTTAATAATGATTTAGAAACTAATGAAGATAAAAGTTTATCTTATAGTTAATTAAGGTTTGGGATAATTATAGATTAACTAAATTAATAAAGAAATTAATTAATGGAAGTAATTACAGGGAAATTACTAAATTGAAGTAATTAGGAATTAATTACTTTGTGTGATTAATTAAAGGATTGATTAATTAAGGAAATGGATTAAAGGGTTGGTTAATGAATGTGATTAATTAAAGATATTTAATCAAAGTAAGTGATTATAGAATAATTAATTAATGTAATTAATTTAAGGTAAATGTAATTAATTATAGTTAATTAATTAATGAGAGTATTGAGTTAAATTAATGTGAATGGTTAAAGAAATTAATTTATAAAGGCTAATTACTTAATATAATTAAAGGATAATTAATTGAGAATAATTAATTATGGTGGATAATTAATTGGTTTGTAATCAATTAATGTTAAGTAAGAAGGATTTAAAGGTGATTAAATAATTAATTTAATTTATTTAATTAATTAGAAAGGATGTGACTAATTAATCTTGCTTATGAACGATTGGATTATATTAAATTGATTAGAAAGGGTGATGACATTGGAATCGAAGAGACCGAGGTCGGGTAATCAGCAAATACCCGAAACCACTTCGATTTGCAATCTATAATAATTCTTTATTGATCTGACATGTGAAATCAATAGGCTGGAATGGAATAATATTGGGCATTGAAACTAAGTAAGGGTACTTTGGAATTGATTTATGAAAATAAGTATCGACTATAACGAGTTATGAACTATAGTAAGGTATGAGTTACCCTGGGTTTTAAATAAGTTTTATGTATTAGTATTTCTTGTTAGATGGGTTTTACTCACGCTGGTTTCCAACCTGACCCGGGTGTTACTTTGATGTAATGCTCGGGTCAGACCGAGTATTAAAAATTTTTCAGGTTAGGACGTTCTGGAGCTCAGGGGGCGAGCTAGATGGCAAGAACGTATGGAGTTTACCGCTATATGTAGAGTCGTATTAATTAGTAGTCTGGGACAAGTTATATAACTGTCTAGTCTATTTGTAAAAGGATGTAAATCTGATGTATTGTTATAAAATTTGACAATTATAGCTTTCTTATATAAATGCTATTATTTGATATTATTTTTTGATCCACTGCGAAAAGTAAGATTCTATGTTTTGTTTACTGTTCTCTTCTAACTCTTTTCATCTTAACCTTACAATCTGAAATTTCCGGCGTTCGATTTCTCGGCATTTCTACCGTGAAACTTATTAGTGTTTCGAGGTCGAAATTTTGGGTCG
Organism: Allium cepa; assembly: GCA_030765085.1. Lineage (NCBI taxonomy): Eukaryota > Viridiplantae > Streptophyta > Magnoliopsida > Asparagales > Amaryllidaceae > Allium > Allium cepa. The sequence continues at coordinate 91,018,303 of CM060946.1, read as the reverse complement.
TTACAAAATGACTAAAGTATCCTTCTCTTCACTTATAAATAGCCAAGTCCATATCTCTTTTTTAATTCGTTTACAAACTAAAGAAAAGAACTAAAATTCATTAACAAAGGTGAAGTATTCGAAGTCTCCATCAAAGCAAATAAGATGTGAGTATATTCCTTATTTTCATAGTTAGAGGGTATAACTTATTTTGTGAGTATAATTTAATTATTTTACAGTCAATGTAATCTTAATCTCTTTCCTTTGACTCATTCATATTTTAACAAATGTTCGTTAACTATTGATTGTAAATTGTTAATAACAATGAGTATGTTAATATTCTTGTTTGGTTGTTTGATTTGTGCTCGACCAGTTTATGAGCAACAACTTTAATCTTTAGTTAAAGGCAACTTACACCACCTTTTAACTTAGGATTGACATTTAGTGACTTTTTGGTTAAAAGGAAATAGCACCCCTTTTAGCTATCTCATTTGATTAAGAGGGAGCTTCACCCCTCTTGGTCGTATTCTCCCTTAAAGATGATGAGTTTAAGTTATTATTTGAATGGAAGTTTTAAATCTTTGTTTAAAGTATTTTAAAGGATCTTCAAAATTTATATAATGATTTAAATGGGTTATTTATGGAAAGTAAGTAGTCCCATACTTGGCACTAAAAGCCGATGAGTAGATTGATCCTCTACCTATGAGATCTGGAACCGAAGTGTCCAGGCAAAGCTTGGAGCAGCCAGTGCCTTGACTTACCTAGCTTTGTTTCTGGGCGAGTGGTAGAGTAAGTCGAGAATATCGGAAACACGACAAGTGTAGGAGATTTGATTTCCATAAATGACCTTTATAATTATAATGGAAAACATTCGTATTTCTTGTAGACAATTGTTTTTGACGCATTTAAGTATGCTTTTGAAATTTGAAATCTTCTTAATTGTTTTGTGAATATACTTATACCGATGAGATAAGTATATGGATATTTTCCAAGCATTGAAAGAGTACAAGATTTAATTTCCACATACATTCGTTTTGTTATCCTCGATAGTTGATATCTTAACTATCGATTTCGATACCCTTCTTCCTTTTGTTTTTGTTTCGTCAATATAAGATGATCTGTTGCTCATTTAGAGCATTGATATCCTTTATCGGAAATGAATAAATAAAGAGAGAGTTGGGGTCAAGCTATGTGGGGTTGCACCCATTAGGGTATTGCCACATCTACTCTAGATTGGTTTCAGTTGTATGTGCACGGAGATGTGAAATACTCGGATACTCGATAAGGTTGGTAGGGTTCAGCTTAGAGATTTCAGAGAGCCATCATAGTTCTCAAGTATATTCTCTAGAGGTATACTTTCGATAAGGGGGCGCACCCTCCTAGTCATTGTTGGAAAAATTCCTTTTCCTTATTTTTGATTCAAATCTTTGGATTTATTCTTTCTTAATTGCATCGGGAAGCATCCCACGCTCTTCGCGATGTTTAATTATTTGTGTCCTTTCTTTTATACTTAGATGTCATCCTTGTGAGGGAAAAAACCGTTCTGCATTTTTGCGACGTGGTCTCACTAGTTATTTTGTGTGTTCTTTTTTTATAGAGTTTACTCATACCGGACTTACTGTCTGACGCGAATTGTTTATTTTTCCTAAACTTTCAGGTACTCATTTATATTTGAGTAATCCAAAAATGACAAGTTTCTTTGGGTTTATTTGAAGATGGTGGACGAGCACGAGGCTCCTTATCCATTTAGCTATTTATTTCTGTTGTTATGAGATGTTGATTCTATGTATGTATATTCAAAAGAAGGTTGTTATAATTACCAAGGCTGATGGTAGTACTTTTGTTATAACTCTTTGATAACTCTATGCTGGGGGGTAACCTTATATACTATCTTAATTCTATGTTATATTTAACCATTTCATTGTAAGATTATTGTTTTGTTCTTATATTTTACCCCATGACAACATGTCTTTCAGATACTTAGCAACGACACATGAATACCATGGATGTATTAAGTGTCGTTCTTAAGGGTCAGAAAGGTAGGTCCTCACAGCTTTTTCTTAGCTTTCCCTTACAACCTTCTCCTCTAGCCTTACTTCAGGGTATTAACAAGATTTCTTGTTAATATTTTTAGCGCCAGAAGAAGGGCTTGAACCTATGATTCCCAATAACCTTCTCTATAGATTAATTGCATAAATTTCTTCATTCAAAAGAAGAAAATGGTAAGAGAAAGGAGTAATAACGACATCTCAAATGAAGAAGCTGCATCAAAATCAACTTTGGAAGGTAATAATGTCCCAAACTTTAACTTAGAAAATATGGAAATTAGGCAACATCAACCCTAATAAGATTCGAAAACAATGAGATTAAAGTCTAGAATTTACTACAACAAGTGATAGCTATGTAGGAGCTTCTTGAAGGGGCTCCATCTCAAGGATCATTAAAGGTTGTGGAAGGAAGAGATGAAGCATAATCTCCAAACAAAGACCAAATTAGAAACCAAGAAAGTCAAGCTAGGAGGTTTCTTGAGCAATCAAATTGTTCAGTTCAAAGAAACAATAAAAGTGGCTACAAAGTCGGTCAAGAAGACATCCTACACCCAACGATAATGGACATGCTTAAAGAAAAAGGATTCCCTAACCTAGAGAAATGTATTATCCCACAAAAGACTCCTTTTTTAAAAGAATAACGACAGTTAATATTTCTCCTCATATTCACATTCCCCAATAAAGTATGATGGAACAACTAATCTGAATGATCATCTTACAACTTTTAATATTCGAATGGACCTGTATAATGCTTTTGAGCCAATAACTTTTCCCAGTAACTTTTCAAGGAGCGACCATCAAGTGGTATAATAATTACCAAGCGAAAACCATTCATTCTTAGGGACAATTCTCTTATGATTTCGTGGCATAATTTTGTGTGTACATAGTTCCAACTAAGGATTTTAGTTTTATAGCTACTATCAAGCAGAAGCCAAGAGAGCTACTTGACGAATGTTTGAAAAGATTCAGTACGGAAGCATCGAAAGCAAGGAATACAACCGATAGAGAAAAGCTTATGGATATTCGATCTGGACTGATCGAGCGAACCCCTTTTGCGAAGATCTTTATATTAATGAATGCAAAGATCTATAATACGTCTATTCCCAAGCAGAAAGATTTATCCATTTAGACCAGAACATATCATGACAAGAATAGATTACAATAAGGCATAGAAGAAGGAAGATCTAATTCCAATTACCCTAATAAGAAGTCAAAGGATAATGTACGGATTCGGAAAAAAAATTCCAGGAGCCGACTATGCAGCCTTAGATCAACCTCTTTCTCACATATTCGTTGTTGTAGGAGATGGTGGAAGTTTCTCAACTACTCATAAAATGCACTAGAGTCTAGAAAAAAGGAAAATTATTGTTACTATCATAAAGTAAATGGACATAAGACCGATGAGTGTCGCATCTTAGCAGGAATAATTCAAAATATGATCTTATTGGGAACCTTAAAGAAATTCATTAAAGAAACTTGAGGAAACTTCTTATTCAAGAAAGGATAGCTGTAACGACCCAGAATTTATATTAATTAAAATTCATATATTTAATTTAATTTAAATATTAATAAGTGAAATTTATAAGTCGAATAATTTTATTTCGAATAATTGGATTTAATTGGATAATTAAATCGATAATTTAATAGTTGAAAATAAAGAAATAATTGAAAATTGGGTTAAATATGATTGAAATTGATTTGTAAAATTTTATTTTATCATATTGGAGTTGGAAAGATGTTTGTGAACTTTTAAAATCGAATTAAAAGTTAAATTTCGGAGTTTGAAAATCCGGAATGAATAGTGTTTTTCAATAATTTTCTATAAAAAGAAGCCTCGCTATCTCAAACTTGCAAAACCGTAGGTCAAGAGTGCAGCCGCCATTTTCAGATGTATGGCCGAAAATTCTCGTTTCTTCCCCTCTTGATTTCTACAAATCCATCAAGTAATTCGAGAAACCTTCAACTAGAAACTTGTATAGCACAACACGAACTAGATATCCAACGGTGGAGATTGGGAATGGAGCTACGGATAGACGCGAATTTGGGTTGGAACGGCTGAACTTGGATCGCATTTTTCTTGATAATGGCGTGACCGAGCTTCATGCTACCGAGGTCGAGGGTAGCTTTCGTGAAGGTCTTCGAAGTGGAAGTTGTTGATCAACGTGAAGGCGTGTGTTTTGGGTGTGAAAATCTAGGGTTTGGACGAGCTTCATGGGTTCTCGGTCGCGTTCTATCACCTGAGGAGAAGAATACGTATGCGACCCTGATGCAAATCAAAGGAACGTGCGGCCTAGAATAAAGGAGGTTAAAAATAGAAATTTTTTTTTTGTAAATTTAACTATATTATAAATCGTATAAACTTTATGTGATTGTAACTTGTTCATACGAGGTCGGAATTGCGCGAAACTAGTTGCGTTAGCTTCGTTTTGTCGAGCACTACGCAATGGAGCTAGTTTGGAGTCGTTTGGAGCTAGTGAGAATTTCGGGTAAAATTAAACGCGCGTTTAATTTTATTCGAAATAAAACGCTGAAATGGAATTGAAATCAAGGTGAGAACTTCTCACTCAATCGAATCGGTTTCGATTCAAATTTTAAATAGTTATATTTAAAAATTGCTTGGTTGTATGTTTGAATGTTGATTATTATCTATTGATTGTTAAAATAGACATTATGCATCGTTAGTAAGCAGAGGTTATTTATTAAAAACATATACCGTGATAATTCCAACTTATATGGAATTGGTATTATATATGTACTTGGAGTTGATTTCCCGCATTATATAGCGGATGAGACCCTATTGCGCCGCCTATTAAGCGGATAATAATTTATAAATCCCATATACCACGATAATTCCGTACTGGAAAGGAATTGGTATTGTGCTAACATCTTTGGATGCAGGAAACAGGTTGGAGGGATCCAACTGGATTCCTCAAATAATTGAATTGGTTTCAATGTTGTGTGTTGATCTATTTATTGATCTATTTATAATCTGCGTGATTATCTTTGTGATTGAAATCGTTAAAGGCTAAATTTTAGCCTAATATGTTTTTTTGGTATCGTTAGATGCCGACATTAAATAAAATTGGATTTTTGAAAACTTAAGTTGAGGATTCAAAATAAAATTTAATTTTGGAATTTATTCATTTTAAATAAATAAACGTTATAATTTTTATTATTATAAAAAAGATATTTTTGGAAAATAATACTTAAGTATGATTTTGGAGTTATATAAGCTTTAATAACGATTTGTAAATTATTAAAAGGGTTGGTTTATTTAAATTGGTATTTTTGAATTATTATAAATGATTTATATAAAATATTTATAAAATTGATATTTATAAATTAAAAATATTGGAATTATAAGACAAGTTTTTATAAGTGTTAAAATGGAATATAAATGGATTTCATATGTGAATGAAATTCACAGTTTTATAAATTGTGAAGTTATAAAATGAATAGATTTTATAAAATAAAATATTTATAAGTAATTAACTTATAAATTGGATTTTTGCGTGTAAATGGAATATGGATAGAATTTGTTAATAAAGTGATTTTAAAAGTTGAAGTTGCCATAAAATATAAATGAAATTTATAAACATTGTTTTATAAATCCAAAAACGACTTATTTTGATAAGTTAATTATTATAGCTTATTAAAGGAAATATATCCACGATTTTGGACAGTGGATAATCCTTTAAATAGAATATATAGAAATGTTGAGTTTGGATAAGTAAATATATTTACGATTTTGGACAGTGAATAATATATTAAAGAAATATTTTGGAAAAAGAGATATTTTAAATAGAATTTAAACGATTCAAAAACGTTTTAAAATGTGTTAAGTATCGAAATCATAGATTTTAACATTTATTGTTGAAATAGACGTTTTCGAGGAATATAAGGAAATGGTAGACTATAACACTGTTGTTATAGTAAATGATTTTCGAAAGGAAATGTTTTATAAAGTATTGGGATTTATATATCTATTTTAAGTTCGAATCCCTATACTAGTGATTTTGGGTTGTCGTAACGATGTTTTACGTAACATTCGTTTTGACCCAAATGAATGTGTTTAAGAGAATGATTTCTTAAAGAATAAAATATATACTTAATTTAGATTTAAGTATATCGAATATTTTAAAAATGTTGAAAATAAATAGATTGGTGAATTACTTATTATTAAATAACTATGGAAATGTTTTTCCAAGTGAAGTGAATGTTTTGAGATTTTTACCTTTTAAAGATAAATTGAAAATGAATATTAGAAATCGATTTAAAATCGTATATTCATAGATATTTTGGAATTGTAAATTCACTATAGAATTTATAAAAGAAAGGGAAATTAGTTAAAAATAAATGTTGATTTATTTTGAATTGTTGCTGGGAAATAAATTTACGAATTTAGAACGTAAATTTAATAAATCGGTAAGGATTTATTTAATTGGTTTAAATGAACCATTTTGAAATGAAAGTTGTAAGGGTGTAAATTTATTTGAAATTGGTTTTCAAATGGTTGAAGTGTGGGATATATATCTTATAAAGATATTTTTGAAAATAAATAATTTGGGAAAATTATTTATAATCAGGAGATGTTATGAATACTGATTGATAGTTAAATAACCGACTATCAATATTGACCTTTAAATAGGTATTTGTTGTGAATTGGTTGGAATTGAAATGCTACACTTATTTTTAAATTATTGCGCTCGTTATTCGGATTACCCATTCCGAATAGTGATATGACATAATGGATAACATTGAAGACCAGTGGTGAAGACCGGGTATTTGTGAAAACGATAGGATGGCCTATCGATTGTCTCTGCACCGTTAGCTACGGTATGGAGATTTCCTTTGTGATGGGAAGTTTTATCGGGATTGTGAATACCCGGATTGCAAGGGCTTCTTTTGAAGTGCCTTCGGTTCTGTTCGAACCCGGAACAGACTTGTATGGTTACGTGTCTGACATTACATTTTGAGATATAAAGAAGATTTCTTTCAAATACATTTCTGTTGGTGGCGGAGAATTAATTCTCTTAGCTTAACACCCTTCTCTGAGACGTACGCGCTCAGAGGTTATGTAGTTGAAGGTTATCGGCGATATATTCCCAATTTGGTAATGTGGCATGATGAGTGTTGCTGTGTGATGATTATTATTGATCATTTGTTGATCAAAGCGTGGCTTTGTGAAAAAGCATAGCTTTGTGGACGAGACTTCGTCGGACCTCACTCCTCGGAAATGGTCAAAACAGGAATATGCGGCAAGGTTATGAGGGTCGCGCCCTTTAGGATATGTCATTTCCTTCTGGAAAGGGTGGTATCATGGTATGAAGCCCAGATACTTACTCATGTTGATACACTATATCCATTACTGTGTGGTGTTGTTGGAATTGAGCGCTCGGATAAAGGTCCAAAGGGACCGGGGGATGGCATAGTCGTGTAGTAGTTACCTAGTGACAAAGGTAACCCGGCCTTGTGTTGGCAGAGAGTTGTTTCAGTTCTCAGGACGTCCCGCCAAAGGCGATCCCATGTGGCAGTAGGAAGTTCCTTAGCCTGACCATTTGTTGGAAATCCAAACAAAACAATACGATCCTTGTACGGTTTTAGTTGTATAACCTGCCATGGAATGTGGCGGTAACCTGCTATTGAACATGGTAGCTATAGTAGGCATAAGTGCGAAATGTCTATGCTGGCTAAGATTTATATCTTTACTTTCGAAATGTTTTCCTACACTATGCACTAGTAGTAATGTCAAATGTTTCTTTTTAATGCGTATCAAGCATCTTTGACTATCATAAGGAGAAATCTCCTCCGATTCTGCGTTTGCATTGTGTGTGTGTGCGGGAGGCCTTATGGTAGTCTCATTTTCTAAAAAGCATTGCGAATCTATTTTAAAATTATCCTGTACTTTGTTTTAAAAATAAACTGTTTTAAGTTCTCACACCAGTCTCATGACTGACTCGGGGTTTATTGTTTTCCTTCCTAAACTCTGGGTGCCCACGAATTTCCACACGGGCAGTCAAGAGTCAGGTTTATCAGGATATTCTGAAATTCAGGAGTTGCTGGAGGCAAGCTGGATGGCATGGCGTGTTCACTAGTATATAGTACTTCTTTTCTGTTGTTTATTATTGTTTTGTTGTTGTACACTCTGATAATAAAATGTAATCTGATGTAATGAAATGTATTAATTGATATAGTTCTTTGTTTTAAAGATTATTCATTTATCTATTATATGTTGTTCCGCTGCGACTGTGAGATTCTGATATTGTTTCTGTTCTGTTTCCTTATTTCTTCTATCCTTTTCTTCTACCTCTTCTTCTTTTAACCCTCATGGTTCGGTTTTTTCGGCATTCGATTGCTCGGCAGTTGATACAGTGTACGTATTGATGTCGATTTTCGGAAGTCGAAGAATCGGGTCCTGACAACGGCTTAAACACCTGAAGCTTATCTTTCCATATAAAAATAAAGCAGCTTAGCAACTTTAAATTCGGATTCCTATTAAGCTATGAAGTCTTATAATATTTTTCCAATTAGGAATATTCTTTCCTCATAATTTTGTACTTAAAATAGGTATGTATTAATACAAAACTCAAGTATCTTTACAGGTAAAATCAAAACAGTTTACTGCATCCAGAAGACTCTGAAAGAATGACAAACTCCTGGTTGTTTCTGAAAAAGATAGCTCAAATGCCTGAAAAAATTGACTTTGTACATCAATGCTTGAATCACTGCAATATAAAGACTTTCTCTCATGAAACCTCAGATTGCCATGAACCCTTCACCAACTTCCGAGGAAAGGCTCACTAATAGACCGCTTCCTTTTATTGAGCAATACCTGCCAAGGTATAATTATATATATTATATATAAAGCTGAAAACAATATACACCAACTCCATTTTTGACAAATCATTTTATATAAAAAGAAATTTCCAAATATATCTTTAAAGAAACGCTATTTTCAATCACCCCACAACTTGGGGAAGAAAAGTATCTATGTATTTCAAGAACTGATTTATGCAATCTTCCTAAAATATTATATAGCATTAGTAAATGCTCAAAATGGATTTTGACTACTCATGTTTTGACATAAACATCGTTGGAGCTTTCTAAAACTATCGACAAGAAAAAGCCTATTCATATTTTCTTAAGGAAAGCTTTTAAAGTAGTTTTGCTGAACAAAAAGCTCTAAACGGAGAGCCTATTCTCAGTTAAAAGACTGTTGGTTCAAGAATCATGACCTTCTATTTTTTTGTTTGAGATTCATGTTTCCACTATGAGAAAAACTTTTTTTGGCCTTTACCAAAGACGCCTCCTTGAGGGAGGGTAAAAACCTCTAGAAAAATCCCTTAACAAAGGCACCTCCAAGAGGAAGGGTTAAATCCTCTTAAGCCCTTACCAAAGGCGCCTCCTAAAGGGTTAAAACCTCTAAAAAAAAGCCCCAAAGGCACCTCATAGAGGGAGGGTCAAAACCTCTAATAAGCCTTCTCTGGAAGCACCTCCTAAAGGGAGGATTAAAACCTCTAACGTCTAGTTCACCTCTTAGAGGGAGGGTCAGGTCTAGCACCCACTAACAACGTTTTAGAGGAAGGTCAATCAAACATACACTATTTCCCTTCGAATCGGGGAAAGCCCAGAGGGGGCACCAAACAAAATAAATGGACAAAGATGTCCATAACTCAAAACAAAAGTCAAGACCAAAGGGAACAATGGGTCAAAGGAAAAAAGCTATACGCCATCTAAAACAAAGATAAATCCCAAAAAAGGGGTATAAACAAACGGAAAAGGATGAAGTTGTCCTACGCTATAGACAGAAATGGATAATATATCCAAAACAAAAATAAAAAAGATAAAGTATCAGCTAGCTATCTTCAATACATATGATGCCCGAAAAAGGGCTCCCGCAGCAAAGAATTAAGAAATCTGCATGCTACGAGGAAACATGAGACAAGTAAATGGATAAAGAGATCTGCAGTTTGAAATAGAAAACAAAGATCTGTAAGAAAAGTCATGGAACTGAGCTTGCAACGCTGAATGGCCAACCAAATGGAACTACTTGTTGAACGGTTCAATGACTGAAAAGCTGAAATGCTGAACGGAACTATCTACCGAACAGTGGATTGGTTTTACAAAACTACTACTCCGAATGGCTGACTGGTATTACATAACTACTATTTTGAATGATTGCATGGCTTTACGGAACTACTTGGCTCTAATATAACAATAATACTACTAACTTATAGGCACTTTAGGAGCTACTTATCTATTAATAGGATATTTTCCTTTGAATAACGGGAACCCCCTTTGCTATTCAAGGCATGAGTTCTATATAAATCTCTAGCATAGCATTTTAGGTAGAACTTTTGATTTAGGGCTAGATAGGATTAAGGATCTTTTGCTTAAATCTGCTCAGGTTACCATTACTAGATAATTTTCAAACCTCGTACTTATAATAATATTTTGAAGTAGTCTATTTGTTAGATGAGATCCTGACAAATTTTCAACTAAATCCCTGACTTTGTTAATTTTCAATTTCCTTGTTTCTTTTCATAATGGTTTCTTACTGAATTTCTAAATTCTAGATTTTCCTATTAATTTTTATGATGATTTACGGATTTGATATGTTCGATTTTATGAATTCTCAATTTGCTTATTGGATTTTTGTGATGATTTGCGGACTTCTTGTTAAATTTCTAGTTTTAAGAATTTTAATGTTCTTGCTGGTTTTCGTAATAATTTCTGAATATTCCATTGGATTTGTGATTTTCTTATGAAATTCAGTGCCTTCGTACAATTATCAAACATGAATACTGAATAGGGATTTCTAGTTCTCTGTGGCTTTCTTATCTTTTAAATTTTAATTATCAAATGGTATTCAGATGGTAGTCCTCTAATCTTCTTATTACCAGATAGCATTTTGGATTAGTTTTGGATCATTCACTAATTTATTGCTGAATGAACAATTGATTGATTAAAAGTTACGAACTCGTCATCATAATATAATTCGAGGTCTTTTAATTCGAGTTTACTTGGGTTATTTATTGCTAGTTAACTTTTCGATTGTATACTGATATTAGATAAAATTTTGAGCAGTGTGTTTGTCAGACGAGATCCTGACACGTTTCTGATTCAATTCCTGATTTCATGAATTCTCGATTTCTTTTTGTGATGATTTCTTATTGAATTTGTGGTTTTATGAATTCTTGATTTCTTGATTTCCTTATTGAATTTTCATGATGATTTGTGGACTTCCCATTGAATTTCTGGATTTGTGAATTTTCTGGATAATTCTTTAAATTTTGTATTGAAATACAGGTTTTTCTGAAAATTCGATGTTTCCAAACTATTATTAGATAGGAATTTTTACTAAGAGTCTCTTTGTACTAGACAGGCTTTTATTCTTTTTGTTAAAAGATGATGGTAAAAGAGAATAAGAGACCCCCCAATATTCGTATTATTAGACGACGTTCAAAATTAATACCAAACTATCTACTAATTTATTAACGAATGGATGAAAATTACTAACATACAGCGCTGGTTGGAGAAAAAATTATAGTAAAGAGACAAGATAAAACTACCTACAGCAAGAAATTAATTACCGATGGCCAAAAAAAAAATAAACCAAGAAAAAAAGCTTTGGAGTATATGATAGCTTTCTTAAAGGTCCTTTCACATAAACCGACATCTACGATCGGATTATACTATTCCACATTTCTATCATCAATGCTAGAAAGGGTTTGATCAAGTACTTCTTTGGATGCTCTATCCAGTGATATTATCAGATAATCTCTTGAATTTCAGTTTTAGAATTTAGCGTTATCCATCAAAATCTTATAATAAGGTTATAATCCTAATAGAAATTATTATCTATTTTACCGAAAAACAAAGAAAGAAATTCTATTGAGACTTAAGCAATCTAAAAGAGATTCTTATATTTTTTCCTAAAGAATAAAAGCCTCTTTCATATGGGATGGGGGGGGGGAATTTTATCTATAAAAATCTTCTCTAGGTGAAGAGTATGAAAGAAGGAGCTATAATGCGGGATTTGGAAGCCGCTGTAAGCATTGAGATAGCTTCCACAAGCATCAAAGCGGATTTTGCAAGCATCAAAGTAGCTTTCTTAGGAGTCATAGGAGCTTCCGAAAGTGTTGAAGTGGAACCTTAGAAGACTTTAAGAAGAAGTGAGGCTTTCGGCAGGGTTGATAAGGCATCCTAAGCATTAAGAAGACACTTTCATCATGATCGAAGAAGCTTCTGCAAATATCAAAGTGGATTCCTTAGCTAGGTCAAACAGAATACATCCACTAACATTTTTACCTTTCGAAGAAGTTGAATCTCCGCCTTCTGCAAAAGTTAAATCCCTATCTTCGGAAGGAGTTGAAGGATCACCATCCACAACCATTAAACTACCAAGACAAACTATCATATCGCAAGGCAAGTATCACCCCTTCTGCGTCAATTGAACTCTTCTACAAGCATCAAATGATTTCACAAATGTTAAGTAGAGCTTCCGTACAAGGGTTTCGCATATGTAAATGCGGCTTCCGCAGGCATCACACGGGAGGCTTCCACAATAGTCAAAGCTTGATATCTTCCATAAGAGATAACACTTTAACGAAAGCTACCTTCCATAAGTATTGAAAGAGTCCAATACTTCCATAGGAGTCAACAAGAATGCCTTCCGCAACCAACCCAGTAGGTACTTCCAAAGCAATTGACCCTCCCGTAGGGGTCACATCATCATTTACTATTCCATACACAAAGAACGCTTTCCCAGCCATTGAATAAAAGCTTTTCAAAGCATCATCACCTTTCATAAGTATTATTTACGTAACACTCCTAAGTTTAAATAACATTAATCAGGAGATTTAATTAAGTAAATTAAATATAATAATTTAGGGACTAGAGTGATAAGGGAATTGAGATTTGAAAACTAACTAGGGTCGTGCCTTAATAAATGGATTTATAAAATGGCTCAAAAGTAAATACATAAAAATGATTTATAAGATGAATACTAAGTTAACTAAGGTAAGGGTAATATGGGAGTAGCCGTATATAACCCCATAAACCCTAAATCCTTACCTTAATCTCATTCATGCTTTCATAAAAACAAAAACATAAACAAAAGTAGATCAAGAATGACCATAACCATTGGGGAAAAAGGGATCAAAATCAATTAGAAGCAAAAAATTCAAGCATGGAAGAATTAAGCAAGGGCAAATCTCAAGTTCGTTATCCAAACATGATGAATAATAATCTAAACCATCTCATATATGTTTTATTGAATATTTTAATTTCGGGCATAAGAAATAAAACCATTTGGATGGATTGAATGATTATATGCTTTGATTATATGCCATGTTTGATTTAAGCAACTATTTTTTTGTAAGGGAATAATTCGATTTAAGGTTAAAATCATATAAAATGGGTTTCAAATGCCAAGGGGGTTGAATGTGTTATGTATAACATTATTTTGGAGATGTGTTTAAATTTCCATAATATTTCAAGCTACGGATAATTTATTATAAATTTTGAATGGAAGAAATAGACAATTTAGGGTTTAAATTATTTAAGGCAATTATATAATGATTTCGGGTCTGTAGTTTTCATATGTTAGAAAACATATTAAAAATTAATTATGATGATTTTTGGAGATTTTTCCTAAGTGTTTAATATGGTTATTAATTTATTTAAGTTGGAGGGCTTAAATGTTTAAATATTTTTTAGAAGGGATGGCTTATTTGTTATAAAAAATTAATTATAAATTATTGAATTTGGTAGCCTTTTTAGAAAAAAAATTTAGATAAAAAAATGAAAACCAATTATATTTCGACAACTTGGCAAGTTAGATGAAAAAAAGTTACTTTGTAAGGCATAAAATTCAGTTTTGACATAATTTACCACTTCGTTACATCCAACTGCTACCTTTCGCCAACATACTTCTGCTAATAAACCCATTCGAAACAAATACAGTAGATATAGGGCCCTTGATACGTAGTGGACTGGAGAAAGATGGAAGGGACTTTGTCGAAGGCAAGCTTTCAAAGGGGTAGAGGTCATTTTTATAAGCTTTTGAATATATTACTTGCCTTTTCTTCTAAAAGATGCATTCGAAGGGGTTGAAGTTACTTCTAAATAACTTTCAATTGGATTTGTCTCTTGCCTTTGTTTTAAAAGGAGCTTTCAAATGAGTTTCCACATATTTAGTTTTTTTTAAAAAGGAGCTTTCAAATGGGTAGCCGCCGGTGAACCTATTTGAAACCTACATGCCGCATTCATGCATTTCAAATTATTTAAAGGTTGTTTACTTTATAACTTTAAATCAATGCTTTCGAAAGGGAAGCTTTGACCTTGTAAAATTTGAAGCCACCTTCCCAATGCTTTCGAAAAGGTTCTTGTAGCCACATTTATCAATGCTTTGAAAGGGTGGCTTCGAAGCTATCCTTTTCCCCAATTCTTTTATTTGAAGTTCAATGCTTTCAAAAGGGTTACTTTCTCTTTTGTTTTCTTTGACCCAGAAATTATATTTAATGTTAAACCCAATGATTTCGAAAGAGATATTCTTAAATGGTTTCGAAGCTACACTTCCATTAACTTTACTTGAACTAGTCGCCTTCAAAAGATAAGCCTTAAGCGTATCGAAAGGTAAATCTTTATTAGTTTCGAAAGGAAGTTTTCAATGCTTTCGAAAGGAATGGTTTAAGTGTTTCAATGGTATATCTTCAAGTGTTTTGAAAGGAAGGTTTGATTACTTTCAAAAGATATGTTTTTATGATTTCGAAAGAGACGGCTTAAGAGTTCGAAAGCCTTAGTTTTCAAATAAGAAACCCCATCTAAAAGTTAACACGTGGCTATAAGAAAGAGTTTTGAAATGGCATTTAACTTTGGTATTTTGAAGAAGCTTTCCTTGCTAAAGATAATAGGTTAAAGGCATTAACCATATTTCATTTGAAAAGAAGTTAAACCATGGATGTTTATATTATTATGTTATGATCAGTCATCATGTGTGCTTCTTTTGTAAGCATATTCACTATATAATCAACCCATAACAATAATTTGGGGTGTTAAAGGGTAGAATAACCAGCTAGGCTAATCCTATAGTGAATATATATTGGATTAACTCCTATGTGAGTAGAAGTGCATCGAAGAGGCCAAGTAAACAAGAATTAGGATGCCCAAAAGAGTGATCAAAGAATTATTGGTATCGACATGTTCATATTAAGCTCATGAAAACTATGTGTTGAGATTGTTGTTGGCAGGGGCCAATAGGTTCTTAGTGATCCTATGAAATCTATGTACGAACAATTTATGGAAGAGATCAATAAGTTTATAGTGATCCCATGAAAGCTATAATATGAGAGAAGTTATTGGAGAACCCAATAGGTTCATAGTAAGCCCATGGAAACTATTATCGGAGAAAGGTATTGGTAGATACCAATCGGTTCATAGATATCCCATGGAAACTATAATCGGATGATAGTATTGGTAGAAACCAATAGGTTCATAGCGACCCCATGAAAATAATGAATGTATATAGGAATTGCATAAAGAATTAATACTTTTTAGTCAGCCTACGAAAACTGATAGGATAATAGTGATCCTAGAAATTATAATTTGAGATAGGTAGTCAGATGAAAGGGGATGGAAAATCTAGGACATATTACATGTTTGCATATCAGCGTAATACCTTTATTGTGTTATGTCTTAACCATTGTGGATCCAGATGCACCGTATATGGTTATTACAAATTGAGTTAAGACACCGGTGAGGGGAAAACCCATTCTACTAAGCAGTGTGGTCTCACTAGATATCTATATGGTTTGACATGGTAGGTTATTATTCATACTAGACTTTTTGTCCGACTCGAAGTTTATGTTTTTCGCTTAAACTCTTAGGTGATCAACTAATTTTGAGTAGTTTGAAAGTAAAGGTTTTTAGGTTCTCCTTTAGACGAATAGGCTTTTGGAGATGTGTAGGAGGCAAGCTAGCTGTTAGGAGTTCTTTCTGTTTGATTCTGCTATATTTTGGTTGTAATGAAAGAGTTGTTTAATTGCCGATGTTTAGACTCTCATCATCCAAGGGGGCATCTTTATATGTCGCTCTTGGCGTATTTTGTAATAATTATATTTCTCTGAACATGGTTTACGAAATTAGGATTATGCAATGAATTTGAAATATAATTTGAAGTGGAATGAGAAATTTGTTTTATGAGTTTAATTTTTTTCTTCATATTCATGTATTTCTGTTATATCAATGTATCTGACATTACCGCAGTTGGTTACCTAGAATTAATAACTATAGATCACTGCAGCATCCGTAGCCATTATTTCTGGGCCTCCAAGCAGGGATGTTACAAGTCGGTATCAGAGCGTAGGTTTATGTAAATTTAAAAAGAAATTAAACCAAAAAGATTTTCAAACATAATTTAATGAAGCAGAAATTTGAGACCGGGGTTAGGTTAATGCTATAGTAATGTATTGTATTTGTTTTTTTATATATATATATATATGAGTATGTATTCTCCCCCTCTTAGACCTTTCTTCCATATCTTAATAAGGGTCGTATGCAGATTTACGAGAAAGGAAGATATAGATGCAGGAAACGAAAGAGGAAATTTAGGTTGAGGAAGCACCATAACTATGGAAATGCTTGATCCCATACCAGGAGGAACTCGGGTCAATAGGCAAATGCTAGTTCAAACGCAAATGTCAACGTAGGTGTTGGAACCCCGCAAGTAGATATAGGGATGATGTATCAGTTCTTTGTTAATCTGATGCAAGCTAGAGCAACTGCAGGAGTAGCTATGGTAATGCTATTAAAGGAGCTAACCCCATGGCCTCAGTTGGCAGTAACTGTACCAAGCTGAGCAGGATTACACCAGTATTGGTGGGGAGCTGTTTTTAGGAACAGAGGATGCTATTGAAGTAGAAAATTAGTTATTGCACTATGAAAGGGTTTCTACTGACCTGGGACTAAACGATGAGCATAAGAGGAGACTTGCCTCTAGACAATTGCAGGGAACAACACTCCATTGGTGGAATAGAATTACCGTGGGAGTTCTCAAGGATGACTTAACTTAGGTAAAGTTTCGTAGGAGATTCGAAGAGAGGTTTTTGTTTGAAATTGCCAAGTCAGTATTGCTGAATAAGTTCATGGACTTGGTATAGGATGAGATGTCAATGATTGAATATGTATAAAGTTTGAATAGTTATCCACATATGGATATGCTACCATGAACATCGACATTAAAAGAAATTAGAATTCTATTCAAAGGTTAAGATCCAAGATTGCTACAGCAACTATGCCACATCTTTGTGATACAAGTACATTTGTAGTGGAGATGGCAATCTGGAATGAAAAGATGCTTTCTATTTATGGGAAGGAGAAGCAGGCTGAAACCCAGGGCTTTCAAGGTAAGAGGAAATTCTTTATAAAGAAAGGAACCCAAAATGCACTAGTACAAAAAGTGCATATTGCTTCGCCTCATTTGCATCGGTTGAAGTAAAAACTGATGCAAATAGACTATTTGCATCAGTTCTATCTTAATAACCGATGCAGTTGGTACGTAGAAAGCAATAGGTAATAAAACAAATCAAATTTGCATCAGTTTTCACCAATTACCGATGCAAATAGTTTTAGTCGCATCGGTTTTAAAGTCAACCGATGCAACTACATGTTGATGGCAATATGAAATTTAGGTGGGAAATAATGAAAAATTAGCTCCAAAGTTTATTTGTCCTCCATCATGTGGGGCTCCTTCGGCCACACAATTCATTTTCATTCGCACCGTTTTTATTTCTCAATTTTTATTCAAAGAGAGCTAAATCCAAACTTTCCCTATCCAAATCTTGGCTTTCCCAACCAAAATCCTAATGTCCCTAATCTCAATTCCATCGTTTCGTAAAGAAGTCTTCAAGATCTGGAGATGTGTTTTTCTCTATGTTCAAGGGTAAGCAAATCAGACCTTGCCTCCATGGCTTTCATTCCATAGAGGGATGATTAACTTAGCGTAGATCTCTCCTGATCCAGAAGGAAAAGCTTGATGTCCAGGGTAGGTGAACAAGATAGCATAGCTCCATAGCAATCTCTCTTCGGATCTAAAGAAAGTCTCTTACCATTCCATGCTCCATTAAATTCTCTAAGGTATTGTTTTTATTAGACACCTTGCGTTTCTATTTTTTTATGGCAATTAATTATATGATTCATCGATTTTCCATAACTTGTTCAATTTTTGATTTATTTTCATGTATCATGTTAATGTGCTAATTTTATTCTAACACATTGATTATAATTTGCATTGTTGTTTGTTGTTAGTGTGCTAATGAGTAGTGATTATGGCAAACACTAGATTCCAATTTTCCTTTTTCTTAATCTTCATAAGTTTACTGGCATCTCCATGATTACATGACAATGAATTATCCTTTTTATATAGTTTTTTGATTGTAATAATACAAGATGGAACAATGTAGTGGCATCATAATTTTGATTTTTGTTATTTATGCACCGTCAGTTTTAGACATTCCTATCTACAGCCTTGAAACAGTATGCTGATTACAAATATTAGCGTGGTTATTGTTGTGTTCTTTAATTTTTAGTTTAGACGATAGTTCTTCCTACTTAAGTAATACTTACCATTTTGGCATATTTTAACTCCCTGTTAGTAAATATTAACTCTAGATAAAAATCATTTAACCTGCATATCAAATCATTCCTCTATTTTTTAGGTTGCACTGGTTCATGACAAAATTGCACCAAATTAGTTGTCTGTTACATGAATTGAGTACTATGATCAGTAGTCATAATTCTTAGCTTAAGGCCATATTCTATAAACCAAAATACCCGTGATTATAGTTTGTTGTTCTGATATTATCATTTAGCTATGACAAACGGACTCTCACAAAATTAGAATAAAGGAACAGTTTGATATTTTTGATCTATAGAAGCTCTCTTATTATACGATGTAAAAATGCTAAAATCTGGTAGGTGTCACACAATTGCTTCTTTCTTTAATTTAAAACCAGGGCTTGTGCCTTGTATAAGTAGGGTAAATAAAAATTAAATCATAACTAATTGAGAGGAAAGATAGGAAATAAGATTTGTTGAAGAATTGAAATTAAGCTAGTTATATTACTTCTCTATGTTCGACTAAACATGATTACATAGGACAACTTTACAAGTTATATTGCCTTTGCTAATTGAGTAAATGTGATTATGTAGAGGAAGTGTACATTGTTTTGATTTTTCCTCACCTTCTCTAGTAAGTTACATCTAATTAGTATTGGCAGTAGGCTTCACCCCATTAATACTGGCAGTAGGCTGCACATCATTAGTCACTGCTTGCTCGGTTTGTGCAGCAGCAGTAATTCATTTATTTTTCTGTCAAATTTTCATATTCATGTAAAACTTTCCATAAAATATTTGAACTTACCCATAAATTTAATTTAAAGTATAATTACAAGTGCATTGGGAGCAGATTAGCATCTATAACGTACTACATAAACAATAAAATATAATATTACAATGTTAAAGGTAATAAATGAATAGATAAAACATTATGAGTTATAACTGAGGATTGTATCGCCAATATATATAAAGCTGCTGCTTTCGAGTTTAAGCAGCAAAGTTCCAAGGTTTAAACTTTTAGTTTTCCACAGCTGAAGCTTCAACAGTATCAACAGAGACAGCTGCAAGCCTGCAACAGATGGAAATAGTTTTCCAAATGGTTTTGTAATCATTTGCACAATGAAGATTTTGTTAATTCAAATTTTACTGTCAAAATAAACTATTTTTTCCTATATTGGTTGATGAACAAAGATATTTGAATGTTATGGTTAACATCTTCGAAAATAAACACGGTTTATTAATCTGGCAACATTGCTACATCATATTAATCAATATTAGCTATCGTGTAGTATAATATAGGGAATGATTTTTATGCTGAATTGCTCATGGATTTATGGTAATTTGGCAAACAAAAAATTTGCTTAAGATAATTCTATGGGAGTAATATAAAAGATTTTATTTGGAGGGGGTATTGTGGATTTAGTTTGGAGATTAGGAGAATGTAACAATTGACACCAGGGTCGTGGTTCTGATTCTATAACTCTAAACATGATTAAAATGTCAATTTTATCAATTCTGCATACATAGTTAGTTTATTATTATAGGACATAGTAATAAAAACAACATATAAAGAGAATATATCTTTATACTGTTCTGATAACAAAAAATAAGAACAGATAGGGTTATTACTTGACAAAATCATAATACTGGATATATCAATAACAAAATTAAACCGTTCAACAATGTTTCATAGACAATCAATTATTGGCATTAAAAAGTTTTATTTTTACGCGATTATTTATGTTTGTTCACTTTATTCATGGCTTAGCGTTACATCAAAAGTCACACTCAATTAACCAATGGTGAATGTAGCTCGTAGGTTTAGGCTTTTGATGTTAGTGGTGTGTCTGATACAATGCTATCATTGTCTGGATATGGGATTATTGGTGTAGCAACAGCATGTGTAGGAGGAAGCAACAATGGAGCTTCTGGTATTGTATTTTGGCCTGTCAGTATTGTATTAAATTTAGGGTTTATGCTTAAGTGTGTTGTTGACCATTTACTTGTTTAACTTTTAGTCACTGAAGAGCCTTTAGACTGCATGTCCTACGTGTTCCCATGTTTTCATTTTGCTTATCAACTGATGTTTTTTTGAAAGAGATTGATTTTACTGAATTGGCCACCGAAGAGCTGTTGGAATATTTCTTTAACTTGTGTAGTTCCCATTTACAGTAGAAGTGACCAAATATTAAATATTATTCTACTGTTCATAGATGATGTCGTGGATGAATCTTCATATTTACATTAGTTTGAATCTGCGTAGTTTGTTAATTGTCAGTCGAACGAAGATTGAAATGAAAATATACATGGCCCCTCATTACATTTAGTTAGCGCTAACATTAAACAATGCTTTTCAGGTCAAGGAAAACTCAATGCAGAATATTTCAAGTACCGCTCAGCCGTTCCCTCTTCGACCACCATCCTCGATTGTACATTCGCCTTCTGTGCTCTCATCTGCAAGGAATAGCCAAACAATGTCTCAATACAACTTCACATCTCAAGGTATGATTAATAATAACTATACCAACTATAATAATAATAGCTTTTATGAATCGTTAGTATGTCGTCATCCTGTGTTAGCTAACTTTTTCTTCTTCTGTGCAGGGACAGAGGTTATGAAGTTGTTTCACTGTGCAGGGACAGTTTGAAGTAGGTCTGTAGAGGCACAGTAGTAGGGAGTGGTTCAGGTGAGATAGTGGAAGCCTTTGGGTATGAAGTCTCAGTGTGTATGTGTTGTATTTTTGTGAGTGGTAGCAGAGTTTGGAATGGTCAGTAGAAGTATTGATGGGTGGTGATTTGTGAAGGCTAGTGGTGGAATAGGGTAGATGGTTTGGGGTTGGTATGTAAATGTATGGGGATGTGGTTCTGGTGGTGCTTGTGGCTTTGGTGTTGTTATAGATTATTAACACTTTAATTGATTAACACTTTAATTGATATATTTTTATTTTGTATAGATTATTAACACTTAAATTGAAATATGTTTATTTTGGTATTATGTTATTCAGTTTGTATTTGCCATCAAATTTAATTTTGAATGATTGTAATATTGCATGCAATAATTGTTTGTTATAATCAATAATATATATATATATATATATATATATATATATATATATATATATAATAATGGTTTTTGAGAATGGCTTTTTTGCATCAGGTATAAATAGCTGATGCAATAGAGAGATTAGTTTGCATCTATTGTTATGAAAAACCGATGCAACAAGTTACTTTGTCGCATCGGTTTTCATTACAACCGATGCAACATGGGGGCTATGTTCAAGCAACCAACCATGATATTTTGCATCAGTTGTTAGTAACAACCAATGAAAAAAAGACCTTTTTGCATCGGTTTCAGAACTGATGCAAAAGTGTTAAGCTTGTTGCATCGGTTGCATATGCATCGGTTGTTGAACTGATGCAAAAGGGGGGTAAACAACCGATGTAAATGGCATGTTTTGTAGTAGTGATGGAGGAGCTGCCCAGAAGGCAAAACCTAATCTATTTTTTTTAAGTGTGATAAGAAGGGACATTATGCTCATGAATGTCGAAGTGGAAAAAGGAAGAAGGTCAGATAAGAAGGGAGTGAAGTGTTTCAACTATGAACAGATTGGGCATTACAAGAATCAGTGTCTAGAAATGGTCAAAGAGGACAAGGGAAAAGTCTTGATACAGGGCCATCGTCTACTAGAACAACTGTTACCGAGTAGAGAATGACTATGATAGAAGGTACGCTTTTGATTCAAAATATACCATTTAGGTATTATTAGATATCGAGCCATCAAATTCATTTATATCTCAGCGTTTGGTAGACAAATTATTTTTGGAACCCTTATACCTTGATACTTCCTTAGTGGTTGCAAATCCGATAGGAGGGCATGCAACTCTGGGGATGAGATGTGACTAGTTAGAACTTAATTTGTGGTCATAATTTCACAGGCAGTTTGTATGTTTTTGATTTCGTTGGCTTCAAGATCATTCTGGGTATGGACTGGTTAGAAAGATATATTTTTCCAAGAAAGGAAATATCACTAAGGCACCCAAATAGTCATAACCGAATTATATACTCGGTAGAGAAATTAGACTCAAGTGCCTATGCGTTACCAAATGCGGTGGAAGTAGGAGAAGTGTTGAATCAGGTTTTGATAGCAAAAGAGTTGTGGATGTTTTTAAGCCAGTCATAGGTCTACCAACAAAATGATCCATTGAGTTGCGGATAGATCGAATGCAAGGACCAAAGCCTGTAAGTAGATCACCTAGCAGAATGACATCGACCGAAATGAATTGAAGGTGCAGCTAGTGGATTTAGAAGGAAAGAATTTTATTAGACAAAGTAGTTCGCCTTAGTAAGCGGCCACGATATTCGTAAAGAAACCGGATGGGTTGTTAAGGATGTCTATCGATTATCGTAAGTTGAATGAGAAGACGATCAAGAATGGGTATCCTTTGCCAAGAATCGATGATTTATTCGATCAATTGAGTGGAGCCAGATTATATTCCCAATTAAATTTGGAGACAGGTTTCCATTAGCTAAGAATGACAGAGAACAATATTGCATTGACGGTGATTCAAACTAGTCATGGTCGTACAATGATTAGTAATGTCATTCGGGTTAACTAATGCACCGGCTTTCATCGTGGATTTGATGAAAAGGATTTTCCAAGAGCACTTGGACAGGTTCTTGTTAGAATTCATAAGTGACATTTTAATATATTCTAAGGAAGAGAGAGAGCATTAAGTTCACGTTAGAGTAGTGCTTGAGACGCTGAGGCAACATCAATTGAAAGCGAAGTTTTTGAAGTGTCGTTTCTGGAAGAAAGAGGTTAAGTTTCTTGGCCACATGGTCTCGGAGAACGGTTTGTCAGTAGATGTAGATAAGATCGAAGCTGTTAACAACTGGAAAGGACCACAGATGGTGACTGAGATCAGAAGTTTTCTTGGACTTGCTGGCTATTACTAGAGATTCATTAAGGATTTCTCACAGATAGCTGCCTTTGACAAAGCTAACTCGGAATGACGTCAGACAAATCTACGGAAGCATTCCTTAGGTTAAAGCATTTGTTAACCAACACGCCAGTATAAGTGGTTTCAGACGAGAACCAAGGATTAGTAGTGTATACACATGCATGTGGAACCTAATTAGAGGCTGTACTGATGTAGAAAGGTAAACTTATTGCCTACGCCACACGACAGCTTAGACCGCATGAAGTGAGATATCCCACTAGTGATCTAGAGTTGGTAGCATTGATTTTCACACTGAAAGTACGGAGACAATATCTCCTAGGGGATAGTTTGAGTTATACACAGATCATAAGTCCTTAAGTTATTCATTCTCTCAAAAAGAGTTGAATATGAGACAACAGAGGTGGTTGGAGTTTTTAGTAGCATATGATTTTGGTATAAAGTATATACCAGGAAAAGGAAATAAAGTAGCGGATGCTCTTAGTAGAAAACATCTGAATGTGGTGTTATCTATGTTTGCAGAATGGAAGGATCTAGAGGCATTGGCTACTTGTAGCATGCAATTAAGATCGACTGCTAGTTCTAGTCAGACCATGACCTGTTATTCAACTTGGAATTTCGACCAGTTCTGATCGAAAGGATTGCTTCTAAGCATAAAGAAGACCATTGTTAGCCGAGAAGGTTATAAGGCTTGAGGTTGGATCAGAGATCAATGATATAAAAGATTTTAATCTTAGCCAGAGGGGATGGCTGAGAAAGAAGGGACGGTTATGTGCATTGAATGTTAAGAACTTAAGGAGAGAAGTTCTTAGTGAATGTCATCGATCCAAATTTACGATTTATCCTAAGGAACCAAGGTGTATCAAGACATAACGAGGAGTTTCTACTGGGAAGGTATGAAGAGGGATGTTGGCTTATGGGTAAAGTAGTGTGTGAATTGTCAAACAAGTGAAGTCCGAACATTAAAAAACCGAGTGGGTTGCTTCAATCTTTGGAGATACCAGTTTGAAAATGGGATTCGATATCCATAGATTTTATAGTTGGATTGCCAAGGTCGAATCAAGGAAATGAAATTATATGGGCCATAGAAGACATTTTAACCAAGAGTTCCCATTTCATACCAGTTAAGTCAACCAAGACGTCACCTGTTTTAGCTAAACTGTTTATAAAGAACATGGTTAGACTACATGGAATTCCTAGTATTATAATAAGTGATAGAGATACTTTATTTGCTAGCGAATTCTGGAAGAGTCTACAGGATGTGTTAGGTACCAAGCTTAAGATGAGTACTTCATATCACCCTCAAATAGATGGGCAGACAGAGAGAGCCAACAAGGTACTCGAAGATTTGTTGAGAGCTTGTGTGCTAAATTTTGGTGGATCTTGGGAAGTTCACCTACATTTAGTTTAGTTTTTCTATAATAATAATTATTAGAATAGTATATGAACGGCGCATTTAGAAGCTATATATGGGAGGGCATGCAAGTCACTAGCATGTTGGTTGGAAACTAGAGACAAATTGGTCTTAGGTACAGATCTGGTAAGAGATGCAACATAGAAGATTGTGTTGATCTGAGGTAGGATGAAGGAAGCTCGGTCTAAACAAAAGCGTTACGCAGATAAGAGGCGTAAAGATCTAGAGTTCTCAATCGGAGATAAATTTTGTATTGAGGTATCACCGATGAAGGGTGTGGTACGATTTGGAAAGTCAGGGAAATTGGCACCAAGATATGTTGGATAGTCCCAGTTATAGAGAGGATTGGAAAAACAGAATATAGAGTAGAGTTTCCGAGCAGTTTGGCGGATGTCCAAATGTGTTTCATGTGTTTTATCTTTGTAAGTGTATGCATGATCTAGAGACTACTATCCCTCCGACTGCATTAGAAGACTTAATAGTAGAATCAGATCCGACTTTTGTTAGGAAACTAGTTTGGGTTGTAGCGAGATGAAATAAAGTTAAGAAACAAGACAGTTAAGTTGGTGAAAGTTCAGTGGAGCAACAATTAGAAGGACTGTCCTTGGGGGACAGAAGATAGGATTAGAGATAATTATCTATATATATTGTAAGGGTATGTTCAATAATTGCTTTATATAGACAGTTTCCTAGTCAGGTAGGCTAGCATGGTGGTTAGCGATGTTACAGATGATTACTATGATTAATATTTAGTCCTTGCCGAATTTCAAGGACGAAATTCTTTAAGGAGCGGAGCCTGTGACACCCCTAAATTTAAATAACGTTATTTAGAAGATTTAATAAGATAAACTAATAGAATAATGGAGACTAGAGTGATAAAGGAATTGAGATTTAAAAACTGATTAGGGTCTTGCCTTAATTAAATGGATTTATAAAATGGCTCATAAGTAAATTCATAAGAATGGTTTATAAGATGAAAAATGTTAAGTAAGGCAAGGGTAATATGGGAATAGCTGTATATAACCCCATAACCCTTAAACCCTTACCTCATTCTCATTTATACTTTTATAAGAACCAAAACATAAACAAAAGGAGATCAAAGCCGGCCATAACCCTAGGAGAAAAGGGGAGTAAAATCAATTAGAAGCTAAGGATTCAAGCAAGGAAGAAATCAAGAACAAATCTCGAGTTCCATATCCAAATAAGGTGAATAATAACCCAAAAATTCTTATATATATATTTTATTGAACATTTTAGTTTCGAGTTTAAGACATAAAACCTTTTGGATGGATCGAATGATGATATACTTTAATTATATGCCATGTTTGATTTATACAATTGCTTTTGTTAAAACGAATAATTCGATTTTAAGGTTAAAATCATATAAAATGGGTTTCGTATGCGACGAGGGTTGAATATGTTATGTAAAACATTATTGGAGATGGATTGAAATTTTCATAATGTTTCAAGCTACGGATAATTTAAGTTGCAAGACTTAAATGTTTAAATATCCTATGGAAAGGAATGGCTTATTTTTTAAAACAATTTCAATTATAAATTATTAAATTCCGCAGCCTTTTTAGAAAAAGGATTTTAGATAAAGAAATGGAAACCAATTATATTTTGACAATTTGGCAAGTTAGATGAAAAGAAGTTACATTGTCAGGCATAAAATTCAGTTTTGACATAATTTACCACTTCACCACTTCCAATAGCTACCTTTTGTTAACATACTTATGCTAATAAACCCATTTGAAACAAATGCACGTGGTATCAAGCTATTGATACATAGTGGATTGGAGAAAGGCGGAAGGGACTATGTTGAAGGCATGATTTCGAATGGATAAAGGTCATTTTTATAAGCTTTTGAATATATTACTTGCCTTTGCTTTTAAAAGATTCTTTCGAAGGGGTTGAAGTTACTTTTAAATAGCTTTCAAATGGATTATCATTGGCCTTTGTTTTAAAAGGAGTGTTTGAATGAGTTGCCGCATATTTAGTCTTAAAAGAAGGAGCATTCGAAGGGATAGTCGCTGGTGAACCTATTCAAAACATAGTCGTCGCATTCATGCCTTTCAAATTAGTTAAAGGTTGTTTACTTTATAACTTTAAATAAATCTGTTCGAAAAGGAAGCTTTTTCCCTTGTAAAATTTGAAGCCGCCTTGTTGCCGCTTTTATCAATACTTTCGAAAGGGTGGTTTCGAAGCTATCTTTTTCCCCTATTCTTTTATTTTAAGATCAATGCTTTTGAAAGAGTTACTTTCTCTTTCTTAGACCCAGAATTTATATCTAATGTTAAACCCAATGATTTTGAAAGAGACACTCTTAAAGGTTTAGAAGCTATAGTTCCATTAATTTTACTTGAACTAGGTGGCTTCGAAAGATAAGCTTCAAGCATTTTGAAAGGTAAATCTTTAATGGTTTCGAAAGAAAGTTTTCAATGCTTTCGAAAGGAATGATTTGAGTGTTTCGAAAGTTATATCTTTAAGTGTTTTGAAAGGAAGATTTTATTACTTTCGAAAGGTATGTTTTTATGGTTTCGAAAGAGAAGACATAAGGGTTCAAAAGCTTTAGTTTTCAAACAATAAACCTCATCTCAATTTTAGATGTTAACCTAGGCTATATGAAAGAGTTTTGAAATAACATTTAACTTTGGTATTTTTAGGATGCTTTCCTTGCTAAAGATAATAGGATAAAGATATCAACCATATTTCATTTGAAAAATGATTATAAGGAATTTAAACCATGGATGTTTATGTTATTATGTTATGGTTAGTAATCATGTGTGCTTCTTCTGTAAACATATTCACTTTCTAATCAACCCATAACTGCATTTTGGGGTACTAAGGGTAGAATAATCAACTAGGTTAACCCCTAGTGAGTATATATTGATTTAACTCCTATGTGAGTAGAATTGCATCTAGTAGGTTAGCTAGACCAGAATGTAGGATGCCCAAAAGACTAATCAAAGAATTATTGGTTTAGACAGATTTATGTAATCCCATGTAAAATATGTGTAGAGTTTGTTATTAGCAGGGGCTAATAGGTTCTTACTAATCCTATGAAAACTATGTCCGGACAAGTTATTGATGAGATCAATAGGTTCGTAGTGATCCCATGAAAACTAATACATGAGAGAAGTTATTGGAGAATCCAATAGGTTCATAATAAGCCCATAGAAACTATGATTGGAGAAAGTTATTGGTAGATACCAATAGGTTCATAGAGATCCCATGAAAACTATAATTGGATGATAGTATTGGTAGAAACCAATAGGTTCATACTGGCCCTATGAAAACTATGAAAGTGGATAGGGATTCCATAAAGAATTGATAGGTTATAAGTCAGCCCATGAAAACTAATGGTTAATAGTGACCCTAGAAACTATAATATGAGACAGATAGTCAGATGAAGAGGGATGGGAAGTCCAGGACTTATTGCTTGTTTGCATATCATCATAATACCTTTTATTATTTTATGTCTTAACCATTTGGATATAGGTGCACAAAATATGATTATTAAAAATTGAGTTAAGATACTAGTGAGGGGAAAACCCGTTCCGCTAAGTTAAATTTTTTAATATTCATGTGTTTCTGTTATATCAATGTATCTAAAATTAATGCATTTGGTCATCGAAAATTAATAAATACGGATGACTATAACATTTGTAGCCGTTAGTTTTGGGCCTTCAAGTGGGGATGTTACAGTTTATATACCTTCCGCATATGTTGGGACACCCTCTCGTGCTTATCCAAGACATCCATAGCAACATAAGTACTGCTTCTCTACCTTCCAATGGAATCAAAGGCTTCCAAATATTATGCGAAAACAACATTAGAGAGGCACTTTAGAGTCAACAATAGAGGAAAGTCATAATGACATTCTTTCAACTGGGTCGAAAGGACGGATGCAAAAGAGTCTTGCCTGCTTCTATAAATAAGACCCTAGGGGCGCTGTTCTGGGGATCTGATTTCATTCTTTCCCCTCTTATGCTAGTTGTGACTTGTAAACCCTAATTTCTAAATCAAATTGGGGGATTTTAGTTCGTTGTAACACTTACGCCTTTGTACCAATAAGATTTATCAATAAAATGAAAACATAGCATTCTCAAATACATGGATTCAGTTTTACTGTTTGTATGTGGCTTTTTTTATGGAGTATACACATTTATACCTTACGGAGGGATTCCTTACTAAGCCACGGGATCCGTTCAACACACTTAATACCTTTTGAGACCATTGGATCACATCTATAGGCTACATTGACCAGTTCGAAAGGGGTTTCGAAGGGGCATATTGATGACATCGATACTCTCCTTTTTATGCTTTCGAAAGGGTTTTCTACGCTTACAACAACTTCACAAAGCTTCACTAAGGCTTCTTCTTAGCTTTCGCTTTCAACATTCTCCTCTACCTTACTTCGTTATGTTGACAAGATTTCTTGTTAACACATTAATTAATAGTGTTTTATATATAAAAATTAATTTTAAATTTTACACGTATTTCTAAAACAATTCTAAGTTTATTACAATAAATTAATTTTGAAATATATATATATATATTATATTTCAAAATTATAATGTAATATGTGTACATATATATGTGTGTGTGTGTATATATATTGTTTATAAATATTTATATATATGGAATAATGTTTAATTGTTTTACATATATAATATAAACAAATACATGTAATTGTATTTAATAAAGAATTTTTTTTTAAAATGCTCTCGGCTGTTCCAGATTATATATATAGTTTTAATTTTTTTATTAAATTCCATATGTAATTTTATAAATATAAATAAAAAATAATAATTTTAAAATTTGAAAATAGTTTTAAGTGATTACATTTATATTACAATGATTAAAAATATATTGTATAATTTCAAACTTTCATATATATCTATAAATCTAATCTAAATAAAGTAATGAATTTATCTATTTTAGAAATCAAATTTAAATATTACAAAATAACATTTTCTTTTTTTAAACCCGAATATAATAGATATTTTTATGTGAATATTTAGGAAATAGTAAGTTGCATTATGTATTAATTCATATTGTATTAACTTATCCATTCTTTAAAAATAATTTAATAATATAATAAATAAATAATGAAAAAATTATTCTCAAGTCTGGCCATGGGCTTTATAATATTTATATGTACCAAAAAAATTAATCCTTTTTATTTTTAATTCGATATATATACATATATGGTAACATCAGTAAAGTATGCAGATTTGTGATATTTAATTTCTAACTAAAGTATATATGGCATAATGATTAATATAGACAACATTCAAAATTATAAATAAGAATATATCTTTTCCTATTGCCTAGATATCAAATCTTGCAACATTGAATCTAAACTCCTTAAATTAAATTCTGTATTCATAAGATGGTACATTCCCGAATGCTCCTACCGCCGATAATCGGATTAAATATTATTTTATATTGTGAATCTTGAAATATTGAGGTATGGGGAAGAGGTATGATCGACCTTTGTTGTAGTAGAGGAGAGAAAAATCCAAAAAAAGAGGGCTAGAGAGACTTAAATAGAGGAGATACCAAGGAGAGAAATGTGGATCCAGATGTCTAATTTTCTGTTACCTTTTCTCCTCTTTTAATTCAAAGTCTAGCCCCATCATAACCATCACATATCCGACATCATGTGATATCCGACAACCGACTATAGCAAGCCTCCATATAGGCCTCAAAATCACTTCAAACCCGAACAATATTTAACACACTTAAATCTAATTTACATGTGTATCATATCGTATAAGTGTATTTATAACTATTATATACACACTTTTTTATATTGTTCAACGTACATCAAATAAAATTTTATAATTAATATTCTATAAATATTAATTAATTTATAAAAAATACAATTTAATTAAATCATGTAGTAATAGGAGTATTCAACTTTTCGGTGGTGTGACACTCAGATGTAAATTTGGTCAATGATTAATATCGAACAATTCAAATATTAATGTTCACATGTCATTTAGCAGGTGGTGTGACATTAGCCAAATTTATCACTTACTCAACATCAGTAAAATCTAAATGTACATTATTAAGCATTACCCAATAGTGACAATTATCTATACCAATTCTCCTTAATAAAACTATAACACATTTAGGACTTATGAAATTTTGTAACTGCCAAAATTCTAATATTGTCCCTATTTAACTCTATAGTACAAACAAAAAGACCTTGGTTCAATAATAACGATTATTATTAACCGAAATGCCTAGAGAATTTGACTTTGAGTTGACTTCAGTTGACCATGATACTAACCTCATATAACCGAGGAGACGTATTCTCTTTTGAATAGTGTTTCACTTCCAATATTTCCACTCGACCCAACTATCGACGTACGATGGACATTGTGCTATGATTTAATCATAATCAAAGTGGAGTTTACACGTTGAAGTTTGATGGTATTCTCAAGTCAAGGGATTTCTGTAAAATTGTCACAACAATATTTTATGTTTGATCTTAGTTATATTGACCAACAAAAAACTATCGAGTGAGTCATTCCATATTTATCCAATAACTATTAGTATGAAAACCTTGGTGGTCCAAGCAACCATAAGTAATACACTGCCAACATTTGTAGAGCATTACGTACTCTAGCCTCAACAGATGATCGATATCCAGTCTCTATACATTTTGACTAGGAATATTTAAAATATCACGTTTCTTTTGTTATGACAAATTGCTCATGATTACAACACATTGTAACTACTATCATAAAACATGTGATTGATGGATTTTCTATTAATATACTTTTAATTAAGTTAATTGATTAACATAACATATTGTATCAAGCATATAATAGAAAGAAAACACCTTTTATTTTGAACAAGATCGGTTATCGAGTTAGATATATGTAACATGTACCATCCCGATATTTCTTGCCATTCGCATCCATACATGTCGGACTTGAATTGCTCAAAATATCAGATTGTTAATCTATATTTGGCAAAACATAGCACATATAGTAAATAAGTCAATCATAGAATCACAAACATAGAGTAATATAGCAATAAGAAGCGGAAACAGATGGATGGTAGTTCATAAAGCTACTATATATATAACAGAGTTAAAACAAGATACCACAGAAGTCTCGAATACATAGAAGTCTCAATAAAATAGTCAAATAACAAAAATTTGAATATGTCATTGGAGTCAATTGAATAACTGAAAGCTGAATAAATATAGATGGGTCTCCAAGAGAAGCTCCAACTCCAAAGATGAGTCTCAAGTGCCGTGACACTCAGTCTGACTCGAGTATAAAGCAAAACATAAAACACTCGAGTCAGGATTAACATTCTTATATCAATAAATCCAACTCAAGTGGAATATCAACTACAATACAAGTAACTCAAAGGATGTTTGGGATACCCATCCTCTAAGGATCCGTGGAACTATCTAATATGTAGTACAATACGCTATTATAATATGTCTATAGTAAAGTAAAACTATTAAAATAGCGTTAAAGCGTTACTCATATCCCCTTTAGCATATTTTATATATTCCCATAGTCTATAGAGTACCGTAATCCGCTCTGTAAACTGGAGGTCGTAGAGGACACTCTATACGTATGGTACAAAACGAACTTGTAGTGGGCTCGATATGGTAGGTGACACGGCACAACTAGGCAATGCCAGGGTAGATATACTAATTACACTTCGGGGCTGGTTATAACGCATAGTCGCATCTATCGTCCACCTCGATCCACACTACCAAAATCCGAGGGTGCACCCAATCAATCACAAAGTAATAGAATGGTATCGAAGAAGTGTGTCCGATCGGAGGAGCTACCTCACTTGGCCCATCAATTACTCCTGTTTTAGCCACCTTAAGCTAACTCATGAGAGTCAGGTCCACGTATATACCACAAATAGAATCGTCGCCAACTATCCTACTTCATTCTGGAATCTTCACCACGTACACAGTTGTTAATGTGGATTTCGGTATTGGTAGAAAGTATGACAATAGCCGATCCCGGTCTCTTTAACAACCAAATGTTATTAAACACTGTGGTCATTTCAGAATATCATTTCCATATCCCAAATATCATATCCATTTCAAAACCATATCAATTAGAGATCATTATTCACTTAAAATATATCCCTTTCCACAATCATAGCACTTTTCAAAATTATAACTCTTTCTAATATATAAACCGTTGAAATCATAACACTTTGGAAATCATAACGCTTTGAAAACATAACTTCGAAAATTATAACACTTTGAAACATAACTTTGAAAATCATAACACTTTTCTCTTAAACGGTTTAGATATTAATAGTAGTAACTATATAATAAAATAGTTTATATAATAAAACAGTTTATATTAAAATAATTAGTATATTAAAATAGTGCATATTAAAAATAGTGTATATATATATTAAAATAATTTATATATTAAAGTAGTTTTAATATATATTAAAAATACTTTATATAAATAAATAGTTTTCTCAAATTTCACAAATCGATCCAAATCAACTTGAATTCAAAAATTCAATATAATTAAATCTTAGTTCACAAAATATTAATTTAATTCAACATCTTAATAACCATTAATTTGAATTGATTTCAAATATAGATTTCAAAGTTTAATCTTCAAACCTTTATAATAATTCAATTTTGATAAATTTCATTTACATTTCAAATTCAACTTTACCATTATTTAATATTGAAATATTCTCTTAGTCAATCCTATATCATTTAAATAAAACCTTAAATTGACATTTAAATAAACTAAATATTTCCTTTAATTTATTTAAACTTGAAATATTCATTTAATCACTTTAAATCAAAATCAAGTTATAAAATCATATCTTTAAAATCTCAAATTTAATCAATTTGAAATAAATTTTATTTAAGAAAAATTCTTAACAAATGCAATTTCAAATCAATTTCAATTTACCTTCCCAACCTTAATTTATTAAAATTTCTATAAAAATATATTTTTAAAATATAAATTTAAATAAATATTTAAACATATCACATATAAATTAAATTAATTTTATTAAGTTAAATCTTATTTTTAAATTTATATTATATTAAAACTATATATATATATATATTAAAATAGTAAAATTATAAGTAAAATTTAAAATTTCAAAACTAACTTATAAAATTTTTAAACATATAATTTTAAAAATCTAAAATTTAAAACCTTTATAAAATAACACTTATGTATAATATCTTAAAATCGCTATTTATTAAAACTATATATTTCCTTTCAAAACCTTGGAAATCATTTTCAAAATATATATATGCCAACGGTGTCTATATATAATTTCTTATCCTATGGTCAAGTGATACAGATATTTATCAGTTCAATCCGCCATTTAAATATCTACAGGTATATATCATTTCAACCTAATGAATATCGCTTGGGTTTATCATTTCAACCCATAACGATTTTCTCCTATTCTACAAGATTGTTCTAGTATGTATCATTTCAACCCATATGGAATTCTATACTGACAGGGAACTTGCAGAGTGAGAATGTTATGAATATAACATATCAATAACAGGCATATATCATCAGTAATAAATAAAATACAAATAACAGATTATGGTATCAGATGTAACAGATGAACAGTTATGGATAATGACATATCATATATATAGCAATTAAATAACTAGCAACAACATATTTCAATTGTCATTTCATTGAAATCAAATTTAATAAATATAAGAATGTTAATCGTGAGTTATTGCTAACTCCTCGAGGCTAGAGATGAACGTGAATGAGATGAGTTACGAATCCAAGCACGAATTCCAAAGCAAAGCTAGATTGACACGAATTTGACGAGCAAAGCTAATAATAGGGATCGATGAAATAAATCAAACCGGCTTGATATAACTGGAAAAATTATATATATATATAATATTATAAATTTTCTTAACCAATATCAAACGAAATCTTTATATTTAAAAATTCAAAAATCAATGTTAAAAATTCCATACATTTCTTTCAAAATTTCCACAAATACCTTTTAAACATTAACATTAACATAAGCAACCATATATACATATATACTTTCCAAACTATTAATATTAATGTAAATATAACATATTATATATATATATATATATATATATATATATCTGAATATTAACAAAACATATGTTTATATATTTCAAAATATCAACCTTATTAAAACATATAACACATAACAGAGGACCAAAAATATAAAATATAAACAACTTAGATAAATTTTTATATATATAAATTATACAAAATTATAGTTTAAAGTCTATATACATTTCAAAATTTAAATATCCATACAAACTCATGTTTCCAAAATTTGATGTACATACGCAATATAAAGAATATATTTATTACATACATATATCACATAAACATAACTCGAATACAAAAAATAGTGAAAAGGAAAATAGTGGAAGTGGAAAGCAGGGCCTATTATAGAATTAATATAAATATACACTCGGATATATAAGCTATATATATATATAACTTGAACAATAAACCAAGTTTCAAATAAGAATTATGTACTTGCTTCTACAGTTAACAAATATACAACTTATATCAAAATTTATAACACATATAAAATATATAACTTATATATATAACATACATATCATATGCTATAACTATATATATAATGTTGCTTTTTATGTTATAACAAATAGCTCAGCAATAAGCAGCATACAACTATATATATAAACTAAATCAAATAAACTAATATACTTTTATAAATAACAATATATATATATATATCCTCTATTCCTTTCAAATATATACACTATTATATGCAGATCTATATATAAGATAACATAATGAAAAAAATAAAATCAATATATAACAACCATTATATTACCTATCATAAAAATAAAGGAGGCTAGGTATGAAACAACTACTCGTTCAAGACAAATACAGGCCGAGATGAAGGCAATAGCTTGGTGGAGGTGAGGTGGACAAAGCGGTGGCAGCTACAGGGGATGAAGGTCGAGAGAGAGGGGTGTTAAGGCTGCGCGAGATGTTGATGGTGGTCTGGGGCACGGATGCTCGGCCATGGTGGGGGCGTGCTTGGCTCGAGGGAGGGAAGAGAGGAGGCAAGTAACTATGGTGGAAGTTGTGGCTTACGTGCATGCTCAGGGAGGTTGCTGGCCGGTTGGGTGGGTGATTATGGTCGGCGTGGGTAGTGAGACTCGGGCAAAGAGAATTGGAGCAGGTGACGTAAATATAAAAGCAAGCTTAAGAATATAATTAGTTTTCACAATGAAACATAAAGAAGAAGACAGAAGTTCGAGAACCCAAAAAAACAAATATACATCAATATAAATTGAAATGGTGGGAAAGTAAACGCCGGGTACGATTCCAACTCAGAATTATTAATGGTAAGTGGCTATTTCATTTCTATGGTGGGTAAATGAATGGCCAAATGGAAACCAGAAACTTAAGATGGATAACGATACGGCGAACTTTTTCGTCGATTTCGTCGCCTCCCGGACTCTGAAACACACAAACGAATATACCATAGAGATCAGCATGATGAGACGATCAAAAGGATATACAGATATCATTGGTAGGACCATCCTATAAAAAGTCGATATTTGGTACCGAAAATGTTGCTAAAACGCTGAAAATAAGGTAAACGAAGCAATAACAGTCAAAATTTGATGAAAAAAAATTTGATCTCACTCAAAAGATGATTTACAAATTTATTATATAAAAATATTCAGGTTTGAGAAATATTTTATTAACAACAAGTATTAACTAATATAAATTTAAATAAAATTTCACAAGAAAATAAACTTCCATATTTTCTGATGGAAATTTACCATTTTCTATGTTTAAGTAGACGTATTCCAAATATCAAATCTTCATTTCCAAATTCAATAATTTGAAATTTGACAAAAATTTAGTATAATTACATTATTAAAATAGTTAAAATTTACGGGTCACTACATAACAATTACATAATTGCCCATAGAGCATACCCTTAACTATATCAATCTCCCACTTGCACTTGGGGCCAATTGTGGAATCTTAATCCTATCCCTAGTTTGAT
Organism: Allium cepa; assembly: GCA_030765085.1. NCBI lineage: Eukaryota > Viridiplantae > Streptophyta > Magnoliopsida > Asparagales > Amaryllidaceae > Allium > Allium cepa. The sequence goes on along the minus strand of CM060946.1, from coordinate 90,981,220 downwards.
GAGAACTGATCAAGTTAAACCCTTTGTGAATGGATCTACTATGTTGTTTTAATTATCTACTCCATTAATCAACTCTCTCCAATGCTGATAAATTATCTTTATCATATGGAACCATTCGAAGTATCTTTATCGATTTTCAGTGATATCTTCCTATTACATTTTTGTCATATAATAATGATGTATTATTCTTAATACTTGGAATCACCCCTGCTAAGTTATAAAGTTGTTCATTTTATATTTATATACATTGCTTTTATTTTAGCACTCTTCAAGACGATATACTCAACCTTTTCGTTGAATCAGCCATAAACTATTCTTTGGAACATTTCCAACTCAAAGGTTCTTAATTAAGGTTTGAACCTGAATTTAATATTGGCATATTATACTTGATAACACTTATGAATTTCAAGTTCGAACACTCTTTCATAAAGAGTTCATTGTTTATGTAAACAATTCTCTAGTATTCTGTAAATACTCAAGAATACTCTAAACTGCCATTTAGTGATACTAATTTTGGTTTGATTTTTGCTTCATGCATCAAATATATAAGAAAATTAAAATATATTAAATAATACAATATGTATGATAATTTCTATTACTAGGCATATGAAATTCATCTTACGTATTCCTTATTAAACATTTTAATAAGGAGTGTCTGCATATCGTTTAAGAAATTTCCGACATCCTTTATACTTATTATAAAAGATATAATATACAAATCCAATGTAAAGTATTAAATGACCAAACTATTGCTGATTCTAACGTAAGTACATCGTTAACAATCAACTGTATGCGGTTTACTTATAATCTAGAAGTATATTTTGTACCTTTTATTGGTTCTTTCTTATGGACACAATGTTCCTCTGCAATTTTTTTGATAGAAAATCAAATTATTTGATATTTCCATCAAAATACTTATTTCTAATGCCTAAAGAATGATACTTTCGTTCATTTCTTGGATAATATCCTAAAACTCATAAACTCAATATCGCTTCCACTTACTTCGAGATACTTTGATTGTTATGTGCAAACAATATATTCTAAATCATTATTTAGAATTTTCCATTTCAATATACATGTATCAAAACACAAAGTCGTACCAAGCAATAATTTTTGATTAAAATCCAAATTAACTTGGGCAGATCAAACGGTGAATTTATTATGTAAATTTCAACAGTTGAAATTTACGGTTTTATTCTTAACAATGTGGCTAATAATATTCCAACTGCATTAGTCGTTTTCTTGAAGACATATTTGTGGTGGCCGATGGATCATATCCCTTCGAGTGCAAATATCAAAATTATGTTATGATAATCTACTTGAAATCCATTTAAGCTTTGTGCATTATACTATATTGTTGATTCAACACTCTTAATGGTTTAATTGACTTTCGAGGATTATCTCTTCTTAATATTTATATGATACTCGTAATTTCTCTTCAATGTGCACGGATATTTATAAGACATTCTAATGCATTGCATTCGTTCAGCTTTGGTTAATTTCATTTCATTCCATATAATTAGTTTCGTTTTTGGATTGTCCTAAATCCATTTTACTACCAATAGTTTCTAAAATAAATTCATTCGCTACGATGTTGTTATTTCTTTAAACAACAATTGTTTCTTGATGTAATGGAATAGGTATTCATAAGAAGTTTATGTGTATAAAATTGATTTGGTTTTAGATTACAATATTTATGTTTAGAACATAAATTATTCATCCAATGACAATCATTCCCAAACACTTTTTGCAGTGACTCATACAAGATCCATCACGAACAATTATTACGTGCAATCTTTAGACTCGCATAACCTACCAACTCCTTGGCTTGGGGTATGCTGGGGTTTTTTATAAACTCTTATCTTGTATGACTTTGTAAACTATTATTTATATGAAATTAGTTTTAACCTTGTGCGCTACTCTTAAGTACACGACCTTATAGGAAACAATTAACTCAACTTGACTCACAAATTAGTCATACTTTGTCCAATAATGTTCAATTGCTCCTTGTCAAACTTCATTATATATCACAGGATAGAGTGACTATTGAAATTCAATATTTATTTGTTTTTAAGTTTGTTCGGAATTCTATCCAACAAACTCCCTTATTTGATCAAATCGAATAGCTTTTATTTTTCTATCGCATGTTCCTTTAGTTACTTTTATTTTATACTCTATGATTATCATAGACATACTACATAAAATACATATTTATATATAAATTCAATTTAAATAAAGTAATGAATTTATCTATTTTAAATAATCAAATTTAAATATTATATAAAAAAATTCCATTTTAAACCCAAATGCAATAGATACTTTATGTGAATATTTAAGAAATAAAACTTGTAGTATGCATTTATATTGTATTAATTTATCCATTCTTTAAAAATAATTTGATAATATAATAATAAAATACTAATAATGGTTTTTTTAATTTGGCCGTGAGCTTTATGATACTTATAAGTGCAAATTTTTATTTTCTTTATTTTTAAGTCAAACATATATAAATATACAAACCATCCTATGGTGACAAAATTAATATATGCAGATTCATGGAATTTAATTTATAATCAAAGCATATATGACACAATGATTGTTATATAGAATGCTTAAAATTATAAATGAGAATGTACCTCTTCTTAGTGCCTAGATAACACACCTTGCAACGTTGAATTTGAATACCCGGAATTGAATTCTGTATCAAAAAGATGCTACCTTTCTGAATGCAGCTACCATCGACAATCGAATTAAAATTTATTTGATGTTTTAAAGCTTAAAACTTTGAGGTATGGAATGAGGTACAACTAGCCTTTTCTATAACAGAGGAGGGAAAATGTCCTAAGAAAATAGGGTTAGAGAGCCTTAATAGAGGAGATTTAAAGGAGAAAAATATAAATCAAGAATCTTATTTTTTTCTTATTTTAGTTCATAGTCTTATGCCTTCAAACATCACATGTCTGGCTACACGTGCTCCCTTATAGCCAGCTATATCAAGTCCCCTATATAGGCCTCAAAATCACTTCAAACCCGAATAATATTTAACATGCGTTAATCCAATTTAAATGCATCGTATATTGATAAGTATATTTATAACTATTATATACACACTTTTTAATAATTTTTGACACATATCAAATAAAAATTTATAATTAATAAATCATAAATACTAATTAGTTTAATTAATATATAACAATTACAATTTAATTAAATCATGTGGTAACAGGAGTATTCAACGTTTCGGTTGTGTGACTTTTCGGTGTAAATTTGGTCAGCGCTTAATATCGAACAATTTTAATATTAACGTTCACATGTCACTTAGCAAGTTCTATGACATCATAGCTAAATTAATCACATATTCAATCGGCAAAATCCAATTTTACATTATTAGGCGTTACTTGATAGTGACATTTATTTACACCAATTCTCTTTGTTGAAACCATATCACATTTAGGACTTACGGAATTTGATAATTGTCAAAATTCGAATATCATTCCTACTCAACTCTTTATCCAAATTCAAAGTCCTTAGTTTAATAATAACAATTATTATCAACTGAACTACTCTGGCCAGAGACTTTGACTTTGAGTTGAATTCAGTTGACCGTGATACCAACCCTATATAACTGAGGATATGAATTATCTCTTGAATAGTGTCTTACTTCCAATGCTTTCACTCGACCCAACATAGTCGTTTAATGGAACTTGTGCCATAATTTAATTATAATCAAAGCGGAGCTTCCATATCGAAGTTCGATAGTATTCTCAAGTCAAGGGAATTGTGTAAAATTGTAACATTGATATTTTCTATTTGATCTTAGTTATATTAACTAACAGAAAACTATCGGATGAGTCATTCCATATTTATCCAATAACTATCAGTACATAACCCATCGGTGCCCAACAACTATGAGTAATAAACTTTCCAACATTTGGAGAGCGTTACGTGCTCTAGTCTCAAGGGATATATCGATATCCAGTCTCAATACATCTTCACAAGGAATATTTAAAACGGTATATTTATTTTATTATGATAAGTGCTACGCCCTACCTCTATACCCACGCTAGCCAAGAACGCCACGGAGTAATGTCGTCAACTAGCGCGGAGAATAAGGCTGTTGAGGAGCGACCATCCGTGTAATTGCTTTGTGCGAGCACCGATATGCCAGATAGTGTAAGATGCATTTCATTTCAAGAGGAAATCCGACATGCCGATACAAACTCAAAGCTACTACACAGTGGCTATAATATCTTCGGAAACAAATATAGAAATAAGCATAACACAAATTAGTCACAGATAATTCATATCACAAAGGCGGAAAAGATATGAATATTACACATAAAAGTGTATATCAGAGTAGTGGTCTAACAAGATCCACAATATCACAAAAGGATGGATACAAGTGCTAGACAAAAGAATAGGTATACATCAAGGAGTCTCTATCTCGAACGTATACAAAACAAAAACTACTAATCTAAAGTAGTTAGCCAAAATCAGATGATGGTCCCTGATAAGAAGTCAAGCAGAAGCACCTGTAAAATCTAAGTCTGACCCGAGTATTATTTAATAAGAAAATAATAAACGGATCAGTCTAACTATAAATATCAGATAAAGTGATATAGAATAAGAGATATGACAAAAAGTATGATAACCATAAAGCCATACTGTGATAAGTATGTAATTGAAAACCAATCCAGAGATTAATCAATATCACAAGAATCTTCTCAAAGATTAAAAAGAATGTCATATTCTTAATTTAATTCACCAGGCCACAAATAACGATATACATACTAATGCCAGTTTGTAAAAGTGGGTGAAACATAAATTCCAGAAATCAACCATTAGAAATCCAGAGATTAAATAATTCGGAGCAATGACGTCGTACAGCGTAACGTCCGATGATCCAGAAACACAATAAATAGGAACAACGACGTCATACAGCGTAACGTCCGATGAACCCAAGCACAATAAAGCGGAACAACGACGTCGTACAACGTAACGTTTGATAAACCAAAACACAATAAAACGGAACAACGACGTCGTACAGCGTAACGCACGATGAACCAAATCACAATAAAATGGAACAACGACTTCGTATAGCGTAACGTCCGATGAACCAAATCACAATAAAATGGAACAACGACGTCGTACAGCGTAACGTCCGATGAACCAAATCACAATAAAATGGCACATCGACGTCGTACAGCGTAACGTCCGATGAAACAAATCACAATAAAAAGGAACATCAACGTCGTACAACGTAACGTCCGATAAACCAAATCACAATAAAACGGAACATCGACGTCGTGCAGCGTAACTTCTGATGAACCGAATCAAAGTGACATCGCACATTGCTAGTCTAAACCATAAAATGACCATCATCGATCATCAAGAAGTGTCAATTACAGTAAGCTATTAAATATATGAGCTTAGCTTCATGTCCCATAACCACTAGCTTAACTTAAATATTTACGAACAAATTGTAGATCTCCACTAGAAAATTGTCACAAGAGATTCAATCGAACAAGTCCAAGAATTAACCGACGAAGTAAACACAAGCGTTTCATACCACTTGTTTTACTAAGCCGTTTAATTAGATTTCTCATACGAATGAGGTAAAGGTTTGTATAGACTAATAGATTGGAAAACGGTTTTATAAACGAGTTTTGTATTAAAATAGTGTTGAAATCGTTTTGATGAAAGAGTTTTGATATTTACTACTAATATTGAAACCTTTATATTTTTAAAAGTAACAAATCAAAAAAATGGTTGTAGAAACAATTAATCACTAAAATTTCACATACGAAGACATGAATTAAATCCAAAGAAATCAATTCCAAATCCATCAAAAATGGATATACCCAAAAATTCCATAATAGAAGTCATCAAGGTCGATAATAAATTATAACAACAAATCGAAAAAGAAGAATCGATTGAAGATTGGAAAAGCAAAGCAAAACGAGCATAATAGGCAAAACAGGGAAACAGGAGCAGGTCGGCCGACTGAACTTCTGAGTCGGCCGACCGAAAATGGCCATAAAGTTTTAGCTACAGCTTCGGTCGACCGACCAGAGAGTTCGGTCGGCTGAACTGCAAATTCTGCAATTTCTACCCTATTTAATAGAAGTGCAAACTCTCACAATTGGCAACCGATCGAGCACGGACGATAGCGAATTACGCCCATCGGCTACCGGTCCTATTGGCTCCTCGATGCATCACCAAAAACATGTTCAAACATCAAAGTTAGGATGTTCAAAGATTTGAACCCAAAACACTAAAAATTGGAATATTCACAAAACCAATCCAAATCAAAATCAAATGCACATGAATAAGTGTTAGGAATTCATACCTAACAATCAAAGATAATCATAAACTTAGATGTGAGATAAAAATCTCACCTTTAAACCCAAAGAACAAGTAAGAAGAAGCTATAGAGCATGGTAAGGACAAACACTCTTCAATTCCAACCCAAGAAGCTTCAATCTAAGCTTACAAGTAAAATATTTCCTAAGTTAGGTTTAGGAAATTCTGAAATTGAAAGGAGAATGAGTTGGAGAAGAAGAAGATGATGCTTACCAATAGCTTTTCTTTTGGATTTGGAGCTAGAACTTGATTTTGCAAATGAACTAGGGCTTGGAATTCTAATTTCCAATCTTTTCCCCCATTATTCTCTTGACCTTGAGAGAGTTAGGAAATGAGGAATGAATGAAGAGAAGTGGAGAGGGTTTGGGTTGATATAACCAGAATTGGGCAAATGGGCTGAACCCAACCCAAAGCCATATAGAAAAAGTAGCAAAAATCAACTTACTCCAAACATATCAAAGTTTATACTCAAATGGATCGAAAACGGCGTTTTGAGCTCAATGGAAGTGGTCTCGAGTACTAATTCGACCGTATGCAAAAAGTAGCTTTCCAGACTAAAATCCGACGAACGATGAAATATTTAAATAAAATATTTAAATATAAAATCGATAATATGCGGGTTGTTACAGACTCCCCTCCTTAAAGAAATTGCGTCCTCGCAATACTTAAGAAGAAAATAAAGAGTAACAACCATAAAAGCATAACAATCACAAAAGAAAATTTGAAATAAGAAGTTCACCATAAAGAGCACGAAAAAAATAAGTCCGAATGTGATCGCTCGATGAATTCTCTAGATTCCCAAGAAAAATCCTTAGGATTTGAGAACCATTAAACTTTCACAAAAGGAACATCTTTATTTCGAAGGCGCTCAACCTTCGAAGCAATGATGCGAATAGAATATTGCTCCTAAGTCAAATTTGGTGAAACTTCACTTTCTTCAATAATACCGAGCTCAAGAATAAAAATCGGAATCTCGAAGGCATTTCCGTAATTGAGAAATGTGAAATACGTCATGAATATCAGAAAATTGAGCTGGTGCAACAACGTAGTATAAAAACGGTACGCCCAAGAAACTAGAAACTCGAATAATTTGGAACAACAGCGTAGTACAATGACGGTACGCCAGATGAACCAAAGCTCGAATAATTTCGAAACACCGACGTAGTACAAATGGTACGTCAAATGAACCGAAGCTTAAATAATTCGGAACACCGACGCAGTACAAACGGTACGTCAAATGAACCGAAGCTCAAATAATTTGGAACACCGACGCAGTACAAACGGTACGTCAAATGAACCGAAGCGCCGTGACATCGATGTAGTACAATAACGGTACATCCGATGAACCGAACACCATAAAAGAACATCGGACGCTAGCCTATAAAAGAAATGAGGTGAAGCTCAATAAAACGAAGTGTATCGAAATGTCCGATGTTGGTAAAATGATCATTCCATTTGGACATCATCAAAGAAACAACCACTTGTTGTTTACAACAAAGTGCATTGGCAACACGATTCCCCTTTCCGGGAATATACATAGATTATCAAGATCATAAAATGCAAGGAACTCGATCCAATATTAAGTTCCTTATGAGAAAATAAATATTCCAAAGGTTTATGATCAGGGTAGAGAACAAATTTCTCACCGGAAAATAATGATGCCAAATTTTTAAAAGCGAAAACAATAGCCGCGAGCACTAGATCACGAGTGGTATACCTAGTCTCGATAGGCTTTAATTGTATAGAAGCATAAATGATAGAACATTCTCATTCGCAAGAGAACGGCACCCAAACTAATACAACTAGCATTGGTAGAAATAGTGAAATCTTGGTTCCGCTCGGGAATCACAAGAATAGGAGTATCGGGAAAAGAATTCTTTTAATTGATCCACTTTACAGAAAAGCTAAAACTTCCAAAATCATAGTTATCTTTATGTAATAATCTTTCTAGAAAAATTTACATTTTTACAAGTCAATATATCATGTCTGACTGTCTCATCAAAGCATTTAGGAGATTCTTATCGATAACGTTGATCAAGCGCATCGACCAGAATTCTTAAAGCACTCAATGGGCAATACAATCACAAAATCATCTTCTATATGATAAACATGTTTCTTAAAAAAATTAAGAATATTCTTTGTATGTTTTAAGAACAAAATCCAACTATACTTATAAATAAATCTTATGAAAAAGATTTGCAAAATTTTAAATTTTGTTTTCATTCAAAATCAATAAGCACAAGAATGGAGTCATCGAGATATTCGTAAAATACTTGATATATAAAATGGATGAAATAAGCTGGACAACTGAATGACATAACAAGTCATTCATAAGAATCATAACGAGTGCGGAATGCGGTAAGTGGAATGCTAACTCCCGCAACTCGTAGCCAAATGAAAATCGGTGGCAAGGTCGAGCTGAAAAGACCTTAACACCACACAAGATGTTGCTTAGATGATGATCCTAAGACAAACTCCAAAAATACTGAAAAATTCTCAGACTACATGAATGAGAGAAATAACACTTTTCTCATGATGAGGGCTTAAAGAATAAAATGATGCCATCAAATTGGAATCAAAATCACAAAGAAAAATTGAAATATGCTTAACAGATTAAAAATGTCGAAGATGAATAGTCCACTCGGGACATGGAATATGGCTTCATAAAAAATCAAGCCAATCCTTTCACAAAAATCGATTTCCGAAACCTAAGTAATGCATAGCTTGCAAATTGGCTCAGAAAGAAAAAATCACATAAAATAATCTCGACATCAAAACAAAGAAACAAAGTGAGTGTTGTGGATCCACCAACCGGATTCGCAATTCTCAAAGAAGATACCAAGTCCAAATTGTTTTAAAGAAAAAGAATCAACAAGTTCTTTTGATACAAAATAATGGGATGAACTCATATCAATAAGAACTCGAAAAAGATAATCACAAAACAAATGAAATCAAGGATTGATTAAGAAATACCTTGACCAGGAGAAGTATCACTAGGAGCTTGAACAACATTCAGCTCTCCATCTCTCCGGCTTCGGAATATGTGACATGTAGATATAAGATGACCCGAACTTTTTCAATAACGACAAAAGAGAGGTTTCGGGCACTCCCTTGCATAATGGTCCGTGGAACCACAATTGTAGCATTGTCCATGTCTAGAGGTGGGGGTCTTTGCTACCGGAGTTTGTTGCTTCCCTTTCTTGTTGGGAGTGGGGCCTTTGAATTTGATAGGCCTCTTCATGTTATTATTGAAGTTCTGTTTGGCACCGACAACTTCAACATCGCTTTCTTTATCGGCCTCTTCAAGTCGAAGAGCAATATCAATAAGCTGATCAAAAGAAACTTCTAGCTTTAGAAGTAAAGGCTTTTTAAGGTTCTTGTTCAACCCATAGGCAAACCTTTGATTTTTCTTCAATGGAGTATTAATATACTCGACCCTATACTTAGAGAGAGATTCGAAAGATGCAACGTAATCAGTCACAGAAGATTCACCTTGAACAAGGTCAATAAAACGCCGTGCTAAAGTTACTTTTTCAGCTTCCGGCACAAACTTTAATTCGAATCGTTCCCGGAATTTCTCCCAAGTAAGATCCGCTTCATTTATTTCAGAAATCAGAAGCTCATACCAACCTAATGCTCTTTCTTGGAGCATTCTAGAAGCCACTTGGACTCGATGAAGGTCAATAAGATTCATGCGAGTAAAGATGCGATCGCATGATTTGAGCCAAGCTTGAATTTCTATAACACCCTCGGATCCCTTGAATGGCCTTCCACCCAAATCGGTATAGTCTTTGCACAAGCATGCAAAACCGGATCTAGGATGAGTAGGCTCTGGAATGGGTCCGGCTGCTTGAGCGTTCTTTACTAGATCAAGAAGCTACTGGGCATACATAAATACTCCATCTTGGGGAGTAGCACTAGATTGACCGGCACTGGGACGGCCAGGTCTAACCATTTCTCTTCTTTAAGAAAGAAAGAAAGAAGAAAAAGGTTATTCACAAAATAATTATCAAACAATCATGATTGATAACACAAGGGATCATAAAGGAAAATAGGATAGAACGGTACGAAGACACGAATTAAATCCTAAGGCACGACTCCTAAGTTAGACTTAGGACGATGATCCTTGTTAAATTATTCTACATTGTTCCGAAGTTTGGCTCTGATACCAAGCTGTGATGCCCCACCTCTATACCCATGCTAGCCAAGAACACTACGGAGTAATGTCGTCAACTAGTGCGGAGAATAAGGCTGTTGAGGAGCGACCATCCGTGTAATTGCTTTGTGCGAGCACTGATATGCCAGATAGTTTAAGATGCATTTCATTTCAAGAGGAAATCCGACATGCCGATACAAACTCAAAGCTACTACACAGTGGCTATAATATCTTCGAAAACAAATATAGAAATAAGCATAACATAAATCAGTCACAGATAATTCATATCACAAAGGCGGAAATAGATATGAATATTACACATAAAAGTGTATATCAGAGTAGTGGTCTAGCAAGATCCACAATATCACAAAAGGATAGATACAAGTGCTAGACAAAAGAATATGTATACATCAAGGAGTCTCCATCTCGAACGTATACAAAACAAAAGGACAGAAATCAACCATTGGAAATCCAGAATTAAATAATTCGAAGCAACGACGTCGTACAGCGTAACGTCCGATGATCCGTAAACACAATAAATAGGAACAACGATGCCGTACAGCGTAACGTCCGATGAACCCAAGCACAATAAAGCGGAACAACGACGTCGTACAGTGTAACGTCCAATGAACCAAAACATAATAAAACGGAACAACGACGTCGTACAGTGTAACGTCCGATGAACCAAATCACAATAAAATGGAACCATGACGTCGTACAGCGTAACGTCCGATGAACCAAATCACAATAAAACGGAACAACGACGTCGTACAGCGTAACGTCCGATGAACCAAATCACAATAAAACGGAACATCGACCTCGTACAGCGTAACGTCCGATGAACCAAATCACAATAAAACGGAACATCGACCTCGTACAGCGTAACGTCTGATGAACCAAATCACAATAAAACGGAACATCGACGTCGTACAGCGTAAAGTCCGATGAACCAATTCACAATAAAATGGAACATCGACGTCGTATAGCATAACGTCCGATGAACCAAATCACAATAAAACGGAACATCGACGTCGTACAGCGTAACTTCCGATGAACCGAATCAAAGAGACATCGCACATTGCTAGTCTAAACCACAAAATGACCATCATCGATCATCGATCATCGAATGAGGTAAAGGTTTGTATACACTAATAGATTGGAAAACGGTTTTATAAACGAGCTTTGTATTAAAATAGTGTTGAAATCGTTTTGATGAAAGAGTTTTGATATTTACTACTAATATTGAAACCTTTATATTTTTAAAAGTAACAAATCAAAAAAATGGTTGTAGAAACAATTAATCACTAAAATTTCACATACGAAGACATGAATTAAATCCAAAGAAATCAATTCCAAATCCATCAAAAATGGATATACCCAAAAATTCCATAATAGAAGTCATCAAGGTCGATAATAAATTATAACAACAAATCGAAAAAGAAGAATCGATTGAAGATTGGAAAAGCAAAGCAAAACGAGCATAATAGGCAAAACAGGGAAACAGGAGCAGGTCGGCCGACTGAACTTCTGAGTCGGCCGACCGAAAATGGCCATAAAGTTTTAGCTACAGCTTCGGTCGACCGACCAGAGAGTTCGGTCGGCTGAACTGCAAATTCTGCAATTTCTACCCTATTTAATAGAAGTGCAAACTCTCACAATTGGCAACCGATCGAGCACGGACGATAGCGAATTACGCCCATCGGCTACCGGTCCTATTGGCTCCTCGATGCATCACCAAAAACATGTTCAAACATCAAAGTTAGGATGTTCAAAGATTTGAACCCAAAACACTAAAAATTGGAATATTCACAAAACCAATCCAAATCAAAATCAAATGGCACATCGACGTCGTACAGCGTAACGTCCGATGAAACAAATCACAATAAAACGGAACATCGACGTCGTACAACGTAACGTCCGATAAACCAAATCACAATAAAACGGAACATCGACGTCGTGCAGCGTAACTTCTGATGAACCGAATCAAAGTGGCATCGCACATTGCTAGTCTAAACCATAAAATGACCATCATCGATCATCAAGAAGTGTCAATTACAGTAAGCTATTAAATATATGAGCTTAGCTTCATGTCCCATAACCACTAGCTTAACTTAAATATTTACGAACAAATTGTAGATCTCCACTAGAAAATTGTCACAAGAGATTCAATCGAACAAGTCCAAGAATTAACCGACGAAGTAAACGCAAGCGTTTCATACCACTTGTTTTACTAAGCCGTTTAATTAGATTTCTCATACGAATGAGGTAAAGGTTTGTATACACTAATAGATTGGAAAACGGTTTTATAAACGAGCTTTGTATTAAAATAGTGTTGAAATCGTTTTGATGAAAGAGTTTTGATATTTACTACTAATATTGAAACCTTTATATTTTTAAAAGTAACAAATCAAAAAAATGGTTGTAGAAACAATTAATCACTAAAATTTCACATACGAAGACATGAATTAAATCCAAAGAAATCAATTCCAAATCCATCAAAAATGGATATACCCAAAAATTCCATAATAGAAGTCATCAAGGTCGATAATAAATTATAACAACAAATCGAAAAAGAAGAATCGATTGAAGATTGGAAAAGCAAAGCAAAACGAGCATAATAGGCAAAACAGGGAAACAGGAGCAGGTCGGCCGACTGAACTTCTGAGTCGGCCGACCGAAAATGGCCATAAAGTTTTAGCTACAGCTTCGGTCGACCGACCAGAGAGTTCGGTCGGCTGAACTGCAAATTCTGCAATTTCTACCCTATTTAATAGAAGTGCAAACTCTCACAATTGGCAACCGATCGAGCACGGACGACAAATCGAAAAAGAAGAATCGATTAAAGATTGGAAAAGCAAAGCAAAACGAGCATAATAGCAAAACAGGGAAACGGGAGCAGGTCGGTCGACTGAACTTCTGAGTCGGCCGACCGAAAATAGCCAGAAAGTTTCGGCTACAGCTTTGGTCGACCGACTAGAGAGTTCGTTCGGCCGAACTGCAAATTTTGCAATTTCTACCCTATTTAATAGAAGTGCAAACTCTCACAATTCGCAACCGATCGAGCACGGATGACAGGGAATTACGCCCATCGGCTACCCGGTCCTATTGGCTCCTCGATGCATCACCAAAAACATGTTCAAACATCAAAGTTAGGATCATTAAAGATATGAACCCAAAACACTAAAAATTGGAATATTCACAAAACCAATCCAAATCAAAATCAAATGCACACGAATAAGTGTTAGGAATTCATACCTAACAATCAAAGATAATCATAGACTTAGATGTGAGATAAAAATCTCACCTTTAAACCCAAAAAACAAGTAAAAAGAAGCTATAGAGCAAGGCAAGGACAAACACTCTTCAATTCCAACCCAAGAAGCTTCAATCTAAGCTTACAAGTAAAATATTTCCTAAGTTAGGTTTAGGAAATTCTGAAATTGAAAGGAGAATGAGTTGGAGAAGAAGAAGATGATGCTTACCAATAGCTTCTCTTTGGATTTGGAGCTAGAACTTGATTTTGCAAATGAACTAGGGCTTGGAATTCTAATTTCCAATCTTTTCCCCCATTATTCTCTTAACCTTGAGAGAGTTAGGAAATGAGGAATGAATGAAAAGAGGTGGAGAGGGTTTGGGTTGATATAACCAAAATTGGGCAAATAGGCTGAACCCAACCCAAAGCCCTATAGAAAAAGTAGCAAAAATCAACTTACTCCAAACATATCAAAGTTTATACTCAAAATGATTGCAAACGGCGTTTTGAGCTCAATGGAAGTGGTCTCGAGTACTAATTCGAACGTATGCAAAAAGTATATTTCCGGACTAAAATCCGACGAACGATGAAATATTTAAATAAAATATTTAAATATAAAATCGATAAATATGCGGGTTGTTACAATAAGTCACTCATGATTACAGTACACTGTAACTACTATCAGAAAACATATTATTTGTGCATTTTTATTAATATATTTTTAAATTAATTAATTAATTAATATAACATATTATATCAAGTATATATTAGAGCGAAAGCACCTTTTATTTCAAATAAGATTGGTCATCGAGTTGTATATATGTAATAATTACATAATTTTCCCTAGTGATTACCTCTAACTCTATCACATATCTCCTCAGGAATCTTCATATCTATGGTAATGGAAGGTGTATGGTTGATAAGAAATACTACCATGAATTTTTTTAGCCAAAAATTCCTCTTCTATACCAACAGTCATTATCAGGCTCATAGCTCTATCAAGCACATGCTTTCCGTCATTTCATAACAATGAGACTCATCTGAAATGGAAAAATCTCTTGCAACACGCTCAGACCAAAAACAGTTAGTGAATTTTTGTGACACAAATTCACTACTATCTCCTACTTTAAGAACTTCCAAACGCTTCCTGACTATTTCTCTACCAAAGTCTTACACTTTTAAAACTGGGCAAATATTTCATCTTTGCTTTTCAAGAAATAGACCAGGTCTTTACATGATAAATCATCCAAAAATAAGTTGAAGTAACTGGCTCCACCTAAAGATGTATCTAGGGTGGGTCCCCGGTATAAAAATGAACATACTCTAGAAACTCTGTAGCTTTAGGTCTCCCAACGTCACATGCAACATGCTTTTTCGTACTTAGGGAACGATCTCCATAGGGGCTAAGTTTTGATTGACAAACACCATCAATGAACTCCGATTCTTGAATAAATCAAGACTCTCCTCATTGATAAGACCTAAACGAAGATGTCATAGTGAGTAAAATATGGAACACTAGAATTAGTAGAAACTATTGACTCTCCCAAGACCATCCCTTCATAAAGCACATAAATATCATTTACTCACGCACCTTTAATCACTCTTAATTTTTCTTCATCTACTATTATCCTCATACATGTCTACTCAAAGCTTCATCTAATAACAAACTTTTATGCAACATCGGAACATGTCTAACATCCATGATAATCCTAGCAGTGAAACATCGAAACTTTAGCTCATCTCCTACCAAAAGTTATGGGTCATACAAAATTTTAGGGTCAAAATGGTCACATAGAAATTTGACAAAAAAATTAGATGCGGAAAAGGTCTCTAAGAGTCATTTTAAAATTTTAGAGTTATACGACCTCATATGAATAAAATAAAATTATTTTACAACCCTCCAATATGAAAAACATGGGTTATTACACTTATAGAGCATATTTCCATCTTGAATCTCTCTAAAACTTTATTAACGTATGTTTTCTATGACAATCCCAACAATCCTTGTGATCTATCCTGAAATATTTCTATTCCAATCACATAGGATGTCCCACCTATATCTTTCATTTCAAAGTTCTTAGAAACAAATTTCTTGGTTTGATTTAATAAACCAAGATTATTAGTGGCGAGCAAAATGTCATCAACTTATAGCATAAGAATTACAAACTTACTCCCACTGACCTTTAGATATATAAATTGGTCAATGATGTTTTCCTTAAATCCAAAAGATGTGATAGTATCATTGAACTTAAGATACCATTTGTCGAGAGGCTTGTTTAAGTCTATATATTGGTTTTTTAAGTTTACACGCCAGATGTTCTTTTCCTTCAACCACAAAACCTTCAGGTTGATCCATAAAAGCTTCTTTATTTAAATTTTCATTCAAATAGGTTGTTATCACATCCATTCGATGCAGCTCTAAATCGTAATGAGCTACCATTTCCATAATAATTCTTAAAGGGTCTATTTTAGAGATTGATGAAAATGTCTCTTTATAGTCAACACTATATTTTTGAGTAAAATCTTTGGCAACGAGTCTGGCCTTGTGACGTTTGATATTGTCATTTGAGTCATGTTTGGTCTTGAAGATTAATTTAAACCTAACTCTATTATAACCATTGGCAATTCAACAAGGTCCCAAACTTCATTGTGATCCATTGATTTTAGCTCTTCTTTCATGCATTTAAACATTTCTTAGAACTATCACTTTTTATAGCTTATGAAAATGAAACTGGATCATTATCGATTCTTAAGTCAAATTCTAACTCCTGTAGATAAACCACATAATCATCAGAAATAGCAGATCTTCTTTGCCTATAAGATCTTCTTAATGCGATTTCTTATAGTTCATCTATTATAAGTTCATTCATGAAAACTTCATTTTGTTGTGTTCGATCATTAATTTGTTCTTGGAAATCATTAACATGATCAACATGTAGAGGAACAAAAACTAAAGAAGAATGTGATAACCCGGATTTCCGGGACATCTCTAATTGATAATAATTGGGTTAATTAGTAGAAATACTGAATCATAAAATTTAACAAATGAATCTAATCGTAAATATTTATGTGTTATTTTTAGATAATAGTGTTAAATATATGTGTTTATTTTGAATTGATCTTGAATTAGATTTCTAATGGAATTTAAAGGATTGAATTTGAATTTGAGATTTTTTTTTTAAAAAAAGAAGTATATTTTAGATATATGTTATATTAATTTGATCAAAAACATAAGTTATGTATAAATAAATGTTTATATAAAATTCATATATATATTTGCAAAAATCTAAAGCTTATTTATATAAAATGAATACACATTATATTTATGTGAATATTACATAATTACTTATTAATAACTTAAATAAATTTATAAATAAGAAAGTGGCATTGGTAAATTATTAATTAAACATTAAAAACACTTGTAAACTTATTTATAGTGGATTGAAAACTATAATAATAGTTAAAATTTTAAAATAACGACTCTTATAATAAATAATTAAATATATAAATGGATATGAGTAAACTCTATAATGATTGTAAATCTTAAGTATATACATATACGAATTCTGTGTGAAAGTATAATCATTAAAATAGACAAAATTTATCCTTTCAAAAACTAATAAATTACATGTTGTTTTGTATTGATATATATATATATATATATATATATATATATACGTGTATATGTATGTTTGCATTAGGAAGTTGAATATTTGGAAGTTTGAAGTAAGGGTATATATAACATTTACATTTACATAGGATATTTATAACATATGTATGTATATCTATTGTGATTAGAAGTTTTGTTTGAATTTAATATAAAAATTTTGGTTTCTAAATACTTAAGATCAATAATTATTAATTTTTTTAAAAAAAAGGGTATGATAGTTTAAAAAGGATCTAAATGAAAGAATAAAATATTTCTTTTACACTTGAAATAAACTATATACATATAAAGACTTAATTTTCTTTTAAAAGAGTTAAACATATTTAGGGAAATAACTCATGAATTAGCATTTGTAACCAAGATTTTATGCATGGTTTACAAGTGGCATTAGTGCCTTCTAATGAAAATATATGAATTTAATGTTTAAAGAATTAGAATGCAAATCCATTTTCCAGGTTCTCAGATCTACTTTCTTTCTTCATCTCTCATTTGTTTTCAATGCCAAAATAAAGAGAAGTTAGAATTGAAAAAAAAAAAAAATCTGTAACATCCTCCTTAAACCAGAAAATTATTAATCATCTTCAAAAGCAAGTTCAAAGATCAAGGTCTGTTCCTATTTTTTCAAATCTGAGATAAAGGAAAAATATAAATCTGCAAGCGACTCCAATTTTCTTTTAGAAAAAAGCTAAGGCATTCATGTTTCAAACTTCAAAAGTTGTTCTCTGCATGTCTGAAAATTCTGGAGCCTGGATACAAGTATAGTTTTCTGTTCTCTGCATAATAGTGAGTAAATCAAGTGTTAATATGTTTACAAATTCTGTTGCATGCAGTAATTACATGAAAACAAGTATGTTAAGTATTGCATGTTTATTTATATGAATTACATGTAGATATATACATGATTTATAGTGTGCATGTGTGGATACAAGATGAACTCTCTGTTCTAGTTATACAGTTTCAAAACATATGATCAGATTTAAATATTTCTTTCCCTGATCCATTTTAAAACTTGGTGTATATACAAACTTGTATGTAGTGATAAGAAGTTTGATCTGAAATCACTCCCAGATAAATTTTAAGCTGTTTCTTTTTTTTTAAAATAAAAAAAGAACAGTGGTATTCTTAACCATAGCAAAAAGTTGACTTTAATAATTTCTGGAATCAAGTATATAATTGGGGTTGATTTCAGAATCTATGATTTTTACAAGAGAAATTTTGATTTTTAGACTTTTATATCATGAGAAATTGTATGATAATCGAAATTTGGGTTTCGAGTGTTCTTGGGTGATTGGCGAAGTTTGGGGTTTCAAGTTTGTGGCTGGAGCTGCCTTGGATGTAGGCGAAGTTGGTAAAATTAGTCACTGATTTTTTTCAGTTACGATGGTGGCCGGACGATTGGATTTTAGGGTTTTAGATGTTGTAACGACCCGCAAATCCGTACCCCTTGAGTTAACACTATTCTACAACAATCAACTCAAGTTGCACAGAATTACGAACCATTTGGGTTTAAGAAGAAGAGGTAGAAGAAGAGAAAACAAAATCAAGATCAGAATCTAATCATCGCAGCGGAATAAAATATAATAGATAATATATAATCTTTACTCAACATCAAATATTTCTGTTTATATATTACATCATCAGAGTAAATCAATCACAGCTCAACATTAATATCATACAATGAATACACAACAACTCAGAATACACAACTCAACAGAGGAATATATAAATAAATAAGTACGAGAATACGTGTCGTCATCCTGCTCGTCTCCTGAGCTCCATAGCATCAAATCCTGTATCCTATAATACTCGGTCTGACCCGAGCATCACAGTTAAATAACACCCGAGTCAGTCTGGAATACCAGAGTGAGAAAATCACACTCAATTGATTATTAAAGTTTCAAAAATCCTTTGAAAAACAAAAGCATCTCGTAAGACCGCGCCACAAATAAACATGTCGGGTTTTTACCTTACGATAGCTAAAACAATTTTTATAGAAATCCTCTGATATTATAATAGGGTCTATATACAAATACTTATAAAATAGCCGAAATTGTTACATGATTAAATTCCAGCTACTAGCCACCGAAGTGGGTAATACACACAAAACTCGTACAAGGCTCGTAGGGAAGATGGATTTCCAACAATGACTAGGCACTGGGGTACCACCTGCCACAGTACGGGGCCTAGATCACCGTACCGAGGACTACTCCCTTCATCCCCTGCAACACAAGGCCGGAACCATTCCTTACTGAACAGTCCCGAACAAGATAAACCCCGTGGTTGGCGCGACCAACCACCCACTAAGCCGAAATATATAAAGGGACATCTAGACAGGGGAAATATCTTGTCCTGCTTGGGCATGACCCACCTAACCTTGCTGCATATCCCCTGATTTTCAGTCATTCCCATTTGATGAGGCTTGAGGCTAAGCGTTACCTTTTAGAACGTTTCACTTAGAATGCCCATCGTCCACCTGACGATGTTTCGCAAGCATTCATCCATACAAGTCCGTCCCGGGTTCGAACGGAACCGAAGGCACTATTCCTACTACATCCATTTTGGAAATATCCTCAGGATTAGTAGCGAGTAGCCCTTGCACTTCACTGCTCCATCTTTGAGTCCGAACACGTTTCACGCAACGTACAAACCGGATCGAAGTGGTTTTCGAGAAATAAATCTCGATCCCGGTCTCTTCGAAACGATCAACGCATTGTTCAATATTGATAGTCGGTTATTTAACTATCAACTAATATTCACAACATCCATCACACAATAAATAATTTCCCAAATTATTTATTAACTTCAAAATATCTTCACAAGATATATTTCTATTTTCAATCCTTTGAAAACAGTTTTCAAAACCATCTTTCTTTTTAGAATAGACTTTCCAGATGTTTTCTATCTCCTCTGGAATCGCCAAGCACAAAAATAAATTTTTAAAATAAGTTAAAACACTTTGCTTTGAAATATAAACGTTAAAATACTTAGGATAAAACTACTTAAATAATTTGGTAAAAATACATACTATATGAATTTGAGAAAGTAAGGTTACTTTATAAAATATAAAACCAGGTTTTCACTTTTAAAACAAATACTAAATCACTTTTAAATAATTAATGTTTTCATATATTAAAAGGAAGTACTTGTTTTAGAAATTAAATATTAGGAATAATTAAATTTACAAAACTTGCTTTCTTTAGAAACAACTTAAAAATATTTAATTTATATTTACAGATTTACTTTTTAACAACGTATACTTGGCCATCCAGAGAAAATTCCAACTACAAGTACTTAAATCAATTTCCCAAATTAATTTCCAATTATTTCTATTCGAAACAAATTTCTTTACTTCCTTGGTTCATTTCAAAATTCATTGATTATGGACTTTATTATTATTATTATTTTTATTGTTATTATTTTAAGTGAAACCTATCAATTTCAGGCTTTCCCAAATCCTTCTTTATTCCTTTCCATAATTTAGATCTTAAAATATTAAATAAATATTTTGTTCCATTTAATAATATCACTGAAGTTTCAAACTTCATTAATCTTCTGTTTATTCAAAAATTCTTTTCCATATACAGAATTTTATTAATTAATATTTGAAACTACTAACATTCTTATCCAATTCACTTTAATTTATATATGTTTGTTATAATTATTTCTTAAGAGTTCACTTCTTTATTTCTTTTCAAGGTCCAATTCTATATATTTGAATAAAACAAAGTACCAAAATATTCAAGCAGATGATAACCTTTAATATTCTAATATAGTCCATCACAGAATATCAATCAATCACAGCAGTGGATATTAAATAATTTAAATACATGTTGAGGGATCCAGTTGGATCCCTCCAACCTGTTTTCCCTGCATCCACAGATGTTAGCACCTTAATATACCAATTTCAAAATAAATCACACTATATCACATCAATCAATTCAACCATTCAAACAATTATTTGAATTTAATCATTTAAATTTAAATTTAAATTCACTGAGTGAGATTTACTCACCTTTGGCCTAAGATTGCCATTCACCTCAAACTCGTCTTGTTTCCGCGATTTATAGACCTTGTATAAATAATTTATACCATTTATTAATATTCGAACAGACTGAACAATTGAATCCCATTGATATAAATTTTATTTTATCCAATTAACTTTAACTCCAAACAAATCTTCTTTTATTAAAATACTTGAACTAATTTTTTTCCTACCCACATCCTTTTAATAACTTTATTTAACTAAAAATTTGATATTAAACAAATTTATTTCTACAATACATTATCGTTCCAGTAAAACAATAATAATAATTATTGCCAAAAATCAGTAATTTATTTTACTTTAAAAAAAACTTTTCCAAGCTATAAACACCTAATTTACTTTATTCTTTTTCTCTTCAAACCTTATAGATAAATCACATGTTTCAGCATCAAAATTTTAAGTACCCTGAAATTTTTTTTCTTTCTCTTTTCTTAAATCAGCGAAGATATAAATAATTAATTTTAATCAACAAAAATTTAAATTTATACCTTACTGCCTTGAGGACGAAACCCCATCGTCGAACGCGACCTCACAGCCAAACCCAATTAGCCATCAACACACGCAGACCCCCAAATCGCCTCTGCCCTCTCGTCCAGCATCATGATCGAACCCACGCACGCTACACCTCCACAACACCTCCTTCGATGTCGAGCAAGAATCGACTTTGCGGCCTCGACTACGAGCCCACGACCCAAATCCCCTTCGTACTGTCGCGCCCCCAACGCCGCGATTTCGAATCGCTTACCCTCGAAAACAAAATCGAGTGAGGTGTTGATGTCGCGATTCCGAACGAGGCTCGGCCTCGATTCATCCCTCCTCTCCTTTCTATTAAACGAAGCGATTTCGATACAAATTCCTTCATCTCGAATCGAGTTTGAGTGAGAGCGGCCCTCGAATTTCGAACGAAAAAGAATTTTTGATCTGTAGATTCTCGGTCATTCCTTTATTTATTTATTATTATTATTATTTTCGTAGATTTTGATTTTGAAAGAATAAGGGACTCGGTTCTGTCTTGTTTAGAAGAAGGATTTGCGCGATTATAAATATAAAAGAAACATTTTCGGCCTGGCTTCCAGAAGAAGCCGCGAGTAATACCTATATTTTTTTTATTTTTTTATTTTAGGCTTGTAAAGGAAGAGACGAAGTTATAAGTCTTATTCCATTCGATTATGAAAACCCGAAATAAAAAAAAGAAATATCGATAAAAAATCTCAGCGCGTTTGTATATCGAACGCTCACACGACAGCTCCAAACGGCACGAAAATTTAATTTACCCAATTCTGATAATTAAATTCAACAATTACTTATCCGATAATTATTAATATTTGAAATTAAAGTTAATAATTAACTTTCGAATATTTAAAATAAATTAAATATTCCCATTTCAAATGTCTAAAACTTCTGGGTCGTCACAGATGTCGTTTCGGGTTTTGGTCATTTCGCATCTATTTCGGTATCGGGGCGACTTCGAGTTGAACCAAATTTGGGGTAAGGTAAGAAGGGGTTGTGGTGATGGATCTGGCGAAGTCTGGCGGTCGATGGTGAGTGGAATGGCGAAGGCGAGGCAATTGAAGTCGGTCTGTTAAATTTTAGGTTTGTTCGAAGTTCGAAATTTTGATTAGAGGGGACATTCGCAAATTTGGGTGGCTAATGTTGATCGGCATGCCACCAGCGACTGATTGGAGTGGTGAAGTTGATCGGGGAAGTTCCGATGTGGTGTGCACATTGCACGGTGCACCATGGATATTTTGTGGTGGCTGTTATATTTGAGAAGGAGAAGGAAAAGAGAGGGAGCAGTAAGAAGTTTGCTCGGGAACATGTGGGTTTTTCTCCAAGCAATTGAAGCTCAAAGCTCGGGTCTGTGCTCGTGCGCATGAATATTGTTCCAGCTTTGTTTTGGATTTTTAAACTAAGTTGTTAAGAAGAAAAGGAAAAGAATGAAGCTCAGGATAAGGAGATGAAGTCATTTTCTGTTTCGGGAAATACTGAGTCGTCTCGGGTAAATTAGTTATGTTACAAATGTTAAGGATAACATAATTAAGTTTTAATAATTCACTTAAGCATTATTAGAAATAAAGGGGATTATTTAAATGTTGATTTAATTAAGTTGTATAATTTACTTTAACTTAGTACAATGATACTTGGAATTTATTTAAAACCTAATCAATAATGCGATTAAAGATGTTTAATCATTAGTTAAACTTAAGGGTTAAGTTAATGATGAATTATTCCCTAGGTTATTAAATAAGATTATTTTGATTAAAAGAGGTATTACTTAATGAAGAAATCAGTAATGAAATTAAAGAATAAGACTAACCAAGGGGATTAATAAATAAAATTAATTAAGGATTAAGTATAATTACTCAATATAATTTATGAGATATAATTACTTGGTGAAGTAATGAATGAATAATTACTCGATGAAATTAAAAGATTAATTAATGTAGCAAATCAAGGGGTGGGTTTAAGGGATATAAGTAATTAAGGAAAATAATTACTAATGTGATTAATCAGGATTGATTAATGAATTAAATTGTTTGAGGGTAATTAATTTGTATGATTTATTAAAGGATAATTACTTTATGTAATTAAAAATAATTAATCAAGAATTATTAACTAAATGAATAATTAAAGAACGATTAATTAATTAATAATTAATGTTAAATAAGCTGGATTAAGGGTAATTGAAATAATTAATTTAATGGTTAAATTAATTAGAAATGATATGATTTATTTATCTTGCTTGTGTATGATCGAAAAATATTGCATGCCTTAGATTGGTTGATATCTTGGATATGTGATTAATAATGCTATGTGATAAGTTGGGTTTAAACCAAGATAAAGTGGTTATCCATCGATAATGAATTAATGTGTGTAGGCGACACCCTATATTTGAAGTATGAACTGTGTATCATTTGTATAATTTGCGACGAGATGGTATTGAATTCGAAGAAACAGGAGTCGGGTAATAGTAAATACCCGAAACCACTTCGATTCTTTATAGATTGATATATGAAATCAATAGGCCTGTTTGGAATGATTTAAGTGAATTGGACCATTTAATATAAGTTTGGCACTTAGAAATGGATGTGTGAAATAAGCAATACCTATAACAGTTTGTGAAGTTGTATATTGATAAGTTACCCGGGTTTATATAAGTTGTATGCTTTTGTATTCCAAGTTAGATGGGTTTACTCACGCTGGTTTATAGCCTGACCCGGGTGTTACTTTGATGTAATGCTCGGGTCAGACCGAGTATTACAGACTTGCAGGTAAGGACGTTCTGGAGCTCAGGAGGAGAGCTGAAGGTCAGGAACGTATAGAGTGTTTATCCGCTGTGATATATATATTGTTGTTTATATGGGACAAGTTATTTTAAACTGTCCAGTGTTGTGAAATTATTGTAACTCTGAGGTAGAATGTAAATATACTGATACAGTTCTGCTTTGTAAACTGTTATTTATTTACTATTATATTTTATCCGCTGCGAATGTGAGATTGTGTGTTTCTTTTCTGTTCTTCTTCTTCTTTCTCTTTCTTCTTTTCTCTAACTATCTGGAATTTTCGGGATCGAAATTTCCGGGTCGTTACAAAGAAATTACATACAAAGGAGTTTTCACTCTAACTTCTTGAATTTCCACTTTACACGATTCCGAACTCCCATTAATTTCACCATTCTTAATGAACCTAACATTTCCAGTTTCAAGAATTCTTGTATTAAGGTTAGGGCAATAAAATAGAAACCTTTTAGATTGTTTTTAGATAAATAGTGACGAAACCATTAATTGTTCTTGAATCTAGTTTCCTTTCTTGTGGATTATAAACTCTTACTTCTACTAGGCAACCTTAGACATGCAGGTGCCTTAAACTGGGTTATCTTTCTGTCCACAATCAAGAAGTTGTCTTTGGAATGGTCTTACTATGAACCTTATTTAAAAAATATACAGTGGTCTTCAAAGCATGCATCCATAACAATGTGGGTAAAGATGTAACGTCCCAAAATTTTGGATATTTGAAATTGGAATATTCAATTTTATACATTGCATCATCAGAGTACAACACCATCAATTGCAAAATACTGGACAGTTATATTAACTTATCCCCACAAAATATGACTACACAGCATACCATACATAGCAGAAATAAGACAGATATGTGTGATACGTCTTGCCATCCAACACATCCCCCGAGCTCCATAGTAGTCCATCCAAAATCTATTCTCGATAATACTCGGTATGACCCAAGCATTATAGTGAAATAACATCCGAGTCAGTTTGGAAATCCAACGTGAGAAAACACACTCAATTGGATTATTAAAGTTTTCAAAATCCTTTGAAATCAAAGGTATCTCGTAAGACCACGCCATGAATTAACATGCCGGGTTTTTACATTAAGATAACCAAAACATTTTTATCAAATCCGTCTGATATTACAATAGTGTCTATAAAATGTAAAATAGAATCTAGTTGAAATGCTTGCAACTCACGTTTCAGCAATAGTTGGGCACAATCAAAATCGTACACACACTTATTGGAGATTGGATTCCATACAATGGCAAAGCTACAGGGGTACTTCCCATCACAGTACCTGGTTTAGATTAGCGTACCGAGGATCCAACCTGATCCCCTGCAACACAAAACTGGAGCTACCCCTTACTGGATAGTCCGAATAAGATCACCCCGCGGTTGCAATCAGCAACCGCCTAAATAGCCGAATAAAAAGGGACATCTAGACAGGGATGACCATACCCTAATTGGTTGCTAGACACTTAGCCTTGCTGCACCTCCTCTGTTTTAGGCATTCTCGGTTGATGAGGCTCGAAGCTATGTGTTACCTTTTTATACCACATCTCACTTAGAATGCTCATCGTCCTCCTGACGATGTTCTGATAACATTCGTCCATACAAGTCCATTCTCGGTCTGAATGGAACTGAAGGCAATACTCCTACTACATCCATTTTGGAATCATCCTCAGGATTAGTAGCGATTATTCCTTGCACTTCACTGCTCCATCTTTGACTCAAAGCCCTTGTCTTCCTCAATGAAAACGTTCGAACCGGATCGAAGTGGTTTTCGAGAAATTAATCTCAATCCCGCTCTCTTTGAAACGATCAGCGCATGGCAAATATTGATAATCGGTTATTTAACTATCATATAACAACCACAAACAAGCATCAAGCCTTAATAATTTTCTAAATTATTTCTTTCAAAATATCTTTGCAAGATATTTTCAACATTTCAATCCTTTGAAATTGTTTTCAAATCACTTTTTCTCTCGCGGAAATAAATTCCCACCAAATTGTTTCATTTCCCCTGAAAATACCAAGTCTTAATACTTAGATTTTAAAATAATTTAAATCACTTTATACATAAATATATACTTTAAAACATTTAAAATAAAGACTACTCTAAACTTTACTTAAAGTACTATTTATGAAATTTATAAAAATTTCTCATATAAAACTTTTGCCAAAACTAAATTTAAATAATAGTTATTCCATAAGGTATAAATATTAAATAATTTTTTTAAATCATAATACTAGTTAAACCTTTTAAAATAATTTACTTATATAATTAACTTAATAAATATTTACTTTTAAAAAATTTAAAGCACTAAATAATAATTTCTTCCTAAAACATTCTTTTAAAATCACTTTAAAATCTCTAACTTATACTTGGAAATTTTCTTTGAAAATATACTTGGCTTTTTAGGGAAATACGCTTCCCATTTAAAAATAGCCATCTAATCGTTTACAAATCCTGCTCGATTTATTTCTAGTTTAATTTTACGTCCAATACCCATAAATTTTGTCTTTCCATACCTTCAAAAATAAAACCACCTATTTATTTTTAAAACACATTTCTCATCTCCTTATATCACTTTCAAAAATATATACACTTTAATATTTACATTAAGACTACTAAAATAACTTAATTGAAAATAATACTTAAGAAATTCTATAAGAGTTTCCAAGTAAAAGATAAACCAAAATTTCCTTTTAAAATAAAGTTTTCATATCAAATATTTATGTTAAAGTTTCCCTTTTTTAAAAATCATAATACTAATTTACCTTTAAAAATAATTAACTACCAAAATTAACTTAAATAAATACTTACTTTTCTCTTAAAAATAATTAAAATAATAATTTTATAAAACATTCTAAAATAACATTTTTAAACTTCTAGTTTATACTTTAAAATATTTTCTTTGAAAATATACTTAGTTTTTCGGGAAAAATATACTTTCCAACTTTAAAAAATTAAAATCACCTTTTTATTTTTAAAATGAATTGCACCTTTCCTTAAAAATTTCCACCGGAGATCTATACTTTCAAATTTATCCACTGATAAATATTCCACTTCATTTATAAACCCCGTTTACAAATTTCCATTTCTCATTTTCCTTTAAATCACAGTTTCCAAAACACTAAATCGATTTCAAACCGATTTCCCGGTTTAAATTCCCTTTAAAATTTATTACTCGATTTATCAAATTCTCAATAATTATTTACTTAAGAATTTTCTTTTCATTTCCTTTAAAAAAGTCCAAACTTTGTATATATATTTCCATTTCTCAAAATGCCAATATATATTCAGCCAAACCATAACATTAAATAATTTCAATCCCTGATTTAATCAATATAATCTATCACAGATCATCAAATGAATCACATTGCTGAATATAAAATAAATTCAACATTTTCAAGAATCATGTTGCATCCCTCTAACCTGTCTCCCTGCATCCACAGATGTTAGCACAATATAAAATACCAATCCCACTTCGAGCGGGTTATCGCGATATAAAGGGTCATCCGCTATTATGCAGGGCGCATTGGGTCTCATCCGCCATATAATGTGGGACCAGTCACTCCAATATATATATATATATATATATACACACATATATATATACACTATTATATATAATATCACATCCAGTCAATTTAATCAATCAACCAATAATTTAAATTTAACTATTTAAATTTAAAGGGTAATCCAAATGAGTAAGATTAACTCACTTTGTTTTATTTGCAATCCACTTTGGTCTTGACTTGGTTTCTTCATGATTTTAACCTTTTCTTTTAGTAGCACAGATACATCCATGTCACTATTTTTGCTCATTAATACGTCCACCGTATTTCAAAATCCTTTGAAATCGAAGGTCGTAACGACCCGATTTTTCGACGTCCGAAAATCGACATCTATACATCCACTATATTAAATGCCGAACAATTGAATGTCAAAAAATTAGACCGTATCGGAAAGAAGAAGGAGGTAGAAGAAGAAATGCAAAACAATATCAGAATCTCACAATCGCAGCGGAACAATATACAATAGATAAATGGCTGAATCTTTATACAAAAGAACTGTATCTGTTATACACATTACATCATCAGAGTACAACAAAATTCGTAGCACACAACTGGACATTTATCATTACCTATCCTCACAAAAGCTGACTATGCAATTAACCATACACAACGGAATATACATCAAATACGTATGATACGTCTCGCCATCCAGCTTGTTTCCTTAGCTCCACAACATCCTATCCTGTATTCTAATGCTCGGTCTCGGCGATGCACCGAGATCCATCAAGAATCAGTCGCGATGACATGAGCAAGTGGAGTCAACGCATGTGTACACCTGGTCTTCGGTGGAGTGGAGGTCGTTGGGGTTTGCAAATTGGGAGGTGTCGCGATTTCGTTCGCGATTAGCATTCGACGAAGGCTTGGGCTTCTCGAATTCACCTAAGACAGTGAGGTGAGCATGTTTTGGTTTTAATTCTGTAATATAGATATATGTGCATATATATGTATATATATATATGTGTGTGTGTGTGTGTGTGTGTGTGTGTGTGTGTATGTTAACAAGAAAAAAATTTCACCGTAAGATTTAAAAAGAAGAATTCTGTTTTAAATATATGTGTGTAGATATATTAGGAAATGATTTTATAAGTATGGTTTAAACAGAAACTCTTTCTTTAGTCGGTGAAATAAATATATGTATAAGAAGTAGAAAGAAAATAATTACAGTAAGGTATATAGGCTATTTTAGTTTTAAAATTAAATCTAATATATATATATATATATATATACAGTTTGGAAATATATATAAAGTTTAAAACAGGATATATATATATATATATATATATATATATATATATATATATATATATTGGAATGTAAGAGTTTATATAAAAGTTAGATCTTTAAGCCTGTATAGATTATTTTTATATGCAGTTTGGAAGTGAAAAATACGTTAAAATACACATTCACATTATTAAATCTCCTAGTTATTTTAAATAATGTATTATAGTGATTAATTTGTTTAGTAGACTTATTTAAATTGTTATAGTTACAAAAAAAGGTTTCAAAAAGGAAATTGTTGGTTTAGATAAAATTATTAGCTAAATAAAATTTATTAAATAAGCAAATGGTGATTAATTGTTTGATTAATTCAAATAGTAATAAATCGTGAATTTTTATACGAGGTCTAAATCGTGGTGAATCAAGCCAATTTGGAGTGGACTGCAAAAAAAAAATCAAAGGTGAGTTAATCTCACTCATTTGGACTACCATTTAAATTTAAATAGTTAAATTCAAATTATTGGATTGATTGCTTGGATTGATGATCTATCATCAGCATAGATGTGATATTATCTATATATATATATATATATATATATGTATGTATGTATATATATATATATTGGAGTGATTGATATTCTCGCATTATATAGAGGATGAGACCCTATGTGCCGCGCATAATAGCGGATGACCCTATATACCGTGATATCCCCCTCGAAGTGGGATTGATATTTTTATATTGAGCTAACATCTGTGGATGCAAGGAAACGGAATGGAGGAATCCAACTGGATTCCTCAAAGTAGTGAAATTTATTTTTACACTCTATGTTTTATTTGATAATCTGTAATGGATTATATTGGGAATTGAAAACTTTGAATGCTATTGTTTGACTGAATATATTTTGGGTATATTGAGTTATCAAAAATACAAAGATTTGATTTTTGAAGGAAATTAAAGGAGAGAATTTTCAAGTAAAATAATTATAGTAAATCTGGATAAATTAAAAGAATGAATTTGGAAAAGGGATAAAAGTTTGATTTAAAATCCTATCAGATAAATTTCGAGCATGGGAAAGAGCTTTGAATAAATGGAAATAAATGAATTTTGAAACTTAAGTGATATCATTTAAAGGAATAAGAGATTTATTTTTAAATTTAAGGTTTAAAATAGTTTGGAGAGATAAAGAAGAATTTTGGAAAAAAGTATGAAATTGGTATCTTTAGTTTAAATAAGATTTTAAATCATGATAAAGAAGTAAAATCTGAAATTAATTGGTTTTGAAATAAAATTGATAAGTAAAGGAATTTATATTTAAATGGAGTAAGTTTTTGGAAATCGATTTAGTGTTTGGAATTTTTTTTAAAGGAGGATGAGACTATGGAATTTATAAACTGGGTTTATAAAGTGAAATAAGATATCAGTGGATATATGGAAGTATAAATTTACGATTGGAATTTATAAAGGAATGGGTAATTTGTTTTAAAAATAAATAGTGGTTTATTTTTAAAGGCGTGGAAAGGAAAATTTACGGGTTGAGATGTAAATAAAATTAGGATAAATCAAGAAGGATTTATAAATGATTAGACGACTATATTGGAATGAAAAGTGAAATATCACGAAAAGCCAAGTATATTTTCAAAGCAAATTTTTAAGTATAAGTTAAAAGTTTTAAAGTTGTTTAAAAGAATGTTCTAGAGGAATTTATTATTTAAATTGTTTTAAGATTTTAAAGTAAATATTTATTAATTTACTTATAGTAGTAATTATTTTAAAAGTTAAACTAGTATTATGATTTAAAAGATAGCTACTAAATATTTATACTTTATATAAATAACTTTTGTTTTAAAGGTAGTTTTGGCTAAGTTTTACTTAAAATTATTAGGGAATTTCATAACTACTATTTTAAATAAAGTATTCTAAGTAGTTTTTTATTTTTAAATGTTTTAAAGTATATATATCTTGGATAAAATGATTTAAATATTTAAAATCTAAGTTATTAGGACTTGGTGCTTTTCAGTAGAAATAAAACAATTGTTTAGATGATTGTGTGATTTGATAGTTAAATAACCGACTATCAATATTAGCCAATGCGTTGATCGTTTCGAAGAGAACGTGATCGGGATTAATATTCCCGTAAACCACTTCGATCCGGTTTGAACATTTTCGTGAGGCAGACAAGAGCTTGGAGTCGAAGATGAAGCAGTGAAGTGCAAGGGTTGATCGCTACTAATCCTGCGGGTGATTCCAAAATAGATGTAGTAGGAATACTGCCTTTGGTTCCGTTCAGACCGTAATGGACTTGTATGGATGAATTCTAGCAGAACATCGTCAGGAGGACGATGAGCATTCTAAGTGAATGTGTGCTAAAAAGGCAACGCTTGACCTAGAGCCTCATCAACCGAGAATGGCTATAACAAGGTAGGTGCAGCAAGGCTAAGTGGGTAGAAACTAATTAGGGTAAGGTCATCCCTGTCTAGATGTCCCTTTTATTCAGCTGTGTGGGCAGTTGCTGATCCCAACCATAGGGTGATCTTATTCGGACTATCCAGTAAGGGGTAGCTCCGGACTTGTGTAGCAGTGGATTAGGGTGGATCCTCAGTACGGTGATCTAGACCACGTACTGTGACGGGCGGTACCCCAGTATCCCTTCCATTGTATGGAATCCAATCTCTAATAAGCACCTGTACGGTTTTGATTGTGCCCAACTATTGCTGAAATGTGAGATGCAAACATTTCAGCTAGATTCTATTTTACTTTCTATAGATATTATTATGATATCAGATGAATTTGATAAAAATGTTTTGGTTATCGTAAGGTAAAAACCTGGCATGTTTATTTGTGGCGTGGTCTTACGAGATACCTTTTATTTCAAAGGATTATGAAAACTTTAATAATCCAATTGAGTGTGTTTTCTCATGCTGGTTTTCCAGACAGACTCGGGTATTGTTTTATTATAATGCTCGAGTCAGACCGAGTATTATATAATACATGAAAGGATGTTGAGGAGCTCAGGAGACGAGCTGGATGGCGAAACGTATCATGCGTATTTGATGTATATTCCGTTGTGCATGATTAACTGCATAGTCAGTTTTTGTGAGGACATGTCATAATAAATGTCTAGTTGTATGCTATGAATTTTGTTGTACTCTGATGATGTAATGTATATAACAGTTACAACTCTTTTATATAAAGATTTAGTCATTTATCTATTATATATTGTTCCGCTGCGATTATGAGATTCTGATATTGCTTTCTATTTCTTCTTCTACCTCCTTCGTCTTTCCCTTACGGTCTAATTTTCCGGCATTCGATGGTTCGGCATCCAATACAGTGGACGTATTGATGTTGCTGTTTTGAATTAGAAGATGAATTTGAATTGCCCGACTAAAAGGTATGTATTTCCAAATTTTGTATGAAATTTGATGATTTTCTAATCTAGCCACTTGGCCTTTTGTTTTCTTTTGAAATTTGGGGGCCCTAGAGGCACTTTGTAGTTCTTTTGAGCTAGCCGCGCAAAGGAGACGCTGGCGAAATTTTTTGGAAATTTAGAGTGTTAGAAAAATTTTGAGAAAATTTTGATAATTTAAATTTGGTTTTGAATTATATTTGAATGGTTGAGTAAGTAATATTTATTGGGAAACTATGGAAGTGTTTGGAAGGTTAGTAAGGGTGATAGTGCATCATTAATAAGAAGATTTTTTAAGGAATCGTTAAAAACTATTTGGGTTTGGGAGATAGTAAATGGGTATTGGACCATTCTTCCTAACTAGTAATTTCGGGGACGAAATTCTTTTAATGGGTAAGGAGTGTAACGACCCAGAATTTTGAATATTTGAAATTGGAATATTTAATTGACTTTAAATATTTAAAAGTTAATCTTTAACTTGAATTTCAAATATAACTACGTATTGGGTGATTTAATTATTGAATTTAATAATTGGGAATTGGGTAAAATGGTGAATCTTGGATTTTAAGCTGGTTAAAAATTTTCAAAGGCTTACGAAAATTATATTGATAATACTGAGGATAATAGAACCTTTAAGTTCAAATTTAAAAGTGATTTGTTAAGTTTTAAAGATATATCGTTTAAATTGATATTTAAAAATAGCCTTTCGAGGCACAGTCTCGGAATCCGACGAAACCAGTTCCATTGGATCCGTAAAAGTGTATTATTATTGGGTTTCAATTTTTGTAGCATTTGGAGTTGTCGTGTGATCGTTCGATAGATAATCGTGCTAAAATCTATATCGAAAATTTAATAAAATAACTGGGTCCAAAAAGCTATCTTCTCCACACGATCAAATTAGGACTCGAAACATTTTCCATTGCGTTTAGAATAGGGGTTTGACATTATAAATGTCTGGCGGCATGCCTTGATAGGGGTTCACAATTTTAAACTACGTTAATCGATACAATTTGAATTTGAATTTGAATTGAATTTAATATATTATATATCAACATCAGACCTTTTTGGCCTTCATCTCAAAGGAATACGTGTCCTACCCTTCCAAACACGTGTATTTTCTTGTCACTTTTTTTTCTTTCTCTTTTGCTTTATTAAACTTATGTTATCAAAGCATTTTGAAAGAAAAATAAAACAAATGTTTGGAAATTTTAGTGGTCGAAAAAAATCACGTCTCCCATCCTCCTTTCAAAATTCATTCACAGATCAATTCGCGGCTCCCTTTCAAAACATCCCAAAACAAAATCGAGTAAGAAGGCAAATAAACCAAATCGATTTTTCCTCTCCTGCTTCCCTCTTTCTAAAGCAAATGCGAAATTCTCATAAAAAAATAGGCGCGATCGATAATCGCGAGCGTGAGGTACGAGGAACTATGGAGTTGGGATGATTGCAAGTCGCGAAGCCGGTGGCTTTGATTCGTGGTAGTGGCGATCTCGTCGCGACAGCTAGGGAAAATCTTGGGTGGTTGATTGGAGAAGTCGGGCTGAAGATGGTCGCCGATTTAGGGCTAAGGCTCGATTTCGAATAGTGTGAGGCGTAGTTGCTCGGGCTTGAGTGCGTAGCCTGCTAGCGATCAGAATCTTGTGTTTTCCTCTCTGGCCACGTCAAGGCAAGGTGGGCCTCAGGTTGATGTTCGCGTGATGGTTCTGACGTTTGGGTGAGGTATGAGCTTCTTTGTTTGTTTTTAAAATTTGAATTTGTATTTTAAATTAAAAGAAGAAAATGAACTTGTATAAAAAGAAGTGATTGAATATTGGTTTTATGATTCCATTAAAAAATAATTATATATATACATAAAAACCTATTTTTCACTTACTAGTTAATTTGAAAATAATGTAGTATGGAGATTAATTTATTTAAATTGATTGATGTTACTTACTAAAAATTATTTAAATGGTGGTTTATTGTTCGATCAATTCAAATATTAATAAACCGTATAAATGTTCATACAAGGTCAAAATCTAAAAGAAAGCAAGCCGGAATGGAAATGGGTTGCAAAAAAAATCAAAGGTGGGTTAATCTCACTCATTTGGATTACCATTAAACTTTAATAGTTAAATTTAAATTATTGGTTGAATGATTGAATTGGCTGGATGTGAAATTATATATAATAGTGTGTGTATATAAATATTGGAGTGATTGATTCCCGCATTATAGAGCGAATGAGACCCTATGCGACCCGGATAATAGCGGATGACCCTTTATACCGCGATATCCCCCTCGAAGTGTGATTGGTATTATATATTGTGCTAACATCTGTGGATGCAGGGAAACTGGTTGGAGGGATCCAACTAGATTCCTCAAAACATTTAATTTATTTTGTAATTAGCGATGTGATTTATTTGATGATCTGTGATAGATTATATTAATTATATTGGGAATTGAAATTATTGAATGTTATGGCTTGGCTGAATATATATTGGTATTTAGAGAAATGGAAATGTATATATAGGTTTTGATTTTTAAAGGAAATGAAAAGAAAATTATTAAGTAAATAATTATTGAGAATTGGATAAATAAACTAATAAAGGGAATATAAACCAGAAAATCTGTTTAAAATCGATTTAGTGTTTTGAAAACTGTGATTTAAAGTAAAATGAGAAATGGAAGTTTGTAAACTGGCTTATAAATGAAGTGGAACATTTATCAGTGGATAAATTTTAAAGTATAGATTCTGGTGGAATTTATAAGAAAAAGTGCAATCCATTTTAAAAATAAAAATTTGATTTTATTTTTAAAAGTTGGGAAGTATATTTTTCCTGGAAAACTAAGTATATTCTCAAAGGAAAGATTTCAAAAGTATAAACTAGAAGTTTAAAAATATTTTTTTAAGAATGTTTTAGAAATTTATTATTTTAATTATTTTTAAGTGAAAAGTAAATATTTATTTTAGTTAATTATGGTAGTTAATTATTTTTAAATGTAAACTAGTGTTATGATTTTTTTTTAAAAAAGAAATTTTAACATAAATATTTGATATAATAACTTTATTTTAAAAGGAAATTTTGGTTTACGTTTCACTCAGAAACTCTTACAAAATTTCTTAAGTATTATTTTTATTTAAGTAATTTTAGTAGCCTTAATTTAATAATATAAGTATATATTTTTAAAATGATGAGAGAAAACTACGGAATTGGAACGTAAATTAAACTTGGATAAATCGAGCAGGATTTATAAAGAATTTTATGGGTTATACTGAAATGGAAGTGTATTTCCCTGTAAAACCAAGTATATTTTCAAAGGAGATTTTTTATATATAAGTTGGAAGTTTAAAGTTATTTAAAAAGAATGTTTTAGGAAATTTTTTATTTAATCATTTTAACATTTTAGTAAATATTTATTAAGTTAATTATATAAGTAAATTATTTTAAAGGTTTAACTAGTATTTGATTTAAAAGTTGGTTATTAAATATTTATACTCTATCTAATATTTTATTTTAAAGTTAGTTTTAGCTTAAGTTTTACATGAGAAATTATTAGAAAATTTCATAACTAGTATCTTTAAATAAAGCATTTTAAGTAGTATTTATTTTAAGTGTTTCAAAGTATATATTTTTGGATAAAGTGATTTAAATTATTTAAAAATCTAAAGCATTTAGACTTGGTGATTTTCAGTAGGAATAAAACTTGGGTAGAAATTTCTTCCACGAGAGAAAAAGTAATATGAAAACTATTTTCAAAGGGTTAAAGTGTAGGAAAATATCTTGCGAAGATATTTTGAATAAATAATTTGGGAAATTATTAAGGCTTGATGATTGTTTGTGGATGTTATATGATAGTTAAATAACCAACTATCATTATTGGCCAAAGCGTTGATCGTTTCGAAGAGACCGAGATCGGGATTAATTTCTCGAAAACCACTTCGATCTGGTTTGAACGTTTTCGTGAGGAAGACAAGAGATTGGAGTCGAAGATGGAGCAGTGAAGTGCAATGGCTAATCGCTACTAATCCTAAGGGTAATTCCAAAATGGATGAAATAGGAGTAGTGCCTTCGGTTTCGTTCGGACCCGAAATGGACTTGTATGGACGAATGCTATCAGAACATTGTCAGGGGGATGGTGAGCATTCTAAGTGAATGTGTGCTAAAAAGGTAACGCATAGCCTCGAGGCTCCTCAACCGGGAATGGCTAAAACAGGGAAGGTGCAGCAAGGCAAGTGGCTAGCAACATATTAGGGTAAGGTCATCCCTGTCTAGATGTCCCTTTTTATTTGGCTGTGTGGACGGTTGCTGATCCCAACCACGGGGTGATCTTATTCGAACTATCCAGTAAGGGGTAGCTCCGGTCTTGTGTAGCAGGGGATCAGGGTGGATCCATGGTATGGTGATCTAGATCACGTACTGTGACGAGCGGTACCCCAGTAGTCCTGTCGTTGATGGAAACCAATTCTCCAATAAGTGTCTTCGGACTTGTTTGTACACCTATTATGATAGAATTTAATGAATGTAACAATTTCAGCTATTTGAATAAGTATTTGTATATAGACACTACTATAATATCAGAGGATTTGATAAGAAATGTTTTGATTATCGTAAGGTAAAAACCCGACATGTTTATTTGTGGCGTGGTCTTACGAGATACCTTTGATTTTTAAAGAATTTTGGAAACTTTAATAATCCGATTGAATATGTTTTCTCACGCTGGTTTTCCAGACTGACTTGGGTATTGTTTTATTACGAGGCTCGGGTCAGACCGAATATTATAGAGTACAGATTTGGATGAACTGCTTTGGAGCTCAGGAGACGAGCTGGATGGTGAGATGTATCACACGTACTTGATGTATATTCCACTATGCAGCGTAATCTATATATTCATCTTTGGGAGGACAAGTTAGTAAAACT
Source organism: Allium cepa (assembly GCA_030765085.1). Classification (NCBI taxonomy): domain Eukaryota; kingdom Viridiplantae; phylum Streptophyta; class Magnoliopsida; order Asparagales; family Amaryllidaceae; genus Allium; species Allium cepa. Next base: position 90,943,344 of record CM060946.1, on the reverse strand, counting down.
ATCCTGAATAGTGTTGTTGGATTGTGTTGTACTCTGATTGATGTAATGTATAAACAGTCGCAGATTCTTTTGTACTAAAATCTGCTGTTGTCTATTATATGTTGTTCCATTGCGATTGTGAGATTCTAAAGTTGTTTTCTATTTCTTCTTCTACCTCTTTCTTCTGTAGCCCTAATGGTTCGTATTTCCGTCCACTTTGAGTTGAACTGTTACGGGGTACAGGTTTGGGCACTGTTACAAAAGATGTATTACTTAACATGCTTCCATTAAATTACTATTATGCCTTTCTACAACACTATTTTGTTGTGGTGTAAGCATTATATATTGAGCACATATGCCATAAATTTTTAGGAATTTAGCAAATGGACCAGGGCACTGTCCACTTTCATCATACCTTCCATAATATTCACCACCTCTATCAGATCTGGCAGTTTTCACCTTTCTATCTAATCGCCTTTCAACTTCATTGATAAATAACTTTAGGGAGTTTACCGGTTGCGACTTTTTATGCAACAAATAGACATATTCATAACACGAAAGATCATTAACAAATGGGATAAAATACTTTTCTATACCAAGAGATGGAACATCAAAAGACCTATATATATATATATATATATATATATATATCAGTGTGTATTATTTCAAGAAGCCATGTGCTTCTTGTGGCTGCTTTCTAAACTGTGTATCTTTTATGTTTTCCCTTAATACATTCCACACAAATTCCAAAATCAGTAAAATCCAAAAATGGGTAGGATTTCATTCTTTACTAATCTTTCAATTCTTTCTTTGGATTCGTGACCTAAAAGTTTATGCCACAAGTAAGCTGATGATTCATCAATTAAACCATGTTTAGCACCAATATTATTATGTAAGGTTAATAGAGTTTCAGCAAAGAGAGTATCAAGCTTTAATTTGTACAAACCATCATACAGAATACCAGAACCAATAAAAAGATTTTTTTCTAACAAACCGAAACATCCACTCCCAAATTTAAAAGAGTACACAACATTATCAACTTCAGACAAGGAAATCACATTGTGAGAAATAAAAGAACATAAAAAGTCTAAAAAAGATCTAAGTGATGTCTTGTGTCTAAAATTAAATAATAGGTTCTAATAGCTTTAATTGAAACTTTGATTTGGTTTCCCATAAAGATAAATATTTTGAATTGGGCTTGTCGTTTGAGTTATAAAGAATCCCTGCAGAAACAAGAGTGATACAACCAAAATCAATCAACCAAGTATTATAAGGAACTTCAGCTAAATTTGAATCAAAATATACTAAAACACTAAGCTTACCTTTCCTTTCGAACCATGCCTTATGTCTTAGGCAATCTTTTAGATAGTGTCTAGTCTTTACAGAGATGAACAGTTATAAAGAAATACCAGTTCTAGCCCACCCTTCTAGTGGTTCTATCTGCACTCCATCGCTAAGCCCTGCATTCCCTCCATGAGGCCTTTCTTTCAGACAAAATCACACCTCCTAGAGAAAGAGATTGATGTGAAAAGAAAGGCATAGGTAGATCGATGGATGAATCCATCGGCGTAGGCTGCGAGGAAGCGGATGATCGAAGCTTGCTCCGATCCTTTTTATGGATTTGGGCAGACGACTGATTTACTTTGATGGTCCTTATTTGCCTTTTCCAACATTCTTCATTCGTTTCTTTCCAGCTCCTTTCTGGCCTATAAGATTTGCTAAATGAATTTTTGATTTCTTAAGCCTTGCTTCCTCTTGAATGAGCATACTTTGCAATTCATGCACATTCCTTTTATCCTTCAATATATTAAAGTTCATATAAAATGGGACATACGTAGGAGGTAAGGAGTTAAGGATGGATGTTATTAATAAATTTTCATTCACTTCCATTCCTTTGATCTTTGATTTTGCTACTATATTTATCATTTCAACGATATGCTCATGCATAGTATGAAAACCATCAAACTTAATAGTGGTTAAGGTACCTATTAGTGTCCCAGCAAGCGACTAATCGGCAGAGTCAAATTGGGGGCATTCTTCCACAAACTTCATAAATTCCTTTGCACTTTCAGTTTTCTTAATTATGGACTTGATACTATTTTCTACGGTCATTCGCATAAATATTAAGCTCGGTCTAGTACAGCTTTCCCAAGGTCTATAGGAAAATCTCAGTTCAGCGCTGTTGTTAGTAGTAATTGTAGCTGGTTTTCTCATTTAAGAGTGCCAAATCAAGATCTAGAACACCAAGGTAAAATTGAACTTGTTCAGACCATTTAGATAAATTAAATCCATTAAACATAATAACAGATGTGGTTTGTAAATGTAGAGAAACAGGAATAGATGTTGCAAAAATATATAAAATACGCTCACACATTTAATGCTTTGAGTAATAATCTTAAATCATAACACATATTCAGATTCAGCCAACAAATTTAAGGTGTATATCGAAGTTCTCCTTTGATTGATACAACAATATGCAATACAGCAGACATAACTGATGCTCAATAAAATTTCATATAAATGGCAATTAATATGCTCCAATTAGATATGTTTGCTATCATTGGACATACAGAACATACCTAACAAATCACATCAATATACCTCAGTAATGTTTATAGGTTATAAGATAAGTGATCAACCTTTGGGCAATCCAAAACATTTTATGACTATGAAATCAATATACTTATGACAAATCTTTAAAATTGTACATAAGCCATAGTGTCATTCATTCATAAGCATCACATAAACTTGAGCAAATTAATTTTCTTTAATTTGATGTTTGTAAACCTCTACACTTTGGTGATAACAAATTACACAAATATAAATATCAAATTAAAATACCATTAAAATACAATTTATATGATCATTTTGGTGACTAACAATATACAGTATAATCACTTGAATTCAAATAACATTCTAATAATACTTTAATTCAAATGGCAGCATATATGTATTGTGAACGTAATCATAAGACATAAATAATTCATACATACATACATACAGACTTATATTAATCATTTACAACACGGTACCACAATCCAAACCATTACATATAAGCCGAAATTGTTATAGCAATAAAATAATACACTCTTTCATTATATGAGAGAGAAGCAATCATACATGCAACCATATATAGTATAATTTAAAAATTTACAATCAAGTCATTAATTAGAGCTACAGAAAGTTTCAAATCTTGATTCACACACACATATATACACACACATATACATACATACATATATGTGTGTGTGTGTGCCATAAATTAATATGAAAAAATTGTAAACGAAAAATGATAGAGAAAAATAAACATCAATCGGCAAATATAATAATAGCTTATTTTGATAAATTTAAAACATATCACAGCAAAGGAAACAAAATAAATCATTCATGGAAATCATTATGTACTCAATCTAAGCTCTAATACCACATGTAAACTCTTAATCTTTAAACCAATACAAGGAAAACTAATTTTGCATAAATCATAATAGACTAGATCTAAATCATAATAGAATAGATTTTTGAACAAAATGATTTTCACCATTACATAATAGCATGTAGATTAAAAGGGCGTGCATTGTTTCATAGTAAAAGCGATCAATTTCTAATGAATGATTGTCTATGATTATATTTCTCCCACTTGATGGAGAGGAAAACTGAATGAGTGGGTGGAGAGAACCAATCCTATTAGGATTTTCTATTTTTTACGTACATCTACCATTTAAGTAGTTAATATCGATATAGAGTACGTATCAGTCAAATACCGATATGAGATATTTTAAAATATCGTGATAATATCATATAACATCGGTAAAATACCGTACGTGTGTTGAACATGTTATAAATGATATTTTGCTATGTTGTTATGTTATACCGATGTTAAGTTTTCAAATATTTTGATACATAATGCCAAATAACTATCAAAGACCGACTGCATATAGTTTACATACTATAATTCATTTATTGAGATATTCTATTAAATACAAATTATAAGATAAATTCATAAAAACTGATAAATTCATATATTATACATCTTTATTATTTCTTCATTTTTATATTATACTCATTGTTTCTTTAGTCATCTAGTCAGCCATATTTCTTCCATAAATTTTCGTATTTACAGTATCTCATTTTCATTTTAACTTAATTTATCGAATAAGCAGTGTCGATTTGATACCAATTACTACTTTAACTTATTCCTTATCGATATGTCAAATGCATAGCTTTACTACTCTTCAACTATTAGTTCTTGTCACATGATAGTAACTAGTAAAATGAATTTTCATAAGCTAACTACCAGTTAGAAATAGTGACCAAAAAATAACAAAAAAGAGAAGTAGCTCTTTCATGATCTTGTTTTTAGTGGTAAAGTCTTCAATAAAAATAAAACATAAAAAGTCATGGAATAAGTAGAGTTTTATTTATTGAATGACTAACAAAGAAGACAAAAATTGAATGGTTAAACTGAAAAATTAAAGCACTAGAATTTCTAATATGGTCTAGATATTGTCATTCACCATATATAAAAAAACAAATATTGTGAATTTGAAGATATTTATTCGTAAATATTTTTTCTCCAACACATATAAGAATGAACGATATTCTTAAATATATCGGGTATTTCATTCTAAATATCAGGGCGATATAACGTCAAATATCGGTAACAATATTTTAAGCGATATTTTGAAAGAGTATCGGCTTATGAGCAATATGAGATATATAAATGATATATTAGCTATATTATTCGATATTAACTACATAGACTATCATTAAGGTGTTAGTAGAAAATTACATTCTTATCCATCAATAGGAGTTATTCTCTTTGCATTATTAAAGTCAATTTGGTACTTTTCACTTAGGCCATTTAATTACCCACTTGGCCTGCATATAAGCTTGTGGATAAGTCCAACAGTTATATGTTAGAACATATCAAGTTCCATCTGCGTAAAAGATGACTCTTTGTAAACAAGTTCGGTCAAATTGTTAAAAGGTGATGGCAACCTAATTTGAACTGCTAAGAGGTGCAAGCGATCTTATCCAAGTAATGTGAAAACTCTGTGTAACTTCAAGTTGAATTGAGAAATTCTCGCCAAAGTGGAGTTTTGTCAGATGTGGCTCGCGTTATAATAGAATGAGTGTGTAGATTGGATTATGAGTAGTTTTACAATGCAAAATATCCTTAAAAAATAAGCATATATATGAGATTTATAGTGCGTAACAATCCTTTTATTATAACAAGTGTTCAAGGAACATATATGTTTTTTCAGGAAACGTTGGGATATCCAATCATAAGTAACATAATATATTGACTCGCTGTTGCAAAATAGATATACATTTCCATTCTATCATCGCTAAATGAACAACTTTGTAATATGGAGGTTGAAAATGGAAAGCAAAGTTCAATGATAGAGAATATACAAATGTAGTTTGTTTTTTTTCTATAAAAATTCACTGAAAAGAAAATGGTTTCAAAACTAGTTAGTATTTTTTTATTTTGTGAAAAAAAGGCAGAAGTTGGGTAGAAACAGTAGCTCTTTAATTTATTTGTACTGATTATAAGCTGGTCAAAAATATAGTGATGCAATCCATGCTCGTGCAGTGTATTAATAGTATGGTTTTTGCGTTATACAGTTATTATTGTTTTAACTAATGCAATTTAAAATTGCATTTGCAAGATTTAGAAAATAAATAAGCCACAGAAAATAGCCAACAAGTTTGCGGACTAGTTGATGGAGAAAGACATTTTTTTTATAAGATTTAGGAAACTAGCTGTTGAGATTAGTCCCACATCGGGCAATTTACAATATGAATTCTGCATAAATACTAAGAGGCTTTCCATCACATTAACCAATTGGTTTTGTGATAATATATGATTCTCTAACATGGTATCCGAGCGAGTTTAATTGTGTCACACGTCACCCTCAATGAATGTCCACGTGTTTGGATGATCATACCCAACACGTGCGGGGGCATGTTGAGATTAGTCCCACATCGGGCAATTTACAATATGAATTCTGCATAAATACTAAGAGACTTTCCATCATATTAACCAATTGGTTTTGTGATAATATATGGTTCTCTAACACTAGCTGACAGAAAGATCAAATCCAAACCCATCTAATTGTTATGAACAAATAAACTTAAGTTAATAATCTAGAAGCAAGAATTCAACAAAGCAGAAATGACGTATTTTATTAAAACAGAATTTTGGAATAATAAGCCTTATAGTATTGGACGAGAAAAACATGCAACTAAACACACAATTGAAAACGTGCTAAACTAAAACCAAGAACTTGTCAAAGTACTAACAGCCTATCCAACATAATAGGCATCTTATTAGCATAAAGAAAACTGAAACTTTGAACGAATTAAACTCCATCGTTCCCTCCCTTAAACTGACTGCTCTCAGCTTTCAGTTTACTTCTGATAGTTTACACACTCTCGACATACTTCGCAGCTTCTGAAACGACTCCAACTTTTATGGCTTTGTTAACACATCTGCAACTTGCTCTTGCGAATCACATTTAAATAATCGAACAACTCTGTGCAGAAAACGAAAATGGACATCAATGTGCTTACTCCTTCCATGCAATACATGATTTTTTGACAACTTGATTATCGAGCTGTTATCACAAAAGATAGTGATGCATTCCCCTATCTCATAACCTTTTAAGATCCTCTTCATCCATATAGCTTGATAAGCACTTGCCGCAGTAGCAATAAACTCAGCCTCCATTGTGGAAAGTGATGCGACTGGTTGTTTCTTTGAGGACCATGCCATGGCTTATAAGCTCAGCAGAAAAACATATCCTGAAGTACTTTTTCGGTCATCCACATAACCAACATAATTATAACGATCCAAATTTTCCATCGTTTAATTTGAATATATAAATGGTTTTAAATATTGATTTGAAATATAAATTGATTTTTGAATATGAAGATTTGGTTGGAATTTATAGAATGAATTTAAATTTCAAATATAACGTTTTATTGTAATACAGAATTAGTATATAATTGAATTGGAGTTGAACATCAATCGAAACGATTTCTATTGTTGACATAAATTCTAATCGAATTAGAATTTAGTTAATAAGTTTTTAAACTAAATTTCAAATGATTTTGCAAATTTTGAAATCGTCGATTTAATCGATGCGTTAAAATAGTGATCCGAAGCGTAGTCTCGGAATTGGACAAAACTAGTTCCATTGGATCCGCAATAGTGTATTATTATCGGATTTCAAATTTCGTAGCGTTTGGATTCACCATTTGGTTTCACAATCTGAGAATGCCTAGAAAACAAATTAATTGCATTGATTTAGATCGTCAGTTTAAAAAGCTATCTTCTCTATACGATCGAATTAGCTTTCAAAACATGTTTCATTGCATTTGAAATAGGGATATAACATTAGGAACGCCAGGCTTCATGCCTTGATAGGAGTTTGGAATTTTTAATGAGACTAAACGAGAAATTTTATAATTAAATAATATTATAATTGGAAAAGTCAATCACGTCGTTTCCATCTTTTTCAGCCCTACCATGTTCAAGATGTCTCCCCTCTTATCAGTCACGTTCAACTCTTTTTTATCTTTCAGTTTTAAATCAATAGAAAGAAAAAATTTAGGTTGTCTTCTTTACTTCCTCTGGTAATCGAAAGTCAAAATTTAAAAAAATAGAAATCAAGCAATCGGGCCGCGATTCTTCTAGTCTCGAGCGACTCTAATCGCGCGTTGGAGAGGAGCGGTTAATGATTGAGGTTGACTAAGCTTGCTCGAAGATTGCCGACGATGTTTGCACGCGAGACTGCTTCAGATCTGATTTTGTGTCTGAGTTCACTTGGAAATCGCCGAATAGCTTACCGAGGGATCTACCGTTACGTGAGTTTGACTACCAAAGTCCGACACTTGAATGATTCACGCCTTGGGAATTGTGTTACTAGGATGTTGCGATGTCTACTGCTATCAAAGGGGCACCAAGAGTAGGAGATGAAGAATGGATGTGTTTATTTTCAAAAAGCAAAGGAACTCGACGACCATGACAATTGATCAGAGAAGATTGGTCGGAGAGAAGGTGGCTCGAACGTGGGTAACCTGGAGATCGTTCGCGACTTTAAAGATGACTATGGTTGCTGATCGTCAATAACAGGATAACGTAATTAAGTAATTTAAGTATAATTAATTTAAAATTTTATTATTACAAATGTTTATAAATTCGTACTTCGTTCATACGAGGTCAAAAGAAATTGTGAAAACAATTGGAGATGGGAATGGTTTGCAAATAAAAGTCAAGGTGAGAAATTCTCACTCATTTGGATTGCTAGTATTTATAATTTGAAATATTAAAAATCGTTGATTCATTGATTGGTTAAATCGATTATTATTATTATCAGCTGGATGTTATATTATATATAGTATTACATATATGAATAGTTGGATATATTTTCCACATATTGGAGCGGATGAGACCCAATGTGCCTTCCTTCCCCCGCCCCCCGGCATAATAGTGGATGACCCTATATACCGCGATATCCCTCTCGAAATGGGACTGCTATTATTTTGTTGTATTAACATCTGTGGATGTAGGGAAAACACGTTGCAGGCATCCAACTGGATTCCTCAAAAATATTGGTTTTAAATGTCGTATATAATTACATATGATGTGTTAGAATCATCTGTTATAGATTATTGTTGTGATGTGAATTATTGGATGCTATAGTAGCACTGGCCTAACTTTTAGTATTTTAAATACCATAAAATATTATTTTTGGAATTTGAAAAAAATTATAGGAGAATGTGAATATAAAAATATTTATATCGAAACTTGGATTATTTTTAAAGAATTGATTTGGATAAAAAAATAATTGATTTTGGGTTGTACTTAATTACTCAGAAAAGTATATTTTACATTAAGATTTTAAAATAATTTGTATGAAAGGTTTTTAAACGATGGATTATTAAATGATATTTCTGAAGAATGTGAAAAGGAGTTTGAAATCAATATTTTAAATAGATTTGTAAAATATATGGAATTTATTAAGAAATGGATTTACGAAATGGAATTTTGAAAATTTGATTAGTTTTGTGAACAAGTGAAACTCAAAGGACTGATAAATTTATAAACGGTGTTTAAAAATAGGAGAAAATGAAATCAATTGATAAATTGGAATATAATTTCACTGAGTGAATTCATATCAAGATATGAAAATAGTTTTTGAGGAAAAGTAGTGAATTCTATTTTTGAAAAGTGAGGATGGTTAGAGAATCGGAATGGGATCGATGTGTTGTAAATCGAGAGGGATTTATAAATTGAATTGGTTATTGAGATTTAAAATTTTTTTTATCAAGAAGTTAAATTGTTTTAAAGGAGAATTTTTATTTATTCAAACTACGTAATTTAAAGCTGCTTTAGGAATAAAATTCTTCAGAATTGGATTTTTTACAAATATTTAATGTTAGTTGAAATAAATTTTGATTTTTATAATAAGCTTCGTAAATCAATTTGTTATTTGAAAATGAAATAGGGAATGAAGTATCAATGTTTATTAAAGTATTTTAAAATTTTAAAAAAATTACTTAAAAATGTTTTAGAAAAATAAATTACCATTCTTTAAAAATACTGATTATACATAGGGGATTTTAGGCTTAAGGAAAAAATTGTAGAAAAATTTAGTTCTAGGGACAAGAAGTTTGCTTTTTAGGCTGAAGGACACTTTTTAGTGTAAATCACAGAATAATAGTTGTAAGTATCATTTCTGTTTACACTAACAAATGTCCTTCAGACTAAAATGAAAATTTGCTGTCCCCGAGACTAATTTTTTTTGCAACTTCTTCCCTACGTCTATTTTCCTGTTATACATATATAGAGTTTTGAAAATGATTTTTAATTTATTTATAAATTCTCTCGAGATGTGAAAGTGGATATGATTTATAGAAGTTGTAAATGGATAAACGAGATGATAAATGCGTATAATCGACTTTGGAAAATGTAAAGGAATCAATATAAATTCCAGAAATGTAGGAGATAGGATAAGAAAACTACTAAGTATTGATATTAGAAATGATTTCAGAAAATGGACTTAGAATGTTTTCCTATGTGTTGAAATGGAAGGGTTTTTGAAAAATATTTAGAGATGAAGGATTTATATCGAGATATGTTTTAAGTAATGGATTATAAGTCGAAGTTGGAAATATTTCACTAAGTGTTGAAGTGAGGTATGGATGGAAATATCCTGTCATGGAAACAAGTATTTGGAAATGTTTTCAAACATTGATAAAGTTGAAAGAGATTTGGATATATATCGTAAAGATATTTTGAAATGAATGTTTTAAAGAGTTACAAATAATGGCCTAGTGATAGCTTATGAATGTTATTTGATAGTTAAATAGTGGACTATCAATATTGGCACATTTCATTAACTATTTCGAAGAGACCGGGATCTGGTTTAATTATCTGAAAACCACTTCGATCAAGTTTGGATATCATGAAAATGGTGTAGATGGTGATTCGGTTTGTCCAGACCCAGGATAACTTGTATGGATGAATGCTATCAGAACAGCGTCATTAGATGACGATGAGCATTCTAAGTGAAATTGTTCTTGAAATATAATCGTTAGCCTAAAGCCTCATCAACTGGGAATGACTAAAACAGGGAAGATGCAACAAGGCTGAGTGGGTCGCACCCAATTAGGGTATGTTATCACTTTTCTAGATACCCTTGGAAATATATAAATTATGTATATGGTTGTGCATGAAAAAAGGGAGCGCTCGATTTTTAAGGGTGGGAACACCCAGGGTGATAACATATTCGGTTCTATCCAGGCTAGGGATAGGCCGGTCTAGTGTAGCAAAGGATCCTGACGAGGTCCTCGGTGCATTTTTCTAGAGGTGTACTGTGATGTGCGGTACCTTAGTAGCTCATTCATTGTATGAGATCCATTCTCCAATACGAGCCTTCACGGTTTTTTTTGTAGAGCATAGTATGCTAGAATTTAATTAATTAACAATTTTGGCTATTTGAGTAAGTATTTGTATTTAGACACTATTATACTATCACTAGATTTTCTATAAAATGTTTTGGTTATCGTAAGGGAAAACCCCATCGTGTTTATGTGTGACGCGGTCTTACGAGATAACTTTGTTTTTCAAAGGGTTTTTGATAACTTTAATAATTCAAATTGAGTGTGTTTTCTCACGTTGGTTTTTCAAACTGACTCAGGTGTTATTTTATTATAATGCTCGGGTCAGACCAAGTACTACAGATTCAGGTTAGAATGCTATGGAGCTCAGGAGACACGCTGGAGGATCTCAGAGACATATCTCCATATTTGATTTATATTTCGCTATGTGAGGACAAGTTATTATAACTATCTAGATTCATGTACTAAGTGTTGTACTCTGATGATTGTAACAATAAAACAGGTACAGATTCTCTTATATAAAAATCTATTATTATATATTATATTTTGTTCCGCTGCATTAGTGAGATTTTGTGTTGTTGTTCTATTTTCATCTACCACTTTCTTCTTTTTCTCTAATGATCTGGTATTTCCGGCACTCGATTGCTTGGCATGGTATACAGTGAGCGTATCGATGTTGATTTTCGAGGGTCGAAAATCCCGTGTTCATTACAATAATCACTATATGTAAATGCAATTAATTCCTTATTTGCAATCTTCTTGTACATGATGCCAAAGTTTACTGTCCCCTTCACATACCTCAACACCTTTTTTGCAACCATGAGATGGAGTTCGATAGACTAAACCATGTATCTACTGATTAGAGCCACTACATACATTAAATCTGGACGGGTAGATGTTAAGTACATAAAGCTTCCAGCGATCTGCTTGTATAACGTGTCATCAACCTTCACACTGTTCTCATCTTTTAACATTTTGAATCCAAACACAATAGGATTTTGAACTACATTACTATGTTCTATTCCAAACCTCTTTAACATATGAGTAGCATATTTTTTTGACAAATAAATATCCCATCATTCATTTGTTGCACTTCAATCGCGAGATAATATCTCATTGTCCCTATGTCTGACATGTCGAACTCTTTCATCATTGAGTTTCTAAAAGCTTCAATCATTGCATCATCATCCCTAATGTAAATTAAATCATCAACATATACACTTATAATCAAAAGCTTACCATCACCATTCGACTTAATAAAAAGTGTCTGCTCGCCGCAACATTTTTTGAAACCCGCCTTTAGAAAATAAGCTTCAATTCTACCAAACCAGGCTCGATGTGCTTGTTTCAACCCATTTAGAGCTTTTCTTAGTTTGTACACTTTGTGAGGCTTCTCCTTCTTTGAATATCCCTCAGGTTGTTCCATAAACACATCTTCACTCAACTCACCATGCAAAAAGGCTGATTTGATGTCTAATTGATAAACATTCCAGCTTCTCTGTGTGGCAATAGAAATAATCATTCTTACCTTATCCATTCTTGCTCCTAGTGCAAAAACCTCTTGATAATCAACTCCATATTCTTGTACATAACCTTCCTCGACCAACCGCGCTTTATACATTTTAATTTCACCATGCTCATTTTTGTTTCATAAACCCACTTAACTCCAATACATTTTGCTCCTTCAGGTAAATCAGTAAGATACAATGTTCCATTTCTCAATAGACTCTATTTTAGAATCCATTGCTTGCCTCCAATTTTCACTTTGGCTCCTTCATAATACACAGGGTTTGCACTAGCAAAGAATGCTAAATTCACATCAATATCTCCCTTTAACAACTCTTCACCACTCACATAATCCTTCACCCAAATAGGCGGCCTTCTATTTCTTCCTTCCTAAGAACTTAAACTTATGGATTCTACCGCATTTATAGGATTTTGAACGTCTTTTGCATATTCATCTTCTGGAGTATCAACCTCAACATCAGATTCACCTAAATCTTCATTAAACTCCTCGTTTTTTCTCACTCTAAATCAGCAAACACTTTCTGCTCATAGCTTCTACCCCAATCCCATTGCTTATTCTCTTCGAAAACAACATCCTTGCTGATTACTATCTTCCTCGCAACTGGATCGTACAATCTATGCCCCTCTGATTCATCACTCACTCCTAGAAATACACAGTTGAAACTTTTATTATCCAGCTTAGCCCTTTTAGCATCAGGTATATGCCTATGGCATACACATCCAAAGACCCTGAGATGTCCAGCTGATGGTTTGACACTACTCTAGGTTTCTTTTGGAGTTATATCCTTCAAAGCCAAAGTTGGACATCAATTCAATATATATATGGCCCAGTTTGCAGCTTCAGGCCAAAATGATTTAGAAATTTTCTTCTCGGATAGCATACTTCTTACCATATTCATAACGGTACAATTCTTTCTTTCCACAACTCCATTTTGCTGAGGAGTAAATGAAGTAGTTAATTGCCTTCTTGTCCCATTTTGCTCACGATAATCATCAAACATCCCTGATGTAAACTCTCCTCCAAGACCAATGCGTAAACACTTGATAGGTAAACTGGTTTCCTTCTCAACATATGTTTTATATTGCTTAAAGTAGGTAACGCTTTAGATTTTTCAGTAAGAAAATACGACCAAGCTTTTCTGCTAAAGTTATCAATGAAACAAAACATATATGTCTTTTGATTATTTGAGATAAGAGAAATCAGCTCACATAAATCGGCATGAACAAGCTCCAACCTTTGGGATGCTATCCAAGAACTGCTCCTTGGAATTGGTTCTCTATGTTTCTTTCCATTCAAACAATCGGTGCATAACACAGTCGAACTAGGAAGTTGAGGGAGTCCATGAACCATCTTCTTACTTTATAGAGTCTTCAAATTTTTGTGACTAAGATGCTCGAGCCTGCAATGCCATAGGGAGGTAATATCTTGAGTGGCCGTATTGAAGCAAGTTTCATGTTCTGATTTGGAAAAGTGGTTGTGACTTAGCTTTCAAAACGAACATTCGATTAGCTATGACTTCTGTTTTCAAGATTAACCCTCTTGATGGATGATAAATCTTGCATTTCCCTGACTGCATAAGAATGCTAAGACCTCTTTCCTGAAGCTTTCCAATGCCTAAGAGGTTGTTTTTCAGCTCCGACCCTAGAAACACCTCTGTAGTAACATAAGTAATTTTATTTAGCTCTAATTTGACACACCCTTTTCCTGCAACATTCATATTTGTATTATTCCTAATTTCACTACATGTTTATATCCTTCGTCTAATTCAGAAAACATGGATTTGTCGCCACACATTTGGTTGCTACATCCCGAATCTAAGAATCGGATCTTATCCTTCTTTGTTCCAACATCTTCAACATAAGCCTTTAATAGCATTTCCTCATGTTCATCTAGCTCGGCATAATTTACTTTTTTCTCCCATGAAGGACACTCATATTGGAAGTGCCCAAGATTGTGACAATTATAACATTCGATATATACCTTATTAGAATTTTAGCGTCCTCTACCCCTTTCTCGACCTATATGTAATGTTCTACCTCGTCCTCGTCCACCACCTCTCTTATCATGTGTTACTTTGAGAGCATGTTCTTCACCACTTTGCCTTTGAAGCTTTTGTTCATGAACTAACAATGAGCTTTGTAATTCATCGATTAAAAGCTCATCAATGTCTTTGGACCCTTCAATGGAGCAAACTTTATAATTGAATTTTTCTATCAAGGTTCTCAAAATCTTTTCCACTACAGTGACATCTTTCAAATCTTCCCCAGTTTACACGCATTTTATAAGCTACCGACACTACTTTAGAAAAATATTCGCTAACCATTTTGCCTTGTTTTATCTCTAAGGTTTCAAAGTCTCTACGTAAAGCTTTCAGCGTTGATTGTTTTACTCTTGCACTTCCTTCGTACTTCTTCATAGAATCCCATATTTGCTTCGACGTATCCTTCTTCAATATGGTTTCCATGAATGTCTTGTCAATCGCTTGAAACAAATAGTTCTTCACTTTTAAGTCCTTCAATTTCAACTCTGCTAACTTCTTCTGCTGTGCTTCTTAGACAGCTGCTTCGGTCGCTGGTTCTTCATACCCTGACTCCACTAGATGCCAATATTCTTTTTATCTAAGGAAATTTTCCATCAACATACCCCAGTGATCGTAGTAACCACCAAATCGAGGAATTGCAGGATGAACATAATTCCCTTCACTCGTCCTCTCTTCTTGTTCTGAATTCACTTAAATTTAAACTATGCTATGCTCCGATACCAGATTGTTACGAATAAATAAACTTGAGTTAATATTCTGGGAGCAAGATTTCAACAAAATAAGAATGACGTATTTTATTAAAATTGAACTTTGGCATAATAAGTCTTACAGTACTTGATGAGAAAAACATGCAACTAAACACCCAATTGAAAACGTGCTAAACTAAAACCACGAACTTGTCAAAGTACGAACTGCCAGTCCTATATAATAGGCATCTTATTAGCATAAAGAAAACTGAAACTTTGAACGAACTAAACTCTATCATTCCTTCCCTTAAACTGACTGCCCTCAGCTGTCAATTTTCTTCCGATAGTTTACACACCCCCAGCATACTTCGAAGCATCTGAAACAACTTCAACTTTAGTGGCTTTGTAAGCGCATCTGCAACTTGCTCCTGCGAATCACATTTAACTAATCAAATAACTCGACGCGGAAAATGAAAACGGACATCAATGTGCTTGCTACTTCCATGTAATACAGGATTTTTTGACAACTTTATTGTCGAGCTGTTATCACAAAAGATAGTGATGCATTCTTCTGTCTCATAGTCGAGCTTCTTTAAGATCCTCTTCATCCACATAGCTTGACAAGCACTTGTCGTAGCACCAATGAACTCAGCCTCCGTCGTGGAAAGTGACACGACTGGTTGTTTCTTTGAGGACCAAGCCACAACTCTTGAGCTTAGCAAAAAAACATATCCTGAAGTACTTTTTTCGGTCATCCACACAACCAGCAACTATCAGTAAATGCAATTAATTCCTTATTTGCATTCCTCTTGTAGAGGATGCCAAAGTTTACCACCACCTTCACATATCTCAACACCCTTTTTGCAACCATGAGATGGAGTTCGGTAGGATGGGCCATGTATCTACTGATTAGAGCCACTACATACACTAAATCTGGATAGGTAGATGGTAAGTACATTAAGCTTCCAATGATCTACTTGTATAACGTGTGATCAACATTCACACTGTTCTCATCTTTTGACATTTTGAATCCAAGCACAATAGGATTTTGAACTGCATTACTATATTCCATTCTAAACCTCTTTAACACATCAGTTGCATATTTTTTTGATAAATAAATATCCCATCATTCATTTGTTGCATTTCAATTCCGAGAAAATATCTCATTATCCTCATGTTTGACATGTCGAACTCTTTCATCATTGAGTTTCTTAAAGCTTCAATCATTGCATCAGCATCCCTGTTGTAAATTAAATCATCAACATATACACTTACAATCAAAAGCTTACCATCACCATTCGACTTAATAAAAAGTGTCTGCTCGCTACGACATTTTTTGAAACCCGCCTTAAGAAAATAAGCTTCGATTCTACCAAACTAGGCTGGAGGTGCTTGTTTTAATAAATATACAGCTTTTCTTAGTTTGCACACTTTAAGAGGCTTCTCCATCTTTACATAGCCCTTAGGTTGTTCCACAAACACATCTTCACTCAGCTCACCAGGCAAAAAGGCTGATTTGACATCTAATTGATAAACATTCCTACTT
The DNA here is from genome assembly GCA_030765085.1 of Allium cepa. Lineage (NCBI taxonomy): Eukaryota > Viridiplantae > Streptophyta > Magnoliopsida > Asparagales > Amaryllidaceae > Allium > Allium cepa. The sequence goes on along the minus strand of CM060946.1, from coordinate 90,926,653 downwards.
CTCTGTGTGGCAATAGCAATAATCATTCTTACCGTATCCATTCTAGCTACCGGTGCATAAACCTCTTGATAATCAACGCCATATTCTTGTACATAACCTTTCACGACCAACAACGCTTTATACTTTTTAATTTCACCATGCTCATTTTTTTTATAAACCCACTTAACTCCAATCCATTTTTCTCCTTTAGTAAATCAGTAAGATACCATGTTCCATTTCTCTCAATAGACTTGATTTTAGAATCCATTGCTTGCCTCCATTTTTCACTTTTAATGGCTTCTTCTTAATACAGGCTCTGCACTAGTAAAGAATGTTAAATTCACATCAATATCTCCCTCTAGCAACTCTTCACCACCCACATAATCCTTCATCCAAATAGGCGGCCTTCTATTTCTTCCTTCCTTAGAACTTAAACTTATGGCTTCTGCTGCATTCATAGGATTTGTACATGTTTTGCATATTCATCTTCTGGAGTATCAACCTCAACATAAGATTCACCTGAATCTTCATTAAACTCCTCATTTTTTCTCATTCTAAATCAGCAAACACTTGCTGCTCATAGCTTCTATCCCAATCCTAATGCTTATTCTCTTTGAAAACAACATCCTTGTTTATCACTATCTTCCTCGCAACTGGATCATATAATCTATACCCCTTTGATTCATCACTCACTCCTACAAATACACAATTAAAACTTTTATTGTCTAGCTTAGTCCTTTTAACATCGGGTATATGTCAATTGCATACACATCCAAAGACCCCAAGATGTCCAATTGATGGTTTGACACCGCTTCAGGCTTCTTCTGGAGTTATATCCGTCAAAGCTATAGTTGGACATCGATTCAATATATATATATATGGCCTAGTTTGCAGCTTTAGGCCAAAATGATTTAGGAATTTTCTTCTCGTATAAGATACTTCTTACCATATTCATCACGGTACGATCTTTCTTTCTGCAACTCCGTTTAGCTGAGGAGTGAATGAAGTTGTTAATTACCTTCTTATCTCATTTTGCTTACAATAATCATCAAACATCCCTGATGTAAACTCTCCTCCACGATCAATGCATAAACACTTGATAGGTAAACTGGTTTCCTTCTTAACATATGTTTTATATTGCTTAAGAAAGGTAAACGCTTTAGATTTTTCAGTAAGAAAATACGACAAAGATTTTCTACTAAAGTGATCAATGAAACAAAGCATGTACCTCTTTTGACTATTTGAGATAGGAGAAATCGACCCAATAAATTGGCATGAACAAGCTCTAGCCTTTGGGGTGCCCTCCAAGGACTGCTCCTTGGAATTGGTTCTCTATGTTACTTGCCTTTCAAACAATCAGTGCATATCACAGTCGAACTAGGAAGTTGAGGGACTCCATGAACCATCTTCTTACTTTGTAGAGTCTTCAAATTTTTGTGACTAAGATGCCCGAGCCTGCAATTCCATAAGGAGGTAATATCTTGAGTGGTTGTATTGAAGCAAGTTTCATGTTCTGATTTGGACAAAAGTGGTTGTGACTTAGCTTTCAAAATGAACATCCATTGGCTGTGACTTCTGTTTTCAAGATTAAGATAGTGTTTGGTTTGTTATTTTTAGTTTTGAGTTTTTGTCTTTACAAAAATGCAAACGACACATTTATATTGTCAAAAACGAACAATTTAGAAAACAAAGTTAACATACAAAATAGAAACCAACGTTTTTTTATTTTTCGCGTTTTGAGAAATAACAAAATCACGTGAAACAATCCATTCTTCCGTCGTCCTTCTGTCCCCTTCATTATCCCATCAATTTTTCTTTCATCCTCTCCATCATCCCTCCGTTCTTCCCATACTTAAGACACATATTAAAATCGAAAACAAAAAATTTGTTTTTAAACCAAACACTACCTAGCCCTTTTGATGGATGAAATATCTTGCGTTTCCCTGACTGTATAAGAATGCTGAGACCTCTTTCCTGAAGCTATCCAATGCTTAAGAGATTGTTTTTCAACTCCGGCACTAGAAACACCTCTATAATAACATAAGTAATGTCATTTAGCTCCAATTTTATACACCCTTTGCCTGCAACATTCATATTTGTATTATTTTCCAAATTTACTACATGTTTATATCCTTCGTTTAATTCAGAAAACATGGATTTATCGCGACAGATGTGGTTGCTGCATCTCGAATCTAAGAACATGATCTTATCCTTCTTTGTTCCAACATCTTCAACATAAGCCATTAATTGCATTTCCCCATGTTCATCTAGCTCGGCATAATTTACTTTTATCTCCCATGAAGGACACTCATATTAGAAGTGCCCAAGATTGTGACACTTATAACATTCGATATATGCCTTACAAGAATTTTAGCGCCCTCTACCCCTTCCTCAGCCTCTATATGCTATTCTACCTCGACCTCGTCCACCACCTCTCTCATCATGTGTTACTTTGAGAGCATGTTCTTCACCACTTTGCCTTTGAAGCTTTTGTTCATGAACTAACAATGAGCTTTGTAACTCATCAATTGAAAGCTCATCAATGTCTTTTGACTCTTCAATGGAGCAAACTATAAAATTGAATTTTTCTATCTAGGTTCTCAGAATCTTTTCTACCACAGTGACATTTTTCATATCTTTCCAATTTACACGCATTTTATTAGATACAAACATTACTTTAGGAAAATACTAGCTAACCGTTTCGCCTTGTTTCATCTCTAAGGTTACAAAGTCTCCACGTAACAGTTGCAGTGTTGATCGTTTTACTCTTGCACTTCCTTCGTACTTCTTCTTCATAGAATCCCATATTTTCTTTGACGTATCCTTCTTCAATATGGTTTCCATGATTGTCATGTCAATCGCTTGTTCACTTTCAAGTCCTTCAATTTCAACTCCGCTAACTTCCTCTGTTATGCTTTCGAGATAGCTGCTTCAGTCGCTAGTTCTTCATACCCTGACTCTACTGGATGCCAATATTCCTTCGATCTAAGGAAATTTTCCATCAACATACCCCAGTGGTCATAGTGACCACCAAATCGAGGAATTGCAGGATGAACATAATTCCCTTCACTCGTCCTCTCTTCTTGTTCTGAATTCACTAAAATTTAAACTCTGCTGCGCTTCGATACTAGATTGTTATGAACAGATAAACTTGAGTTAATATTCTAGGAGAAAGAATTCAACAAAATGAGAAGGACTTATTTCATTAAAACAGAACTTTGGCATAATAAGCCTTACAGTACTGGATGAGAAATACATGCAACTAAACACACAATTGAAAACGTGCTAAACTAAAACCAGGAACTTGTTAAAATACTAACTGCATATCCTACATAATAGGCATCTTACATTAGCATAAAGAGAAATGAAACTTTAAACTAACTAAACTCTATCATTAATTGGTAGGGACTCAATGCAGATATGAATCAAATGCTGGTCCATTAGCAGTTCTAATTATATGTGGTAAAGTCAATTGTCTACTTGGTTGTATGCATGAATTAGTTTACAAAGTGGCTATTAACAATAGTTTATCATCATCTGGCATTAGAAAAGCAGAGCAATTAAGAAGTATGTTTAAAAAGTTGACTGAATGGACTACTGGTAGCATTCAACTTTTAGTTTCACGCAATAGCTATTTTTGTTTCACATGATCTCTTAATTGTTATTGAGGTCATATCACCAAATCATACATAAAGAGATCCTCTTATTTTGGAGACTTCAAAACTCATTCCATTATCGCTTTTCTAGTTTATGACAATAACGATGGGGTCGATTAATCAAGTCTTCGCTTTGAACATTAAGATCCTCCTCCTTCCTTTTCTAACATTTCTGATGCATATCCTCTAGTTCGCTGGATACTTTTTTTAAATGCTACCATTACTCATTATGTATCATAAAAAATATGAATGTTGAGCCTCTGATAGAAATCTATTTAGAAATCAATTTGCTTACCATTGTATTCCACTTCCAATCACATATATATGGTTTACAAGAGTTAAGATAGGCTACAAATTAGCCAACTGATTTGCTAAAATAAAGGTAACTAAATAAATACTTCCCAAATAAAGATATCGTCAAATCAACTAATTTTCTAAAACAAAGGTAACTAAATAAATATTTCCCAAATAAAGATATCGTCATATCGGAGAATAAATGCAGGAAATATCAAAGAATAAATGCAGGAATATCAGGAAATATTCTAATGCCTAGAATATATGTAAACTATATTCTATCACACCCCCTCTGTCGAAGCGGGAGGTTCTCGTATGCTTAGACTGTCCCTGAAATTATTAAATAATACGCACGGAAGCCCTTTTGTAAAAATATCAGCACTTGGTAACGGGATGGTACATGAAGCACACGTACTTCGCCACGAGCTACTTTCTCACGGACGAAGTGAATATCCATCTCAATGTATTTAGTGCGTTAATGCTGAACAGGATTGCCGGATAAGTAAATAGCACTCATATTATCACAATAAACTAGAGTAGCCTTTTGAATAGGACAATGCAACTCTAGAAGCAAATTTCTGATCCAGCACGAATCAGAAATAACATTAGCAACACCCCTTTACTACGTCTTAGCACTACTACGGGAAAGAGTAGGTTGCCAATTCGAAGACCAAGAAATCAAATTATCTCCAAGAAATACACAATAACCAGAGGTAGAATGACGGGTGTCAGGACAACTACCCCAATCTGCATCTGTATATGAGATAATACGATTGATATTGGATTTGTACAAGTGGAGACCAAAAGAAAGGGTACCCCAGAGATAGCGTATGATATGCTTAAGAGTTTTCATATGCTCATTAGTCGGGGCATGCATTTGAAGGCAGATCTGCTGCACGACATAGGAAATGTCTGGCCTAGTGAATGTAAGATACTGAAGAGCACCTGCAAGACTACGATACTTAGTCGGATCATTATAAGGAGTGTCTGTAGTGGCACTTAGTTTGGACTTAGTGTCAACAGGAGTAGGACATGAGCTGCAGTTAGTCATTCCGGCACGTTCAATAATTTTTGCAGCATACTGTGTCTAAGATAAGAAAAGACCATGGGCATGACGAGGGACATCAATACCCAAAAAGAAACTCAAAGGACCTAGATCCTTCATAGCAAATTTAGAAGCTAAGAGAGTCATAATATACTTAAGAAGACGATCAGAAGAAGCTCTAAGTATAATGTCATCCATATATAACAGAATATAAGCAATATCAAAACCATTCTTGTAAATGAATAAAGAGTGATCTGACGTACTATGAGAGAACCCAATGGTAGGAAAAAATCAGCAAATCTTTGGTACCAAGCTCGAGGAGCCTATTTTAATCCGTACAAAGATTTCTTCAAAAGGCAAACATGATTCGGATAATTTTTGTTACGAAAACCCATGAGTTGATGCATATAAACTGCTTCATTGAGATGACCATGCAAGAAAGCATTCTTGACATTCATTCGATGAATGGGCCAAGATTTAGAAAGAGCAATGCTGAGAACCGCTCTAATGGTGACCGGTTTATCCACGGGGCTAAACGTTTCATCACAATCAATGCCCCGTTACTGTGTATTTCCGTTACCTACAAGACGATCTTTAATGCTCAAAAGAGCCGTCAGATTTATATTTATGACAAGAAATCCAAATAGACCGAATAACATTAACATTAGGCGGTCTATGCACTAATTCCTAAGTCTTATTGTCAATTAAAGCATTAAATTCATCCAACATTGCACTTTTTCAATTATGGTCACTAAGCGCACTAACAGGATTTTTCAAAACAGGAGAAATATCTATAGTAGTGGTAGTGTGGTAAATAGAAGAGTATTTGGGGTTGGGTTTAAAAATTCCATTTGATGCACGAGTGGTCATGCGGGTTGAAATGGGGTTGGGAGGCATTGGAGCTGTGTGAGGAATGGTCAAAGTGGGGGAGGTCATAGACGGGGTTGGACTGTGGGGAAGAGAGGATGGGTTAGAGGAGGTAATAGAGGACCGAGTGTGGGCAGCAGTGGGAGGTGTGGAATCTGGGCCTGTGTGAGACTGTGGCCCAGATTAAGGAAGAGGAGACGAGTCGTTGGGCTGCGTTGTTGGGTCAAGCTGCATATTTTGTGGTGTGGTATTTTGAGATAAATGATGTATTAATTGAGGATTAATATTGTCACTCAAAAAATCATAATTGGAAGGTTTTGTTTTGTGGAGTTTGGAGAATGGAAATCCTGTTTCAACAAAACGAATATGACGACAAATTATGATTTACCACTAGACATGTCATAGCATTTGGAGCCACGATGATTAGGAGCCGGAACTAAATAAGCACAAGGGGTCGACCTTTCTTGTAATTTATGAATAGTAGAAGAGAGGAATAATGGGAAACATAAGCAACAAAAAACATGCAAACCCGAATAATCCGGATCACTTTGATAGAGGATTTGAGCGGAAGATTGGTAATTCAATACCTTGGAAGGAAGGATATTGAGAAGATATGTAGCCATGGAGAGAGCATGATGGCAAAAGGAGAGTGGCATAGATGCATGAGCAAGAATAGTCCGGATGATATTATTTGTGGATTTTATGTGTCTTTCGGCCTTCCCGTTTTAAGATATGTATGAGGACAGGAGTGACGGAAAAGCATGCCATGTTGCTTAAAAAATCCTTAAAAGTGCCATTAATGTATTTCGTACCATTGTCACACTGAAAAGTCTTAATAATACGTTCAAATTGTGTCTTGACTAAAGCATGAAACGCTAAGAAAAGTTGTTTGACCTGAGATTTTTTTGCAATAGGAAAGGTCCACAAAAATTTGCTATAGTCATCAAGAAAAAGAACATAATAACAATGGCCGGAAGTCCTAACAATAGGAGAAGTCCAAAGATAACTATGAATAATGTCAAAAGGAAGAAAAGTATATGACACTGAATCATAAAAAGGTAGCTTAGAATGTTTTCCAAGAGGACAAGAAGAACGAAATTTTTTACAAGCCTTATTATAATTAACAAACTTTTTACTAGAAAGAGACTTGAGAATAGCATCGCCAGGATGACCTAAATGATTATGCCAAATATTCGAAGGCAAAGCAGTAAAAGAAGAATGATTGTTGGAAGAAATGGCTTGAGAATTGGAGAAAAGTGGATATAAGCCCTCAGTGCTATCACATCTCATTAGTCTATTCTCCGTCTGTAAGTCATTATCAGAGAAACCAAAAGGGTCAAAAGAGATAGAAACCATATTATCTTTGATAAATTTACGAATAGAGACCATATTTTTAATGAGTCTGGGAGCATGTAACACATTGTTTAGGGTAAATGGTGGATAAGGTGGAGGCAATGTGTTGCGACCGTGACCAATAATTGGAATTAAATGACCACTACCAACAACAATGTTATGATGCTTACTGGTTGAATTGAAATTAGAAGAGAGAATACCTACATCCGCCATCACGTGAGATGTAGCACCAGTATCCATGTAGTAGTTCCCATCTGGTTGAGAGAACGAAAGAGCATGCATAGCGGCCTTAATGTCGATGGGCATGTAGCTAGGTGCAGGAGGAGCAACTGCATTGAAAGCTTGAGGTTTGGACCCAAGTAAGCCTGACCCAAAAGAGAAGGGACGTTGGGCTGCTGGATTGGGCCTTGGTGGCCAAGAATATGTGGGAAATGGGCAAGGAGGAATAGTCCACCCTCCCCAACCAGGCTGCTGCCACTATGGCGGTGGGGCCTGCTGACGTGGCCGCCACTGGTGCTGCTGATATGGCGGCTGACTAGGACTGGACCCATTAGCACTTTCGTGGACCTTTTTCTTCCCATTATTTTTCAAATTGTTCCTCCCTTTATTATTGTTTTTGCGCTTGTTGCTTGCAGATGAATCAGTGGCAACCATGGTAACACCACTGGACCGATTCGCAAAACCACCAGTTTCACGAGCTTGATGAGCCTTGATAGTACGCTCAGCCATTTTCAACCTTGAACGACAACTCTCAAAGGATAGTAAAGGCTCTTCATTTTGTATATAGTCCACCGTACCACTATACGCTTCTGGTAAGGACCCGTTGAGACGTAAAACCAGACGACCATTTGTCATCGGAGCATCAACATCAGCCAACTTATCCGCCAGAGATTGTAGATAATTACAATAACTGTCGATCGAGTTAAAAGCCTCAAAAACAGCATTTGTAAAGTCCTCGTCAAAATGGGTAGCCCGAGAGGCTTTGTTGTCTTGAAAAAGAGCTTCAACACAATTCCATGCCCCCTCTGCCGTGTCATTACGTCTGATAATAGCGAGGAGAAGATCGAAAGAAATGGTGTTATAAATCCATTGCAAGACAACGACATCCAAACGCCTCCAATGTGCTGGATCAGCGGACTTAGCCTGGACATAGGCAGCCATAGCCTTCTCCTCCGTTGGTGGAACCAAGTGATCGTAAAGATCATGAACCCTAGCGAGATTGGTAAACAGAGTAGCCCAAGAATGATACATGGCTTTCTTATTGTCTAATATTATGGGAATAAGAGATTTAACATTAGTGATGGTGAGCGTGGGATGAAACTTGGACGAGTCTGCAATGGAAAAGAATTAAAGATAGAAGAAGAAGAACAGAGAAGAAGACAGGTGAGGCTAGGGTAAGGAGAATAGCTCTGATACCATGATAGAAATCTATTTAGAAATCAATTTGCTTGCCATTGTATACCACTTCCAATCATATATATATGGTTTACAAGAGTTAAGATAGGCTACAAATTAGCCAACTGATTTGCTGAAACAAAGGTAACTAAATAAATACTTCCCAAATAAAGATATCGTCAAATCGACTGATTTGCTAAAACAAAGGTAACCAAATAAATATTTTCCAAATAAAGATATCATCAAATCAGAGAATAAATGCAGAAAATATTAGGAAATATTCTAACGCCTAGAATATATGTAATATATATTCTATCAGCCTCAATCTTCATTTTGTAATTCAGGGCATTTTGTGTCGCAATACACAATGGAAGCTAATGAACAAGCAGAGTGTGTCTTCTGCTTGTGCAATATAGACAAAGGAGAGAAAGTCTTGGATCTAAAATATAAGCATGTATTCCATACGTGTTGCTTAGGAAAATGGTTTGTGTATGGGCAGTCCACATGTCCTCCATGCCACGATTCTCTGTTGCCACTGAAGAGTTCCGACGAGGATGGCTTTGATGAATCTGGTTTTGTTTGTAGTGAATTTTGGGTTTGGTGGATTTTTTTTCATAAAAAAGTAGCTTATTGATTCACCAGAGTTGCTAAATGTAGCTTGACTAATGATATTAATTTGAATGATTGACCCAAATACTTGATCTTTTTCAACGTTAGACATTTTAGTAAGAATGCAGTTTTTGTGTATTTGGAATTTACAATAATAATCATGCATGGTAAAGGCTCCTCATCAATTTGAAGTTGGATTTTATATACCTATACTATTATATTATTACTGAGTTAGGTTTCAAGGGCACAGAAGCCCCCTTCCTATTTTGTGAAATGAGAAGTCGCGCTTTATAGTTCTTTCTTTTCAATATTTTCTCTCCGCTTCATCATCCTCGATTAGGGCTTTTTTTAACAATCGCGAATTTACTTCCCTAATTATGCTCTCACTCCTCTCTTCTTTATCCATTTCAGACCGACCTACATACTAGCTTCCCTCCTTAATTTGACCGTTTTCCATGCTTTCATGGTCGTCACTCCCTCCCGCCAGAGTGCGATTCATCGCCAGCGGTCAAAAGATAGGTAAAATTTGACTCCCCGTGCTTGATTTTTTGGTCCATCCCAGTAGCGCTTGCAGCTCAATTTAGGACTTTTCTTTTTTATTTCAAACCTAATTTACTAATTAATGGTGCTCCCGTCACTTCCCTTTCGTGTAAATGTTCTTTGATTAATTCATTTTGATCTAAATTATGTTGTACGAATTAACTTGAATTGTTGGTAATTAAAATTATTCTCTATTTAGTTTTGTTTATGCCAAATAATATATAACAGTTTCTTTCGCTATATTTTAGGTTATAGTATATAAGGTTTTTTACCATGCCCGTTGTCATTGTGGGAGGATTGTAGGAGACACTGCCTTCATTGAAGCTGAATAGATGCCCCATCATCACTATCGTTGGTACAATTCCTTAATTTTTCAGGTCTATAATTATTAGCTTTAAATATGCACTGTACTGTCCTTTTGCTAATCATTTTTTTATAATTGATTCCTTAAAATTGGATGCTATTCTCAAAGAAGCGGTTTTGATAAATTTATTGAACTTTTAGACATCTGATACCGTAGTTCGCATAAATAGCCTTTTCTACCATAAAATTTCAAAGATTATGTGCTCTCATATTTTCGTAGTATTTCGCATAATTTGAACTGAAGATGGATATAATAGGTTTATGAGCTAGGAATTTATTGCTTTGTATTGAGTATTTCTGCATGTTATATAAAATCTATGTAATCATGCACAAAGCTATCATAAGTAGCGCATAAAATCAGGACACAAAAATATCGATCAAGAAAATGTAAGAAAAAGAGCCTTTGAAACATAATAGAGGCTATGCTCCAATAATTCTCTAAATTAAACATTTCTTTGGATACCACAAAGTCTGTCTATCCTAAAATGTGAATAGGAGTAATAATCTCACTTAAAATCTGTTCCCAAGATAATCAAAATTATCCTTTGCAAAGTTACCAAATGGCACTTAGCAACCTAAAAAGTGTTTATTGCACTTGAATCCATAGACCCACAAAGATGGATCAACTTCCACAGAATTATATCCCATGCAATAATTTCCCCAGATGAAGCTTAAAGCCTTTTATACATGACAACGATAATTTTATGCATATTTTTTTACTATATAGCATGGATGGTTTAAAGCTGCAAGTATAAAGAGGCACAATGTTTACATGGTGGTATAAACATTGATTTGGTTGTTTTCCAATATATTTTTGTTTTTTTAACCTTCTTGATATACTTAATCAATTTTGGGATTCAAGTTATCCAAACCAACAAACATGATTATGTCTCTACATTTGGTTTATAAGATAATCTACAACTAATCAGACCCCTCCACCTACCCTTGGTAAACAATATTGATACCATTGGTAACCATCTATACTATTATATTATTAGTGAGTTGTCTTTCATGGGCACACAAGCTCCCTCGGTATTTTGTGAAATGAATGGTCGCTTTTTTTCCTTCTGTTCATTTCCACCTCTCCGATTCTTCCTTATACTCCAAACCTTTCTTCTACTCTTCAATCGCGTCTTCCCCCTTCTTCCTTTTTCCTCCACTTCAACATCCTCTAACCCTAAATTAAATTTTAAAAATCGGCGGTCAAATTAACATTCCTGAATTGGCCAATGAAGCCTCTACCATACAATCGTCTGATTCCTTTGGGATTGTTCTTCCTCACTTCCATCGCCCGCAACAATCCCTAGGCTGAAAAGGCATCGCTGTCTCCAATCGTCTAGATCTTCTTCTACTAAGGTATGAATTTGTTGTTATTGTCTTTATTCATTGATTTGTTGAAGTTTGTTGTTTTTTTCTTTAATTCCAATGTTTGGCTATTTTCTATCAGTCTGATGTTGTACACTACGGATTCGAATCAGTCGGTGAATCTGTAGGCATTAATAACTAGACAATTGGTTAGAAGACAGATGGTAGTGGATTTTCTCTAATGGAGCTAATTATGTGCTAGGTGAAATCTTATTTTCTATGTTTAATTTACTACATCACAATCTACCAAAATTTATGCATGTAAATAAATAAAAATAACTTCCAAGGAGGTAGTGACAAAGCTCTTTCCCATGTATTTCGAATAGTAATTTGTAAAGCTTAGGTTCATTACGATCAGAGCATATGCCAAAGTTAGATGATTGATTCCTATACTGTTTAGCTTTGTTTACTAAATTGTTGCTTGACATATTATATGTCATCTGTACTAGAATTATTCCTTTGCTATTACTAAACGGAAATATTTCTACTTTGAGATTCCCCTCAACAGTACAACTCTAAAACACCCCTTATTATTCATCGTTGTTTAGATGAGTACAACCTCATTATTTAATAACTTACATTTTTATAATTTTCGTTTTCGTACCGGTGCTTATATACAGGGTACATTTTTTGACCAGGAGTGTTGAGCGGAAGACCACAACCCCATACACCTCTTTTTTGGTAGGTACATAATTAATTTTTCTAGTACATATCTATAGATTGTGGTTTCATCTCCTCATATAACTTTGTTTATACCATAATATATAACTATATGTTGAACATAGGTTCTATAGTTGCATACTATCTACAACGATGGTATGTTTGAGCATACATTCTTTGAAGTATCGTTTATGTTAGGATAACATGTAGGTACTTTACTATGCATTTGATAGATAATTTTATAAAACAGATAATTAGATTTCCTAAAAAATACCATTTATTTTGATCAAATTATACAGTAAAAGTATTGCACCCTTCCATTTAAATACAAAGAATAGTGTCATGGTCACCAAAAAATATCTTATATATTTTGATCTTAATGTTAAATCATTAAATTATTGGCTTTTTTACCCCTGATCCTTTATTTTCTTTACATATATTCATGATTTTAGGTAAATTTGTTTTTACTTGCATTTAGTACTGTGGTTGAAGCAGCAATTGATTATCCTAAGGTACAAAAAATAATTTCGGGGTTTGACATATGCCTTTGTAGATTATAATACTTAGTATGATTTGGAAGTATATAATCCATTTTGGTTCTATAAATTATATATTACATAGGAATAAATGATATTAACTCATTTAAGCTTTCCTATTTTGCAGTTGAAAGTAAGTTCTGGATTAGTTTGTTTGGATATGGTCGAAGATGAATAGGTATTATCTTTTTTTTTTTTGCAAGGCAAGCCGGTTTTATAGTGGACCGTCCACTTTTTATTACAAACGTAATAAAAGTTGAAGTACAGGAGTAAGGTAAAAGCATCTTAACTACTAAGTAAAATAAAATAAGTACAGCACAGGAGTGTGGTAGACATACCACAACTACTATATGAATAACACAGAAAAACTACTCCTCCGAAGAGAAAGAATCTCCATCGTCTGCAGAAACCTGGGTAGACACCAAAGAAACATTCCCCACAAGACCAGAAAAGGGGCGGAATAGGGTAGCAAGACAAGGATCATAGGCCACAGAAGCAGGAGAGTATATAAAGGATCGATCCTAAGAAGAATCGGCTAGCAAGATAGAATTAGAACTCGCAAAAAGACCATCCACGTCAAGGACTAAGGAATCAGCAGAAGGAATGTAATATAGGCACCTAAGGTCAAGAAGATCATCGGAAACGAATCTAAAGTAGGAATTAGTCACGGGGTTAAATCTCATATCGGAAAGGTGATAAACCCAACACTTCTCAGCCGCATCCCAAACAACAGGAGGTCTAGGAGGAACTGGATCAGGGTCGGCAACAGGTAACCCAGAACCAAAACCAGAGACCAAAATATTAGAAGAGGAATTAGGCACAACAATAGGAGGATCAGGCGGCACCGAGACCAGGATCGGAGCAGCCTGGGGAGGGACAATAGGAGAGACAACAACTTTGGGAACCCATTTCCTAAGCAGGGGGTGAGGCAGAGGAATCTTTGGAGCAGCAGCGGAGGAGACAGAATGCGAACAGGTGATAGCTAGGTGGCCAAAAGAATGGCAGGAGGAACATATATCGAGAACCCAACCATAGCGAACACGAACCTCAACAACATGACCGACAGCTAGCAGAACAGGAATAGAAGAAGGGAGAGGCTTATCAGGGGAAATATCAATCAGAGCCTTAGCATATACCAATTTTTCATGAGCCACAGTAGTAGAATCAAAACATTTTAATTTTCCCACATTACAAGCTAGCCAGTTCAAACCAAGCAATGGTTGTAGAGAAGAGGGGATTTGTGAAAAATAAACCCAAACATGGATAGATAGTACTTGCTCTCGAGCACTTGCCACAGTCGGGGACCAAGGAGTAATGATAAAGGGTAGCCCATCATAAAAGGAAGGCTCAGCCTCAAGGACAAGACGGCGTTCCTCGGGGGAAGAAAATTTTAGGAAATACATGGAGTCAACTAGCTTAACACACAAACCACCGCGAAGCTTCCAGGTCTTACGACAAACAGAAGTCGCATCAAGAAGGCGATGATTTGGATCCAAGAAGAAACCAACAAGGTAATCCGACAAAAAGTCCATGCCATCCTGCATCACATCAGGGGGAGGGACCATCACTCCATCCTGTTCAATTATTTCAAACTCTATCGGAATTTAGTCTCCCGCATTACGGGGCAGAGAGGAGAATAGCGAGGACCAGGATTTGAAGCCAGGAAGAGCAGTGGTTGTAGGAATGTGGCTAGATGATGAAAGATGCCCAGCATCATAGGACAAACCACCAGGAACAGGCCTTTTCAAACAAACAGAGCACTTATTACCACAGGCATTTACACAGGCATTAACATGAGCACCGATAGTGCATCAAACAGAGCCAGGCGAAACAGCAAAAACTACATGCGAATCACAACCAATATCAGTTTCCTTCATACCAAAACCAACAGGGACATCAGAGACATCACCCGATACGATCCCATCTAATACAGAAACGGAATACCCAATTCCACTTTTCGACATAGCAGTATGTCCCAACACAGTTCGATTAGCATCGTGGGAATATGGAATCTTAACAGAAGCACACGCATCAAGAGAAGAGGGACCATTACCTGAGACCGCAGCAGGCAACACTATTGAAACCAAAGGACTTACACAATCAGCGGGAGCTAGAGTAGATGACTGAGCAGCAGGCAAAGGGGGGAAATCATCGATAGAAAGGAGATGAGGCATCGACTGCATCGGCGCAATCGGCAAGACACCGAAGACCCTACCAGATCTAGTGGAAGAAAGTGACGGGGAAGGAGCGAGAGGGAGGGGGAGACGGGAAACATGCATTTGAGGAGAGACAAAGGGGAGAGGGGGGGGGAAAGGAAAGTCGCGAGGCAGGTCAGAGGAAAGATAAGCATATGGTACGGTAGGGGAACGGAAATCAGGTCGCCATTAATGAAAGTAGCTGAATGATACAAAAGCTTTTTGGGGTATTATCTTTTGCCTTTGCTACAATTATGAAATTTGTCCTTCCATGAGATCGTTTATGGACTACTTATACCTAGAAATAGTTGAATACTAAAATGAAGTACGAATTCTAGATAAAGCTATCTTGATATGCATGATCTTTGAAACTATTTCATAGAATGTTTGATTTTTTATCCGTTATCTGAATAATTTAATTTATGTTTATGTATTGGAGTTGTTTTAATTTCAAAGTTTATCATGAATATTTTTCTATCTGAGCTTATTATTACTCTAAATATCTCGAATTTCATGTTGCTTGTAGTATATGTTGTGAAGTTCTCGAAAGTACCTTTTCCACATAATGCTACAAGAAATTGATACACGGTTTTGTATGTAGAAGCATTTTTTAAGAAACTTCATCTTTAATATACAATTTATATTTTTTTATCAAACAAGGTTAATTACCATAAGAATGTAGTTTATCCATTTCACTATCATCGTCTAAGTTAAGTTTTTTAGCCTTTTTTTTACATTCTGTTAGTATTTGGTTACAACCAACATATATTCTCTATCTTTTTAATATCTATGCATATCAAACATGTCGAACTGATGGTGATTAATTTGACCACTTGATTAAAACGCCAAACAAATACATGTATATGGAGATAGCCATAGGGAGATTGATTTCTGGAGATAATTCCATGGAGATGAATGATTTGTTATCAAATAAATGATCCCCATTAATTCAACACTTGGTAGTCAACTATGTGGAGATACGCGATTTCATCCATTATTTCAAATTTTGATTTCATCCATTATTTCAAATTTTCCATCCATTATTTAGATCACTTATTTTATGAAGGTGACCACGTTTGAATAAGGTAATTTGTGATTACTTTAAGAATAACATGGTTTGTTACCAAAATAACAATATTTCTTCTCTACTTATTTGATACTGCTCAAAGAAATATATACGTTGAGAAGATCTTTCATCTTGGAATTTATCTAGCAAACTCAAGTTTTGGCAAATGGCTTTTGCATAATACTCACAATAAAGTTCTCATCCTTTTTTTTTACAGCTGACACCTGTATTTTTCTATCAATGTATTACCTTCAACTTTTGTGCTTATAGAAAATGTTAAACTATAGGTGCATTGGGTTATCTAACTTGCCATTCTAAAACATTCTCATTTTCCACAATCTTTTGGATACCTAAGAGATGTTAAATAGCAGGAATCATCTTTCCAATATATTATGTTGCTTATCGAAGAAACATTCATCATTGTTCCTTATGGTAGCCATTTTGAATACATAGCGCCCCTCCACCACCCCCTCCACACACACACGTGTATGTGTGCATATTTTTTTCTCTATGACATTAATTCTTTAGATATACTACAGTAGTCATGATGAATCATCTCAAATGATGTGCAAAACTGAATATGCACTTACCCCTATGGTATGTACTCTTTGCCACCTGATATAATATACATATATTTTTTTCTTTCATAAATGACAATTAATATTTATGTATTATTGTTAATTATACTAATCATTAGGCTTACGTGTGAAAGACTCTTTGCTCCAATTTCCATTAGGGTCTTGCTGTCTTAACCGATTAATGTGATTTTGTTAAACTTTCTTTACCTTGCTCCTTAGTGTATGCACTTACTATGTATAAGTGTTGAGTTCAATAATTGCTACATTTTCGTATGCTTGAAAGTAGTCTTTTATGTCCATTTGCACTTTGTGAGTAGTAAGCAAGCTCGGTGATATTTTCTTTGTTGTTTGAATCCTTCGTTTTCTATAAACATCCACACTAAAGAAAACGTAAAGTACTATCTTCAAATAAATTATATAATTTGACTTACCAATATTTTTCATCAAAATTTTGAAAACAGATCTCAATGCTTGTTTCCCCATTTATGCCCACTCGCAGGCTCACGTAGTTATGGTTCCACGATCGGACTATTTAGTATTTTTACCATTACCTTTGGATTGATATAAAAGTTCATTTTAAGCATAGAAAAATTTAGCTTTGTTCATATATGAGTATGTATGTGCATTCATCATTACGTTTCCTTAGTTTCAAACAACCACTATCCTAATAAAACAAAAAACACAAGTCATTAAGAGACCATCTCTGAAAGTGAGACCTCATATGAAATTGAAGTTGACCAATTCAGCACCCTCGGTTCATTTGGAATTAAAGTATGATAATGTAAAAGGATGATGTGTTAGTTCACTCATTTATCATTCTCTTCAAATATTCTAGCTTATAGTGGGAATAAATAAGCCACCTGCTTTAACAATATGCATGATAATGACTAATCACATTTCTTTTCTACGTTATTTCTAATGGACTAATCACCTATTTTAACTATACAATCATAAACATATGTACATTTATACTAATATAAAAAAACCTCAATTTAACTTATATACTTATAAATATTAAATTCTGATTAAATAAACCATGACAACGTGTCGTTGGATTAGTGGAAAATAATCATTTTTCTGTAACCCTTTTCCTGTAAACCAAATTTAACTTAAACATAATTTTTCATGTTCGAAATACTAAGATTTCTTCATTATCAAAAACTACAAGTTGTGTTGGGGATAAATTGTATTTGATTGTCAAGTTTACCCCATTTTTATTTTGGAAAATTCATTTAACCCTGTATCGATAAATATCTTTTGTTATTTTAAGGAATCAACTGCATCTTTGGCCTCAAATGACTTTCATACTATATCATAATAATTTTTCTTAATAAGCCATGCCTTGATTTAATAAGCTCAATTCCTATTACTTAGCTCAATAATATGGCACTCCAGTGGAATTTGTATATGTATCTACAAATATCTCAGTTGATAAATCATAGTACATATACCTTGGATGTTTTATTGTTTAGTCTTTAACATGTTTTTTAATTGAAAAGGGGAAATTTTTCTATCCTTATAGAATGTCAAGTTTACATTCACAAATTTCTGAACTTCTAAGGTTTCCTTATTTTTGAAGGATCGTTTATTTTTATTCTTATTTAATGAAATCCATTCCATGATAACCGTATTTCGGTGTTGAAGAAATTCAATATCCGTGTATTATTCATGCATACTTTCTTTAACAGCCTATGTGACACCCCACCTCTATACCCACGCTAGCCAAGAACACTACGGTGTAATGCTGTCAACTAGCATGGAGAATAAGGCTGTTGAGGAGCGACCATCCGTGTAATTGCTTTGCGCGAGCACCGATATGTCAGATAGTATAACATGCATTTTATTTCAAGAGGAAAATCCGACATACCGATACAAACGCAAAGCTACTACACAGTGGCTATAATAATCTTCGGAAACAAATATAGAATAAGAATAACACAAATCAATCACAGATAATTCATATCACAAAGGCGGAAGAAGATATGAATATATAACTAACACATGAAAGTGTATATCAGAGTAGTGGTCAAAAAGATCCACAATAATACAAAAGGATAGCAACACGTGCTATACAAAAGAATACAACTATGAGTCTATATCTCAAGTGTATACAAAAAAATAAACTACTAATCTAAGTAGTTAGCCAAAAATCAGAGTAATGATCCTGGATGAGAAGTCAAGCAGAAGCACCTGTAACATCTCGGTCTGACCCGAGTATTATTTAATAAGAAAATAATAAACGGATCAGTCTAGCTATAAATATCAGATGAAACGATATAGAGTAAGAGATATGACTAAACACATAATAATCACAATGCCAAGCTGTGATATATATAAGTAATTGAAAATCAACAAGAGATTAATCAATATTACAAAATCTACACAAGAATCAAAGAAATGTCATACTCCTTATTTCGTTCATCAAACCATAAATATTGACAATTGTATCAATGTCAATCACAAAAGTCAATGACACACAAATTCACCAATGCACAAATATTGATAAAACTTATCAATAGAAATCACGAAAATTAGTGAAACACAAATTCTAGAAATCATCTCAAGAAATCCAGAAATCACAAAAAGGGGGAAGGCCTATCACAAACGGGAGCATAAAGCTCACCAACACATGTATCACAAACGGAACGCTAATTCCATGGTTGCTAACCATCACAAATTGAGCCGAAGCTCCACAAACGGCCTGAAGACCATGGGTTGCTACCCCACCAATTTGAGTCGAAACTCCACAAAACGGGGTTTAGTCTCCCTCGCAGACAAAGAGACATCGCACATTGCTAGTCTAAATCACAAAGATGATCGTCATGATCAACGAGAAGTGTCAATTACACTAAGCTAGTAAATAAATGAGTTTAGCTTCATGTCCCATAACCACTTGCTTAACTCAAATATTTACGAACAAACTGTAGATCTCCACTATAAAATTGTCACAAGAGATTCAATCGAACAAGTCCAAGAATTAACCGACGAAGTAAACGCAAGCGTTTCATACCACTCGTTTTACTAAGTCGTTTAATTAGATTTCTCGTGCGAATGAGGTAAAGGTTTGTATATACTAATAGATTGGAAAACGGTTCAAGAAACGAGCTTTGTACTAAAATAGAGTTGAAATCATTTGAAGAAAGAGTTTTGATATTTACTACTAGTATAGAAACCTTTATATTTTTAAAGTGACAAATCACGAAGAAGATTGTAGGAACAATCAATCACTGAAATTCACATACGAAGATGTGAATAAAAATCTAACGAAACCGATAAAGAATCCATCAAAATGGATATTCAAAAATCCCTGAAAAGGAGTCATCAAAGTCATAACAAATGATAACAACACATAGGAAACAACACGAATCGATTAAAGTTGGAAATTCAAACAACTAGGCGAAATAGGCAAAAATCCACCAGGTCGGTCGGCCGGCTACAGAGCTCGGTCGACCGGACCCTGTTCTCAAAATTCCTCGGTAAGCAGGTCGGTCGGCCGAACCCTGTAATTGGTCGACCGAACCTTAAACAGAGAAGTGCTTATGCACTTGGCAGCAGGTCGGTCGGCCGGCAGCAGGGCTCGGTCAACCGGACCTGTTGCCAGTCCCTCCCAGCCCATCCAAATGAGGTCCAACCTCGACCAAATTGCATTCTCTCGAGCAACGGCGCTAAGGGATTATGCCAATCGACTACCCGGCCCTATAAGCTCTTTGATGCATAACCAAAACACATTCAAACATAAAAGTTAAGATTTTTAAAGATTTGAACCCAAAACACTAAAAATTGAGATTTTCACCAAATCAATCCAAACCAAAAGCAAATACACACGAATAGGTGTTAGGAATTCATACCTAACAATCGAAGATAGTTATAGACTAAGATGTGAGATAAAAATCTCACCTTTGAACCCAAGCAATTGAAAAAGAAGCTTGAAAGCAAAAGAGAATCAACCACTCTTCAAATCCAACTCAAGAAGCTTGATTCTAAGCTAACAAGAGAAACATTTCCTAAATTAGGTTTAGGAATTTCTGAAATTGATAAGAGAATGAGTTGGAGAAGAAGAAGAGAAGCTTACCAATGGGTTCTTCTATTAGTTTGGAGCTAGAGCTTGATTTGCAAAAGGAAACTA
This sequence comes from Allium cepa, assembly GCA_030765085.1. NCBI lineage: Eukaryota > Viridiplantae > Streptophyta > Magnoliopsida > Asparagales > Amaryllidaceae > Allium > Allium cepa. Next base: position 90,906,026 of record CM060946.1, on the reverse strand, counting down.
GGGCTTTGGAGTTTTAATTTCCCATCTCTTCCACCATTGATGTTTTAAAACTGAAAAGAGGAGAAAGTGAGGGTAAATGGGGAGGAGTGGCTCAGATTTGAGTATAAGTTAAACATAGGGCTGAGCCCAAACCCAAACCCAAAGTGAAAAAATAACAAAAATCAACTTTCTCCAAACATATCGAAGCTTATACTCAAAAAGGTCGCAAACGGCATTTTAAACTCAATGGGAGTGGCCCCGAGTCCTAATTCGACCGTATGCAAAAAGTAGCTTTTCGGACTAAATTTCGAGTATCGATAAAATATTTAAATAAAATATTTAAATATAAAAATCGACAAATATGCGGGTTGTTACAGCCTATTGCCACAATATTTAGATGCAGTGTTACTATTGATCGTGATTTGCATCCCTGATTAGTGCAAGATTCAGTAGCTGTAAATTTATGCCCTTGATAAAGAAAATAGTTAAAATGTTAAATAGAAGATTGAAATGGACTGAAAGTCTTTTTCCTTTTTTCTCAAATTTTTTTATTGCTACATGTATCTAAAAGCCTGTGTTGATTTTAACATGTTTTGTTCCGTTCTATGTGCATAGCCTGGTTTGTGCTTGAAATCTCTATTCAATGCATTTGGAAATATATAGTTTTTCAAAGCTGTCTACTATTCTTCATGGCTTTATTATGCATGCTTACCACCTATTTATTAACTGGTCTCTGCTTATGGCCATCTAGATGTACCTATCTGTTGTATCTTTTTTTCATGTACAATTTTTTGCTAATTTGAAGCTTAAACTTATTGAAAATCATGGTAAACTTTGTAATCCCTCATATTATGATCGAGCTTTATTGTGTCTGCAGGGATTAGCTAGAAATTAGGACAAATTATGCTGCCCACCAAATTCTGATAGCATTTACCATCTACGACTAAAAGGAAACACATGAAGTCCATTATGGTGGAATTTGAATGTTGATAAACTTCAGTGGTGTCTTTGTTGATATTGGATAAAATTAGCAAAATCGTTGACCTAATTTTCGACTACCAGCATGTAGGTCCATTTTTGCTTATATATAGAGTGTTGATCGTATTTTATATTGACAATTGTTAACCTGTTGATAGTTGATTTATGGGATAGAAGGGGTCTATCGTGCTTAGTCATACATTATTTTAACGTATATCATTGTTTATAGTATTAATAATGCTACCGTACCATATGAGAGCAAGCAAAATCTAGATAGCAGCTGCAATAAAGTCTTCGAATGGATTCTCTAACTAATTGTTTGCAGACAATGTTATATAATGTAACAATATATTAGAAGATAGTTTTTTTGGTTGATATGCTCACAAATTCAATGAGAAAGAACATGTATGGAAGTTTTGTGACCTTTACTCAGTATTTTAAAATATAAATAGAAAATGGTATACAATTATTTTCCACGAATATTTAGTCAATATTATCAATTATCATAATGATGCATATGGAGTTTATTGTATGTTGTTTTCTTCCTACGTTTTCAGCTTAATTATACATAAGTGTTTGATTTATCAACTGTTCAATTGCCCAATTAGACACGATTCCTACATACAAGATATGCAAAAATAATTTATCTCATTGATAAACATGTCTTTTGTTATGATTATAGAATGTCCAAACTTTGAAGTGCATAGGCAAGCTGCAAAAAATAGATTTGTGATATATTGTTAACTGTGTTTAATTTGATATATTTGGTGAGAATGAAGCCTTAATGAATATAAGAATTAGTTTTAGAAAACTTATTATTAAAAGTTCCTTGTGTATTAGAAAATTGCATCTTAAAACTTCGTGCATATGTAACGAACAGCTAAGAAACTCCCAAGAAGTATATTAGTAGAATTTGGAGATATGTTTTTTTATATCTGATGTGTTAAGGAAACATTTCTATCCAGTACATAATATATTAGTAATAATCTCCATACAAATATAGTTGATGTCATGGTTCTATTAGTTAGATAACTGAATCTTGCTACATGTAGGGCAACAACATTCAAAACTTCAGCCTTTTTTAATTATTTTGGACCTTTAATGAAGTTGTGGTATGCATCTTAACATTTAGTTTATTATATTTTGAAGTTTCAACTTTATGTTATAACATATTTCTATTCAAATATTTCCATTCAAATCTTCCATGTGAAATTTTCTATATATCTAACTCTTCATCATCTTCCACATTTCTATTCCAATTGTATGCTAAAAATCCCTGGATCCTAAATTCTTTATTTGCATTGGAATCAAAACCTATTTGCACCATTAATTATGGATTACTTAGCTGTTATCATATCATGTTATTTTCCAATCTCATAATGTTTGGTACTGATTTCTACATGGTAGCTCCTTTGAAATAATTGGGATTATCCTGATTTAGTAAGGTAAATTTTTTTTCAATTTTTCAAAAATTCAGTTTCCTTATGAATCATCAGGAAAGTCTTATGACATTATTTTTCCTTTCATGGTTTTGGGATGACTTCTCCTCTTTCTCCATGTGAAGAGATCAGAATGGATTCGAGTTTTCATTGTTGAATGACTTAGGTCAGTTTTCTATGGTCTTTTATGTTACTTCTTTGGTAATCTGACTTTTATTTTCTTTTTGTAGAACAAAACTAGCACCATAATTTGATTTATATTACTAAAAACATGTGTTATTTTCAAATATGAAAAGGCCAAGCAACTTAAGTTTTACATGTGGAAATAATTCATAATATGAATAACAATAATACTTTGATTACTTGGTGGGTTACACTGTTGAGGAGTCTCAATCATCTGATGAAACTTTTATACTTTATATTTTGAATCATTATGGATCCATTACAATTACAGTTTTTTCTTCTTTTAATTGGGTATGTAGCCATGTGTATAGGGCTAACAATTGAAATTTAGACCTAACCAGGTGATCATGGTTTTACCAAAACCTATAAGTGCTATGATTTAGAGATCAAATATTATATTTTAGGCAGTCCAGAAACATATATTTATGTTCCTTAAGAATGCATTAGTTGATTATATGATATACCAGTAAGAACAAATTATAATTTTATGCCGAAAGAAGTCATAGCATCTGATCCAACTACACTTCTAAAAGCATTATACAAAATATATTTGAAATTTATAATCAGTCGTTTACATTTGGTAGTAGAATCACATGGAGAATAGTATGCAGCTGCACTAGGGTTGTCGATTCTTAAGACTGTTAACATTGACCGGATTTTTTCCTGAAGCGATTGTAGTTAAGTGTATTGAATTTTGTAACAATTAGATTTTTTTTAATTTTTAATTTAATTCCTAATACTATTTGCTGGGATTTATTTTTTTGAATTTGGCTACACAAATTCCTAATGCTGATGGTATTCTTTCATACAATATTGTTAATAAGATGTACATATGCCCGCAAGACTAATAAAAATCTATCTTTTGACCCCCAACGCATGAGAATTCTCATGGCTAAACATGCTTATTTCATATAAATTTACTCATAATATATGGAATATGATTGAAAAAATAACTGGTTTATGAACATGCTATTTGACATTGGTAATAACCATAGGGATGTGCCAAAGAGAACAAAGAAGAGGTCGAATACCTATATAGTCCATTTTAATTCAAAGAGTCTCACCTATGTGTTGTATAAATAAGATGGTTGTATACTTTTTTTATGTGCAGTATGATGCACCAAACTATTTAATAAATTATGCACATAGTTGTGTTTGCTTAGCTAGATACCGTGCACTCATTTTTGTGAAAAAATATACAAAATAAAATATATGCTTTGATTATTATACGAGAAAAGCCTTAATTTTTAATTAATATTTACTATGTATGCAAAATGATTATTGGTTTTGTGCCACCAAATTTAAACTCAAACATAATAAAGGACGAGCTTTTTTTTTCTACGTAAACAACGGATTGGATTTTGGTAAAAAAAAACTTAAAGAAAAAAGTAGTTATTCACACAATAATTGTTGGGACAAACACTATGTGCCTAAAAATGATAATACCAAGGGACAGATATCTTTTGCGCATTGTTAAATTTAGATATGAATACAAGTAAGTCAATATAAAGAAAATAATTACAATGGTAATTCAACACAAAGCAAATGCTTGCATCTTGAAACAAACGGTTCAACTTACAACAACATTTTAGGTAATCAAGTATATGTTTCATTTGATATGGTTGATATTCAATGGGGGACTACATGTAGGTTAAACACACTTGATAAAAATATAAAGTACTAAATGTTTGTGGCTTAAACTTTTCTCATGTCCTCTGCCATTGTTAAGTTTGTTTTGGTTGTCTTATTCCTCCAATGTACTTCGGCAACGCATCATTCAAATTCTCTTAAAATTCTGACTTCAAGCTATTGCACTATTTTGAATTTCTTTTTCATTTTTGAAAATCTTCAATTTTCTACAAACTATGCGTTCAATTACAACACACAAATATCTTTGTAATGTAGAAAATGACTTCTAAAGTAGTAAATGCACCTTTAACCAAACTGTGAAATTTTAACCGTTTTTGTGAAATTTAATTATTTAATTTATTGAAGTTGGATAAAAATTTAAATCTTCAGTTTTAAGCTGATTAAAATATTTTTTAAGGCTTAGAAAATGTATATTGATAATACTGAAGATAATGGAAGCTTCAGAATTTAATTTGGAAATGTTTTGTTTAGTTTTGAATTTATATTGTTTAAATCGATATTTAGAAATAGCATTCCGAGGCACAGTCTCGGAATTCGACAAAACCAGTTTCATTGGATCCCTAATAATGTATTATTATCGGATTTTAATTTTCATCGTGTTTGGAGTGATCGTTTGGCCGTACGGATTATAAACGAGCTGAATTTAATTTGGAAATTCAATATAAATATTGGGTTCAAAACATACGATCGAATTTGGACTCGAAACCTTTTCCAGTACGTTCGGAATAGAGTTTAACATTATAAATGCCTGGCGGCACGCTTCGATTGGAGATCGGTATTTTTGGCTTCGTTTTCACAACGTTTTAAATTTGAATTTAAATTTAAACATAAATAATAATATTGCATTATAATATTATGTTAAGCCCTGGCAAACACGTATTGAAATTGTCAACACGTGTCTTACCAGATCACACGCGTACGTTTTAAGAGAAAAAATAACTTTTTTATCTCGTTCAAAGATAAGAAATAAACGAAAATCTTTTCGTTCAAAACCTTCAAAAATAATGGCCTTCTTAAATCAAAATTAAGTAGTGCCGAAGCATCTTCCTCTCAACGAAATCAAAATTGAATTCGTTTGAAATCACGCGCGACGGAGTTCGTGAAGCAAGGGCGCTCGTGCGCGCGCGAATTGGATGCTCTCTGGTGATCAACTGGAGATAAGCGCATGGTGATTCGCGAGGAAAACAATCGAACTCGATCGATCTGGGTTGGTTGGTGACAGCGACATCGAGTCGCGATCTCGACTAGGCGATTGATTTCGTCTTCGATTTGGGTGGAAGCGAAGGCGTCGAGGCGATAGGGTTCGGGTGATCGAAGTTGCGTCAGGTGATGATCGAGCTCGCGATTAGGGAGGCAACTAGAAAGGAAATCGAGGCCAATCAAAATCAAAGTGGAAGTCGTCAGGGTTGACGAGGAAGTTGTTGGCATGGCGGTGTCGTGGTGGCCGCGAGTTCGAAGGATGATCTGGAAGTGGCAATCGTGGACTAGGGTAGGGCAGATGAGTTCTAGCTAGCCTGGGAGGTATCAGATTTTTGTTCTTACTGAATTTCATAAACATATGTATATGTTTATTTAGAAAAACAGAAAATAATTACCGATAATTATAAAAGTTGGGAAACATTAAATAAAATTTTATACAGTGAAATCATAAACATACTGTAGGGTTTATGTAAATACAGCTTCCAATATATATATATATATCTAATTTAAAACAGGAAGTTTTATTTGTCAGAAGATTTTACGCAGGAAAGGAATTTAAAAAAAAAATTTAGGGTAATTAAATTTGTTTCATTTACTTGTTTAATTTATTTTAGAAATTGTTAAAAGAAATTTAGTTTTACATTTAAATTTTTAGTTAAATAACTTTATAAAAAAAGAATTTGTTTAAAATAAAAAAGATTAGTTTTAAACAAAACTATTAGATAGTTAAACTATCAAAATAAAAATTGATTGTTCGATTTATTTCTAATATTAATAATTGTATAAATTGTTTATACAAGGTCTACTATGACGCCCCACCTCTACCCACGCTAGACAAGGACACTACGGGGTAATGCCGTCAACTAGCGCGGAGAATAAGGCTGTTGAGGAGGACCATCTGTATAATTGCTTTGTGCGAGTACCGATATGCCACTACAACAAAAAGACCCTTTTACAACTTTATTTTTACAACTGTCACAAATAGTCAGTTGTAATAAAGGTTTTTTACAACTCTTTTTATCAGACAGTTGTAGTAAACTTACTTTTAACAACTCTTTTATTTTGTCAGTTGTAATAGATGCCTATTACAACTATTCTTTTTTGCCAGTTGTAATAAATGCCTATTTTTAGCAACTTTATTTTTTTGCCAGTTGTAATAGATACATATTACAACATTTTTTTGCCAGTTGTAGTAGATGCCTATTTTTAACAACTTATCTTTTTTGTCAGTTGTAATAGATTCTTATTACAACCTATTTGCCAATTGTATTAGATGTCTATTACAAGCTTTTTCGCTAGTTGTAACAAATGCATATTTTTTAACAATTCTTCTTTTTTGCAGTTGTAATAGGGCCTATTAAACTTTTTTGTTTGCCCATTGTAATAATTAAATGATAATTATAATTAAATAATAGTACCTAATAATTATAAGAAAATTAATAATAAATATCAATTACTATTAATTAATAATACTTAATTTGAAATATGAAATAATTAATACTAATAATTACTATTCAATATAATTAATAATTAATAAGTAATAATTATTTATCTAGTCAATAAAGAAGTAAATAAATAATTTCTATTTTAGTTATAATTAGTAAACTACCGTATATGTTGCAGCATATCCCTAATATTTCAATATGCGTTTTTCACTAAGCACTTTATTTCTCCTTCATAAGTTTAATTCTTCTACCCTCTAAAATTTCAATTCCCTGTCTCATCTCTTTCATGAAAATTTCATTTCCCTCCCTAATCTCTTTGCCGAAAAGTTCATTTCCCTCCCTAATCTTCATAATATTCCCCAAATTTAGTTATGCACACGATCAATTCTATTTCATTCACTGGCTCACGGATAAAACACAAAATTGTTCCCACCCAAAATCGCCCTTATTGTACCACCCCTAGCAAGGCACATCGCCCCTCTCTTCATCGTCACAGCCGCGCCATCCTACTTCTCCATCCCTATAGGCAGCGCGCAATCGAGCTTGTAGCAGGGAATGTAAAAGCAATAGTTCGAACAATCCGCTCAATCCCTAATAAAATATACAGCCTAACCTTTTCAGACGTTGTTTTCATCATCCTCGGCTACCCCTCAAACGTCCACCACATCTCCTCGATCTAGCCATCAGGATCATCAATGGGATGAAAAAGCGCTTAATCATCGTTGATATGACAACCCCAGACTCGACACTGGCAAAAGAGGTTTATGAGATGATGCAGACTACTTAGAGCTTTGTGGTGGATGTGCCAATGTCAGGTGGAGGTCGTGGGAAAAAGAATGGTACATAGCAGCCAGTTTGGACCCGCTATTTAGTGTTAGGTAATTCGAACGTTGAACACGTTTTGTTATTTTGAACTTGATTTTGGCTTATTCAGTGCAATGTCAGGCTTTAATTGAGTTTTCCAGTGTTGGCATAAGGTGGCTGAGAAATTTCGAATATTAATACTAATTGGGGAAATCAAATCTGTATTCTAGTCATCCTATTGGATTTTACTTGGCATTTGATAACTGTTAATAGGACCCAAAAAAACTCATATTCAACTACAATATTATGTTGTACATAATAAACTTACTTCAAATATTCAAAAGTTGAAGAACATGCATGAGGTTCCAACTTTAAACTTGAATACAATTGCTTTAGGAATAGAATTACTCAAAGTACTACATTTCATATTCGCTTGAGCTGTCACATTTTAACCTGTAAAAATATAAACAGTCAGCTACAAAAATCATCAAAAGAATGGCCGCTAAGGTAACAAATCTAGTTGCATGTAAATTTTAGTTTATTATCATCAAGATTTGAAAAATGTGCATCCATATAGACAAGATTTATACCAAAGTTTAAAGTTTATATCATTTGTATATTTATGTCTTGGACCACTATAGATAAGTTGAATCATCATAAACATGTAAAATTGTGTATACTGCAAGTTGACATGAGTAGTGGCTGTAGTTGATGCGTTGGGACTTCGACTTGAGCGAGTAGTAGTTGAAAAAGCCTGAAAATGTTGTGTTCTTGTTGCTGTATAGTGGAAAAGTTGTTACAAGTGACAACGAGGAGCAGTATACAAGGCTAAGCATAGTAGGCTGCATAGGTAGAGGATGTACTGATGTTGACTATACATGCTACACAGTATAGACAACTTGGAAACAAGTGTCGCCAAATGAACCATACCGTGTTATCCTTGCGGATGTAAGAGACAAGCTATACAATACACGCGAACGCTCTCGCCACATACTTTCGAATGGATATTCAGACATTTCGAAAGATTCAACCTATTCTGATCTTGAACAGGTAATTTTATATATTATAATTCTTTCAAGTGTTTATGTCATGACATAGAAAATAAATAATGTGCAGTTCAGACAGCATTGTATTTGACCTGGTAACTATTTACATATAACTAGCTAAAATATAGTTATGCAGGGATGGCTGCGTATGGTGGCTGTTGTGATGAGGTTGTGGTATGGATGATGGAGTGGAATGTATGGATGGATGGTGTGGCCGAAGTGCTAGTGCGTTATAACAGTTTGCTAAAGAGAATGTATAGGATGATTGAAGTTGTTGTGAAGCGGTGATGTTGTGGAGCAGTCAGGTTTATGGCAGGAAGAAGTGGAATGCTGAAGGCATTGAGTGTGCTAGTGAGAATGATGGACAGTGGGATGGTGTGTATGTGATGTAGTTGTATGAAAAGTAGGGTGATGTCTGGTGGGGATGTATGTGATGTTGTGTGTTTATATGAAGTTGGTCAGTGCAGTTTTTTAGGTGTTGTGTTGTTGAGGTGGTTGGTAGAGGATGTGGAGTGGTGTGCAGGCAGAAGGCAGTGGAGAGATGGTGAAGCAAGGCAGTGTTAGGAACTTATTGGCTGTGGTGTTGTGAGATGTTGGAGTTTTGTTTAATGGTGAAAGAAGTAAGGGGATGTGAATGTTTGTAATGTTGGTTATGGTTGATGAAGTATGGTATGGCAGAGTTGAGGATGCATCCTGTACCACTAAAAGCAGATATTTGGAAAGTTTGGGTCGATGCGCTGGTGGATCCTTAAGCTCTTCTATCTAGGCCTACTGCAGATATCTATACGAGTGAACGAGTGGTTGGGACGTCTATTGTTTAACATAAGAAGTTATCTCTTTTGATTAGTATGTATATGTACTTTTACTGATTTATGTTATGTATATAGTTATGTTTTGGAACGAAGTTATGAATTCATAAATGGTCTAAACTTGAATTGTTTTTTTAATGGAATAGTTCGTGTTGTTTAAAGTATTTAAATGATTGTGGTTATTATTAATGAAATATTGGTTTTAATTATAATATCATGAAATTTATAGTTAATAGCAATTATTAAAAAATAAATTATAGCAATTGTAAAAATATTTGTTGCAACCGTCATCGTTAGTTGTAGTAGATCCTACAACAACTATTACACATTGTTGTAAAATGTTAACGCAACAGGCGGAAACGGTTGTTAAAATATTTATTACAACTGTCGTAAACGGTTGTAAATAAGTTTTTTACAACTGTCGAAAGCACTTGTAAATAACTCTTTTACAATTGCTATTTTAGTTGTAAAAAGACTTTTTACAACTGCTTTTGCAACTGTAGGTACCTCTTGTAAAATAATCCCGCTCTATTACAACTGCGGATATAAAGACTGGCGGGTGCAAGTTGTAATAGACCTATTACAACTGTTTTTGGTAGTTGTGAAAGGATATTTTTGTTGTAGTGTGCCGGACAAAATTATAACTTTTCCTCACAAGAGGAAATCCGACATACCGACACAAACTCAAAGCTACTACGCAGTGGCTTTATGAAATCTTCGGAAACAAATAAAGAAATATCATAACACAAATCAGTCATAGAAGTTCATATCTCAAAGGAAGAAACAGATATGAATATTACACATGAAAGTGTATATTAGAGTAGTGGTCTAACAAGATCCAAAATATCACAAAATAATAGTTACAAGTGCTACACAAAAGAATAAGTATACATCATGGAGTCTATATCTCAAATATATACAACAAAATAAACTACTAATCTAAGTAGTTAGCCAAAAGTCAGAATAATAATCGCAGATGAGGAGTCAAGCCGAGGCACCTATAACATCTCGGTATGACCCGAGTATTATTTAATTAGAAAATAATAAACGGATCAGTCTAACTATAAATATCAGATAAAATGAGATAGAATATGAGATGTGACAAAAACGTATGATAACGATAATGCCATTCAATGACAAATATACCTAAGACAACACGAAAATCATACAACATCTCAAGAAATCTCAAAACACAGAAAAGAATGCCATGTTCTTTATTTTTGTTCACCACACCATAAATATGGACAATTATATCAATGCCAATCACAAAAGTTAATGACACACAAATTCACCAATGCACAAATATTGATAAAACTTATCAATGTAAATCACGAAAATTGGTGAAAACACAAATTCTAGAAATCATCAACCAGAAATCCAGAAATCACAACGAGGGGGGAGGCCTATCACAAAACGGGAGCATGAAAGCTCACCAACACGTGTATCACAAAATGGAACGCTATTCCATGGTTGCTAACAATTCATTTTGAGCCGAAGCTCCACAAAACGGCCCGAAGACCATGGGTCGCTACCTCACCAAATTGAGTCGAAACTCCACAAAAGCGGGGTTTAGTCTCTGACGCAGACAAAGAGACATCGCTCATTGCTAGTCTAAATCACAAAATGATCATCATCGATCATCAAGAAGTGTCAATTACACTAAGCTAGTAAATATATGACCTTAGCATCATGTCCCATAACCACTAGCTTAACTTAAATATTTACGAACAAATTGTAGATCTCCACTCGATAATTGTCACAAGAGATTCAATCGAACAAATCCAAGAATTAACCGACGGGGTAAACGCAAGCTTTTCATACCACTTGTTTTACTAAGTCGTTTAATTAGATTTCTCATATGAGTGAGGTAAAGGTTTGTATATGCTAGAAGATTGGAAAACGGTTTAAGAAACGAGCTTTATAATAAAATAGTGTTGAAATCGTTTTGATGAAAGAGTTTTGATATTTACTACTAGTATTGAAACCTTTATATTTTTAAAGTGATAAATCACAAAAATGATTGTAGAAACAATCAATCACCAAAATTCACATTCGAAGACATGAATAGAATCTAAAGAAATCGATTACCGAATCCATCAAGGTGGATGTTCCGAAAATCCCGAAGAAAATGTCATCAAAGTTGTTAATAAATGATAACAACAAAAGGGAAACAACACGAATCGATTAAATTTGGAAACACAGACTAATAGGCAAAACAGGAAAAAAATAAGTAGATTCAGACGTCTGAAAGGTATGATTCAGACGTCTGAATCTGGAAAATAAAATATTTTCCAGAACATAATTCAGACGTCTGAATCAATAAATTTAGACGTCTGGAAATGCTAATATTTAGCCGATTTCCTTTCTGGTTCAATTCGAACCAATTCAGACGTCTGGGAATATTTATTCAGACGTCTGAATACTGGAGAATAAAAATTCCTAATAAAATATTCAGACGTCTGAATCCTACGTTTTAGACGTCTGAAACTGAAGTTCAAGGCATTCCCTGAACCTAGGCCAAAAATGGCCAAACGATTATCGGAAGCAATCGGACGAGCAACAACGACTAAGAATTTATGCCAAGCGACAACCCAGTCTTAATGTCTCCTCGATACGCCTCGAATATCAATGTCCAAATATCCATAATAGGATTTTCATAAAATTAGACCAAAACACCAAAAATTGGAATTTTCACCAAATTAATTCAAATCAAAAGTAAATGCACATGAATAAGTGTTAGGAATACTTTCCTAACAACAAGGATAGATATAGACATAGATGTGAGATAAAAATCTCACCTTTAAACCCAAAACAAATGAAGAAGAAGCTATAGAATAATGGAAAGAACAATCACTCTTCAATTCCAACCCAACAATCTTGAATCTAAGCTTAAAAGAGAAATATTTCCTAAGTTAGGTTTAGGAATTTCTGAAATTGAAAGGAGAATGAGTTGGGGAGGAAGAAGAGAAGGCTTACCAAAGCTTCTTCTATGAATTTGGAGCTAGAACTTGAATTTGCAAAGATGATTAGGGCTTGAAGTTTTAATTTCCCATTCCTCTACCCATTGTTGCTAAAGCTTGAGTATTAGGAAAATAAGAATGAAGTGAAGAGGAGAGGTGGACTGAGCTAGAGTAATAAGTGGGGTTAGTGGGCTGAAACCCAACCCAAAGCCCTAAGTGAAAAGTAGCAAAATTCTACTATCTCCAACATATCGAAGTTTATACTCAAAAAGGTCGCAAACGTCATTTTGAACTCGATGGGGGTGGTCTCAAGTCCTAATTCGGCTGTTTGCAAAAAGTAGCTTTACGGACAATAATCCGACTAACGATGAAATATTTAAATAAATTATTTAAATATTCAATCGTAAAATATGTGGGTTGATACAGACTCCCCTCCTTAAAGAAATTGCGTCCTCGCAATCTTAAGAAACAAATAAACAAAAAGTAACAACCATAAAAGCATATCAATACAAAAGAAGAAATTTGGAATAAGAAATTCACCTTAGAGAGCACGAGAAAGTAAGTCCGGATGTGTTCACTCAATGAATTCTCTAGATTCCCAAGAGAAATCCTTAGAATTTGAGGTCCATTGAACTTTTGCAAGCGGGACATCTTTATTTCGAAGGCATTTAACCTCCGAAGCAATAACGCGAATTGGATGTTGCTCATAAGTCAAATTAGGTGAAACTTCAATTTCTTCAACAACACCGGGCTCAAGAATAGAATCGAAATCACGAAGGCATTTCCGTAATTGAAAGATGTGGAACACGTCATGAATAACGGAAAACTGAGCCGGTAATAAGAGGCGATAAGCCACTAAACCAATACGTTCGGTGATGGAGAATGGACCAATATATCGAGGTGCTAATTTTCCCGATCGACTGAAACGCACAACACCCTTCATAGGTGAAACACGAATAAACACAAAATCTCCCACAGAAAATTCTAATTTCCTTCTTGGTTTATCGGCATAGGATTTTTGCCTACTTTGAGCTTCTTTCATCCTATGGCTGATAAGATCAATCTTTTCTGTGGAATCAAGAATAAAATCTAGACCTAAAACCAGCTTCTCACCGGCCTCAAGCCAACAAGAAGGAGATCGGCATGGCCTTCCATAGAGTGCCTCAAAAGGTGCCATACCAATACTAGATTGGAAGCTATTATTATAGGAAAACTCAACAAGAGAAATATGATCTTCCCAACTTTCACCAAAATCAAGAACACATGCCTGAAGAAGATCTTCAAGAGTTTGATTCACACGCTCGGTTTGTCCATCGGACTGGGGGTGATACGCGGTGCTCAAATTAAGCTTTGTTCCCAAAGCTTTTTGAAGACTCTTCCAAAATCCACTAGTAAATAATGGATCACGATCGCTAACAATAGAAGTAGGAACTCCATGCAATTTAATAATTTCCTTAATAAAAAGTTTGGCCAAAAGAGGTACGGTCCGATTGAACCGAACGGGAATAAAATGGGCGGATTTTGTAAGTCTATCAACTATCACCCATAAGCTATCATGACCCAAACGAGAACAGGGAAGGCCGTCGATAAAATCCATGGAAATATGAGCCCACCTCCAAATTGGAATGTCTAAAGGTTGCAATAACCCACTGGGCCTTTGATGCTTGGCCTTGACAAGTTGGCAAGTCATGCAACGCTTAATAAAGTTAGCAATATCAGATTTCATTCCTTCCCAATAAAGTCACTTCATATCCGCGTACTTTTTACTACTACCGGGATGAATGGTAAATTTAGAACGATGAGAATCTTCTAAAATATCTTTACGAAGATCACTAATATTTGGCACGATAAGTCTACCAACTTTTCGAATGCCTCCACGAGAATCAATATCAAAGTCTTTCAAACCTTCAATATCAATTTTATCCTTACAACCTTGGCTAAGAAGAGCCAATTCGGGATCTATCTTTTGAGCTTCAAGAATTCAGTCTAAAAGAGAAGGATGAGCCTCAAGGCTACATAAAACAAGAGATGAATATAAATCGGATTCACGATCTCGAATCTCACAAGTGGATAAAGTCTCGAGATTATTCCATTTGGATATCATCATGAAAACAACCGCTTGTTGCTTTCGGCTAAGGACGTCGGCAACACGATTTTCTTTTCCGGGAGTATAAAGAATATCAAGATCCTAAGATGCAAGGAACTCGAGCCAACGTTGTTGACGCAAATTAAGTTCCTTTTGAGAAAGTAAATACTTCAAAGACTTATGATCGGTATAGAGAATAAATTTTTCTCCCAAAAGATAATGACGCCAAATTCAAAGGGCGAAAACAATAGCCGCGAGCTCTAAATCATGAGTGGCATATGTAGTCTCGACTGGCTTCAATTGCCTAGAAGCATAAGCAATAACACGTTCTCTTTGCATGAGAACGACACCCAAACCAATACGACTAGCATCGGTGTAAACAATAAAATCTTGGTTTTCCTCGGGAATCACAAGAATAGGAGCATCAGAAAGGAGTTCTTTTAATTTCTGAAAAGAAACTTCACATTTGTCCGACCAAATGTATTTAACTCCTTTCTTTGTCAATCTAGTAAGAGGCACGAAAATTTTAGAAAAGTCCTTTATGAATTGGCGGTAATAACCTGTCAGTCCAAGAAAGCTACGAATCTCCGTCACACTCTCCGATCTCTTCCAATTTTGAATCACTCCAATCTTTGAAGGATCCACGGAAATTTCGGATTCAGAAATAATATGACCGAGAAATTTCACCCGAGATTGTCAAAAATGGCATTCAAAAATTTTTGCTTTCAATTGATTGCTCCTAAGAGTTTCCAACACAATCTGAAGATGCTTTTCGTGCTCTTCCTTAGTTTTAGAATACACAAGAATATCATCTATAAAGATGAGAACAAATTGATCGAGGAAGTCTTTGAAAACTCGATTCATAAGGTCAACGAAATAAGCCGAAGCATTCGTTAAACTAAATGGCTTAACAAGCCATTCATAAGATCAATAACGCGTACGGAAAGATGTCAAGGGAATACTATCCTCTGCAATACGAAGCTGATGAAAACCGGTTGCTAAGACTAATTGTGGAAAGACTCTAGCACCACTAAGTTGGTCGAATAAATCATCGATCCGAGGTAATGGATATTTATTCTTGATAGTAAGATCATTAAGCTTGCGGTAGTCAACGCAAAGCCTATGTGTACCATCGGATTTCTTCACTAAAATAGCCGAAGATCCCCAAGGAGAGGAATATGAGCGAATAAATTGCTTCGTCTCCAATTCGGATAATTGTTTGCGCATCTCCTCATTTTCTTTATTGGACATTCGATAAGGAGGACAAGTGATAGGTAGAGCTCCAGGAATTATATTAATTCTGAACTCAATTGCTCGCTTAGGCGGTAATCCTAAAACGGGCTCAAATATGTCGGAAAATTTACGAACAACATGAATAGGAGAAATAACATATTTCTCATCGTCATTATCGTCATCATGAGGATTTAAAGAATATAAAGATGCAGCCAAGCTGGAATCCGAATCTTTAAAAACAATAGAATTCTGCTTAATAGATTGAGAATGTCGAAGATGAATAGTCCTCTCAGGACATAGGATATGTGCTTCATAACGGTTAAGCCAATCCATTCCCAAAATCATTCCAAAGCCTAAGTAACGCATGACATGCAAATCGGCTTGGAAAGAAAAACCACATAAAATAATCTCGACATCACTACAAAGTAAACTGAGTGTTGCGGATCCACCAACCGGATTCGCGATTCTCAAAGAAGTTATTAAAGCAACAACACTTAAAAAAAGGTATCAACAAGTTCCTTTGATATAAAAGAATGGGACGCACCCGTTTCAAAAAAGAACTCGAATAGGATGATCACGAAACACAATAATGTCATCAAGGATAGAATGAGAAGTACCTTGACCACGGGAAGTGTTGCAAGGGGCATGCGCCACATTAAGCTTTCCCTCCTTCTTGTTTTGGAGTTTGGGGCATGCTGATAAATAATGATCTGGGCCTTTGCAATAGCGACAAGCACGGGGCTTTGAACACTTATTCGCATAATGGTCCTTAGAACCACAGTTGTAGCATTGCCCACCACTAGAGGCAGAAGTCTTCGCTGCCGGAGATGCTTGTTTCCCCTTTTTATTGGGATAAAGACCCTTGAATTTATTTGGCCTTTTCTTGTTGTTGTTGAAGTTTGGTTTGGCACTCCCAACTTCAACATCACTCTCCCTATCAGCCTCTTCAAGACGAAGAGCGATATCAATGAGTTGATCAAAAGAAACTTCTAATTTTAGAAGTAATGGCTTCTTGAGATTTTTGTTCAAGCCATAGACAAATCTTTGGTTCTTCTTCAATGGGGTGTTTATGTATTCGACCCCGTATTTAGAAAGTGACTCGAAGGATGCGACATAATATGCCACAGAGGATTCATCTTGAATAAGGTCTATGAAACGACGTGCCAATGTCACCTTCTCAGCTTCTGGCACAAACTTTAATTCGAATCGTCCCCGGAATTGCTCCCAGGTAAGATCTGTTTCATTCATTTCAGAAATCAGAAGCTCGTACCAGTCTAATGCTCTTTCTTGGAGCATACTAGAGGCCACCTGAACTCGGTGAAGATTAATAAGATTCATGCGAGAAAAGATGTGATCGCATGTTCTAAGCCAAGCTTGGACTTCAATAATGATTTCAGAACCTTTGAATGGCTTCCCACCCAAGTTGGTATAACCGTTGCACAAGTGTGCAAATTCAGACTTAGGGTGAGTAGGCTCCGGAATAGAACCGGCTGCTTGAGCATTCTTTACAAGATCAAGAAGTTGTTGTGCAGACATAAATACTCCGTCTTGGGGAGTAGCACTAGGTTGATCGGCGCTGTGACGGCCAGGTCTAACCATTTCTCTTCTTTATGAAAGAAAGGAAGAAGAATAAAAAGGCAATTCACAAAATGGCGGTCAAACAATAATGATTGATAAAACAAGGCATCACAAAAGAAAATAGGATAAGTCGGTACGAAGACTTGAATTAAATCCTAAGGCACGACTCCTAAGATGGACTTAGAACGATGATCCTTGTTAAATTATTCTACATTATTACGAAGTTTGGCGCTGATACCAAGCTGTGACGCCCCACCTCTATACCCACGCTAAACAAGGACACTATGGGGTAATGTCGTCAACTAGCATGGAGAATAAGGCTGTTGAGGAGCGACCATCTGTATAATTGCTTTGTGCAAGTACCGATATACTAGACAAAAATATAACTTTACATCACAAGAGGAAATCCGACATACCGACACAAACTCAAAGCTACTACACAGCGGATTTATGAAATCTTCAGAAACAAATATAGAAATATCATAACACAAATCAGTCATAGAAGTTTATATCTCAAAGGCGGAAATAGATATGAATATTACACATGAAAGTGTATATCAGAGTAGTGGTCTAACAAGATCCACAATATCACAAAGGAATAGTTACAAGTGCTATATACAAAAGAATAGGTATACATTGTGTAGTCTATATCTCAAATGTATACAACAAAATAAACTACTAATCTAAGTAGTTAGCCAAAAGTCAGAATAATAATCCCAGATAAGGAGTCAAGCAGAGGCACCTGTAACATCTCGGTCTGACCCGAGTATTATTTAATAAGAAAATAATAAACGGATCAGTCTAACTATAAATATCAGATAAATGAGATAGAATATGAGATGTGACCAAAACGTATGATAACAATAATGCCATTCAATGACAAATATACCTAAGACAACACGAAAATCATACAACATCTCAAGAAATCTCAAAACACAGAAAAGAATGTCATGTTCTTTTTTTTTCACCACACCATAAATATTGACAATTATATCAATGCCAATCACAAAAGTTAATGACACACAAATTCACCAATGCACAAATATTGATAAAACTTATCAATGTAAATCACGAAAATTGGTAAAATACAAATTCTAGAAATCATCAACTAGAAATCCAGAAATCACAAAGAGGGGGAGGCCTATCACAAAACGGGAGCATTAAAGCTCACCGACACGTGTATCACAAAACGGAACGCTATTCCATGGTTGCTAACCATTCATTTTGAGCCGAAGCTCCACAAAACGGCCCGAAGACCATGGGTCGCTACCCCACCAAATTGAGTCGAAACTCCACAAAAACGGGGTTTAGTCTCTGACGCAGACAAAGAGACATCGCTCATTGCTAGTCTAAATCACAAAATGATCATCATCGATCATCAAGAAGTGTCAATTACACTAAGCTAGTAAATATATGAGCTTAGCATCATGTCCCATAACCACTAGCTTAACTTAAATATTTGCGAACAAATTGTGGATCTCCACTCGAAAATTATCACAAGAGATTCAATCGGACAAGTCCAAGAATTAACCGACGGGGTAAACGCAAGCATTTCATACCACTTGTTTTACTAAGCCGTTTAATTAGATTTCTCATGCGAGTGAGGTAAAGGTTTGTATATGCTAATAGATTGGAAAACGGTTTAAGAAACAAGCTTTATAATAAAATAGTGTTGAAATCGTTTTGATGAAAGAGTATTGATATTTACTACTAGTATTGAAACCTTTATATTTTTAAAGTGACAAATCACAAAAATGATTGTAGAAATAATCAATCACCAAAAATCTACATTCGAAGACGTGAATAGAATCCAAAGAAATCGATTACCGAATCCATCATGGTGGATGTTTCGAAAATCCCAAAGAAAATGTCATCAAAGTTGTTAATAAATGATAACAACAAAAGGGAAACAACATGAATCGGTTAAATTTGGAAACACAGACTAAATAGGAAAAACAGGCAAAAACAAGAAGATTCAGACGTCTGAAAGGTATGATTCAGATGTCTGAATCTGGAAAATAAAATATTTTCCAGAACATAATTCAGACGTCTGAATCAATAAATTCAGACGTCTGGAAATGCTAATTTTTAGCCTATTTCCTTTCTGGTTCAATTCGAACCAATTCAGACGTCTGGGAATATTTATTCAGACGTCTGAGTACTGGTGAAACGACCCGTCTCCCTACCTCCAGGAAGACGTGTCACTAGTGAAGAAAGAAATGGATAAGAGAAGAAAAGAAAGAGAAAGAAGAAACACAACAACAACAGAGAACTCACAGCGGAACGAATGAAATATAATATATCACATAAAATATTACATAGTATCATATTACATCAGAGTACACAACTTAAAAAACACATATTAGACAGTTATAAACATCTGTCTAACTATACAACACAAGATACAGATACCATACAAAACACGGCGGAACCATAATATATATACAGGTGGAAGTCACCTGCTCCATATCTCCTCCAGAATTCGTCAAGCAAACCTGAATCACTTGACTACTCATACATAATATGAGTACCCAAGAGTTTAATAAAACAGAAAATAAACACTCGGGTCAGACAGGGGTCTGGGGTGAGTAAACGGGTTTAAAATTGCTTAACTTTAGAAAAACATTTGAAAAGAAAAGGTATCACGTAAGACTTCCCACACATAAACATGGAAAAGTTTTTACCTTACGCTAACCAAAACATTTGATAGGAAATCCAGTGATATTATAATAGTGTCTAGGGTTTTCAAGTAAATAAGAAATAGCCGAAATTGTTACATCTATTAAATTCCAGCTACTAGCCACAAAAGTGGGTAATACAAACAAAACCGTAGGGTCTTGTAGGAAGAATGGGTTTCCATCAATCGCAGGTCTACCGGGGTACCGCCCGTCACAGTACGTGGCCTAGATCAACGTACCGAGGAGCCACCCTAACTCCCCTGCAACACAAGGCCGGAACCATCCCTTACTGGACAGTCCCGAACAAGACCAACCCGTGGTTGGCGCGACCAACCACACACTAAGCCGAAATAGAAAGGTACCTCTAGACAGGGGTAGATCTCGTCCTACTTGGGCATGACCCACTTAACCTTGTTGCACCTCCCCTGTTTTAGCCATTCCCGGTTGATGAGGCTTGAGGCTGCGATTACCTTTATAGAACACATCTATCTTAGAATGCTCATCGTCCACCTGATGATGTTCTGAAAGCATTCAATCCATACAAGTTCGTTTCGGGTTCGAACGAAACCGAAGGCACTATCTCGTTGCACTCATTTTGGAATCACCCTCAGAGTCAACGACCATAGCCCTTGCACTCTAAATCACCATCTCAAATCTATAAGTACTATTCCGTCAAACTCATTACGGAATCACCCACAGAGTTATACTGACGTATAGTTCTTACACCTCGAGTCTTCACTTGCTCCACTTGGATTCACGACCCAACGTTTAATTGGAACCGATGTGGTTTTCGGATCCCAAATATGGTAAACACGATCCCGGTCTCACCGAAACCAAACGCCATTTTAATGTCCAAGTTGTTCTTAAGGGTATAAACATTTAAACTTATATTCAGGATGATATAAACAGATAGATGAATCACATTATCACAATAGATAATTCATAACAAACATTCATCTCACAAAGGAGCATATCACATATCACAGATATCCAAATCATCCAGTATCAACCAAACACCCAATATCAATCATCCAATATCAATCAATCAATATCAATCAACCATCCAAAGCAGAATTGATTAACTATAAATCAATTGGATTACCTTAATCCTCTTCATTTATTTATTCCAAATAAATAAATTAATCATCTCTTAATGATCTTTAATTAATCTTCCTTGGTTAATTATCTTTAATTACATTCAAGTAATTAGCCTTAACCATATACAGTAATTAACCTTTAATTACTATCATTAACTAAAATAATTAATGATCCTTCATTTACTTCCATTAATTAATCAACTATAATTAATTACATTAATCCTTAATTAATTACAATTAATTAATCACACTTTAATTAATTACTTTTATTAATCAACCTTGATTAATACCATTAATTACATTAACCAATGATCCTTATTAATAATTAATTAAATAATTAACTTGTAATTAATCATCTCATTAATCATAACAGTAATTAAGAATTTGTAATTACTTATCTTGATTAATTAACTTCTTAATTAATTATATTAATCCTTGATTAATTAATCTAATTAATTAATCTTTAATTACTTCATCAACTTATTATTATTCAATTAAATTAATAAATAATCCTTAATTAATTACTTTATTAATTAATTACATTTGAATTAATTACCCTTGGTAATTAATCTTAAGTTTAAACTCATTAATTAATTAATCACATTAATTAATTAATTAATCACATTAATTAATTAAATAAAATAATTAAGTAATTAACCCTTAATTATTTACATAAGTAATTATCTTCTAATTACTTTCATTAATAATCTTGATTACTTTCTTAATTTAATTACTTAATAAGTAATTAATTCCATTATTAAGTAATCTTTAATACTTTAATTAATTTATTACTCCATAATTAATTTTTTGGCAAGGCCAGCCGGTTTTATAGTGGACCGTCCACTTTTATTACGAATGTAATAAAGTTGAAGTACAGGAGCAAGGTAAAATCACCTTAACTACTAAGGTAAAATAAAATACAACACAGGTATGTGACTGAGATGTCACAGTAACTAGAAAATCACTAAGACTAAGTTTCCTCCAAAGAGGGAGTGACATCGTCTTCCACAGACACCTGGGATGAAACAGAAGGATCATACCCACAACGACTAGGAAAAGGGCGGAAACAGATAGCAAGAGAAGGATCGTATCCTAGAGCATCAGAAGAGTAAATGAACGAACGATCCCAAGAAGAATCGGCAAGCAAGACAGAATTCTTAGTCGCATACAAACCATCCATGTCAAGAACTAAGGAGTCACCAGACGTTCTGTAGTAGAGGCATCTAAGATCCGTATGATCATCAGAGACAAATCTAAAATAGGAATCATCCATTGGGTCAAACCTCACATCAGAAATATGATCAACCCAACACCTCTCTGACTCATCCCAAAAAACCGGATTTGCAGGGGCAACACAAGGCACATCAGAAACAGAAGGAGCGGCATGACAAGGGATAGGAAAAGGATCAGGAGGAGGGCCTAGAACAGAAGGAGTAACAGCGGGAGGGGGGGCGATCTGTGCGGATGAAACCTTAGGAACCCATTTCCTTAAAGGCAGACGAGGCAGAGGGATTTTCAGAGCAGCAGCAGACGCATCAGAATGTTGGCATGAGATTGCTAGATGACCAAAGGAGTGACAAGAAGAGCAAATGTCTGGTACCCATCCATAACGAACACGAACAACCTCAACATGCCCAACAGCTAGCTGAACAGGGATAGAAGTTGGGAGAGGCTTAGAGGGTGATATCTCAATGAGAGCCTTTGCAAACATCAATTTATCATGAGCAACTGTATTAGTATCAAAGCATTTCAATTTACCTACATTACAAGCTAGCCAATTCAAACCAATCAGAGGTTGAAGTGCAGACGGAATCTGGGAGAAAAAAACCCAAACAGGAATAGAGAGAACCTGCTCACGAGCACTCGCCACAGTAGGAGACCGGGGAGTTATAATGAAGGGTCTACCTTCAAAAAAGTGGGCTCAGCCTCAAGAACACGCCGACGATCATCGGACGAGGAAAACTTGAGAAAATACATAGAATCGATGAACTTAACTTGAATTTTTCCACTCAGCTTCCAAACACGCCTACAAATCGAAGCCGCATCACGAAGGCGATGACTTGGTTCCAGAAAGAAGCCAACCAGATAATCAGACCAATAGTCTACGCCGGCTTGCATAACGATTGGAGGAGGTATCATCACCCCATTCTCTTCAATAATATCAAAATCAATAGGAGAGTAATCTCTCGCATTACGGGGAAGCGATTTGAACAGCAAAGACCATGATTTGGGGAGAGCCAACGGCGGAGAAGATAAACCAGGTTGTTCCACAACATTGGGTTGACTAGGAGGTGCATGAGAACTGGGCACGTTTGGAGAATTTTGACTAAATTCAGGAACAATTCCTCAATTAATATCAATCAATTCCTCAATTAATATCAACTAATTTCAAAACAGTTATATTAATCAATTCCTCAATTAATATCATCAAGTGATTATCCATTAATCACTTCAACTTTAATTACTCCCATGAGTAAATTCCAGTAATTACTTCCATAAGTAATTACTTCCATTCTTAATTACATTCAATAACTAACCATTAATTACTTCATTAAGTAATTACACTTAATTAATCTTAATTAAGTGATTATTTAAAATTAAATAAACAATTAACTAATTATTTAAAATTAATTAAAAAAATTAATTAATTAACATCTTATATTTTCAAAATCCTTAATTAATTAAGAAAACATTAATCTTAATTAATCTTTTTTACTTATTAATAAATCACATTTTAATTAAGTATCTTTAAGTTCATATCAAAATAAATTAATCATAATTATCTACATAAATAAATTATTTGAAATTAAATCAAATTTAAATAACTTAAAGACAAATTATACTATTTGGATTTCAAAATTAAAATAGTAACCTTATTTGAAAATAAGACTTTTAGAAACAAATTTCAAAATTAAAAACATTTTAAACATCTAATTAATCTTATTTATTTCAAATAAAATTTGAAATTTTAGTTTTAAATCATTACTTAAAATTTAAACTTAAACTTTGATTTAATATTTAAATTCAAAACATTCTTTTAAATTGAACTTCAAAATTTAATTAGATAATTACTTATAAAGAAATGATCTTTAAACAATTTAAATTTGAAATAAATTCAATTTACACTTTTAAAAGGTTTGATTAACATTTTTTTTCAAGAACGAGTCCTTAATTGGTAAACAAATTTCCTTTATAAAAACTTTGAACTCGATTTTATTCAACAGCAGGTTTTAAGTTTGCAACTTTCATTATTACAGTGCTTAACATTATACAGTATCTACCCAGAAAAACACGACCCTAAGAACTCGAGAAAATCACGGTAACATCACGAGTCTTCCCCGAAGCAACCCAGCACCTCCCCTCTTCGAGTCGAACCAGAGAAAACACGATCTCTACTCCGAGCTTCCCACGAAAACTCCTCGCCACAGAATCGACGTGCACACGAACTTGCACGGTGTACGTGCGCCACCGTCTCCGGCCAATCTAGGTCGTCGCGACCATCAACGTCGATCACCTGAACCCATGCGAGCTAGAAACCAAACCCAGATACAACCATTTGAACACGAATCAAAACTGGACCATCCACATGAAAAATTGCAAAAACAACAAACCATAAACCCACTGCCGCCCACGATCGCCACCACCATCAGCTCCAACGACCACTCCAGAACATCGTCGCAACCTTTACGCCACCATCCCCCACGTTGCGATCGACTCCAGTACCTTAACCAAGTCGCGACAACTTCTAAAGCCAAGCCGAGACCCAAACTAACCAAAACCCTAATTTGATCCAATTCGAACAAATCTCTCATTAGAAAAATTATTGAACAATTTTCCCAACATCTACAACCTATAAACAAGCTTCGATCAAAATTCAAGCTTCAACCATCATGTTGTTCATCGGCAAATCAGCAAAGTTCCCAAAACAAACAAACCCAAAATACACACTAAATACCCAACTAGAAATTATGAAATGCATGTCTAAATTCATGATTTTTCATCACGATTACATGCATGTATTTCATTTTTGAATTTAAGATAGTTAATTTTTAACAAATATCTTAGTTTTACTGTAAATCTTTTATTTATACTTATCTGTTATATTAAAAATCATAGAACTATTTTTGTGATCTTCATTTCACATTCACAAACAAATTTCATTCTTGTATTCAAGGCTAATATGGATTAGATTTGTAGGTATTGAATTTTTTCTTTTAGCAGAACCTTCACAGGAAATTAACAGAGAAAACTCTTGCATGTATATACACAGACAATCTCACCCACATATACATACCAATTCATAAAAATTCATGCTAAAGAACTTTAATACAAGTCATTATTAACACATGCCTGGCAGTAAAATCAGATCAACTGTTTTTAAAAGAAATTTACTTACCTTTTTTTTAAATTTGCAGAAAACAAATGCAGAGCAGGTTCAATTTGCACGCCTGAACAACTTTAATTTGAAAATGCTTTGATATGCTTTGATTTGCTATAGAAATCCTAATGCATGCTTACAATTTGATGTATTAAACTTGCTGTTGAATCTGATGTTGATCATCTCTTTGCATTACAGATTGAAGTTGCAGGTTTGACATGTTGTGAAGAACTTTGTTTGCAGGTTGAGATTTGAAGTTGCAGATTTAGAAAAATATAGATTTGAAGTTAAAAAGTACTGATCTTTGCAGATTTTAATTCTCAGGTTTGTATTTGATTTTGCTTTTGCTTTATGGTTTAAATTCAGATTTGAGAAAAGTTTCTGGTAGCCATAAATTTGAGTTAAGAAAAGAAACAGAGAAGTGAAAGTGTTATGAAAGAAACTTGTTTTCTTCTTAAAAACATTTATTAAAAATTAAAAATAAAATAGTGCCACTTGTCTTCAAGAGTTTACATTTTTCATTTAATTTACTTAATTACTTTACATGTGTTATTAAGATGTTAACATGTTTACACATGTCTTTGTATTTTAATAAACTTTTATTTAATTTTTCATTTAATTTAAATGTAAATATAAACTCACATATTAAATTTACTTTATAAATAAATACTTGTATATGTAAATATAAATTTCCCTTTAAAAGAAAATATAATAAAACTAATTACAATACAAATATATTCTTATATATGAAATTTTAAAAATCTAAACATTTATATACTTATAACCATTTTAAAATCAAAAACTTTAAAGAAAACAAAACAAAGCTTGTTTAAATCCTTTTTAAAAATCATATTTTAAAAACAAACGATTACATTATATTTTGAAAACAAATTTGAATACATCTTAAATTAACTTTTGAAAAATAATGATTTTAAAACAAAACTTTAAATTACAATTCATACATATTTAAACTATCAATAGATTAAATTAAATTTCAAAACAAATCCAAATTATAACATATACATACATATATATTACAATTTGAAAATTCAATCTTTTATTTAAAACAAAAGATCTCCTATTCACAATATATATCAAATATATATATTATAAATAGAATAAAATTTATTAGCTTTGAAAAATAATTCTTATAAACCTTAAATTGTTATAAAGATATTGATCAAAATTACCAGATTAAATATTTATTAACCTTTAAAAGATTAGATTTATCAATTTAAATTAAAATTACAAAGAAAAATTATCAAATCAATTTAATTATTAATACAGATTATTAAATTAATATTGCCCAAAATTCTGGGTCGTTACAATCCTCCCCCCTCAAAAGAATTTCGTCCTCGAAATTTAAAAGCAAAGGTAATTTAATAACCTAGCAAAGATTTTAATTTCAAACAGCAAAGCATACCTATTAACCAGTAACTAACAACCATAGCAATCAATCAAACAAACAAACCTAACTAATTATCCTGACACAAATCAGAATAAATCTTCTAATACTATCTAGAGTTTCCCAAGTAAAAATCACTGGGAGACTCGCTCTACAGAAGCTAACAAACTACACCACTAAAATCCATAGCTTCTCTCATCACCAGATCTATCAATCTGAACAGAACATTAGACTATACTCAAGTTTAACACAACTTCCAAATCCAACTGGACTGCAGATTCCACAACCAACAATGAATCATACACGTATTCCTTCAGAGATACGTGAAATACAATAAATTCTAGCTATCCAAACTGGCAATTCAATCTTATCCAATCAAAAACACAGATAAGAAATCTCAAATGCCTCAGCACTAGCCATTCAATTACTGTTCTCTTAACCAGAGAAATCTTAACAACAATGAAGTCTTCAACTTCGAATTCCAAATCCCTTATCTCATATTTGCATAACTCAACAGACAAATCCTGGGCTGCCAATCCTCTTGATCAGCTCAACCTATGTTGATGCTCCCAGAAACAACTAGACCAAAACAAACCAGTTTCTGGATCCTACTCAAAAGAAAAGCCTTCCAAGATCCGTCGAAATCCAGAACACAAGCTCTACTTCCCAAGCAATAGAAAACTGAACTTGCTTCCTTCCTTGTACAGCTGCTACCTTGCTTTCGCTACATAACTCTGATTTATGAAATAGATGCGAATACTGTTGATGAACACGAATACAAACCTATCCAATATATCCTGGAAAACTTTGTTCATCAAATCCATAAAATCTGAGTGACACATCTGACTCGGTCACACATCCTTATAACAGAAATCCAAACTCAAAAACTAGATCTGACCAATCCAAATTCCAAAGATTCTGAGCTCCTACACCAACTCTACTACTAGGCTAACTACCAAAATCGCTTTTGAAACCAAAATAATATGGAACTCAACTCCAAATGCAGACAAACTTCTGACTACATCAGTAGCTCTGACTTCTACACGAGAACCCTCAATCTCCAACAAAAGATTGCTCAAGAAAAATTCCAAATTAATCGCAAGTCACTTTTGCGATCCTACCTAGTTCGGAATCCAAAGAAACTGTCCTCTCTTTACTGATTAGAACAGCCTTAGGCTTTTCCAAACAAGGTTAACCCTTCAATAAAACTTCACCATCTGCCCGGACTGCTGATAGAAGAACCACAAATATTCCTGAACCATCGGAGAAACAAGTCGCACTACTGCTTCCAAACTCTACTCAAAGATATTGCGAAGCCAAAAGACCTTCTCGTCAGCTTACCAAATCACTTCGAGTTGTACTGCTACCACAGCTAACCAAAGACTTCTAATCCAAAGGTTTCTCGAAAACCAAAACTATCAACAAACCACACAAAAGACCTTCGAGATGGCAGACAACCACTCAAGAAATTCGGGCTCCAAACCAAGCATCAACAACCCGCTCTCCTTGAGAAATGACAAATGAGACCATGCCGAAGCGAAACAACTTATAGACCTTAGTCTCATATTACAAAGCAGACAACCTCTATGCTAAAGATCCAGACAACTTCTACACAGACGAATCTTCCCTACATCAGCTTAAAACTGCTCCTCAACCACTTCTAAAACTGCTTCAAGAGAAAACATCTTCGGAAATACCAAGGATACTGCATCTCATCACGCAGTCATTAAGATATCATCACTTACTTCTTCACTTCCATCAGATCCAAACTTACACTTCAAAGATGGACTCCGAATCTTTTAAAAGATTTCCTTCGGATATCAGAGAAATCCTTACTCCAAACTACAAATTTCACTCGAGACGGTATTAGGTCTACAGTCTCGACAAATACTTCCAACCTCAACATATGGACCTTTCCATTAGTGGTAGTCATGTTACACACACACACCACTACTCCATCTACCTCTAAAAATTATGTTGGAAAATCCAAACAGAAAACCCAACCGATCAGGTATATATATATATATATATATATATATATATATATATATATATAGTTATATATAAAAATACAAGTACGCTCTCTCAAGAAAGACACACTCCAGAGCCTAGGTATTCACTCAACCTAATGCTCTGATACAAAATGAAACGACCCGTCTCCCTACCTCCAGGAAGATGCGTCACTAGTGAAGTAAGAAAGGGATAGAAGAAGAAAAGAAAGAGAAAGAAGAAACACAACAACAACAGAGAACTCACAGTGGAACGAATGAAATATAATATATCACATAAAATATTGCATAGTATCATATTACATCAGAGTACACAACTTAAACAACACATATTAGACAGTTATAAACATCTGTCTAACTATACAACACAAGATACACAAGATACAGATACCATACAAAACCCAGCGGAACCATAATATATCTACACGTGGAAGCCTCCTGCTCTATATCTCCTCCAGAATTCATCAAGCAAACCTGAATCACTTGACTATTCATACATAATATGAGTACCCAAGAGTTTAATAAAACAGAAAATAAACACTCGGGTCAGACAGGGGTCTGGTGTGAGTAAACGGGTTTAAAATTGCGTAACTATAGAAAAACCTTTGAAAAGAAAAGGTATCACCTAAGACTTCCCACACATAAACATGGAAAAAATTTTACCTTACGCTAACCAAAACATTTGATAGGAAATCCAGTGATATTATAATAGTGTATAGGGTTTTCAAGTAAATAAGAAATAGCCGAAATTGTTACATCTATTAAATTCCAGCTACTAGCCACAAAAGTGGGTACTACAAACAAAACCCTAGGGTCGCGTAGGAAGAATGGGTTTCTATCAATGGCAGGGCTACCGGGGTACTGCCCATCACAGTACGTGGCCTAGATGAACGTACCGAGGAGCCACCCTAACTCTCCTACAACACAAGGCCGGAACTATCCCTTACTAGACAGTCCCAAACAAGACCACCCCATGGTTGGCGCGACCAACCACACACTAAGCCAAAATAGAAAGGGACCTCTAGACAGGGGTAAATCTCGTCCTACTTGGGCATGACCCACTTAACCTTGCTGCACCTCCCCTGTTTTAGCCATTCCCGGTTGATGAGGCTTGAGGCTGCGATTACCTTTATAGAACACATCTATCTTAGAATGCTCATTGTCCACCTGATGATGTTCTGAAAGCATTCAATCTATACAAGTTCGTTCCGGGTTCGAACGAAACCAAAGGCACTATCTCGTTGCACTCATTTTGGAATCACCCTCAGTGTCAACGACCATAGCCCTTGCACTCTAAATCACCATCTCGAATCTATAAGTACTATTTTTTCAAACTCATTACGGAATCACCCATAGAGTTATACTGACGTATAGTTCTTACACCTCGAGTCTTCACTTGCTCCACTTGGATTCACGACCTAACGTTTAATTGGAATCGATGTGGTTTTCGGATCCCAAATATGGAAAACCCGATCCCGGTCTCACCGAAACCAAACGCCATTTTAATGTCCAAGTTGTTCTTAAGGGTTAAAACATTTAAACTTATATTCAGGATGATATGAACAGATAGATGAATCACATTATCACAATAGGTAATTCATAACAAATATTCATCTCACAAAGCAGCATATCACATATCAGAGATATCCAAATCATCCAGTATCAACCAAACACCCAATATCAATCATCCAATATCAATCAATCAATATCAATCAATCATCCAGAGCAGAATTGATTAACTATAAATCAATTGGATTACCTTAATCCTCTTTATTTATTTATTCCAAATAAATAAATTAATCATCTCTTAATGATCTTTAATTAATCTTCCTTGATTAATTATCTTTAATTACATTTAAGTAATTAGCCTTAACCATATACAGTAATTAACCTTTAATTACTATCATTAATTACAATAATTAATGATCCTTCATTTACTTCCTTTAATTAATCAACTATAATTAATTACGTTAATCCTTAATTAATTACAATTAATTAATCACACTTTAATTAATTACTTTTATTAATCAACCTTGATTAATACCATTAATTACATTAACTAATGATCCTTATTAATAATTAATTAAATAATTAACTTGTAATTAATCATCTTATTAATCATAACAGTAATTAATAATTTGTAATAACTTATCTTAATTAATTAACTTCTTAATTAATTATATTAATCCTTGATTAATTAATCTAATTAATTAATCTTTAATTACTTCATTAAGTAATTATTATTCAATTAAATTAATAAATAATCCTTAATTAATTACTTTATTAATTAATTACATTTTAATTAATTACCTTTGGTAATTAATCTTAAATTTAATCTCATTAATTAATTAATCAAATTAATTAATTAACTAAAATAATTAAGTAATTAACCCTTAATTATTTACATAAGTAATTATCTTCTAATTACTTTCATTAATAATCTTGATTACTTTCTTAATTTAATTACCTAACAAGTAATTAATTCCATTATTAAATAATCTTTAATTCTTTAATTAATTAATTACTCCATAATTAATTAATTTCAAAACAATTATATTAATCAATTCCTCAATTAATATCATCAAGTGATTATCCATTAATCACTTCAACTTTAATTACTCCCATGAGTAAGTTCCACTAATTACTTCCATAAGTAATTACTTCCATTCTTAATTACATTCAATAACTAACCACTAATTACTTCATTAAGTAATTGCACTTAATTAATCCTAATTAAGTGGTTATTTAAAATTAAATAAACAATTAAGTAATTATTTAAAATTAATTAAACAATTAATTAATTAACATCTTATATTTTCAAAATCCTTAAATAATTAAGAAATAATCTTAATTAATCTTTTTTACTTATTAATAAATCACATTTTAATTAAGTATCTTTAAGTTCATATCAAAATAAATTAATCATAATTATCTACATAAATAAATTATTTGAAATTAAATCAAATTTAAATAACTTAAAGACAAATTATACTATTTGGATTTCAAAATTAAAATAATAATCTTATTTGAAAATAAGGCTTTTAGAAACAAATTTCAAAATTAAAAACATTTTAAACATCTAATTTAATCTTATTTATTTCAAATAAACTTTAAAATTTTAGTTTTAAATCATTACTTAAAATTTAAACTTAAACTTTGATTTAATATTTAAATTCAAAACATTCTTTTAAATTGAACTTCAAAATTTAATTAGATAATTACTTATAAAGAAATCATCTTTAAACAATTTAAATTTAAAATAAATTCAATTTACACTTTTAAAAGGTTTTATTAACATTTTTTTCAAGAACAAGTCCTTAAATGGTAAACAAACTTCCTTTATAAAAGCTTTGAACTCAATTTTATTCAACAGCAGGTTTTAAGTTTGCAACTTTCATTATTACAGTGCTTAACATTATACAGTATCTACCCAGAAAAACACGACCCTAAGAAATCGAGAAAAACACGGTAACATCACTAGTCTTCCGCGAAGCAACCCAGCACCTCCCTTCTTCGAGTCGAACCATAGAAAACACGATCTCTACTCCGAGCTTCCCATGAAAACCCCTTCTCACAGAATCGGCATGCACACGAACTCGCACGGTGTACGTGCCCACCGTCTCCGGCCAATCCAGGTCATCGCGACCATCAACGTCGATCACCTGAACCCATGCGAGCTAGAAACCAAACCCAGATACAACCATTTGAACATGAATCAAAATTGGACCATCCACATGAAAAACTATAGAAACAACAAACCACAAACCCACTGCCTCCCACGATCGCCACCACCGGCAGCTCCAACGACCACTCTAGAACATCGCCGCAACCTTCACGCCACCATCCCCTACGTTGCGATCGACTCCGGTACCTTAACCAAGTCGTGACAACTTCTAAAGCTAAGCCGAAACCCAAACTAACCAAAACCCTAATTCGATCCAATTCGAACAAATCTCTCATTAGAAAAATTATTGAACAATTTTCCCAACATCTACAACCTATAAACATGCTTCGGTCATATTTAGATTACAATTCTTAAATTAACTTTTGAAAAATAATGATTTTAAAACAAAACTTTAAATTACAATTCATACATATTTAGATTATCAATAGATTAAATTAAATTTCAAAACAAATCCAAATTATAACATATACATACATATACATTACAATTTGAAAATTCAATCTTTTATTCAAAACAAAAGATCTCCTATTCACAATATATATCAAATATATATATTATAAATAGAATAAAATTTATTAGCTTTGAAGAATAATTCTTATCAACCTTAAATTGTTATAAAGATATTGATCAAAATTACCTGATTAAATATTTATTAACCTTTAAAAGATTAAATTTATCAATTTAAATTAAAATTACAAAGAAAAATTATCAAATCAATTTAATTATTAATACAGATTATTAAATTGATATTGCCCAAAATTCCGGGTCGTTACAACTGGGGAATAAAAATTCCCAATATAATATTCAGACGTCTGAATCCTACGTTTCAGACGTCTGAAACTGAAGTTCAGGGCATTCCCTGAACCTAGGCCAAAAATGGAAAAATGATTATCGAAAGCGATCGGACGAGCAACAACGACTAAGAATTAATGCCAAGCGGCAACCTAGCCTTAATGGCTCCTCGATACGCCTCGAATATTAATGTCCAAATATCCATAATAGGATTTTCATAAAATTAGACCAAAATACCAAAAATTGGAATTTTCACCAAATTAATTCAAATCTAAAGCAAATGCACATGAATAAGTGTTAGGAATTCATGCCTAACAATAAAGATAGATATAGACATAGATGTGAGATAAAAATCTCACCTTTAAACCCAAAACAAATGAAGAAGAAGCTATAGAGCAATGGCAAGAACAATCACTCTTCAATTACAACCCAACAAGCTTGAATCTAAGCTTAAAAGAGAAACATTTCCTAAGTTAGGTTTAGGAATTTCTGAAATTGAAAGGAGAATGAGTTGGGGAGGAAGAAGAGAAGGCTTACCAAAGCTTCTTTTATGAATTTGGAGCTAGAACTTGAATATGCAAAGATGATTAGGGCTTGGTTTTAATTTCACATTCCTCTCTCCATTGTTGCTAAAGCTTGAGTATTAGGAAAATAAGAATGAAGTGAAGAGGAGAGGTGGACTGAGCTAGAGTAATAAGTGGGGTTAATGGGCTGGAACCCAACACAAACCCTTAAGTGAAAAGTAGCAAAATTCTACTATCTCCAAACATATCGAAGTTTATACTCAAAAAGTTCACAAACGTCATTTTGAACTCGATGGGTGTGGTCTCGAGTCCTAATTCGACCATTTGCAAAAAATAGCTTTTCGAACAATAATCCGACTAACGATGAAATATTTAAATAAAATATTTAAATATTCAATCGTAAAATATGCAGGTTGTTACATCTATAAATCGAGAAAATGAGTCAGAATGGAAAATGGATTGCGTGCATAAGCAAAGGTGAGATCTTCTCACTCACTCAAGTTTTTTTGACCTAATTTTAAATAGTTAAATTTAACTTTGATTGACTGTGTGCTTTGATGATTAATTTATTATTAGTTATATTAGTTTAGACCCTATGCGTCGCATAATAGCGGATATATTATATTTAAACCCATATACCTCGATATTCCACCTCGAAGTGGAATTGGTATTATATATGTATTTGGAGTTGTCGATTTCCCACGTTATATAGTAGATGAGACCCTATGCGTCGCATTATAGCGGATGATATTTTATAAATCCCACATACCGCGATATTCCACCTCGAAGTGGAATGGGTATTTAATTGTTGTACTAACATCTGTGGATGCAGGGAAAAAGGTAGGAGGGATCCAACTGGATTCCCTAAATATTTGAATTTGTTTCAATGTCGTGTGTGATTATTTATAATCTGTGTATGATTATATTTGTGATTGAAATTGTTGAAGGCTATGATTTAGCCGAATATATTTTTGGTATCGTAGGATACTAGAAATATGAAATTGAATTTTTGGAATTTAAAATAAAAGATTTAAGCAAATTCATTTAAAGAATTGGGTGAATTTAAAAGAGGAAATTTAAATAGATAAACTTTTATTTTTTGAAAACTTATTGTATAAATTCCAAAATATTTGAAAAGATTTTAATAAATGGGTTTTGAATAATATTGTTTAATAGTTGAAGAATTTATTTAGAATTCGGGTTTTAAATGAATTGCAAGAGATA
Organism: Allium cepa; assembly: GCA_030765085.1. Classification (NCBI taxonomy): domain Eukaryota; kingdom Viridiplantae; phylum Streptophyta; class Magnoliopsida; order Asparagales; family Amaryllidaceae; genus Allium; species Allium cepa. The sequence continues at coordinate 90,870,844 of CM060946.1, read as the reverse complement.
AAGGAATTTATTTTAAAAGAAATTTATTTTAAAAGGAAATAAATTTAGAAATCAAATTTGGAAATTGATTTTGGTGATTGAAAATAAATCTTTGGAAAAATCAAATTTGGAAATTGATTTTTGTGTTTGAAATAAATTTGGGAAATCAATATGGAATTTGATTTGGTGTTTTGAAAATGAATTTGGAAAATCGATTTGAAATTTGTTTTCAAATGGTCGAAGTGTGAAAATATATCTTGTAAAGATATTTTGAAAATAAATAACTCGGGGAAAATTATTTGAAATCCAGTAATTATTGTGAATGTTGATTGATGGTTAAATAACCGACTATCAATATTGGCCTTTAAATGGCATTAGAATTTCGATGCGACCGGGAGTCGAATTCCAAATGGATATTCGAAACCCACATCGAACCTTTGTGATTGTGATGGATCTTTTGTTTAAGAAGATCAACGTGGAAATTATTGTGATTTGTTTGAAATCTGAATGAACACTTATTTTTAAAAATAAGCGCTCATTATTTGAATTAGCCAGGAGAGGACCTTGTGTCATAATACCTATTCCGAATAATGACAAGACGAAATGGGATTGCATTTGAAGACAGTGTTGAAGATCGGGTATTTTCGAAAGCGAAAGGATTACCTGTCGAATGTCTCTGCACCGGGTTGCTCCGGTTTAGAGATTTTATCACCCTTTGTGATGGGGATTCCGGATGTGATTAGTGAATATCTGGATTGCAAGGGCTTCTTTGAAGTGCCCTCGGTTCCGTTCGATCCTGGAACGGACTTGTGTGGATGTGTGTCTGACGTTACACCTTGAGAAGTAAAGTTGGTTTCTATCGAATACATTTCTGTTTGGTGGCGGAGATTTATTCTCTTAGCTTAACACCCTTCTTCGAGACGTATGAGCTCAGAGGTTATGTAGTTGATGGTTACTAGTGATACATTTCCAATTTGGTAATGTGGCATACGAAGTGCTGCTGATCATTTGTTGATCAAAGCATGACTTTGTGAAAAGTGTATCTTTGTAGACGAGACTTCGTCGGACCTCACACGCCAGAAATGGTCGAAACAGGAAAGATGCGGCAAGGTTATGAGGGTCCCGCCCTTTAGGGTATGTCATTTCCTTCTGGAAAAGGGTGGTATCATGGTATGGAGCCCAGATATTTAACCTATGCGGTTGCTGCAAATCTATTACACTTTATGGTTGTTGCTTTGTGGTTGAGGATCCTCGAATAAAGGTCGCAAACGACCGAGGGATGGCATACTCGTGTAGTAGTTACCTAGTTATAGAGGTAATCCGGCCTTGTGTTGGCAAAGAGCTGGTTAAGTTCTCAGGGCGTCCCTCTAGAGGCGTACCCATGTGGCAGTAGGAAGTTCCTTAGCCTTACCATTTGTTGGAAATCCAAAGAAACAATACGTACCTTGTACGGTTTTAGTTGTATAACCTGCCATGAAATGTGGTGGTAACCTGCTATTGAACATGGTAGCTATAGTAGGCATACAATAATGGTTGTATGCTGGCTAAGATTAATATTATACTTTCGAAGTGTTTTCTGCACTATGCACTAATGATAATATTAAAAAGATTTTGCGTATTAAGCATGTTTGACTATCATAAGGAGAAATCTCCTCCAGTTCTGCATTTGCATTGCGTGTGTGGCGGGGGGCCTTATGGTAGTTGCATTTTCCAAAAGCATAGCGGATTTCTTTTCCTTTTCTTTGTGAAATTGATGTCGACTTTCGGGCGTCGAGAAATCGGGTCGTTACAAATTTGATATCAGAGCATTTGGTTAAGCGACAACCTTGGCTCTGTTGGGTATTACTCATTAGAGATAGAGTCAGTAGTACTCTAGAATGAGTTTGAGTGTAATAATAGATATGAGCGTGTATTTGTTAGTGGATATAAAATTGTTTTATATTGTGTTGATTGGTTTGTTGAGTGGTATATGGATTCTGGTCGGTATAGTCTGTACAACTCTATCGATAGGGATCTCTAAACACTTGTACAGAACAATTCGACACGATATTGTTTTAAATTAGGGTAAATGAAATAATTTTACCCAGAACTATTTTGTATATAAAAGGAAATATTTTTTGTAAATTGTTATAGTATATGGCTGTTTGTTTGTTAGGAAGTGATAATATTAAATTATCATCATTGATTATGGAATAAGAAGTTGAAATCATAACTTAAAGCTGAGAAATAAAATCCATATACAAATGGGATTTGTAAATGCAAATGTGATTTATAAATTTGAAATGGAATTCTAGAGGAATATTTGGAAATGTTTTTGAAAAGATTTGAAAATTTTGAAATTTAGAAAAGGTTAAAATCCCTTTTGGTTCGAAAATAATTTTCAAAGGTTTGGAAAAATGTTTTTGGAGGGATAAAAGCACTAAACTCTTTTCGGTCGCTGGAAAATAATTCCGTTGATGATTGCGACATCGTCGGTGCTCATTTTCGAGTTTCCAAAAGAGAAATTGCTGTCAAATTATTTAAACGAAAATTTGTTTGGGAAACTGAGTTTGATTTTGGAAATTCAAAGGATAATTTGAATTGATTTCATAAATGATTTTTTGAGAGGTTGAAAAGACTCTGGAATGTTATATAAAATATTTATGGAATATCATTAAGTTGATAACTTGTAAATTTTGAAGATGTTAAAATAAAAAAATAAAAAAAAATCTAACTTAAAGAGAAGTTAGATAAAAGTAAATGTGGAAACAAAATAAGTTGGAAGGAAAATTTAATTCAAGTGGAATTAAAAATTGGAAATTGAATAAAAGAACTGAGATTGAAAATTTGAGTCAAATAAAATGACGGTATTGATTCAAAATGAAATTGAAAAACTAAGTGTTGAAGTTCGTTCCAAATATGTAAGTAAACGGAAAATTTGTCAAGTTAGAGCAAAACGAACGAAGTATTGGAATAAAAAAAATAGTAAGTGAAACGGATTGGAATGACAGAAAATATGGTTTGGAATGAATTGAATTCAGTAATTGTAAATGAAAGGTGAATTGAATTCATATGGAATTTGAAATCCAGTTTAAATATAAGTGGTTATAAACCAAAATGGTGAATTGAAAATAAATTTTGGGAATGAACAAAGGAATAAAAAAACTGAATATTGAAAACCAATTTGAATTATGAGAAATAAAATGAAGTTGTAGAATTAGTTCGAAGTGAACTAAAGATAATAAAGGTGGAAAAAAAATGGTTTGAGATAAAATGAATTGGAATTTGTAATAGATTAGTAAATGAAACTAATTTAAAATAGAGAGATGAATCGGTTGGGAATGAAAGATAATTGATAAACTTCAATATTCAGAAGGTAAACTGAATCCAAATAAATTGAAATTGTAATTTGAATTCAAATGAAATTGAAAATGCAAGATTGAATGAAAATGACTACATAACTTCAGTAGTAAACTAAAGATGGTATAAGAAGTACATATTGAAAATTTTGTAATGGAATGTGCGAAAATGATAGGCAGGATATACAGGTGTGCTAAAGGAAATGGAATTAGGATTTTGATTTCGAAGATAAAATTGAATTGCTCGACAAAACGGTATGTATTTAAATTTCAGTATGAAATTTGATGACTTTCTTGTCTAGCCGCTTGGCTATTCGTTTTCTTTTTTGAAATCTGGGGACCATGGTGCCATTTTTGTAGTCATACCGAGCTAGCCGCGCAAAGGAGACGCTGGCGAAATTTTTCAAAAATTTAGAGAGTTAGAAAAATTTTGAGAAAATTTTGAAAATTTGAAATTTTAATTTAAATTTGAATTGTTAAAGAAAACAATATTGTTTGGAATTTATGGAATATCTTGGAAAGTTAGTTGAAATGATGGTCCTTAATGAAAAGATTTGTTGGTAAGTTGAAACTGTTTGGTTTTTGGAAAATGATCAACGGGTCAAAATCATTCTTCTTAACTAGTAATTTCGGAACGAAATTCTTTTAAAGGAGGGAGGATGTGACGACCCAGAATTTTGAACATTTGAAAGCGAAATATTTAACTGATTTTAAATATTTGGAAGTTAGTTTAACTTGAATTTCAAAATTAACTATGAATTTGGCAATTTAGTTATTGAATTTAATTTATTGAAGTTGGATAAAAATTTGAATCTTCAGTTTTAAGCTGATTAAAAATATTTTTTAAGGCTTAGAAAACGTATATTGATAATACTGAAGATAATGGGAGCTTTAGAATTTAATTTGGAAATGTTTTGTTTAGTTTTGAATTTATATTGTTTAAATCGATATTTAGAAATAGCATTCCGAGGCACAGTCTCGAAATTCGACGAAACCAGTTCCATTGGATCCGTAATAATGTATTATTATCGGATTTCAATTTTCATCGTGTTTGGAGTGATCGTTTGGCCGTACGGATTATAAACGAGCTGAATTTAATTTGGAAATTCAATATAAATACTGGGTTCAAAAAGCTATCTTCTCCATACGATCGAATTTGGACTCGAAACCTTTTCCAATGCGTTCGGAATAGGGGTTTAACATTCTAAATAACTGGCGGCACGCTTCGATTGGAGATCGGTATTTTTGGCTTCGTTTTCTCAACGTTTTAAATTTGAATTTAAATTTAAACATAAATAATAATATTGCATTATAATATTATGTTAAGCCCAGGCAAACACGTATTGAAATTGTCAACACGTGTCTTACCAGATCACACACATACGTTCTAAGAGAAAAAAAATTTATCTCGTTCAAACATAAGAAATAAACGAAAATCTTTTCGTTCAAAAACTTCAAACATAATGGCCTTCTCAAATCAAAATTAAAAAGTGCCGAAGCATCTTCCTCTCAACGAAATAAAAATTGATTTCGTTTGAAATCAAGCACGACGGAGTTCGTGAAGCAAGGGCGCTCATGCGCGCGCGAATTGGATGCTATCTGGCGATCAACTGGAACGGAGCGCATGGTGATTCGTGAGGCAAACAGTCAAACTCGATCGATCTGGGTTGGTCGGCAAAAGCGACATCGAGTCGCGATCTCGACTCGGCTATTGATTTCATCTTCGATTTGGGTGGAAGCGAAGGTATCGAGACGATGGGGTTCGGGTGGTCGAAGCCGCATCAGGTGATGATCGAGCTCGCGATTGGGGAAGCAACTGGAAAGGAAATCGGGGCCAATCGAAATCAAAGTGGAAGTCGTCAGGCTCGACGAGGAAGTTGCTGGCATGGCGGTGTCATGGTGGCCGCAAGTTCGAAGGATGATCTGGAAGCAGCAATCGTGGACTAGGGTAGGGCAGATGCAGATGAGTTCTAGCTAGCCTGGGAGGTATCAGATTTCTGTTCTTACTGAATTTTATAAACATATGTATATGTTTATTTAGAAAAACAGAAAATAATTACGGATAATTATAAAAGTTGGAAAATGGTAAATAAAATTTTATACAATGAAATTATAAACATACTGTAGGGTTTATGTAAATACAGATTTCAATATATATATAAATCTTTTAAAACAGGAAGTTTTATTTGTCAGAAGATTTTACATGCAGAAAAGGAATTTTAAAAAAAAATTAGGGTAATTAAATTTGTTTGATTTACTTGTTTAATTTATTTTAGAAATTGTTAAAAGAAATTTAGTTTTACATTTAAATTTTTAGTTAAATAAATTTATAAAAAAAGAATTTGTTTAAAATTAAAAATATTAGTTTTAAATAAAACTATAAGATAGTTAACTATTAAAAAAAAATTGATTGTTCGATTTATTTTGAATATTAATAATTGTATAAATTGTTTATACAAGGTCTATAAATCGAGAAAACGAGTCAGAATGGAAAATGGATTGCATGCATAAGCAAAGGTGAGATCTTCTCACTCACTCAAGTTTTTCTGACCTAATTTTAAATAGTTAAATTTAACTTTGATTGACTGTGTGCTTGGATGATTAATTTATTATCAGTTATATAAATTTAGACACTATGCGCCGCATAATAGCGGATGATATTATATTTAAACCCATATACCGCGATATTCCACCTCGAAGTGGAATTGGTATTATATATGTATTTGGAGTTGTTGATTTCTTGCATTATAGAGCGGATGGGACCTTATGCGCTGCATAATAACAGATGATATTTTATAAATCCCATATACCACGATATTCCACCTCGAAGTGGAATGGGTATTTAATTGTTGTGCTAACATCTGTGGATGCAGGGAAACATGTTTGAGGGATCCAAATGGATTCCTCAAATATTTGAATTTGTTTCAATATTGTGTGTGATTATTTATAATCTGTTTATGATTATATTTGTGATTGAAATTGTTGAAGGTTATGATTTAGCCGAATATATTTTTGGTATCGTAGGATACCAAAAATATGAAATTGAATTTTTGGAATTTAAAGTGGAAGCTTTAAGCAAATTCATTTAAAGAATTGGGTGAATTTAAAAGAGGAAATTTAAATAGATAAAGTTTTATTTTTTGAAAACTTATTGAATAAATTCCAAAATATGGGGATAAAAATTTAATAAATGGGTTTTGAATAATATTGTTTAACAGTTGAAGAATTTATTTAGAATTCGAATTTTAAATGAATTGGAAGAGAAAGGAATTTATTTTAAAAGAAATTTATTTTAAAAGGAAATAAATTTAGAAATCTAATTTGGAAATTGATTTTGGTGATTGAAAATAAATCTTTGGAAAAATCAAATTTAGAAATTGATTTTTGTGTTTGAAATAAATTTGGGAAATCAATATGAAATTTGATTTGGTGTTTTGAAAATGAATTTGGGAAATCGATTTGAAATTTGTTTTCAAATGGTTGAAGTGTGAAAATATATCTTGCAAATATATTTTGAAAATAAATAACTGGGGGAAAATTATTTGAAACCCAGTAATTGTTGTGAATGTTGATTGATAGTTAAATAACCGACTATCAATATTGGCCTTTAAGTGGCATTAGAATTTTGATGCGATCGGAAGTCGAATTCCAAATGGATATTCGAAACCCACATCGAACCTTTATGATTGTGATGGATCTTTTGTTTAAGAAGATCAACGTGGAAATTGTTGTGATATGTTTGAAATCTGAATGAACACTTATTTTAAATAATAAGCGCTCATTATTCGGATTAGCCGGGAGAGGACATCGTGTCATAAAACCCATTCCGAATAATGATGCGACGAAATGGGATTGCATTTGAAGACGGTGTTGAAGACCGGGTATTTTCGAAAGCGAAAGGATTATCTGTCGAATGTCTCCGCATCGGGTTGCTCCGATGTAGAGATTTTATCACCCTTTGTGATGGGGATTCCAGACGTGATTAGTGAATATCTGGATTGCAAGGACTTCTTTGAAGTACCCTCGGTTTTGTTCGATCCCGGAACGGACTTGTGTGGATGTGTGTATGATGTTACACCTTGAGATGTAAAGCTGGTTTCTATCAAATACATTTCTGTTTGGTGGCGGAGATTTATTCTCTTAACTTAACACCCTTCTCTGAGACGTACGAGCTCAGAGGTTATGTAGTTGATGGTTACTAGTGATACATTCCCAATTTGGTAACGTGGCATACAAAGTGTTGTTGGTCATTTGTTGATCAAAGCATGACTTTGTGAAAAGTGTAGCTTTGTGGACGAGACTTCGTCGGACCTCACACCCCGGAAATGGTCGAAACAGGAAAGATACGGCAAGGTTATGAGGGTCGTGCCCTTTAGGGTATGTAATTTCCTTCTGGAAAATGGTGGTATCATGGTATGGAGCCCAGATATTTAACCTATGTGGTTGCTGCAAATCTATTACACTTTGTGGTTGTTGCTTTGTGGTTGAGGATCCTCGGATAAAGGTCGCAAACGACCGGGGGATGGCATACTCGTGTAGTAGTTACCTAGTTATAGAGGTAACCCAGCCTTGTGTTGGCAGAGAGCTGGTTAAGTTCTCGGGGAGTCCCTCCAGAGGCGTACCCATGTGGCAGTAGGAAGTTCCTTAGCCTGACCATTTGTTGGAAATCCAAAGAAACAATACGTGTCCTGTACGGTTTTAGTTGTATAACCTGCCATGGAATGTGGCGGTAACCTGCTATTGAACATGGTAGCTATAGTAGGCATACAATAATGGTTGTATGCTGGCTAAGATTAATATTATACTTTCGAAGTGTTTTCTGCACTATGCACTAATGATAATATTAAAAAGATTTTGCGTATTAAGCATGTTTGACTATCATAAGGAGAAACCTCCTCCAATTCTGCGTTTGCATTGTGTGTGTGGCGGGAGGCCTTATGGTAGTTTCATTTTCCAAAAGCATAGCGGATTTCTTTTCCTTTTCTTTGTGAAAATAACTATTTTTAAGATCCCACACCAGTCCCACGACTGACCTAGAGTTTATTGTTCCCTTTCTAAACTCTGGGTGCCCATAATTTTCCACACGGGCAGCTTAGAGTCAGGTTACCAGTTATTCAGAAGCGAAGTCAGAGAAGAGATGCTGTGGAGATCACGAGCAAGATGGATAGCGAAGCGTATCATTATACTATGTAGTGTCCGTTGCATTTGCGTAATTGCGAGTCAAATATTTCTTGTACACAAGTTATTATAGCTGCTAGTATTGTATTGTGTCATTTTGAACTTTGATGATGTATGTATAAACTAATATAGTGCTTTTGTTTTAAAGATTATTCATTTATCTATTATATTTGTTCTGCTGCGAAATGTGAGATTCTATTATTGTTTCTGCTTCTTCTATCTTCTTCTTCTTTAAACACTAACGGTTCGGTTTTCCGGCATTCGACTGTGTGGCATTCGATACAGTGGACGTATTGATGTCGACTTTTGGGCGTCGAAAAATCGGGTCGTTACAGTTTTTGTGTTGAAAGAATTTTCTGTTCAACAAAACATTAGTCCCTTTACAAAATTTTACTGCATATAGTTTCGATGTTTTCAATGATATTTGTGTACCTGTACTTCAATTCAAATATTTCATTTCATCCCTTATTATTATTTATTTATGGAGGTAAGGATTATGGGCTGATGTTTACAAAATGCATCACAAATTCATTATTGAGTATTAAGCTATTAATATTTTATATATTTTAGGTTGGGGCGTCGACTCCAAGATGACTTGAGATGAAGCGCTTGAAATTAACAGCATTTCAAGCAGGATTGCCAAACCCGATGTTAATTGAAGTGCATAATACAATTTCACTTTAGTCACTATCATGATATATTAATCTTTCTATGCTATTTTGTTTAAAAGTTTAATAATCATATATTATTTTAATTGAACCGAATACTGGTGGTTTCTTTAAGCAGCTATAATGATGCAGTTTTTATAATACCGGTGATTCAACAATTAACCTTTGTAAAAGCAACTGAAAATTTTAGGGTTTTCCTCAGCCATGGGGGAAAATCTATCTCCCCATAGAAATCTCTCTCATCTTTCTTTCTCAAGGCATCAAAACAGACCACCAGAATCTCACATCAGAGAATCAAGCAATGGAATCATCATAGATAAAGATGGGTTCCAACTAGTTCAATCAAGATCACAAAAGAAACGACAACCCTATATGCCCGGTTTTCTAAGAAATCAAAAGGGTAATAATACTGAAGTAAAGAAGACAGATGGTCAGAATTCAACCATCCATCCTCCGATTATAAGAAATCAATCACATCAACTGCGGAAACCCACAAATTTCTCTCTGAATAAGGAGCAGGGGCAAAAATCTTAGGCTGAAATCGTTTTTGAGCAATCTAAAGAACCAAATGATGATAAATGCAATCTTTAAACTATTGCTCCCATCAAAATCAACAGTAAAAAATATGGTTTGATAAAAGAATCTGTCTGTAAAAGAGCGATTGATTCCTGGAGCAATTCGATTTTGGTTTATGTTGTTGGTACCAAACCATATTATATGTTTTTCAAAACATATATTCAACGTGTATGGAAGCCTGTTGGAGAATTTGAAATTTTTACCAGAGAAAATGGGTTCTTTACTGTCAAATTCAAAGAAGTTCAAGATTGCAATTCAATCATCCAGAATGGCCCATTCTTTTATAACGGAAAGCTCATCATAATGAGAAGATGGTCTGAATCCCTAAACATGGATAGGGACCTCCTCAGTATGATGCCAATATGGGTTAAATTACCCAATGTAAATCTCAAATTATGGGATCGTGAAGCATTCAGTGTAATGGCCAGCATTATTGGAAAACCCATAAAAATGGATGCAGCTACAACCTTGAAAATGAGATTGAATTATGCTCGTCTTCTGGTGGAGGTATCTGCAGATGATGAACTTCCTCAAGAAATAAATCTTACACTATACAATGGAGAAAACATCACTCAAAAGATTGAATACGAATGGGTACCACCTAAGTGTAGTATCTGTAAATGCTTTGGACACATTAGAGAACAATGTGTCTCAGTACAAAGGTGGGTACCCAGAGGTCACAATCAAAGTAAAGTTAATGTCACTGATCAAGAAAATGTTGCAGATATAACATTTCAAGAAGTACATCACAACGAAGAGATACTAAAAGAATCAAGAAATCAAAAGAATAACGATCGAATCAACCAGAAAGGTATCATCTTCAATCAAGAAACTACGTCTCATTTGCTCACTGATCAAGATGACCAGATCACTGCTTCGGAAGTCCATCATTGAGAAAGCATAATAGAAAATTCAAAAGATAGTTCGCGACACAGCTCAAAGGAGGGTATCAGTAATAAAGAGGTCTTTAACTCTGAAATCCCTCCCATTTCAGAGTTATGTTTAATTACAAATAATCATAATAAAGACTCAAGCAACATCCCGTATTTACATTCCAACCAGTGTCCTGAATATAATATGGAGAGCGAACCTCCATCAGATTATGCTGCAGAAGTTGAGGACAATGTTGGCATCCACTCAACCTTGCCTCGCATTGCTGAGGAGTTTGACATCTCTCGCATTCAAATCCCAGAGAGTTATATTGCATCAACATCTGATAATGCTATAGTGGAATCTGAAAAGCAATTTGATATATCAGTATTACATATTCCCAAAACTAAAGAAATTGGTAAATATAAGAGTACAAAAAAAGATAAGAAAGCTTTTGCGCAAAAATACATATCAATCAAACCAGACTGGAATGAAATGATCACAAGGATTAAAGCTAAAAGCTCAGAGAAAAAGAAGAAGGGTAAGGGTAGCAGTGTATCAGGTTCAATCTGAAACCCTGTATACTTTTTTTACTTTATCCTCTTTTTATTATTTTTATTATGTCTATCATAGCCTGGAATGTTAGGGGTATGAATTCCCCTGCTAAACAAACTGACATTTTAAATATGGTCAGAGTTTACAAACCATCTGTTGTTGTACTTATTGAAAACAAAATGGATGATACCAATATAGAGAAATTCTGTTTCAAACTCTCCAATAACTGGAAATCTATAAACAATAATGATTGTGGTAATAAAGGTAGAATCTTTGTTATATGAGATTTCTAACATTTGGAATTTAGTTAATGTCAATAAGGATATTCAATTTATTGATTGCAATTTCAAAAATGTTGGTGGTTTCTCCCTCCAAATAACCAATATATATGGTAGTAACTTTGAAAATGAGAAGAATAGTTTATGGTATAGATTAAAAGCTCTTAGTCAAAACTATGATTTCCCTTGGATTATTTTAGGTGACTTTAATACTGGTTTTCACGTTAATGAAAATTTGGTGGTAATAAAATCCCCCACGGTAAGCTTGAAAAAATTAATAAATTTTTAATTGAAACTGGGCTTATTGAACCTAAGATGTTTGGCAATAAATACACTTGGAAATCTGGAAAAGTGAAAAACATTCATTGCAAACTTGATAGAGTATTAATTAATGAAAAGTTTTGTTCTTTCTTTCCAAACTTTTGTTGTTACTCTATTGAGCAAAACACAAGTGATCATACCCCTTTACTGATAAACTTCTTTCATAATCAAACTAATAATAATATTAAAGCCACCCCTTTCAGATTTAAAAATGGTTGGGTTTTAAACAATGACTATAATGAAATGATTAAAGATTGTTTTACTTTTTCTAATAATGGTTCTTATCAGTCTCAGTTCATCATGTTTCTTAAAAACACTAAAAATATAATTAAAACTGGAACAGGAATAGCTTTAGTGAAAATGACTGTTTAAATAAATTAAGAGAGGAAGGAAAATTGTTACAGAAGCTTGCTGATGGTAACCCTGATAATACCGATATTGTTGACAAGTTCTTTTCTAATCAAACTAAGCTTTCTCAAAAAAAAAATATAAACACTATCAATTTCAAGCAAAAAGCTAAAGTAGACTGGCTTACTATGGGAGATGAGTGCACCAAATTTTTTCATGCTAAAATGAGTTGCAGGAAGCACATCAACAACATAGGTAAAATTATTAATAGCAAAGGTGAATGCATAAATGACTTTGAAAAAATTGTCAATGAAGCTATTTCCTACTACTCTCAGTTGTATTTTTCTGACTCAAATGAAACTGAATTTCCCAATATTGTTTGTAAGAATGTGTTAAATGATAATGCTGCTGATATTTTATTAGCTCCTGCTGATATTGATGAAATCAAAGCTATAATTTTCAATGCTGGTGATAAAAAAGTCCCGGTCCAGATGGTTTCAATGCAAAATTTTTCAAAACTCATTGGGAGAATATCAAAGATCATATTTCTAAAGTTGTTAATGAATTTATGAATGAAGGTAAATTGCTTAAAAGTTTTAATCACACTTTTATTACCTTAATTCCTAAAAACAAAAATCCAACTTGTATTGAAGATTACAGACCAATATCTTGTTGCAATTTTATTTACAAAATCATTTCTACTATTTTAAGTAATAGAATAAAACTGTTTCTCCCCTTTTTAATTTCTGAAAATCAATGTGCTTATATACCTGGCAGATTAATATATGAAAATTCCTTGTTAGCACATGAAATGGTCAGGGATTTTAATAATAAAAAAGGGGACAAAATGTGTCTTAAAGTTGATCTCCAAAAAACATATGATAAAGTTAATAGAAAATTTATAATTCACATCATGAAATGCATGAATTTTCCTGATAAATTTTGTAAGTTAATTTTTGAATGCACTAATACACCTAACTTCTCTATTTTATTTCAAGGTAAACCTGAGGGTTTTATCAAAAGCAACAGGGGCATAAGACAGGGAGACCCTCTTTCTCCCTATCTTTTTACCTTAGCTATGGAATATTTTTCTATCCTTATTGATATTAAAACTATTACAAACAACATATCTCCAATAAATAAAGTACAACCATGCATTACTCACCTGATTTATGCTGATGACCTTTTGTTGTTCTCTAAAGCTAACAAAAATAATGCAGAGGCAATCAGTCAAGTTTTTGAAAATATGTACAAATATCCTGGTCTTAAAATTAATGAATTTAAAACAAAGGCATATTTCAGCAAATATTGCAGGTACAAAAAAGATGTTTTGGATGTTCTTAAAGTAAGTGAAGGTAATCTTCCTATTAAATACTTAGGCCTTCCTCTATCTGCTAATCAAATCAAAGATAGCGACTGTTCCCATTTAATAGAAAAAATTCGAAACGGAATGGAAACTTGGTCATGCAAACTTCTATCCGTTGCTGGTAGAATTGAGCTAATTAAAACTGTTGTTTATGCTATTATTCTATACTGGTTTCAAACACATCATATTCCTACTGCTACTATTAAAAAAATTGAAAACAGATGTGCTGAATTTCTTTGGAGAGGAAAATATCATAAAATCAGTTGGGACAAAGTTTGTAGGCCCAAAAATGAAGGTGGACTTGGGATCCGAAATCTTAGTGATCTTAATTTAACATGTCAATTAAAAATTTTTTTGAGATTTATAAGCAGTGGTTCTTTATGGACAAAATGGATGTCTTGCAAATATCTTAAAAATGAAAACTTCTGGACTATTTTACCAAAAAATAACCAATCCAATGCCTGGAATCAAATTTTAAAATGCAGAGTTTTGGAAAATCTTTAATTCAAAGAAATTTTAAAGCTGGGCATGAAACTAGTCTTTTGTTCGACCCTTGGTTTCAAAATGACTCTTTTATTAATAAGGTTGGCTGGAATACTCTTACTATTTGTGGTGAAGATAATTGTGACGCCCCACCTCTATACCCACGCTAGCAAAGAGCATTAATAGATAATACCGTCTGCTAACACGGAGAATAAGGCTGGATAGGAGCGACCATGTGTAATCTTACCTTAACAATTTACTAAATACGTCGAAAAGTAGAATCACATTAAAATTTGACCTATTCAATAAATATTTAAAGCAAAACTACAATGGCTATAGGATCTACCAGAAGAAAATATAACAACTCAAATGTAATTCACATCACAGAACAGTCGATCATAATATACACATAAAAAAATACACAACAGAGTATACAAAATAATACATGTCAAGTGGTACAGGAGACCACAATATACAGACGAGACGAAAAAATATAAATATCAGAGTTACAACAGATAAGGACCACAAAAGACGCTATAACAAAATGAAGCTAGCGAATAGCCCATGCGGAAGCAAAATAGGCTAAGTCCCAAAAGCACCCAACCTGAAACATCTCGGTCTGACCCGAGTATAAAATACACGGGTCAGTCTAGATAACAAATCAGTTAGATAAACTGAACAATAATAAACCAGCAAGGTCATACAGTATAACAAATATCTCTAGAGGAGATAACACAATCATCAACAAGAGATGAATCATATAGAACAAGCCTCATATCATCGGCAACATATAGAAACAAAGGATACAAATATCCCAAAACAAGCCAAAAGGCAAATAGCAAATACCAATAAGGTATACAAGTTCCACAAGGTAATCGTTATACATCATGCGGCTCATAATGACCAACACCGAAGGGCGATACCAAGGGAATATACATATGAATGAAACATCAGAAAATTGCTCGAGCTCAGTACTGTACAAATAAGGATCCATAAGCCCGAAGGCTCCAAACCCAAGTATCACCCGTGCGGCACATAAGGCCAACATCAGAGCGAAACTATATAGGGCAACACACCCGAAGGCACACACCCGAAGGCAACAAACCTAGGGAGAAAATCCGAAGACACCATCCCAAAGGCAACAAACCGTAGTGGTGAAGGTCGTAGACCCAGTACTGGACACCACTAACTGGCGGAATGTGTCACAACTCTCGAAAAGGAATCCGAAAAGTGTTAACGTATGTCCCATAACCACTCGTTCGCACTAAACGGTTTACTATCCGTCAGTCACTTTCACACTCAAAGCAGTACAAATTTACCTCATATCATCGGTAAACTAAACCCGAAGGTCAAAACGATCAATTGAATAGGTCGGGGATTAATCAGAAGGATAAACGCACAGATTCATGGTCCGTGTTTTGCCCAACCATTTAATCACCCTTCCACTTCGCTCGACGTGCGAAAGTGTGTGTTTAAATAGAATTTATAAATTGGAGAAACGAGTTTTTAAATACGATTCAGAGGGATTATTTATAAAACCCGTGATTGAAGTCAAAAATAAGTTATCAAAATCAAAGATCCAATAACAAACACTAAAAACCAACTTGAATCGATAAAATCCAGAAAATCAATCAAATATGCAAAATAGGCAAAACAGGCAGAACAGAGCAGGTCGGTCGACCGGACTACAAGGCTCGGTCGGCCGGCCAGATGCAGGAAACAAATATGGCTCGGGGAAGCAGGTCGGTCGACCGGCCCAGGGCGTTCGGTCGGCCGAAGGCTGTTTTCCAGCACTTCTTGCCCTTATCAAATGAATTCCAAATCTTTTTCAAATCAAAGCAATAGCACATGAATATTTGTTAGGAAATCATACCCAACATCAATGATAGCAAGAGAGGTAGATGTGAGTTAAAAACTCACCTTTTTACACAAAACAAAGAAGATGAAGAAGCACAAATGCAAGGAATCAACCAATTACACTCCACTTCAACACTACAAGCTTCAATCTAGAATCAAAGCAAGTATTTCCTAAGTTAGGGTTAGGAAATTACTGAAATTGAAGAGGAGAAGAGATGGAGAAGATGAAGATGAAGCTTACCTATCCTTCTCTTTGAATTTGGAGCAAGAATTTGGATTATCAAGAGCAACTAGGGCTTGGGAGTTTCTATTTCCTCTTCCTTTCCCCCATTTCAGTTGGAGCTTGAGTTTAGAAGTGAAGAGGAGTGGGAATGAATGAATGGGAGGAGATGGGCTGAGTTAGAGGGTTAAGTGGGGTTTGGGGCTGAACCCAAAGCTAAAGCCCAACTAGAAAAGGTAGCCAAAATTTCACAAACTCCAAACATATCAAAGATTATACTCAAAAAGATCGCAAACGCCATTTTGGACTCAATGGAAATGGTTTCGAGTCCCAATTCGGCCGTTTGTAGAAAGTAGCTTTTCGGACCATAATCCGACAACGACGCTATATTTAAATAAATTATTTAAATACGCAACCGATATATATATGCGGGTTGTTACACTAATGCTCGTATAAATGTCATTATTAAAAATAATCATTGGCAACCCCAACTTCATCCAATTACTAATCCACATAAAAATTCTATTATGAATATTCCCTTAGATCATGATAATGAAAGTGATTACTGGGAATGGTTAGCTAGCAATAATGGTAAATTTTCTTTCAGAAAAACCTGGGAGCACATCAGAAATAAACAGCCTATTGTGGAATGGTATAACTGCATTTGGAATAGCGTGAATAATCCAAAGATGGCTATCTGCACATACTTTGCTACTAAAAACAGATTGCCAACTCTGGATATTATCAATAAGTGGGGCATAAATAATTCCTCACTCTATTCCTTTTGCAATTTATCAAACGAAACAGCGACTCGCTTATTTTTTGAATGCAGCTACAGTTATTACATATGGAGTCAAATCAAATCTAAGTTGATGATGAATAATACAAACAGCATGGATCTAACTCAAATCATCAGAGATATCAACAATTATTTCAAAAGTAAAGCCCTTGAAAGAGATATGGTGCATGTTCTTTTAACTACTGCAGTTTATCATTTATGGAAAGAAAGGAATAACCGTACTCACAACAATAATAAGATGTCCAAAGAGCAAAGATGGAACTTTATAGAAAATGATAGCAAAATCATTCTCCAGAAATCAAATAAAAAGATCAAAGACCAGACCATATTCAATTTTCTTTCTGATTATTGGAGCAAAGAGGCTGGCAGTAAGCATATCGAGCATTATCTTCATAATCTGAAGATTTATCAAGTTGATTCCAACATTCATCAGAGTATCAATCAAGCCAACTTCGTGCATAAAACCAGCAGTTGCTCTTTTAGGGGCGAAGGTAGCTGCGAATCTATAGATCTGGGTTGCGTTAACACCAGATCTATAGATCTTAGCCACGCAACGCGCAAAGCTACCATGAATGACCAAATCAACTCAAATAGCGCTGATAGCAGCATGAGAAAGAAGTTCAACCAGAGTCTTTCTTACTGGGAGAGGGGCGAGAGTAGTAGGAGTGAGAAAACAAAGTAGATCTGTCTTCGCTTTCACTTTTCATTTTATCTGTCGCCATTGTTTTTACTTTGTTCGAGTGTGTTGTCGGCTGGTTTGTGTGTTCTTTCTATTGTTTCAGGCGTCTTCAAGTGATTCGGGTTTATCTTTTTTGATACCCGCTTTGTTGGGCTCAATTAACCTTTGTATTGTTGTAAATTTCTTGTGTGTAACTTGGATAATTTGCATATTCTTTGGGTCTATTTCTTGAGTGCCATTTCACAAAAGCATATGCTTTAAACTATTTCAGAGCAAATACTAATATTATCCAACTCACATTTTATGATCTTATAAACTCTATGCAACTCTGCATCTGTCATTTACATGGTATCCTGTACAAAGCATGTAACCAAATTGTTGAGTGTTGGGTTTGAAAATAATGAAAAGTTCTGGTGCTATAACGAGTCCATTTAAACTCAAAGCAAACCAGCTTAATTATCAAATAATTCAAACATAATATACATAAAGCACCATTAGTTACCGAATCCAAAAAAAACTATCACACCTACGCAACGATATATATATATATATATATATATATATATATATAACTGCACCGTTGTTAAACCTTTTCTGTCTGTGAATTTAAAAGGTTAATTCTCATACGTACACAGCTAAGCATGTTTAGTTTTCATTCAAATTAAGGCTGCATTTTATTATGTCAAAACTTGAAAAGGGCATATATAACTTTTTTACCATTTCATAATTTGAAGTCGGATTATATTTTATATATATGTATATATCTTATATATAAAGCGAATACTTCCCTTAGTGAAGCCTTTTTCAATCTTCCAGAAATAACCTTCATCATGAGCGGCTTGAAACCTATCAGCACACGGGTACTTTGGTCACTTTATTATCATTTGCTCACGTTCAGTCCCATGTCCCCCACTACTGCTCCACTTTTATTGTTTGTTCTCTCTTTATTTGTAACAGAGAATCTGAGATTAGAATGTCAACCGAACCTCTGCAACAATTTTTAGAAAAATTACAAAAAATATTTCATGTTGGAAAAGGTAACAGATGCTCTTCCTCTAAAGTCGCTTATGAGATCTCAAACTCCATACTCTTGGTAAACTTCATTCGTAATTATTTTCCAGTTTATCCTTTTTTTAATTTGATTTGTGTTTTGATGCTTTTTGTAGGCTATTGATAAGGTAATTACAATAGATCCGATGATTCTCAACCCTCACCTTCATAGGAGAACACTGTTCCGCATTTGATAAAGGTTATTGTTGTGATTAGTGGTTTTCATACCTTAATTTTGTTGAATATTGATAGAAGGTTTTGTTTTTTTACAGCCTCCTTTAATTTACCATATGTTGGCGTAGCGGCTGGCGATGTGAGGAATGAGGGATTTGTGTTTTTCGATTCATGCATTGGCGTGCGCGGGCCAGGCTACGTTATGAATTTCAACAGCAGCGCGTGGAAATATTTGACACCGTGACTTCGACGACGGTGATGGGAATTGAGCCTGGAGATAAAGAAGGAAGTCGTGACGTATTGTTCCAGGCAGTGGAGGCGTGAGGTTTTGGGCAACAACGAAGTCTGTTGTGGTGGATCTAGATGATGGGTGACAACAAAAATAGCCGGCCAGTGATGGGCGATGCCGAGCCATGTGGCTGATGGAGACAGTGTGGTGGCTGAAACGGATTGAAGCTGGCAGGTACATGTTCACCACATATTATGTCACTTATAAATCTGAAATACGCTACAGTTTTTCATTTTCTTCGTCAATGAAATAAAAGATTTAGGCTTTTGGTTTTAGCTTTAGTAAATCCTTTCACATATGTTTTGATTTTATGACTATATTTCACTTAAAATTAACATTATTTCAATTTAATCGGAAACTGAGATTGGAAAAAATTGCTATTCTATTCACACTCTGTTGAAAAACTCCATTATTTTGGATGGTTTATAGATTTGATTACCAATACATATTAAATTGTATAACAGATTTTTCAAAAGATCATCATGAATTTTTCTCTGACTATATTCAACATATTTTCTTAAATTAGTACACTTTTGATCAATCCCTTTCGGTCCGAAATAAACAATGTCCAGAATGTGGATTTAAAATCTCAATCTATGATTATTACCTTATAGTTTCTTGGACAATTTTTGGACCAACTGCCTTATAGTTTCTTCCAGTTTGTGAAGTACAGAACGTATCCAAAGGACGTTGATGCATATGGAGCCAACAGTTATTCCATTGAATATTCATATAGTTATTTCAAGACTTTATAAGAAAATCATAGGAAATGATGTAATTTTTTAATGCGAATGAAAATTACAAATGCAATGTTACAATAGTAGAGAAAAAAATAGCAAAAAAATTACTCTTTAAATTGCTTCAAGAAAAGTAAGCATTAACTAAAATTTAAAGGATGTTTTGTGTCTATTACTTTACTCAGATCTGTTAGTAAGCAAGATTTTTCAGTTGAATGGGAAGCACTATTATGAATTTAGTTATGAGTATTGCATTTCTCAAGTTTTCAGTTCACATTAACAGCCATTTAAACTGCATAGACCATTTTTACAACAACAAATTATATTCAACGTACTCAATGTTCCCTCCATACAACTTGGTGCTTACTTGGCTATAATTTTTAGGCTGCTTAGAAATTAATGGTATGTTTATTTTTTTACTTTACAATGCAACTCATTGCAGTTTAGTTCAACTTTCATAGGACTCACAGAAAGAAATGGAAACAACGAACAATGCAAATCAAATGCTTCATTTTGATGTCTGAACTCTTTTTAACTCTAAATCGAACATTATTATATTGAATTAGTATAAAAATATCAGGTTGTGTTATGAAATTGGCTTCAGTTATATCTTATGTGCACCATTTGCACATAAGTAATAAAAGCTTATTCATTGAATTATAATTGTACATCTAATTATATTACAATCAAAATATTTAGAGCTTTTTTAACAAATTCGCCACTATGGATACTGATGTATTTAGATAGGTTGTTTAGCAGCTACATCACAAATGTTTTATTTATGTTAAAGAATATATTTGGTCTACCTTGAAAAGTTCTGATAAGCTAAAAGTAAAAACAAAACGTAAGAAGGCATAAATGTTAATACTTACTTTTCAATGCTACTCATTGCTATTTTGGCAGTGCAAAAAAAGAAATTTATTCAAATATTCTTTACACACGTCCAGCGGAATTGCCTTCGTACCGATCTGTATAATATGGCATATACTTACTTGAATCCTTTTTCAAACTTCCAAATCTACCATTCCATTCGTTTTGGAAAGAAAATTATTAAAAAGGATTAAGTTGTCTAATGAAAAGGGCTAAATTTAATATTTTTCATGCTATGTAGAAATGGCTTCTTGATTTCATTGTCTGTGTTAATGCAGGAATGATACTTCTGGAGTAATTGTCAGGGCGAAAGATTTATTTAAACGACACTGGGACTTAATCCTTGGTTATAATACTTTCTTACCAAAAGAGTATGAGATTAAACTTCCTATGAAAAGAAAAAAGTCGAATTTGAGGAAGCTATAAGTTTTGTTAACAAAATTAAGGTTTATTGGTTTCTTAATCTTTTGTATTTACACACAATTTTACTTGAGAGCTTTAACTTAACTTTTCTACACATGATGCAGAATCGCTTCCAAGCCGATGATTCAGTTTATAAGTCATTTTTTTGATTTTCTGAATATGTATAGAAGGGAGAATAAGCCTATTATAGAAGTTATCATGAGGTATGATGTGTTATAATGCTATACATACTTATGGTTGATGTTCTAATTTTATAAATTGCCTTTTCAAGATGTTAAAACTTTTGCAGGTAGCAATTCTTTTTCAAGATCACAGTGATTTGCTTGATGAATTCATTCACTTCTTACCTGATCCTTCCACAACAACTGGCACACACACATCATCTGCCAGAGCCTCAATTCCTAAAGAGGATAGGAGCTCTATTATGCCTTTGGTGAGAAACCCTTACACTAGCTCAATCGTTGATAAGGTAGTTTTCCATTTCCAGTTTGTAATGTACATTATGTACTTATAGTGCAACAATATACACAACATAAATAAAGAAGGGACCTACCAGGAAACTTTAAATGATTCTAGATCCTTCATATGTATTTGCTAAAATATAACTAATCATCAATACTTTAACAACTTCTATTTTTAGATATATTCATGTTGCTAATTTTACATCATATGATTTGGTTTTAAATACCTTTTGATTAAATGTTTGAGTTAAACTTAATATTTAGGTACACTTATCAAAGTTAAATTTATATATCTATTGGTCTTGAAAAGGTTTTGTTTAATTGTTAACAATTTTCTGTATCCACGTAATAGTCCAATATATGATCTAAATTCTCTTTATATCATCAATGAATAACCTCGGTGCATTCATTAAGGTAGAAAGATTTGAAAAGTATGAGATGGAAGAAAAAAAGGAGATGAAGAAGTAGAAAATATGCTAAGGTTGACAATGGTGTCAGGAGTTGCAACATACAGGACATACCAATTTAATACTACATATTTGGTATCTTGAATAAATCAAAATTTTGCCAGTTTATTCTAAATATTTATGCGAAAAATGAGATGTGATTCAATTTCTAGCAGAGACCTTTGTTAGCAGACTTCCCAAAAAAAAATCATCGTACAAATGTGTTTTTCTTTTACTTCAGTTAGGTTAGACTACATGCATTTTTACATAATTTTGCATAAAGTGGCGATTTCATATTCCTTCTAAAATGTGTTTCCAGTCATCAAGGATCAATGTCTTTCGGGACATTATCAAGGGACCCTAAGATAAGTAAATTACTGTCACATATATACATTTTCACCGTGCTCTTTAAAGCCTATTTTTTCCTCTTATAGTAGTACTTATTCATAAGAATCTTTGCCGCCTAAATATGCAAGAACTTTGTAGTTTTGGCGAGTCTAATTTGCATATTAGTTATGAACGAGTTTGATTGGTGGATTCATTGTTAAGTCTTTTAATGTGATAATTAGTTGATGCTTCAGTGGATTAAGACAGCCAAAGTTGGATATGTTTGTAGTAAGGCTTTGTATTTGTATGACAGGAGAGTAATAGAGCAATGAGAATGAATGTGTTGAACATGTTACGTATGCAATTCCTATAAATATTCATCACAAGAAGGCTTTGCTATACAAACTTTTATTCCTACTGCTACTTAACCTGTTATGACAGTTGAATTATTCAAGTTTCCATACAGCCAGCGTAGCTTCTCATGAAATCACCCGTGATTTTGATGCAAATACTTCCCAAGTGAATCCCTTTTGAATTGTCAAAATTGACCTTTATTAAATCATCTCATTATACGTCACAGTAAGGTACTCTAAAATCAGTTCTTATGCACGTTTTCTGTCCCCCCTCATTGCTTTGTCATGTGCCAAAAAAGGAAACAAATTAGGTCGAAAAACAAAGCGTTTGACGATTTCAACACATTTTTTAGATAGGTATGCTATCTGGGTAATCTGAGATTGATAACTTAACAGGATGGACTTGAACGACGGCAGCAACGGGTCTCCTTGGTGCGATGGACTTGAATGACGCAGTAACAGGTCTCCTCAGCATGATGGACTTGAACAACAAAAGCAGTGGGTATCCTCAGTGAATCGAAAGACGAAAGCAGTGGGCCTCCTCAGCACGATGGACTTGAATGACAGGCAGCAGTGGGTCTCCCTAAGGTTTTACTCTCTTTTTCTTCTTTTTCTGCTCCAACAATGATTGAAAGGTAACCTTTTAGTCTATTTATCAATTCACGCTTCATCTTTTTTTATTGAGTAAATTATGCTTCATCTTAATTTGGAACATGATTGTCTTGATTCCAGATCATTTTGATGTATAGGAGTTGAAATTTGAGCCATCCGTCCTTCTTCCAAATGTGTTACTTAACAGTTAGTACTCTGATGAACAATAATAATGTATTATTTTTTCACTTTCAAACAAATCTTTGTTTCCATAATTATAATTGTTGTATAGTATTTGATTTGATAAATCATTAGATCCTTTTTTTTGTTCCTTATTTTGATGTTAATTCTATTGACGTGCGTGATTTCTATTTCAGTACTGCAACTCATGAGTCATGACAAAGACATTAATGTTCTGTTATATGATGTTGATCATGGAATCCCTATGAATAATTATCCTCTATTGTTAAATAAGCAAGCTGTGTATAGGCACATATTTTAACTGCTCCAGTTATATCATTCCTTAAAATCTCCATTAACAAATTGTTAGAGATTGACATCTATAATTACAAAGCAAGTCATAATGCATGAATAATGGAGGTGGAAACATGCTATTATGTATATTTTGTCATATTTTAGTCATACACAGTAATAAATGGTTCCCAATTATAAACGTTCAATCAAAATGGCTTGACATTGGTTATTACTGTACATGCTCAATAGTATTTACATTGGTTATTACTGTACAAATTTTGATTTTTCTTTGTTTATATTACTGCTACTGAATTTAATAATACGTATTGATAATTTTTCATTGATCCACTGATTTGGTATGGTTCAGATTTTTGTAATAGAGCATTACATTAGTAACGACTTTATCATTTCTTTCCATACGTGGGTAATTAATGAAATGCTAAATTGTCATTGATGCTACATTTGGTACAATCCTTTTACACAATTACGGTAAAACCATGAGGTCCAGAGAGGAAATAAATTTCATAATTGATGGTCGTATATTTCTAATTTGTAAGTTGTTTATTTGTATATTTAGGATTTAATTTAATGTGAATTAATTATCCATACAATCAATTCATACCAGCATGGAATATATTGACTAATAAATTTGTCATTAATATTGGAATGACGTCTAAAGAGGTAAGATATTTCATAATTCATTATTAGGCTATCAGTTAATTGTTTGGCACTATATATAAGATTCAATCTGCTGTGAATTAATTATCTTTTCAGTCAATTTGTTTATTTTATGTAAAAAGTGATGTTGTGTCATGCATAGTGATGATATGCTTCTTAATATACGATAAATATGATAGTGCTTATCGTATTATGCTTGGTTTAGAAGATTGAATTGCCATAAATTGAAATGAAAATAAAATATAATTTACTATGGCAAACTAATTTGTTCTACTGATTCCATCATCTTTTTAACATATATAGTTTTCAGTATCACCCGCTAATTCTGACCATTAGTTCCAGTGTACTACTACAGGTTATGCCAATGCAAGGAAGGCGGAGTTCCTAATATTATTACAATCCTTTCAAAGTTTCACAAAGTCAAAAATATAGGAGTCTTTCCATTGGAAGAGACTCTTCCCATTTTCATTTGGTTTTCACCACTCAAGTGTATTAAACCTATAGTATATTATTGTCTTTGGTTTTGCATGTGTTGTTTTATTTAGTTCTACGCACAATTTTTTTTAATTAAGTACCGCGCACATATTTTGTACCAACCTGGAATCATATCTAACCATTGTGATCAACTATTCATTCATTTCATTTTTATTCAAAATATTAACTGTTAAGTTTTCTTAGGTATGCTTACTTTTATGCAATACTGTATTAAAGGTATTGGCCATGTGAAGTGACAAATTATATTTTTAAGCTTCATTTTAGTTGTACTTTTTTCCCAGAAGCCCATTAAGTGCTAATGATGAGGATGCAACTTTTCTTTGCTTTAGTTTCAATGCTATAGGTTAGTACTTGAATAATTTGTTTTTGTAGCCTAATAGATTATACTATCAAACAAATTGACCATGTGAAAATTAATTAGGTGTTACATTATACATATTAGACTGTCAACTAATAATTTTCTATAACTAATAATTCGTCCCGTGCGCCAAAGTTTAAGCATGTTATGTGTAAAGTTTGGTTAATAAGTTTAAGCATGTTACTTTATTTTCCCCGCTCTCCACTTGCGTGTGTGCCAAAGTTTGGTTCTTTTATGGTTTAATACAATGTTTATATGTAAGTACATATTTTATATTCCTGTTAAATCAGCTTTTTCCTTAACAATTAATAAATCACAAGAACAAACCATCCTTTAAGTTAGTGTTTGTCTTGCGGAACATATTTTCAGTCATGATCAACTATATGTTGCTTTATCTAGAGGAGTTCTATGAAAAACAATGAAATTTTTGGTGAAAAATGGAAGGATTCGAAATAGAAACGGTACACATACTAGAAATGTTATAGATAAGGACGTATTTTTAAAATGTAATGATGAACTTAGTTGAATGTACATCGTTTTTTCCTCTTCACACGCAATACTTTTACAATAATATTATTCTTCAACATGTATACATATATATTGCTCACAACTATAGCATCACTCCATTTAAATAATCGATTTTTATATGGCCACTGAGTAATAATTGCAGTTCAAATCATTTTCTCCATTTTACTGTTTTTTTTCCTTTATATTTTCAAGTACAGCTTCTATAAATTAACCTTTGGGTTAATTTTTTATATATGTACGGAAGAAAATTTCCAACTTTATTCAGAATACAAAATGTCCCTTATACAACGTTTTTAGCTCCGCATCAACTTATTATTGATACTGATCCAAAGCCTCGAACAAGGAGAAGAGAAAATGATAACTAGAATATCTTACAAACGGTGTTTTCTAATACCAATTCCTCATACGCACGTGCATCGCACGTGCCAAAGTACTCGTATATATATATAGGAAAACTGTACCATTGTTAAACCTTTTCTATCAGTGACGTTAAAAGGTTAATTATCGTACGTACACAGCTTAGTATGTTTATTTTTCTTTCAAAGGCTGCATTTTATTATGTCAAAACTTGAAAAGGGCATACATAACTTTTTTACCATTTCATAATTTGAAGTCGGATTATATATATATATATATATATATATATATATATATATATATATATATATATATATAAACTGTACCATTGTTAAACCTTTTCTATCAGTGACGTTAAAAGGTTATTAATCGTACGTACACAGCTTAGCATGTTTATTTTTCTTTCAAAGGCTGCATTTTATTATGTCAAAACTTGAAAAGGGCATAAAACTTTTTTATCATTTCATTATTTTATATTTTCCATACCGTTAGTTGCTTAGATCATGTAGATAACTGCTCCGTATATTTTTGATTGTGCAGTAGGTATTGTACCAGTATATTAAATAATGCTGGTAGGTACTTTATTTGAGTATAAACTTATCATCTAGTGAACTATTTTAGTTAACCACTAAGACTTTTGGATGTACTTGATTTGTAAATGATTTTCAGAATGTCGGTAAATAAATTTTGGAAAATGAACTCTCGGTCCTCTGCTGTTAACTCACAAATTAAAATCATATTTTGACATCTATACAAAGGGAGAATTAGGGAGAATGTCAACTTTGAAGAAAAAAATTACGCATTAGCGATAACACAATATATGCGTTACTAACAAATACATGTGGTATGTTAAACATTGTTGTACTTGTAGTTCTCTACAAAAACTAGCAAATTTCATCTAATTCCTGAAAAAGCAAAATACATGCGTTAGCAAGTAACACAATAAATGATACAGGCTTTGACGCCTCAGTGCATCCCCAAAGACAGGCACACCATAGGTATAAATACCATTGAAGGATTTTACTGTGAATAATTTACTAACTGGAAAAGGAAAAACAAAAAAACAATCTAACCTATGATGTAATGATTTATTTCTCCAATCCCAAAGATTAATGTGTGATGCAATCTGGGCCTTATGGGAGGCTTGTAATTTGATTAAATACTCAGTAAGATGATGTAGTAGCCATTCAGAACACTGCTGATATAATATATTTTTTAGTAACAGCTAACAACTATGGCCTCTTGTGATGTCTGATAGTGGTTAATATTTATTATATGATGCTATAGGGCGATGGTAAGGCAATTTTTCACATCTATAACTGTTAAAATGCAACTGATGTACAATTTATATCCTGATGTTTGTGCTCTAACTAATTTTATCAGGAAGTGAACTTAACCTTTAGATTGGCAGGACTGTACCGAAAGGCAATCAATCTTTTCCTATTTATTTTTTAGTTCATTGTTGACATTCGTATATTAACTTTTTCCATCTGAAGTCTTTTAGCAGGATACAAATCCTCCATACCATGTCAGTCTTGATGTCCCAGGTTATCCAACAAATCAGCACATGATGACGTGATGCATGTATTTATTTTGCAATATGGTCCCTGGGTAAGTTGCGGTGGATTTTATAAAATTTAATACTGGGTGATCTGTTGGGCAGACCAAGACACCAAACTTTGGGATAAAGTAACTTCATTTTTCTATTCATGTGCATTTGGCTTCCTGCGTAAATGTTGCTAAAATCAATTGGAAATAATCATGCTTATATTTGTTTTTAGCGTATTACTTTTATTTTAGTTGGTCCTAAAACGACCTCTTCATTTAAGCAAACTATTTAATATATATGCAAGCATGATTCTCATTTTACCAACGTTATGTGTGTGCGCGCAGCGCATTAACAATCATACTAAATCAAGAATCATCTTTCTATGAATTCTATCTATAGCTTGCTCTTCAGGAAATACATGTACATATGAAAATAAAGGTTTCTCATGTTTATATCGTCACTTGCATACCATTTATAAATATTAAATAAATTAAAATATTTTTTGACATGTCTTTGTAAACTAGTTTTTGCTGTATAAGATTGTAAATGAGCTAATTGAAACAACATGACACCAAAGTGACCTCTTTTGTTTTGATTGTTTATGAAAATGTGATATTTTTATATGTACCTAAATTTATGTGGATATTAGCCTATCCAAATGAAGGTTAATATTTGATCGAATTATATACACATATGTGACGATAAACATGCGATAATTATAAGGTTTTATTTGGAATAACTAATCGGCCCAAACGAATGCAATTATGTGATTTGATTTTATTTTAGTGTTCCATCATTTCAACAAAAATAACAATTACAGTTAATGTTATTACCAATAGATTTGATATTAACGTTATGCTATGTATTTTCAGAAGAGACTTATCAATTGTTTGATTCTACTATGATATTTTCTAATATGAGCATATTTAGTCGATTCTTTTGTTCTATCTATATCTAATTTAACTATTGTAACTGCCAATTTTAACAATATTCACGTTTGTTTGGATCAGCTCTAAAGATTGATGAGTAAACAAATTGTTTGTTTATGGATGCGTTGATCTGGATCTTGCATTTAGGGGACCATACTCGCCTCTACTACGGTTGATTGTTCTTATAATGTTGTGAAGAACAATTAAAGGTGGGAAAGTTCAAATTGCAAGTGCAAAAAGGATCATAAAATACAATATTTCGTAGGTTTTCAATGTAGCTGCTGGGATAACCAATTTTAAAGCATTCTTTGTTGAGACGAAAAAAACATTTTGTTACAAAATGATATGCGAAAAAAAAACATGATTTTGCATTGCTTGATTCCATAAATTATCAAAGCAAACGAAACATGGAGGAGCACTATATGAAAATGTTTGATTTGCATCAAAAGTTAAGGTATTTTTTCGGATAATTTCTCTTTATTTATAGTACGACCGTTTAAGATTATTATTGTTTTTTTATAAATGACCTCTTATTCAACTCATTTTGCATTGTGTAAGAGGAAGAGAGATTGAAACATTTTTTTTGAAAACCCAGGAGAACCCTACGGGCCGGTAAACTTCCGGGGAGGGTATGGTAAAGCCGTCCGCTGATCCAAGCCTCCATACACCCTGATAAATTTATATAGCATAGAGAAGCGCATGGTAGGAATCGAACCTGGATCTTTTTAGCAGAACCCAAGTCTCTTTTCCACTACGCCGCACCTGCATAGAGAGATTGAAACATGATAAGATAGAAAGTACCCATTTAATATAGATCGTAAATATTAAAAAGAATTAAGGATAAAGAAGTTGCTAAGGCTCAAAAGAAAAGAAATACACCAGGTTGTTGATAGTTGTTTCTTTTGTGAGGTTAAATGTCTCAGTAAATAAATTTAACAAGCTCAAGGTGCAAGACTAAGGTATCCATTTGAAAATAATTAGTATCTCCCACTAATCTCCTTAGTCACTAAGATGTGTGGCGCTAAGGAGATCTGAATTGTTTGCACCTTTGGAATGTCAGGTGTTAAATACAAAGTGAAATTGTTGTCTTATGGTGCGAATGGATCTTCTTAGTGATAGTGTCTCCTTGAGAAAACTCAACAAACTCAAGCTCAAGATGTAATGTCGCTAAGGAGATCCATTGATGCAAATGACATTGCACCTTCCAAGTTCTCATAATTAATTAATGATTTTGAATTCCCAACATTATTTTACAGTCGATCCTGACATTTAGATTAAGTCCCAAACAATGGAAATGAAGTCATTATCATAGATGTTAGAATGTCAATAATAATATTAGATGCACTGATATTTGGTTATTATGCTTTATTTAACTATGTTGCTTTCAAATGTTTGGTTGAATGATTTGCATTAATTATTGCATGAATATTGTCCTATTTTCTTTATACCATTCCTAACAACTATTTTTTCCACTTCATCACTGTGCAGTTAAAGCGCTTGGTAGATTGAATGCGGCGAAGGTACAAAAAGTTATAGCGGGGATACAACGGAGATATAGCATAATATATCGGATGACTCTAAAATAACATACAAAACTCACACTTAATGTTTTTAAAAATATATAAATTGTAACTAAATGAAAAAGTAACATTCAATTGAATTATAACTAATATATAAATAATTTCAAAATAAAAACATGTACGAATATACTGTAAAGTAACGTAATACTGTTATCTAACATAATTAAATTTAATAGAATATTATGCTATTTTTATTTCTAAAATATATTAAAAAAATCAATTCAATAAATAATTTCATAAATTTTATAATGTATAAATGTCATTTTCAATTCATTTCATTTAAAGAAGGTATAGCGGAAATATCAGAATATAACGGGAATAATGGGATATAGCAGAAATAGCTGGGCTTAAGGCGAAAATGTTATATTTGAGGCTATATGGAAAAATCATAGCGGTAGATATCCTCTATGAGATATAGCAGGATTATAGCGGGGTAATAGCAGTGCATTAATTACACAACTTCATCATTTTATACTATAATAACTGATCCAATTGACCCTTACACCCAAAAGCACCTGAACCATCCACATAAGTGCTTTCTTAATAATTCAGGAGGTAAATAAAATAGAAATCTAATTACCATTTTATTTCGGTGAAATAAATGACAATTTGATTGTTGTTTTAAATACACCGGCAATCTAATTGTCATCATATTTCATCCTCTCCTCTAACCAAAATCATGCACAAACCTTCGTCTTTTCATTTTTCAGCCGTCGAAACCAATTTTTACCCTATTTTCCCAATTTCAATCCATTTTTCCACCAAAATTTTCACTAAGAAAATTCCGAAAATATATCTATTTGGATTCTATATGGTTTAAAATGGGTATAGATTCAAAAATTATGCAATAAGTTTTATGGAAGGAGAAAGAAGCGGTGTTGGTGATTCGAGTAAAGGTTGAAGCCGTGGAGGTGGGAAAATATTGAGTCTAGCATTGTGTCGTATGAAGGAATGTCAAGGTTGAAGATAATTTAGAAGAGCTAGATAGTCTGAGGAAGGAAGAAGGCAATGCCGGTGTTTATAAAGGGTGTGGTGGTCGTAGAGCTTGTCGAGAAGGTAGAGCCACACATAGTTGTCTAGTTGTGCGTGTTTGGAACGGTAGAGTTGCAAATTCAAAGGATGAGAAGATATAGGCTTGAACTCATAGAAGTAGCTTTTTGACTTTCTCTTCTTCCAAATGAAGAAGTGCATATTAGCACGTAGCCAATTGCCACTGTAAGTATATAATGTTTTCATACATATAGTAATCAAGTTGTATAATATATTGAATTTACACAGCCCCACAATCTTGGAGGATGTGTTTCATTATCATATAGTATTAAATTCTATCATGATCACCTCGCAAACTGTTATCATCAGAAATCATATTAACTTTGTCGAAACCATGTAGAATATAAAGGAAGGATTTACAAAAAGAGACAACAATAATAGAACTTTTTGAAATAGTCGAAGGGATGCTTCATTAAAACGTTGGATAAGCAATGAACTTTCGAAGAAGTCGAAAGGTGACAAGGCTATCCTTCCAATTCAGTTAATTCCTTTTGAAACAGATGGTTTTGCATGCTAAAAGAGGGTTTCGAATGAGTTGAGGAACATCTTTCAAAGGCAATAGATTGCAAGCTTTCACATGCACGTCGAACTTTTCGAAACAGTGGGTTTCGCTATCATTTACATTGCACCGAAGAATAGTGGGCCACAACTACCCCTCCGAAAGTATAAGTTAGCCTTTCGAATCGGTTGAAGCCATCTAATATTATAAAAACCTTACTTAGGTTCAATATAGCATTCTCATACACCATAGGATGGGGTTCCGCATCAGTCAACAAGTATGTCTTCGAAAGCTACCTTCTACATTTGGACCTTCAAATACCTTCAAAGCTCCAAAGATTCACCTATCAACATAATCCAAAGCCCATATCCTTCCCTGCTAGTAACAGCGCATCAACAATAAAGTGGAGAGTGCATCTACACCTTTCGACGAACTCGAAAGCACTCAAGTTCCACTTAAAAGAAAAGTGGAAGGCGCCCTGATGTTAACAACGATGAAACGTCTTCAAGGCACCCTTTCGACTAAGTTGAGAAGACTGTTTCGAAAGGGGCCAACCTACGCATACAAATAAGACCCTAAGGGTATAGTTTTGGAGATCCGATCTCATTCACTCAGCACTTGTTCCTTCTTGAATTTATAAACCTTAATTCTAAAATTAGATTGGGGTTTGACTTCTTTGTACTACTTAAGATTCTAAAAATAAAGGAAAATATTATCAAAGCAAGTATATGGCACTTTTGGATATATTAGCTAATCTAATGTTTCTATGTGATTCTGGTTATGATCGGCTTGTATCAGTGTGACCGAAAGGTTACCTCTCGAAGGAGTCGAAAACCTTTAATTCAACTAAAACCCTTAGATTATTAGGTCCTTACCTCTAGTCGCCTTAACCACTTCGAAAGGAGGTTTCGATAGGATCCTAAGCTAATTCAACTAGTTCGAAAGGTATTTTCATAAGAGATTCAAGTGTCTCGACCGCATCTGAAGTTTGTTTAGAAAGAGTTTCAATTACAGCAACCTTTTCAAAAGGTGGACTTAAAGGAGATCTAAGTTATTTAGATATTTTGGGTAAAGGGATTCGAAAGGTATAAACTACCTTCATCCTTTCGAAAGGTGGTTTCGAAAGGCTCGCTCACACTTTGAACTTTGCTTTGGGGTATTGACAAGTTTTCTTGTTAACATTTTTGACGCTAGAAGGAGGGGCTGAACCTCTGCCTCTGTTGAATTCCCAACTTTACTCTCCTTTATTTCTATCTCATTCCAAGACTCTAATGCTTAATAAAGTCAAAAGATCTGAGCAGGGATCTTCAGAACCCCACTTGGTTAGGTCTTGAAAATTGAAGGCTATATGAAGAGCAAACGTTAAGGTTAGAAGCTTTGAGAATCATCAAGAAAAAGAAAGCTTAATCTTATGACCTAGGCAACTGGAGCTTAAACCCCTTTAACATTGGTCCTACGCTCATCTTTTCTTTAGGGGGAACAAAAATGAGAGTGATAACTTGTTTGATCGAAGGAAAGGGACAATTCAATTCTATACTAAAGGCACTATCTTTGAAGAGGGAATGATGACTAATTATTACATCTGTGCGCAAAAATGACATCAAGCAACAAGTGGGACATTACCTACATATGAGCTTCAAAAGATTTTGAAAAGTAAGTTGGTCATTGAGGGTGAAGCTTCAGAATCAAGTAATAAATAATCTAGAAATCATCCACAAAAGACAAGCTTCAAGTCGAGACTCCTTAAGGAATGTAATTTTTCTTACATCAATTGAGAATGCCTATTTACTAATCAAAGAAGAACTCAAGTATTGGACATCCCAAAAGAAAATGCCTAGATACGAAAGGGATTGGGGAGGATCCTACTGCCACTATCATATGATGAATGGGCATGAGACAAATCACTGTAGAACACTTGAAGGAATGGTGATCAACTTTTCAGACAAGGCGGATTTGTAAAGCGATCTTAGTCAAATTCAATAATGCAACACTTTTCCAAGAGAAATCTACATGGTCGAGAGTAAAATTATCCTTAAACTTGGAAATTACCTTAAATGGTCAAGCCTTGGTCTGCATTGAGTTGGCCATGTCAAAGCACCTCCTGGAGGGAGGTTGGAGCAAGCCTTTATCCATGTCATGCTATGGTTAGGTTAAAGCATCAACAAGCCCTTGACCACACCACGCTATGGCCAGATCAAGGTGCCCCATGGAGGAGGGATGGAGTAAGCCCTTCGTCCCACCACGCTATGGCCTGGCCAAGGTACCGAACAAGCCTTCAGCCCCTCCATGCTATAGCCTAGCTAAAGCACCTCCTAGAGGGAGGACGGAGTAAGCCCTTTGTCCCTCCACGCTATGGCATGGCAAAGTCATCGAACAAGCCTTTAGTCCTGCCTATAAGGCCTGGCTGGAGCGCCTCCCAGAGGGAGGTTGGGTAAGTCCTTGGGTCCTGCTTGTGGATAAGCTAACCAAGCGCACCAGACAATAACAGACTAAGATGTTCAAGCCTGAGAATTGGAACATCAAAAAATGACAACAGACGGAGCCTAAAAGATGGCACATGTCGAAAGAATCAAAACTCAAAGAGCGTTAAAGAACAAAAGTCTCAAATAATAATCTACGGCCTTTGACTAATTTCCAAAAAAGGAATTCTAGACTTTACTTATTAACATCTGAATCTAGATTTTGGGTCCCTTGCTATTAATTTTTGAACTTCACTTATTAACCTCGATTCCGGGCTCTAGGAGCTCTATTATTGAGACTTATATCATGGATTTCTGGCCCTATTCATTAATACCAGAATCTGGGCTTCGAGTCTTTTTACTTTTAAAGTTCGTTTGTTAATGCCCGAATCTGGGTTCCAGAGCAATTGATTGAGATCGCTATGAATTTCCAGTCTTTAATTAAACTTGGAATCTATCTTACTAATACCCAAATCAGGGTCATTGGTCTTCTTTCAGTTGTTTACAAGTGAGGAATTTCTAAACTCCTTAATAAATGTCGGAGCTTGATTTTTGGCCCACTATTATTAATTCGACTTCTGATCTTCTATTAACATATTTAGAGTTGGAATCCTGGCATTCTCTCATCATTACCAAAGTTGGATTCCAAGACATTCAGCCATATCCAATTATGGAATTTCATCTCACTTATTATCCTTATTTTTACATGATGGCCTGTTCACTTTCATTACTTAGATTTTTGAATTCTTAATACTATCACTAACTATGTGAACAAAATACTGATCATGTTTTTGCATAGGTGGCAATTTAATAATAAGAAATGTTGTCTACTTTGTACTTTTTAAGGAAACAAGATCAGTAAGGAAGACTGAATTGACCAACAAATATAAAAACAATAGTCCAAGCTATCAGAAATCTGATTTAGAAACAACATTATAAGAAAATACTAAAAACTAGGTGATATTTACATAATTTACATAATTTATAAAATTATTTACAAGTATACAACACAAGAGAATATTTCATAAATCTTGGACAGCTTTATCTAGGTTATCAGCAATTAAAGGATCAATAATATGCCGAATTACTATACAAAAAATCTCTTTAACTTCTTTTCCTTTTTCCTTATTTCATCGGCATCCTCAATGGATTTAATACGAGCCATTAAAGTGCGATTGAAAGCCTTATTTTCACCTTCGAGGGGTTTGTCTTTCTAAATCAGCAATGCACTTTAAAAGAAGCTACTTTTCACGTTCAAGTCTTTGAATCTTAGCTGCATATTCATTAATGCATTGCAAATATCATACCCTCCGTTGATCATCAAAATATCTCATCATTTCAAATTTGACCTTCCTACACCATTCACCCACTGTTTTCCAGGGAAGAGTTTGTTATAGCAGGGAAGTTTTGAATTGCTAGAGATGAAGACCTTTTCGATTTTACGACAGATGAGTTGATTGGAGAAGTCGGTAAATTGATATTTGGAATGTTGTCCCCCATGATAAATTCCAATAATTTGCACTGAGCTTGACGATCTTTTAGTTTTATTTCCAAATCGCTTACTTGTTGAAAGTGTTTAGAAATATCGTGGTCAAAATTGATTGAAGGATTTGATTTGACTTGGCATTTTAATTGGGAAACTGTTTCATTCTTATTCTTTATATCTTCTTCAAGCTTAATGGTATGATCGCTAAGATCTCTAATAATTATCTTTTGAAGTAGAAATTTCCCATGCCATTCCAACGCTTCGATGTTACCTTGGAAATGGGCAGACAAAGGACCTTCAAGAAAGCTCCTTTTTCAATATCTACTACAACCTGTCTCTGATATTGTTAAAACGAGATGATGAATCTAACGACAGCGGCCTGGTAGATAACTGTAACTCCTATTTAAAAAACAAAAATGAAACTAATACTCAAATCACTAGTTTATTTTATTACAATAATGGAAGTTACAACTCAAGAGAAAGTAAAACAAAATGAGCGATCTCATTGTTATAATCAAATACTCATTTTAGTACACTTGAAGTTGAGAAAAGGCATTTTTGACCTTGTTCAAAGAATTAGCTGAAAGAGTAACCGTTGAAACGAAAGGGGCATCAATCCTTCCATGGTAATAACTGGAGGATATTGCTATAGTCCCATTCACCGACAGGAGGACTATCACGACCTCATATTAATTTGGTATGATATGTTCGAATTTCCTTAAGAAGCTTTTCCTTTTCTTCACCAAGAAAATCGAAAAGAAGGCGGGGACATGGCATATAAAGCCTCTAAAGATCTCTACGAAAGCAATATCTAGCCAATTTCGAGGAATTCAAGAGCAAGGCCTTTTCTAAATAGCCTCTTCTTAATTTGACATATTTTCTTAAATAAACTCTGTTGATAGGACTACTCGAGAGACATATACTCTGTAATAATGTAAAAAATGCAACTAAGTATAAAAGGAAATTAATATTGAAAATTCACGTTACATAATTACAAATGTTCATCTGGTTCGTACAAAACTGATTTTTTGAATAACTCGACAATGAATTTATCCTTATGATATTTGAGTTTTTCTGGAGGCAATTAACGAGGGATTGATTTGAATCATGGTAAATTCCATCAAGCCCCATGATGTGGGTCAAGTCCAAATTCATCCAAATATCTCTTATGTAAATGTATAAGTAGACCCCCACTAAAGTCACCCACGTATGAAAAATCAACAGCTGGGTACCTGCAATAAGCTTTGTATAAGCAGTCCTCTAGAATATCCCTGTCTTCAATCAACATCCAAAAGAGTGTTATTAATTCTCGGGTTTCTTCCAAAAGCTTGTCATATTGAAGGCGCACCCATTTCAATCGAGGGGCGGCTTCTTGATATTTAAAGGATGCTAATATTGCAAACTCTTATTAAGCTTATAAAACTTGTCAAAGACTGCATTATGTTCTTTTAGTTGTTTATCTAACTCCATATACAAGCAATTTATTTCCGCTTGTTTTCTTTCAAGCTTTGTTTTATAAAGTTGAACGGATTTCTTCTTTATCTAAATTAAAAAGATATTGACTATTATTATCTTAGAAGTGAAAGCCATTTAGACAAATAATCCCATACTTGAGAAATAGGAATTGAAGTTTGTGGGGAATACTTTTTCCCCTCCTGTTCTCCAACATCAACATTGGTGGTTTCTTTGTAGAGTTCGGAAGGCTCAGGAGTTTAGTCTGGCCTGCTTCCTGGCCACAAGGATCGGGGTTAACTTTTTATAATGCCCCGAGAATATCATCATCCTCCCCTTCATGAAAATCGATATGATTACCTGCCCAGCTGCTTGAACCCTGACCTTTATCCCCACTGTCAGGGTTATCATCATCGTTATCATCATCGTTTCCACCTTCCTCAACAATGACTTCATCATCATCATCATCATCTTCATCAGAATCAAAATTTCCTTTTATGGAAGGGACTTCGAAAGATAAAAGTTTTTCAGCATCAATTTTGTCTCTTTTTGGAACTTCGATCCTTGCTCCATTACTTTAATTTTATCCATAAATATTTTGACTACAGCAGGATCGAGTGAGCCAAGTCGGGACACTTTTCGATGTTGTCAGAATAAGCAAGCATAAGAGCATACTTGTAAGAATTCTCAATGATGTCGTTGAGGGAGATGCTCAAAAATTGAGACATCTTCTGCTTGGCTTCAGAAATGATATTAATAGCTATTGTTAAAGAATTTTTCTTCTTCTCCAGCTATTTCTTAAGGGAAGATTGTTTAGCAACCATCCGAGCCTTCTCTTCCTCGGACTCTTTTAAAATCATTTTTAATGCCAAATTCGCATCAGTTAGGACTTGTTTTGCTTTCCTCTCCTAAAAAATGATGGATTTTGCTTGAGCAAGTGAGATTCCCAACCTTTCTTGTCCTTTCACTACATTAACTTTAGCAGTAGAAAGGGAAGTAATTTGGCTATTTAGAGTTGAGATTTCTTCATGAAGCTTAGACGCCTCAGTTGAAGACTTTGAAGCGCTTTCATGAAGAGAGAGTACCAGCTTTTAGAAATCTGAAAGGAAAGGTACGACATGAGTTAGAATTCAATAAAAAATAAGTAACAAGATGGGCGAGTAATATGAAACGTACCAGAAGCTGTTACTCAATTAGAGAGCAACAATGTCCGATCGGGTCAGGAACAGAAGAACGTGGATGACTTAAAGTAAATAAGGGAGAAAATTCAAAATTGACTGAACCATCATCTCAAAATCATTTGGAGAGACCGTTGATGTGGGTCTGGAGGGATTCAACTCCTAGGAAGGAGTTGAAGTGCCCAAATCCTTTTGCATCTATTCGATGATGCTAGGAGAATCAAACACAACAATGCAGGACATAAGATCATCCTTTGAAAGTGGCATTTTGGATTGGTCAATAGAAGCTTCAAGAGAAGGACCCTCTAGATTTTTTCCCACATCGAAAGTTTCACCCTCTTTTGGAGGAGGAGGAGATTGGACATCAACTATTTCAGTTTTCTTAAGAGAGGGACCTGCCGTAGTCATTCCACTCATTTTCCTTTTAGCGACATCCTTGACCTAGCGATAGCTTGGATCAGAGCTGAAGTGCTAGATGTAGAAGTTGGAGGGAGTGGATCTTTTATGGTTAGTTCAGCACTGTGCAGTTAAAGCGCTCGGCAGATTCGAAGCGGTGGAGGTGCAAAAAGTCATAGCGGCGATACAGCGAGGATATAGCGTGATATAGCGGATGGCTCTAAAATAGCATATAAAACTTGTACTTAATATTTTTACAAATATATAAATGGTAATTAAATAAAAAATTATCATTCAATTGAATTATAATTAATACATAAATAATTTTAAACAAAAAACATATGCGAATATACTTTAAATAAACGTAAAACTGTTATATAACATAATTGAATTTAATAGAATATTAGAGTATTTTCATTTCTGAAAATATATTAAAAATTAAATCAAATAAATTAGTTTCATAATTTTTATAATGTATAAATGCAATTTTTTAATTCATTTTATTAAAGAAGATATAGCGGAAATAGCAAAATATAGCGGGAATAACGGGATATAGCGGAAATAGCGGGGATTAAAGCGGAAAGGCTATATTTTGGGGCTATATGGAAAAATCGTAGCGGTAGAAATCCGCTATGAGATATAGTGGGGTTATAACGGGGTAATAGCGGGGCATTAACTACACAGGTTCAGCAGAAGGAGCAAATGCTAGAATCCAAAAAGCATAAGTTAATAAAACAGTCTAAGGAGTAACACGAAGGTAAATTACAAATGCTACATTTTAGCTTACCAGGTTGACCGGACAAATTGGAGACATAGTAGAAAAATTTTGGGATCATCCAGAGATAGAGAGCGCTTACTCTTAGAAGTGTATTGGACAAGATGAGGTTGTTCAAGAACTCTTTGACTGATAGGAAGGAGGAAATGTTTTTGAAGATTGCTTAGCGTCAATATAAGCGTCAATAGAGTAAGCATATTCCCAATACTACCCGAAGCATCGGTAAACAGCTTCATGATTCCCTTCCCCTCATCGTTGAATCTTTAGGAGCTGGACATAATAAGGGAATATAATTCAACAAAAGAAAGTGATTTAATAAAGATGGAAATTATGACCAACTTATGAGGAGAAGAGAAGACTCCACTAATATTTGGAAACATTTGTTATAAAATAATTGCATCTCGCAGTCTCTAAACTTATTTACTCCTTCTGAAATTAGTTTCTTTTGGGGGTTAGCTCTGAAATTTTGGCTATTTAGATTGCTAAGCTTGGCCAGACGCACTAAGTAATTGAGAATTTCAGTGCTTAAAGAAGGAATGCTTGATTCCAAGGCCTTGAGCTCTAGGGAGATAGGATAAATATATACATTTGGTGATAGTTGAATAGGTGCTATGCCGAGATGATTCAGAAATCTAGATAAAAAATCTAGAAATAGAATAAAACCGCTATGCCAGATATGGAAGGCAATATAAGCAAAATATCCTTCGGGGGGGGGGGATTCTGGATAGTATCACTATCACCAGGAGAGGAATCGCTTCCACTCATGTGATTCCGAAGACATTGAAAATGGTGTCAACTTCATCTTGAGAAGATATCAGAGAATGTCTTAAGATGGCTTCAAACTTTGTTGGTGAAGATTCTGCTTTTGGAGCTATATCCTTTTCAGATTTCTTGGAATCCTTTTTCAAACCCATGATCCTATCAGGTGAAACCATTTCATTAACAGTTATAATTTGTTTTATTGTTAACACTTTTCAAAGATGTCGAAAACCTATTACAATAGTTCAAGTATCCACCGAGCATATCTTCGAAAGAGTATTAAAGTTAATTGGAATCATGGAATTCATTGAGCTTTCGATGATATCGAAAGGCTAGATGGAATAAAAACACCTATACACGCCCTTCAACAATGTTAGAAGCCCGAAAATATTTTATTGTTAATAAGTAAAACTAACCCTACAATACTAATTTGAATATATATATACACATACACACAGATATATATATTGTTTGCGCCAAAATTGGTCACAAACCCAAGAAGTAGTGAAAGCACCAGTATATAAACACAAATCCTTAATATCTAGACACAGGCCTCAGATCCAGATTAAGCAGACAACAAAAATGAAGAAACAGTGAAATTAAAGTGTAAGAAAGCAAGAGTGAACACAAGGTTTATAGTGGTTCTGCTATCTCTAGCCAACATCCACTTTTAATTAATCCTTTTATTCCTTTTTATACCGTAATTACAGTTACAAGCCTCTGAAAATCAATAGCAAAAACGAAAGAGTTTAGCCTAGGAAAGAAGAAGAAGAAGATCCCCTTTTAGTTGCCATAGAATTCCTATTTATAGGTGTAGATCCGAAAATATCCACCTCAAAACCTGGAATACCTATTCTCGTGTGCAGATGGACCTGCCAGATCTATCCAGGGTGATTTTGGATCGGTCCATTTCGTATCAATCCAAAATTAGTTCAATCGAGCTGAGATCGATCATGGATGTTCTTGAGTGCATAAGGAAGCTCTTGTGAAAATTTCATTGCATTTGGACTTGTAGAATTAGAGTTATGATCGATCCAAGTTGGTGTTTGCATGAAGGCTGAATCGTTCGTATCGATCAGCTCGCCTCAATCCACTTCGTATGTATCCTATCCTCATATCTGTAGTCGTGGCCTTCGCATTGATCCGAGTTCCATGCCTACATCCATGTTGAGTGCTTCATCGCTTGACCAACTCCACTATCCCATATCCATGCTTCGCATCTATCAACAGGTACTTCTTTGTATCTATCGACCGATCCTTTTTCGTATCGATCTAATGCCGCCTTGGGAAACACGTTCCTTTTCAGCATTGACCCATCCATATCTTGAGCATTCGAACTCTGATTGGCCTGAAATTTGAAGTGTAGCCTTTCCAAATATCGCTTATCATTTCCTATCGATCCCAGTTCGATTGAAGCTCGGTCCAATTTTGATGGCATCGATCATAGCCTTGTTTCCAATCGATCTACAATCCTGGTATACATCCTTTTTGGCCAATTTGTTGATATCCCGGCTTTGACCAAAAGGTGGGGTAACATTTACCCCCCAAAACATGCCTCGCTACAGGAAGGCGTGTTTTGAATAGCTCTAAATTCGTCATTCGAAATCCATATTCCATCCATAGCCATACCATCTAATCCATAATCCAGTCCATTACCAAGCCATTCTATCCAAGTTCCATAGCCATATCCTAGTTCAAATCCATTACTGCTCCTAGCCAATGTTTGATTCCTAATCCAGTAACCAAATCCTTAGCCAATTCCATAGCCATTTGAACCCATCGATCGAGTTGTAATCCGTCAATATCCAATAACCAATAAGCAAATCGATGACCTCTCCGGGTCGATATCCAAATCCGGTACCGCTACAGGCCTTTAGCCAAATCCTGGACCACTCCGAGTCCATACCCAACTCCTTAGCTGTTCATAGCCGACCTCCAAATCCATTACCACTCCGGGTTCTTGCCAAGTGCAATCCATACTTGATGATCTATATGAAGCACTGTCCCGCCCTAAGTCCAAGACTGATGGCGATCCTGGTTCACTGTCCCTGAACGCTAAATAATGCTATGGCTTAAGTCCTAAGCCAAATCCTAATCGCTCTAGACCCTTGCCGAGCATAGTCCATACCCGGCGACCTGAAATAGTAACTGATAGATAATATGGAGCCTAATTCCAAGGCCGAATACTGGCCTCTCTGGACCCTTGCCGAGCATAGTCCATACTCGATGACCTGCATAAGCCGATTTTCCACGTTCAGGCGAAGCGACTTACCCTTTTCCAGGCTAATCCATACCCAATGTCCATTTACTAAAAACCAGATAGAAATCCAATCCGAAATCCAGATTAAATCAGAAAACCAAAAATCCATACCAAAAATCCAAACCAGAAAACAAGCATCCAAACCAAAGTCCAAAGCAAAAAGCAAACAAAATAAGAAGTTCAAACCAAACCCTGAAACCAAACCAGAAAAAAGAAAATGTCCAAACCAAAAAAGAAAAAGCAGATTTCACAAACTAGAGCATCGCGGTTTATTATCATCTCAGAGCATACCTTGGGCTATCTCCATCCCCGTACATGAGTAAGTGACTTAGCCGTTTGCCCAGGGTTTGCTACTTATTATGTATCATCTCCATCAATTGATAACCAATCGACCATCATCCCTAGGCCTCATGCCATCGTTTCTTGAGGTAGATGGTGGCTGCTCCTGTTCCATTGCTGCATTTCGAGTTCCGACATATTGCCACAGCTGACCACTCCTTACATGCTCTGACCACTCCTTACATGCTCCTCGATTATATCCTTAAATGCATGCAGCTATTGGTATCATGCCCATCTAGATCATGAAAGAGATAGT
The DNA here is from genome assembly GCA_030765085.1 of Allium cepa. NCBI lineage: Eukaryota > Viridiplantae > Streptophyta > Magnoliopsida > Asparagales > Amaryllidaceae > Allium > Allium cepa. Next base: position 90,827,751 of record CM060946.1, on the reverse strand, counting down.
GCCTTTCTGATGCCTTCTTACATTCCATGGGTTCTCTCCTTGCTAGCCTTCGGTAGGGAAGGCGATCCCGAGTCTCCATAAATATCCGCTCCAATGTTTCATTCAATCCCGTGTAAGTGGAGAATTTTGGCTCTCCTCAACGTTTCCTTTCCCTGCTAAAGTTGTCATCCGACTTCCTCTTTCCTTTATCCTTATCCTTACTTGAGCTTTCACTGGGTGGTTCTCCATCCTTGACCACATTTACTTCCTTTAGTTTCAAATCTGAACTCACATCCTCCTATCGAAGAAATCTTTCAGCCTTCTAAAAGAATTCCCTAAGATCCATTGGTGGATCCCGTACCTATGATACTTTGAAACCGAGTTATCCCTGACTCCTGACACTACTGCCATTAGAACTATTGGTGGATCTAGCCGATCCACCAAAGCAACTGCCGCATTGAACCAAGTTAGGAAAGCTCTGAGCGATTCCCATGTTCTTTGTTTTACTGACGTCAGTGTCATCACATTTTTGGGCCTTTTGATACGAACCCGAAACTGCTTCAGAAACCTATCCACCAATTCTATCTGTGTCTTAATAGATCCATCTTCCAACCGCCTGAACCACGTAGCAGTTATATCCATCAAGTACAGAGGGAAATACCGGGCCATAACTTCCTATGATGCCCCCAGCACTTCCATGCGTCTCATGTACCTCATCAAATGATTGGTAGGATCAGCAATGCTGTTGTATACCTCCAAAGTAGATAGCTTGAACTCTGGTGGATTTGGAGCCATTTTGATGTCACAGGTAAATGGACTCCTATTTACTTCTTCCAGATCTCTGTTTGCCAAACCTCTGCGCATAGCTCGTCTTATAATCTCAGCTAATCTAGTGTTGTCCACCAAGGGTTGCCCTCCGAGTCCCTAAGGTAATTCCAATACATACTCTTCATCACGTACTCTTGTGCTCCTACCAGCATCCTATTGTATGGTGTCACTCGAAATCCCTCCATGAATTGGTCTATCATTGCATGGTAGTGTGCCCTCGAGTCTGGATCCATCCAAATTAGTAATTATGTGCTGATTGGGGGCCGCACCCTGTAGAGCTGCTCCATCCGATTGCCGTTAGGTCCTTTTACTCCAACTCCATGGATCTGAACTCCAGCAGCTCCAGCTGTTCCTGCCTGCCCAAACGGTCTGAGATGGTTCTGCATCATCTCCTCCTACCTTTTCAGTAATTCTTGTTGCAAAGCTCCCATCATCATCTCCATCTCATCTCTAGTGATGAAAACTGAAGCCTAATTTTCTCCTGAGGAAGCTTTTTGACTCCCCTCTTGATGGCTTCTTTTTGGTAATATCTTTCTAGCTGATTGCCTAACCATGGTTCATTTTAGATCAGATCCTTTAGCTTTCCAAATCTAAACTCCAAATCTGATGTAGCGGGCGCTAGTCGTTCTCAGTTAGAGCACCAAAGTGTTTACGCCAAAATTGGTCACAAACCCCAGAAGCAGTAAAAGCACCAGTGTATAAACACAGATCCTCAATATTCAGACACAGATCTCAGATCCAGATTAAGTGAGAGGAAAAATAAAGAAACAACGAAATTAATATGTGGGAAAGTAAGAGAGGACACAAGGTTTATAGTGGTTCAGCTATCTCCGGACTATGTCCACTTCGAATCAATCCTTTTATTCCTTTTTATACTGTAATTACAGTCACAAGCCTTTGAAAATCAATAGCAAAAATGGAAAAGTTTTGCCTAGGAAAGAAGAAGAAGAAGATCCCCTTTTAGTTGCCATAGGATTGCTATTTGTTACCTGTCACTTTGGCCCAGGCTACATGGCGATAATCTCAGAGTCTATGGTTGAACCGGGATGGGACTTGAGCTAAGAAAGGATTAGAAGTATAATAGACTAGTGTAATTTAATTTTGGGTCGGCCTATGCACATAGGTCGGTATATCTGATACTGTTTGGCATGATTGCATGGCACAAGAACACAAGGTGGTTCATCATTGGAGTGTGGATATGGCGGACCTGCTGATAGTGGCTCAGCCAAGGTCGTTCGATCAGCAACGTTCGGCCACTCATCGCTCGGCCTTGGGGAGAAGGTTAGTGTCATTCGGCCACTCATCGTTTGGCCTTGGAGAGAAGGCTAATGTCATTCGGCAACTCATCGCTCGGCCTTGGAGAGAAGGTGAGCACGGTTCAACCACTCATCGTTCGGTAGAGGAAGGAGAGCAAAAGCTGTTTCGTTCAATTGAGGCTCGGTATTGGATGTTCGATCAGGAGTGGTTCGGCACAAGTGTTCGGTGTATCTATTTCTTTGCATGATGAGGGAGTTAGCATATTCTTGGGGTAAACCATGAAGTGAGGAGATCAACATTGCTTTACTTCGAGACCCACTAAGAGTTCCTCTGAGTCCCTTGAGAGCTTGCTTCGAGTCATTTGCTAAATCACCGCTGATCGGCCATATTGGTTCGGCATTTGTCGGCCAGTCGAAATTCATTCGGTATGCCTCGACCGGCCAACTCGAGATTACCATGTATGGGCCGAGTCACCTTGGTTTTGGGCCTGCATAGGGCATCTTGCCTACCTTCGTCTATAAATAGAGAGACAAGGGTACAGTTGTAGGGACCTTTTTTCGAAAACTCCAGAAAGACTCTGCCATTTTCAATACTCATTTCTTTTCTGTCAAAAACTTATACTCAAGTTGTTTTTGTACGGATTGTATCTGTATTCAACTCTATGAAGAAGCAATAAAGATTACACTCAAAGTAGACGTAGCAGTTACGCTGAACCACTATAATTCTGATGTTCTCATTTTTACTGTTCTTGTTGCATTTTACCGCGATATTCTTCTGTTTTAATTTATTTTCTTTATTAATCTCTCTACATAACTCAACTCAAGGGTGTTAGTGATCAATTTTGGTGTTAACATTTTGGTGCTTTCACTGAGAATCGCATTCTCAGGCTGTTAGGATATACATTGTCGCTACTGGATTGAAGGAATCCCCCAAAGGAGATCCAATTTTATTCTCTAAAGTTCACAAATCCTACTTATAGTTCCAACAGATAATTGTAAGATGTCAAGGCCATGCACCAGATCCGCCTCCCACAATGTCGATGCTAATGAGATCGCATGTGTCCAACAAGTAGGACCAAGCAATCAGCAAACTAATGCGGGTGCAGAACTCACCATCGTCTTAAACCAAACAAAAATTTTGACCAAGGCAAATTTCAATAAGCTGATGAGAGAACTCGTGGAAAGAAGGAGACAGATTAACGAGCAAATTCAAGCTAATGCCACTCTCATTACTCAGCTTACTTAACAATAGCATCAGAATGCTGGAGGAAGCCCAACTTCCTATCTGTCATCCGACAGCTCTGTTTTGTCTGATGAACATCCCAGGAGTAGACGCCGTTGAATTGAAGCAGCGCAAACAGGTGCAGCAGATCAATCCAACAGGAATGGTCCAAGTTCCCTATCTGAAGCCATGGTCCCTCACTTGCACCTGGGAAATCGCACTCAAGTTGGATTGGGTAACGTAGGATCTGGAGCACGAGTGGAAGCAGACCGATCGGCTCACTAGGGTTGTAGAAAAGCAGGTCCTTAGGACTAGCATTTGGGAGAACATTGATCAAGATGGCACCAGCCGGAACGATCATGTAGGATGGAGTCTAACTTGGCACCTCCCATCCAAACCCCGGATTTATCAGCTATGGTCAGACAACTGATGAGAGAAAATTAGGGCTTATCCAACGATGATTGGGGTGTGTCTAGGAGCCACACTCCCTTCACAAATGTTGTCCTATAGGTTTAGTACCCCTAATATGCCGACTATTCCAGTCTATGAAGGGAAGACTGATCCCCGATAGCATGTAATGAGATACGAGTGGATGATGGACTCGGCGAGGGCAAATAATGCTACTAAATGTAGTCGTTTTCCTATAACCTTATCTGGAATCGCTACCATGTGGTTCACTAGACTTCCTTCACGATCGGTCTTCAGGTTCGAGGAGTTAGCGATGATATTTATGAAGCAATTCAGGATTCATACCACTCGTCCAAAGGATGTGATGTCTTTGTCCAGTGTAATCCAGGCTACAGGGGAGTCGTTAAAGGAATATTTGCAAAGATTTCATGTTTCTGCTAATGAAGTTAGCAACCCAAATGACCATGCTATCCTTATGGTCATGATGCGAGGATTAGATTCGGATTTGGAGTTTGGCGATTGGTTGGCAGGAAAACCACTGCCTACCCTGGATTGGTTTTATTCAAATGCGAACCAATTCATGAGAAGGGAGGAAGCCAGGTGGACACGATGAGGTAGTGCACCAGGGCCTGGCAAGGAGACGGTGCAAAGCAACATTGTCGTAAAACAATCTGGCGACAACTTTAGAAATGTCCAGGTTAATGTTCAAAACAAGCCAGAACAGTCTAAAGGATCCGGAGAAGGAAATTCCGGAAGGAAGAGGGAAGCAGGAAAGTGGAAACCAAGGATCCTAACCTACAATGAATACACTCCTCTGAACGCATCTCTAGAGAACATTTATTTATCAACCTGTAATACATTCCAATACCGAAAGCCGGGCCCAAAAGAATCCATTGAGGAAGAAAAGCGGATTGAGAAGTATTGTCATTTCCATGAAACTTACAGGCACAATACCAAAGAATGTAGACACCTTCATGATGCAATAGAAAATCTAATTCGACAGAAGAAGTTATAGCAGTTCGTTAAGAACCCGTAGGAAGGCAGAAAGGGGAAATTCGATCCGAATTGCAGACAGGCTCCATGTTGACATAAGGAATCTGTTCGGACTGGAGGTAGATTAGTCATAAACACGATAGTCCATGGGCCTCACCCGATAGACAAGAATTGGCAAGAAATGGAGCGTTATGCTAGTTCCCTAAAGCATGTGAATTTTGAATGTTGTTCAAACACAGAAGATGGGACCCTAGCTAAACAACAGCGAATGATGACGGATGATATAGTGTTCAGGAGCAAAGATGCCGATCAGGTGGAGGCACCTACCATTGACCCGATGGTCATCTCGGCCATGTTTGGGCCAGCGTTTGTGAGAAGGATATTGATTGATTGTGGGAGTTTTGTTAATATTATCTTCAAAAAGGCATATGACCAAATGATGATGGAGACGAAGGATCTAAAACCATCCAAAGCCCGTATTCATGGCTTTAATGGTGTGACTACTGATGGAGTGGGTTTTGTCGAATTATCGGTTGAGTTAGGAGAAGGTGAACGTAGGAGGGTACGGATCCTACCATTCATTGTTTTGGATGTTGATTCCCCGTATAATGTTTTTCTGGGCTGACCGGCCCTAGCGAAGTTTAGGGCAGCTTTGGCCTTGTGGTGTTTGACTTTGAAGTTTCCGACGGATAGAGGAGTTGGTGTAGTGCATGGCGATCAAGCAACTGGTCGTGCATGTTATGTGGCTGAGCTGAGAGAGGCCCAGCGAAGAGAGAAGTGAAAGGTTGTGGACAACTTTGTCCGCATCCACGTTGTTCAAAATTGACAAGTAATGCCCGAGCCTTGGCTCGGGCTGCAGAGTCGAATCTACAAAGATATAGATCCGAGAGACGATGATGAAGAACCTAAGTAGTCTAAAGCTACACCGGCTGAACTGACGATTGACATTTCAGTCAGCCATGATGTCCCATCATAAGTGCTTAAGATTGGATCACAACTCACCTCTTCGATGACTGAGGATCTAACTGATTTCCTCCAAGCAAACCTGGATGTTTTTGCTTGGACCCACTCTGATATGTGCCGGATTTCTTTCGCCATCGCAAGTCATTTGTTGAACATTGACCCGAAATGCATGCCAGTAAAACAAAAAAGGAGAGGTATGGCGGAGAGATCTGCTACTTTCAAAGAGGAGGTGGACAAACTCAAAGACAGTGGGTTCATCCGTGACGTCCTCTACCCTGAATGGGTTCTAATCCTGTACTAGTAATAAAAGCAAATGGGAAATAGAGGACCTGTGTTGATTACTCATAACTGAACAAGGCATGCCCTAAGAATAGTTTCCCTTTACCCAGAATTGACCAGCTAGTCGACTCAACAACATGACACGAGTAATTGTCATTCATGGATGTGTATTCGGGATATAATCAGATCCCGATGCACATTCCAGATTAGGTACACACTAGTTTTATCATGGACGTTGGGCTGTACTGTTATGTAGTGATGCCTTTTGGGTTGAAGAACGCAGAAGCAACTTACTAATGTTTGGTAAATTGGATGTTTAAAGACCAAATTGGTAGAACAATGGAAGTCTATGTGGATGACATGCTCATGAAGTCACGGCAATCAAACGACCACATACGAGACTTAGCGGAGATGTTTGATATACTCAGGTACTACGGAATGAAAATCAATCCACTGAAGTGCTCCTTTGGCATTGCGTCAGAAAAGTTTTTTGGTTTTATCGTCAATGCCCAGGGAATTGAAGCTAACCTAGAAAATATTCAGGCCATTCGAGACATACAAGCACCTAGAACCATAAATCAAGTACAAAGCCTAAATGGAAAAGTCGCCGTGTTGAGTCGATTCATATCTAGGGCAACCGATAAATGTATTCCTTTCTTCGATGTGATAAGGAAAGGAAAGAGAAATTTTGAATGGATGCTGGACTGTGAGGATGTGTTTCGAGCCTTGGTAAGGCACTTGGGGATTCCCCCGATTCTGTCGAAGCCTATAGACCATGAAGAATTATATGTTTACTTGGCCGATCTCAGCATACATCAGTACAACCTTGGTTTGCATGGAGGACCGAATTCAAAAGTCAGTGTACTATGTCAGTAAATGTCTAACGGGGGCAGAGGGAAATTATCCTAAGATAGAGAAGCTAGCCTACTGCTTGGTGATTGCATCATGCAAGCTTCGTTCGTATTTTCAGGCACACCCGATCAGTGTTTATGCCGATCAACCTCTGCGACAGGTGCTCCAACGACCAGAAACCTCTGAAAGATTGCTAAGATGAAACATTGAGTTGAGTCAATTTAACATCACCTACCTACCATGGAGGACTATCCAAGGGCAAGCGCTAGCAGATTTCATTGCAAAATTAACCATATCAGACAAGCCAAGTAGTGATGATGTCATTCCCCTCATTCGATGGTAATTATACACAGATGGGGCATCCAATGACCGTTGTTCTAAAGCTGGTGTTATTCTTTTAACTCCCAAAACCGGTTAGCTTGTTATGCTTTGAAACTTGATCTCCCAGCTACAAATAACGAAACCGAATATGAAGCATTGATTACTGGCTTAAAACTTATCAGAGAATTCGGAGTGAAATTGGTTGAAATTTTTTGTGACTCACAATTGGTGGTGTATCAAGTACGGGGAGACTATCAAGCAAAGGGGCAGAGACTTGCCCCATGCCTTGCTCGGGTTCAAGAACTGTTGGCAGACCTTGAATATTACAGTATATTGGAAATCCTACGTGAACAAAATGGAGAAGCCGATTCAATGGCAAAATTTGCAAGTACTAGTGATGCACAGCAGATGGGCTTGGTTCCCATCGAAATCTTACATGCCCTGAGTATAAACGAGATGGAAGTAGATTTTGTGTTAGAAACAGAAATTGAGAGGAACGTGTGGATAACCCCATTCAAACAATACCAATTACATGGGACTTTGCCCGAGAGAAAGAACGAAAGATGATAGGTCATTCGCAAAGCCTCGCGGTATATTATGCATGATGAAATAATGTATCAGAAAGGATTCTCGGTTCCCTTACTTCAGTGTATCGCCCACGATGAGATAAAGCGGGTCTTGAAAGAAGTTCATGAAGGAGAATGTAGCGACCATACTGGGGGGGCATACACTAGCCAAAAAGCTCCTCCGCTGTGGATACTATTGGCCAACTATGAATCGAGATGCCGCGGACTATGTAAGAAGATGCAAGAAATGTCAAAAGTATGCAAAGATCACGAGAGATCTGCCGACGGAACTCACGCAAATGGTAATCCATGGCCATTTGCAATATGGGGGATCGATATAATCGGCTCTTTGCCAATCTCCAAAGGTGGTGCAAAATATGCAATTGTTGCGGTCGAGTACTTTACCAAGTGGGGGGAAGCAGAGCCCTTAGCTATGGTCACCACCAAAAAGGTCATTAATTTCGTAGTGCGAAACATTATATGCCGTTTTGGCCTCCCATGAACTATCATTACGGACAATGGAACTCAATTTGAGAGTAGGGAATTCAAAGAATTCTGCAAAAATATTGTATTGAGAAAAGGTTTGCGGCAGTCGCTCACCCTAAAGCCAATGGACAAGTTAAAGCCGTAAATAAAATAATCAAATCCATATTGAAAAAATGTTTGGAGAAGGTCGGAGGCAAGTGGATGGATGAGCTTCCGATAACATCTGGGCTTACAGAACCACCCATAAGTCCATGACTGGCCACACTCCATTCACCTTGGCATACAGCACTGAAGCTGTTATACCCATGGAAATTGAAGTTCCATCTCAAGGGTCGACTCATTATGATCCTAAGTCGAATCGGGATCTCTTACTGGAATTGTTGGACTTTGTCGACAAAAAACGTGAAGAAGTTGATTTATGGGCGACCGCATATAGGCACCGAGTCACTCGATATTATAATGAAAAAGATCGACCGAAAATCTTTGATGTGGGTGATCTTGTCTTGAAGCGAGTTTTTCAATTCCGTCACATATGAATCCTACATAGGAAGGTCTTTATGTCATCGAACGGAATCTTGGGGAAAGAACCTTTAAGCTAGCGACTGTCGATGGCATGTCACTTCCCAGAGCATGGAATAATGAGCATTTGCATCATTATTACACTTAGTCTATTTCTTTTACATTCTAGAAGCAGTTGTTTTAAGTGTATATTTCCTTTTGTTGTTTTTTGTTTCCAACATGTAATAAGACAATTCAGCTTGTCCCTATTTTCTATAATCAATAAAGGCTTGAAGCCGGTTTTTCTATGAGCTATTGACGTCTTATATGCTATAATTCCATGATAAAAAATTAAATTGCATTATTTTGCCCGGCATATGAATGCATATACAAAATTAAGAAGTCAATAAACGATTCAAAAATCTCTAAGTCCCCGGAGAGCGGACTAGAGTACTCTGAGTCCCCAGAGTGTGGACTAGAGTATAAACGATTCAAAAAATTTCCAAGTCATATGGAAGCAGACCGGAGCTTATGTAACCCACAAGATTTCAAATTTCAACTACAAGTTAGACAATAAGCTAAACAATGAAAGTTGTGGAAGAAAAAGAAACAAAATTTTATTTACTAATTCAAAATTTAGTTCCATTACAACTTTTCTGGAGTTTGGAGAAAAAGTTTATTTACAACGACTATAGAAATAAACAGAAATAACTACATGATTCAGGATTATTCGGGGTCAACGAGGCATGGCCGGATAGCTACCTTTTTGATTTTTTCTCCTTCTTCGATTTTTCCGAAGGCTCCTCACCTAAGCATTTTCTATTAGACACCTTGCTTCCTACTGAGGTGGTGTCCGGGAAGGAAGAGGAACCTATAGAGGAGTGGTACCACCTGGGAGAATTATCTTCAAGGGCCTATTTAGAGGATCATCAAATTCCACCACCCGATGTTCAATCATAATTTCGACTTTCTTTTTCTCCTCTTCCACGATTCGCTCCCCCATGTTTAGTTTTGAAGTAGGTTCGGAGGAGCCTGTGATTTCAACCTTGTCATGTTCGTCCACAGGCGAGGGATTCTCGAACTTATCCTCATCGAGCGCTCCGATTACTTGGGCATCGGGTCCAGGAGTATCCCCAGTGAGAACCTCTTCCATTATTTTTTCTTCCTTCTTCATGGCGACATCGCTCCTTGGAGTTGTTTTAGGATCAGAATGACCTACATGGAGTCATTAAGGATAAGTGTTAGAATACATCTATTATCGTCAAAAGCGACAGTTCTTTGGACCTTTGAAGGAAGAATCACATACCGGCTTCTGGTTGACTCTCAACTGTTTTGGGAGTCTCACCCTCCGGAATAGGCGATAGAATGTGAACATTAAGCTCAAGCTTCTTTGGGTCATAGCCAACATGTTGCTCGAAAGGATCGAGTGATGAGCAACCAGCCGGTTGAGCAGAAGGAGGAACTAGAGACCCAGTTGTGGATGTCGTCTTTCCCTTTGATGAGGAGGAGTCTCTTCCGAAAAGAGCATTCGCCATAGACAAGTCGGATGGCTCGTTTCCTCGAAGCACTTCCTTCACAAGAGCATCTTCATCAACCTCTTTAGTTCCCGGCTCAACTCTTTTGATTTTTACTAAAGTATCCCCGGCAAATGATTTGCGGTAACCTTCGCCTAAAAAGATAGAATTCGATGCACGATAACTCGAGCAATGTATTCAGCGATAAGCGGATCAAACAAGCATTTAATTTCTTCTCTAGCGGCTTCAGTAGCTGCCTCGAGGCGAGAATCAATTTCTGTCAGCGCCATTCTTTTACCTTCCTCACGAGCTGCATCCTTTAGCGCTTCGACTTTAGAAAGTTCCACATCAAGCTTCGTCTTTAAGAGTCGGGTTGCGACAATTTCATCACAATATCGTTGGGACTCTTCCTGTGCAGCAGTTTTTTCCTCTTTCTCTTTAAGGACCGGCTCCTTCAGCTCTTTAGCTCGTCGAGCAAGAATATCCTTTTCCTTTTGGATGGAGTCTTTCTCCAAGGCTAGAGCACCACCACGTTGGATTGCCTCATCAAGTTCCTTTTTGTGAGTGGCCTCCAAATGACTAACTGCCTCGGTTGTATCCTTGGCGTTTTTCTATGTGACCTCAAGTTGGGATTTGTACAAGGATAGCTCATCATCCTGGGCTTTGATAATATCTTTGTCATGAATGGCTTTGAGTTTCAGGCGATCAATTTCATGTTGATGTTCCATAAAAACTTCTGAAACTTTTTCTGCCAAGTGAACAAATGCATCATGCTGGACATAAACATCACTGTTGCAATTGATGGCACATTGTTTGACATGCTCTCGAATAGGATGAATCATAGGAAGAAATTTCAGTTCGTCGAAGCATATCTTCGGAAATGTGGCTTTAAGCTCAGATAGTTTTTTTGCAATTGATGGATCGTGTGCGGAGGCTGAGGAAGTCTGCCTAGCCGAAATCACGGACTTCTTGTGAGGTTCCCAAGACTGTTTGGTGCGGGACGAGCCAGAGTGTTGGTCACGGGGAGCCTCGAATTGAGATCCCTTTTGGGTAGATTTCGCCCTACTGTGCTCTGATTGAGGAGGAGGATCATTGGGATATGAAGAATGGCTATAATTTTTTCTTCAAGAAGACGACGAATCTCTGGGACGTTAATCCCTATCGCCACTATCATCCTTGTTTCGGTGTCTACCTGATCTCGAATCCCAATTGGAATGGTGGAAGATAGAGGACCCGCATAGGCGGTCGAAGCCATGTGTGCGCCCCATATCACCTGCACAGAAGTCATGTGAAGACGAGTTAGTAGAAATCATATGATGACTAAAATTCAAGTGTGGGGTGAAGTATAAGTGTTTGTGTGTGTCCTAGTGCTTTCCCCCGACGGACCAGTGTTTTTTGCTTTAATTATTGGAGTTTTCTCTCCTTGATGATGAGCTTGATCGCCTTCACCATTTTTTGTGGGCGAATTGAGTCCTATATCCCCTAGGTTGTTGAAGTCGTAGATCAATAGTCATTAGGGATGGTCAGGTCTGATAGACCTTTTAGTGAACCCTCTAAATGTTGGGGAGACAACTCTTTCTCGACTGGAGTAATCGTGACTTTTGAGGTTCCGCCAACTGTTTTCTTTCTTAGCTTGTAAGCTAGGCTCTTTTTCCGCTTTGCAGGAGGAGTCAGTTCATCAATGCCAGGTGTGTCAGCTACTGGTGCTGATTCATGACTTTTATTCTCATCAGACATTCCTGGCACCCCGCCACTTTAATTTCACCTTCCTCATATGTGTCGGGGGCCCCTTCTATAGGGGACACCGAAGGTCCGTCCTACTCTTTGCCTTTTTCTGTAGTAGATCAGGTTGTGGTGGTGCCAGTTGGGAGGCTAGTTCGACGACCCTCCGCCAATAATCCAAACTTTGAAAGAAATTCATTAGAGATAATGGATTTAATCTCTCGGTCTCTCATGCGGATAGCTCGAGTGGCATCAACGGCCTCAGAATACCCAACGCCTTCGAGTCGTGGGTGGATACCTATAAAAGTCAAAGGAAGTTTAGAAAGGGTGCACTTCGAGCTTTAGACAAATATCGGATTAGGAATGAAACATACTCCCTTCCAACCATCTTCTCGCAAAGCAAGAGGGTAGCGTACGAAAAACCACTCTTGCTTATACTGGGAAAATTTACTCCATGCCCCCGTTAGGATTTGACATTTAGAATGTGGCTCAAGAAATATGAAAGATGGACTATCAGACCATTTTATGAAGCGATAGATATAGCGGATATCCTCAGGAGTAGGGAGCCTGAATAAGGTGCTCATGAAGAGAATACAAGTGCCATGAATAAACGCGTGACTATTGGAGTATAGTTGTGCTGGAGCAATCCCGATATACCGTAACACTTCACGAAGTAATGAATTAAAAGGTGGCATGCTTCCAACCCAGCATATAAATTTGTTGCATGCTGTATACCCGACTGGGGTCAAATGAGCCCGATCTTTCCCCGATGGAACTAAAACGTCGCAAAAAGGGATTCCATGAATTGAACACAACCGAAGAAGAGCGGCTTTGCCAATTTTTGAAGCTTATGAATCAATAGGATTATCCAAGATAACTGATCCGTCTAAAACATCAGGAGCCGGGCCTACAACTACAGCAGATGGATCTGGAATGCTCTGTGTAGAAGTTATCAGTGGATTCGAAGTTCCTACTACCTCCTGCCGAGAACTTGGCTCAAGATTATCAGAAACTGTAGCAGAGCTGGATCTTCCGAACATCTTCAACAAGCATTTAATATGGGTTGCTACCTGTTTAAACTATACTTGAAAGACAATAGATATCAGATATAACAACAAAAAATTCCCTCCCGCGTGGTGTGTGAGCTAGTGTGATGATTCAAGTCAAAAATACAAATAAATTAAAGTTCCGAAGATTAAAGTGTAGCGGAACGAGCTTTAAGTTGCCATCTATAAAAAAGTTTTAAGTTCACACTTACAATGATTCAAATTATGAAGTTGTTAGTCCTGATCAGCTCCATGTGCCTTCAGACTTAGATTCGTATCATGGATTTATTGGTATATGATTAGTGGGGAAATAAGCGGTGATATTATGTTCTATGAGTCAACGTAAGGTAATTGTATTTGTCAACGACGATCCTCGAACCTAGGACCGTTTGGCCATTCAAATGCATGCATGCCAAACCATACTGCCTCGCTCGGTGCCAACCTTTAAAACCTATCTCACTTCCCTCGCTCTTTTCTTCTCTCTACTCACCGACCCACTCTCTTGTAGACACTGAATGCCTACTTAGACCAAAGACAACCGACCCACTCAAACGTGAAGTATCGACCTACTCGCTCACTTAAATTATACAAAACCCGCCTCACTCAACCTATGTCGATCCACTGTTCACCTAGACCCTTACCAAACTGTTCAACTAACAAAATCCTACCGACCCAAGCCTCCTTAGACGAGCCACCGAGCCACTCCCATTCAAAGTATAGAACTCATCTCTCTTACGATACACGACTCACTTCTCCTATACGCCACCAATTTAATTTCTATCAATGCCTATGCTACTTCCTCTCAATCTAGTGTAAACTTGCTTCGGAAGCACTTTATTGTCCGCTCCTATCACTCATGCCTCACCATGTTTTTTCTCCTCTTCCATTTTTTTTGTGCATGGATATATGCGCCTAAGGTTCAAACCTAGTTCGAGTAAAAAAGGGTAGCTTGGGAGTTCATGATGATAAAAAACTCACTTATATGTGTGTTAATCTGGAGTGGGTGCGAGTGATTTTCGGAGTTTGGAATCGTGGGGTGTGGTGAAATTGCTTTGGGAGAATGTTAGGATGGAGGGACGCGGTAATTCAGTAGAATGGGAGAGATAAAGTTTGGGACAGCGCTAGGAAAGTGAGATATGAAACGAAAAGTGGGAGGAGGGGTACGATGGAATGGATTTTTTAAATGGAAGATGGGAAGTCGAACGGACAGTTTCTTGGAGAATCGGTCTTTGTGCTTTTATGGGTCGGTAAGTGGAAGGACCGACCGTGTGGTTCGACAAGTAAGCTGAACAAGTGGGTCGAACTGTATATGCTAATTCACCCCTTGTTTTTTTAAAAAAGAAAGGAAGAAAAATAATAATAATAGATGAATGAAAGTTACGTTAAAAATAAGATGTGTATGTATATGTATGCATGTAATGATAGACGAAGACGATAGCGCAACGGAGAGACGAATTTCATTTGATAGGTCGAGAAGAGTGGATTTGGGAAACCCAGTGTGATTCAGCCTTCAAGAAATCGTATATGTTCAACTTCTAAAAAGTTGAAAACGGGATTTAGACGACAGCTGATTATCATTCTGAATGAAATAGCTCCTGAAAGCGAGGACTAATGGCTGATTCAAAGCATGTCGCGTTGTTTCACGCGATGCACTTTGGGGGGCAAATGTTACCTGGCACTTTGGTCCGGGCTACATGGCAATAGTCTCAGAGTCTATGGTTGAATCGGGATGGGACTTGAGCTCAGAAAGGATTGGAAGTATAATAGACTAGTGTAATTTAATTTTTGGTCGGCCTATGCATATAGGTCGGTATATCTGATACTGTTCGGCATGATTGTATGGCACAAGAACAAAAGGTGGTTCGGCGTTGGAGTGTGGATATGGCGGACATGCCAATAGTGGCTCAGCCAAGGTCGTTCGGTCAGCATCATTCGACCACTCATCGCTCGGCCTTGGAGAGAAGGTTAGTGTCATTCGGCCACTCATCGCTCAGCCTTGGAGAGAAGGTGAGCATGATTCAGCCACTCATCGTTCGATCGAGGAAGGAGAGCAAAAGTTGTTTCGTACAATTGAGGCTCAATTTTGGAGGTTCGGTCACGAGTGGTTCGGCACGAATGTTCGGTGTATCTGTTTGGTGCACAATGAATGAGTTAGCTTATTATTGGGGCAAATAGCAAAGTGAGGAGATCAACATTGCTGTACTTTGAGATCCACTACGAGTTACTCCGAGTCCCTTGAGAGCTTGCTTTGAGTCATTTGCTAAATGACCACCCATCGACCATACTGGTTTCGCATTTGTCGATAGGTCAAAAGTCGTTTGGTATGCCTCGACCGGCTAACTCGAGATTACCATGTATAGGCCGAGTCACCTTGGTTTTAGGCCTGCACAGGGCATCTAGCCTACCTTCGTCTATAAATAGAGAGGTAGGGGTATAGTCGAAGGGACCTTTTTTTGGGGAACTCTAGGAAGACTCTGCTATTTTCAATACTTATTTCTTTTCTGTCAAAAACAATGTACTCAATTTGTTTATGCACAGATTGTATCTATATTCAACTCTTTGAAGAAGCAATAAAGAATACACTCAAAATGGACGTAGGCAGTTACGCCGAACCACTATAATTCTGGTGTTCTCGTTTTTACTGTTCTTATTGCATTTTACTGCGATATTCTTCTATTTTAAGTTATTTTATTCATTAATCTCTCTACATAATTTTACTCAAGGGTGTTAGTGACCAATTTTGGTGCTAACACTATTTATAGGTGTAGATCCGAAAATATCCACCTCAAAACCTGGAATACCTCTTCTCTTGCGCAGATGGACCCGCCAGATTGATCTAGGGTGATTTTGGATCGATCCAAAAGTAGTCCAATCGAGCTGAGATCGATCGTGGATGTCCAGTGCATAAGGAAGCTCCTGTGAAAATTTCATTGCATTTGGACTTGTAGAATGGGAGTTATGATCGATCTAAGTTGGTGTTTGCATGAAGGCTGAATCGTACGTATCGATCAACTCGCCTCAATCCACTTCGTTTCCATCCTATCCTCATATCCATAGCCGTAGCCTTCGTATCGATCCGAGTTCCATACCTACATCCATGTTGAATGCTTCATCACTTGACCTACTCCACTACCTCGTACCCATGCTTCGCATCTATCGGCAAGTGCTTCTTCGTATCTATCGACTGACCCTTTTCGTATCGATCTAATGTCACCCTGGGAAACATGTTCCTTTTCAGCATTGACCCATCCATATCTTGAGCATTCAAACTCCAATTGACCTAAAATCTGAAATGTAAACCATTAAATTGGACCCTTTGACATGACTTCTTCGAAAGGGATCAGAATACATTGAAACATATTTTTGCTTTTGAAGAAGCCCGTCTCTTGTCAACCATGTCAACCCCTTCGAAAGGGTCCACTTAAAGGGAGATGCTTGGCTTCCTTTTGACCCCTTTGAAAGATGTTGAGAAAGTAAAGCGGAGTTAACCGCCTCAACCCCTTCGAAAGGATTGAGAATTCAAGCCACAATATTGAGTTTTAATTTACACAACTTAATCTTCTCTACAAGGCCATTAGAAAATAAAATTTTACCTGATTCATTTTTAACTCAACGTCTTTAGATGATAACAATCAAATTGTTTTGAGCCAAAATTTACATTCAATAATAACGAAAACCCCATATTTAAGTCCAAACCATAATTGATTCCATAGACTTAAAAAAGATCTTCCCAAACAGGTTAGAGTTGAGTGTAACAGAATTCGGCTTAGAAATGAATACAACAATGGCAAATAGCCCCAAATTGGATGAATTTGGATTCTAACCCAAAATCAACACCATAAAATTGAATGAAATAAGCATAAAAATGAACCCGAGGATATTCTCATACGAGCAGGAAACTCAAATCATTTTCAAGAATAAAAACAATAAAACAAATTTGAAAACTAAGAATTTAAAATTGGAATTAAACGAGATAAACCGGTTTGAAGAAGAAATAATGGACGCATACCTTGGATCCTAACTTGTGTTTACTGAAAGTAGGAATTTATAAAGAAATTAGAATTTCTTATTCTTGCTTTGAGTTTTAATTGCAGGTAAGTGAAGAAGGGCAAGAAGGAAGCATGATTTATAAGAGAAGCCAACACAAAGGATAAACCGTTCGATCAAATTTAAATGAACAACGAAGATCCAAGTAAGAATATGAAAAGGCTTGAAATTTCTATGCTAAAATAAAGTTAGGGTATTGAAACAGTGTTGGAATCTCAATTTTGATTGTGACAACCTATATAAAATGTGATATGTATACTAACCATCTTTGCAGGAGATTTATTGCAGGTTCATATTCAGATGTTTAAAGCTGTATCTTGTGTGTCTAGAGTCTTTACTTTACTTAGAAATTTGTTAAAATCTCTCTTGAAATGATATATATATATATGTGTGTGTGTGTGTGTGTGTGTGTGTGTGTGTGCACACACATGCACACACATGCTCATACATGCACAAAAGAGCAAACTCAGATGTTTGAAGCCAATCATTCAGGCGTCTAAATGTTAAAACATGAATATTGTTTTCACAGTATTTAGACGTCTGAAAATGGTCAAAAATTGCCTAATAACTTGTTGTTTACGTTTTAATCCAATTCAGAAGTCTGAATTATTTTATTCAGACGTCTGAATATCTCTAACTGCTATTTCCTTGAAAAGTCACTTCTCTTCACCGAAGAGAAACAATTTCAAAATCAATGGTTGCACCTATTCTTTTCAATATAATTTTTCATCTATAGTTGCAAATCTTTATATACTATAATTATATTACAGAATTCAACAAACAATTCACCGAATTTACTTATAGAATTCTTGAATTCTCATCTATTCTCAAACTTTCAAATTGCACTCAAATTGCTTACATACTTTGATCATTGATCACTTTATCTTCCATAATTCTCAAAGCACATCACTATATATCATAAAGGAGAAGATTATAGGAAGATTGTACTCAATTGACTTATCAGTGTTATTTAAGAACACATTACAGTCAGATTCATTTTTTATTTGTATCGAAGTCCTATTTAGTTGCTTGGGCGGGTGAAGTCCTGTTCGTTTGCTTAGACAGTGTAAACTTGTTCCTCTGGGTTAAGTGAGGGTTGTTGTAGTTGAAATTCCAGAAGGAGTCTGGGACTGAACGTAGAACGAAAAGTTCGAACCAATATAAAATTCTTGGTGTACTTGTTTTATTTTACTTATTTTTCATTTACTTTGCTATTATCATCTGCTTTTGCATTTAGATTTAATTATATTCCATATTACACTATCCTAAGTAATAACTAGCCACACTAGTTACTTTCAAACATTTGACTTGAAAAGTCAAGAGCATCCCTTCTCTGGAGGGGGCAAGTGTTATCATCAGAAATCATATTAAGATTGTCGAAACCATGAAAAATATAAAGGAAGGATTTACAAAGAGAGACAATAATTACAGAACCTTTCGAAAGAGTCAAAGGGAAGCTTCATCAAAACATTGGATAAGCAATGAACTTTCGAAGAATTCAAAAGGTGACAAGGCTATCCTACCAATTCAGTTAATTCCTTTTGAAACAGATGTTTTGCATTCTAAAAGAGGGTTTTGAATGAGTTAAAGAACACCTTTTGAAGGAAATAGATTGCAAAATTTAATATGCACGTTGAACCTTTCGAAATAGTAGGCTTCCCCACAATTTACATTCCACAGAAGAACATTGGGCCACAGCTACCCCTTCAAAAGCATAAGTTAGTCTTTTGAATCGGTTGAAGCCATCCAATATTATAGAATAGCTTACTTAAGTTCAATATAGCATTCTCATACACCAGAGGATAGGGTTCCACATCAGTCAACAAGTACATCTTCGATAGCTACCTTCCGCATTTGGACCTTCAACTACCTTCCAACTCCTTCGAAGCCCCAAAGGTTCACATATCGACATATTCGATAGCACATATCCTTCCCTACTAGCAATATCGCATCAACAACAAAGTGGATAGCACACCTACACCTTTCGACGAACTCGAAAGCACTCAAGTTCCACTTAAAAGCAAAGTGGAAGGCGCCTTGATGTTAACAGCAATGGAAGGTCTTTAATGTACCATTTTGACTAAGTTGAGAGGACCAATTCGAAAGGGGCCAACCTACACCTATAAATAAGACCATAGGGGTATAGTTTTGGAGATCCTATCCCGTTCACTTAACACTAGTTCTTTCTTGAATTTGTAAACCTTAATTCCAAAATTAGATTGGTGACTTCTTTGTATTACTTAAGCTTCTAGTAATAAAGGAAAATATTATCAAAGCAAGTATATGACATTTTTGGATATATTAGTTGATCTAATGTTTCTATGCGATTCTGGTTATGATATGCTTGTACCAATGTGATAGAAAGGTTACCTTTCGAAGGAGTCGAAACCCTTTAATTAAAATATAACCTGTAGATGATTAGGTCCTAACCTCGTGTCACCTTGACCACTTCGAAAAGAGGTTTTGATAGGATCTTAAGCCAATTCAACTAGTTTGAATATTATTTTCATAAGAGATTCAGGTATCTCGACCGCATCGAAAGGTTGTTTAGAAAGAGTTCCAATTACAACAACCTTTTCGAAAGGTGGAATTAAAGAAGATCTAAGTCATTTATATTGTTTGGGCAAAGAGATTCGAAAGGTATAAACTATCTTCATCGGTTTGAAAGGTGGTTTCAAAAGGCTTACTAACACTTTGAACTTTGCTTCGGGGTGTTGACAAGTTTTCTTGTTAATAGAAACTTACCATTAATTGTGCAATTTTTGATTAGTTTGGATTCGACCATTTCTTAGGTAAAAGATTCGTTTGTCAAAACTGAAAATATTTTCTTTAACTCTTTCTCTGAATTGATTTTAGTATATGATTTATATTCACATTTAAGGTCTTCTTAGTGTTACTGTGCCGATCTTCAGTTAATTTCACCCATTGCTTGTAAGTGGTACAAAACCACAAATACATTCCATTTCCTTTAGGAGTGGTAGGGATCACACTGACATAGTGATTTTCCTCCGCTATCTTGTGATGAAAGGCAGAGCAATATAATATGGTATTTTATTTATTTCCCTTTTTGTCCCATGGTCCTAAGACCTTTCAGTTTACTACATCTATTAGAGTCAAAGCAGTTTTCACTATAATGTAGGATACACTAACCGATTATACACCCTAACATGGTTTGGAGCAAACTCAGTTTTTTCCCTTTGATCTTATAAGACACGATTTTTTACTACTAATAGTTAGTCTATGCATGTTGGGTATTTGGAGATAGTAGCTATTTCAAACGAGTTGTCACAGACTCAACTAAAGAGGCTAAGTACATCGCCTAGAGTACCTTAATGAAAGCAGCGTATATGTGCCCAAATTTACAGTAGAGATGGGAGTTATTCACGTTAATCGAAAATACAATAACGTATTTTGTTTTCAATGCAATATAGATTGTAATGTGAACCAACAATTTGACAAGAAATCAAGATATGTTATTAGTAACGAAAACACAATAAAAGAGTTTATTGATAATGGGGAAGTTTAACCGAAATGTAGATACAAGATAATAATTTCGCAGATCCATTCACTATGGCCCATTCTCATTCTAGTTTAGGTAGGGTGATCTTAGGTATTGGAAAGGCGCATTTGAACTAGCGTTGTGCAAAGAAGGACGAGTTGTTAGGTTATTGTGGTTTATATGATAAAGACTAATATGAATTAGAACATTTTACACTTTCATATGGCAAATTGAAATAAAATATAAATACTGAAGATAAACTAATCAAGTATAGGTCTCAACATAAATGTGGTACATATAATAATGTCTCTAATGACGATACATAAGAGTAGACTAATAGATATAATATAACATAAAATACATGGAGAAGTGCTACCAATAAATATAGCTCTAGAATGCCTTGTTACCTTCTCCATGCACCATATCCTGGCCAGATCACCTATTGATCTATCCTTCTAAAATAGAGATAGGAGGAAGAAATGGAGGAGGTTTGATAAAGTCTGGGGAGTGAATTATGTCACTAGTGATATGGTGTTCATAAGTAATTAAAATTCAGTTATAACATGCACCTAAGAATGTTCTCTAATGTGTGTCCTCTATATAGGATTAGCTACTTTCACATATAAAGTTGACTACTCTTAATGTGAGTAAATTCGATTATATTTTATGAAATTTTCCACTCATAGTTGGTACAAATAGGAAATAAATAATCTTATAAATATCTATAGTGTATGGTCTCAACAATGGACCACCTAGTCATATATTGGGTTAACATTTCCACTCAAACTGCTTAGTTATAAATTGAGTTAACATTCTCAATGATAGTTGTATGAGTTGCATCTAATCGAGTATACCTCACAATACTAAGTATAAACATTTGGGTTAATAATTGAAATAATAACTTTTCACTTGAACATCAAATAACCTTCTAGTTATTTCTCGTGTCCTATGCTTTATAACTTAGACAAGTAGGAACAAGGGTGGACTGTAAACACCCAAAATTTCACTGCATTGGTTTGCGAATATTTAACTAATTTTAAATATTCTAATAAATGGTTTTATAATGAAAATAAAACTCTTTTGAATAATAAATAATGATGGTGATATAGTTTTCAAAATTGGTTTACAAAAATATATAGTTCGATGAAAAACAGAAAATGTGACCAGAAACTGTTTTTTCGATTTTCGACATTTCATCGTGTAAAAGTTGGTTGAAATGTTGTGCATACTTTCTTATATATAAGCATGCATATACTAATTATATAATATGGTTCAAGGTAGTATAATTAGTGTTAATTAAGTTAATTAAGTTCAGATAATCATGATGTGATACTTTGGCAACTAAATAAAAAAATAAATAGAAATTTATCACATCAAGGGGACATGATGTGACATATTGGCAACTTAAGAAGGACAAGAGTACATAAAGAAGTCCTTTAATGTTGGCATGTAGGATATGGAGGGGACAAGGGTGGTGATGCATCATTGAGTTTGTGGAGGGTAAGTACCCAAGGGCTTTTTAGTAATTTTGGTATTTCACTTTATATATATATATATATATATATATATATATATATATATATATTTATTTATTTATTTACACACACACACAAAAAAATTCTTAATCTCTTTTCCTCCTTATTTCATTTTTATTTTCAATTCCAAAGTTTCATAATCTTTCTCAAGCTTTACAAAGAATTTTAATGGGTTCCTTTGAGTTTTCAACAGTTTTAAAAATCAAAAATTCATTTGTTTAAAATATTTTCAAAACTTGTTAATTTCGTCCATTTTATCTGAAATGGTTTCAGCCATAACTTCTTAAAATATTCCAAAACTGTATTTTTCTATTTTAAAACCATGTTTATTTCATGTGTATAACGATCCTGACTCGACCTTCGAAAATTGGCATCGAATACGACACTCATATTCAAATGTCGCAGATCCAAACGTCGAATCTGGTTTGCCGGAGCTTATAACACCATTAAGTACAACACAGTGGAAGAAAAAGAATATCAATATATATAACATTGATACAATGACATATACAATATCTGGTATAATATGATACAACAGAATGATACAACACATATCAATACTATCAGAGATACAAGACAGAGCGAAAAGAATATCTTCAATAGAATGCATCCCCAAATCCAATGCTCTAATCCAAAGCTAGCTCGAACCAACATCATGTTTCTCAACGATAAGCGAGTGCAGTCGTGATCCCAAGACTGGACTAACTCCAGATAATCTACTAAACCTGACTATCTGAAAAACCCAACTCTAGACTGCCCGTGTGGAAAAATAGTGAGCACCTAGAGTTTAGGAAAGGAACAATAAACTACAGGTCAGTCATGGGACTGGTGTGAGTAACGAAAACAGTTTTATCTTTAAAAAATAAACAATAAAGGATTTAAAATAATCCACAATGCTTTTGGAAAATGAAACTACCATAAGGCCTCCCGCCACACACACAATGCAAACGCAGAATTAGAGGAGATTTCTCCTTATGATAGTCAAATATGCTTGATACGCAAATTCTTTTGATATTATTATTAGTGCATAGTGCAGAAAACATTTCGAAAGTATAATATTAATCTTAGCCAGCATACAACCATTATTGTATGCCTACTATAGTTACCATGTTCAATAGCAGGTTACTGCCACATTCCATGGCAGGTTATACAACTAAAACCGTACAGGACGCGTATTGTTTTGTTTGGATTTCCAACAAATGGTCAGGCCAAGGAACTTCCCACTGTCCATGGGTACGCCTCTGGCGGGATGTCCCGAGAACTTAACCAGCTCTCTACCAACACAAGGCTGGGTTACCTCTGTAACTAGGTAACTACTACATGAGCATGCCACCCCCCGGTCTGTTGGGACCTTTATCTGAGGCGCCTCTAAACCACAAAGCAACAACCACATAGTAAATGAGATTGAAGCCACCACATAGGTAAATATCTGGGCTCCATACCATGATACCACCCTTTACCAGAAGGGAATGACACACCCTAAAGGGCGCGACCCTCATTACCTTGCCGCATCTTTCCTGTTTAGATCATTTCCGGGGTGTAAGGTCCTGATGCAGTCTCATCCACAAAGCTACGCTTTATACAAAAGCCATGCTTTGATCACAAATGATCATCGACACACAGCAACACTCAGCATGCCACACTACCAAATTGGGAGTATATCACTGATAACCTTCAACTACATAACCTCTGAGCTCGTACGTCTCAGAGAAGGGTGTTAAGCTAAGAGAATAATTTCTCTGCCACCAACAGATATGTATTTGAAAGAAATCTGTTTTACATCTCAAAGTGTAGTGTCAGACATACAACCATACAAGTCTGTTCCAGGTTCGAACAGAACTGAAGGCACTTCGTAAGAAGCCCTTGCAAATCCGTGTATTCACAATCCCGATCGGACTTCCCATCACTTAGGAAATCTCTATGTCGGGGATCAGCCGGTGCAGAGACGATCGATAGGTTATCCTATCGTTCTCACAAATACCCAGTCTTCAACACCGGTCTTCAAATATTATCCATAACGTCGTATCATTATTCAGAATGGGTTATATGACACAATGGTCCTCTTCTGGCTAAACCGAATAATGAGCGTAATATTTAAAAACATATGGATATGGGATTTCAGTTAAGTCACGACTTCAAACAAACTCAAAACCTTTCTTCAAATGGTTAAACAAATTACCATTTTAAATCTTTAAACAAAAAGATCTATTCCACAAAATTCACCCAGTTTCACAAAGATCCATTCATAGATTTCCAAAACAATTTCCATTTCGACTGGATTAACTCATTAAATCTTTAAATCAAAGATGTAACGTACGCGATTTTTCGTTGCCGAAAAACCGAATATGTTATGGGTTTAAGAAAGAAGAAAGGAAGAAGAAGAGAAGAAGTAGAAAAGAAATAAAATTTAGATAGGGAAAAGAAGATATAAAATTTTAAAATAGAAAGAAAAGAGAAGAGAAAGAAAATAGAGAATAGAACAAAATTTTAAAATAGAACGGAACAGAAAACAACATCAGAATCTCACAATTCGCAGCGGAACAACATATAATAAATAAATGAATAATCTTTAAACAAAGAACCATATCAGTTATTACATTACATCACATCATATCATCAGAGTGTACAACATCAAACAATGCAGCGGAAAAAGAAATACTATATAACTAGTAATACGCCATGCCATCCAGCTTGCCTCCAGCAATTCCAGAATGTCCAGAATATCCTGATAAACCTAACTCTTGACTGCCCGTGTGGAAATTGGTGGGCACCCAGAGTTTAGGAAGGAAAACAATAAACTCCGAGTCAGTCATGTGACTGGTGTGAGAACTCAAAACAGTTTATTTTTTTCTTTAGATAAAAATAGAGGAATATTTTTAAAATAGATTCGCAATGCTTTTAAAAATGAGACTACCATAAGGCCTCCCGCACACACACACACATGCAAACGCAGAATCGGAGGAGATTTCTCCTTATGATAGTTAAAGATGCTTGATATGCATTAAAAAGAACATTTGATATTATTACTAGTGCATAGTGTAGAGAAAATTCATTTTGAAAATAAAGATATAAATCTTAGCCAGCATAGACATTTCACACTTATGCCTACTATAGCTACCATCCAAACAGTGTTGCGACACCATAAGTGAATGATAGGTTCTACAACTAATACCGTACAAGTTTCGTATTGGGAATTGGATTTCCAACAAATGGTCAGGCCAAGGAACTTCCCATTGCCACATGAGAATGCCTCTGGAAAGACATCCCCGAGAACCAAACCGGAACTCTGCCAACACAAAGCCGGGTTACCCCTAACTGGGTAACTACTGACACGAGCACGCCATTCCCCGATCGTAAACGACCTTTCTCACGGGATCCCGATAACCAACAACCACAAAGTAATAAATTCGCGGTAACCACATAGGTTAAATATCTGGGCTCCATACCATGATACCACCTCTATCCAGAAGGAAATGTACATACCCTAAAGGGAGCTACCCCTCATAACCTTGCCGCATCTTTCCTGTTTTGACCATTTCCGGGGTGTGAGGTTCGACGAAGTCACGTCCACAAAAACATACTTTATACAAAAGCCATGCTTTGGGTCAACAAATGATCAACACAATGATCACCAAGATAGACGATCAAATAAATGATCCTATCACAAATAATCAACACAATGATCATTTACAGCTACACTCAGCATGTCACATTACCAAATTGGGAATACATCGCTGATAACTTCAACTATATAACCTCTGAGCTCGTACGTCTCAGAGAAGGGTGTTAAGCTAAAAGAATAAATTCTCCGCCACCAACAGAAATATATTTGAATGAAATCGGCTTTACGTCTCAATTTGTAATGTCAGACACACAATCCATACAAGTCTGTTCCGGGCTCGAACAGAACCGAAGGCACTTACAAAGAAGTCCTTGCAATCCGAATAATCTCTAATCACGTTCGGATTTCCCATCACATATAGAGATCTCAATACCAGGGATCAGCCAGTGCAGAGACAATCAACAAGAAACCCTTTCGTTTTCGAAAATTTTCGGTCTTCAACACCGATCTTCGAATGCAATTCATAACGACGTATCACATATTCGGAATGGGTTATACGACCCCAAGGTCCTTTCCCGGTTAACCCGAATAGTGAGCGCTTATTTTAAAAAATAAGTGTGGCATTCAATTTCAAACAAATCACAACAAATACCTATTTAAAGGTAAATATTGATAGTCGGTTATTGAACTATCAATAGATATGCCAACATCACCAGATTCCAAATAATTTTCCAAATTATTTATTTCACAAAAATATCTTTACAAGATATAAACATAATTTCCATACTTTAAAAATAAATCAATATTTATTTTTAAATCTAATTTCCCAATTTCATTTATAAATTCTATATTGAATTTACACTCCAAAATATTTATGAATATACGATTTCCATTCAATTTCTAATATTCATTTTCAATTTATCTTCAAAAAGATAAATTCCAAATATTCACTTAATATTGGAAAAGCATTTCTATACTTATTAAAAATAAGTAATTCACAGATCTTTTTTTTTTCTATACTTAGAAAATATTTAATATACTCTAATCGAAATTAAGTATATATTTCATTCTTTAAGGAAATCATTCACTTAACCCTATTTATTTGGGCCAAAACGAATGTTGCGTAAAACATCGTTACGACAACCCAAAATCACTAGTATAGGGATTCGAAATTAAAATAGATATACAAATCCCAATACTATACAAAACATTTCCTTTCGGAAATCATTTACTATAACAATAGTGTTATAGTCCATTATTTCCTTATATTTCTCGAAAACATCTATTTCAACAACAAATGCTGAAATCTATGGTTTCAAATCTCAATACAGTTTAAAACATCTTTAGATCGTTTTAATTCTATTTAAAACATCACATCTAAAATAATTTCTTTAACATAATATTCACTATTCAAAAACGTGAATACACTTGTTAATAAATTTCATCACTTCTATTCATTTTATTTTAAAGAATTATTCACCGTCTAAAACATGAATATAATTCCATAAATAAATTACAACAATTCCTTATCAAAATAAGTCGTTGCGGATTTATAAAACAACGTTTATAAATTCTATTTCTATTTACTTTTATAACAACTTCCTTTTATAATTTTCCTTTATAAATCTATTCAATTTCATATCTCAATGATATATTAAAATTTCATATTATAAGTCAATTACTTATAATTTATTTATTTATAAAAATTATTCCTTCAAACTTCCCAAATCTATAAATCTTATAACTTCTAAGATTCATTTATTTATCCACATCTATTTCCTAAAAAACTTTATAAATTTTATTTATAAAATTCTATTTAGAACTTCACCGTTATAATTCTATAAGTTTCATTCATTAGTGAAATTCATTCACAATTCTTTCTAATACTTATAAAAGCTCGTTTTATATTTCCAATATTTTTAATTTATAAATATCAATTTATAAATCTTTTAATATAAAACAATTTATATTACTATTTTAAAACGTCTTTCAGCTCCTTATAATTTCATCATTTTAATTTATAAAATAATCAAATTTCATAAATTCTATAGATTTCATTCCTTTATGAAATCCATTTACAAATCATTCTATCACTTATAAAAGCTCGTTTTATAATTCAAGATATTCTAAATTTATAAATATCAACTTATAAATCTTTTAATATAAATCAATTTATATTATTACTTTAAACATCTTTAAACTCCTTCATAATTTTCATCATTCTGATTTATAAAATAAAAATTTTATAAATCCTATTTTAAACTTCTTATAAAAAATTCAGAATTCCCATTTCAACTATTTTATAAAATCACTAATCCCATATTTTCAAAAATCAACTTTTAACTGTATTTCTCAAAAATCATAATTTTTATAATATTAAAATTATAACGTTTATTTATTTAAGATGAATCAATTCCAAAAATATTTTATAAACGTATATTTCCCAGAATCACTTTAGAAATCAAAATCGTTATTTTTAAACTTCAAAAATTGGATCCGATGATGCAACACATCAATATTCAATCACAACTTTCAAACATTTTATATCATCCATGATAAACAATCAAATATCACAATATATGAAATCAAATAAATATTTGTGAGGAATCCAGTTGGATCCCTCCAACCTATTTCCCTGCATCCACAGACATTAGCACAATACCATTCCGTTTCAAGACGGAATATCGTGGTACATGGGATTTTATAAATATATATCCGCTTACTAACGGCGCAATAGGGTCTCATCCGCTAAAAGAAAATGCGGGAAATCAATCAACTGCAATATATACATATGCCAATATATATATATATATATATATTGCTATATATAATATAATACCAATTCCACTTCGAGGTGAATATCGCGGTATATGTGTGTAATAAATAACCTCCGCTTACTAACGGCGTATAGGGTCTATTCACATCCAATAACTACATATAACAATCATCATTCAATCATTCAATCAACACAGTCAAGCAAATTTTTAAATCTAACTATTTAAAATTTAAATAAACAATAAAATTCCTTTTGAGTGAGAAGTTCTCACCTTTATTCCCGTTTGCAATCCACTCCCAATTCGACTTGTTTTCTTCATTTATACCTTGTATAAATATTTACACAATTTATTAATATTCGAAATAATCGAATAATAAATTTTCATTAGATAATTTCGATTCATTGGTGATTTCATTTTAATAGTTAAATTAACTCATAGTTTCGTTTAAACCAATTTCTCGTTTAATAAATTTATTTAAACTAATTTTTTTCTTCTTTAATAAATTTATTTCAACTAATTATTTTACTTTTAAAATAATTTTAACTAGAAATTTTCAATTGAACTGAATTTCCTTTTCATAAATTAGATCTACTAATTATTTTACTCTAAATTAATATCTTAAAATCGATTTTCTTTTAAATAAATTTGTTTGACTAAAATTTTAAAATAACTTCTTTGTAATAAAATATTCTTTAGTAACTAAAAATAGTTAAATAGTTTAATACAATAAGTAAATCATCACATTCGTTATTTTTATTTTAAACTAAAAATAAAAAATTCAAACTGATTTTAATTAAACTTGTTTAACTAAAGGTTACAAATTTAAAAATTAAATTCCCTTTTTAAATAGATTGTTTTTGGCTTTCAACATTTTTGCTTATATAAATTTACTCAATCTTTTAAAATTTCTTTATTTAATAAATTTATTTTAACTATAATTTAAACTTCCTTTTTTTTTAAAATTTATTTAAATTAACCAAGGATTTTATTTTTGAACTAATAATTTGAACTGTAAACAAATTTTCTTTTTACCAATCTACTTAACAAAATTTTAAAACTACCTTTCTTTTTACAGTAACAATTTATTTTTTTTCTGTTTAAACCTAACTATTTATATTTTATTTTATTTTATTTTTTTACTGCAAATTTTCTTAAATAAATCATTTTAATCAATAATTTGAATTCTTAACAAATTTTCTTTAATAATTTTATTTAACTACAAATTTACAATTTAAAACTAAGTTTCCTTAAAAAATTTATTTTTAAATGACAAAAATTACTTGAACCATTTATACAACTTAATTCCGCTAGTCGAAAAATTAATTTCCATTCATATTCATAAATTTCTTTTCTTTATTTATACCCATCTGTAATTTATTTTACTGCTTCGAACTTGTATACAATTCTCAGCAGATATACAAAATAAATTTTCTACTCTATATTTTGTTCTTAAATCTATACAGATTTATATATATATATATATTTTTTATTAATAAAACGAAAAGAAGAATTACCTTACTGTGAAGTCAAAACCAGTCAAAACCCAATCCAACATCTCTGCGCACGTACGCGCAAACCCCCATCGTGCTCGAGTCGACACACGACCCCATCAGAAGTGACTCCCCAATCGCCTACTCCACGCGCGCGTGCCTTTTGCCAAACCCCTGCGCGAGTCGTCGTCGCGAGCGCCTCCACCTCCTTACGCATACGCGCGCGCCCATTCCCCCAAATCGACGTAGCCGCCATTGCACGAGACCCACGCGAGTCGCCTCGTGCCACTGCTGCCGCCGCGCGACCTGAAGCCCACGCGCACGATGCACAATCGCGATCGACTTCGCGAGATGCCCCCCCCCCCTTTTTCTCTGAATCGGCTGCGGCCATTATTCTTTTTTTTTTTTTGATTTGAACTGATGGAGGAAGGGGTGTCGTGTTTTATGGGAGAAGGAGATTGTGTTTTTAGGTATGGAGGAAGGTACGAGTTAAGGCGTGTTTACCGCTGATCTGTGGTAAGGCAGTGTATACTTCATATTTTATATATATATTTTTTTTCTTTTTTTTTTCTTTTTTTTTTGTTAAAATTATGTTGTTAAAATTTTTCCAATGTAGTTACATTATATTTTACAAAATTTATAAATATGTTGTTTGAATTTTTAACTATGCGTATTTCTTTATTTATTTTATTATATATATAATTATATTTTTATTTTTATTTTGAATTCAATTTTGTTTTGTAAATTGTTTTCTTTAATAAACATAGAAACGTTTTGAAGTTCAACTATCAACATCTATTTATAAGTTTACATAAATATAATTCGTAAATCCAAATTATATATTTTTTTTCTAAGTCATTAGTTAAAATTTTAAATACCTATTCAATATTCAATTTCAAATTCCAAAGTCAAATTCAAATTTAGTTCAACTTTAAATAGATTAAATTCTAAAATTTAATCGCCAAATTCATTCTGATAATTTGAAATTCAAATCAAACCATCATTCAAATATTTAAAATAAATTAAATATTTTCAAATTAAATAGTTTAAAATTCTGGGTCGTTACAATCTTCCCTCCTTAAAAGAATTTCGTCCCGAAATTACAAGTTAAGAAGAATGCTCTTATCCCGTCTATCATTTTTCACAATTCAAATAGTTTTATCAACTTACTAGCCTAAATCCTTTAAGTAAAGATTCATTATCAATTCAATTAGCTTTCCAATTCCAATTATAAGTTTCAACCAACATTGTTTCCTTATGAATTGAAATTTAAATTCAAATTCAAATTTCAAACTTTCAAAATTTCCCAAATTTTTTCTAACACCCTAAATTTTCGAAAAATTTCACCAGCGTCTCCTTTGCGCGGCTAGCTCGGTACGACTACAAAATGGCACCACGGCCCCTCAGAATCAAAAAGAAAAGAGAAAAGCCAAGTGGCTAGAGAAGAAAGTCATCAAATCTCATACTGAAATTCAAATACGTACCTTTTTGTCGAGCCATTTAATTTTAACTTTGAAATCAAAATCTCAATTCCTTTATACACCTGTATAACCTGCTAATAGTAGCATCCAAATCCAAATACAATATTCAAACCAATTTGCCAATTCTATTGCAAAATTTCGATATATGTTTCTTATATATTTTAACTTCACTATTGAAGTTACATATTCAATTCTTATTAAATTTTACATTTCAATTCAATTTCATTCACATTTTAAATTCCATTTGAATTCAATTCACAATTTGAAATTCCATTCGAATTTAATTCTCAATTCTAAATATTGAATTCTATCGATTTACTTTCATTTGCTAATTCATATTACTACTTTAAATTAGTTTTATCCACTAATTCATTTCAATATTTCAATTCATCTCGAATTTACTTAATTACTCAATTCAATTTTTATTGCTTACGACCAATTCACATACCATCTTTATTCAATTTTACTCACATTCCATATTCATATTCATTCCATTTGAAATTGTTTCACAAATGAATAAATTATCGAGTTAATTTACTTGAATCCAATCTATCTTATTTAATTCCATATACTAATGATAATAATTCAATATTATCACTTCTTAATAATCATGCAACCATATACTATAATAATTCATAGAAAATCATTTCTTTTCTATACAAAAATAGTTTTGGGCAAAATTATCTTATTTACCCGATTCAAAAACAATTTTATATTCACTAACAAATACGCGCTCATATCTATTATTACACTCAAACTCATTCTAGAGTACTACTGACTCTATCTCTAACGAGTAATACCCAACAGAACCATGGTTGTCGCTTAACCATAAGCTCTGATACCAAATGTAACGTACGCGATTTTTCGTTGCCGAAAAACCGAATATGTTATGGGTTTAAGAAAGAAGAAAGGAAGAAGAAGAGAAGAAGTAGAAAAGAAATAAAATTTAGATAGGGAAAAGAAGATAGAAAATTTTAAAATAGAAAGAAAAGAGAAGAGAAAGAAAATAGAGAATAGAACAAAATTTTAAAATAGAACGGAACAGAAAACAACAGAACAACATCAGAATCTCACAATTCGCAGCGGAACAACATATAATAAATAAATGAATAATCTTTAAACAAAGAACCATATCAGTTATTACATTACATCACATCATATCATCAGAGTGTACAACATCAAACAATGCAGCGGAAAAAGAAATACTATATAACTAGTAATACGCCATGCCATCCAGCTTGCCTCCAGCAATTCCAGAATGTCCAGAATATCCTGATAAACCTAACTCTTGACTGCCCGTGTGGAAATTGGTGGGCACCCAGAGTTTAGGAAGGAAAACAATAAACTCCGAGTCAGTCATGTGACTGGTGTGAGAACTCAAAACAGTTTATTTTTTTCTTTAGATAAAAATAGAGGAATATTTTTAAAATAGATTCGCAATGCTTTTAAAAATGAGACTACCATAAGGCCTCCCGCACACACACACATGCAAACGCAGAATCGGAGGAGATTTCTCCTTATGATAGTTAAAGATGCTTGATACGCATTAAAAAGAACATTTGATATTATTACTAGTGCATAGTGTAGAGAAAATTCATTTTGAAAATAAAGATATAAATCTTAGCCAGCATAGACATTTCGCACTTATGCCTACTATAGCTACCATCCAAACAGTGTTGCGACACCATAAGTGAATGATAGGTTCTACAACTAATAACGTACAAGTTTCGTATTGGGAATTGGATTTCCAACAAATGGTCAGGCCAAGGAACTTCCCATTGCCACATGAGAATGCCTCTGGAAAGACATCCCCGAGAACCAAACCGGAACTCTGCCAACACAAAGCCGGGTTACCCCTAACTGGGTAACTACTGACACGAGCACGCCATTCCCCGATCGTAAACGACCTTTCTCACGGGATCCCGATAACCAACAACCACAAAGTAATAAATTCGCGGTAACCACATAGGTTAAATATCTGGGCTCCATACCATGATACCACCTCTATCCAGAAGGAAATGTACATACCCTAAAGGGAGCTACCCCTCATAACCTTGCCGCATCTTTCCTGTTTTGACCATTTCCGGGGTGTGAGGTTCGACGAAGTCACGTCCACAAAAACATACTTTATACAAAAGCCATGCTTTGGGTCAACAAATGATCAACACAATGATCACCAAGATAGACGATCAAATAAATGATCCTATCACAAATAATCAACACAATGATCATTTACAGCTACACTCAGCATGTCACATTACCAAATTGGGAATACATCGCTGATAACTTCAACTATATAACCTCTGAGCTCGTACGTCTCAGAGAAGGGTGTTAAGCTAAAAGAATAAATTCTCCGCCACCAACAGAAATATATTTGAATGAAATCGGCTTTACGTCTCAATTTGTAATGTCAGACACACAATCCATACAAGTCTGTTCCGGGCTCGAACAGAACCGAAGGCACTTACAAAGAAGTCCTTGCAATCCGAATAATCTCTAATCACGTTCGGATTTTCCATCACATATGGAGATCTCAATACCAGGGATCAGCCAGTGCAGAGACAATCAACAAGAAACCCTTTCGTTTTCGAAAATATCCGGTCTTCAACACCGATCTTCGAATGCAATTCATAACGACGTATCACATATTCGGAATGGGTTATACGACCCCAAGGTCCTTTCCCGGTTAACCCGAATAGTGAGCGCTTATTTTAAAAAATAAATGTGGCATTCAATTTCAAACAAATCACAACAAATACCTATTTAAAGGTAAATATTGATAGTCGGTTATTGAACTATCAATAGATATGCCAACATCACCAGATTCCAAATAATTTTCCAAATTATTTATTTCACAAAAATATCTTTACAAGATATAAACATAATTTCCATACTTTAAAAATAAATCAATATTTATTTTTAACTCTAATTTTCCAATTTCATTTATAAATTCTATATTGAATTTACACTCCAAAATATTTATGAATATACGATTTCCATTCAATTTCTAATATTCATTTTCAATTTATCTTCAAAAAGATAAATTCCAAATATTCACTTAATATTGGAAAAGCATTTCTATACTTATTAAAAATAAGTAATTCACAGATCTTTTTTTTTCTATACTTAGAAAATATTTAATATACTCTAATCGAAATTAAGTATATATTTCATTCTTTAAGGAAATCATTCACTTAACCCTATTTATTTGGGCCAAAACGAATGTTGCGTAAAACATCGTTACGACAACCCAAAATCACTAGTATAGGGATTCGAAATTAAAATAGATATACAAATCCCAATACTATACAAAACATTTCCTTTCGGAAATCATTTACTATAACAATAGTGTTATAGTCCATTATTTCCTTATATTTCTCGAAAACATCTATTTCAACAACAAATGTTGAAATCTATGGTTTCAAATCTCAATACAGTTTAAAACATCTTTAGATCGTTTTAATTCTATTTAAAACATCACATCTAAAATAATTTCTTTAACATAATATTCACTATTCAAAAACGTGAATACACTTGTTAATAAATTTCATCACTTCTATTCATTTTATTTTAAAGAATTATTCACCGTCTAAAACATGAATATAATTCCATAAATAAATTACAACAATTCCTTATCAAAATAAGTCGTTGCGGATTTATAAAACAACGTTTATAAATTCTATTTCTATTTATTTTTATAACAACTTCCTTTTATAATTTTCCTTTATAAATCTATTCAATTTCATATCTCAATGATATATTAAAATTTCATATTATAAGTCAAATACTTATAATTTATTTATTTATAAAAATCATTCCTTCAAACTTCCCAAATCTATAAATCTTATAACTTCTAAGATTCATTTATTTATCCACATTTATTTCCTAAATAACTTTATAAATTTTATTTATAAAATTCTATTTAGAACTTCACCGTTATAATTCTATAAGTTTCATTCATTAGTGAAATTCATTCACAATTCTTTCTAATACTTATAAAAGCTCGTTTTATATTTCCAATATTTTTAATTTATAAATATCAATTTATAAATCTTTTAATATAAAACAATTTATATTACTATTTTAAAACGTCTTTCAGCTCCTTATAATTTCATCATTTTAATTTATAAAATAATCAAATTTCATAAATTCTATAGATTTCATTCCTTTATGAAATCCATTTACAAATCATTCTATCACTTATAAAAGCTCGTTTTATAATTCAAGATATTCTAAATTTATAAATATCAACTTATAAATCTTTTAATATAAATCAATTTATATTATTACTTTAAACATCTTTAAACTCCTTCATAATTTTCATCATTCTGATTTATAAAATAAAAATTTTATAAATCCTATTTTAAACTTCTTATAAAAAATTCAGAATTCCCATTTCAACTATTTTATAAAATCACTAATCCCATATTTTCAAAAATCAACTTTTAACTGTATTTCTCAAAAATCATAATTTTTATAATATTAAAATTATAACGTTTATTTATTTAAGATGAATCAATTCCAAAAATATTTTATAAACGTATATTTCCCAGAATCACTTTAGAAATCAAAATCGTTATTTTTAAACTTCAAAAATTGGATCCGATGATGCAACACATCAATATTCAATCACAACTTTCAAACATTTTATATCATCCATGATAAACAATCAAATATCACAATATATGAAATCAAATAAATATTTGTGAGGAATCCAGTTGGATCCCTCCAACCTGTTTCCCTGCATCCGCAGACATTAGCACAATACCATTCCGTTTCAAGACGGAATATCGCGGTACATGGGATTTTATAAATATATATCCGCTTACTAACGGCGCAATAGGGTCTCATCCGCTAAAAGAAAATGCGGGAAATCAATCAACTGCAATATATACATATGCCAATATATATATATTGCTATATATAATATAATACCAATTCCACTTCGAGGTGGAATATCGCGGTATATGTGTGTAATAAATAACCTCCGCTTACTAACGGCGTATAGGGTCTATTCACATCCAATAACTATATATAATAATCATCATTCAATCATTCAATCAACACAGTCAAGCAAATTTTTAAATCTAACTATTTAAAATTTAAATAAACAATAAAATTCCTTTTGAGTGAGAAGTTCTCACCTTTATTCTCGTTTGCAATCCACTCCCAATTCGACTTGTTTTCTTCATTTATACCTTGTATAAATATTTACACAATTTATTAATATTCGAAATAATCGAATAATAAATTTTTATTAGATAATTTCGATTCATTGGTGATTTCATTTTAATAGTTAAATTAACTCATAGTTTCGTTTAAACCAATTTCTCGTTTAATAAATTTATTTAAACTAATTTTTTTCTTCTTTAATAAATTTATTTCAACTAATTATTTTACTTTTAAAATAATTTTAACTAGAAATTTTCAATTGAACTGAATTTCCTTTTCATAAATTAGATCTACTAATTATTTTACTCTTAATTAATATCTTAAAATCGATTTTCTTTTAAATAAATTTGTTTGACTAAAATTTTAAAATAACTTCTTTGTAATAAAATATTCTTTAGTAACTAAAAATAGTTAAATAGTTTAATACAATAAGTAAATCATCACATTCGTTATTTTTATTTTAAACTAAAAATAAAAAATTCAAACTGATTTTAATTAAACTTGTTTAACTAAAGGTTACAAATTTAAAAATTAAATTCCCTTTTTAAATAGATTGTTTTTGGCTTTCAACATTTTTGCTTATATAAATTTACTCAATCTTTTAAAATTTCTTTATTTAATAAATTTATTTTAACTATAATTTAAACTTCCTTTTTTTTTTAATTTATTTAAATTAACCAAGGGTTTTATTTTTGAACTAATAATTTGAACTGTAAACAAATTTTCTTTTTACCAATCTACTTAACAAAATTTTAAAACTACCTTTCTTTTTACAGTAACAATTTATTTTTTTTCTGTTTAAACCTAACTATTTATATTTTATTTTATTTTTTTACTGCAAATTTTCTTAAATAAATCATTTTTATCAATAATTTGAATTCTTAACAAATTTTCTTTAATAATTTTATTTAACTACAAATTTACAATTTAAAACTAAGTTTCCTTAAAAAAATTATTTTTAAATGACAAAAATTACTTGAACCATTTATACAACTTAATTCCGCTAGTCGAAAAATTAATTTCCATTCATATTCATAAATTTCTTTTCTTTATTTATACCCATCTGTAATTTATTTTACTGCTTCGAACTTGTATACAATTCTCAGCAGATATACAAAATAAATTTTCTACTCTATATTTTGTTCTTAAATCTATACAGATTTATATATTATTATTATTTTTTTTATTAATAAAACGAAAAGAAGAATTACCTTACTGTGAAGTCAAAACCCAATCCAACATCTCTGTGCACGTACGCCCAAACCCCCATCGTGCTCGAGTCGACACACGACCCCATCAGAAGTGACTCCCCAATCGCCTACTCCACGCGCGCGTGCCTTTTGCCAAACCCCTGCGCGAGTCGTCGTCGCGAGCGCCTCCACCTCCTTACGCATACGCGCGCGCCCATTCCCCCAAATCGACGCAGCCGCCATTGCACGAGACCCACGTGAGTCGCCTCGTGCCACTGCTGCCGCCGCGCGACCTGAAGCCCACGCGCACGATGCACAATCGCGATCGACTTCGCGAGATGCCCCCCTTTTTCTCTGAATCGGCTGCGGCCATTATTCTTTTCTTTTTTTTTCGATTTGAACTGATGGAGGAAGGGGTGTCGTGTTTTATGGGAGAAGGAGATCGTGTTTTTAGGTATGGAGGAAGGTACGAGTTAAGGCGTGTTTACCGCTGATCTGTGGTAAGGCAGTGTATACTTCATATTTTATATATTTTTTTTTTCTTTTTTTTTCTTTTTTTTTTGTTAAAATTATGTTGTTAAAATTTTTCCAATGTAGTTACATTATATTTTACAAAATTTATAAATATGTTGTTTGAATTTTTAACTATGCGTATTTCTTTATTTATTTTATTATATATATAATTATATTTTTATTTTTATTTTGAATTCAATTTTGTTTTGTAAATTGTTTTCTTTAATAAACATAGAAACGTTTTGAAGTTCAACTATCAACATCTATTTATAAGTTTACATAAATATAATTCGTAAATCCAAATTATATTTTTTTTTTCTAAGTCATTAGTTAAAATTTTAAATACCTATTCAATATTCAATATACAATTTCAAATTCCAAAGTCAAATTCAAATTTAGTTCAACTTTAAATAGATTAAATTCTAAAATTTAATCGCCAAATTCATTCTGATAATTTGAAATTCAAATCAAACCATCATTCAAATATTTAAAATAAATTAAATATTTTCAAATTAAATAGTTTAAAATTCTGGGTCGTTACAAAAGTTTTAACTCATAGCTTTCAAACCGTTTACATAACTTGGAAATCATTTTCATTTCAAACTTTAAATTCCTTTTAACACAAATTGGACATTCATTTCTTATGTGAAAGCTTTTATTATTTGAAAACAAATAGTTTTCGTTTCGGAAGAATCCAATTATATTTGCACGAGTTAAAGCCTTTGAATTTAAATTCCAATTCCCAAATTAATACCTTTAAAATGGTTTAACCCATATAAACTTATATAACATCTTTAGTCCCTAGTTTCAAATCATAGAATTCAGTTTCAAATTTTGAATTTAAATTTAAATCAATTTATTTAAACTTCAAGGCGTAATCTGGTTATTCAAAAAATAAATTTTTATCTTTGAAATTCCATTTCAGAAACTTTTCACTTTAATCCAAATCCATTTCCAAAACTATTTGGATTCAAAATTCAAATTCAAAACTTATTTCAAAAATCTGCGACTTAACCAATTTCCACGTGCAATCCATATTTGTGTGTGTATAAGTGTAGTCCAGGGTTTCACACAATAGTGCAACATCATCAATCATCACAGATTCAATCATATCAATATTGATAAGCGGTATAATCCATAACGCTTATTTTCATTCACAGATTCACAGATAAAGTAAATTTATCAATCATAGAGATTTACTATTACGATTCGATGTGGGTTTCGGATAACCAACTGGAATCCGATTCCCTGTCGCATCGAAATTTAAATGCCATTTATGGGCAAAAAGGGTTTTCACATACATACAGAAACAAATCACAGATCACAGTTCAACACAAAGCAATTCACATCACACAGTATCACAATCACAACAAAAATATCAATCCAATGCACAATATTTTACAATTAACTTAAACTTAATTAATTACAATGAGTAATTAATTTCTTAATTACTTTCATGAAGTAATTACACTTACACCATTTCATAAATGATTATCATTAATTAATTAATTCTAATTAATTGTTAAGATTAATCACATTAATTAATTATTTAAATAATCTTAGTTAATTGACCTTCATTAACTAATAACAATTCTTTAATTACTTTATTAAAGAAATTACTTAAATTAATCATTATTAATTAAAATTGATTAACTATTAATAACTCATTAATTAATCCTAATTAGTTAATTAATTAAGTGTTAACTGTAACATAATTAGTTCTTAATTAATTGATTAATTAAATACTAATTATTAATTAAAATTTCAAATCTTATTTAATTAATGATCCTTACTCACCAATTAATTTATCCTAAATTAATTAGCTTAAACCTTAATTAACTAATTTAACTCTTAATTACTAAATTAATTAATCCAAATCATTAATTAATTAAATTAGTTAATTAATTACAAATCATCCAATCTTTATTTACTTAAAAGTAAAACTCATATTTATTAATGATTTAATTAACACTCACAAGTATATTTAAAAACAACTTACTTCTAAATTTACTTTTAATTTCATTTTAGTTTTTAGATTTAAAATGAATACCAATTTATCTTCAATAAAGTTTAAAACCATTGTTTTTAAACTTCAACTTCATATGTTAATGTATCACTTTTTTTATAAAGAAATTTAAAAGAGTTAAAATCAAATTCCCCTTAAGTTCACATTTTAAAGTATGCTTAAACATTTTAAAATTATTTAAACATTTAAATTTATAAAACTTATTTTATTTCAAAATCTTAATTTCAAATTTTGAACTTAATTCCAGGTTTCAAAATTCTGATTAAGTCTTTGTTTAAATTCTTCCTTTACATTTCGAATTCCATTTTAAATTCAAATTCTTTTTAGTCCTTTAAATACTTTAAAGTTATATAAACAAGTTTAATTTTTTTTTAAAACTTTATTTATCCTTAACTTAAGTTTCAAACTAAACTGCAATTTATAATTAAACTTTGATTTTAAAACTCATTTTAGACCTTGCTTTAAAATTTAAAATTTAGTTTTAAATTGGCAAAATAGAATAGGTTCTGTTTATAAACCCTGGGCAAAACATTGACCCGAGCCCATTCAATCCTGCTTCGAGTCAAACGCTGGAAAAACTTCGAGTCCACACTGAAATGCTTCGAGCAAATACTCGAGACAATCTCGCGTTCACTCATGCTTCCACCCAATACTTAGCAAAATTCCCAGATCACCAGAACTCGTGCACGGTGCACGTACACGGCACCACCATCACCTCCGGTCAACGCTGCTTCGTCGAACAAGTCGACGACCATCCACGCAACCATCCCCGATCGCTAGAAACTCCATCATCTCCTCGAATTCAAATTTGAGTTTAAAGCCAAACCTCAAAACATCAAATGGAACCCCTCCAAAACCTAGAACGCCGTCGTTCTTAACACCCCGACCACCAGAAAAATTGAACTTCCAGCCAACCACTTGTCTATACTCCCTCTACCATCACCCCGATTCCCATCGCACTCGATCAAGCGCAGATGACAAACAAAACGAAAAACTAAACCATGCTAAAATTAGGTTTACGAACAAAAACTGCTCGCCGCCGTCACCACCATGAACGTGAGCATCTCCGAGCATTTTTCCCACCATCATCGTAGGCCCCTCCACCTCCACACGAAGCCTCGACCATAAACCACACTCTGATCAACAGAGATTGATCCAAACCCAAATTTCAAACAGGGCTGAACTTCTCTCAAACCTTTGATCAAAAAATTATAATTTTTGCTTTAAAAATCATATTTTAGTATAAGAATTCAGTTTATAAACCTGAATTCGAGAATTAAGAAATTTGAAATTTGACAAATTTGAAGTTTGGTTCAGATTTCTTGATTTCCAGTGATAATACTAAGTGGTTTAAGATTAAATAAATTTTTAAATTAAAGCTTGTGATAAAATAACCAAGTTATATTTAAATCTTGAATCCAAATTATGCTTGGATCGAGAGATTGGGATTTGTTTGTAAATCTGGTCTAAAAAAACAGGAACAAAGATACAGGCATACACAAAGTTACATACTCACACTCACACACACAAACACACACACACACACATATATATATATATACACCCAGGAACAACAACATACATATTTTCCAGATATGAACTTGAAACTAATTTAGATACTTAAGTTTTCAAAAGTGAAGGTTACTCACATTGTTTTCTAGAAAAAAAAACAGAGCTTCTCTGACACAGACTTGAGAAAATGCAAGCTGAAGCCTTCTCTTTAATCTTTGGTTTTCATTGATTTGGGTTGTTGTTTAAAGTTGAATTTTTTCGTTTCAGTTTGAATGATGCTCATTTTAGAAGTTACTCAGTTTTAATGGATGAACTGAGATGAATGGATTGATATATAGAAAAGAAGATTACAAGGTGTTATAATTTTGTTTGTACAATCATGGCTAGAGATTTTTTTTCCTTGTGCTAATGACGATGCAGATTTTTTTTCTTTTGTTGGCTGATAATGTTGTTTTGGTTGCTAGGATGATAGGTTATTATGTGCTACATTAATTAAACTTTGTCTTGATTTGCAAGCTAATAGATATTTATATATGTGTTTGAATACTTGAATGTATATTTCTTACTTTGTTTTTTGACTAGGCTGAAAAAATCTATTTTGTGTGCTAGAGATATTTGTATTAATTGTTGTTGTCTTTTATTTTCCAGTCTTCATACTTATCAAATTTTGTTTGAATGTATATATAACTGTCTTCTTATGCAAGCTTACCTACTTGAATATATTTTCTTTGCTTTGTCATATTACTTTGAAATCTGAAATGAAGTTCTATAGTTAATATGTTGTTTGAATCTTAACTATGTGTATTTATTTTGTTTATTTGTTTAACTTAATATTTATTGTCTTGTATTTCTCGATATATATTTATTTTTATTATTTTGTAGTATATTTTATTTGTATTAATACATATTATTTAAAAGAGAATGTTTTGAAATTAAATACATACTAAATGAATTACATAGATATAATTTATAAATTCAAATTATTTTTAAACCATTTACTTATAATTTAAATCCAAATCACATATATATATATATATATATATATTCAAATCTACTCATATATGCACATATAAACATGTATATAAGATTCCAATTTCGATGAGTTAACACCTATTTTATTTGAATTTGGAGAAACTCAAATAGATTGACTAATTAATTTCACAATTTTTATTCAAAAATTAAATTAATTATCGATTTAAACTTAGTTAAAATCCGAGATCGGTACACTGCGGCTACAACTTTGTTGTTTACCACTTTTT
Organism: Allium cepa; assembly: GCA_030765085.1. Lineage (NCBI taxonomy): Eukaryota > Viridiplantae > Streptophyta > Magnoliopsida > Asparagales > Amaryllidaceae > Allium > Allium cepa. The sequence goes on along the minus strand of CM060946.1, from coordinate 90,784,755 downwards.
CTGATTCGAGCTTAGATGCTCCAAAAATTCATTTTTTCAAGAGTGTTTTTGAACCTAGATTTTGATGTCTGAAAATATCCCTCACTGTTTTGGCTATAACATCCTCAAAGTTTAACTTGTTTGAGTAATTATTTTTTTTAAATGATAAAGGAAAGAATAACCTAAACCTTTCAATTTGAAAACTTTTCCAAAATCTAAGAGGAAAGGGTCCAAAAGTCGAGTGCAAAATGACCCATTTTCGAGAAGAATTTGTGGTTTTCCAAGCTTTCCAAGCGCTAAAGTATTTTAAGTTTTCAAAACCTTTGGCGAATGAACTTCTTAACTTTTTGGAAAGAATTTACTTATAAATGTGTGTATGTGTTGGTTATGTGGTTATATATGTATGTATATATGTATGTTTGTATGTGTGTATATATATAATTATTTGGTTTGAATTATGGTATTGTTTAGATATGTTGGTTATAAAAAGTTGTGATTGTTGGTTATGTTTGGTGATGACATGATTTGGTATAGTTGAACTTGGATATGTTATATGTGTTGACCTTGTCTTGAAGCTAAATCAAGTTAGCATGTTAACTAACTAGTAAAGTGAAATTACGGGTATCCATAGCGATAGTCACTATGGATACAATTCGCTTAAAATTTCGATTTATGCCAAGTTTGGTTTTCATACTTCAAATTATTTTGTGAATATTTTATAAACTAAATAATAATGTTTATAAAAGTTAATTAAGGATTTAATAATCAATTGTTAATTGATTAGGTTTTAGTAATTGATAATTAATTAAATGTTAACAAGGTTTATTAACTTTAATTAAATAAAGATTAGCTCTTAATTAATTATCTTTTAAAGTAAGACTTATTTTAATTAATTAATTAATTTAATTAAGTATGTGTTAAGTAGATTATTTATATTTAATTTATCATTAATTAAATATAGGATTAATTATTAATCAAATGTTTAATTATTTGATTAAAAATTTAATTTATAATAAATTATTTATTAAAGGATTAATTTATTATTTAAGTTTAATTAAATATTATGTAATTAATTAATTGAGATTAATTAACATTTAATTATTAATGAAGGTTTAATTAATTATTTAATAATTAATAAAGGATTATTATGGATTAATTAGTAGTTAATTATTGTTTAACTATTTAATTGAATTAAGTTAAGATTCAATTAAAATTAATTATGATTTAAATAAGGATTTAATTTATAATTTATTATTTTGAAAAAAGGTTTTTTTCCTTAGTTTCCAAAAGTAAAATTGTTTAAAGGTATTTCTTTTCAAAGGTAGATTTGGATACTAAAAGTGAGTGTATAATAGGATCGAGTAATATGGAATATAATAAATAACTAGTGTGGAAAATAATAATAGCAGAAAAGTAAAAAGACACCAGGAATTTTTATACTGGTTCGAACTCACGTTCTACGTCTAGTCCTAGACTCCTTCTAGAATTAAAAACCAACAGCCCTCACTTAACCCGAAGAAACATGCATTATACAGCTTGAGCAATCAAACGGGACTTGACCTCCTGAGCAACCGAATAGGACTTGACCGCCTGAGCAACAGAAGAAGACTTGACCGCCTGAGCAACCAAACAGGACTTAATTACAAAGTAGATTATCTTGACCTTATGTGTTCTAATAACATGAATTTGTCACTTGTAGACCCTTCCTATAAACTTTTCCTCAAAAATGATAAGTATGATGTGTGTATGAATAATAGGAAGATTAGAATTGCTTATAAGATATGGAAGTGAGATTGTAAGCAATGAATATATGACCGTATGTAAGCAATAGATTCGAAGAATGTTACTCACATTAGATCAAGAGAGAGAAGAAAAAAATTAAGTGATTTGATCAATGAAACTCAAGTGTATTTGTAGTAGATAATGAGTTGCAACTGCTAGTGAAGAGATCTCTACGAATGGCAATGGCTGCATCCCTTGACGAGGAAGATATCTCTTCGGAAAAGAAGCGTCTATTTAAGAAAAATGGCAGCTGCAGTTTTCAGTCAATTGACTTTGAGCATTCAGTCGACTGAATTCACAAATATGCACAAATATATTAAAGTGCACAGATCCAGTCGACTGAATGACGACATCAGTCGACTGGTCCGTGTATATATAAAAAAATGCATAGGTTCAGTCGACTAAGGGCATCAGTTCAGTCGAGTGAACAGTGTAGCTTATGAAGCCTTGGTTTATTTAAGTGAGTAAATGACTATTTTTTTAAATCTAATGCAAATGTATGAGGATATGTGAATGAGAGTGATGATTCTTGAGAAAGACCTTAACAAAGAAACTAGACTTAACTCTATATACATAATACATGACTCTAGTTAAAATGTATAGACTATACATACAATACATCGAGTCGTTGAGTCTGTTTATTGTAGCAGTCGTAGATTCATGAATCGTTGTTTCTGGTTAGCAATCAAAACTCAAGGTCTAACATTCTCTCCCTTTTTGATGATGACAACTCCATTTGTTATGAATGAATCTCGTTAAGCTTTGTTGATCTATATCTCCCCCTGAATTTATACTTGCTACTATGCTCATTGTTTCTCCCCCTTAATCTATGCTTATATTTCACTGTAATAGCATTTGAACAATAACTTTCTCCCGCTTTTTCATCGATAAAAAAGAAAGTTTCCAAAAGGATAATATAGAAAATTTATAAACATATAAATAACATGGACATACTTTAGTCGAATAAAGAAAATCAAACTACAAGTCATAACCATATTACCGTTGTCAGGCAGATATTACATAACCAAACTAAAAACACAATACCTACCATTGTTTGCAACATAATAACATATCATTTTATCAAAATAATGAAGATAGAAAGAGAATACCTACTCATCACCATCACCTTCTTCATCAAAGCTATCTTCTTCGTCATCTCCCTCGGTTCCTTCTTTGCCACTACAATCTCCACCTTGATTTCCTACTTCTTCCTCGTCCCCTTCTTTCTATTCTTCGTTAGGGGTCGACCAAGTAAAGTGTGGTGCAGGTTGTTTTCCTTGAGATGTTGGCACATGAACGGATGTAGACGAAGGTTGTGCACAGGAGATTGCTTCCCAAATATTATTGAGGAAATCTTTGATATGATTGAGCTTTTTGTTCACCTTCGTTGCAGATTTTTCAACACTGGAGGCATTCTACTGGACACGTGAAATATGCTGATCTAGAAGCCTTTGATTTCTGGAAAGAATGGTCAAGGCTTCTTGAGGTTGAGCTTGCGAACCGATCTCTCGTATCTCGCCAACTTCTCTTGGGGGTGGTGGAGGTTGAGAAGATGTTGAAGCTTCTACATAGGGAGCTTGTTGCCTAGAGGATGGTTGTGGTTGTCCGGATGTTTGGTTCTCTAGCCAATGCTTGTAGGTGATAATCGTGTGATCATGATATTGTTTCGGGAGGTTCATCAAACTTAGTGTCTTGGTGTTTAATGATCAAATTGTAGAGAAATCCGAGTCAGGGAATGGAACATCGAAATGCTTTAGTATCCTTATAATGTATACACCATAATGGATTGTTCGTATTCACCCTTGATTGAAAGTTTGAAATTCTTCCAAAATAACCTTAGCCTAATTTACATTATGTCCTCCCCATATAGCGTAAAGAGACTGTAGCCTATACACCTTTTCGTAGCTTACTGTTCTTGGGTTGATAGTGTGAGTCAGTGCGCGATGCATAATTCTTGCTTTGGGTCTTAATGCAACTGCTTTAAGTCTGTCATATCATCGAGAGGAATAGATAGCTAGTTCGAGCTCTTGATTCCGTATTCATGGGAATTTCAGCCAACTCTTCTCCTTCGGATGGACAGGTGAGGATTCGTCCAAGTTGAGGTAGTGGAAGGAATATCTTGATGCCACATAGGAGTGTGCAAATACAATCATCCGTGTTTTGAATAGAATGGTGGTCTAGATTGAGGTCGGCATAAAATAGCTTTATGAGGAGATGATTGAGTTTAATACTATTTGCAGTGTAGTCGATCAGAGACTCCAGTCCACTGCGTTTAGCAAGATCTTGTATGGCATAAGGAGCAAAATTTGGAAATTTCACAAATGACCCTTCAAATATTTGGAAGTTCTTTATTTTGTCAAACCTTTATGCTACTTTCTCGTTGTATAGCCAACCATGACTTTGTGAATCAGAAGGACCAGCGGAGTATGAAGATTGTCTTGCTCTTTTTGGGGCCATGGTAGGGTTTAGGCTTTTTTTGGAGAAGAAAAGAAGATAGATTTGGAAAATTTATGAAATTTTGAGAGATGTTTGAAGTGGAGTTGATGGAGTAATCGCAGAGAAGTAGTAGAAATAAACAGAAGTGAAAGAATATATCTTTATTTTGATATTTGAAATGTCTTTTGGCCAAGGGTTACCTAGATTTACCAGTTTCAGTCGACTGAAGTTGCATAACCAGTCGACTGACTGGGTTATTTAAAAAATTGTATATCTTGGTTCAGTCGAATGACCAGTAGATTCAGTCGACTTAATCATTCCCGAGAGTTTGCAGTGTATTTTTGGCTTATTCAGTCGACTAAAATTCTGAGTTAGTCGACTGAATTTTAGTAAAAAATACAGTTGTAAATGTTATTTTTGTCGACTGTTTTGACTTGGTCATTCGACTTCCTCTGTGGAAAATGTCCAGAAATTATTTTTATTAAGTATGGAAAGAAAATACACAAACATAGCTTTTTTCTAAAAAAATGGCAGAAGAAAAACAAATGAAGTCATATATAAAACATTTATTTAGATGACTTAGAAGATTTTAGAGTCGAGCACTCTTCTGGTTCGATTTTGGTTATTTCTCTTGCTGGTTGAATTGTCGAACAATCCCATGAATTGGGCGAGTACGGAGGCCTCTGGGGTGATGGTTGATGAACATATCTATTTGAAGGAGGCAATCCTCAAAATTTGAGTGCATATTTTTCCAGTAAGCTGAATCTCCTACTGTGGTTTTTCTGCTCGTAATACATTTCCCAACCGAGTAGGTAATTTTTGTTCGCATCTCTTTGTTTCATGTCATGTGTTTCGAGCAACCACTGTCCAGTATCCATTTTCCTCTTTTTTAGGTGGTACCTGCAAAATATAGAATTAACATTGGTACCTACTGTTTTATTTGGGTCCTAAGAGTTAGGCCTTAAGAAGCCAAACCTAAGAAGGTTTAGAATTCCTTTTTAAAAATAAAATCTTTGTTTTTATGAATAGTTTTTATGAATAGTTTATGTACTTATCTTTAGTCAAAGAATTATTTGTTTTAAGAACCTAAATCTTAATTGATTTAAAATTTGAAGATTTTGTAATTGGTTTTTCAATTTTATTCCTTTTAAAATTGTTATATAATGAATCCTTTTCCTTTGGAATAACTTTTAAAACTTGCTTATATCCAAGTCCTCTTTTATTTGAAACGACTTGAGAATTTTCTATAATTTTAGAAAGATTTGCTCTACCTTTGTTAAAATTAGAGACAATATTAGTAATATCATCTAATTTTCTTTTAAGACTATAATTATCTAATTCCAAAATTTTAGCATTAGCTTTAAGATCATGATTTTCAATTAATAGAGCATTATTCTTTTCTTTCTGAGTTTCTATCTCTTGACTTAATATAGAGAATTGAGATTTCATATTTGAACAAGATTCTTGAGTAACTTCAAGTTCCTTTTTTAAAAATTTGTTACTCATCTCTTAACATATCTACTTCTATTTCAATTCTATTTAATTTTTCAGAAGTTTCTTTGTACTTCCTTTTGATGTCTCTTAGTTTATCAACTAGTTCAAAGTTTATTTCCAATAAATCATCAAAAGTTAGATCACTCACATCGTTATTTGTGGCCATAAAGCATACGTTTGGTTGTTCGTATAATTGTCTAAGTCAGTATCTGATGATGAAGAGATTCTGAATCGCCCCAAGTGATAGAGAAGGATTTCTTTTTGAATCCGCCTTTCTTGTATTTAAATTTGTCATTCTATCGATCAGGACAGTCTTTCTTCATATGGCCTTTTTTGTGACACTCATAACATTCTAGAGTAGAAGATGGTGGTTTGTTGCTGTTGTTATAGTTGTTGGAGCAATTCTTATATTTCTGAATTTGTTGCTCTTTCTAAATTTCAGAAACATTTTGAAATTTTTAGCAATGAACGCCATATCTTCCTCATCTAAATCTGATTCATCCTTTTCTACTTGGAATGTTATATTCTTCTTATCTTGATCTATACTCGTTTTGCCTAGAGATTAACTTCATAAGACATTAGATTTTTTGTCAACTCCCCTGGTTTAATGGTTGAAATGTCGTTAGCTTCTTCGATCACTAAGACCTTTCATTCCCACTCATCCGTTAGAGAATTGAGGATTTTTGAAACAATATCAAAGTCTATATAAGTTTCTCCTAATGCTATTAAATAATGATATATATCTTTTAATCTAGAGTACGTTTCATTTATTGTTCCATCTTACTTCATTTTGAAATTCTGGAACTGATTTTTAGGCATAGAAATTTTACTCTGCTTTACATTATTAGTACCTTCATGTGTAACTTTAAGTGTATGTCAAATTTCTTAAGCCGTTTTACACATGCTTGTTCTATTAAACTCATTTTTGTCTAATGCACAATATAACATGTTCATAGCTTTAGCATTTGCAGTAGCATCTAGCTTTTGTGTGTTAGACTATTATGAATATTCTGCGGTAGGTATGGTATATTCAGATTGCATAATGTTTCAGGTTTCATAACTACTTGCTTGCATATAAATTCTCATCCTAGTAGCCCAATAGTTATGGTTTGTTCCATTAAATAGAGGTGGTTGTTTGAATATGCGCTTTGCGCTTATATGATTTTTGTTTGATGATAATAAACATATATATATTCATTTAAATGTATTTGTTAATGTACTATTTTATTTTTCATAGATTAAATAAATATTTGTTGAATAAAATAAATTACACAGAATTTGAATTCAAACAGAAATTTTATTCAAACAAATATTTATTACAATCTTGAATAGTACAAATTCAAGCTCTCACTATACATATACATTTTTGATTACATCACAATTACATCACAATTGTTTTTACATTAATAACCTCACTACATATCACTCACACTCGTATTTTATCTTCAACTTCATTCCAGTTTGAATCCAGCATCTGAGCAATCTGCAAAAATATTCACTAACGCGGTAAAATTGAAAAAGAAATATTTTTGCAATATAAAATTAAATAAGATTTTTGAAAAATGTGATTTGCCTCAGTTATTTGGGTTGTTCGTCAGCATTCACATTTGAATTCATCATACACGAACAATGTGACATGCACAGTGTATCACTGTACATGCCACAAGGCCGTGCACACCGATATACACTTGATAATGTTATAGTGACAGGTGAGCACAAGGTCAAACCCAAATAAAAAGACGGGTTCAACTCAGGTGCAACATAAATAAAATCTCGACTTCAGCACAAGGTCAAACCCGAGTTGTAAAACTGGATTCAACTCAAGTGTAATGCACAGTGTACACAAATTCAAGAGGGCACTAAATAACAAAACAAAGTGCAAAGGTCAAGCCATCACTGCAAACTCGACTCAACTCAATGCAATTCAAACTGAAACTCAAACAGAAGGGATGATCAGACACAAGAAAGTAACATGTAGTTTTGCAGTGGTACAAGGAAAATACATGGAACAATACCAAAGTATGGAGTGCACAAGTGCAAATGACCAGAGCTCAACATACATGAAGTAATGCAATGCCCAAAAACCAAGTCGAAGTCGAACTGTTCTTAACAGTTCTAAGTATCCAACAACAATATGAATGCTATGTTCAAACATGAAACAAGACAGATTTGGAGAAATGACACAGCAACAATGAAAATCAGTGCAACATGTACAACAACAAGTCCAGCTACAACAAGCAGTTGCAACATGGTGAACAAGACACAGTGCAGAGCACATAACATACAAAACACAAATGCACAAATACTACAGGCCGAGACAGTGAAGATATCAAATGAAACATAAAGTAGCATCTAACAAAAGTCAACACATTTAAGACAGAGCTCGAGGCCGAGACGTAAAGGCATCAGAACTTCAACTAGCACACAAGTATACATAAGCAACTTTGAGCTACAGACCGAGCAAGTACATATATACAAGCAACTGAAGGCAACATGATCAAAGGAATAGCAACAATGCTCAAAGACTCAGCAATCCTCAAGACCAAGACACAAGCCTGCAACTAAATTTGAAGCCAACGCACTAATATAGATGATACACCAAGTACAAGCCGAGGCAATCAATAAATCAATGGCCGGAGTCATGAAACAAATCAAATAAGGTCGAAAGTACTACCAAAAGCCAGCAGAAAAATGAATACACAGATCGAAATCAAAGTTGAACAGGTCAGAGACGTGGTAGTCAAAAAGTGGGCGAAGTCAAAAATCAATACCGTGAGAGCCAAGCATCAAATATATGAGTTTGATTAAGTCAGTAAAATCATCTACATCAAAAATTAATCGAATGGCCGAAAGCATGATAATGAACAATTTAGACGAACGTAATTCAAGGAGATCGACTCCTATAAATTAAAAATCATCATCGGCAATTTTAGGTATCGAGTCAAGCAAGCAATTAAACCAGCAACGAAAGAGAATACATACCAATTTGTCGAACTCGATCAAAGGAGCAGCTGCAATATCAAAGTCAACCAGAATTGATCATCAGAGAACGAGCGAGCGAACCAGAATCGATCATCAGAGAAGGAGCAACCAACAGAGCAAGAGAATCAAGCATTTACAGTCGCAATCTCCAATTTCAGAAAACCCTAATCTCTGTAATAAAGGATCGCCAGCCATTGAACAATTGAAGATAGAAAAGGAACGGGCTAGAGAATAAAGCAATTGGGCCGGCCTTGTTTGTTAAAAGGGGCTTTAGTTTATTTCAAATAGGGTTTTATGTTTTAAACTGTTTTTAGTTTGTTTTAAATTTTCTTTACGAATCAAGTCTTGGTAAATCACCACCTAGGTTGTAGGTAGTGTCAGATTGTCTAGTTAGAATTAGTTCAGTGAGCAGGGTGTGCGAGTTTGCAAAACTCTATAGGCGGGAGCAGAGTTTGCGAGTTTGCAAAACTCTATAGGTGGAGCAGGGGGTGTGAGTCTAGTAGAGTGTTTGTGAGTGGGAGAAAGGGTTTGCGAGTCTGTTAGAGTGTTTGTAAGCGGGAGACTGTTTAATTCTAATAGAAATCTGGGAATGCAGCAGTAGGCAGGGTTGCCGAAGCTGGGTAAATTTTGTGTGTGATTTACTTTTCAGCATATTTATTTCTTGTAACAACCCGATATTCGCGTCAATTCATAATCGACGTTAAAACGATTTATATTTTTCGTCAATTGCCATTTTGAAGTTTTTTTTAAAAATTTAAATTACAAATTGTTATAAAAGTTTGACGGGCTTTGAAAATAATAGTGGTCCATTTCTTTATTGGGCTTTAAAAATCGTTCGGCCCATTTCTTTGTTGCCGTGATTTTATTAAGGGTTAATAACCCGTTTCACCCCCCCCCCCCCATTTCTCTTTTCATTTTCGAAACCAAACCCTTAAACCCTCAAAAGAATAAAAATGGCGGCCACGTACATCCCCTTTCATTCGCCTCAAAAACTAGGGCTATTGAAATCAGGAATGCCGACTTTATGATGATGGTCGCAGCTTGCCTTGGCGATCAACGCTCCTAGGTGCTGGCGGCTACTTCAATTCGATCGAATTCGTGCTCCTCAAAAACCACGGTGAGTAATTTATACTCACATCTAATTCATTCTCTGTCCTGTGCTTCAGTTATTCATGTATATGTTGATGATTTTTATCTTCCTGGGTTCGATTTCTGTATATTTGACGCAAGTATGATTTTGGGAAAACATGATTTTGATGAGAATTTGGATTTGACTTTTTGTTTGATGATTTCATTGTGATTCCGGTTGTACATAGCTATTTTGTTTCTTTTCGATTTAACTCGAGATTTGCATTGAGATGTTGGTCAGTAACTCCACACTGCACCCCTTGTTCCTTCTGTAGCTCCATGCTGCCACTGATCATATGATGAAGTCGTTTACGTGCTCGACTTTGACCATTTACCGTGAATAGAAACTTTGAATCATTGCACTTGTTTACCAGCAGTTGTCACTGCCTATTTCTATTTGCACATGGACTTTGAGTTGTAGCCCTTTCCCCTGTTGCATTATGTTGCGCACTGTGTTGATTTTTTTTCCCTCACCTCTCTGTTGGTATTATAGTACTTTTGTGGTTGATGGACTCGTTGATGAATGGGCTGGTTCGCTGTTGAGTTCATTTGCTCATTTCATTCATGTGTTGCACTGTCCAGTATGTTTACAAGTATACTTCATTTACTTGTTGCCAGTCATTTAAAATCAGTTGCATGTCCACTTTGTTGCAATACTTATTCGTGTATGCTATGCCTTGTGTACTTGTCATGTTCTTGCAGTACATAGGCTATTGAATTCACATTGAGGCTAGTGCTGTTATGGTCGAGACTGCGTTCATATATGGTTATTTAAAACCATTTCTTTATTGAGGTTGTGTCACTGATGTTAGCACTGTGCCTTAGCCTTGCTCTTTGTTGCTGTAGCACGCACTCGAGCCATGGTAGCATTTGCTTCTACACTGATTCATACATTGTAATCTTCACTGCACCCTGTTGCATTGTTGATGCTCTTTGAGTTTTTTACCCTTTGCTGGTTCATCTGATTCAGTGTTTCACTTTGGTATGGTTTCATTATAGTTGCATCTTTGAACTTGGTTAGATGGTACTGTCCTTTTGAGCTTGTTTTGTAGTGATGCACTTGATTGCATCTGATTCATTTTTGAGGCAGTTTGCATGTATGGGCTGCTATGTTGTATATATGAATTGCTTAATGCATTTTTGTGACCTTCATGTATACGCTACAGTTTGTACATGCATTTGCATCACTGTTGTGTCTTTGGTTTTGGGGTTGCTGTGTTATCATCATATTGAACTGGTTTTCTTGTTGTTGCATGCTTGTATCACAGCATACTGCATGTTTTATCTTTGAAGCTTGGCATTTGAATAAAGTTTTTCTTTCTTTTAAATTTGCAGTAGTTTGCTAATTATTTCTTTCGGAAATGTTTGCTGGTTATCACCATGTATATACATACATATATGTATATATATGTGTGTGTGAATGGCATAACTACAGCTCCAATGTGTTCATTGCTGTGTTGTTTTCTTGCCTTCATTTTGTTTGCATATTTAATATGCAGTAACCTGTATTCTTGACTTTGAGTATTTATGTGTACGAGCACTTGTATCTGGCATATGTGTTATGTGCATTTCAGTTGTACTTCTTTTATTGCCTGGTCTGGATTTGTGTTCTGGTTCCTGTTTAAGCACTGTTCACTTTGTGTTAGCATTACACTTGTGTTGAACTCGGTTTTCGAGTTTGACCTTGTGCTCGTTTGTGAATTTTTATTGTGTACAACAGCACTATAGTGGCAAGGCAGTGCACGCAAGCGTGAACTGCAGCCACACGGAATTGAGTTTTTGGGTACGACAGCACTATAGTGGCAAGGCAGTGCACGCAAGCGTGAACTGCAGCCACACAGTACGGCGTGTATGATATTCTATTTGTTTTGACTTATGGATCTTTTTGCGTATTCCTTATGCAGTAGTGGCGAGGCAGTGCACGCGTGCGTGTACTGCAGCCCTACTTGAATTAATATTTTAATGGATATTTCAATGGTTTGAACTGTTTGTTCATTTCAATTCGATATTCTGAATTGCATTCTGATTTGGTTTAATTACTATCGTCTATTCGTTATTTAATTATTATTGCTTCTGTGCACTAATAACTGAGTTTGAATTAGACTGACCCGGGTATTATTTTCTTTTGAATCTAATACTCGGGTCAGACCGAGTATTTCAGGTTGTAGATATTCTGCTTTGAGTTGCTGCTAGAGCTATGAAGTTCTTTCATATCTTTTGGAGTAGTCGTCGCCATATGTAGTAGTCTGTATAATTGTATAGGAAGATATGTATTCATGTATATTATATACGTTAATGTACTTGTATATGTAACTTCTTGAGTCGACTGTGGTAGTTGTATCATATGTACCGTGTCTTATGTATTGTATCAAATGTATTGTAACTGACATCAGTTATTGTATATATGAGACTTTATGTTTTATTTATGTTCCGCATTATATTATCTGTGTAACATTTTATATTTTATGTTCTAAACTATTATGAACCATCGTAGTTCGTTTTATACTGGAATTGGGGTATGCCGATGGGAGAAAATAAATCAGAGATGAAAAATGAAAGAATATTTATATTTATACCACTCCTATCGAGATAACCAATACTAGTGTAAGGCCTAACTATTGATGGCCGCTCCTCAACAGCCTTATTCTCCGCGCTAGTTGACAGCACTACACCGTGGTGTTCTTGGCTAGCGTGGGTATTGAGGTAGGGCGTCACAGCTTGGTATCAGAGCCTGGGGTTTAGAACAAATATAAAACATAACTTAGATAGTACATGTGTTACAACTATTTGTCGACGTTTTATCTCTCATATTTGCATATGATTGTCTTTGAATTGTTAGGTATGAATTCCTAACGCTTATTCAGATGCATTTGATTTTGAATTCTTGTGTTTTCGGCTTTGATCTGATTTAGCCGATGATTGATTTTGTTCGAATCTCAGCGATTCTGAACTTGATATTTTATGTTTTCCTCGGCTTGATTTCCATTCGACTTCGGTCACTTTGTTTTTGAGAAATTTCTAATTTCTTGATTTCCAAGACTCTGACTTTTGTTTGCCGTTGAATTCTTTGTTGATGATGTTGAATCGTTTTGTACTCTATTATGGCCATTACTTGTTGACTTCGGCATTGACTTGATTTTCATTTTCGTTGAAGTCATTTATGCATTTATGCTCGTTCTGCTTTGTTTTTCCAAATTTAATCGATTCTTGTTAATTCCCCGATTTGTTGCTACCAATTATTAGCAACTTTGATAACATTTTCTTCGGGATTTTTGTGAACATTCCTTTTGATGGATACAGTATCGATTTCTTTGGATTCTATTCACATCTTTGTATGTGAATTCTTGTGCTTGATTGTTCCTACAATCATTTTTGTGATTTGTCACTTTAAAAATATAAAGGTTTTCTATACTAGTAGTAAATATCAAAACCCTTTTCTCCAAACGATTTCAAAACTATTTTACTACAATTTTTTTTTCTAAACCGTTTTCCAATCTATTAGTATATACTAACCTTTAGCTCACTCGTATGAGAAATCTAATTAAACGACTTAGTAAAACAAGTGGTATATAACGCTTGCGTTTACTTCGCCGGTTAATTCTTGGACTTATTCGATTGAATCTCTTGTGACAATTTTATTAGTGAAGATTTACAGTTTGTTCGTAAATATTTAAGTTAAGCAAGTGGTTATGGGACATGAAGCTAAACTTTTATATTTACTAGCTTAGTGTAATTGACACTTCTCGTTGATCTTGACGATCGCTTTATGAACTAGACTAGCAATTGTGCTATGTCTTTTTATTTGCGAGGTTATACTAGACACCACTTGTGTGATTCCATTCACACATACCTTTCTGCTTTTGGTTAGTCTTGACCTCAATCTGTGTGATTCCATTCACACATGCTTAGTGTAATTGACACTCCTCGTTGATCATGATGATCGTTCTGATGGTCAGACTAGACACCACTTGTGTGATTCCATTCACACATACCTTTCTGCTTTTTGGTTAGTCTTGACCTCAATCTGTGTGATTCCATTCACACATGTGGGGTAGCTCCCCTTGGTCTTCGGACCGTCATGTGATAGGCCTCTTTCTCTTTTCTGTGATTTCTAGATTCCTTATGTTGATTTCTGGAAATTTTATGCTTCACCTATTTTTGTGCATTGGTGAATTCATATGTTATTGATTTGTCATGAGTACAAATTTGGGATATGTTACCTCTTTGGATCTTTGAGAAGATTCTTGTGATATTGATTATCTCTTATCGGTTGATCTCCTGTTGATCATTATTTGCATACTTATAGTCGTATGTCAGTATGGATATTTCATATTTATGCCATACCTCTCATCGGTTGATCTCCTGTTGATCATTATTTACATACTTATAGTAGTATGATATTATGGATATTTTATGTTATGCGTTGCACGTGTTGGTGATTTTCATGCTCACGTGTAGGTGAGATTCCGTGCTCCCGTTCTCGCTTTGCGTTGCACGTGTTGGTGATTTTCATGCTCACGTGTAGATGAGATTCCGTGCTCCCGTTCTCGCTTTGCTTTACATGTGCTGATGAGTTTTCATACTCTCCTTCGAGTTTTCATACTCCGTTCGAGTTTTCATACTCCGGTTCGAGTTTTCATACTCCGGTTCGAGTTTTCATACTCTGGTTCGAGTTTTCATACTCCGGTTCGAGTTTTCATACTCCGGTTCGAGTTTTCATACTCCGGTTCGAGTTTTCATACTCTCATCTTGTGATTTCTGGATTTCTTGTGTAGATTCCTAGAATTTGTGCTTCACCAATTTTCGTGATCTCTATTGATAAGTTTTATCAATTTTTGTGCATTGGTGAATTCGTGTGATATTGACTTGTTATGAATACGAGTTTAGGGTATGATACCCCTTCCTATCTTTGAGAAGATTCTTGTGACATTTTTGATGAATGAAAATCCACTTATCGAAGTTGCTACTGATGTCGCTGTTTTAATCACGTGTTTTAAAAAATTGTTTTCAAATTTTTTTTACAATTTGCGCTTTCAAAAGAATGAGGAAGCGAATTAAACGTTTCAGTAAAACCGAGGACTATGACCCCTTTCTTTTGCTGATTCGCTTAATTCCGGACTTGTTCGTTTGAGAATGTAAATTGTAATTTTATAAATAAAATGGTTTTCAAATTTTTTTACAGTTTACGCTTTCAAAAGAATGAGGAAGCGATTTAAACGTTTCAGAAAAACCGAGGACTATGACCCCTTTCTTTTACTGATTCGCTTAATTCCGGACTTGTCCGTTTGAGAACGTAAAATGTTATTTATTTAAAATACACAATTTTGCACTTTCAAGGAAACGATGAAGTGAATTAAACGATTTAGTAAAACTCGTGGTTATGGGTCATGTGTGTTTGCTATTTCGGTTAATTTCGGACTCGTTAATTGAAAAATTTGTAATTTGAAATTTGATTACCGTTGTGGTAATTTCTGATTATCGTTTTGATAATCGGATGTTTTTGATTTCTGATTTATCGTTTTTGATAATCAGATATTTATTGTTTCTAATTATCGTTTGTGATAATTAGATATTTGTGGTTTAATTATCGTTTGTGATAATTAAACATTTGAGATTTGAGATTTAATTATCGTTTGTGATAATTAAACATTTGCGATTTGAGATTTAATTATCAATTGTGATAATTAAATATTTGTGATTTGAAATTTGATTACCGTTGTGGTAATTTCTGATTATCGTTTTGATACTCGGATGTTTGTGATTTCTGATTTATCGTTTTTGATAATCAGATATTTATTGTTTCTGATTATCGCTTGTGATAATTAGATATTTGAGATTTAATTATCGTTTGTGATAATTAAATATTTGTGATTTAAGATTGTTTTTCGATTTTGATAATCGAATACTTGTTTATTTGATTATCGTTTTTGATAATCAAATATTTATGATTTGAGATTTCTGAATTATCTATTGATAATTAGATTTTGTGGATAATTTGTGAATTTCTTTTATGAAATTAAAAGATTTCTTTGGCGTTTATATTGTACTACGCCGGTGTACCGACTCAATTTTCCGCTATTCATGACGTTTTCCACGTCTTCCAATTACGGAAAGGCCTTAGGGATTTCCGATTTCTATTCTTGAGCAACCTTATATTCACATCATTGCTTCGGGGGTGTAGCACCTTCGAAATAAAGATGTTTCTCTTGTGGAGATTCTCAATGGTTCTCAAATTCTATGGTTTTCTCTTAGGAATCCAGAGAATTCATCGAACAAACACGTTCTCTCTCTCGCTCTCGTGCTCAATATGTTTAACTTTCTATTTTCAAATTTCTTCATCTTGTGATGATATGCTCTTGTGGTTGTTACCTTTTGTCCATTTATTCCTTATGATTGCGAGGACGCAATTTCTTTAAGGAGGGGAGTCTGTAACAACCCGATATTCGCATCAATTCATAATCGACGTTAAAACGATTTATATTTTTCGTCAATTGCCATTTTGAAGTTTTTTTTTAAAATTTAAATTACAAATTGTTATAAAAGTTTGACGGGCTTTGAAAATAATAGCGGTCCATTTCTTTATTGGGATTTAAAAATCGTTCGGCCCATTTCTTTGTTGCCGTGATTTTATTAAGGGTTAATAACCCGTTTCCCCCCCCCCCCCATTTCTCTTTTCATTTTCGAAACCAAATCCTTAAACCCTCAAAAGAATAAAAATGGCGGCCATGTACATCCCCTTTCATTCGCCTCAAAAACTAGGGCTATCGAAATCAGGAATGCCGACTTTATGATGATGGTCGCAGCTTGCCTTGGCGATCAACGCTCCTAGGTGCTGGCGGCTACTTCAATTCGATCGAATTCGTGCTCCTCAAAAACCACGGTGAGTAATTTATACTCACATCTAATTCGTTCTCTGTCCTGTGCTTCAGTTATTCATGTATATGTTGATGATTTTTATCTTCCTGGGTTCGATTTCTGTATATTTGACGCAAGTATGATTTTGGGAAAACATGATTTTGATGAGAATTTGGATTTGACTTTTTGTTTGATGATTTCATTGTGATTCCGGTTGTACATAGCTATTTTGTTTCTTTTCGATTTAACTCGAGATTTGCATTGAGATGTTGGTCAGTAACTCCACACTGCACCCCTTGTTCCTTCTGTAGCTCCATGCTGCCACTGATCATATGATGAAGTCGTTTACGTGCTCGACTTTGACCATTTACCATGCATAGAAACTTTGAATCATTGCACTTGTTTACCAGCAGTTGTCACTGCCTATTTCTATTTGCACATGGACTTTGAGTTGTAGCCCTTTCCCCTGTTGCATTATGTTGCGCACTGTGTTGATTTTTTTTCCCTCACCTCTCTGTTGGTATTATAGTACTTTTGTGGTTGATGGACTCGTTGATGAATGGGCTGGTTCGCTGTTGAGTTCATTTGCTCATTTCATTCATGTGTTGCACTGTCCAGTATGTTTACAAGTATACTTCATTTACTTGTTGCCAGTCATTTAAAATCAGTTGCATGTCCACTTTGTTGCAATACTTATTCGTGTATGCTATGCCTTGTGTACTTGTCATGTTCTTGCAGTACATAGGCTATTGAATTCACATTGAGGCTGGTGCTGTTATGGTCGAGACTGCGTTCATATATGGTTATTTAAAACCATTTCTTTATTGAGGTTGTGTCACTGATGTTAGCACTGTGCCTTAGCCTTGCTCTTTGTTGCTGTAGCACGCACTCGAGCCATGGTAGCATTTGCTTCTGCACTGATTCATACATTGTAATCTTCACTGCACCCTGTTGCATTGTTGATGCTCTTTGAGTTTTTTACCCTTTGCTGGTTCATCTGATTCAGTGTTTCACTTTGGTATGGTTTCATTATAGTTGCATCTTTGAACTTGGTTAGATGGTACTGTCCTTTTGAGCTTGTTTTGTAGTGATGCACTTGATTGCATCTGATTCATTTTTGAGGCAGTTTGCATGTATGGGCTGCTATGTTGTATATATGAATTGCTTAATGCATTTTTGTGACCTTCATGTATACGCTACAGTTTGTACATGCATTTGCATCACTGTTGTGTCTTTGGTTTTGGGGTTGCTGTGTTATCATCATATTGAACTGGTTTTCTTGTTGTTGCATGCTTGTATCACAGCATACTGCATGTTTTATCTTTGAAGCTTGGCATTTGAATAAAGTTTTTCTTTCTTTTAAATTTGCAGTAGTTTGCTAATTATTTCTTTCGGAAATGTTTGCTGGTTATCACCATGTATATACATACATATATGTATATATATGTGTGTGTGAATGGCATAACTACAGCTCCAATGTGTTCATTGCTGTGTTGTTTTCTTGCCTTCATTTTGTTTGCATATTTAATATGCAGTAACCTGTATTCTTGACTTTGAGTATTTATGTGTACGAGCACTTGTATCTGGCACATGTGTTATGTGCATTTCAGTTGTACTTCTTTTATTGCCTGGTCTGGATTTGTGTTCTGGTTCTTGTTTAAGCACTGTTCACTGTGTGTTAGCATTACACTTGTGTTGAACTCGGTTTTCGAGTTTGACCTTGTGCTCGTTTGTGAATTTTTATTGTGTACAACAGCACTATAGTGGCAAGGCAGTGCACGCAAGCGTGAACTGCAGCCACACGGAATTGAGTTTTTGGGTACGACAGCACTATAGTGGCAAGACAGTGCACGCAAGCGTGAACTGCAGCCACACAGTACGGCGTGTATGATATTCTATTTGTTTTGACTTATGGATCTTTTTGCGTATTCCTTATGCAGTAGTGGCGAGGCAGTGCACGCGTGCGTGTACTGCAGCCCTACTTGAATTAATATTTTAATGGATATTTCAATGGTTTTAACTGTTTGTTCATTTCAATTCGATATTCTGAATTGCATTCTGATTTGGTTTAATTACTATCGTCTATTCGTTATTTAATTATTATTGCTTCTGTGCACTAATAACTGAGTTTGAATTAGACTGACCCGGGTATTATTTTCTTTTGAATCTAATACTTGGGTCAGACCGAGTATTTCAGGTTGTAGATATTCTGCTTTGAGTTGCTGCTAGAGCTATGAAGTTCTTTCATATCTTTTGGAGTAGTCGTCGCCATATGTAGTAGTCTGTATAATTGTATAGGAAGATATGTATTCATGTATATTATATACGTTAATGTACTTGTATATGTAACTTCTTGAGTCGACTGTGGTAGTTGTATCATATGTACCGTGTCTTATGTATTGTATCAAATGTATTGTAACTGACATCAGTTATTGTATATATGAGACTTTATGTTTTATTTGTGTTCCGCATTATATTATCTGTGTAACATTTTATATTTTATGTTCTAAACTATTATGAACCATCGTAGTTCGTTTTATACTGGAATTGGGGTATGCCGATGGAAGAAAATAAATCAGAGATGAAAAATGAAAGAATGTTTATATTTATACCACTCCTATCGAGATAACCAATACTAGTGTAAGGCCTAACTATTGATGGCCGCTCCTCAACAGCCTTATTCTCCGCGCTAGTTGACAGCACTACACCGTGGTGTTCTTGGCTAGCGTGGGTATTGAGGTAGGGCGTCACATTTCTGCTGTTTGTTTCTGTGTTTAAAATCGAGAAAATTTGCTATAACCCTATTCAACCCCCCCCCTCTAGGGTTAATCTAGATCCTACAAGTGGTATCAAAGCCCGGTATTTTTTTCTTTAACTCTAGAGTCATGAATTCTTCAAATAATGTTTTTTCTGAGGGGCAATCTATTGCTAGGCCACCCATGTTTAATGGGAATGATTATGCTTATTGGAAAGTTAGGATGGGTATTTATCTTAGTTCTGTTGATTATGATGTTTGGGATATTATTGAAACCGGCTATAAATCTCCCACTATAATTGTTGGTTATAATGAGATTCCTAAACCTAAGAATAGGTGGGATGCTAACGATAAGAGATTAAAAACTACAAATGCTAAAGCCATGAATGCTTTGATATGTGCTCTTGATAAGAATGAATTTAATAGAATTTCTCATTGTAAAACTGCACAGGAAATTTGGCATACCTTGGAGGTGACACATGAAGGAACTTCTCAAGTCAAGGAGTCTCGTCTAGCCCTATTCAGCAATGAATACGAGAACTTTGTGATGGACAAAGGCGAGAGCATAAAAGACATGTTTGGACGCTTTTCAACTTTGGTGTACAACGATAGAGCGCTTGGGAAGGTATTCACTGAGGTAGAGCTTATGAGGAAGGTGCTATGAGTTTTACCAATGAACTTTGAGGCGAAAGTCACGGCAATACAAGAATCGAAAGATCTGAGTAAACTAAGCATGGAGGAGTTGATTGGCAACTTGATGACATATGAGCTTGAGCTAAAAGCAAAGGAGGAACGCAACAACTCCGAACCAAAGAAGAGGACGATTGCCTTAAAGAGCAATGAAGAAGAAGAAGAAGATCCAATTAAAAAGCTTGCAATGGCTGTCAATAATCTTAGAAAATGGTCAAGATTCAAGCCACGCAAGAAGAAAACAAGTGGTCATAGGCCAAAAGATTCTGACAAATCCGATAATGAACTGACGTGCTTTAACTGCAACAAGCCTGGCCACTTCAAAGAACAATGCCCACTTCTCAAAAACAACAGAGGAAATAAAAAGAAGAAGAAGGCCTTTGCAGCGACTTGGGATGATGAAGAAGGAGAGGAAGTTTCGAATAGTATCTCAAAGGAGGCTAACTTGTGTCTTATGGCAAAATCAGATTCAAAAGCAAGCTCAGAGGAATCTAATGAGGGAGGTGACTATTCTTATAAAGAACTTGTTTTTATGTGTCTTGATCTTACTAAAGAAGTTGATACTCTTGAATCTAAAATTGAAAAATTGAAATCTGATAGGAGAGAACTTGCTCGTGAAAATTTTAGGTTAGAAACTGAACTTGAAAATATTCAAAACCTAGAATGTAAAAAATGTAAAATTTTAGATTCAGAATTATCAAGACTTAAGAATAGCATTGAGAATCTTGAAAAAAAAAACTTGAGTCTTAAGGAAACCATTGACACTAGAAAAAAGGATTTTATAAATAAATGCACCTCACTTGTCACTGAAAACACAACACTAAAAACCAAAGTCCAAAATCTTGAGAAATCTCTGAATAACTTTTCAAGAGGAGAAAAATCATTCAACATGTTATTGGGAAATCAAATTTTTGCTAACAACAGAAAAGGACTAGGTTTTGGGAAATCACAAGCTGATGATAATGCAAAAGGTAAGAGTGTCTTTGATTGATGTGAAATAATTGGACATCGTGTTGAAAATTGTAGTCATAGGAACAAGAACACAAAATTTATACAAGTTTGGGTTCCTAAGAATTCTACAAACAAATTTCATGTCTATTGGAACAAGAATGAAAGGACTAAACAAGTTTGGGTTCCAAAGGGCTTGTTTATTCACAATGCTTCAGCCACTAACAATCATGGACCTATAAAAAAAAATAGGTCACAAAAATCATTCATCGTCTAGGTATGGTGGCGGGCTAAGGAACAACATCAGCGTTCTCTGGATTTTGGCTGTTCCAGAAACACAACGGGCAACAAAGCAAAGTTCCTTAACCTAGTACAAAGGTGACAGAATCACAATGGGCAACCACGAAAAATTATCGTAAAGGTAAAACAGATAAAGGTATATTTATTTGATCGATAAATTAAATGTGATATTCTGCATCATATTCTGAATGAAATCAGCCAATATTGAGATGTTGTAAAGAGATGATTTTTTTTTTCTGGCTTGTTCAACATAGTTGGCCAATTACATTTATGCCAAAAACACTATTCTTTGAATTACTTCATACATATACGTTGGGACTAAACACAGTGTTTTGTTGGATGATAATATTTTTGGTTACGGCTAACTCTATATTCACGGTTTTCTGATTATTTACATGGCTTCAATCCAAATTCAAGAATGCTGTAAAAAGTTGAGTTTGAGTTTCTGTGCTCTCTTCATGGTCTGGTCTATCAAATTTAGTTAGTGATATTTTGGAGTGAAAAAGAAATTCAGATGCAGATTACACTGGTAATCTAGTTGATAGAAAAATTACTGGTTGAACGTGATTTTTGAGACATTTAGTAACTGCATCTTTTTCAAAGAAAATATCTGCATATTTTTTACTTAAAATAATTTTCAATTAGCAGATTTTTTTTTCCGCATATAACCCCTTCAAGAAAATCATTATTGGCCATATTTTCAGATTAGTCATTTTTATTTGATTTTAAATGACAAATTTTGACTAATCCGACTCCCTACTAATTATCAAAAAGATAAATAGTGATTGAAAAGGTGATAAGTGTTGATATTTAACATACACTACTCAAGAGAGTATATTTGGAAAATTTCTTTAGGAATTCAAACAAGAGTTATAAAACTTTTTGTTAGGTAAAGATTCCATGACCATTTCTATATCTATCATATTTCTATCGACCATTGTTTATCAAAACTTAAATATAGTTTGTCGATATGTGGTACTATAATCAGGGATCATTTATTTTTCATTTCATATTTTTTAAAATAAATAAATATCCAAAGTATTCACTCTCATTTAAAAGTCCTCACGGTTATGCATGGGTGAATTACTTGGATTTTTGATTATGTGCTTCCATGCTCATTTAAAAGTCCTTACGGTTATGCATGTATGGAACGCATATCAAAATTAATCGATTAAATAGACAAGTTGATTCTAATCCCATTTAAAAGTTCTCACGGTCATGCATGGTTAGAAGATACTTGATTTCATTTTTTAAAATTAAATTGGAATACTACTAATCTCATTTAAAAGTCCTAACGGTTATGCATGATTAGTAGATATTCAAATTCCTGATATAAATGTACCACAAGTTGATACAATTGTATGATTTTATATGAGAACATCATTTTCATCTTTCTAAAAGTGGAATATGCGCCTAACAAGGGTATTTATGATTTTTGTCTGATTTTTATTGAAGTTTAATATTTATATTCAATTTGAGTTTAATGTTGGATTAATATTGATCACTTTATCTCCGTTCTCTCTAACACTATTATTCTTTTGCTGATAACAAAAGGGGGAGAGAAAAGTTAAGATTTTGTCAAATAGAATCAAGCAAAGGTCAAATAATTTTCCATTTGCATCTAGGCTCATTTGTATATTTCTATCTGTATGCATATATGTAGGGTGAGCATCATGTAGAGAGGAAGCATTTAAATAGGGGGAGCAATTAGAGTATATCATTGATCAAATACATTTAACTCAGTCAAAATCTTAAATATATGTTTGTTATCATCAAAAGGGGGAGATTGTTTGAATATGCGCTTTGCGCTTATATGATTTTTGTTTGATGATAATAAACATATATATATATATATATATACATTTAAATGTATTTGTTAATGTACTATTTTATTTTTCATAGATTAAATAAATATTTGTTGAATAAAATAAATTACACAGAATTTGAATTCAAACAGAAATTTTATTCAAACAAATATTTATTACAATCTTGAATAGTACAAATTCAAGCTCTCACTATACATATACATTTTTGATTACATCACAATTACATCACAATTGTTTTTACATTAATAACCTCACTACATATCACTCACACTCGTATTTTATCTTCGACTTCATTCCAGTTTGAATCCAGCATCTGAGCAATCTGCAAAAATATTCACTAACGCAGTAAAATTGAAAAAGAAATATTTTTGCAATATAAAATTAAATATGATTTTTGAAAAATGTGATTTGCCTCAGTTGTTTGGGTTGTTCGTCAGCATTCACATTTGAATTCATCATACACGAACAATGTGACATGCACAGTGTATCACTGTACATGCCACAAGGCCGTGCACACCGATATACACTTGATAATGTTACAGGGACAGGTGAGCACAAGGTCAAACCCAAATAAAAAGACGGGTTCAACTCAGGTGCAACATAAATAAAATCTCGACTTCAGCACAAGGTCAAACCCGAGTTGTAAAACTGGATTCAACTCAAGTGTAATGCACCGTCTACACAAATTCAAGAGGGCACTAAATAACAAACAAAGTGCAAAGGTCAAGCCATCACTGCAAACTCGACTCAACTCAATGCAATTCAAACTGCAACTCAAACAGAAGGGATGATCAGACACAAGACAGTAACATGTAGTTTTGCAGTGGTACAAGGAAAATACATGGAACGATACCAAAGTATGGAGTGCACAAGTGCAAATGACCAGAGCTCAACATACATGAAGTAATGCAATACCCAAAAACCAAGTCGAAGTTGAACTGTTCTTAACAGTTCTAAGTATCCAACAACAATATGAATGCTATGTTCAAACATGAAACAAGACAGCTTTGGAGAAATGACACAGCAACAATGAAAATCAGTGCAACATGTACAACAACAAGTCCAGCTACAACAAGCAGTTGCAACATGGTGAACAAGACACAGTGCAGAGCACATAACATACAAAACACAAATGCACAAATACTACAGGCCGAGACAGTGAAGATATCAAATGAAACATAAAGTAGCATCTAACAAAAGTCAACACATTTAAGACAGAGCTCGAGGCCGAGACGTAAAGGCATCAGAACTTCAACTAGCACACAAGTATACATAAGCAACTTTGAGCTACAGACCGAGCAAGTACATATATACAAGCAACTGAAGGCAACATGATCAAAGGAATAGCAACAATGCTCAAAGACTCAGCAATCCTCAAGACCAAGACACAAGCCTGCAACTAAATTTGAAGCCAACGCACTAATATAGATGATACACCAAGTACAAGCCGAGGCAATCAATAAATCAATGGCCGGAGTCATGAAACAAATCAAATAAGGTCGAAAGTACTACCAAAAGCCAGCAGAAAAATGAATACACAGATCGAAATCAAAGTTGAACAGGTCAGAGACGTGGTAGTCAAAAAGTGGGCGAAGTCAAAAATCAATACCGTGAGAGCCAAGCATCAAATATATGAGTTTGATTAAGTCAGTAAAATCATCTACATCAAAAATTAATCGAATGGCCGAAAGCATGATAATGAACAATTCAGACGAACGTAATTCAAGGAGATCGACTCCTATAAATTAAAAATCATCATTAGCAATTTTAGGTATCGAGTCAAGCAAGCAATTAAACCAGCAACGAAAGAGAATACATACCAATCTGTCGAACTCGATCAAAGGAGCAGCTGCAATCTCAAATTCAACCAGAATCGATCATCAGAGAACGAGCGAGCGAACCAGAATCGATCATCAGAGAAGGAGCGACCAACAGAGAAAGAGAATCAAGCATTTACAGTCGCAATCTCCAATTTCAGAAAACCCTAATCTCTGTAACAAAGGGTCGGCCGCCATTGAACAATTGAAGATAGAAAAGGAACGGGCTAGAGAATAAAGCAATTGGGCCAGCCTTGTTTGTTAAAAGGGGCTTTAGTTTATTTCAAATAGGTAGTGTTAGTTGCAATGCTAGTGTTGTTTTCCACATTAAAATATCAGATAACTATGTTATGTTTATAAGTTGACCTTGCTCTGATACCAATTGAAAGTGGTTGTGCTATAGGATTGAGTGATATGGAATATAATAAATAACTAGTGCGGAAAATAATAATTGCAGTAAAGTAAAAAGACACCAGGAATTTTTATATTGGTTCGAACTCACGTTCTACGTCCATCCTAGACTCCTACTGGAATTAAAACTAGCAGCCCTCACTTAACCCAAAGGAACGGGTATTACATCACCTGAGCAACCGAATAGGACTTAACCGCCTGAGCAAAAGAATAGGACTTGACCGCCTGAACAACCAAATAGGTCTTGATTACAAAGTAGATTGTCTTGACCTTGTATGTTCTAATAACATGAATTTGTCACTTGTAGTACACCATTCCTATAATCTTTTCATCAAGAATGATATGTATGATGTGCATGTATGAAAAATATGAAGATTAGAATTGCTTATAAGATATGGAAGTGAGATTGTAAGCAATGAATACATGAATAAGTAATAGATTCAAAGAATGTTATTCACGTTAGATCAAGAGAGTGAAGAAAATAATTAAGTGATTTGATCAATGAAAATCAACTGTATTTATAGTAGATAATGAGTTGCAACTACTGGTGAAGAGATCTCTGCGAACGGCAATGGATGCATCCTTTGACGAGGAAGATATCTCTTTAGAAAAGAATTGCCTATTCAAGTAAAATGGCAGTTGCAGTTTTCAGACGACTGACTTTGAGAATTCAGTCAACTGAATTCAAAAGTATGCACAAATATGTTAAAATGCACAGATTCAGTCGACTAAATGATGACGTCAGTCCATTGGTCCGTGTATATTTAAAAAGATAATATGCACAGGTTCAGTCGACCGAGAGCAGCAGTTCAATCGACTGAACTGTGTAGTTCATGAAGCCTAAGTTTATTTGAGCTAGTAAGTGACTATTTTTTAAAACCGAGTGCAAATTTATAAGGATATGTGAATGAGAGTGATGATTCTTGAGGAAAGATCTTAACAAAGCAACTAGACTTGACTCTATATACATAATACACGACTCTAGTTAAAATATGTAGACTATACGAACCATACATCGAGTCGTTGAGTCTGGTCATTGTAGTAGTAGATTCATGAATTGTTGTGTCTTGTCGCAATCAAAACTCAAAATCCAACATATACAATTTATTCAAGTGTCAATACCATTAAGAAACCATATAATTGTGAATGTGTTATAATGTAGATTTTTGAATTGTTTAGACAGGTGTTAGCAGAATAAATCCTCGTTCTGCTATAAATTGTTTGTTGGCTTGTTTGTTTGTATGGACATGTGTTACTCGTTCTGTTGTAAATTGATTGAATTTTTTGGACATCTATTTAGCAGGACAAATCATCACCCTACTATTATGTTATTTGGATATGTATATGATAATTAGTTCATATTGACATGTTATTCCCTGATTTGGGTATGAGTTGCATTTACATATATGTTGACCTATGTAAATAAGTGTTAAGTGAATTGAAATTGAAATTAAATGGTAACTTAAATTAGTAACATTGGGATTGCTAGGCCTCTTTCGAATTACTAAAGTATGTTTTTGAATTAACTATAATTCTTTAATCAGTTTAGGTTTAAAGGTTATAAATGATTTCAAATTTTATTATAATTTATAAAGTTATTTTAAGTAATATCTTGTTTTTAAAAAGGGGTTTATTAAACAAAAGGTTTTACCCAAAGTGATTTACAAATGACATCTTAAAAATTATATTTTATAAAGGAGATTCTATAAAGGAATTATGAATGAAGATTTTTAAATAGATGTAAAAATAGAAAGAGATTTTATAAAACATTTTAGATATTTTTGAAAGATGTTTTAAATCAAGTTTGAAAAATTGTAAAGAGGTTTGAAATGTGAAGTGAACTTATGAAAGAATTTTTGTAAGGAATAAGTGAATGGGTTTTATAAAGTGAATGAGCTTTATAGTAAGTGATGTTGTGAAAGGGAATGGTTTGGCCATTTAATATGGAATGTGAGAAGAGAGAATTTTCCAAATGTTTTTGGTAAATGTTTATATTGTTTTCCAAGAAAAAGGGATGTAAGGGGTTTGGGAAAAGTGTTTTAGAAAATATCCTTTGATATAGTTTTATATAGTCATTTTATTAATTAAAGATTAATTAATAAAGGCTTAGAGAATCCCATATGGAATTGAATCAATGTTTGATTGTTTTTTTATTTAATAATTAAATAACAACTATAAAATCTGGACCAACACCTAACTTTGGAAATATCTAGGAGAAACACGGAAATTATATGGTATAGTTACCGTCAATGGCGCTATACTGCACGTATAAATTCATTTCGTTCTTCTAGGATAAATGATAAGGAAATCCATCCACTAACGGTTATGGGGTGAACTCTGCTCTTATCTCTTATCTGCTTATTTCCTAAAGAACCGGGGTTGATTTTACCGGAAATTATTGAAAGTTGTTTCAAAGATACCGGGATTGGATCTGTTATTCGAAAACCACTTTGATCCAACTCAAGCATTTTGAACTGAAGACATCTTGAAGAATATGGAAATGAAGATGGAGCATTGAAGTGCAAGGGCTGCTGGCTACTAATCCCAAGGGTGATTCCAAAATAGATGTAGTAAAAGTACTGCCTTCGATTTGTCCTTATCCTGAACAACTTATATGGATGAATGTTAGCATTGCATTGATGCTTGGAAAGTAATGTTAGCTTTCCAAGTGGGATTGCTATTCAAAAAGTTAAAACGTAGCCTCAAGCCTCATCAACTGGGAATGACTAAAAATTATGGAAGATGCAGCAAGGCTAAGTGGGTCGCACCCGTTAGGATATGTTGTCACCCTTCCAGATACATCTACACATTTATGGATTGGTTGTGCATGAGATCTCGATAAAAAGGGTTGCAAAGAAATCGAGGTGATGACATATTCGATACTATCCATTAAGGGGTAGGCCGATCTTGTGTTGGTAGAGGATCCATGCAATGTCCTTGGTACATTTTCTAGACGTGTACTGTAATAAGTGGTAACCCAGTGCCTAGTCATTGTATGGAATTCATTCTCCAATAAACGTTGTATGGTTTTAGTTATATACCAAATATTTTGGAATGTGAGATGCAAGCATTCTAGCTATTTTAGTATTTTACTTTGAACCCTTAGACATTATTATAATATCACTGGATTTTTATATAAAAGTGTTTTAGTTATCGTAAGGTAAAAACTCGTCCATGTTTATGCACGGCATGGTCTTACGAGATACCTTTTATTTTAAAAGAGTTTTAAAAGTAATAATTCAGTTGCTTTGAGTTTACTCACACCAGACCATGACTGGCTCAGAGTTTTATTTTCTTTTCCTTAAACTCTTGGGTGCTCAAATTTTTTATAAGTAGCCAAGTAGTTCAGGTTTCCTACGGATGCATTTTGGAGGAACTTGGAGCAGGAGGCTTCGCCGATAGTTAGTTATTACTTTTTGCTTCTGCTGTATAATATGTTTCTTGTATCAGTTATGTAAGGACAGGCTGTTATAACTATCCTAGGTTAGAAATTGTTTTAGTATGACTCTGATGTATCATTTTGTAAATAACTTTGTAAAGTATTATGTTGAGTAATATAGATTACTCCGTTACGTTGTGAGATTCTGTATGTTTGTTAGTTTCTTCTAACTTCTTCCTTCTATCTTCCTTTCCCCTAACAATCTATCTTTCCGACACTTAGTTGTTCGGCACATGAATACCATAGTTGTATTAGTATAGACTTCTGGGGTTCGAAAAAGCGGGTCGTTACATGGACTAACAGATCCAACTCCTCTGTAGGATTAATAGATCCGACTACTCTGAACGTCTTTGTCTACTCTTTCCAGTTTTCACCAATAGGTATAGGACCGACTACAAATGATATAACCTTCTATTTGTGATGAAATCGCACGTAGCTTTGAACGTTACATTTAACAGCTTCATGAAGTGAGGGCCTAGGACATCATTAAGCGTAACACTTTTCCAGCTTACTGCATGACTCAATTCAGCCATGTGAACCTCGAAAAGATAGGGAAGTGAGAACAAGTTTCCTCAATCCATCCTACTAGGCACATACTAGGTCTAAGTTTAATCTAGGCTTCTTAATGTAATTCAGATGTCTGATCCCCTCTATAAAAAAATTTACAGGCATTTAGACGTCTGATTCTTATTCTGATGTCTGACTTAGATTCCAAGTCCATTATCTTCTTCATTTCAATTTTTTTATTAGTCTTCTTCACAGATTCAAGTTTATATATTAGATTCATTTTTAACATGCATTTTTACAAAATTTCTATTTTTTTATACAAGACATTAAGTAGTTTATCTTATGAAATACTTATAGTACTCCATTCCATTATCCATGTGTATTTCAATCGATTATTTATGTATATTCAAAGTTAACTATGTCAATATCTAGGTAAATTCAAAGGGATAAATATATTTACTTTCTTATTTATCGAACTAATCCAAACTTGTTATACACAATTAGATCTATAAAATTAGTGCTAGTTTCAATTTATTTTACCACTCTCTCCTAAACTACAATGATTATTTTGTTAATTCATTACCTAGATTTTTCAATCTTCTCAATTAACAAATAATTTTGAAATAGAAATTATTGATTTGGATTAAAATCATATTTTTAGTTCTAAGAAGGTATATAAATAAAAATTAACTACTTATTGGAAATATAATCATCTTATAGATAAATCCACTCATCTTTAAGGGTTATTCGAATAAATTCTTTTCCTAACCTGATTTGAATCGGCGTCTCTGTTCCCCTCTTCCTTGATTTGTTTATGCTTTTCCTTTCTCCTCCGCTTTCGATCTGACTCGTTTCCTCTCCCTTTTTTAATTTAATTTATCTTCTTCTATTTTTGATTTAGAAATTTAGAGAAGATAATAGAAAGTGATCTTTGGGTTAAGGAATTTTGAGGAGAAGAAAGAAGAAAAGAACGCACAAAATTAGATAGGTGGTGGTTAGGGTTAGAATGAAAGGAGTGGGGCTTGGATTTATATTTATAAGTGAAGTCTAAATCTTGGAAAATTATTTGTTTATTCTTATCTTACTTATCCTTACATATACACAAAATTTCTTTCCTTTTATTTCCTTAAAGAAAATAACGTTTACATTCTTCCAATTAATGTCATTAATTATAATTTGAATCAATACCGTTTATTATTAGTCTAATCAATCGTTTATTGTAGTTCAAATCAATGCCATTTATTAATATTCTACGTATATATATTATTGACTATTGTAGAGAATCATGGATTATTGTTCAAACATATTTATATATCTTTGTGTGTGTGTTGACATTAATTAGGAAGCTTGCTCTTTATTAATAATTTCTCAATTAATTTGTATTTAACCGGTATTTATCCTTTCAAATTCAAAAAAAAGGTTTACACTTATTCTTTACAAATAAAATGATGACATAGATTTATGGAAAATGGTGTAGTATAAATTATACTAGTGTGAATAGTTTTTATAACTTATATAGAACTTTTCTAAATAGTTTCAAGTTTTAAATTCAAACATAGATAATCAATATATATATATATATATGAAGTATAGATAATGTAAAAGGGAGATGACACCAGGAGTTTTATTCTTGTTCGGATTAACTAATCCTATATCCATTACTGTACAGTGTATGTACAAATCTGTGCAGTTATAGCCCTGCTAATGCCTTGCAAATTTTCCACTATAGCCCGTAAAACTCTTCGACCACTACGCTTTTTCGATTTAGCGCTATTAAGTAGTAGGTCCACTTTAAGCCTCGTTATTTTCCACTACACCTGCTAAACCAAGAAATTTTAGCATTCGCTTTAGCAACATTATTATAAAATAGTTGACTTGACTAATTCTCCTTTAAACCAAGTCAATAAAGTTAGAGTAAAAATCTAATTTTATTGCACAAATGTTCAATATAAGTTATAAATCTATTGTAGTCACCAAATATGGACCGCATAAATCATGATGTCCTTCGGTTTTGTCATATAGGATTAAACAACATTTCTTTTTCCTTTATTGTAATGGTGTGAGAATGAGAATAAATTAACTTCAAATCTTTTGTTTTATATTTAATGAAGCTTTTTGCACCTTTTCTATTTTCCGCTATATCCCCACTTTACCTCTACTATAACTTTTTCCACCTCAACTGCTATAAAGCTGCTGAGCATTTTAACTGCACAGGTACAAGCTTTATGTTAAATGCCTACCTTAATCAGGTAGTAAGCAAACTAGAATACAATCTTGATTTTGAGGCAACAAGATACATCCTCTTGAATTTCCAAGGTTCGGGTAGACTCTGTTGATTTAATCAAGCAATAAGGTCATCCATTTGATTTAAATGGGTAAAAAAACACCTACTTGATTTGAATGGGGAACAAATATACCCACTTGAATTAAACGGACAACACACACACCTATACAAATAGTAGTAGAAAGTTGTTGATTCCAAATACAAGTAGGGGTACTTTGGATATAGAATATCCTATAGCCCTTTTGATATTACTTTGATCTTTGAATTGAAGAGAATATTTGTAAATTAGTGAGTAGATTGTAGAGAATGAACGTAGTAAAGTGGAGACTAAATTTGAGTGAATTTGAAGAGTATAGAAAGTAGATTGTGAAATATATAATGAGAATTTGGAGTAAGAATAATGTAGAGAAAGTTGTTATAAAAATTCATTTTCTAGTCCCTTTTATATAGTGTTTGAATGGACATATCTATTCGCAAAGAGATGGAGTCAAAAATCACATATATTCAAAATTGAAAAGACATCCCTTCAATGGTACATATATCGACATACATAGAAAGCCCATGTTGACATACATTTGTATATTTGGGAAACCAATAATATATTTGAAGTGTTATAAAATTATGATATTTTGTAAAGTCATCTAAAATAGTTTTTAGTTACTTTTTAATATATAATAATTTTATAAAATATTTATAGAAATATATTTTGAACGTAAAATAAATATTTTGATAAGAGAGTATTCAAAGAAAAGAAAATTGCTATTCAAGGACTTTAACAATTTATCTAATGGCTATTAACTATAAACTATAGTCTTGAACTCTTCATGTCCTTTAAATTCATGGGTCTTCAATTATCTGGATGATTTCTAAATCTTGATCTCTAGTCCTTTTACCGATTAGTCTTCAAACATGATTATTATGTTCCTGTATAAACCCTGTAATATCCTGCAAAATATTCTATATAACTTGGGAAAACATCGGTACCTATATTTATATGGCTGTTGTCATCAAAATCAATACATGTGGCATTAACAACATTTTCACTTAAGAAATACGTTCTTTTCATAACTATATTGTCACCTTTCTCTTTTAAAAATAATGTAACATTAATTCATTAAATTTCTTTCACTAAATGCATTCTCCGTATAAATATATTGTTACATTCTCTTTCTAATGTATGTAACATATTCTTTCATTAATTATAGCAATAGTTTCATCTTAACGGTATTTAATGTTTTCCCCTTGAAGCGATTTCAAGTTTGGCACGTAAACATTTTTCCTCCTTTTCTTTTAATGCACGTAAAACTATTGTATCTTTTCAAGAGTAATTCAAACATATCCATTTAACTACTTAATAAATAAGTTTTGATTTATTCTTGTAATTAATTCTTAAACTTAAGTTCAAAATATGTGCCAAAATCGAAATGCATGTTATGGAAAATGGTCTGTATCTTCTTCATACGGTGTCTGTTTCTGACGTTTTGATATGAATTTGGATGATAAAAACCTAACTTGACGTAAAGGAAAAGTCAAATTTTCCAAATTTCTTCATTTGTAAAAATTATATCTTTCAACCATATGTAAAATTACCAAATGAATCAAATACATTAAACATATTGTTACACCCAAAATTTCCTTAAGGTTGCAAAAAGCTATTACATGATGATATTAACGCTATCAATGGAGAGAAAACCCAAAAAGATGTCACAAAATGGAATAATTGGACTATTAAAAGTGGACAAGAGCAACCACATGTTGAGATAATAATAAGCTATTACAAGTTGAGATTATTGAGATACCGCAAGTTGGTTATATCAAAGCTATCACAAATTGGTGATGTAAAAACTAATGCAAGTCGAGATTATTGAGGCTATCGTAAGTTGTTGATATCAAAGTTATCCTAAGCTAATGATGTAGAAGTTATTGCAAGTTGAGATTATTGAGGCTATTGCAAGTTAATGATATCAAGGCTATTACAAGTTAATGATGTAGAAGCTATTACAAGATAATAAAAGCAATCACAAGTTGATGTTGCCAAGGCTATCGCAAGTTGATGATGTAGAAGCTATCGCAAGTTGATGTTATCAAGGCTATCGCAAGTTGATGATGTAGAAGCTATCGTAGGTTGATACAAGGTTATCACAAGTTAATGATTGATAAAGCTATCACATGTTGAAGTAATAAGAATCTATCCTAAGTAGCGTTGAAGCAATCGTAAGTTAGGTTTTCAAAGCTATAGCATGTTGAGATTTAAACGCAGCTATTGCATGTAGAAATTAAAAGGCTACCACATAATGAAGGCATGCTATTGTAAGTTAAAGCTATGGCATATTAACAATGTTTTCGCATGCTAAAGAATCTAACTAAAAAGCAATGCTCCAGTTGGCCATTTAGCATTCTCTGATTGGGTTCAGCTATGCCACGTCATATAAAAGTTTATGAAAGTGAGATGTGTCACATGTCACATCAGCAGTGTGAAATATCAGCAACACAATTGTTCATCCTCTATAAGTGCCATGTATCAAAAATATGAGGGCCCAGGTCCTCTGTAAATAGGCATGTACCCCTACTAAGAAGGCATGAATTTTGAATGGTACTTCTTTCTCATTTTTCATTTCTCTTAAGCATAAATAAAAGGCTTGGAACTGAGACTTTAATGGCCAACAAGGCAGACTGAAATTGAAACTTTGCAACTTAGGGCATGAATAATTTCATATTTGCGTAAATTACTTCTAATGGACTTATGACTAGCATATTTGTCTAAAAGTCTTGCCTCCTAATCAAGTACCATTGACTCTCTATGTTCATTAAGCATATAGCATAGGACTAAATTTTAACCTAACATTTTGTGGCGCTTTCACTGAGAATTAAACTTAGGGAAAGAATTGCCTATCAACCCTCATATTCTTGCAGAATGGGAAGATCAACCAAAAAATTTGATGTTTAAATACATGAAGCCATGCATCATACTAACCTTGAAGAAAATGTGTGCCCTAAGTTCGATGTCGAGAACATTGAAATGGGGAAAGAATCGAAACCAATAAAAACAACAAATGAGGAGAATGACGGTAGAGCTATATAGAAAAAACTTTTGTTTTGCTTGAGTTAATTGAGATGCTCGTTTCTCAAAGGTCATCGGGACGTTTTGAAGAACAAAGGGGAATGATGAAGAGGAAGTTGAATCCCCTATAAAGAAATATCGAAGCTTCAATTTAAAGAGTAAATATGTTGGGAAAAGCACTCTAGAACCATAGAAGAAAGAGGAAATATGAGTGATTAAATTGGCCAAAACACCTGTT
Organism: Allium cepa; assembly: GCA_030765085.1. NCBI lineage: Eukaryota > Viridiplantae > Streptophyta > Magnoliopsida > Asparagales > Amaryllidaceae > Allium > Allium cepa. The sequence goes on along the minus strand of CM060946.1, from coordinate 90,749,823 downwards.
AGTCCTACATAGACTTAGAAAAAGAAATCAGGGTCAACAATCACCCATCTCAAAAATGAACAAAGAACCAAGATCACCACTTATACAATCTGCCTACTCAACTTCTCATAAAGAACACAAACCGGAGCGTAAAGATTATAAAGACGTGAAACAAACTTAAAGGGTTCAGAAAATAAAATGATAAAAGATGTGGTAGATCTAAAAGGAAAAAGAGCAATGGACCCTAAGGTGAATAACAACTTTAATGGAGGGGCATTTATAGAGGAAATTATAGTAGTCCCGTTACCTTCGTATGTCAAAATTCCTTTAAATAAGTATGATAGACCAATTGATCTTGATGGCCACTTAATTGCTTTTGAAAGACAAATGGACTTATAAGATGCATTCGAATTAGTAAGATGCAAAATGTTTCCTACCACTTTATTGGTGCAGTTACGAAATGGTATCATTGCTATCAAGGAAGACCGGTTACCCATGAGAATAGTTTGCTTATGAATTTTCAGCACGGTTTTGTACATTCAAAGAGCCAACCGTTGGTGCAAAGTGTAGGATCGATTTCACCCTAGAGGGGGGTGAATAGGGTGATGCTATTAACTATGAAAATTATTGCAGAAGCTTACAAAATTATTTCAACACAGATATATCAAAAAAAATAGCAGCACAGATAATAGCAGAATAATAAATGCAGAAATAGAACGACACAGAATTTACCCAGCTTCGGCAAAACCCTGCCTACGTGCTGCCCCCAAGGTTTCTACTAGAAATTAAGCAGCCAGACGCTTACAGACGTAAACTCGCGACAATCGCTATCGACTAGCCTTAACTATACGCTCAAAACCCATGTCATAACTCAGCCACTGAGTTGCGAATTCTCAAACTACGCCACGTAGTTTGTCCCCTAGTCACACGACTATAAATTATAATGTTTAAAAGAATAATTTAAATTTAAAACAAATTTAAAACCCTAATTTAAAAATTAAGCCCAAATATAACAATAAAGGCCGTCCCCTTTTCTTTTATTTCTTTATCGGCCTGGTTCCTCTTTTATTTGCTCCGTTCCTTTCTTTTGTGAAAATGGCGGCCGTGTTCTTCTTCAATCTGTAATTAAGGCTTTGAAATTCCGACTTTAAATTGATCGATTAAGTGGTTATTTGCATGTAGCTTTGATCGATCGTTTCCTCGTTGCTCACTTCGACTGCTTCGACGAGTTTAATTCATAAATATGGTATGCGATCTTTGCTTTTGCTTCCTTTGATTTGCTTGCTTGAACTCGATCGATGATTCGAGTTGAATGATTACTATTCTCTATTTTTCTCGAACTCGGATGATAAAATTTGCCGATGATGTTAATGTTTATATAGGGTTCGAATCCCTATTTTCTTGTTCGTATATATTAGTTTGAATTTGTTGATTGATTTGCATTGGCCATTGATCTTTGTTTGGATGCTTGAGATGATTACTGACTTTTTCAATTTACTTGAATAACACGGTGTTGATTTTGAACTGTTCATTTTTCTTGGTCATCATGGTTTCGATCCTGGTTTGACAATGTTGATTTCGTTTGTAGCCACCAAGATTTCGATTTCTATTGACTTCGGTCACTTGATTTGATTATGTTGATTTTGGCATTAACTAGATCAACTTGCAACTATTTTGGTTTCTGTCCCTTTGTTTATTAGCTGGTCCACTGCTTGGTTTTGAGTTCTTTTAGCACTCGAGTCTTCTAGCATCAAGCTCCGTCCACTGTTCTTTGAGACATGTAGTTCATGTGTACATCACTGTCTTTTGCTTTACTTGAGTTCGAGTTGCTGCCATTTACTGCTGCACTGCTTCATTGATACATATGTATGTCTGGATTAGTGCAGTGTGCATTTTTGCTTGTAACTGTGTCACAGTGATGCATCAAGTTGTCGTGTTTGAAACTCGAACTCTGTTGGTTCATCATTGTTGTTGCACTGTTCTCTGTAGCATATTTGGATGTCTTCACTGTCGACTGATGCATTTCCTTTATGTATTGTCACGCTTTTTGAACTGGTATGGTGCAGCATATGTATGTTACTTGTTCATGTACATTTGGGCAGTTTGCATACAGTTTTGCTTGAGTTCTAAATATTATGGCTTTGGGTTTCTGATATTTGACATTGTTTATGTTTTACTGCTCTTTGATCATTTTTGGGATGTAACTATTTATCCATGATTTCGAACTTGCTGTATATCAATAGTTTGAAACTGCTACATAATGCTTATATTCATTTGGAAGTTTTGCATTGCTTTGTCTTTGACATTTCCTTTGATATTACTTTCAATTTAACCTGTCTTGTGCAGTTGCTCATTGGAGCTGCCGTGTGATTCAATGAAATGCTTGAACTGATCTTTGTTGCCTTCACTTGGTGCAGTTTCATGTTGCCACCTCTGTTTGCTTTCACCACTTTGCACTGTGGTTTCTCTGACCAATCTGAGTTGAACATTTTGATTTGTGATTGAAAACTTGTCTGGTTGTTGTTTGATTTCGTTGTTCAATTTTAGCCTTGACCACTTTGGCTCTGACTTGATGCTAAACTTTGGCATGATTGTTCTGTATCGTCACTGCATACATGTTCATCATGTAGTTCACTGTATTAGTTCGTATCTGCAGTTTGTAGTTGCTGTGCACTGAACATTGCTTCGTGTCAGGTTGCAATGTGTATGCACACATGTACATAGATATGTATTAGCTTTGGGTTTCATGTACATTGTCACTGCTCGACTCGAGGTCTGGTTCAAATCTTCATTTGGTATGTTGTTTTGGGTTTGCACTTTGTTCATTTGAGTCATTTTCATGTATGACTTGAACTTTAGTCGAGGCTTCATATATGTATTGAGCTGGTACATGTTTGCAATGAGTTGCACCGAGTCACTACTTGTATCAATCCATATCATATATCATTGTGCATACGTATGTTGCATCGATGTTGCATATTCAAGTGACTGTGTTCATTGTATAGCCTGATTTTGCTCTTGTTTGGTTTGTGGTGCACTTGCTTCTCTAACATGTTCTTGTGCTTGTGCACGTCACTTTTCATTTTGATTTCACTTGAACTTCATCTTGATTTTTGGAATTGCACTTGTGTTGAATCCAGCTAGTAGCTCGGGTTTGATCTTGCGCTCGTGTTATGACTTTATTTGTATTGCACTTGATTTGAACCCGGCTTTTCATTGGGTTTGACCTTGTGCTTACCTGTCCCTGTAGATCTATCAAGTGTATATATCGGTGTGCACGGCCATGTGGCATGTACAGTGATACACTGTGCATGTCACAAACTGTTCGTGTATGATGAATTCAAATTTAAATGATGACGAACAAACCAAATAACTGAGGCAAATATTACTTTCAAAATTCACATTTTATTTTATACTGCAAAAATATTTCCTTTTCAATTTTACTGCGTCAATATTTATTTTTGTAGATTGCTCAGATGCTGGATTCAATCTGGAATGAAGTTGAAGATAAAATACGAGTTGAGTGAATGAGTGATATGTAATGAGGTCAAATGTAAATGTGAATCGTGATGTAATCTAATTTGTACTATAATTGAAACTGTATATATATAGTGAGAGCTTGAAATTTGTACTATTCAAAAATTTTAATAAATATTTGTTTGAATAAAATATCCGTTTGAATTCAGATTCTGTGTTATTTATTTTATTGATCAAATATTTATTTAATCTATGAAAATAAAATAGTATATTAACAAATACATTTAAATGAATATATATATATATATGTATGTTTATTATCATCAAACAAAAAACATATACTCGCATATTCAACAATTTCCCCCTTTTGATTATAACAAACATATATTTAAGATTTTGAATTTATTAAATGTATTTGATCATTTAATTTGCTTCCCCTATTTGAATGCTCTCTCTCTACACAAAGCTCCCCCTTCATATATTCATACAATTAAAAATATGCAAATGAGCCTAGATGCAAATAGAAAATATTTGACCTTTACTTGATTTTATTTGACAAAATCTAAACTTTTCTCTCCCCCTTTTGTTATCAGCAAAGAGTAATAGTGTTAGAAAAAATAGAGATAAAGTGATAGATATTAATACAACATCAAAACTCGATCGAATATAAATATTAAATTTTGATAAAAAATCAAACAAAAAACATAAATACTCTGTTAGGCGCATATTCCACTTTTAGAATGATGGGAATGATATCATCATATAAAATCATACGGTTGTGTCTATTTGTGGTATATTTATATCAGGAATTTGAACATCTACCAACCATGCATAACCGTTGTGACTTTTAAATGAGATTAGTAGTATTCCAATTTTATTTAAAAAAAATGAATTCAAGTATCTTCTAACCACGCATAACCGTGAGGACTTTTAAATGGGATTAGAATCAACTTGTTTATTTAAAACAATCAATTTTGATATGTGTTCCATACATGCATAACCATGAGGACTTTTAAATGAGCTTGGAAGCACATAACAAATTCCAAGTAATTCACCCATGCATAACCGTGATGACTTTTAAATGAGAATGAATACTTTGGATTTTATTTTATTTTACTATATAAATTTTCTTTTACTAGAAAAAATATAAAATGAAAAACGAATGATTCCTGTTTAAAGTACCACATATCGACAAACTATATTGAATTTTGATGAGTGATGGTTGTTAGAAATATGATAGAATTAGAGATGGTCATGAAATTTTTACCAACAAAAAGTTTTATAACTCTTGTTTAAATTTCTAAAGAAATTTACTAATTATACCGTCTCGAGTCATAATATATGATATATATCAACACTCATCACTTTTTCAATCACTATTTATCTTTTTGATAATTAGTAGGTAGTCAGATTAGTCAATGTTATAATTTAAAAATTAAATTCAAAAATAATTATAAAATCAATTTTTCTAAAATTGGCCAATCTGAAAACAAGGTCAAAAATGATTTTCTAGAAGGGTTTTATAATAAAAAATGTTTGCTAAATTGAAAATTATTTGAAGTGAAAAATATGCAAATATTTTCTTTGAAAAACGACGTAGTTACTAAATGTCTCATCATAAATTAGTTCCATTAGTAATTTTTCTATCAACTAGACTACCAGTGTAATCTGCATCTGAATTTCTTTTCACTCAAACTTATTATTAATTGAATGTTACAGACCAGATTATGAAGTGTGCAACAAAATGTCTCAAAACAACTTTTTAAATGACATTCTCTTGAATTTGAATTGAAGTTGTATAAATAATCAAAAACCGTGAATATGAATTCATCCGTAAAATAATCAAATGTATTATCATCAACCAATAAAACACTATTATTAATCCAAACTAATATATATGAAGTAGTTCAAAGATTCTAGTGATTTTTATAGTGTTCTTGGCATAAGAATATAATTGGCCAATAATTTTGAATAATTCAGAATCAAAATCATCATTTATTTCATCATCACATTATTGGCTGATTTAATTCAGACTACGGTGTAGATTATAACATTTCATATATCGTTCAAAATATACCATTACCTGTTTTACCTTTACGATAATTTTTCGTCGTTGCCTATTGTGATTCTATCACCTTTGTACTAGGCTAAGGAACTTTGCTTTGTTGCTCATTGTGTCCTAGGAACAGCAAGAATCCAAGTAACACTATTGTTGTTCCTTAGCCTCCCACCACACCTACACGATGAAAGATTTTTGTGACCTATTTATTTTTATAGGTCCAAGATTGTTAATGGAAGAATATTTTGAAAAATAATTTTGTAGAGACCCAAAACTATTTATATATGTTCCTTTCGACACCCAAATTTGTTTAACTTTGAGAGATTTTATATTTGTGCTTTTTGGAACCCAAATTGGTATAGTTTTCACGTGTTTGGGTCTATATAAACAATTGTTTTGATTGTGTCCAAATTTTCTACAAATTACGCATATTGAATTGACTTGATTAAATTCACTCCTAACATTTTCATATTGATTATATCCAATTCCTTGTCTAACTGTATTAATAGTTTGTTTCCCTAAGAGCATATTCAACGATTTGTCACTTTTGGAAAATTTATCTAAAGTTGTTGACAGTTGTTGGACTTGTGTTTTGAGAGATTCATTTTCGTTTAATAATTGTGTGCAATTTTTAATAGAATTATCTCTTCTTGTATTTTCACTCTCTTTCAAAATCAGAATTTCATTTTCAAGCGATTTGATTTTGATTTCTGATTTTTTAATCTCTTCTTCGAATGTTGGACACTTATCACACTTAGGGATCCTACTTTGATAGGTTTTAACTAATTGTTCAAGCTGTTCATTTACTTCTATCAAACTATCTCTTTGTGATTCAATTTTAGCATATTTCTCCCTAAGTCATTCAAAATAGCCATTTACTTCGTGGAAATATATAAGTAGTTGTGAGTGAGTGAGTTTTGATACCTCGCTTGGCTCGTCATCGTCGCTATCAGTTATATTACCTCGAAGGCACATATCTGCTTTCTCACTCTTACTGCTAGTACTTTGATTATCTTCATCATTTGTATTCCACGTGGCTGCAAAATTTCTCCTTTTGATTTCCTTTCAAAGTTGCGTCGATTTTGTGGACAATTAGGCTTGATGTGTCCGGGTTGGTTGCACTTATGACAAATGATTTTTCGCTGTTCCGTGTTATCTAAAACTTTGATTATTCTGCTTTTTAAATTTTGATTTAGAGCTGGATTTCCGTATTTGTGGTTCCACCTTTTTAATTTCTTTATTACCATTTCCAACCCTGTTGCTCCATCATCATCACTTTCAGTTGTTCCTTTGAGAGCTATTGATTTCTTTCGAGTATCTCCTCCTTCATGCTCTTCCTTGAATTTCATTTCTAGCTCATAAGTGATGAGATTTCTGATGAGTTCTTCACCAATGATTTGTTTTAAATCTTTTGATTCTTGAATGGCAGTTACTTTTGCTTCAACACTTCGTGGAAGGACTTTGAGGATTTTTAAGACTATTTTCAATTCCGTATATGATTTTCCAAGAGCTTTTGATTTGTATACGATGTTGGAAAGCCGTCCATACATCTCTTTAACATTTTCTTCCTTGGCCATTTTAAAATTCTCGTATTCACTACTCAGCATGGCAAGGCGAGATTCCTTGACTTGAGATGTTCCTTCGTGAGTCACTTCTAGTTCGTGCCATATTTCCTACGCAGTTAGACAATGTGAGACACGATCAAAATTCAAACTGATCTAATGAACAAATAATCGAATTCATAGCTTTGGCATTAGTATTCTGTAACTTATTTTCTAGACCTGTCCATTGATCCTTCGGTTTATTTATTTCCTGATTATTTACAATCATAGTTAGTGCTCTATACCCTGTCTCAACAATATCCCAAGCGTCAATGGTTTTAAGAAAAATTTCCATCCTATTTTTCCAGTAAGCATATTCACCATTGAACATTGGTGGTCTAACAAGGATTGAACCTCAGCAAAAGCAGTATTAAAAGAAGCCATTTTAAGAAATCAAATTTTTAAAAAAAATCGAATTTTTAAAAACAAAAATTGACTCCTATTCCTAGCTCTGATACCACTTGTAGGATCGATTTCACCCTAGAGGAGGGTGAATAGGGTGATGCTATTAATTATAAAAATTATTACAGAAGCTTATAAAATTATTTCAACACAGATATATCAAAAAAATAACAGCACAAATAATAGCAGAATAATAAATGCAGAAATAGAACGACACCGAATTTACCCAACTTCGGCAAAACCCTGCCTACGTGCTGCCCCCAAGGTTTCTACTAGAAATTAAGCAGCCAGACGCTTACACACGTAAACTCGCGACAATCGCTGTCGACTAGCCTTAACTCTACGCTCAAAACCCTGCCATAACTCAGCCACTGAGTTGCCAATTCTCAAACTACGCCACATAGTTTGTCCCCTAGTCACACGACTAGAAATTACAACATTTAAAAGAAGAATTTAAATTTAAAACAAATTTAAAACCCTAATTTAAAAATTAAGCCCAAATATAACAATAAAGGACGGCCCCTTTTCTTTTATTTCTTTATCGGCCTGGTTCCTCTTTTATTTGCTCCGTTCCTTTCTTTTTTTAAAATGGTAGTCGTTCCTTGTTCGTTCTTCTTCAATCTGTAATTAGGGCTTTGAAATGCCGACTTTAAATTGATCGATTAAGTGGTTATTTGCGTGTAGCTTTGATCGATCATTTCCTCGTTGCTCACTTCGGCTGCTTCGACTAGTTCAATTCATAAATCTGGTACGTGATCTTTGCTTTTGCTTCCTCTTATTTGCTTGCTTGAACTCGATCGATGATTCGAGTTGAATGATTACTGTTCTCTGTTTTGCTCAAACTCGGATGATAAAATTTGCTGATGATGTTAATGTTTATATAGGGTTCGAATCCCTATTTTCTTGTTCGTATATATTTGTTTGAATTTGTCAACTGATTTGCGTTGGCCATTGATCTTTGTTTGGATGCTTGAGATGATTACAGACTATTTCAATTTACTTGAATAACACGGTGTTGATTTTGAACTGCTCATTTTTCTTGGTCATCACGGTTTCGATTCTAGTTTGACGATGTTGATTTCGTTTGTGGCCACCATGATTTCGATTTCTGTTGACTTCGGTCACTTGATTTGATTATGTTGATTTTGGCATTAACTTGTTCAACTTGCAACTGTTTTGGTTTCTCGCGCTTTGTTCATTAGCTGGTTCACTGCTTGGTTTTGAGTTCTGGTAGCACTCGAGTCTTCTTGCATCGAGCTCTATCCACTGTTCTTCGAGACATGTAGTTCATGTGTACATCACTGTCTTTTTCTTTTCTTGAGTTAGAGTTGCTGCCATTTACTACCGCACTGCTTCATTGATACATATGTATGTCTGGATTAGTGCAATGTGAATTTTTGTTTGTAACTGTGTCATAGTGATGCATCAAGTTGTTGTGTTTGAAACTCGAACTCTGTTGGTTCATTATTGTTGTTGCACTGTTCTCTGTAGCATATTTGGATGTCTTCACTGTCGACTGATGCATTTCCTTTGTGTATTGTCACTGCTTGTTTGAACTGGTATGGTGCAGCATATATATGTTACTTGTTCATGTACATTTGGGCAGTTTGCATACAGTTTTGCTTGAGTTCTAAATATTATGGCTTTGGGTTTCTGATATTTGACATTTTTTATGTTTTACCGCTCTTTGATCATTTTTGGGATGTAACTATTTATCCATGATTTCGAACTTGTTGTATATCAATAGTTTGGAACTGCTACATGATGCTTGTATTCATCTGGAAGTTTTGCATTGCTTTGTCTTCGACATTTCCATTGATATTATTTTCAATTTAACCTGTCTTGTGCAGTTGCTCATTGGAGCTGCTCTGTGATTCAATGAAATGCTTGAACTGATCTTTGTTGCCTTCACTTGGTGTAGTTTCATGTTGCCACCTCTGTTTGCTTTCACCACTTTGCACTGTGGTTTCTCTGACCAATCTGGGTTGAACATTTTGATTTGTGATTGAAAACTTGTCTGGTTGTTGTTTGATTTCGTTGTTCAATTTTAGCCTTGACCACTTTGGCTCTGACTTGATGCTAAACTTCGGCATGATTGTTCTGTATCGTCACTGCATACATGTTCATCATGTAGTTTACTGTATTGGTCCATATCTGCAGTTTGTAGTTTCTGTGCGCTGAACATTGCTTCGAGTCGGGTTGCAATGTGTATGCACACATGTATATAGATATGCGTTAGCTTTGGGTTTCATGTACATTGTCACTGCTCGACTCGAGGTCTGGTTCAAATCTTCATTTGGTATGTTGGTCTGGGTTTTCACTTTGTTCATTTGAGTCGTTTTCATCTGTGACTTGAACTTTAGTCGAGGCTGCATATATGTATTGAGCTGGTACATGTTTGTGATGAGTTGCACTGAGTCACTACTTGTATCAATCCATATCATATATCATTGTGCATATGTATGTTGCATCGCTGTTGCATATTCAAGTGATTGTGTTCATTATATAGCCTGGTTTTGCTCTTGTTTGGTTTGTGGTGCACTTTCTTCTCTGACATGTTCTTGTGCTTGTGCACGTCACTTTTCATTTTGATTTCACTTGAACTTCATCTTGATTTTTGGAATTGCACATGTGTTAAATCCACCTAGTAGCTCGGGTTTGAACTTGTGCTCGTGTTATGACTTTATTTGTATTGCACTTGAGTTGAACCCGGCTTTTCATTGGGTTTGACCTTGTGCTTACCTGTCCCTGTAGATTTATCAAGTGTACATATCGGTGTGCACGGCCTTGTGGCATGTACAATGATACATTGTGCATGTCACAAGCTGTTCGTGTATGATGAATTCAAATTTAAATGATGACAAACAATCCAAATAACTGAGGCAAATATTATTTTCAAAATTCATATTTTATTTTATACTGCAAAAATATTTCCTTTTCAATTTTACTGCGTCTATATTTATTTTGCAGATTGCTCAGATGCTGGATTCAATCTGGAATGAAGTTGAAGATAAAATACGAGTTGAGTGAATGAGTGATATGTAGTGAGGTCAAATGTAAATGTGAATTGTGATGTAATCTAATTTGTATTGTAATTGAAATTGTATATATATAGTAAGAGCTTGAAATTTGTACTATTCAAAAATTGTAATAAATATTTGTTTGAATAAAATATCCGTTTGAATTCAAATTCTGTGTTATTTATTTTATTGATCAAATATTTATTTAATTTGTGAAAATAAAATAGTATATTAACAAATACATTTAAATGAATATATATATATATATATTATCATCAAACAAAAATCATATATTCGCATATTCAACCCAAAGTCCTAACCGACATAAAGAAAAGGCCATAAGAATTGTTGCGAGATTACTTGAAGGATTTAATGCCGAGGCCAATAGAACCGAGAAGGCAAATGATATAGAGAAGGTTATGGCTGTGAAATCTGGGTTAATCAAGAACACTCCATTTTAGAAGGAACTCTATATCCATAGGTTGGCAGTATTTTCATTTTCAAGCAGAGAAGTTTATTCGAATGGATTAGATCTTCTATGACAAGAGGAAATAAAGAGAAAGGGAGGCTTTTTGGCCCCAAGTAAGAAAGGAAAATGGGATGAATTTTCAAAATAAAATCATGTCAATTAGAACCAACTTATTCGTTATATTTATGTTGTGATCAAGGGTGAAATAGATTACCCTACATTGTTCAAATCAAGGATGAATGCAGAACCAAATAAGGGGGAAATTATCGTTCCTTCTAAAAGGTCATGGACATAAAATGGGTGATTATTGTGTTTTGGCTAGAATTATACAAGACATGATTGTTTGCACAAAAAATGGTCACAAACACTCAGTTGTACATGAAAGCACCAATTTCCATAAACAGTATCCAAATAGAAAGATAAATATGTAGATTATAGAGTAAATAGCAAAAAAGTAAAGGAACACACGAGTTTTATAGTGGTTAGGCCAACTTCGGCCTACGTTCACTCCAGTAATCTTTTATTTAGAAGATTACAAGTACAGTTTTTTTTACCTTAGAAAATTAGTAGAGGAAGTCATAAGAAGTGATGATGGAGAGGTAGCAAAAAAAGTCATTTGCAATGAGCCAAGTCCTCTATATTTAAAGGTGAAGTCGTGCATGGAACGGGCTAAAATTTCGACAGTATAACCTTCAGGCCCATACGACCCGACCCATAAAATTTAGGATTGATCAGACACCAAAAAATTTAGGTCGACCATTCCATGCTAACTCTAATGGGGCTTCGATCGTTTTTATAGGGTCCCTCATGCCTCAAGTCCATGCTCCTAAAGTTTCGTGCCATTCCAACTTACCATTTGTGAGATATCGATCAATCTTCGCTGTTTTGACTAGAAATTGGATCATATGAAATCATTCAACGCTTCATCCTTCTGAGCTCTGATTGATCAAATAGGTTCTCCATGATATTAGCAACTTTCTCTTCAAATTTTGTGCAATTCTGATGTACCATTTAGGAGATATCGCGTTTTCCGTAAAACTATGGATCATTATGCTGATTTGTACGATCATTCCAATAACGATCGACATATTTCCAAGATTTCATCATTTTGAGCTATGATCAATCTTGGGGGCGCTCCATGATGTAAGATACATTTTCTCCAAATTTTGAGCAATTTCGACGTAAAGCTTGTGAGATATCGCATTTTCCGTAAAACTATGGATCGTTATGCTGATTTGTATGATCACTCCAATAACGATCGACATATTTTCAAAGATTTCATCCCTTTGAGATGTGATCAATCAATTGGGTGCTCCATGATGTAAGGTACATGCTCTCTAAATTTCATGCAATTTTACCATACCGTTTGTGAGATATCATGTTTTTCGTAAAACTATGGATCGTAATGCTGATTTATATGATCGTTCCAATAACGATCGGCCTATTTTCCAAGATTTCATCCTTTTGGATTGTGATCATTTTTATGGGCTCTAGTCTTCAATATAATTATTCTCTAAAAGTTTCAAGTGCATTGGCTTTGTAGATTTTGAGATATTGATCAACCTTCGTTGATTTACGCTGTTTTATGGATCGTTCCCGATCGATCCATATAAATTCTTCCTTTTGCCCTTAACTCGAGCATACGAACTCTGATTGACTTAAAATTTTAAATGTGGCCTCATGAGGCCATCATATCGATTGCATCTTGATTGGGACCTGGTCCAAATCTTCCCAACTATTGTCCATGGTTCTAAATATCATCGATTTCCGAGTCTGATAACCATCTCTCCGGGCTTTCAGCCTTGATGCTCACAGAAGCCATTTAGCCAACTTTTAGGATATACTACCCGTTCAAAAGGCAGTATAGCATTTTACCCCAAAAAATGCGTTGCGGTAGGAAGACGTTTATTGAATTGCCTTAAGTTCAGGGTTTGAAACCGATGATGAAATGTGAACAAATCTGTGATTGTTAACCCAAAAAATGGACCAACACCCTGGATTAAGGGTGAAAGCACCAACCCTTTTTATCAAGACAAACAAAATAGAAAAAAGGAATAGTACCTTAAAGATAAACTAAAGAAGCAAAGAGATTTTGTAGTGGTTCGGCTGTTAACAAAGTCTACGTTCACTTTATAACTTTTGTATTTGACTGACTGCTATTACAATTTGAATTCGATTACAATTTGATTGAATCTTTCAAGTTAAATCAAGTCACAAGTTCAAGAGTTCACCAAAGAATCACAGTGAACACATAGATGATTATCGTGTGGAAGGAGAAGAGTGAAGAATAGTCTCAGCCGAGTTCGAGCAGCCAGTCTTGAAGATCCTCTTTATTTTGCGGATAGGTGAGTATTTATAGGGATTGGAGAGCTATTAGGATGGGCCACTATACCAGAGACCTAAACTTAAGGATACGAAGGAGCTCTGAAAATTGCACAGTGACCTGACCTGACTCGATGGATCGCTAGCGAGCCCTAAGGCATGGATCGCTAGCATTCCATGTAGTTAGAATATTATTGAATCATTTCACTTGCCTTTCATTCCTTGCCTTATGTATATGCTCTCCATGTGCTTTCATAGCTAGTTTCCTTTTTTTGACAATGATTCACACATGAGTTAGACTGATCTATGACTTGAATCACATGGGTCTTTGCTTCTTGACCTAGGTTGCTTACAAAGGTATGAAACTTGGCCAACATATTTAGAAGAGACAATAAATCAAGATGCAAGAGCTCACGATGACTCGTGAAGCATCCCTATGGACTGATATCAATCCATAGTAATGTATCGCTAGCGATCCATCTCCTTAGATTATTCTTGTCTAATTTTCCTTGAGTGCTATTCACTTGTTCTTTTGAGTGTGTTGTCCAAGTATCAAGTCGTTTAGAAATAATTTGATCATCCGTCTTCATGGATCATCTAGTCCAGAAGAATCATCCATAAATAGCTCAAAACTTAAGGAAATCAGACAAAACTTTGCATGTGCACTCCAGAGGGTGTTTGGACCTACCCTACAAATTTACGGTGATGGGCCCCACATACATGAGTCGCTAGCAACCCATCAAGATGGATCGCCAACAATCCATCATACTAACTCCAATCAATCCCATTTTTTCCATAAGCCTTCTTTTATGTCTTTTAAGTGTTCTCTCAAAATTTCAAGTCAATTCGACTCCGTCTGAGTTCTCTAGGTTCGTTCTAAGCTATCTGTTTTGATCAAACAACGGGTAAACATTTGCCCCCAAAGTACGACTTTTGAATGAAAGGTGTGCTTTGCTTAAGAACAAGTTCCTACCTCTGGTCTTCGATAGTCTAGCTTTCCAGCCATTTCAATCTTGATAAATTGTCCAGTTCCTTTGGATTCTCTTACTAATTATAAGTCCTTTCAAACCTGTTACAGCCTAAGACACTAGGCTTTGGCTAAATATAATATATACATCACAATCAATCCGATTTCATTTGGAGCTATTACATCATACATCTCCAATTACAACAGGTATCTTTGATTGTCCCATGTTCATTCAGGATTAACGTTATTATCATTTTGGTTCTCATCCAGAGTTGTCACATCATATATCAAAATCACATTATATATCAAAATCACATCATATATCAAAATCACATCATGTACCAACATCATTCTGTGTTCATCTAGGATTTATCAGTTTTATTATACTTATTAGGCATTCAAATCCTTTATGCAAAATCAAATCTATTTAAAGTTCGATCTCTCGGAACCATTTAAGTTTAATGAACAATCTCTCCGGATCATTTAATGTTTAGTTTAAGGGACGATCTCTTCGGATCGTTTGTTGTTTCAATTCAGAGGGATGATCTCTCTGGACATTTGCTTGTTAAGTTAAGGCGGACTAAGTAAGCCCATCCGCTCACTCTTCGGAGGGGGGACTCACTTCTTGTACTCCGTTCCCGTCTCTCTGGTCGGGACTCTATGGCATTTGATATCGTACAAGTCCATCCACTCGCTCTCCGACAAGGGCACTTACACCTTGCACTCCATTTCTGTCTCTTAGGTCGGGACCCTATGGCGTTCAAAACTGGTCATCACATTAAATATGGATTTTACCAAATTCAAAGTTCAAATCAAAGCAAACAAACAGAAACTAAATAAGCAAAAATCCTAAATGTTTATCTCAGACATCCGACTCAAAGCGTGACAAGGGACCAATCTAGGTTTTATGCATGTCCAAGCGGTCTGGGATTATTTTCCTAAGCAGTCATCCCAGATATCTGACTTAGAGCATGACTAGGAACCAATCTAGGTTTAGCACACGTCTAAGTGGTTTGGGGTCATTATTGTTTTTACTGCTAATATACGAAAAGTGCAAAAAAGAAACCAAAGAAAAGAGTAACAACCATATCTGACTTCCCATCCATCCTGGTTATGGGATTATCTATCTTAACCCAGATCTCTGGGCATTCCTTGAAGCATCTGTTGTGGGTGGCAGCTGCTTCGGTTGTGCTATCATAGCTCTGTTCCTCACGTACTGTGGCAGTTGGTTGTTCCAAACCAGTTCTTATCAAATCATGAAGACATCGGCATTCATTTGTTTCATGTCTACCCAGCTTATGGAAGACGCATAATTTTCTAGATCCTTTCTCTCGATCAGTGGATTCTCTTCTCGGAGGCTTTTGGAGGAAATTTTCCCCTAGTGTCTATGTATATCTTTCTAGAGTTTCAGCCAGCTTAGAGTAGAAAAAGAATTTGGTCTCCCTCCTTTGTTGTTTTTGTTCTCTAGAATCATAATCAGCTTCTCTTTTCCCTTTGTCTTTTCCAAATCTTGCTCTAGAGAATCCCTTGCCATCCACAACATAAATTTCGGTGCTTTTAGCTTCATCTTCGGTGTCAACATCCTCTTGACGTAAATATCTCTCGGCTTCATAGTAAAACTCAATGAGATCTATTGTTGTATCCCTCTTAAGTGTAGCCCTGAAATCGATCTTGCTTGCGACTCCAGACACCGCCGCAATCAAAATCACTGAAGGGTCCGGCTTACCGACTGCAGTCGTTACTACATTGAATCTTGTTAAATAACTTCTCAAGGTCTCCCAAGGCCTTTGTTTCACATTTTCCAATGTCATCACATTCTTCGGTTGTGAGACGTGAACTCACAACCATCTTAAAAATCTGCCCACTAACTCGGTCCATGTACCAATGGACCCAATGTCCAATTGTCTAAACTACATTGCCACTAAATCCTTAAAGTACAATGGAAAACACCGCCCCGTTACTTCCTTAGAAGGACCCAACACTTCCATATGTCGGATATATCTCATTAGGTGAATCATTGGATCGGTCTTTCCGTCGTACATTTCCAGCGTGAGAAGCTTGAAATCGAAAGGATTTCCCGCGTTTCAGATATTAGCAGTAAATGGGTTTCTGTTCACATCTCCCAAACTCTGATCTATGGGTCCTTCTCTAACATACCTTCTTACCAATTTAGTAATTCAATTTTCACCATCCAATGAAGATCTTCGTCTGAAAGTGTTGTTCTGCCTCTCCTTGGCAAAGGAAATTTGACGAACACTCCGTTGGTTGTGCGCTAGTGTTTTGGCCTACTCTT
The DNA here is from genome assembly GCA_030765085.1 of Allium cepa. Taxonomy (NCBI): domain Eukaryota; kingdom Viridiplantae; phylum Streptophyta; class Magnoliopsida; order Asparagales; family Amaryllidaceae; genus Allium; species Allium cepa. The sequence goes on along the minus strand of CM060946.1, from coordinate 90,733,234 downwards.
CCAGTCTCATTTTGTCCTCCGCTCCTTGGAGGTAGCCCTGGCACATATTCCTCTGTCGGTTGCACTCTAGTGTTCGGTTTAGCTCCCATACTACCAATTCCTGGAGTTTCAATAGTCGCTTCATTGTTGGCCCTTTCGGTGCCTGCTCCAATATTGACCCCATCATTAACGTTGATTCCTGGGTTGACTCCTCTGTTTCTCAAGTATCGGTTGCTCTGGACATGGAAGCAACGTTCCATCTCAATCCAACTCTAGTAGCACCTGAATTATTTCTTAGGGTTTGAATTCCTGTAGCTCCTGCAATTCCTTGTTGTTCCGTACTTTGGAAGAATACCTCCATCATCTCTTGTTGCCTTGCCAAGATTCCATCATGCATCTCCTTCATCAGCCTTTCCATCTCTTCTCTAGCTACATGATTAGATTGGTGAGAATTTGAGGATATTACCTGACTGCCCCCAAGCTCTGGTTGACTTGCTCCAGTTTTAGATCTAATGTTAGGCCTCTTCATTTTTCTCCAATCACAGATTCAAGCTTCAAGCTTTCGATCTACCTTTGTTCTCAGTGAAAGCACCAAAATGTTAACCCAAATAATGAATCAACACCCTGGATTGAGTGTGAAAGCACCACCCTTGTTTATCAAGGCAAACAAAATAGAAAAAATAAATAGTAACTTGCATATTATGTAAAGAGACAAGAGATATTTATAGTGGTTTGGCTACTAACAAAGCCTACATCTACTTTATAGCTTCAGCTTCTGACTAGCTGTTGTTACAAGTTGAATCTGATTACAATTTGATTGAATCTTCCAAGTTATATCAAGTCACAAGTACAATAGTTCACCATAGAATCATAGTGAACCCCTAGATGACTGTTGTGTAGGAGGAGAAGAGTGAAGAATAATCTCAGCCGAGTTCCAAAAGCCAGTCTAGAAGATCTTCTTTATGTCGCAGATAGGTGAGTATTTGTAGGGATCGGAGAGCTATTGGGCTGGGACACTTTGCCAAAGATCTAAACTTAATTATACGAAGGAGCTCCAAAAATTACACAGCGACCTGACCTGACATGATGGATAACTAGCGATCCATAGGGCATGGATCGCTAGCGTTCCATGCAGTTAGAATATTATTGGATCGCTTCACTTGGGTTGCATTTCTTGTCATATGTAAATGCTCTCCATGTGATTTCGTAGCTAGTTGCCTTATTTTGATGATTATTCACACATGAGTTAGATTTATCTATGACTAGAATCAGGTGGGCCTTTGCTTCTCGAACTAGGTTGCTTCTAAGGCTATGAAACTTAGCCAATATATTTGGAAGAGACAATGAATCAAGATGTAAGAGGTCACGATGACTTGTGAGGCATCCTTATGGATCGCCGGCGATCCATAGGTGATGGATCGCTGGCGATCCATTGGTGATGGATCGTTGGCGGTCTCTCTCCTTAGATTATTTCTGGCTAAGTTTCCTTGATTGCTAGCGATCCATCTCCTTATATTATTAATGGCTTATTTTCCTTGAGTGCTAGTCACTTGTTCTCTGAAGTGTATTGTCCAAGTATCAAGTCGCTTGGAGTTAGCTTGATCGTCCATCTTCATGGGCCATCTGGTCTAGAAGAATCATCCGTAACACGCTCAAAATTTAACGAAATCATAAAAAACTTTGCAGATACACTCTAGAGGGTGTCTGGGGCATATGCTCTAAATTTGAGATCGTGTGGCCCAACCTACGTGGGTCGCTAGTGACCCATCAAGATGGATCATCAACGATCCATCGTACCAACTCCAATCAATCCCTTTTTATAAACCTTATTTTATGTCTTCCAAGTGTTCTGACAAAATTTCAAGTCAATCCGACTCCATATGAGTTCTCTAGGACCATTTCAAGTTAACCGTGTTGATCAAAAAGCGGGTAAATAGTGATGCTGCCTGATTGTTAGCAACGGCCGTTCAGGACCGTTAAGAAAATTCACAATGTTACAACCCTAATTTTGATTAACATTATTTAGGATATATGATTAGTTAAATTAAATAAAATAATGTAAAGATTAGGGCATTAAGAATTGGTGTTAATAGAAAGGTAGTCATGCCATATAACAAACAGACTAAAGTGGGACTAAAATAAAATAGGTAAGGTAAATAGATGAAGGGTAAAATAAGAATATGTATATTCTTATGAATAAGTATATTCTTATACCCTAAACTCATAGGCCATTCATTCTACATGTTCATTTGCAAAAAATTGAACATAAGAGGCCGGTTACCATTAAGGAAGAACAAGAAAAATATAAAGCAATCAAAGAAAGGAGCTGAATCAATTCAAAATCATTCTCAAATCTCAACTCCTTAATCACAAAGCTAAGGTAAATAATGATCACATCCCATGTTTTTTATTGTTTTCGATTTTAGATTAAATTCGAACTATTTTGCAAGGTTTTGCCATGTTTTTTATTGTTAAATTGGATATATATGTTTATTGATGATTTATGTTAATTCATGTGAATTTTATGATATGTTTTAATGTGAAAACCAGATTAAATAACATCCAAATGCCTTGCGGTTTAAGAATAAGGTCAGAAATGATATTTTGGAGATGGGTTTCGATTTTCTTAATTAATAGGATTTAATATTAATTTTCTAGTGAAAAAATGGTTATTTGGGTTTAAAAACAATTACGACTAATATATGTATGTCTTGGGTCAAAAACTAAAATATGTTAGAACACATATTAAAATTGACTTATGGGAATTTTTATAGATTTTTCCTAAGTGTTTTAATAAGTATATAAAATTATTTAAGGTATAGGATTTAAATGTTTTATATATTTAAAAAGGAGAAGGGAAATTTTATAAATAATTTAAGTTGTTTATTTCAGAAATTTCGGCGGTACTTTTAGAAAAGAAAGTAGCAACCAATCATGTTTTGACAAACAAGGCATTCTAGTTGAAAAGAATTGCTTTAAAAGGTTAAAAATCAGTTTACTTAAGCTTTTTACATGTTTTTCCACCTTCGGCACCTAGCCTTCGATACCATACTTTTGCCTCCATCACTATCGAAACCAAAGTATAGGGTATCAAAGACTTGGTACGTAGTGAATTGGACATAGACGAAAGGTACTGGATCGAAACAAGGGGTTCCAAAGGGGATGAAGCCTTACTTTGTTTTAAATGAAAATGCGCCTGTTTTTCTTTTGAAAGGAATGCTTTCGAATTGGTTAGCTCTCGACTGGGTCAAATTGTCTTAAAGGAATGGTTTCGAAAGAGGTTGTGCCTTTTTGTTTTAAGTAAATGCTTTCGAAGGGGTCGAAACCCCTTGCTACCTCTTTCCACCGTTCATAGCAAATGGTTTCAAAAGGGATACTTTGTTTTTAAAACTCAGTCACTTCTCCAATGCTTTCGAATGATTGGTTTCGACACCATCTCTTCTTTACTTAGGAAATAGCTTTCGGAAGAGTGCTTTCGGCTTAGTTGTTTTATGACCCTTTTGTTCAATTGAAAGTTAAACCAAAAAGGTTTGGAAGGAATAGTTCTAATGGTTTGGAAAGGTTTTAAATGGAAGGTTCCAATGTTTTCGAAAGGCAATATTTATAGTATTTGATAAGAGGATGTCTAAGTTTTTAAAACTTTTGAAAGAAAGGTCTTCCAATGTCGTCGAAAGGTTTTGAAAGGTATGTCTTAGCCTTTCGGCCTATGGTTATAAAGCAAAGTAGTTACTTGGTTTCGAAAGGGGTACTTTCAATGGTTTCGAAAGGGGTACTTTCAAAATTTTAAATGTTTTCATCAACAAAGTTTTATGTAAAGTATATATAATATGGAAAAGTGATTTGAGTAAAGTATATAGTATAATTTCCTTGTTTAAAGTATGATTTGAAGGTTTAAATCAAAATTTCAAGGAAAATTTTATGGGTAGGCAACCCTAAGTAAAATGACTCAGATATTAGAATATCAGATGGGACAATTATGGGGTCATGCACTATAATTTAGCTAGTAGCCCCTATATAATATATGTCCAAAATTCCAACGTGTAGGGCTTTGTCATAGGTAAGACTAAAATGATGTTACACACAGAAAGGAATCTATAGAGGAGAGATAGATTATTAGTGAGCCCACAAAACCATTAGGATGAATTTACCCTAGGAGAACTACGTTAGGGACATACCATCCAAAAGAGGAGTATCTAATAGAAGTTAGATTATTTTTTTATTTTGTGTGGTAAGCCCAAGTCAGCCAAAGGTTAGTAGTTAGCCAAACAAAACTATAGTGTTCGGACAGATAGTCTATTTGTTACCTGATTTTTATGCATACATGATATTGCTTTATTGTTTTAACCAGTTTTGATTGTAGGGTTAAGATTTGCAAATGATATGTTTTAAATGGATATTAGTGTGACGAAACTTGTTCCACTAAGCTGTGTGGTCTCACTTAATATCAAATAACCGAGATGTATAATATTATTCACACCAGGCTTTATGTCTGACTCGAAGTTTATGTTTTTCTCTTAAATTCTTGGGTGCTCAAAATTGATTTGAGTAGGCTGAGGTTTGAGGATTTTTCAGGTTTTAGTAGGTGGATGAATAAAGCTTCTAGATATGAGCAGGAGGCTGATGCTTGCTATATTTAAGAGTTGTTTTGTTATATTTCCACTGTGTCGTATTCAGTCAGTTATGACTATTTAGTACTCTGGTCATCCAAGGGCGCATCTTTATACGTCGCTTTGGTGTATTTATGTAACAATTATATTTGATCTGAATCTGGAAAATGTTTAGGATTATGTAACTTAGATATGAGATGTTTTTTTGAAATGTAATCAAAAAAGTGTTTTAATCTGTAATGATTTTATTTCATATTCACGTGCTTCAGATATTATGGAGACCACTAACGTTACTTTATATAGTCATCGGAAGTTAATACTATGGGTGACTGTAGCATCTGTAGCACTTAACTTCGGGCCTCTAGATAGGGAATGTTACAACACGGTATCAGAGCATAGGTTTATGAAAAACTTTAAACTAAATGATTTTTGAAAACATAATCCTAAGGAATTAGAGATAAGATCGGGGTATGGGATAACGCTATAGTAACGTACTAGTATTTGCTATATATAAGTATACACTATATCTCTACTCTTCTACCTCTCTTAGGCTAATCTTCTGTATCTTACGAGGCTTGGATACAGATATGGATGCTAGAAGTGGAAGAGTTAACCTTGGAGGGGGAAGCAGCACTACAAATGGTAATGCTAGACCAATACAAGAAGGAACCAAGGTCAGGAACAAGCTGGAAATGTATGTGTTAGAGTCTCGCAAGTTGACATGGGAGCAATGTATCATTCTTTGTCAACATGATGCAGGCGGGTGTCGCTGCTAGAGTAATTGGAGGAAATGCTAGAGAAGGATTTCAAGGAGCTCCAATAGTCAATAAATGCTATTTTGAGTAGGGATTTGCTCGGTTGGGAGGAAAGAAATTCATCGAAACTGAAGACCCATTGAAGTAAAGAATTGGTTACTGCACTGTGAGAGAATCTTTGCAGATTTGAAGCTCAATGATGAGTAAAAGAGAAGGCTTATTTCTAGACAGCTTCAGGGAGTAGTGTCGTATTCGTGGAATAGTGTGACGATTGGAGTAAATGAAGAGACGATGACATATGCTGAGTTTAAGAGGAGGTTTGAGGAGAGGTTTATGTCTGAGATTGCGAAGTCCACACTGCTCATAAAATTTGCTGAGTTGGAGCTGGGGGAGATGACTGTCCTGGAGTATGCTATAAGGGTTGAGGAGTTTGCAAGGTATGGGTATGCTACTATTGATACCGTGATTAAAAGAAACGAGAAGTTCATTAGGGGGTTGAAACCTTAATTGGCCAGGGCTACATTACCTCATATTATGGATCCTTGTGATGTTGTAGTAGATATGGCTTTAAGACATGAGGAGATGCTTGCTTTTCTGGAGAGAAATAAGGCAAAGGAAGTTCAAGTGGGGCAGAGTCAGAAAAGGAAGTTCTTCCGTGAGAAATGAGCTAAGAAGGGTGGAGGTGCAAAGAAGGGAACAATGGAGGTTGTTTGCTACAAATGGAACAAGAAAGGACATTTCGCAAATGAATGTCGCTTGGGTGATGGAAAAAAGGTGATCGGGAAGAAGAGTATCAGGTGCTTCAACTGCGATCAAATTAGACATTCTAAGAGCCAGTGTAAGGAGCCTACTAAGGATGGGAAGGGCAAAGTATATGCATTGCAGCCAGCTACCTCGAGGCCAATAACAGAAGGAAAAGGAAAAGCTATGTTGGGAGGTACGCTTCTGATTCATGGTATGTCGGTTAGTGTTCTATTTGATACCGGTGCATCACATTCTTTTATATCTCATTGTTTGGTAGATATATTAACCTAGAACCCTCATATTTAGTTACTTTCTCAAGGATTGAAAATCCGATAGGAGGGTATGCGACACTTGGGATGAAGTGTGACCACTTAGAGTTCGATTTATTAGGTCATACCTTTGTTTGCATTTTGCATGTGTTTGATTTCGTAGGTTTCGGAATTATTTTGGGTCTGGATTGGTTAAGTAAGTACGATGCTAGGATATTTTGCCATGATAGGAAAATATCGCTTAGACACCCTGACTATAGTGATTAGATTGTATATACCGTAGAAAGCCCTAGCTGTAAGGTGAATGCTTTGTTGGGTGTTGTGGAGGTCGAGATGAGTTAAATTGAGTTTTTATGGTTAGAAAATTCATGGATGTTTTTGAACCCATAGTAGGATTGCCAATGAAACAAGCCATTGAGTTTCAAATAGATTTGGTGCCGGGAGCAGAACCAGTGAGTAGACTGCCAACTAGGATAACACCTACCGAGATGAGGGAGTTGAAGGTGCAGTTGGTGGATTTGGAAGGCAAGAATTTTATTAGGCCAAGCAGTTCACCTTGGGTAGCAGCTGCAATGTTTGCTAAGAAGTAGGACGGATTGTTAAGGTTATGTATTGATTATCGTAAGTTGAATGAGAAGACGATAAAGAATCGATATCTGTTGTCTAAAATTGACGATTTGTTTGATCAGTTGAGTGGATCCAAGGCATCTTCTTAGTTGGATTTAGCAACAGGTTTCCGTCAGCTATTAGAAACTAGCCGATCAAATTTAAATTTAAATTAACCGCAAGCGCACGGTGTACAATTTTAGTACGTGACGAGTACGGGTCGATCCGTAGGGAATTGTCTAGATTTTAAAATTCTATTCAATCAAATTAAACCAAGATTTTGAGATGTTTTTAAGCTAAAAAATGTAAATAAACTAGCAAAAAAAAATGGATAAAAATATGAGAGTATAAGGAAATTTAGATATAAATCCACTCTCTAGATCACATAAATCAACACATCATGAAATTATGATCTCTTTTTTTGGTCATTTGTGGATTTAATTGATGTGTTTATCATAAGTATGGAATATTTGTGCTACTAGTTAGCCCAATATAACCCATCAAACTATAATACAACCATTAAACCACTTGCTAATTCTTATGAAAAATGACAATGAAGTTGAAAATAAAATCTATTTTAAGCATGACTTATTAACTATTGATTAGAAATATAGATCATCAAATTTTGATTTAAACATTCACTTCATTACCATAATCATATGTAGATGAAGAGGTAATTTGTATTTGTGTTTGTTTAAGCCTAACCTATTTGGTGTCAACAACACATACTATCAATTCAAAGCTAAAACAACAAATTTTAAACTACATCAAGTATCTTCATTAAGCATAAAAAGAGATCAATAATTAGCAAAATGTTGAAGCTACATGATTAAGAGAGATTCATTACCTCTAAATTGAAGGGGCTTGGCCTCTCATATTTGTTATCATTTCAACATGAAATAAAAACAAGAGGAAAAAGAGAGAAAAGTGAAAAGAAAGCTAATTAAAAAGAAATAAAAACTAATCTACTTGCATCAAATAAAGCTAACTACTAACGTAAAAAAAAGACCATGAAAATAAAATAGCATGAATTAACATAGCATGAAAAGAAATTACATAAAAGAAAAATGGTTGAGTATCCATGAAAAAGAAAAGAGAGCTTTGATTTATTTGTTAGCCTCAAACTAAACTAAATAGAGGCTAATATACTAAGAGAAGAGAGGTAATTACATGAATATTGTGGTATTTATGCAAGCTTGAAACGCTAATCCATATTTTTGGAAATTATCCAAACTACTCCTCTAGGTAGTGTGGGCATCAAGTTATCATTAGTATGAATTAATCCACTCTTAAGTGTACATGTAACTTTAATGGCCATTTAGCATGTGCATTAGCTTCTAATTGTACATCATGGTAAGTGGGTAGGTGGGGGTCCTCCATGATTCATGAAATGAATTATTTCCATCTTCATTTGCTTGTCTTCTCTTGTGCATGCATATTTTCCATGACACCTCTTGTAATTTCCGTCCATTTTTCTTATAAATAAAACTAAAATATAGAAATAAATATTCACAAATTAATATATGCATTAAAATGACCATTTTATCCCTCTATGAAGATGAATAAATGATGGTTTAAAAATAATCTGAATTTTTGTTTACACATGTTAAAATATCCAATATGATCATTTATTAATTTAATTAGATTAAATATGGAAGTAGAAATATGCACATTTATGTGCACATCAAATACCTCCACACTTATCTTTTTATTCGTCATCGAATGAACTAAAACTAAGATAAATCTGTTTTCGTAGGGAGCATGATTGCATTGAACGTATGCAACAAGGCATTAAATCTCGAGGTGTCCCTAGTAGGACGAGTGTTGTCTTGTGAGGGTTTTCAGCGGATACTACCCACAGAATCCAAATGCGAAATGAAAAATATTTACAAAATGAAAAATTCTTAAATGCAAGATTTATTTACAAAGAGTCGAATGCAATTTTTTCTGAAAATATTTACAAATGAAGAATTTATTTTTAAATTGATACAAATAAGTTAAATATAAGCTTTGGTTATTATCAAGAAATTTAAGTCATTTACTCGTCAAAAATTGCAACAAAAATTATGTGATCGTCACAAATAAACTCTAGCTTGGCTAGTTGTTTCGGTTGATAACATAGTGTAACTATGAAATGGATCCTTAGTTGATTATCAAAAAATTTCAAAGTGGTATTTTCATTTCTTTTCAATAACAATTTAAATCAAACAAGTTAAAATAGAGCGTGGATTTCAATTGCTTATTTTCTCTATTTTCTGAAAATTTTATTGATATTAATAGTATTTACATATGCCTAACTCAGAAAACTGAGGCCAAATATATCACCTATGCGCTGCCTTTCAGCCTTACGTAAGGGGAATACAGAGCGTGGCGAGTGCACACAAGTGTGTACACCTATCGACTGTAAGCATTACTAATGAAATAACTTTTATATACATACACCTAACTCAGATAAACTGAGGCCAGATATACCGATTATGCACTGCCTTTCGGGCTTTCATGAAAAGGGGTATAGAGCATGGCAAGCGAACACATAAGTGTGTGAACACATGACTCTAGGTGTTTATAAAATATATACATATATACAAATAATTTTTTGTTTGTTCGTTTTCTTTTCTTTTTTGTTATATATTTTTTGTTTTTTTTGTTTTTTGTTTTTTTTTGAAGAGAGAGTTTTGCAAAATCATCTTAGCACCATTTAACGTAGAAGATAAAAAATGTTATATCCATTTCTTTTTAATCCACCACTTTTTTTAAACAAAGATTTTCAATAAGGATATACTTCATAATTATCACCTATGAATCTTCCTATATACTAGTTAAACTATCGTTATTTGTAATCAAACTTTATTTTTATTTTTGTTGAGACAAATAAATTTTCAGAAATTTCAATTTAATAACCAAAAACATATATTTATCCTATAGCATTTTTTTTCAAAAGTAAATCAAAGGGATAAAAAGAAATATTGCTTTATGGGATTTTTCTTAATTTTTTTCTATGGTTTTGGAAAGAAAATGCAAATAATAAACTATGAAAAATTGAAAATGAAAATGATGAGACTCGCCCCCCATACTTGATTTTGACTGTGTCCCCACAGTCAACCCAAGTGAAAGGAGTAAAATAAAAAAATAAAAATATGACCAACATTTATATGAAAATAAAAGGTATTATTTATAAGACATCAGATAATATAATGTTAAAGAGTAAATGGAACGGTTTTTCAAAGACCAATTCATTTGTCTTGTCAAGTATGCGAGACACAACTGAAGCTCGGAACCATAAAAGATTTCAAAGTCGAATGTTGATGTGGAAAAACAAATGTCGTTTTATTTAAAGTCGGTTGAGTTGTTTTATTTTCGATGAATTTTAGGGTAGGTAAAACAATTGGTTGAAGTTCAAGTTTATTTTCACCAATTTGAAAATTCAAACTTACCATTGAAAACTTCTTCGGAATTATCGAATTCAAAATCAAAATGCCGATTTAAATCTTCCCCTTCAGAACTTAACAATTCATTTTCGAAAAGCCCAAAACATTCGTGTTCATTAAATTCATCTTCCTCTTTTTGGATTATCAACAACTTCATGTCATATATCATTTTCAAAATCCAAAGTTGTTGTATTCGGTTTTTCAAAAACAGAAAAAGAAAGATCGAATTTTAAATTGAGTTCCTCACCCTCAAAATAATCGAAATCCAACTCAATTACCTAATTTTCAACAACTTCATTAAGATTGCCATTTTTAATTTCAAAAGTTGTTATTTGAAAACCGTCAATTTAGGTAAAAGGTGGATTATTATTTGACCCTTCACACGTTTGGATTTGATTTTGTTGCTCATGTTGCTTCATACAGGTTTCAAACAACAAATCCGTATAAATTTCGTCCATTTGTTCAACAAAGTCAAATTTATAATTATTAACTTGAGGATTCCCAATTTGAAATTGTTGAGAACATAAATTTTCCACTGAACCTAGTCGAGATTATTATCATTGGTAAAATTATTTGAAAAGTGTTTCACATTTCCATTTTGACTTTGAAATTCATTTTAGAGTTTGAAGTTATATTGGCATGAGTTATAATTGAAATTGCTTGAATTGTGAATTGAATTCAAATTTTAAAATCCTTGACTAGAGTTATTGCACAAATATGAATTACACTATTCATTTATCCTTTGATCATTTTGTGTAGTGAGTTCAAGTAATGACGAAATCGTTTTGATACTTTTTTCAAGAGTTGAGGTTTGGTCATCATTTTGAAAATTTTATGGTTCAAAATTCGAATCATTTAAATAATAGTTGTTGTGGAAATATCCATAAGAATTTGGTATGAAATTATATGGATTGTATTGATTTTCACAACTATTGTAAAATTCTGACGAGTAAGAAAATTCAAACATTTTAAAAAGTTTTTTTTTTGGATTTTTTATAAAGGAAAAGTATTCACTATGGAGAATTTATTTTTCAAAAAAAATATATTTGATTTTTGTTTTTGAAATGATTTTTAATTAATTTAAAAGATTTTTTTTTGTATTTTTGTTTTTTTTTAAAACTAACTCATTTTTTTATTTTGATTTAAAAGAAAACTCAAAAAAAGTATTTAAAAAATAAGTTAAGAAATATTTATAATTTTTTTTGTTTTGAATTTTGAATTTTTTCCTTTTAAATATGCATGAACTAATGCAACTAAATGAATGCAAAGGATTTAATTACAAATTGTCTATCTAAAGTAGCTCCTAACCCAAAATTGTATAATCACACTTTGTCTTAATTCAACAAGATAATTCTCAACCAGGTAACGAACAGGATTTATCGGTGCACCATGAATCACCGTAACAATGCAGCCGAAGGTTTAAGTACTTTTAAAGAAATAATTCAGTATAATATTTACGAATCACCGTAATTTTTATAACTGATTATTGCTCTGCCGTAGCCTAGACATTAAGAAATTAAATTGTCGAAAGATGGCAACTTGTCAGTATACAATTAAGCGTTATTGATGTCTAACCATTATTATTAATCAAAATTCTATGATGAAATGCAAAACTGAAATTAAATGTGTATTAACAATGCAACTACGAATAGAATTTGATTTTGTTTTTGTTTTTGAATTTTTTTAATAAAATAAATTCAAATGCAATCAACAATGCAAAACAAATAAAAACAAGGGAAAAATGGCATGATATCAGAGCGTGCAGAATTATTAGCAATTTACTTATTTTTACTTTTTAGCGGCAATTTTTGTTAAGCAAGCAAGCAGACAATTATTTTAGCAAGCAAATCTTCTCCTTCTGTTTTTGTAACCTGAAACTAAAAACAAGATATATACAATATATATAATAAAGAAGCGACTTGAAAAAAATGAAACGAAATTCACTTGCCAGAAAGCAAGTTTACTAAATAAAAGAGTTAAAAGAACAAACTCGTTTTTTCTTGTATATATCAAAGAGCAAAAAAAAATTTCTAAGAAAAAAGGAAAGGAAAAATCAAGCTACATTAAGAAGAGAAAAAAAAAGTATTAACTTAAATCTTTGAAAATAATTCATTTATTAAACAATTGAAAATAACTTCCTTGAAATCCTTTTATTATTATTTTTAAATAACTAAGACAAGGCCCGGCCCAACTTAAAACAACTCAAACTTTTTTTTTTACAGAGACACAGAAACGCTTCAAGAAACAAAATTAAAACTATCGTTCTTCTCAGAGGAATCAACCTTGATTCACGAAAAAAAAAAGAGGAAAGAAAATATATATGAAATTGCAAAATCGAGTTCTGCTTCGTTTCGGTGGTTCTCGGTGGTTGGCGGTGTGGTTTGATGTGCTCGAAGAGATTGAATTGGCAAATTGGGGGAGGCGGTTTCGGTTCGCTGCAGTTTCAGGGTGGTGCTGTGGTTGCTGGATGATGGAATTTTTTGGTCGAGGTGGTGGGTTTCCGGGGGGATTGAACAATGCTCGAAGTTTTTTTGGGAAGTTCAATTGCAGCAAATTGGGTCGCATTTTTTTTTTTTTTTTTTTTGGGAAGGTCGATGCTGTTGAGGGCAGTTTACGACAACAGTGGATGGGAGAGGGGTGATTGGTTCTGGAAATTGAGGGAGGAGTTTTGATGAATGGATAAGGCAGGAGGATGGATATGCTGTCAGGGAGAAGTTTGCAGGGAGGGAGAAGTGGTTCGTGCACAGTATGCAAGGTATGTAGTTGAACTTGTAGATATTTGGTCAGTGCACTGGTATATTATATGTGATGGAGGCAGTGGAATGATATGGATTGGTTGTTGGATTTTTTATGTTTGAATTGGTGGCTGAGAGTTGTTATGGCAAGTGTGATGGAGATGAAATGTTGGTAGGGGACTATTGAATGTGAGAGGGTAAGTGTGTATAAACTGTGTTTGTAGGGGTGATTGAATGGTGAATGTATGTGAGGGGGTAAGTGATTGAATGGTGAATGAATGGAGATGAAATGCTATGGTTGTTTTAGCTGAGGTCGGTGGTTTTAGCAGAGCAATGTTGTATGGCAGGTGATCGAGTTTATGACTGTGGGTTGCTGGAATTGGTCTCAAGCTGTGACTGAGCGGGGTTTGTTGATTAGAGGAGTGACATGGCCAAGTGGTTTTGTTGTGAGGAAAGCAAAGGTGAGTATGTTGTGAATCGTGGGTTTTGTTTGAGTGGAGCGAACTGTGATGTGATGTGTAGGAAGTTGTTCGCGTGAGCAGGTTGAAGCAATGTTATATCAGTAGGTAATGTTTTGCTGTCAGTGGTGGTGTAGCAATAAGTAGATGGTTGAAATGTGGTGTATTGAAGTATTGAATGTGTAGTAGTGTATTTGCAAGGGTGACTAGAAAGCATGTTTTGATGTATGTGCAGGGACGATGGTTTTGTTTTGGTTTGTGGAGTATGTGGAGTATTGATGATGGGTATGTGGAGTATTGATGGATATTTTAGGTATGTGCAGTATTGAGATATGATGGATATGATGGGTATGTGGAGTATTGAGATGGTTTATGAAGGGGATGGAACTGTTGTATCGTCACAGTTTGAGGGTTGTTGCACCGTGATGAGGGATAGTGTGGCACTTGTTTTGTGGACAATGTGGCAGTTTTGGCTGTAAATGTTATGTGCAGTAATACGATGGTTTGGTGGTGATGCTTTTAGGTGGGAAGTGGTATGCACTGTCGATAGTGGTAATGGAACAGTGGTAATATTACAGTTTGTATGTCGTGACAGTGGTAATGGAACAGTGGTAATGGATGATGTGTTGTATTGCAATGTATTGAGGAGTTGTAGAGTGTGGCAATTTGTAGAGTTTAATGACCAGGTGGTGTTGTTAACAGCAGTGGTTTGCTTGAGCAGTGTACTGGTGATGGACTGTTTTTGGCAGTTGTAGTTTGCTGTAGATGGGGTCAGGCAGAATAGTTAATGTGGGAGATTTGGGTTAGACAGTTCAGGCAGAACAGTTGATGGAAAATAGCAGAAGTTCATGCAGGGGGTTATAGCGCACAATAGTGCACAGCAATGCACAGAATTGAAAAAAATTGGCAGTTTTGTAAATTTAAGAGAAAATGTGTAAAAACAAAGCAGAAATTGTAAAATGAAAATGAAATAATTTTTTTTTTAATTTTGTGTACGATTTTTTTAATAATAGAAACGCAAATGTAAATGAAAGTAGAAAAAAACAAACACATAATCAAATGCAAGCACAAATCAAACAACAAACACGCAATAATTTGTTATACACTCGACACACAAAAACAAACACACAATAAAAATCGAACAAAAATAATTCAAAAAATAAAAAATAAAATAAAATCACTTTTCCGGCAACGGTGTTAAAAACTTGTTCGAACTGGCCAAATCTCCATCGAATTAGAAACCAGTCGATCGAATTTAAATTTAAATTAATCGAAAGCGCATGACGTACAATTTTAGCACGTAGCGAGTACGCATCGATCCGCAGGTAATTGTTTAAATTTTAAAGTTCTATTCAACCAAAGTAAACCAAGATTTTGAGATGTTTTTAAGCTAAAAAAATGTAAATAAACTAGCAAAAGAAAATGGATAAAATATGAGAGTAGAAGACAATTTAAAGATAAATCCACTCTCTAAATCACATAAATGAACACAACATGAAATTATGATCTCTCTTTTTTGGTCATTAGTGAATTTATTTGATGTGTTTATCATAAGTATGGAATATTTGTGCTATTAATTAGCCCAATATAACCCATCAAACTATAACATACTGATTAAACCACTTGCTAACTCTAATGCAAAATGACAATTAAGTTGAAAATAAAATCTATCCTAAGTATGACTTATTAACTATTAATTAGAAAAATGGACCATCAAATTTTGATTTAAACATTCACCGTATTACCATGATCATATGTAGATGAAGAGGTAATTTATGTTTGTGTTTGTGTTTATGTTTGTTTAAGCATAGGCTATTTGGTATCAATAACATAGGCTTTCGAATTCAAAGCTAAAACAATAAATTTTAAACCACATCAAATATTTCCTTTAAGCACATAAAGAGATCAATAATTAGCAAAACATTGAAACTACATGATTAATAGCGCTTCATTACCCCTAAATTGAAAGGGTTTAGCATCTCATATTTGTTATCATTTCAACAAACGTTGCATTCAACATGAAATAAAAACAAGAGGAAAAAGAGAGCAAAGTGAAAAGAGAGCTAATTAAAAAGAAATAAAAACTAATCTACTTGCATCAAATAAAGCTAACCACTAACATGAATGGAAAAGAGCATGTAAATAAAATAGCATGAATTAACATAGCATGAAAAGAAATTACATAAAAGAAAAATGGCTAAGTAGCTGTGAAAAAGGGAAAAGAGCTTTGATTATTTGCAAACCTCAAACTAAACTAAATAGAGGCTAAGAGACTAAGAGAAAAGAGGTGAATACATGAACATATGTGGTATTTATACAAGTTTGAAACCCTAATCTATATTTTTGGGAGCTACCTATACTGTCCTTCTAGGAAGTATGACCACCAAGTTATCATTAGCATGAATTAATCCTTTCTTAAGTGTGCATGTAACTTTAATGGTCATTTAGCATGTGCATTAGCTTCTAATTTTATATCATGGTAAGCGGGCAGGTGGGGTCCTCCATGATTCATGAAATGAATTATTTCACTCTTCATTTGCTTATCTTCTCTTGCGCATGCATATTTTCCATGAAGCCTCTTGTAATTTCCATCCAATTTCCTATAAAAATAAAATAAAATATGGAAATAAATATTCACAAATTAATATATGCACAAAAATGACAATTCCCCCCTATATGAAGATGAATAAATGATGATTTAAAAATAATTTGAATTTTGGTTTAAACATGTTAAAATATCCAATATGATCATTTATTAATTTAATTAGATTAAACATGAAGGTAAAAAAAATGCATATTTACGTGCACATCATCAGCTCAGAGTAGCAGAGGATAGTATTCCTCTGATGTGTTTAGAACTAGATATGAATCGTACGAATTGTTAGTGACGCCGTTCGGAATAAATAATGCGCCAGTATTCTTTATGGATTTGATGAGCCGAGTATTCCGAGAGCACTTGAACAGGTTTGTGCTGGTGTTTATTGATGATATTTTGATATACTCTTAAAGGGAGCACGAAGTTCATCTTAGAGTGGTGCTTGAGACGCTGGAGCAGCATCAGATGAAGGCGAAGTTTTTGAAGTGTCATTTCTCGAAGAAGGAAGTGAAGTTTCTTGGTCACGTAGTCTGACAGAAAGGGTTGTCTATAGATCTGACTCTGATCGAGATGGTGAATAATTGAAAGAGGCCCGAGATAATGACTGAGATAAAGAGTTTTCTTGGATTAGCTGGACGTTATTGGAGGTTCATAAAGGATTTCTAGCGAATAGGAGCACCAATGACCATGCTAACACGAAAAGATGTGAAGTTTGTTTGGACCGATAAGTGTGAGGAAACATTTTAGAGTTTGAAACACTTATTGACTAATGCGTCTGTATTATTTGTTCTAGAAGGGAATTAGGACTTAATAGTATATACAGATGGTTGTACAACTGGGTTAGGAGCTGTGTTAATGGAAAGAGGTAAAGTGATTGCCTATGCTTCTCGACAGCTTAGATCGCATGAGGTGAGAAACCCGATGCATGATTTGGAATTGGCTGCGGTGGTTTTTACGCCGAAGGTGTTGAGAGATTACCTTTTGGGAGAAAGATTTGAGTTATATATGGATCATAAGTCATTGAAGTATTTATTCTCTCAAAAGGAGCTGAATATGAAATTGCAGGGATGGTTGGAATTTATAGCTGCTAATGACTTAGAAATTGAGTACACACCAGGAAAAGGCAACAAGGCTACAGATGCACTTAGCAGAAAATATTAGAATGCAGTGTTGGCAATGATAGCTGAGTGGAGAGATTTGGAAGCGTTGACGACATGTAGAGTATAGTGGAGATATGAAGCTGGATCTAGCGGAGAAAAGTAGTGTTATCATGTTTAGAAGTTCGACCGATGATGATAAAAAAGATTGCTTATTAATATATGGAGGATCTAATATTAGTTGAGCAGATCAAGAAGTTAAAGGATGGAACCAAAAGTGATGACCTAAAGGATTTTGGTCTTAACCAGAATGGGTGGTTGAGAAAGAAAGCAAGATTGCGTGTTCCTAATGTG
This sequence comes from Allium cepa, assembly GCA_030765085.1. Classification (NCBI taxonomy): domain Eukaryota; kingdom Viridiplantae; phylum Streptophyta; class Magnoliopsida; order Asparagales; family Amaryllidaceae; genus Allium; species Allium cepa. The sequence goes on along the minus strand of CM060946.1, from coordinate 90,715,606 downwards.
GGAGAGATTAGGAAGAATGTTCTAGACGAATGCCATCGTTCGAATTTCACTATTCATCTAGGAGGAACTAAGATGCATCGGGACACGAAAAGGAGTTCCTTCTAGGAAGGTATGAAGAGAGATGTAAGCTTATAGGTGAAGCAATGTTTGAACTATTAACTGCTAAAAGCTGAACATCATAAACCAAGTGGGTTGCTTCAGCTTTTAGATGTCCTAGTATGGAAATGGCATTCTATCTCAATGGATTTTATAGACGGGTTGCCAAGATCTAATAGAGGTAATGAAAGTATATGGTTCATAGTGAACAGGCTAACCAAGAGTACCCATTTCATTCCAGTTAAGTCAACTAGGACGACACTTGTTTTGGCCAAGTTATTTATGAAGAATGTAGTTAGACCGCATGGGATTCCTTGTAGTATAGTAAGTAATAGAGGTTCATTATTCATTAGCGAGTTTGGAAGAGTCTACAAGAAATATTAGGAACCAAGCTCAAGTTGAATACCGCTTGCCATCCACAGACTGATGGGAAAATGGAAAGAGTTAACAAAGTCATGGAAGATTTGTTCCGAGCTTGTATGTTAGATTTTGGAGGATCATGGGAAGACCATCTACACTTAGTCAAGTTGTCGTCTAACAACAATTATCAGGCTAGTATAGGGATGACAGCGTTTGAAGCTTTGTATGGAAGGCCACGCAAATCTTCAATTTATTGGTTAGAAGTAGGGGATAGGTTGGTCCTTGGTCTGGATTTAGTTAGAGAAGTTGTAGAGAAGATAGAGTTGATTCGAGCTAGAATGAAGGAAGCTCAGTCAAGGCAGTAGTGTTATGCTGATAGAAGATGGAAAGACTTAGAGTTCTCTGTTGGAGGTCATGTTTTCATTAAGGTATCACCGATGAAAGGTGTAATTCGATTCGAGAAGTCAGGGAAATTAGCATCGAGATTTGTTGGACCATTTCCTACTATAGAAAGGATCGGGAAACTTGCATACAGAGTAAAAGTACGGAACAATTTGGCAAGAGTCCACGATGTTTTTCATATTTTTCAGTTGAGAAAGTGTGTTCGAGATCCGAAGACTACTATAGCATCAATTGTGTTAGAGGACTTAGTGGTAAAGCCAAATTTGACTATAGTTAGAAAGTCAGTTCGTATATTCGTGAGAAATAAGAAGAGGCTAAGGAACAAGATGGTCAGATTAGTTAAATTCCAATGGAGCGACGATGAGAGAGGCTGTACTTTGGGAGACTGAGAGTAAGATTAGAGACGCTTATCTTGATTTGTTTGATGGTATGTTTTACCTTTTTGATTGGTTTGTTCAATAAAACTCTTTAAGGAGGGGAGTCTGTAACAGCCCTAATTTTGATTAACATTATTTAGGACGAGTGTAATGGCACGCGCTTCGCGCGTGAATTGTTTTTAAATTGTATATGTTTAAATCAATCAAAAAAATAATTTTTTATTTTCAAGTGATATTTTGTAAAGAAGTATTTTGAATCTGTAAAGAAGGTTTAATTTTAGATCCTATCTTTAGAAGCATTTTGAATTTTGAAGCACATTTAGTTATTAGATCATACTTTTATGGGCATTTGAATTTGTAAAAGAAATTTAGTGTTAGATCCTATTTTTAAGTAATTAAGATTGGATAATACATAGGGGGGCATTTTTGGTAGTTCACATTGATACCAAAAAAGTATGACACCAAATCTATTACAACTATTATTAAACATATATAATATAACTAATTAAATTAAATTAAATAATGCGATGATTAGGGGATTGAGATTTGTGTTAATAGAAAGGTAGCCGTGCCATATAACAAATGAACTAAATGGGGACTAAATTAAAATAAGTAAGGCAAATAGATGAGGGGTAAAACAAGAATAAGCATATTCTTATACCCTAAAACTATAGGCCATTTATTCTACACGTTCAGTTGCAAAAATTAAACATAAGAGACCGATCACCATTACAGAAGAATAAGAAGAAGATAAAGCAATCAGAGGTAGGAATGTTAATCAATTCAAAACCATTCTCGAATCTCAACTCCTTAATTACAAAGCTAAGGTGAATAATGACTACATCTCATGTTTTTAATTGTTATCAGTTTTAGATTAAGTTTGAACTATTTTGCATGGCTTTGCCATGTTTTTGATTGTTAAATAGGATATATATGCTTGTTGATGATTTATGCTAATTCATATGAATTTTATGATATGTTTTAACGTGAAAACTCTAATAAATGACATCCAATGCCTGCAATTTAAGAATATGGCTAGAAATAATATTTTAGAGATGAGTTTCAATTTTCATAATTTTATGAATTAATGTGGATTTAATATTAATTTTCTAGTGAACAAAATGGTTATTTGGGTTTAAAAATAATTACGGCTAACATATGTAAATTTTGGGTCATAAATTAATATATGTTGGAAAACATATTAAAAATGATTTACGGGAATTTTTATAGATTTTTCCTAATTGTTTTAATAAGTATATAAAATTATTTAAGGTATGGGACTTAAATGTTTTATATATTTATAGAAGGAGAAGGGGAATTTTGTAAATATAGTTTAATTTGTTTATTTTAGAAATTTCAGCGGTACTTATAGAAAAGAAATTAGAAACCAATCATGTTTTGACAAACAAGGAAGGTTAGTTGAAAAGAGTTGCTTTAAAACATTAAAAATCAGTTTATACATGCTTTTTACATGTTTCGCCACTTTCGGCACCTAGCCTTCGACACAGTACTTCCACTTTCATCTCCATCGAAACCAAAGCACATGATATCAAAGACTTGGTACGTAGTGAATTAGACATAGTTGAAAGGTACGGGGTCGAAACAAGGGGTTCCGAAGGGATCGAAGCCTTATTTTGTTTTTAAATGAAAATGCATTTGCTTTGCTTTCAACTTGGTTAGCTCTCCATTGGGTCAAATTGTTTTAAAGGAATGGTTTCGAAAGAGGTTGTGCCTCTTTGTTTTAAGCAAATGCTTTCGAATTGGTCGAAACCCCTTGCTGCTGCTTTCTACCTTTCGAAGAAAATGGTTTCGGAAGGGTTACTTTGTTTTTAAACTTAGCCACTTCTCCAGTGCTTTCGAAGGTTAGTTTCAACACCATCACTTCTTTACTTATGAAACAGATTTCGAAATAGTGCTTTCCACTTAGTTTTTTAATTACCTTTTTGTTCTATTGAAAAGTTAAACCCAAAAGTCTTGGAAAGGAATAGTTCTAATGGTTTTGAAAGGTTTTAAATGGAAGGTTCTACTGTTTTCAAAAGGCAATGTTTATATTGTTTCGATTAGAGGATGTATATGGTTTTAAAGCTTTCGAAAGAAAGGTCTTTAAATGTTTTCGAAAGATTTTTTAAGAATGGTTTTAAAAGTATATTTTGGCCTTCCGGCCCAAGGTTGTAAAGCAAAGTAGTTACTTGGTTTCGAAAGGGGTACTTTCAATGGTTTCGAAAGGGGTACTTTCAAAGGTTTAAATGTTTTCATCAATAAAGTTTTGTGTAAAGTATATATAACATGGTAAGGTGATTAGAGTAAAGCATAGGGTATAATTTCCTTGTTTAATGTATAATTTGAAGGTTTAAATCAATTTGAGAGAAAATGTTTTCAAGGAAAATTTTATGGGTAGATGACTCTAAGTAAAATGACTCAGATATTACAATACCATATGGGACTAGTTTGGGGTCGCGCCCTATACTTTTGCTAGTAGACCCTAGCTAATATAAGTCCAAAATTACAGTGTGTAGGGCTTTGTCACATGTAAGACTAAAATGTTGTGACACACAGAAAGGAATCTATAGAGAGAGATAGGTTATTGGTAAGCCCGCAAAACCATTAGGATCAGTTGACCTTGGGAGAACTAAGTTAGGGACAGAAGCAAAAGTTAGATTATTTGTTTATTTTGTCTCGTAGGCCTGAGTCAGCCAAAGGTTAGTAGTTTGCCAAAAAAAACTATAATGTTCGCACCGATAGTCCATTTGTTACCTGATTTATATGCATACATGATATTGCCTTATCGTTTTAACCAGTTTTGGTTGCAGGGTTAAGATTTGCAAAAGATATGTTTTAAAAGGATATTAGTGAGGGGAAACCCGTTCCGCTAAGCAGTGTGGTCTCACTTAATATCAAATAATCGAGATGTATAGTATTATTCACACCAGGCTTTATGTCTGACTCGAAGTTTATGTTTTCCACTTAAACTCTGAGGTGCTCAAAATTGATTTGAGTATGCTGGGGGTTAAGGAATTTTCAGGTTTTAGTAGGTGGACGGATTAAGCTTCCGGAGATGAGCAAGAGGCTGATGCTAGCTATATTTAGAAGTTGTTTTGTTTTATTTTCATTGTGTTTTATTAAGTCTGTTAAAACTATTTAGTACTCTTGTCATCCAAGAAGGCATCTTCATATGTCGCTCTTGGCGTATTTTTGTAATAATTATATTTGGTCTGAACCTGGAAACGTTTGGGATTATGTAACTTGGATATGAAATGTTGTTTTGAAATGTAATCAGAAAAGTGTTTTAATTTGTAATGATTTTATTTTATATTTAAGTGCTTCTGATATTATGGATACCACTAACATTACCATACTTGGTCATCGGAAGTCAATACTACAGATAACTTTAGCATCTGTAGCGCTTAGCTTCGGGCCTCCAGATAATCGATTTTACACATTGCCATCCCACGCTGATGATCGCATAGGATCAAGTGGCTGCTTGAGGCGTAATGCGATCATTCGAGATCGAATGCTTGTTTGCTGCGAAATGTGATCGTTCGATATTCAACGGATGTTCGAGGCATAATGCGATCGTTTGAGATCGAGTACCTACTTGAGGCAAAATGCAATCATTCAACATCGTGTGCCTATTCCAGGAGTAATGTGATCGTTCGAGATTGAGTGTATGTTCGAGGCGAAATGCGTTCGTTCGAGATCAAGTGCCTGTCAGAGGTGTAATGTGATCGTTCAGGATCGAGTGCCTGTTCGAGGCAAAATGTGATCATTCTAGATCGAGTACCTGTTCGAGGGGAAATGTGATCATTCGAGATCAAGTGCCTGTTGAAGGTGAAATGTGATCATTCGAGATCATGTGCCTATTGAAGGCATAATGTCAGGCAAATTTGATCGTTCGAGATCGAGTGTCATTCGAGGAGAAATGTGAACATTAGAGATCTAGTGCCAATCGAGGTGAAATGTGATCGTTCGGGATCAAGTGCCGTTCGAGGCGAAATGTGATCATTCGAGAGCGAGTGTTGTTCGAGGCAAACTTTGATCGTTCGAGATCGAGTGTCGTTGTAGGCGAAATGTGACTGTCTGGATCGGATTCAAAATTTTGATGTCATATTTAACGTTCGAGTGAGTTTTGTAATCAAAATATTCAACTAATAAAATTAAGTCCAAGTACTAAAAGAAAAACAAAAACAAAAACAAAAAATAAACACCACAAAGCATGCGTCTCTAGATGTGATGGTTCATCGTCATCTCAGAGCATGCCTAAAGACCATTCTTGATCCCTAACATGTATAAGTGACTTAGCCATTTTATTAAGAAGTTTATTACTTATTCCTTGCCATTACGATCAAATGGTGAGAAGCTGATGCCTCAATCCAAGGCAATTCCCATTCTACGCATATGGTGGATGCTCCTGTTCCACCATTGCTACCCGAGTTCTTACGTATTGTAACAGCCTGCCGTTCCGGACATTTTCCTCAATTTTATCCTTTAAGTGCCTGCATTCGTTTGTACTATGCCCATCCAGCTCATGGAATAGACAGTAATTTTCCAATTTCTTTTCATTGTTTATGGGTTCTCTCCTCATTCGCCTTCAATAAGGTATCGGCCCCCTAGTATCTAGATATATCCGTTCCAATGTCTCTGTTAATTTTGTGTAAGACATGAATCTCGGTTCCCTTCGTGGTCGCTTCGATCCATCAAATCTATCCTCTACTTTATGTTTTGCTTTATCCTTGTTTGAACCTTCCTCGGGCGGACCTCCACCTTTAATTGCATAAACTTTCACCTCCACTCTTCCCTCTCTATCAGCTTTAGCATCTTCCTATCATAGAAACCTTTCTGCTTCATGGTAAAATTCTCTGAGATTCACTGGTGGACATGTTAACGATATCTTGAAATCCAATTTATCCGCAATTCCTGACACTGCTGCCATCAAAACCATCGACGGATTCGGTCAATCCAGCTAAACTACTGCCGCATTGAAATTGGTTAAGAAATCCCCGAGTGATTCTCCTTTCCACTTCTTCATCAATGTTAAAGTCATCATACTCTTGGGTCTCGTGATGTGGACTCGAAATGGCCTCATAAACCTTTTAATAAATTCTATCCAAGTGCTAATAGAGCCGCTTTCCAATTGTTTGAACCATGGTGCAGCTATATCCGCTAGGTATAAGGGGGAGCATCGTGCCATGATTTCCTCTGATGCCCCCAATAGTTCCATGTATCTCATGTATCTCATCCGATAAACAGAGGGATCCATTTTTCCATAATATGTCTCAACCATTGGTAGCTTGAAATTCGATGGGTTCCTAGCTTGCCTGATATTAGGAGAGAAAGGAATCCTATTTACATCTTCCAGATCCCTATTTACCAATCCTCCTCTCATAGCCCCTCTGGTCATTTCCACTATCATTTTATTGTCATCTAGTGGTAGTCTTCGATCATCATCTTCAACCTGCGCCCCCCCCCCCCCCCCGAGTCCATGAGTAAATAATGAAATTTGCTCTTCTACACGAGCAAACACATTACAATCAATGCCAAACTACACAACACCACACGGTATCCTACTTGGGATCGATCCAATGTGACCAAGGGCATGCCCCAAGTATGGATCGATCGGCGCCGATCGTTCTGGAAAGATTGACCTCTATCGTTCTTCATTGGTCAGGGGCCGCTTCCGGCCGTTCCACTCCATCCTACATCCTGTTAGCTTCGTTTCCTTGGTCTTGATTTTGGTTTTCCTCAGCTCCTGTTGTTCCAGCTCCATGATCCGTATTTATAACGTTTCCTGCTACTCCATTTCCTTGGTATTGCGCTCCAACTTGTCCAATCAGTCGGAGTAGATTCTACATCATCTCCTCCTGTCTCTTTAGCATCCTCTCCTGCATAGCATCCACTATTGTTCGCATTTCATCTATGGTGATGTAGATAAATGTCTGATTGCTCCAGCTCCAGAAGAAGCCTCCTGATTCCCCCCATGATGGATCCTATACGTTAATGGTCTTCTTATTGATTGCCTAGCCATTGCTTCCTTGATCCAAGTATCCAAGCTTCACAATCCAAGATCCTAGCTTCCAAAATAATTTTGAACCCTACAAAATCAAACATAAAAACTGCAAGCAAACATAAGACCTAACAATTCAAGCTCTAACTGGTCACATCTCATCCTAAGAGTCGCACATCCTCCTATTGGATTCACAACCCTGAAGGATGTAACTAGGTATGAGGGTTCTAGGTTAAGCTTATCTACCAAACAATGAGATTTATAAGAATATGATGCACTGATATAAAATAGAACACTAATTGACATACCATGAATAAAAAATGTACCTCCCAACATAGCTTTTCCTTTTTCCTCTTCTATTTGTCTTGAGGTAGCTTCAAGTGCAAACATTTTGCCCTTTCCATCCTTAGATGGTTCCTTGCACTGATTCTTATAATATTCAATCTGATCGTAGTTGAAGCATTTCACTCCTTTCTTGTCAACAGCCTTCTTTTCTTTGCCTGTCCGACATTCGTGGGGAAAATGTCCCTTCTTATCGCACTCAAAGCAAACCAGATCAGCTTTTGCCTTTTTAGCAGCTACTCCCTTCTGAGCTCCCTTCTTGTGAAAAAATTTCTCTTATAGCTCTGCCCACCTTGAGTTTCTACTGCTTTGTTACTATTAAATAAAGTGAGCATCTCCTCATTCGTCAAAGCCATCTCAACAACTATATCATATGGATTCTTAATATGTGGTAAATTTGCTTTACCAATCTTGGGTCACAATCCACGGATGAATTTCTCATTCCTTTTGATAACCGAATCAACCATAGCATATCCGTATATAGATAATTCCTCAAATCTGGTAGTATACTCAAGCACTGTCATGTCTCCCTACATCAACTCAGCAAACTTCTTGAGCAGAGTTGACTTGGTGATCTTCGACATGAATCTTTTCTCAAATATCCTTCTGAATTCTGCCCAAGTCATAGCCTCTTTAGCTACTCCTAAAGTAGCACTGTTTCACCCGTACAGTGCTACTCCTTACAACTGTCTAGATGCCAATCTCCTTTTCTGCTCATCGTTGAGTCCCAAATCAGCAAAAATCCCCTTGAAATAAAGCAACCAATTCTCCACTTCAATTGCATCCTCAGGGTCGGTAAACGACTTCCTCAAAGCTTAGTGTTGTCTCTGTTTAGCACTGCATAATTATTGACCACCGAAGCTTCTTGATTTCTTTCTCCAACATTTCCTCCAAATTATCCCGCAATAGCTCTAGCTTGCATCTTGTTGATGAAGAACTAATACATAGCTCCCTTATCAACTCATGGTGCTCTAGCACCTACATTAGCAGCTTGTGCCCTACCTAGATTCCTTTGGGTATTTGGTCTGGCATTTCCATTAGTTGCGGTGCTTCCTCCACCAAGGCTAACTCTTCCATTCCTAGCATCCATATCTTACTGCCTTAAAATCTGCATTCGAGTCTTATTAAGATATAGAAGAATATCCTAAGAGAGATGGGAGAATAGAGATAAAGCATATACTTATATATAGCAAATACAAGTACGTTACTATAACGTTATCCTATACCCCAATCTTTTCTCTAATTTATTAGGATTATGTTTTCAAAAATCATTTTAAGTTTTCATAAATCTATGCTTCGATACCAAGTTGTAACATCCCCTACTTTGAGGTCTGAAGCTAAGCGCTACAGATGCTAAAGTCGTCTATAGCTTCCGGTGATAAAATATGAAAATGTTAATGATATCCATAATATCATAAGCACGTGAATAATGAATGAAATAAAATAAACACAGATTTCAAAAACAACATTTCTGATTACATTTGAAATCAATATTTAAGATTCAATTACATAATCCCCAAAATGATTCCTAGGTTTTGATCAAATATAATCATTACAAACTACACCAAGAGAGACATATGAAGATGCCCCTCTGGATAATCAGAATACTAGATAGATAGACATATTAGTCATAAATACATCACTGTTAAAACGAGGATTTTCTACCAATCAGAATATCATCCTTAAAAATACTATCATTAAAACCGCAAGCGCATGACGTGTAATTGTAGTACGTACGTGAGTACGGGTTTATCCGCATGGAATGAATTGAATTCTAATAATACACAATCAAATTAACCCAAAGTTTTGAAGTGGTTTTGAACTAAGAATTGAAAAATTAAACTAGTGAAAAGGTGAATAAACTATGATAAAAAAGCAATTTAGAGGCAAATCAACATCCAATCTTTCATATAAATCAACATGAAATTCACTTGTAATCTCTCATTAAAATATTAAGTAAAAATGATTGATGTGCTTATTATGAGTATGATTTATTTGTGCTATTAATTAGCACAACTTAAATCATCAAACTCTAACACACCATTTAACCCACTAAACAACATTTATGAAAATGACATGAAAACTAAAAATAAAAACCCTTTTAAGTATGATCTACTTACTATTAATTAGTAACATAGACCGTCAATTTTTTTATTCTAGTTTGACTTTCATGATCAAAATCACTTGGGAAAATGATAAAATATTTTATGTTTTTAATGGAGTTAAGAATAGCCAAATTGAGATGTCAACGTAGGCTATCAAAATTCAATAAAAAGTGACATAAACCATCATTATGCAAATTTTCCATTAAGCACAAAAGAGAGACTACAAATGAAATAAATTTGATATGTTTCTTGCGAGCTTCATTACCCCTAAATTGAAGAGGTTTAGCTACTTGTTTTTGAAAATATGTTAACATAAATTAATTTTAACATAAATATAAACAAAGAGAGGTGCTAATTAAAAGAAGAAGGAACTAACTACTTGCATAAAGGAAATCTAAACTAATTGCATGAATTAAAAGAGAGCAAAAGAGAATAAAGGGGCATAAAAGAAAGCATAAAAATGCATAAAGGTAAAAACAAGGCTTAAGAAGCCATGAAAGAAACATTTATTTATCTTAGATTTTGTGGCTATAACTTGCATGAAAGGTAAGAAGATAATTACATAGGACGTAATGGGTATTTATACTTGATTAAAACCCTATTCATATTTTAGGGGACTTCCATAGCCCTTTAGAAAGTGTAACCTTCAAGTAATCATTAAAGAATTAATTAATCCCTACTAACATGCCTTTAAGGATCCATTAACATGTGCATGTGCTTTTAATTATGGACCATATGGTAGTGGGTTTGTGGACTCCTCCATGCTGCATGAATTCATTTATTTCCATTCTTCATTCGCCTTCAACATATGTGCATGCTTTCATCCGTGAACTTTCTTCATATTTGCACTTCCTTTCAAAATAAAAATATGCAAATAAATTTTCTCAAATTAAATCATACACAAAATTACCATTTTACCCCCCAAATGAAAATGAATAAATAATGGTATAAAAACAATTTAAATTTTGGTTTAAACATGTGAAATACCCTATGCTCATTTATTTAATTAAAAGAAGATTAAATATAAAAGTAAAAATAGGCACTTTTACATGCACATCAAATACCCCCACACTTATCTTTTTATTAGTCCTCAAATAAACTAAAACTAAGATAAATCCTTTTTTATAGGAATCACGATTGCATTAAGCGTATGCAACAAGACGTTAAGCCTCTAGGTGACCCTAGTATGAGGTGTGTTGTCTCGTGAGGGTTTTTAGCGGATACTACCCACAAAACTCAAATGCAATATGTAGTTCTAATGCAACTACATGATGAAAGTTTACAAAAATATTTACAAATGAAGAATTTACTTTTAAATTAACATGAATAAGTTAAATGTAAGTTTTGGTCATTATTAAGAAATTTTAGTCCTTTTACTCATCAAAACTTCCAACAAAAATCTCTTGTTTGGCTAGTTGTTTCGGTTAATAACATAGTGCAACTATGAAATGGATCCTTTAGTTGATTATTAATGTTTTGCAAAGAGGCATTTTTATTTCTTTTGAATAACAAGTCAAATCAAATATGTGAAAATAGTGCTTGGATTTCAATTGCTTGCTCTATCTATTTTTGAAAAGTATTAAGATTATTATTATTTACACACCTAACTAAGATAAACTGAGGCCAAATATACTGATCATGTACTGCCTTTTGGGCTTACGTGAGAAGAGTACAGAGCGCGGCGAGTGTACACATTGGCATATGAACACATCACTCTAAGTGGTTATTTTAATTATATCTATTTACGTACACCTAACTCTGATAAACTGAGGCCAGATATACCGATCATGCACTGCATTTCAGGCTAACGTGATAAGGGTACAAAGCATGGCGAGTGTACACACTTGCATGTGAACACATGACTCTAGGTGTTTCTTATATTCATAAAAACCATTTCATTATTATATTTTTTATTCTTTTTTTGGTAAAGAGAGAGAGAGAGAGAGAGAGAGTTACGCAAAATCATCTTAGCACTACTTAACTTAGAAGATTGAAAATGTCATCGTCTTTACTTTAAATCAACCACTCTTTTAAACAAAGATTACAATTAGGATATACTTCATTATTATCACCCATGAAACTTCCTATATACTAGTTAAACCATCGTTACTTGTAATCAAACCTTATTTTTATTTTTGTTAAAAAAATAATTTTTCAAAAAATTTCAATTTAATAACCAAAAAACATATACTTATCCTATAGTGTTTCTTAAAAAATAAATCAAAATGATAAATGGAAAAAAAAATTGGGATTCTTTTAAAGTTTTGGAAAGAAAATGCAAAAAATAAACCATGAAAATCAAAAATGAACATGAGCCCACCCCCATACACTTAATTTTGACTGTGTCTCATGGTCACTACATGATATATTGAATGTAACGAGGAAAAATATGTACATATTTACAAGAGAAGGTTAATATTTCTTACTAGACGTGGTATGGCTCATGAAGAGTCATGAGCGCCTCCTTTCGATTACTCGCCAACTCCATGTAAGGCTTTAAATGATGAACATTGACCTTAAAAATAGAACCATCCCTAGGGTTTTCTATTTCAATGGCACTGTATGGAAAAACAGTACGCACGATGTACGGTCCTGTCAACATTGATTTTAACTTTCCAGGGAACCAATGAAGTCGAGAGTCATACAAAAGAACTTTTTGGTTTGGCAAAAATGTTTTCCTTAGGTTTGACCATAATGAAAAACTTTTGTTATTTCTTTGTAAATTTTCTTGTTTTCATGTGCATTGTTCCTAATCTCTCTAATTCATTGATTTGAAATTTTCTGTTTTTGTCAGCTTTTCCAAGATCAAAATTTATGTTCTCAATTGCCCACAATGCTTTATGTTCGAGTTCGACGGGTAGATCGATGCTTTACCATATACAAGCCTAAAAGGAGACATCCCAAGATTGGTTTTGTGCATAGTTCTACAAGCCCAAAGCGCATCTGTCAATTTTGCAACTAATCTTTCAATTCTTATTCACAGTTTTCTCCATAATTTGTTTGATTTGGCAATTTCAATCTTCAACTTGACAACAAGTTTGAGGATGATAAGGAGTGGGTAACTTGTGGGCTATCGAGTATTTCTTCATTAGAGATTCAAATGAACGATTACAGAAATAGTTCCATTGTCGTTTATTATTGTGCGAGGTGTTCCCCTCAAAAAAATGTTTTCTTTTTATGTGTTTCACAAAAAATTTATGGTCATTTTTTTACAAGGAATGGATTCAACCCATTTAGAGATGTAATCAATAGTAAGAAGAATATATAGATTTTTGAAAGAAATGAAAAATGGACCCACAAAATCAATACGCCAACCGTCAAAGATTTCGAATGTAAGAATGGGATTCAAAGGCATCTTTGTTTCATCGAGAGAATCTTCCTAACATTTGACAGCGATCGCAAATTTTACAAAACTCAAATGCATCTTTAAAATGCATAGGCCAGTAAAACCGCATTGAAGCACCTTTTCCGCAGTTTCTTCGGACTGAAGTGACCACTAGCTTAGTTATAACAAAATTAAAGAATACTTTTGATTTCGTAATCCGAGATGCAAAGTCAAATGATTTGGTCAGAAAAATATTTAAAAAGCATGGATCATCCCAATAGAAGTAATTGACTTGGGAAAGAAATTTATATTTATCTTGTTTTGACCAAAATGAAGGAATTTCCTTAGTGACTAAACAGTTCACTATATCGTTATACCATGGATCATTGGAAACAGAAAGGAGTTGTTCATTAGGAAAGTTCTCGTTGATTGGTAAAAAAGATGGTGTGTTCGGAAGATGTGACAACTTTTCAGCCATGACGTTGTCGGATCCTTTTTTATATTTGATCGTAAGGTCAAATTCTTAGAGTAGAAGGACCCAACGGATCAAAATAGACTTAGCATCCTTTTTAGCAAAAAGGTACCTAAGAGTGGAGTGGTCAGTGTAAACCATAATTTGTGAGCCTAAATAAGGTTGGAACTTTTTTAGCGCATAGAAAACTGTAGAAGCTCTTTTTCATTGGTCATGCAATTGAGTGAAGATCATTAAGAGTGATACTAGCATAGTAGATGATATGAAATTTTGGTTGATGCTTTGTCATAAGACAGCACCAACTACAAAGTTAGAAGTGTCATACATTATTTCAAAAGGAAGATCCTAATTGGGTGAGCAAATGATGGGAGCGAAAATGAGTTCGTTTTTGAGAAGTTCAAAAGTAGAAACATGGTCAGAATTAAAATTGAATGGAATGTCTTTTCCAAGATGAGTCATTAGAGGTCGAGCAATTTTACCGAAGTCCATAAAGCGTCGAGAAAAGCCAGTTTGTCCAAGAAATGAAAGAATGTCCTTAATAGATTTGGGAATGGGTAGCTTTGCAATTACATCAACTTTCGCATTATCTACTTCAATTCCTTTGTTAGAAATGATATGTCCAAGGACAATGCCATGTTTGACCACGAAATGACATTTTTTCCAATTTGATGTTAATCGTTTGTCCTTGCATCGATTAAGAACCAACTCAAGATGGTGTAAGCATTCGAAAAAAGAGTTTCCAAAGATGGAAAAATCGTCCTTAAATACTTCCAGAAAGCATTCGATCATATCGGAAAAGATACTGACCATGCATCTTTGAAAAGTAGTAGGAGTGTTGAAAGGCCAAATGACATACGTCAATACGCAAAAGTGCCAAAGGGACAAGTAAAAGTCATTTTCTCTTGATCTTCGGGAGCGATTGGAATTCGGTTATAATCGAAATAACCATCAAGAAAGCTATATGATTCAAGTCCGGCTAATCGTTTAAGCATTTGGTCAATGAAAGGAAGAGGATTGTGATCCTTACGTGTTGCAACATTTAATTTTTGGTAACCAATGAAAACATGCCAACCCGTTTGAGTACTAGTTGGAATGATTTCATTAGAGTCATTCTTGATAATGGTAAGTCTAGGCTTTTTTGGCATGACACGAAATGGGAAAACCCATGAATTATTAGAGATTATTCCATCATCGAGGAGTTTAAGAATTTTGTTTTGAACTGCATCTTTCATTTTTGGGTTAAGCCTTCATTGTGCATCCTGAATAGGCTTAGCATCGTCAAATAAATGATACGATGTTGAACAAAAGCGGGACTAATTCCCTTTATATCGGTGATCGACCATCCAAATGCTTCTTTATTTTTTGAAAAAATTGAAAGAAGGAAAACCTCTTGATCAGGAGAGAGAGTGGAAGAGATGATGATGGAAAACGTTTCGTTGTCACCTAAGTACGCGTACTTAAGGTGATCGGCAAGGGGGGTCTAACCTTGGGGGTTGTTCAATAAAAGAATTTGGTTGAAGTTCTGACTCAATAGTGTGGGGTTCAAATTGAAGTGCATTTTCAATTTCGTTAGGCTTACCTTGAAATGGTTGTTCATATTCGGTCTTGCATTTGTGGTTTAGGTCAACTGTTTCGTTATTGAAATTTTCTTTAATGGAGCTAACTTCCAGCTTTTAGTTACGTGGTTCATTTGATTGATTTTCGAGATTGAAAATGTTAAGATCCAAGTCATGTTTCCAAAAGAAATTTTCATCGAACCTTTTTGACAATTGATTAGAGCGTTTGAAGTAGTTAAGAAAGGTCGGCCTAAAATCAATGGAATTTGGCTCATAGGATATTTGCGAGTTAAGTCTCTATAATGATGAGATCGACGGGGATATGAATTGATTGATTTGATTAGTACATCCTTGATTTCTCCTACGGGTTTCTTTATTGAACGATCAACAAATTGAAGAGTTACATCCGTCTGCTTAAGTTTGCCTAAGCCGAGTTACTGGTAAACTAAATAAGGAATCAAATTGACACTTACACCCAAATCTAGTAAGCACTTGTTAACCGTTTTGTCTTCTATCGTGCATGAGATCGTTGGACATTCAGGATCTTTATATTTAATGAGGATTGATTGAGATAAAAATTCTTTAAGTCCAACGGCTAAGAAAACTTTGTTGGGTGTATGAGTGTGTCATTTTTGAGTACATAAGTCCTTGAGAAAGTTAGCGTAAGGTGGAACTTGTTGAATGATATCAAGAGGCGGGATGTTAGCTTTTACTTGTTTAAAAAATTCCAACATCTTTTCCGTTTGATCAAAATGTTTGTTAGATCATTTATTCTTGGCAAAGGATACTTATTTTTAATTGTCCTTTCATTTAACTTGCAATAGTCAATGCACATCCTTAACGACCATTTCTTTATGAGCGCCATGGACGCTCTCCAAGGCGAGCTACTTGGTCTAATAAAACTTCTTCCTTCTAGATCCACTAGCTGCACCTTTAATTCCTTCATCTCAGTTGGTATCATCCTTCTACCTGCAGGTTCAGCTCATGGGACAAGATCTATTCTAAACTCAACAGCTCTTTTCGGGGGTAGTCCCATGACTAGCTCTAAAACATCTACAAAGCTCTCTTGCTACATGAACCTAACTTAAATCATTTCCTACCTCTATAGCATTAAGTAAAGTACGAACACTCTGATCAGTATTCTCTACCGAGGATATCACTCGCTTATGACTTTCAGGATGTCTCAGTGGTATTTACCTATCCTTGCAAAATATTCTAGCATCATACTTACTCCACTAATCCTTACCCAAAATGATCCCAAAATCTACGAAATCAAGAACATACAAACTGCATGCAAAATTATGACCCAACAAATCATGTTCTAATTGGTTACATCTTAACCCTAGAGTTGCATACCCTCCTATTGGATCTGCAAACCTTAAGGAAGTAACAAGGTAGGTGGGTTTTAAACATAATTTATCAACCAAACACTAAGATATGAGTGAATATGATGCACCGGTATCAAAAAGTACTCTAACTGGAATACTCTGAATCAAAAGCGTACCTTCCATCATAGTCTTTCCTTTATCAGTTACGATAGGCCAAGCTGGCCCTATAGGAAAAACTTTTCCTCTTTCCACCCTAACTGTATCTGGACACTGATTCTTGTAATGCCCAACTTAATCACAGTTGAAGCATTTCACATTCTTCTTACTTGCAGCGTTTTTCCCATTCCCTGACCGGCATTCATTAGTAAAGTGACCATTCTTGTCACACTTATAGCAAACTACCTCAGCTTTTGACTTCTTAGTAGTGTCCTCCTTTTGGGTTAAAGAACTTCCTCATCTTCCCTTGAGAACCCTGGGTTTCCACTAACTTCTCTTTAGCAAGATCAGCAAGTAACTCCTCATGGCGAATGGCCATCTCCACCACTATATTATAAGGATCACGAACATGTGTCATGGTAATTCTAGCAAGCTCGGGCCTCAATCCTAAATGAACTTCTCATCCATTTTGATGTCAGTATCTATAATAGCATATCCATATCGAGACAGTTCTTCAAACTTAGTAGCATACTCGACTGCTGACATCTCCTTGAACTAAATCCATAAACTTCCCTATCAGCTCAGATTTAGCAAACTTAGATACAAACTTCTGCTCAAATCTCATTTTAAAATTAGCCCAATTTAACTGCTCAAATCAAAAATATTGAAATTTAAACCTAGTTTCTTCCTGAAATATTCAAAATAAATTTTAAACCCAATTACAACACATTTATCATCAAAAATTCATAGTAAAATTACCATAGTTTGGAAAATTCCAAGAATTAAAATTCATCTCCAAAACCATGTTTTACTTAACATAAAAAATTTCATGGCATTTTAAAATAAATAACCTAGGGTTTTTCCCTAAAACCGTACGAATTTCATGTACAAATAAATTGTTTAAATCAAACAATTCATAGATTAAGCATATCATAGAAATAAGATAAATACTCAAGTCCAAAATCATAAGACTATAAAACCAAAAAAGATGGAATGAATTATTATTCAACTTAGGTATGATAAGGAATTTGAGATTTGTTATTGATTAATCCTCCCTAGCTTTTGATCTTTAGCTTTATATTGATATTCCTCTTTGCCTCCTTGTTAATGGCCGGATATCTTAAGGTTTTTGCGTTTTATTTTTGATTTGAAAAAAACGAACGTAAATGGACTATCGTGAGAAATGTATAGACCTATAAAATAAAGAGGCTATTTTTACTTATATGTCCATATGTGAACTAATTATCCTTTAAACCAATTAAATCCCATTAAGTTGTTATTATTAAGCATGATCCATAGTACAATTTATTCAAATCTCAATCCTCTTATCATCATTATTCTATTTAATTTATCTAATTAAATTTCGTGAATAATGTTATCAAAATTAGGGATGTTATATATATTTTCTACTTCATACCTTAAAATTGTAAACTAATATTAAAACCAAATTTTACTTGGTTGATTTGTTTAGATTATTTCAATCAATTTTAAATTAAATTTCAATTTATTACATATATGTATATACCTAAATATAAAAGTTATGTTTCATATCCAATTATGCCAATAGGGTCAATAAGTTAAATGTTAAACATTTTATTTTCCTTTATGTCAATCATATGTATTTTCAGATTTAGAGATAACATAAAATTCCTTTGTTTTTCAATGATTTGGATGTTTGTTGTAGTTAAGTTTTAAATTCAATACAACATTAAATTGATTATTAAATTAGTGGTTGTAGAAGAAAAGTAAAGTAGAATTACACTACCTGATTATTTCCCTTTTAACTTAGATTAGATTAGATTTAATTGCAACATAAATTACCTTTCTATCTTCACTCTTCTAACTTACACTTATTTTAATTATCTACTTTATGTGAATTATTTTCATGCCTTTATATATATGTATATATAAATAGAAGTGGTAACAACGATTATATACATTATATATATAAACTATATACATATGGTACCGTCAGTATGCATATACAAACTATATATACATGTTGATATACTCAAACATAATTATATACTTGGGCATTTATATTCCTGATATGCATGTGAATGTAACATGAATGTGTAAGTATATTATAGAAATACATGCATACACACATACAAATGCACACACAATAGATAGAAATCCTAATATCTAAATGTGAATATACAGAAAAACACATGCATACATACACACATGTTTATATTAGTTCATTTATGTCGTTATACGTTTTGAATGTATATCGATGCATTCCCAATGAAACATTTAGTTTAAAACGTTAACTTATATGCTTAACAAATATATACATACATACATATATAATGGAATAAAATAAAATATGATTTTATTCAGAACTTGACTGGATCTAGTATAACCCTTTTAGACTTTATGGGACCAACATATCTAAACTAGAAAAATATTTAAATCAACCTATTTCACCTACTTCCGACTGGTCTGGTTTCCATCAACTATTTGCAACTACAATCACATAACAATTTATATAAGGATTTCTTATTGTTAACAAGAAAACTTGTCAACACTCCAAAGTTGATTTAATAGGAAAAGTTAATCCTATTCGGTCTCTTTTGATTTATTAGAGTGTGTTAGGATGTGAATTCCTTCCTTATATTATCTTTTGAATCAGTCCTTATTGGGAACTTCCTTTTTATTGACCTTTCAACTTGATAGAAAGGTTTGAGTAGTTTTCCAAGCTGAATAAAGTAGTTTGGTTATCCCTTTGAAACAGCCCAATCGAAGCGGTTGCAGAAACCTAAAGGATGGCTCTAAGGTTCGAGGTATGATTTTTTTCTAAATGGTTTCGAACTTGTCGAAAGCTGGAATCTTAAGTGATGTGGGTTTAGACCTGGAATTAAAAGTAAAACTGGCTTTAGTTAAGTTTTTAATCCACTAGAAGACGGAGGTACAGTGAAAAGTGGTCTAGAGTAAATAATAAAGATTGCTTGAAAATGTAGGGGTTTTGACAAATTTGGAAGAGGACTTTCGATGTGGTCAAAACCTAAAAAACATGGTTAGATCTAATAAAAGCTTTTGAATTAACTAAGTAATTAAGAATGCTGAGATCTTCCCTTTATTAATTCAATGTAACCTTTACTCGAGACAATTTTCTCCAAATTGATTTACAAATTAGGTTTACAACTTTTAGAATTAAGAAAGTACAAGTATAGGATGAATGAGTTCGGATCCCAAAACCAGACCGATTGGGTCTTATTTATGGACGCGGGTCAGCACCTTTCGAACTAATGCTTTAGACCTGGTCGAAAGGTGGCTTCATAATTATCTTTAGAACGATTTTGATTACTTTAACACTTGCGTGTCCCTCTGCAATGCTTTCGAATGGGCTTGAATTCTTCTATCTTTGTCAAAAGGGATGGTTGCCCTTTCTTCTTTAGGTTTCTTTGCAGGAGCTTTCGACTCTATCGATAGGCTGCCTCCATGGGTTTTGAAGATGTTGAAATGCTGACGGTTTCGATGCTACTAATAGCTTCCAAATATTTTCTTGTGACTTAAAACCTTCCCTGGATTAATGGCTTCGACCGGTTCGAAAGGCTTGGCCTTCGAAAGGGTTGTTCTAACCAAGGCATGCTTTCGAGTGGTTTGAATAAAGGTGAAACCTTTGGTTTCAAAAGGTTTGGCGTGCAAATGAAGAGTTGTCATTCCTTATCTCCGAAAGGTGTTACTTTAACTCATTCAAAAGGTCTTCATGTATGTGGAAACACCTGCTTCAAAAGGTGGTCACTAAAGAAGAAGGGTGCTTTTGACCCCTTGGAAAAGTTGTGACACTTCTGGACTTTGGCTGTAGCATCCCTTCGACTCCCTTGAAAGGTCTTGCTGTAACTTGTTTCTCTTGTTCTTCTTTGTCTTTTAGCCAATGAGATTTAGACAAGGTCGAAACGATATTTGGTAGTAACACTTATTAATATGCTTTAAGTAATTACTTGACTAAAAATATCACAATATGAAAGTATATAACAAAAATCAAGTACTTTATTACAAACAAGACTGATTACAAAGTAGGATATATGTAACAAACAACATAATTGCCCTTAGGGCATATATTAATTCTCCAATCTCTCATTTGCAATTGGGGTCAATTACATAATCTCAACCCCATTCCTACTATCATTTCACAACCGATTGAGCTAGTCCTTTAGTGATCTACAATATTGTTTTGCTACCTTCTCTGTAGGCCAACATGTCTCTGTCATTGACAAACTGTCTTTATTATGTGGAACTTTTGGAGCATGTGTCCTGACATCTTGTGAACCCTGGTTTCTTTGGTGATCTGTATCATGACATTATTTTTATAAAACAATGTCATAGAGTTTTCAATAATTGGAATCGTCCTAGCTTATTTATAAATTTTTGCATTTATGTATATTGTTTTTATTGTGGTGCTATTCAAAGCATGAACTTATCCTTTGATTGAATCAATCATCACCTCTTGTTTGGAAAATTTCCAACTCAAAGCCCTCAACTATGGTTAAATATGAATTAAGAATTGACATACTATATTCTATATCGCTTATGAAATTTGTGTCTGAATATACCTTCATAATGAGTTTGATGTTCCCATAAACAATTCTCTTACGTTAATAAATGCTTAAGAGTGATCATAACTATCATTTAGTGATCTTAACTCGATTTTGATACTCGATTAATGCATTTTTAATATAAGCGAATAGCACTATTATAGATATCATAACATATAAGATAATTCCTATTGTTGATGCATTTGAATCCATCTCATATATGCTCCACATTAAACATTTTAATTTGATGCCTATGTATATTGTTCTGGACAATCCCAACATCCTAACTTATTATTTAGAAATATTTCAGTACCTCTTAATATGCTTTCTTATAGACGACCCTTTTTCTAAATTTGAACAATAATTAAACAATTTGATTTCTTTATCAAAATATTTGCTCAATTTTGATGCTTGTCGAATAATACTGTTGGATCAATTCTTAGATTTATCCAACACTTACAAACTCAGTAATCACTCCAACCACGTCGTAGACAGTCTATTTTAGATCATTATTCATAATTTCTATTTTAACAAAGATGTACAGTAGTTCAAAGTCATATTAGATGATAATTTTTCAAGGAGAATTTAAATTAACTCAAGCATGTTGACTGACAAGTCTACTACGCTAAATTCAAAAACTAAAATTTACATGGTTAGTCTCACTAATGTTGCTTATCATGTTCCAACTGCATCGGTCTTCCTAAGTCACACCAACGTATGATGGATTATATCCTTGCAGATACAACTATCAAAATCATACTTTGAAAATGTACTTGGGATACATTTCAGATTTAAAGTGTCGAGCCACACGACCACTATTGTAAGACTTCTAGGCCTATGCCTAGGCCCTACCTAGGCAATTATCGAGGCTTATTGCCTAATAACTTGCCTAAACCCACCTAAACATGGTGTATTGTCTCATGTAAGAATCTAAACATGTTTTAGGCACTATTTAGGAGTTATTTAAAATTAGGTGCCATATATAAGCATCAGTCTGCTTGTTTTAGACGATCTTGTCTCCTTGGCTACCCTGAGGCACATCCAAAACCATAAAATTTCGATTTAAATCAGTCGACACTAAATAAAGCACTAAAATTTTATCCAAAATTCCAAGTTTTCGAAAAGTCCCTGCTTTAGTTAATCCTCGATTAATCCTTTCCTAAAAGGTTAATACCTAATCCAAATTTATTTCCTAGTGATTATTACAAACTTGCATGCGATAGAATCTACACTCTTTATGACTTATCAAAAATTAAGAAAATTGTTTTACTAACAATTCCTTATCTTGACATTCATAAAAAACTCACAGTTTTTTTCTAACGTATGAGATATTATTAGACATTCTAATGGTTTGTGTCCCTGTAGGCTTAGTTAATTTTATTTCATCTTATGTAATTACTTTCCATGTTAGAGTTTTGGATCATACTCAAGTCCATTGTATTTCCACTAAATCGTATTGTTAGTCATTCCAGAACTCCTTTGGGGTAGTGCACACAAGATCACTCATGACCAAATCTAACGTGAATCCTCTCGACTCGCGCTCATTTTATGTCTTGAAACATCGTATGTTTGTTAGTGCGATAGAATAGCATTCAAAAACATTTTATGAACTGCATTTATACTTACATAAAATTGATTCAATTTTGAGTTTATGAAACTTATGTTCATAACATAAATTAGAAATCCACACATCTTAAAGTATTTAACATTAGGATTTTATTCATCTCATATCCTATATGACCTTATAAACTAGGATTTAGATGAAACTAAATTTAACATATGTACTTACTCCTAAGTACACATCCTTATATAAATATGTTAACTCAACCTCACTTATCATCAGTTGTTCTTTGTCTAACAATATCGATAACTCCTTATCAATACATCATTATATAGCATACAAAGGAGCGACTTTGAGATTGAAACCTTTTTAGGTACTTTTTGAACTCATTCCAATATAAACTTACCTATTCGATCAAATCGAATTATTTTATTTCCTTTGCATGTTATATTTTCTACCTCTGTTTTACATCCTATGAACTTGTCATAGATATACTATCAAATACACATGTTCATATCTTTGATAATCCATCGAAGAATTTAACAAAGTAAGTTAATATCTATTTTGGTTTCATCGGACCTTGAACTGAATAAATCTATATATTTCAATTTGAAGTGTTCATTAACTCTTTTGTAACTCCCACTGAATGAGTGCTTTTCCTTTTATCTTTTGAGGTATAGTTATAAGTATCATATGATTCATAATCAGATGATTAAAAAATTATTTCTCAAAAATATGCCTTAGTCCATAATACCAAAATAATTGTAGAAAGGTTTTGATACTCTCGTATTTTCAATTCCTAATGCATCATTGTGGTGTAGAAACAAATAACAATACTATAATAAAATTATATTATAAAGAATATCATAATATTCATATTAAAGCAAAACTTTTTCTTTTTTCAAGAAATACTGAAAATCCTTATTATTTCATAAATAATACTAGATTTATATATGAAAGCAATTTTTCCTAATTTGATGCATCCATTGATAAGTGTCATATGGTATGCTACCACTATTTCAATCATTACTATAATAGCATATGAAATAATGTAAAGCTCCATACTGGCACTTATTATGAGCTATTTATTTCATCTATTGTAACTGATGTACAGTCGAGTATAAATCAAATATCTTGAACTCAAAGAATTACTCTTATAGAGAACACTTTTTATAAAAATGCATTAGGAAGACAAATTTGATTTCTTAATATACTAGTATTTTATACAAACCTTGTTGCTGATGTTTATTCATGAATCAGAAATGACCATTCACTTACTACATCCCAACTGTGCCTATGTTACATCCACCCTTGGACATTCACTTTCCTTTCTAAATGGTTGAACCTAGAAGGGAACTCTTACTATAAGATTGCATCGAATTCTATACAAAAGTGCATTCGTACATCCTTAACATTTTTCAATATATTGAATAGATTGCACTCAAATAAATCAATCTAAACTAACATTTCATTGGTCGAACTCCTCGGTAGATCTTTAGCCTTGGTCGAGTGTTGTTTTCAACACAATAAGTGTTACGATCCGCCTCCTCGACCCTCGGAAATTGATACTAATATATCCTCGGTACTCATGTACCACAAAGCCAAGTGCCGAAGAGGAAAATTACCATAGGGTAAAAGTAAATAAAGACAAAATGGAATCTTACATGAATGGAATAACATAAATTATTTCTATATATATACACTCATATTATAGTGGAAATTTTAAATACATATATCAAAGTCAATCTTATAAATCAGGCTAGACAGATATAAATCTCTATCCTCATTAATGCTGAATTTATCAGTAAACTTAGCAGTGGAAATGGAAATGGAAATGGAGAACTATCTACAAGAACATCTTCAGCTCCAGACTTTAAGCTCCATAACAATGATCCAAGTTAAACCAGACTACTTAGCTGCCCAAAAAATAGGGTACCTAAAGTTTAAGTGAAAAGAAAATAAACTCTAAGTCAGTCATGGGACTGGTGTGTGAAACTCAAAATACAGATATTCCTCATAAGACCACGCCACACATAAACACGGAATAGGTTTTTACCTTATGTGTCATGACCCGAACTCGATGTTCGACAAACAACATCAAATTTGTATCGCGGGAGCTTGCAACACCCATTAGATGATAAATAGCATAGAGGAATAAAAGATGATATCACTGATACAACATGAATACAATATCCAATACATCAATTTGATACAATGATAATCATCTATATCAGAGAATATACAATACAGAATACAGCGGAACACGATACAATATAAGTCTTCACAGAATCCAATACTGCAATTCTGATCCAAAAGCTCAAAAGACAAAGCTCCAAAACTCCTAGCTCGATCCACCATCAAAGTTGCACCAAGATAAGCAAGGTCAGTCATCCAAGGACTGAACTAGCTCCAGATAAACTATAAACCTGACTATCTGAAAAAAAACAAACTCTAGACTGCCCGTGTGGAAAATTGTGGGCACCTAGAGTTTAGAAACAGAACAATAAACTCCGAGTCAGTCATGGGACTGGTGTGAGCAAACTAAAACATTTGGTCTTTTAAATAATCAAAAAAAATTTAAAATTTAAAATCCGCAATGCTTTTTTTGAAAATGAAACTACCGTAAAGCCTCCCGCCACACACATCATGCAAACGCAGAATTGGAGGAGATTTCTCCTTATGATGGTCAAACATGCTTGATACACGAAAACCATTTTTTTTGATATTATTATTAGTGCATAGTGGAAAACATTTCGAAAGTATAATATCAATTTTAGCCAGCATAGACATTTCAAACTATGCCTACTATAGCTACCATCCAAATAGCGGGGCGCCACCATAAGTAGATGGCAGGTTATACAACTAAAATCGTACAAGGCTCGTATTGGATGATTGGATTTTCCAACAAATGTTCAGGCCAAGGAACTTCCTATTGTCACATGGGAACGCCTCTGGCGGGACGCCTCGAGAACCTACCCGGATCTTTGCCAAAACAAGGCCGGTTTCCTCCCTGCCCGGGAGTAATACCTACAGATATGCCACCCCCCGTCCTTTAGGACCTTTGTCTGAGAGCTCTCAACACCAACAACATCACACGGTAATAAATATACTACAGTGCCCACATGAGTAAGCATCTGGGCTCCATACCATGATACTACCCTTTTCCAGAAGGAATGGTCACACCCTAGGGGAGCTACCCCTAAAACCTTGCCGCATCTTTCCTGTTTTGACCATTATCGGTTTGTGAGGCTCGATGAGGTTTCGTCCACAAAGCTACGCTTTACACAAAGCCATGCTTTGATCACAAATGATCAACCAATGATCATCAACACACGGCAGCACTTAGCATGCCACACTACCAAATTGGGAGTATATCGCTGATAACCTTCAACTACATAATCTCTGAGCTCGTACGTCTCAGAGAAGGGTGTTAAGCTAAGAGAATAAATTCTCCGCCACCAAAAGATATGTATTTGTATTTGAAAGAAATCTGCTTTATATCTCAAAGTGTAGTGTCAGAAATACAACCATAAAGTCTGTCCCGGGTTCGAACAGAATCGAAGGCACTTCCGAAGAAGCCCTTGCAATCCGGGTATTCACAATCCGATCGGACTTCCCATCACTTAGGAAATCTCTATACTGTAGCTACTCAGTGCAGAGACAATCGATAGGCCATCCTATCGTTTTCACAAACACCCGGTCTTCACCACCAGTCTTCGAATGCTATCCATAACGACGTATCATTATTCGGAATGGGTTATATGACACAAGGTTCTCTCCCGGCTAAACCAAATAATGAGCGTAATATTTAAAAACATATGGATATGGGATTACAATTAAGTCACAACTTAATAGTTCAAAACTTTCTTTCAAATGGTTTAAATTACAATTTCAAATCTTTTAAAGGAAAAGATTCACTTCACAAAGTTCACCCAGTTTTACAAAGATCCATTCGCGGATTTCAAAACAATTTCCGTTTCAATCGGATTAACTCATTAAATCTTTAAATCAAGATTTAGCTTATAGATTTTAAAACTCGTTTCCAAAGATTCACTCCTAATTTGGAAAACTATTTCAATTCAAACTTGAAATTCCTTTAATACAAATTGGAATTCATTTCTCATATGAAAACTTTTATTTGGAAACAAACTGTTTTCATTTCGAAAAAATTCGATTTTATTTATACAAGTTAACATCTTTGGGTTAATTTAAATTCCTAAAACAACACTTTAAAAATGGTCTAAAACCCATATAAGCTTGTATAACCTTTTTAAATCATAAATACCGAATATAGAATTCAATCTCAGATATTGAATACCAATTTAAATCAAATTATTCAAATTTCAATCTTTATTAAGTTATTCAAAATAACTTCCATTTTCAGAATCCCTTTTCAAAAGCTTTTCATACTTAACTCAATCCATTCCCAAAACTATTTGAATTTAAATTCGAATTCAAAATTATTTTAAAAATCTGTGACTTAACCGATTTCCACGTGCAATCCATATTTGTGTGTATATAGTGTAGTCCAGGGGTTTTACACAATAGTGCACAACATCAATCATCACAGATTCAATCATATCAATCTCGATAAGCGATATAATCCATAACGCTTATCTTCATTCACAGATTCACAGATAAAGTAAATTTATCAATTACAAAGATTCATCATTACACTTCGATGTGGGTTTCGGATAACCAACTGGAATCCGACTCCCTGTCGCATCGAAATTCAAATGCCGTTTTACGGGCAAAAGGGTTTTCACACACATATATATAGAAACAAATAACAAATCACAATTCAGCCTAAGGCAATTCACATCACATAGCATCACAATCACAAACAGAAATATCAATTCAATACACAACATTTGATTATTAATCAATCATCTTCAATTTAAGGCGCAAGTGATTAACATAATTAACCATATAACTATTTTTATTGATTTATTTAAATCAATGATTAACTATTCTTAATGGTAAATTAATTAAATTTTATTAATTATTCCTTAATCAATTATCTTCATTAACTAATCCTTAATTGTAATTAATTAAATCTTAGTTACTTTTATTAATTAATTTTTTTCTTAATTAATTGATTATTCCGTAATTAATCTCATTACTTAAATCAACCTTTAAGTTAATTACATAATAAATTTTCCCTTAATCACCCTTAAGTAATTAGGAATTTATCCACCTTTAATTATTAATAAATTTACCTTTAATTAATTACTTAAGTAAATTATCCTTTAATTGTTAAGTAATTATCTCTTAATTACTTATTTTAATTGATGAACCTTAAATTAAATTAAGGCAATTAACCTTTAAGTAATCATATTAAGTAATGATCCTCTATGAATCGAAACTAAATTATATATCTTAATTATCTTTTAAAACTTTTATTACTTAAACCTTTATAATAAATCCCCATTTTCAAATAAAACGACTTAAGTTCCTTAAGTTAATTTAAAATTTGAAAGCATTTCATTTTAACTTCTAAAACATAGTTAATGTGTTTTGAAAACTTGATTAAATTTACATATGCTTTTTAAACTTTGTTAAAAATAGTTCAAAACTTGCTATTCCAAATTTACCCGAGGCTCTCTTCGAGTCAGGCTTCAAAACCCCCGATACTTTCCCGAGTAAATTTTTTATCTGAAAACTTTATCTTGGGTTTAAATTTCAAAACGTTGTAAAACCCACTCGAGTCCCCTGAAAAAAACTCGAGCCAAATCCCATTCTTCTCGAGACAAACCCGAGGCCGTCATTCTTCTTCTCCCTTCTCCAATTCCTGTAACCAACAGGCACAAGCAACACACGTATCCGTGCACCGATGATCATCACACCTCCGATCATCACCGAGGTTGCCATCAAGTCGACTACGATCTCCTCGTCCCAAACAGCAACCCAGAACACCGTTTCCTTTTTCGAATTCAAATTCGAGCAAACCCATTCTTCCTGGAACCAACAGCTTCGACCAAAAATGTCTCGCCGACGACAACAAGTTCACCAGAAAATTCGAGGCTCCGACTAACCACTCGACAACATCCCCTCTATCATCTCCTAGAGCCATGTTGCACTCGGTGCCACGATGACGTCGCGACGATCTTATTTTCTTCCTCGACCAAAACGAACCTTAAACCCTAAAATGCTCTCGTCCCCTCGATTCTTGCAACAAATAATTTTTGTTTCATTTTTCCTGAAATCATTGATGGACGTACTTGCTTCATGCCAAGTTTTACCATTCGAAAATTCTTCGGCTACCAGAATTTGATCAAAATGTATTTCCCGATCAACTACGAATTGCTAGCAAAATACTTAACTAAAAAGTCCCTTTTTGTTTTAAAAATCTCACTTTTGTATGTAGATTCAAGCCATGTAGTTGAATTAGCAATTTAAAATACTTGAATTAAACATAAGATTATTAGTTGCCCTGGAAATCAACTTTCCAGTTGATATACTTCATTAACAGGTTGAAACAAGTTTTAAAAACTTGATTTATGTTCAGACAAACTTACTTTGTTTTAAAACGTAATCCTATAAATGATAAGAGATTTTGAATTTTTTTTCTTTATCTACTTAAATCTGTAACTAAAAAAAAACTATATATTCAAAACATTACAGAATACCCATGAACACAGAACTATATAAAAAAATACATATGAAAATATATTATTATCAAGGAATCATACACACAGATTTAATTAGATTTAAGTCTTTTTAGAATTATGTTCACTCGCCAGGAAACAAGATTGAACAGAGAGAATTTTTTTTTTGTTTGAAGGCTGTAATGTTTGATCTGCCTTTAACCCTGTTCTTCTTTCTTTTGAGTTGAATGATGTTTCCTACTTTCTGTTTTTTTTCTCTGGTTTGCTTAATATCTTTACTGAACGAACTAGCATATAATGCATACATATATATAAAAAAAGGCAGTTTGTATATAAGTAGATATTATCTGGTTAGGCCTCATTTGGTTTGAACAGTTTTTTTTCTTTGGTTTGACTAAAGATATTTTTTTATAAACTGAAATGAAGTTTACATTTTGGCTGAGATGATATCAATTTGTTCTTGAGAAGAATGTTATTAAATGCATGTCCCCATTTTTGTTTACATATGAATTCATTTGAATTGTATATATGCAGTTTTTTTGTAGATTTCTTTTTGTTTGCTTTGTACATAGATTTTTTTTTCTCTTATCTTCTTTTGCAAGCCTTTATTTTTGTTTACATACAAATCCATTTAATTTTGTATATGCAGTTTTGTTTCTTCCTTGTTTACTGAAATGACTTTTAAACTTGCTTGCCTAATTCACATACCATATACAGTACTTCATTTGTTATTATTTTGTAGTTTGATTTTTATGTTGCCATATGACTATATACTTTTATCATTAACATATATGCTTGAATTTCATTTCTATTTATGGTTTAACTATCAAACATTACATTTATGACATATATTTTGTTTTATATTTTTTTTATAACCTTTTTAAAGACAATGAGTTAAAACACCATTTATACATTTAATAAATAATTATACACACTATTTTTCCAAGTATAATATTTAAGTCTAATTCATTTTGAATTCCCAAATCAAAATTTTTATTTATAATCCTATTCAATTGAAAGTATTCATTTTGAGTTTCGAATCCAAATTTTTTAAAATAAATAAGTATATACATCTTATTAAATTTGAAAAAAATCAAATAAATCTACGATTTAAACCAAAAATTATATTTAATTACAAATTCAAACTCGTCTTTAAACTGGGTTCGTTACATTATGACAACTTAAACATTTGCTATGCAATATCTAGGAATATTATTTTTAATGACATTCTTTCGAAAACACTTATAAAGTAAACCTACATAATCATAGCAGAAATTGTTACATTGGTTAAATTCTAGCATAATAGGCTCTACAATCAAGTCCAAAGGCACTTATTAGAGAATGGATTCCATACAGTGGCATAACTACCCTCCATGGAGTACATCTTTGGAGGAATGTACCGAGGATCAACGCAATTGAAACCTGTGCACCTGGTAAGACCGACCTATCCAGGGACCCATCTGGTGGTGGATAAAACCGAATAACATAATCTCGGACGTTCCCAACCTATCCAAGAGTTCTCATAGAATACGCAACATACCCTATATGTAGAAGGTAATCTAGAAAGGTGATGGCCAGACCCTAATGGCTGTGAACCATATAGCCTTATGGGATGCCTTGTTTAAGCTATTTTTTGTGATGAGGCCCGAGGTAACTATTACCTTTTACATAGCACATTCAACTTTGAATGCCAAATTTCCAATTCCATCACACACTATTGATTTCCGCAAATGTACAACCACTGAACTCATACGTCTCCAAGAAGGGAGTTAAGTATAAGAGAGTTACTTCCCACATCACCAAACAAATGTAAGTTTGTAAAAATCAATGTTTGTGTATTTCAGAAATGCAATGTCAGACATTCGTCCATACAAATTGTTTAGGAATAGTATAAATCAAAGAAACTCTCTTACTGCATCTAGTTGGGAATCACCATTAGGATAAGTAGTAGGCAGTCCTTCCATCGAAGATTAAATGAAGATGCTACTACCATATATATGAATTCGTGTGTGTATGTGTGGGAAACTACCCTCTAGGGTCAGTGACAAGCAGCCCTACATTTCATCTTCTAATTTATTATTATTCCATGTCTTTACCTTCGAAAGAAAAAATTTGTTCAAAGTGGTTTTCAGATATGAAACGCCTAAATTCAATCATAGTTCCTTCGAACCAATCATCGATGAAAGATGTTAAGTTTGAGGGTGACTTCATTTCATTTATTAATATCTTTTATCAAATAAATTACCTCTTTTGGAGATATGAATCTTTAAATCATATTATTTTCAGTATATATTAATTAAACTATTCTTTAACTTTGGAAATAAGAAATCAAAATCATTTCTCATAAATCACATTGCTAAACCTTATTGAGTAAAAATGATCGACAGAAATTGTACTAATTCTACTCAATATCAATTTCTGTATTCAACCTTTACTATCCATCAGATAACGGGGAAACCACCTTTTAAATTCATAAGGATAGTATAGATTCCCGCCTCAGAATTTAATACCAAGTACAAGAAGATTATTTCTACACAATCCAAGTTGTATTAAATTTGTAAATTTGAACCTTTTATACTTGCCTTTTTTCCAACATTTCGACCTTATCTATTACTCGTCTAGGAAAGAGGCTAGGTGAGCCAGTGCATTGGTTGATCCTGAACATTTCCTGAGTTTAAGCATCTCACATCCATATCTCACAAATAGAAAAATCTAGTCCGCTCATCATCTTTTAGAGCCAAGATTAAATCATTTAATTATAATAGCTTTTCTTTAAATTATTTATTTAAACTCTTTAAAATAAGTTGTAAAACCTCCACATTATCTTTAAAATACTTAATTATTTATTTGAAATCATGTATAAAAGATTTAGAAATAATACTTAAGTTTAAAGTCATATTTCAAAAGTTATTAAAAGTGTTGCAAAAAGTGTTACGAATAGTGTTTTAAGGCTTATTTGATCAAAACAATTTTTCTATCATTTGAACATTCATTTTTCTAACTCAAATATCTTTTAAAATATTTTAATATATTTGTAGAATTTATTACCTATTTTTTAAAAATTAAAAATATCAATTTTAAAGAATTTATCACTTTGTTTCCGAACTGCCAGTGCGCGACTATTTTGAAAACTTTATTTGCTCATATTTTGACAACTAAATGAAATCTTAAACATTTTATTTTGTTTGAAAACTATGATTATAAGAGTTTGGAAAATTCTTATTTCAAAGAAATCCGACTCCAAATCCCTCATATAAAAGGATTTAAACTTTTACGATGCGAAATCACGAACTACCATTGTGCGATGTACCTATTTTAACTCAATTTTTGTATCCTTTCCAAACTTTGTCAAAACACTTTTATATGTATACAAAACATTTCTAAATCATTTTAAACCATTTTAAATAGGTTTAACAATCTCATATATATATATAATTTCGTTCATCAAAGGAATGTAATTTCCTTTGTGATATTTGAAGTGTATTAAACGTGAAATGTTTACACATTCAAACAACATATTTTCATATCCAAACATGGTTCACAATCATCACAACCAAGCATAGTCAAACATATATATCATCCAAAATATCTTAATATAAATATAATTTCTCACCTTCATTGATTTCTAACTTTACAAAAATTAACTATAGCTTCGCTGTGATCAAATCAAAGCCTATGGAACCGAGCGTTGGACCTTTGGATAGCCACGACCTAAGCTTGCAAGTGGAGAAAGGCTTAGCCTTTGGTGGTATGAGGTGTGGTCGTGGGTTTAGAGTGGAGGAAGGAATGATTTGAGCTTCTTTTGAAATGGATTTCTCACGTATATATACTTATATAAATTTATTTATTTTTTTCTAATTTTTCTTCATAACTTTTCTAAATAGAGATGCCATTGAAGTGTAGTACATAGAGGTTAAGAAGCTTAGAAATTTATAAACAACTGAAGTGAAGATGAAGGGTCATATTTATAGGAAAAGAAGTGGATAAAAATATCATAATATTTATGTACACAAACATCATCATTTTACACCACCACACCCTCCTCTTCCATCACCATGCATGGCCGAACACTTCCGCCTCTATGTGACTCCATGCATGTGAGTTGATGTGTGTAAGAGTAAAGTTTGCTTTTTAAGTGTGAAAATATCTTAGATATTTTTGTAATATTATATAGTATATGTATATTTGTATGTAAATATATGTTCATGTATATATTAGTGTGTGCATATGTATGTTATATATGTGCAGAAGACATACAAGCAACGTTGCAACAACTATGAACATTCCATTCATTAAACCGTTGAAAATTAGAAATCCAATTCTTAGTCACATTCTCACTTATAGACTAATTTAAATATAAATGTAAACAAAATTTGAAAAATAATTTCTTATCATTTTTAACTAATTAAAACGATCGCACTTTAAATACAAAACCATATAAATTAATATTAAATAATTGTTTGCAAAAAGTGTTATTATACCGATAAAACGATACCAATTTTCCTTATAATTTAAAATCAAATATATATCTTTATAAAACTATTATAAATGATCTATTATAACTTATAACTAATTAAAATGAATTATTATCCTTTAAAACAACTATTTGAATAATTATAATAATTATTAAATCATTGAATCTTAACTTAAATTCATAAATTTATTATTAAATATGATGCCATTATTAACGATGTCATATATACATTTCATTTCCAGCAATAAAATAAAAAATTTATTTCATGTGCATTTTTAAATGGATAAATAAATGTATGTATCCAACTCCGTGCACGACTTTTGATAATTATAGAGCTGTTTATTGATAAAGTGATTTTCAACCATTCTATCATATTCCTTCAAAGTTTATGTTTTTAATAAATACTTATTCAAGAAAATATTGCTACCATTATAGTTCAAAATATCACAATCTATGTTTTTGAAAAGCTTATATTTGAATATTTAAAAATAAATATAATTATCAAATTGATAAATTTTTGTGTCGTAATATTCTTCACCCTTAAAAGAATGTCGTCCTCGAAATTACAACGCGAAACCCAAAGGTGTTTGCCCAAAATATTTATTTCTAAGCTTACGCCTATATAATGTAAATAGATCATCTGTATGCAATATTTGATTCAATCTACTATGAATCCATAATTTTATTTCTGAACTAGTATTGATCCCCCGACCCTAGTGCGGACTATGATTAGGCTTTCCGATCAGAATTTTAGTTTTCCTTGCATAGCTCTCAAATATGATAGAAAACTCAGGTACCAATGACAAACCTTCATCAATGTTCATCATCAAGAATCGAGTAACAAATTCTTTTTAGACTGGTGTAAACAACTCAAAGTTCTGCATTCGAATCTTAGATCATAATCTACTTGCAACATACATACTTATTAATATTCAAAAATGTTTATAAAAACGTTCTATAAAAATTTCATCTTTTATTTTAACACATTGATAATCATTTCAAAATATTTTTCCTAAAATATTTCGATCTTTTTTTCAAAAGAAATCAATTATCCTTTACTTGGAATATACTATTGTAATTTTATTTCAAACTTCTTTTTGTAATTTCTTTGTTAATACATCCCATTTAAATTTTCAAATTTTATTTTGTAACTTTTTAGCTTACGAATAAAATTATCCTTTTAAGCTTTGTTTGCTTTATCAAGAATTCTTATAAATTTTCTTAAGTGACTTGTATAATTGTAACCGAATGAAGTCTAACTGAAAGATCATAGTTATGTTATACAACTTTATATCTTACATCTATCCATTCTAACACACTTGTGTCATTCTTAAGTTATCCCAATCCTACTTGGGTACATAATAGAAGTTCATAATACTAATTCAAATACATGGCTAACTACACCATCACCTTATCATAAGACTTACTTATAACTTAACACTTGATATTAGATAGATATAACTAGTCTTCAACCACAATCTCAATCATCATTCTGAATCTATTACTGATTGTGCACTCCAATATTCTAAAAATCCAATGAAACTTCCCCATCATTCTCATCCTCACTCTCCTATTCGTCATCAGCTTTATTTCTATCTTTATTTTCCACACATGATAGGCAAGGCCAATTCGACAGAACAAGTCCAAATACGATTGGTACTTCCTGCAACATTTCCCCTTCCTCTAATTCCTCCAATCCTTGCATTTCCATATCCCTGGGATTCTCGAATTCCTCTATGGCTTCTTCCTTATCTTCCACTTCATCATCTTCCATATTATCCTAGTAAATTGATGAATTTGATAAACCCTCACTCCAAATAACATGATCCCATACGTATCCCATATAATATTGCCACCCACACCTATGGTTCAATCCATTTCATATTGTACTATTGGGTCTCCTCTGGCTCAGACTCTACCTCCATGGGTTCTTCTTCTGGCTGAACTGGCAGGGTCAATGATCCCTCTTTCTTCTAAGGTTAGAGTGGTCTCAACGTTACTAGATATTATGACTAGATCTGGAGTAGGGGAAATATAAGCATTCCCGCTATTGGGTTACCATCTTTGTCTCTATGAGTATACGGATCATATTCTTCTTTTATGGGTTCTTTCTTATCACTTGAAAGAATGATTAGATCAACTTTCTCACCCCAATTTTCTATTGAGGTCTCCCCTTTTGAATACTTCCCTCCTCATGGAATCTAAAGACATAAATAGAAATACTTAGAAGCAGATGCTAAGTATTTATCCTAACTTAACAAGTATACTGCTTTTCAAACTAAGGTTTGATCAGTACTTAGGAACAAATTGAGATCTTTAGCAAAATGTTTTATCTCTTTTCAAAAATCCTTTTGCTTTTTTTAAAATGTTTTCCAAACATTTTTATCAACTTTCAAAATCCTTTCTAAGAAAAAAAATCCTATTGGATAAAAATTCTCGTTATCCAAATCTTAGGTTTTCCTCCCTATTCATAATCCTCTCAATATCATTATTAAACAGCATATAGTCAAATTGTGAAATTCTAATCACAAAATGTTTATTCTTGATTTAACTAACATGTTTTTAAAACAATTATCCAACTTATGACTTTAATATCATAAATAATTATATTTTCCAAATTATATTCTTTATATTTAAAATATGACCTCAGGTAAAATTATTTCGTTTACCGTATTTTCAAAACAAAGCTTTCTTATATAGCATTAATAAATACATGTTGTTTTATAATATTCTCGACTCATTCTAGGGAACTACTTACCCTATCTCTAATGAGTGTCTTACTCTAGAGTATTACTAACCTACCTCTGGATAGA
The DNA here is from genome assembly GCA_030765085.1 of Allium cepa. NCBI lineage: Eukaryota > Viridiplantae > Streptophyta > Magnoliopsida > Asparagales > Amaryllidaceae > Allium > Allium cepa. The sequence goes on along the minus strand of CM060946.1, from coordinate 90,679,089 downwards.
GTTCACCCCTATTAGGGTTTTCGCTCAACCCAAGCTCTGATACCAAATGTGATGACCTGCCTCATCGACCCTTGAAAATAGACAAAAGTACATTCTCGGTATTCACGTGTTTCAAATCCATATGATGGAGAGGCAGATTATCATAGGGTAAAAGAAAGTAAAAATGGTACAAAATCTTACACGAATGGAATGACATATGTTGTTTCAATATATATGTATATGTATATATGTATGTATATGTATGTATGTATATCGGAAATTTTAAATACATTTATCAGAGCCTATCTTATAAATCAGTCTGGATAGTTATAAATCTCTATCCTTATAAATGTTGAATATGATCAGTAAACTAATGCAGCAAAAATGGAAATGGAGAACTATCTATAGAAACATCTTCAACTCCAGACTTCAAGCTCCATAATAATGCCCAAAGTTAAACCTAACTACTTGGTTGCCTGGAAAAATAGGGCACCCAGAGTTTAAGGGAAAAGAAAATAAACTCTGGTTCAGTCATGGGACTGGAGTAAGAAACTCGAAACACAGATATTTGAAAACAAAGGGTATCTCATAAGATCACGCCACACATAAAAAATGAAAGGGTTTTTACCTTATGATAATCAAAACGTTTGCTATGCAAAATCTAGAAATATTATTTTTAATGACATTCTTTGAAAGCACTTTTAAAGTAAACCTATATAATCTTTGCCGAAATTGTTACATTAATTAAATTCCAGCATTACAGGCTTTACAATCAAGTCCGAGGCACTTATTGGAGAATGGATTTTACCTTTCGTACAGTACAATTTAGAGGGATGTACCTATGATCAACACCTTTCAAACCTCTACATCTGGCAAGATTGGCCTACCCGTAGACCCATCTGGCGACGAACAAAACCGAATATGACATCACCATGGTCATTCCCGACCTATTCGAGATCTCTTATAGCATGCACAAAATACACGATATATAACGGGTAATCTAGAAAGGTGATGACATACCCTAATGGTTACGGAAACCATAGCCTTACGACATGTCGTGTTTAAGCCATTTTTGGGTGATGAGGTCCAAGGTAATGATTACATTTCATGTAGCACATTCCACTTGAATGCTACATTGCCAATTCCATCACACACTATTGATTTTCATAAATGTATAATTTTTGAGCTCGTACATCTTAGAGAATGGTGTTAAGGGTAAGAGAGTTACTTCCTAAACCACAAAACATATGTATGTTTGAAAAAATCAATATATGTGTATTTTAGAAATGCAATGTCAAACATTTGTCCGTAGAATCTGTCTAAGAATAGGATAAACAGAAGGAACTCTTCTAGTGCATCCTGTTGGAAATCACCCCTAGGATTAGTAGCGAGCAACCCTTGCATCGAATATGAAGTGAAGATACTACTGCCACATATATATGATATAGGAAATTTCCCCAGAGGGTCAATGACAAGCAGCCTTACATTCCATCTTCTAATTTGTTATAATTCCATGTCTTCACCTTCGAATGCGTAAATTGGTTTGAAGTGATTTTTGGATAGGAATCACCCAAATCCGATCCTAGTTCCTTCGAATCAATCATCGATAAAAGATGTTAAGTTTGAGTGTGATTATCATTTCATTTTATTAATATCTTTTATTACCTAAAATAACTCTTTTAGAGATATACATCTTTAAATCATATGTTTCTTAGTATATATGTAATCATTAAACCTATCTTTAACTTTGGAAATACCAAATCAAAATCATTTCTCATAAATCACATTACTAAATCTATTGAGCAAAAATGGCTGATAGAAATTATACTAATTCTACTCAAGATCAATTTCTGCATTCAATCTTTACTATTCTCTGAATAACGATAAAATCGCCTTTTAAATTAACATGGATTGTATGGATTCCCTGCTTGGAATTTATTACCAAGTATAAGAAGGTTATTTCTACATGATCCAAGTTGTACTAAATTTAATAATTTGGATCTTTTATACTTACCTCATTTATGACTTTTCGACCTTATCTATTCCTCGCCCAAGATAGAGGTCAGGTAAGCCAGGGAACTGGTTGCTTTTGAACATCTCTTTAGTTTAAGCATCTCACATACGGATCTCACGAATAGAAAAATTCAGTCTATTCATTGGCTTTCAGAGTCAAGATTAAATCACTTGATTATAAAAGCTTTTCTATAAATTATTTATTAAAACTTTTTGAAATAAACTATAAAACCTCCACATGATCTTTATAATACTTAATTATTTATTTGAAAATATTTATAAAAGATTTGGGAAAGAATATTCGAGTTTAAAGCCATATTTCAAAAGTTACTAAAAGTGTTGCGAATAGTTCTTCTAAAGCTTATTTGATCAAAACTATTTTTCTATCATTTATAAATTCATTTATTTACTTAAATCTATTTTAAAATATTTTAATATATTCTTGGAATTTATTTCTTATTTTTAAAGAATTAAAAATATCAATTTTAAAGAATTTATCGCTTTGGTTTCCGAACTGCCGGAGCATGACTATTTTGAAAACTTGATTTGTCCATATTTCAAAATCTACTAAATGAAATCTCGATAATTTTCATTTGTTTGAAAACTATGATTACAAGAGTTCGAAAAATTCTTATTACACTTACACAGCGTGCCTATTTAACCAATTTTCATATCCTTTCCAAACTTTGTCGAAACACTTCTAAATGTTTATAAAACATTCTTTTTAAACCATTTTAAAGTTGTTTAACAATCTCATATAAACTATTTCATTTATTAAAAGAAAGTGATTTCCTTTGTGATATTCGACGTGTATTAATCGTGAATTATTTACACATCCAAACAACATATTATCATTTCCAAACATTATTTACAATCACATAACCAAGTGAGCCAAACATATATATCATCCAAAATAACATAATATCGATAAAATTTCTCACCTTCATTGTTTTCTAACTTTACGAAAATTAGCTATAGCTTCGTTGCTATCGAATCAAAGACTATGGAATTGAGCCGTGGACCTTTGGATAGCCATGGCCTAAGCTTGTAAGTGGAGATTGCTCGGCCTTGGGTGGTAGGAGGTGTGACCATGGATTTAGAGTGGGCGAAGGAGTGGTTTGAGCTTGTTTTGAAGTGGATTGCTAATGTATATATACTTATATAAATTTATTTTCTTTTTGTTAATTTTTCTTCATAAATTCCCCAAGTAGAGAAGCCATTAAAGTGGAGTATAAAGAGGTGTAAAAGCATAGGAATTCATGAACAAATGGAGTGAAGATGGAGGGTGGTATTTATAGGCAAAGATGTGAATAAAAATATCATGATATTTATGTGCAAACATATCACCATTTCATTACCACCACACCCTCCTCCTCCAACGCCATGCACAGGCAAACACTTGCCCCCCATGTGACTCCATGTGTGTGAGTTGGAGTGTGTAAGAGTGAAGTGAAGTTTGCTTTTTAAATACGAAAATATATTAGATATTTTTGTAATATATATACAAGTGTATATATACATTTATATGTATGTATATATATATTTCATGTATATATATATAGTTCATGTATATATTAAGGTATGCTTGTGTATGTTATATATGTACACAAGACATATAAATAAGGTTGCAACAACTTTGAACAACTTCCATTCGTTAAACCATTGAAAATTGAAAATCCAATTCCCAGTCACATTTTTACTTATAAATTAATTTACATATAAATGTAAAAAAATTTGAAAACTAATTTCTTATCATTTTTAACCAATTAAAATGTTCTCATTTGAATTATAAAACCTTATAAATTAATTTTAAACAATTGTTTACACAAAGTGCTATTATATCCATAAAGCGACAATTTCTTTATAATTTCAAATCAAATACATGTATATATATATATTTATAAAATTCTTACAAATGATTTATTATCACTTTATAACTAATTAAAATGAATTAATATAATTTAAAACAGTTATTTGAATAATTATAATAATAATTAAATCATTAAATCTCAATTCAAATTCATAAATCAATTGTTAAATATGATACCATTATTAATGATGTCATAAATACATTTTATTTCCAAAAATAAATAAGTAAATTTATTTCATATTATTGTATAAATGAATAAAAAAGTGTATGTATCTAGTTCCACATGCGACTTTTGATAATTATAGAATTATTTATTGATAAAACGATTGTCAACCATTTTATCGATATGCTTTCAAAGTTTATATTTTTGTAAAAACTTATCCAAAATAACATTACCATCGTTACTGTTCAAAATATCATAATCTATGTTTTTAAAAAGCTTATATTTGAATATTTAAAAATAAATATAATTTATCAAATTGATAAAATTATGGTTCTTTATTATAATATTCTCTTCGTATTTAATCATATTAAACATATGATCTTACACGATGGTTTACTTGCTCGTTCAAATGAACCAATATAATCGACATTTTGTATATTGTGAATGTGATTGTTCACCACACAAATTTTGAATGTGATATTATATGAGTCGAATATCTATATTCTTGTATTTCTATAGAATTCAAAATTTAGAAGATAATATACAGTCTTTGGCAAATAATCAATTAAGCGACCAAGGTACGAATTTTTCTAGCATTTGTTTAATTCGGCTCATGCATGGATCTTGAATCGATAATTTATTAAAATATTTAGTGGTAAGTAGTTTATATTTCTTTACCGATCTTAATATAGTTCGTTAGTATATTACAATTGATAAACAATGTTATCAATTATATTAGCTGCACAAATTTGTTAAAGCAGATAACTTTAATTTTATATAGAATGTGTTCTTATAATATTAGAATGGTTAAATGCAATCATTTTTTATCAATTAAAACTCCTACTGAATTTTTATATTCTTCAAAACCTTAAGAAAAATATAGAAATCATTCGATTTCTCTATTGAGTGTTAGGAATCGCTATCCTTGGGATTCTGATCTTGAGTTTGCTCAACAAAGCATAGGCCTACGGTGATGTATAACTCTTTAGTGGTTGTATTATGTACAATACCTAATAGTGGTCTTTGCCTTAATCTCAACCTTGACCTGGAGTTTGCTCAGCGAATTAAGAGATATTGTTCGCTCTTGTCTATCATTTCTCGATGACCTAAGTATAATGCACATACCTTGAGTTTGCACATCAAAATACATGCATGTATCTTACCTCATCTAAGTATTATATTAATAGCACTACACATACTAGCTTTAGCTTGAATGTGCTCAAAAATTAGTATATGCGACTAATCGATCAATATACAAATGATAGATGGCATTTATATTCAAGATTCAGAATCTTTAATGAATTTTAAGTGATATTTATTTAAGAAATAATATATTGCTTATGAAATACCCTCGTGATTTAAGTGTCAGACATATTCAAAATTACAGCATATGCATATGTGTTTATTCCAAAACTTTTTCAGGTTTATTTCAGTTCCACTTAAATTTAATTTATATATATAATTATATAAGTTCAATTTATTTACGACTACTATAATTTAACTAATTTATAAAATATTTATATATATTAGTTGAATCATATTTAAATAATTTTAATTATTAATTTAATTAACTAATTTAACTAAACTTTGTTTTAAAATTTCAGTAGTTTCATTTTATTCATCTTTATCTATTTATGACGAATATATAACAATAACCTTTGTGGTTATATATACACACTGTTTAATTATAATTATTTAATTAAACATCTATATAAATATTTCAAAATTTTATTCAGATTAATATCTCAAAACATTTAGAGAATATCAAAGCATTTTAAATTATTAAACTATAGTAATTATAGTTTTATTTACATGTATATATATATATCAGTATATATATATATTAATTAACATTTAATTAATTATTTATCAAATAATCTATTTATTAAGTAAATATTTTATTTAAATATTTAGTAAGTTTCAAAATGTTATTTAATGTCCTTAAACAATTTAAGTCAAATTTTCTACTATATATATAACATATATATTAACTTTTTATAATTACTTATTTAATTAATCAAATAATTAAATGCTTAAAAAATGACAAAAAATATTAAATTAATTCAACAATGTAACCATGCAAAATTTAAAATTTATCTTATAATGTCTATAAAATTTCCATTAATATTCTATACTTAATATTTAAATTAAAATAAACTTGATATTTTCATATCTTAATTTGAAAATTAGTCCGAGGTCCAAAATAAATTTGGGCCTTACATTTTGGCCCAAATTTTGACTTACTCCACCCATTGGACTAGGCCAGTATCTAGGAAGAAGAGAATACTTTTTTCCAACCCTATGCCTAGACATTACTATTCTAAAAACCCATCAGATAGAAAATTTTATTGGTTGGCCCTAATTCTGGCTAATTAGATTACATAAACCATACTGACTTTGAGACCATTATTGGATCTTGGTCCATTTCAGTGTGGGTGAAATGGGTAAATTCAAAGAAAAGAAAATCCCTATTTGGATCTGAATGGGCATGTAAGGTCTATTAATTAGCATTAAATCTAATTATCTATTTAAATAAACTCATATTTTATTTAAATTATTTTATATTTGTTAAGGTATTTAATTTTATTGGATGTTTGTTCAAATATATCATATATATATATATATATATATATATATATATATATTCAACAACATGACATGATGATATGGTGACATATAAACTTGTGTGTGTTAATATAGATTTTGGGATATTTATCTATTTTGTGTACATATATGCATATATATATATATATATATATATATATATATATATATATTTATTTATTTGCATATGCATATGATAATTTCATATGAATATCAGGAATATGAATACCTAAGCGTATGGGTGTGTAAGCGTGTTTAAATATACTATAATATGTGTGTATTATTTATAGATTGATACTCATAACACCATATAAACATATAGTTTGGATAGTTATATGCGTATGTAACACACATATATTTCCAATTATTTTTTAGTTTAGATAAATAGTAATCAAAAAATCAATTTAAGAAGTTGCAAAACTATTTCTTTATCAAGGTGATATCGAAGTTGTATCTAGAAGAAAAGGGAAAATCCTTCCACTTTCCTCTATTGTAAACTCCTAATAAAAATTAGATTCAAATCATAGATTTTAATTTATGTATACCATACTTATTTGTTGCCTAAATAAGTGAAGTAGAGTTTCGATATTGCGCAAGTTGTGATTAGAATAAAATGCTCAAAGAATATATTCATAAACAAATGATAAATAGATCTAACATACTATTATATTCATATGTATTTAATTTCAACTTTATAAATAAAACAATATATACATAATATAAAAGGCTTCCATATAATTATAATTTATGGTTATGTGTGTATGCATAAAATCCAAACTAGTCAACGAAATAACATTTAAATTTTATTTTGACTAAATAAACAACAAAATATCATAATTAATAACAAATTCAAGGCATAAATTTTTAGATCCACGTTCCATGCTTGATTGACTCCAAAGTAAATGAGAATTATATACATTTATGTAAACATATAATTAAATAATTCAATAATATATGAAACCACATTTGAAAAGACTAATTCACAAATACATATAAAAAAATAAATGGATCAAAATTTCACGTTTGGATTTCCCCTTTTGAATTTTACTTATAAACAACATATTTATAATAAAGTAAACTTCAACAATATTCAATGGCAATTAATTATATGGTACATATGCAAATCTAGGTTAGGTGAGATCGTGTATAAGCACATAAAATAAATATAGATTAACCTTAAACCCTCGTGGCACTTCGACTTGTGAATCAACTTCTAGACTTTTGAACCAGCACTTGATTTTGCAAGAATTGAATGAACAATTTTATTTTATTTTATTTAATGTTATTTTGGTGAAAATTTTGGCTATGGAGAGGAAAGGCATAGAAGTGGCAGCTATGAAAAGAGAGGAAAGGAAGAAGGAATCATTGAAAAATGTATTAACGAGGGAGGTTTATTTTTATAGAGATAATTAAAACCTTTCTCATCCCACTATTTTGAGACCTTCCTTATTAATTCCAATTGGATCTAAATTAATTATCTAGACCATGATTCTCCTTTTATGGTCAATAATTGGTTCCCTAAATGGACTGAAAAATCTCGAAGCCCGTTAATTAATTAATTATACATAAAGTTTGTTTCAACATACATCGATATTGTATATCGATACATGCAAATATAACTGTTATATACACACCAAATGATTACTAATACACACTAAACATCAAATATATTAATTACTAATAACATATCAAACATCAAATACATTAATAATTAATATTTAAAATATATCAATTAAACTAATCAATTTATAATATTTTATAAACTAATTAAATCATGTGGTTTCTTGGAGAATTCACAAATGCGGTTGCGAAGACCGAGATTTTCAACCTTCGAAAATCGACATCAATACGTCCACTATATTACATACCGGGCAATCGAATGCCGAAAATACCAGTACGTAAGGGAAAAGAAGAAAGTGTTAGAAGAAAAAAAAACTAGAAATAACAACACAAAATCTCACAATCGCAGCGGAATGATATATAATAGATAACCACTAATCTTTATACAAAGAGAACTATAACTGTTTTTATACATTACATCATCAGAGTACAACACAAATCAATAACACAATACTGGATAGTTATAATAACTTGTCCTTACAAAAGCTGAATATACAGCCTACAATACACGGCGGAATATAAATCAGATACGGTAATACGTCTTCATCATCCAGCTCGTCTCCTGAGCTCCATATCATCTAATCTTGTATCAGATAATGCTCCGTCTGACCCGAGTATTATAATGAAATAACACTCTAGTCAGTCAGGAAAACAAACATGAGAAAACACACTCAATTTGAATTATTAATGTTAAAAAAATCCTTTGAAAAAAAGGTATCTCGTAAGACCACGACACAAGTAAACACGATGGGTTTTTACCTTACGACAACCAAAATGTTTGATATCAAAATCATCTGGTATTATAATAGTGTCTAAGTACAAATACTTATTCAAATAACTGGAATGCTTGCATCTTACGTTTCAGCATAGTTGGGCACAATCAGAACCTTACGGTGCTTATTGAAGAATGGATTCCATACTACTAGGTACTGGGGTATCACCTATCACAATACACGTCTAGAACAGCGTATCGAGGACCACTTCGGGATCCCCTACAACACATGACCGGAATATCCCTAACCTGGATAGACCGAATATGCTATCACCTTAGGTGTTCCCATCCTTCCTGAGCTCCTTCCATGAATCGTAGAAAATAATATCAGAGGGTATCTAGAAAGGTGATAAACGTACCCTAATTAGGTGCTACCCACTTAGCCTTGCCACATCTCCCTTGTTTTTCAATCATTCCTGGTTAATGAGACTAGAGGCTACGGTTACCCTTTTAAGGAATTTTCACTTAGAATGCTCATTGTCCTCCAATGACAATGTATTGGTAGCATTCATCAATACAAGTACATTCTGGGTCCGAGCAGAACCGAAGCACTACTTCTACTACATCCATTTTGGAATAATCCTAAAGATTAGTAGCAATTAGCCGTTGCACTTCACTGCTCCATCTTTGACTCCATGATCTAGTTTTCACATCGATAATGTACTCGTTCGATCAAAGTAGTTTTCGGATAACAAATTTGATCCCGGACTCTTCGAAACAATGTTCGATATTTTCCAGTAGACTCAACCCTCGATTCTTTAGGAAATAAACAGATGAAAATAAAATCGGAGATCACATCCTAACTGTTAGCGGATGGATTTCCTTATCAATGTCTTAGAAGAACGAAACAAGTTTATACATAAAGTATAGCCCCTCGAACGGTAATTGTACCATATAAATCCTGTATTTCTCCTTGATATTTCCATAGTTATATTTTGGGTCCAAATATTTGGTAGTCGGTTATTTAGCTATCAAATAAACAATCATTCAACCAATTATTCCATTTCCCACTGAATAACTAAAAATCTCTTTTTAATTTAATTTTAATAAATTAAATCTCTTTATCTGTACTTAACTTATCGAATTTAGTAAATTCACCAACTATCCCTTTTCAAAAGAATATTTGAAACCCTTTTTCAAAAATAATATGGAAAGTATCACCGTGGTGTCAAACCATGGATGCACAGCTTAATGGTTACATCTTTATTCTAGAGAAATCCAAGACTTTACTACAGGCACTCACTACCTCTGATTTGTGCGATAGGTTTCACCCTAGAGGGGTGAATAGGATGATACTATTAATAATAAAAATTTAATGCCGAAATGTATAAAATAATTACAGCACCGATAATAGCAGAATAATAGCAGCACAGATAATAGTAGAATATTAAAAACAAAAATAGAATAACAAAGATTTACCTAGCTTCCGCAAAACCATGCCTACATGCTGCCCCCAAGGTTTCTACTAGAAATTAAGTAGTCAAATGCTTACACACGTAAACTCGTGACACCCGCTATCGACTAACCTAACTCTACGCTCAAAATCCTACCACAACTCAGCCACTGAGTTGTGAATTCTCGAACTACAACACCGTAGTTCGTCCCCTAATCATACAAAAGTTTAAAAATAAATTACAAATAAAAACAGCTTAAATACACAAAACCCTAGTTGAAAAATATAAGCCTAAAACAATTAATCCGACCCAAAATAAAAATAGTGATAAACAATATCCCTTTTTCCCTTTTATATTGTCGGTCGTATCCTCTTTGTGAAAATGGCTGCTTCCTTTTTTCCTCTTCGTTCAAAATTAGGGCTTCGTGATATTATTTGAAGCTAACGCTTTCAGTTGTTGATTGAATGATGCTTCGAATGCTTTCTTCGGTCGATCTGGTTTGTTCACTACTGCTTCAAATTGTCGAGCACGTATACTTGGTTTAAAATTGGTACGTGATATTCCTTTTCGACTTCGATTATGCTCGATCTAGATTCAAGTTATTTCTTTGATTTACTTTAGTGATTAGCTCTATAATTTTTCCTGAACTCGAATGCCTCTATAACCGATGATGTTAATGTGTTTTTATAGGGTTTAATTCCCTAAATTTTGGTTCGATTGAAATCGTCTGATATTTTAGCTTGCCCTTTCGATTTTTCTTGAATACTTGTGATTGATCCTCATCAGTTCAATTTTATATATACTTTTGCTTGATTATCACGGCTTTGATTTTGACATGTTCGATTTGATTTTTTCCTTGGTCATCAGGGCTTTGATTTTGGCTTGACATTGGCTTTGTTTGAAACACGGCTACCCTATTTTTTTAACTGCAAAATAACTTTGGTTTGAAATTCCCTACGACATTATTTTGGTTCGAACTACCACAAATGATTATTCACTATCCTTTTGTGCACTGCCCTGGTGCGATTGATGTTTGAGTCTGCACTTGCTCATTCGAGCTGCTGTCTTCATTGTGTCTTGGTTGAAGTCACTGTATTCATAGTTTTCCTTGATTATGGTTCAATCTTCATCAGGTTGTCCCACACATATATATGTGTGTCTATATATGAATGTATGTATGTGTACAAGTGTGTATGCATGTGTATATATGTATGTATGTATGTTTGTTGCACCATGTAGTTTGATATTGCAGTCTTATTCATCACTGCATATATGCTGTTTCATCTTCAAAACTGGTGTTGAACTTGGTTAGACTGTCTAGCCTTGCTGTATTGGTTATCACTACATATACATACATACATACATATATATATCTCTCTCTGTGTGTGTATAGATATGTAGTATATGTGTGTGTATACATATATGTACACGCATGCCTCTATGTATGTCGTGTACTTCTAGTTCATTGTAGTCTGAGTTGCATATGATATCATGTTGAAATGCTTATCAGGTTATAGTGTCATTGACCTGCCTTGTTTCCTATTACTTTTTACTGGTCCTGGTTCATTCTTGCGTTTGAATGGTTGAGTTTTTCATGTGTACACATTGAATTTTTGGTCGAGGCTTGTTCCAGTCATTAAAACTTGATCATTCAATTTTTTCTTTTGTATTACACCTGAATTGAACCTAGCTTTGGCTTGGGTTTGACCTTGTGCTCGTATCATGACTTTATTTGTATTCACTTGAGTTGAACCTAGATTTTGATTAGGTTTGACCTAGTGCTCACCTGTCCCTACAGTTTTATCAAGTGTATATCAATGTGCTTAGCCTTATGGCATGTACAGTGATACACTGCACATGTCACAAGTTGTTCGCGTAGATGTATTCAAAATGGATATGATGATGAATAACCCAAATAACTGAGGCAAATAACATTTTCAAAATGCGCATTTTCTTTTACACTGTACAAATATTTCTTTTTCAGTTTTACCGTGTCAGTGTTTATTTTTCAGATAATTCAGATGTTGGATTCAAGCTGGAATAGAGTTGAAGATTAATACAAATGAATGAGTGATATGTAGTGAGGTGCAAATGTAATTGACAATTGTATAGTGAAAAATTGTGATGTAATCGAAATTGTATATATAGTGAGAGCTCAAATTTGTGCTATTCAGCATTGTAATAAAATATTTGTTTGAATAAAATATTTGTTTGAATTTAAATTAAGTTTTATTTACTTTATTCGGCAAATACTTATTTAATCGCATGAAAATAAAATAGTCCAATAAAAAATATATTTAAATGAATATATATATATATATATATATATGTTTATTATCATCAAACAAAAATCGTATACTAGCATATTCACCAATCTCCCCCTTTGGATGATAACAAACATATATTTAAGATTTTTGAATTTATTAAATGTATTTGATCATTGGTTTTGCTCCCCTATTTGAGCGCTCCCTTTCTACAACAAAGCTCCTTCTTCATATATGCATGGAAATAAATAAAAATATGCAAATGAACCTAGATGCAAATAGAAAATACAAAATAAAATATTTGACCTTTATTTGCCAAAATCTTAACTTTTCTCTCCCCCTTTTGTTATCAATGAAAGGGTAATAGTGTTAGAAAAATAGAGATAAAGTGACAGATAATAATACATAATTGATACCCTATCGAGCATAAATACTAAATTTCAATAAAAAATCAAACAAAAATCATAAATCCGTTAGGCGCATATTCCACTTTAGAATCACAGTAATGATGTTGGCATATAAGACCACATAGTTGTGTCTATTTGTGGAATATTTATATCAGAATTTCAATATCTACTAACCATGCATAACCATTAAGACTTTTAAATGAGATTAGTAGCACTCCCAAATTTAAAAAAATATATGAAGAATGAATTCAAACATCATCTAACCATGCATAACCATGAGAACTTTTAAATGGGATTAGAATCAACTTATCTATTTAATAATCAATTTTGATACATGTTCCATACACGTATAACCGTGAGGACTTGTAAATGGGCATGAAAATACATAATAAAAAATTCCAAGTAATTCACCCATGCATAACTATGATGACTTTTAAATGAGAGTGAATACTTTAGATGCTTTTATTGCTAAAAAAACGAATGATTTCCTTTTTAAAAATACCACATTTTGACACGCTATATTGGATTTTAATGAGTGATGGTTGTTAGAAATATGATAGAAATAAAGATGATCACAGAATTTTTAACAAACAAGAATGATTATAAATCTTGTTTAAATTTTAAAGGAAATTTACTAAATATACATTCTCAAGTTATAATATATGATCAATATCAACACTCATCAATTTTTCAATTACTATTTATCTTTTTGATAATTAGTAGGGATTCAGATTAGTTGATCAAATCCAAAAATAATTATAAAATCAAATTGACTAATCTGAAACATGGTCAACAGAAACGATTTTCTGGAAAGGGTTTTTTTAAGACAAATGTCTTCTACTTGAAAATTAGTTGAAATGAAAAATATGCAGGTATTTTCTTTGAAAGTGATGCAACTACTGAATATCTCAACTTAAATCATGTTCCACTAGTAATTTTTCTACCAACTAGATTACCAGTGTAATCTGCATCCGAATTTCCTTTGACTCAAATTTATCATCAGATATCATAGACCGATCATGAAGTTGCAACAAATTCTTTAAAATCCTTTTTACAGCTTTTAAATGAAATTATTTTGAATTTGAATTGAAACCGTGCAGATAACCAAATAATGAACATAGTGTCAAGAAATCATTAAAACACAATCATTAATCCAAACAAATCTATATGAATTAGTTCAGAGACTCCAGAGATACTTATAGTGTTCTCGGGATAAAAAGATATTTAGCCAACAATTTTGAATAAGTCAGAATCAAAATCAACATTCATTTCTTCATTACATAACTGGCTGATTTAACTCAGATTATGGTGCAGATTTTCGCATTTAATAAATTGTTCAAAATATATCGTTACCTTTTTACCTTTACGATAATATTTCATTGTTGCCCATTGTGATTCTGCCACCTTTATACTAGGCTAAGGAACATTGATTTGTCTCTCTTTGTGTGTTTGGAACAGCCAGAATCCAGATAACATTGTTACTGTTCCTTAGCCTGCCACCACATCTACATGAGAAAAGATTTTTATGACCTATTTGTTTTTATAGGTCCTCGGTTATTACTAGCAAAAGATTTTTAAAAATACATTTGAGTAAACCCAAGAGAATTTATATTTGTTCCTTTTGGCGCCCAGATTTGTTTGACTTTAAGGGATTTTACATTCATGCTTTTTGGAACCCAAATTGTTATGATTTTCACATTTTTGGGTCTATACCAACAATTATTTTGATATGTCCAATTTTTCAATAAATTGTGCACTTAGATTTGACTTGATTAATTTTGCTTCTAACAAGTACAGATTGATTATATCAAAGTTCTTGTCTATCTGTATTAATAGTTTGTTTTTCTAATAGCATATTTAACGATCTTTCTCCTTTGAAGAATTTTTCTAAAGTTGTAGGCAATTGTTGCACTTGTGTTTTGAAAGATTCGTTTTCATCCAATAATTGAGTGCAATTTTTTAATAGAATTTTCTCTCCTAGTATTTTCACTTCCTTTCAAAAACCAAAATTTCATTTTCAAGTGATTTTATTTTAATTTCTAATTTTTTAATTTCTTCTTCAAGTGATGGACATTTATCACACTTAGGACTCTTGATTTGATAGTCTTTAACTAACTGATCAACCTGTCCATTTAAATCTATCAAAGTATCGCTTTGTGATTCAATTTTAGCATATTTCTCCCTATGTCTTTCAAAACAGCCATTTACTTCTTGAAAATATATAAGTAATTCTGAATGAGTAAGTTTTGATACCTCGCTTGGCTCGTCATCATCACTGTCAATTATATCACCTCAAAGACATAAATCTGCTTTTTCACTCTCATTGCCAGTGCTTTTATCATCTTCATCAGTTTCATCCCAAGTGGCTGCAAAACTTCTCCTTTTTGGTTTCTTTCCTTGCCTGAGTCGATTCTGAGGATAATTGGTCTTGATATGACCGAGTTTATTGCACTTGTGACAAATGATCTCATATTCTTCTGAGTTTTCTAGTACTTTGGCTATTCTTCTTTTCAACTGTTGATTTAGAGCTGGATTTCCGTATTTGTGGTTCCACTTTTCGAATCTCTTTATTAGTACCGCCAGCTCAGCTGCTCCATCATCATCATCACTTTCCATTATTTCTTTAAGAGCTATTGATGTCTTTTATGTATCACCTCCTTTGCTTTCTTCCTTGAATTTAATTTCTAGCTCGTAAGTGGTGAGATTTCCGATGAATTTTTTGACTTTGATTTGTTTCAAATTTTTTGATCCTTGAATGGCTGTAACTTTCACTTCAAAGCTTCGTGGAAGGACTTTGAGGATTTTTTGAACTATTCGGAGTGCTTTTGGTTTGTATACAATATTGGAAAGTCATCCGTACATCTCTTTGACATTTTCATCCTTGGCCATTGTGAAGTTCTCGTATTCGCTACTAAGCATGACAAGGCGAGATTCCTTGACTTGAGATATTCCTTCTGTGTCACTTCAAGTGTGTGCCAGATTTCCGGTGCAGTTAGACAATTTGAAACATGATTAAATTCGTTTTAATCCAATGAACAAGTAATAAAATTCATAGCTTTAACATTAGCATTCTGTAGTCTACTTTTAAGATCTGTCCATTGATCCATCGGTTTATCTATTTCCTGATTATCTACTACTATAGTTGGTATCCGATAACCTGTCTCAACAATGTTCCAAGCATCATTGGTTTTTGGAAAAATATTCATTCTATTTTTCCAGTAAGCATATTCACCATTGAACATTTGTGGTATAATTATGAACTGACCCTCAACAAAAGCATTATTAAAAGAATCCATTTTAAAACAACAACTTGTTTTTGAAAAATCAAGTTTTTAAAATCAAAAATTGGCTTTTGTTTCCATCTCTAATACCACTTGTAGGATTGATTTTACCATAGAGGGGGAGTGAATAGGGTGATACTATGAATTATTAAAATTTAATGTGGAAATATATAAAATAATTGCAAGACTAATAATAGCAGAATAATAGCAGCACAGATAATAGTAGAATATTAAAAATAGAAATAGAACAATACAGATTTACCCAGTTTCGGCAAAACTCTACTTATATGATGCCCCTAAGATTTCTACTGGAAATTAAGTAGTCTGACGCTTACACACGTTAACTCACGGCACCCGCTATCGACTAGCCTAACTCTATGCTCAAAACCCTGCCACAACTCAGCCAGCGAGTTGCAAATTCTCAAACTACACCATCGTTGTTCATCCCCTAGTCACACGACTAGATAGTTTAAAAAAAAATTACAAATGAAAACAACAGGTTTTAAAATATAAGCCCAAAACAATTAATCTGGCCCAAAATAAAAATAGTGATAAACAATATCCCTCTTTTCCCTTTTATATTTTCGACCGTATCCTCTTTATGAAAATGGCTGCTTCCTTGTTCCTCCTAGTTCAAAATTAGGGCTTCATGATATTCTTTGAAGCCGTTGCTTTCAGTTGTTGATTGAATGATGCTTCCAATGCTTTCTTTGATCGATTAGTTTGTTCACTGCTGCTTCAAATTGTCGAGCGCGTATACTTGGTTTAAAATTGGTAGATGATATTCCTTTTTGACTTCGATTATGCTCGACCTAGATTCAAGTTATTTATTTGATTTACTTTAGTGATTAGCTCTCTGATTTTCTTGAACTCGAATGCCTCTATAGCCAATGATGTTAATGGGTTTTTATAGGGTTTAATTCCTTAAATTTTCGTTCGATTGAAATCGTCTGATATTTTAGCTTGCCCGTTAAGTTTTGCTTGAATACTTGTTATTATTCCTGACTAGTTCAATTTCATATATACTTTTGCTTGATTGTCACGGCTTTGATTTTGACTTGCTCGATTAGATTTTTTTCTTGGTCCTCACGGCTTTTATTTTGGCTTGACATTGACTTTTTTTGGAATATGGCTACACTGATTTTTGTAACTGCAAATTGACTTTGTTTTGAAATCCCCTACGACATTGTTTTGGTTTGAATTGCCGCATATCATTATTAACCTTTTTTTGTGCACTGCCCTGGTGCAATTGATGTTTGAGTCTGTACTTGCTTGTTCGAGCTGCTGTCTTCATTGTGTCTTGGCTGAAGTCACCGTGTTCATTGTTTTCCTTGATCACGGTTAAATCTTCATCTGGTTGTCACATAACTATATGTATAAAAGTGTGTATGCATTTGTGTGTCTATGTATATATATATTTGTGTGTATGTGTGTGTATTTCTATGTATGTATGTATGTATGTATGTATGTATGTTTGTTGCACCATGTAGTTTGACATTGCAGTCTTATTCATCATTGCATATATGCTTTTTCCTCTTGAAAACTACTGTTGAACTTGATTGGACTATCTAGCCTTGCTGTACTGGTTATCACTACATATACATACACATGCATCTATGTTTGTTGTATACTTCTAGTTCATTTTAGTCTAAGTTGCATATGATATCATGTTGAACTGCTTGTCGAGTTATAGTGTCATTGACCTGCCTTGTTTCCTATCACTTTTTAGTGGTCGTGGTTCATACTAGCATGTGAATGGTTGAGTTTTTTTCATGTGTACACATTTAATTTTTTGTTGAGGCTTGATCCAGTTATTAAACTTGACCATTCAATTTTTGTTTTTGTATTGCACCTGAGTTGAACCTAGTTTTAGCTCAGGTTTGACCTTATTCTCGTATCATGACTTTATTTGCATTTCACTTGAGTTGAACCTAGCTTTTGATTGGGTTTGACCTTATGCTCACCTGTCCCTGAAGTTTTATCAAGTGTATATCGGTGTGCATGGCCTTGTGGCATGTACATTGATACTCTATGCATGTCAAAAGTAGTCCGTGTAGATGAATTCAAAACGGTTATGATGACGAACAGCCTAAATAACTGAGGCAAATAACATTTTAAATATGCGCATTTTATTTTGCACTGCACAAATATTTCTTTTTCAATTTTACTGCGTCGGTGGTTATTTTTCAGATAATTCAAACGCTGGATTCAGGCTGGAATAGAGTTGAAGATCATTACGAGTGAAGAATGATATGTAGTGAGGTGCAAATCTAAATGACAATTGTATAGCGAAAAATTGTAATTGAAAATTGTATATATAGTAGGAGCTCAAATTTGTGCTATTCAAAACTATAATAAAGTATTTGTTTGAATAAAACATTTATTTGAATTTAAATTATGTTTTATTTATTTTATTCAGCAAATATTTATGTGACGCCCCACCCCGAGACCTACATTAGTAAAGAGAATTACTAAGTAATCCTGTCTACTAATGCAGAGAATAGGGCTGGTTAAGGGCGACCATCATAGTAATACGTTAGTTAAGAACTAAGCATGTCAATTAAGTCTTGATTTTTTTTTCATTACCTCATAAGTGGTAGACACGCTTAGTCCATAACTAATGCACACTATGGTGGATTCGGACCATTTCAGAAATAATGTAATATACATGCAGATAGAAAACATCAGTCATAGAACAGCAAACCCAGATCAGAGTATAAATATATAAATACATACATCACCATACGTCTCCATAATAATACATCATATATAAGTAGCATGGACTACCGAATCACATATACACCCATCCCACAAAATAATATACAATAAGACACATAAGAGTAGACGACTCAAAACGACATCCAAGCCAAAATGATAAGTCCAACAAAAGCAATCAAGCAGATCCATGAAGTGAAGCAATCCAAACTAACCTGCAACTCGGTCTGACCCGAGTGAAAAACACACGGGTCAGGCAAGCTAAACTTATCAGTAGTAAGGATCTCAAGAACAAGCGAAATGGGGAGAATCACTCCGTTGTGGCCAACGGAACGACATGTTAATCATCATATCATTTATAAGAAAGGGGACATCGTGGATTCATCTATCGATTTTAAGGGAATTCAATAAGTAACATGCATATGGTTTCCCTTAAGGACATCTCTAAGTAAAGTGGATAAGGGATGAGAACCATATAATAACTTCATAAAGAAACATCAAATCATCATAATCTATCATAAGAACTCTTTAAGAGTTAAAGGAAATCATAATCAAAATCACCATATAGAATAATATGAATGTAGCCTATATCATACTCAAGGCCATATTCAAATAACACATCACCAAAATGGTGAAATCGAACATAGAAAAATCATAGAAAATTGCACGTGCTTTTCATCTTGACTAGCACTACTATTATTTGGTACCATACATCGTGATGACTTGTGGTCATTAACATCCTAGCATCGTGATCATCTTGATTGACTATAGTCGAATATCGCGATGACACCCAAATCATAAAATCCGAGCAAACATCATGATGATTGGAATCTAGAAATGACATCAAGAACATCGTAATGATTCCAATCTTATACTCGGTTTGTAGCACTAATAACATCTTGAATGTGTCACAACATCTCGAATAGGAGCCCAATGTGTGTTAATGTACGTCCCATACCATACATTCGCACCTATTGGTTTACTAATCGTCAGTCGATGCCACATTAGAAAACATTCACAAAAACCCAAATCAAACATACGTCGCCTCGTCTCATTGGCGAGTGTAAAGTACCTAACTCATCGTTTCTCATACTTCGATGAGTTTAAAGTGACATCAAAACTTGTCTCGTTTCATCGACAAGTAAAAGTCCATCTCAAACATCACAACCATCATCAATTCATCATAACAGCCCCGCCTCATGTCCTCGGCAGGTAAAAATATCAACATCTCTTAATACCTTATTTTTATATGCTGAAAATTATCCAAATAGGCTATAATATATTTAGAATAATTTTATAAAGAAAACAGGATTTTTAAACAATTTTTAGAGATTTTTAAATAAGTTATATAAGGAAAAATCCGTTCATTAAATAGATTTTCTATTTATAAAATACTTAAAAAAAATAATTGCTTAAAAGCCCTTTAAAATGTCTTAAAAACATTTATTTAATCAACCATAATTTATAAAGAATTTACGTAAACTTATTCGAACCAAAAATCAATTAAAACCATCGAATTTTTCAAATATCGACATTTATCGAAATTTAGATTGATACAGAATTTAAATAAAATTTAAATTCTTAAAATTTTCAAAACAAGCCAATCATGGTCGGGTAAAAGATTTAAACAGTCATCATCAACTAATTCATACAATATTCAGAATCATCGAAATATGTGGCGAAACGGTTAACGGAAGTACTATTGAAGCAAAAGAAAATCAACCAAGAAACTGAGTTTTTGGCTGACTTTGGACAGTCGTTCGGGTCATCAAAACAACCCAGATTTCAGCGATATTTTGCAGCGTTATACGAACTAATGATGACAATAACATATCCAAAATTTGGTTCAATTCGCTACAAAATGAATGAGTTATGATTTTTCAAACATAGCTCTTTTCAGCAAGCATAAAAAACATGATTTTTAGCTGTTTTGAAATAAGGATTATCTATAACAAATTTGCTCATAATTCCATGAAAATTTTCACAAATATTTTGCAACTAATCTTCTGCAACCTATCAAAAATTGAGATTAATTCGCTTAGAATTGAAAAAGATATGATTTTTTTAATATGACCTATTTTCGGCCAATACACAGAGGTCAGTTTTTGACCAATTTCAAGCAATAGTTTCCTATAGCAAAATAACTCAAAATTAAATGAAAATATCCATAATTCCAGAGTACCCCGACTATAACAACATATAAAAAACTGAGATTAATTTTCTCAAAATAGGAAAAGATATGATTTTTCTAATATGACCTATTTTCGGCCAATACACAGAGGTCAGTTTTTGACCAATTTCAAGCAATAGTTTACTATAGAAAAATAACTCAAAATTAAATGAAAATTTCCAAAAATGTAACGAACTCCGACTACAACAACATATCAAAAACTAAGATTAATTTTCTATGAACTGGAAAAGATATGAATTTTCTAATATGACCTATTTTCGGCCAAAACACAAAGATCAATTTTTGACCGACTTTAACCAATAATTTCCCATAGCAAAATAACTCAAAATCAATTGAAAATTTCCAGAAATGCAGTGTTCACTAACTACAACAACTTATCAAAAACTGAGATCGGTTTTCTAAAATTTAAAAAAGATATGATTTTTCTAATATAGGGTTTTTTTCAGCCAGCAAAACAGAAAACAAGGTCAATAATTTGAGGAATTCCATCAACAATGATAGTAAAATTCGATTTTTTTTCTCTTTAGCTTGCTGTAAGAAACCCTTACCTTACTTATAGAATATTTTTGGCAAGATAAGGCAGTGATTTGGGAGAAATTTTTGATCTTTGGTGAGGATGGAAGCCCTAAGAACCTGAAGAAACATGAAAACAAACATGCAAGACAACAAAAGCAAATTATAAGCCAATTCACATCTCAAGTTCTCAGACTATGATGAAAACTATTTGGTATTGGAAAGAGATTACCTTTCTATTCTTAATTTAGATGATTTCTCTTTAAGATTTGCTGAAAATTGGGTGGAAATTTGATTTAGTTTGAGGAAGCCATTGTTTTTTTTTTCTTTTTTTTCTTTCTGAATGTTTTTGGAGAAGGAGGACAAATGATCTACGTACAGTAATTTTCTTTTCTCAAGCAAGAAGGCTCTAGTAAAGTCTATTGGGTCAATTTTCTACCCAAATAAGCCCATGAGAAAAATATACTTTGTGGAATTGCAAGGTTATGTATACATATTAACCTATTTTACACTATATTCATACAATACTACATTTTCAAGCCAAATAAAATACATAGATCAATTTGTTTTGAAATAAAATAGTTATTGTGAAAAAATAAAATTTATTTTAACAATAAAAATATAATTTTTAACAATAAATCCCCATTTTAACATTATTTTACAATTTGCACAATTTTAGTGTAAAAACACTATTTTTAAAGTATAACTTGATCAAAATTTATTCTCTTAGCCTAATAAATTTTAATAAATCATTCTAACACTTTTAAAACCACAAAATAATATTTTTACACAATATTTCATGTTTTATTTATTAAAAGACATGTTTTCTTCATATTTTTCCTTTTATATTCAATAAAAGGCTAATATTGACAATAATTATCAATATTATCACATTGACTAATTAAAATACAGTAATGGACTAATTTCACTCCAATACCTCAAAATAAAGTTTTTAAAACTTTATTTCCATCAATTTGCATTTATTTCGACAATTAAATGTTGAAATACATCACTTGGTAAATTTATTAACTCAAATTTACCTAAATTCCAATATTTTTCATTTTATTTAACCAAAATACCAAACAATGAATTTTAAACCCAATATTTAACTTCATACGTATTGTTTATTTGAAATACACAATTTATACCAAATTTATTTCTTCATTATATTCTATTTACCATATTAAATTATAACTATCATTATAATTTAATATCATTAGTAATCTCCAATACCAGGGTTGTTACAGACTCCCCTCCTTAACAAAATTGCGTCCTTGCAATTTCTAGAGGAAAAGGCTGTAAACAACACCAAAGATACAATCATCGAAGGATAAAGACAATCTTGATTTCCAAATCATTCATACCCTCAATATAGAATGGTAGAAAGAAACAAGGAAAAACTCACTTAGTTAATTCAATGGCCTATCATATGCTAATATAGTGATTAGCAAACCATCGAATTTTCCAAGCAACTCGAAAGAATTTCGAAGATCTCCCATTTTGAATCAAAACTCAATAGGATGCTCAACAAATAATCAATCAAAAATGATTGATTGCTCAAAACTCTATTAATAGCGTCGGGATCAAACTCACTCAAACCTGAACTCTAACAATAAAGAAGATCATCAACAAAATTTTCCGCATAATAATACGGAAAGAACATCCTCATAATAAGATAAACACAATATACAAGATTGATAAATCACAAGATGGCTTCTCACAAGGCCACCCACTCGAACGACCGTGAAAAAGGCACGTCGCTAATAATAGCTCAAAGATAGAATATACTCAAGAAACAAGGAAATAGGCTCGAATTAACTTTTAATCCAAGATATTTAGAATTTTTTTAAATCTCAGCATCTTTTATATTTTAAATCTCAATTTCCAACATTTGAAAATTTTCAAACTCTTTACTATACTACTTAGTAAGTAATTTTAAACTCAAATTAAAAGTCCAAATTTCTTCTCTTACTTCAAAATTAATTTCCAAATAAATTTGTAAATCCATAATAATATTCCTCAAAATAAATTAAGGGTTTAAATTCTCTTTACTCTTTCTATTAAACCACTTAAATAGTTTTAAAGAAATAATCTTCAAATTCTCTTATAACTCTTCTCTTAAACCTGCAATGTATATAATATAGATTCTAAAATCTCAAAATAGACTTCCAATAAGCACGAAGAAAAAAAATCTCATTTATATTCTCATCTTTATAATTTAAAAAATAAATAAATGGCATTGCCTTGCCATTGAGTCTCTAATAAATAAATATATCTGTTGGCTGCAGAGTTGATCGAATGATCAAAACTGCCTCGCCACTCTATTACACGTCTCTAAAATCAATGGCTGCTATTACCATTCAAAAATAAATTTAATATTTAATCTCAAATATTATTTTCAAAATCTCATTTTTTTTAAAATCACAAACCATCGTGTCTGATTGCCTCATCATAGCATTTAGGAGATTCCAATCGATAACGTTGATCAGGCGTATCGACAAGAACTCTTAACTACTTGATGGACAACCCAACACTCTCAAATTATTTCTATAAAAGTAATATTACTCTTATAAAATATATTCTCAAAATATTCTTTGATTTTTTTTTAATATATCTCAAAGCTCAAATTTCTCTTTAAATCTCATATTTATATAGCTTCAAAACTCAAACCAAAGAACATTAAGAGAATGCATCGCGATATTCCTAGAATACTCGATTCTCAAAATCAACAGAAGGAAATGGAATGTTCGTCAACTTCTACAAGATGACAAGCCGCTCACAGAAATTACCAAGACACAAGATAAGCAAGATATTCTTCTCGAAGAAGAAGAAGCACACAAACAACAAATCATTACTTCAAACAAAGTAATGCTACAAAGGATAACACCGATTGAGTATCCGAAAAAGGATAACTCAAAGAAACGGAATGATAAACTCAATCAAGCTCGAACAATCAAGTAACTCACCCATTCCTTAGTGGAAGTCCACGTGGAAGGATAGCCGAAGGCTAACGACTAGGAATAAGGTTAATTTAAAACTCAATTGGCCGATTGGATATAAAACCCAAATGGACTCATCAAAACTCAACAAGGTCACCTTGACTGGAATTCGAGATATGTCATCAACATCTCGATACTCAAGAGTGAATTCAAAAGCTTTGGAATCGTCATTAACATTCCAAAGTGACAGAAATAATGAACCAATCAAAATAGGAAATCTAAATATACAATAGGATCTATAAAACAAAGGATTGGACTTAATATCAAATAAGTCAATCCATCTCAAATCAAATGCATCTCAAGATTGTGAGTAACAAACAAATACTCACAAAAGCAACATCAAAAATATAAATCTCAGAATGCGCACAACGAACCAATCGCCGTGGATCCCTTCAATGGGATTCAAAACTCTCAAAGGAATGCAACAAGAATGCTCAAAGAAATCAATCAGCTCCATCGACAAGAATTCACTCGTATCGACAAAAACGAGAACAGAATAATCCTAAATAAGATTATTTATAAGATAAGATGACATCAAAATCTTTTATGGAATGCTACGGAATATAATTAACATTCCTAGACATATTCCTTTCTGTCTACCCCAAAAGAATTAAAAAGGGACACGAATCAAACAGGGATAAGGGCAAGGCAAGGTCAAGGTGAAACCGATCATGATTAAGGGATGATGTATATGGATGCATTATATCTGATGTATGGTATCTCGTTTGCTGTTCTGTATATATTACATTATATTCTGAAACCTTGCTTTGATACCAAGCTGTGACGCCCCACCCCGAGACCTACATTAGTAAAGAGAATTACTAAGTAATCCTATCTACTAATGCAGAGAATAGGGCTGGTTAAGGGCGACCATCATAGTAATACGTTAGTTAAGAACTAAGCATGTCAATTAAGTCTTGATTTTTTTTTTCATTACCTCATAAGTGGTAGACACGCTTAGTCCATAACTAATGCACACTATGGTGGATTTGGACCATTTCGGAAATAATGTAATATACATGCAGATAGAAAACATCAGTCATAGAACAACAAGCCCAGATCAGAGTATATATATATAAATACATACATCACCATACGTCTCCATAATAATACATCATATATAAGTAGCATGGACTACCGAATCACATATACACCCATCCCACAAAATAATATACAATAAGACACATAAGAGTAGACGACTCAAAACGACATCCAAGCCAAAATGATAAGTCCAACAAAAGCAATCAAGCAGATCCATGAAGTGAAGCAATCCAAACTAACCTGCAACTCGGTCTGACCCGAGTGAAAAACACACGGGTCAGGCAAGCTAAACTTATCAGTAGTAAGGATCTCAAGAACAAGCGGAATGGGGAGAATCACTCCGGTGTGGCCAACGGAACGACATGTTATTCATCGTATCATTTATAAGAAAGGGGACATCGGGGATTCATCTATCGATTTTAAGGGAATTCAATAAGTAACATGCATATGGTTTCCCTTAAGGACATCTCTAAGTAAAGTGGATAAGGGATGAGAACCATATAATAACTTCATAAAGAAACATCAAATCATCATAATCTATCCTAAGAACTCTTTAAGAGTTAAAGGAAATCATAATCAAAATCACCATATAGAATAATATGAATGTAGCCTATATCATACTCAAGGCCATATTCAAATAACACATACCAAAAAGGTGAAATCGAACATAGAAAACATCATAGAAAATTGCATGTGCTTTTCATCTTGACTAGCACTACTATTATTTGGTACCATACATCGTGATGACTTGGGGTCATTAACATCTTAGCATCGTGATCATCTTGATTGACTATAGTCGAATATCGCGATGACACCCAAATCATAAAATCCGAGCAAACATCATGATGATTGGAATCTAGAAATGACATCAAGAACATCGTAATGATTCCAATCTTATACTCGGTTTGTAGTACTAATAACATCTTGAATGTGTCACAACATCTCGAATAGGAGCCCAATGTGTGTTAATGTACGTCCCATATCATACATTCGCACCTATTGGTTTACTAATCGTCAGTCGATGCCACATTAGAAAACATTCATAAAAACCCAAATCAAACATACGTCGGCTCGTCTCATTGGCGAGTGTAAAGCACCTAACTCATCGTTTCTCATACTTCGATGAGTTTAAAGTGACATCAAAACTTGTCTCGTTTCATCGACAAGTAAAAGTCCATCTCAAACATCACAACCATCATCAATTCATCATAACAGCCCCGCCTCATGTCCTCGGCAGGTAAAAATATCAACATCTCTTAATACCTTATTTTTATATGCTGAAAATCATCCAAACAGGCTATAATATATTTAGAATAATTTTATAAAGAAAACAGGATTTTTAAACAATTTTTAGAGATTTTTAAATAAGTTATACAAGGAAAAATCCGTTCATTAAATAGATTTTCTATTTATAAAATACTTAAAAATAATAATTGCTTAAAAGCCCTTTAAAATGTCTTTAAAACATTTATTCAATCAACCATAATTTATAAAGAATTTACGTAAACTTATTCGAACCAAAAATCAATTAAAACCACCGAATTTTTCAAATATCGACATTTATCGAAATTTAGATTGATACAGAATTTAAATAAAATTTAAATTCTTAAAATTTTCAAAACAAGCCAATCATGGTCGGATAAAAGATTTAAACAGTCATCATCAACTAATTCATACAATATTCAGAATCATCGAAATATGTGGCGAAACGGTTAACGGAAGTACTATTAGAAGCAAAAGAAAATCAACCAAGAAACTGAGTTTTTGGCTGACTTTGGACAGTCGTTCGGGTCATCAAAACAACCCAGATTTCAGCAATATTTTGCAGCGTTATACGACCTCATGATGACAATAACATATCCAAAATTTGGATCAATTCGCTACAAAATGAATAAGTTATGATTTTTCAAACATAGCTCTTTTCAGCAAGCATAAAAAACATGATTTTTAGCTGTTTTGAAATAAGGATTATCTATAATAAAATTGCTCATAATTTTATGAAAATTTTCATAAACATTGTGCAACTAATCTTCTGCAACATGTCAAAAACAGAGATTAATTTGCTTAGAATTGAAAAAGATATGATTTTTCTAATATGACATATTTTCGGCCAATACACAGAGGTCAGTTTTTGACCAATTTCAAGCAATAGTTTCCTATAGAAAAATAACTCATAATTAAATGAAAATTTCCATAATTCCATAGTACCCCGACTACAACAACCTGTAAAAAACTGAGATTAATTTGCTCAGAATAGTAAAAGATATGATTTTTCTAATATGACCTATTTTCGGCCAATACACAGAGGTCAGTTTTTGACCAATTTCAAGCAATAGTTTACTATAGCAAAATAACTCAAAATTAAATGAAAATTTTCAAAAATGTAAAGTACCCCGACTACAACAATATATCAAAAACTAAGATTAATTTGCTACGAACTGGAAAAGATATGAATTTTCTAATATGACCTATTTTCGGCCAAAACACAAAGATCAATTTTTGGCCGACTTTAACCAATAATTTCCCATAGCAAAATAAATCAAAATCAATTGAAAATTTCCGGAAATGCAGTGTTCACTAACTACAACAACTTATCAAAAACTGAGATCAGTTTTCCAAAAGTTAAAAAATATATGATTTTTCTAATATAGGGTTTTTTCAGCCAGCAAAACAGAAAACAAGGTCAATAATTTGAGGAATTCCATCAACAATGATAGCAAAATTCGATTTTTTTTCTCTTTAGCTTGCTGTAAGAAACCCTTACCTTACTTATAGAATATTTTTGGCAAGATAAGGCAGTGATTTGGGAGAAATTTTTGATCTTTGGTGAGGATGGAAGCCCTAAGAACCTGAAGAAACATGAAAACAAACATGCAAGACAACAAAAGCAAATTATAAGCCAATTCACATCTCAAGTTCTCAGATTATGATGAAAACTATTTGGTATTGGAAAGAGATTACCTTTCTATTCTTATTTTAGATGATTTCTCTTTAAGATTTGCTGAAAATTGGGTGGAAATTTGATTTAGTTTGAGGAAGCCATTGTTTTTTTTTTCTTTTTTTTCTTTCTGAATGTTTTTGGAGAAGGAGGACAAATGATCTACGTACAGTAATTTTCTTTTCTCAAGCAAGAAGGCTCTAGTAAAGTCTATTGGTCAATTTTCTACCCAAATAAGCCCATGAGAAAAATATACTTAGTGGAATTGCAAGGTTATGTATACATATTAACCTATTTTACACTATATTCATACAATACTACATTTTCAAGCCAAATAAAATACATAGATCAATTTGTTTTGAAATAGAATAGTTATTGTGAAAAAATAAAATTTATTTTAACAATAAAAATATAATTTTTAACAATAAATCCCCATTTTAACATTATTTTACAATTTGCACAATTTTAGCGTAAAAACACTATTTTTAAAGTATAACTTGATCAAAATTTATTCTCTTAGCCAAATAAATTTTAATAAATCATTCTAACACTTTTAAAACCACAAAATTAATATTTTTACACAATATTTCATGTTTTATTTATTAAAAGACATGTTTTCTTCATATTTTTCCTTTTATATTCAATAAAAGGCTAATATTGACAATAATTATCAATATTATCACATTGACTAATTAAAACACAGTAATTGACTAATTTCACTCCAATACCTCAAAATAAAGTTTTTAAAACTTTATTTCCATCAATTTGCATTTATTTCGACAATTAAATGTTGAAATACATCACTTGGTAAATTTATTAACTCAAATTTACCTAAATTCTAATATTTTCCATTTTATTTAACTAAAATACCAAACAATGAATTTTAAACCCAATATTTAACTTCATACGTATTGTTTATTTGAAATACACAATTTATACCAAATTTATTTCTTCATTATATTCTATTTACCATATTAAATTATAACTATCATTATAATTTAATATCATTAGTAATCTCTAATACCAGGGTTGTTACAATTTATTTAATTATGTGAAAACAAAATAGTACAATAACAAACAGATTTAAATGAATATATATATATATGTTTATTATCATCAAACAAAAATCGTATACTAGCATATTCAACACGATTTCGGCATGCGAGTATACCATTACTTCCCGAAAACTTTATTTAAAAATTTTCAAAATCAAACTTATGAAATTTCTGTAATAACTTTCAAGTTAAAGTTAGGCAAATACTCTTTAAAATAAAAGTTAGTCTATAAAAATAACATTATTATTGAACAATTTACCCTTTTGAAATAATAATATTAATTAATCCTTAAATAATAATTAATTTAATATAAACTTAATTCATAATTTAAAATATACTTATAACAATTTTAAACAACTAAATAATTCATTTTTGAAATATTCTTTAAACACTTTTAATTTTTTTAGTTAATACTTAAAAATTTCCTTTTTAAATTGAACTTAACTTCTCAGAAATATATGTTTTTCAACTCCCATATAGTCAGTCCAATATTAAAAAATCCTTTTTAATTTGTTTCTAATTTAATTTACGTCCCAATTCCATAAATTCCATTTTCCACATTCCAAAAAATAAATCTAACATTTAATTTTAAACCGATCTACCCATCTCCTTATGAGTCCTCACCGTGAATTTATAACTTCAATTTATCCACTGAAAGTCACTTTACTTTATTTATAAACATATATATAAACTTCATAGTCCCATTTCTCATTTATAACTGTTTCACAATACTTAATCGAATTTAAATCGATTTCTGAATTAAATTCCATTTTTAAATCAATTTCCCAAATGACCCAACTATATTCCAGAGTCTAACTAAATTCATATTTCACTTTCTTTCCATAATTTAAAATCTAGTATATCAACTTTATATTTTATTTTCAAATTTTCCTTTTGTTTTTCCAAACTATTGAAAATCTTGATTTTTAAAATAATTATTTCATACTTAAACCAACATCACTTAAGTTTTATTATTTAAAATCATTTCATCTACATTATCCAAAAATCTCTATTTTCCATATTCTGAGATGGTCAAGCACATTTTAAAAATCAATCTATTTATTTTTTCCCAAATTCAACTCTTTCAAATAATCCAGTTTCTTTATAAGTATTTTTACATCCAATTTCCCTTTTTATTTTATTTTTTCCCAATACAAAACATTTAGTATTAGTATTTTAAAAATACCAAAATCTAGGCCAAAACTACCATTGCATCCAATAAATTCAAGTTATATTATAATCTACCACAGATTATTTAAACAGTTGACATATCAATATATATAAAGTTTAATTCAATATTTATTAGGAATCTAGTTGGATCCCTCCAACCTGTATTCCTGCATCCACAGATATTAGCACAATATAAAAACACCAATCACACTTCAGGAGGATATGACGGTATATAGGGCCATCCGCTATTATGCGGAGAATATAGGGTCTCATCCGCTATATATATGCGGGAATATCAATCACTTCATAATATGTACTACTATATACAACATCGCATTCCACTGATAATAATTTATTAATTCTATCAATCAATTAATAATTAAATTTGACTATTTAAAATTAATTGTGGTAAGTTCAAAATTGAGTGAGATTAATTCACTTTGATTTTTATTATCGCCTCACCCTTTTCTGATTTCGACTAAATTCGAACCGTGTTCGAATTTGGCTTAAAATTCCAATGGCTCCAGTCTTGTCCAAAATAACTATCGCGTAGTAATCATTAATACGATTCTAATGCAAAAACCCGCATTCAAACTCGACCTAAAATGAACGAGTGATCGATTTTATAAAATTTTCAATATGTACACGAATAATTAGTTTTAAATAAATTTCAAAAGAAAACCTGACACTACTCAAAATCTGAAGCTGGCCCAAACTCAACACCCACCCTTCTTATCCAAAAAAAATCTTTGCTCCTCTCCTCCTTCTTTTTCTTTAATTTTTTCTGTTCTTTTCTCCTCGGCCCAAAGCCCAACTCCCCAGCCAGCCTTCCTTCTTCTTCCCTTCTCCCCCTTTTTCTTGAACGTGATAATTTCCTATGGATGTGCACGTGCATGCTTCCCCTTCCACCAAACCATTGGTCCAGTCCCGCCAATCAACTCTACCTTGCACGCTGGTCCCAACGCCCCTGGCTGCTCCTTCTCTTCCTTGCCCTAACGATTTTCGACTTAAACCCACTCGTTAACCCACCAACATCACACCCCAATCTCTGCAATGGGCTCCTCCATCTCCTGGTTAGGTATGCGCCTCGCCAACAGGAACCTGCTTTACATCTCTGATCTACCAATCACTGCCTACATTGCAAGAAAAGTGGAACCCTAGTTATAACCGCCACTCGACCTTCACTGTCGCGATCCCTAAATCACAATTAAACACTGCTAAAATACCAGATTGAAGAGAATTAAGAAACAGGATTTTAGGATTTTCTTTGAGATTTTTAAATCAAATATAAAAGGAGGATTTGATTTTTTATATTCTGCGATTTTTTGTTTTTTCGAACTGTAGACTACTGGATGAAAGAAAAAAATGGATAAGGGAAAGATGAAAAGAGGGAAATGTGTTTGAAATAGTTTGCATGCTTGAATGGGTCTGGTATAGTGATTTGAAGAGAACTTAAAAGTGTTGATGTGAATTTTTTTTGTCAAATCCATTTATTATTTAAATTTAAATCGTCTCGAATTCATAGCTTAAATTTTGACTTCTTATCGAGACGTGCCACTAGGCGTTTATAATGTTATACCCTTATTCTAAATATAATGGAAAAGGTTTCAAGTCCTAATTCGATCGTATGGAGAAAATAGCTTTTTGGACCCAATTATTATATTGAATTTTCGATATAAATTTCAGTGTGTATATCTCCCTTATGGCCAAACGATAACTCCAAACGCTATGAAATTTGAAATCTGATAATAATACACTATTATAGATCTAATGGAAATGGTTTCGCCAAAATCAGAGGCTGTGCCCCCATAAGGCTATTTTTAAATGTAAATTTAAACGATATATTTTTAAAGTTGAACAAACCACTTTTAAATTCCATTTAAAAAGTTTTATTACCATCCTTATTATAAATATAAATTTTATAAGCCTCTAAATTATTTTTAACAAGCTTAAAACTCAAGATTCACTATTTTAACTAATTTCCAATGATCAAATTCAATAATTTATTATCCAATAACTGGTTATATTTGAAATTCAAGTTAAAAATTAACTTTTATATTAAAAATCAATTAAATATTCCAATTTCAAATATCCAAAATTCTGGGTCGTTACATTCCTCCCCCTTAGAAGAATTTCGTCCTCGAAATTTCCAGGTAAGAAAATGGCCCAAACACGTTAACCATTTTTCCCACACCCACACCATTTTAACAACTTCCTGAAATTAATTTATTGAACTACGTTATCACTCCTACTAATTTCCAAATTCATCCATAGATCACACCTAATATTGTCCCCTCAACCATTTAAGTTATAATTTAAAATCGAATTTTAAATTATCAAAATTTCTTCAAGATTTTCTAACTCCTTTAATTTTGAAAAATTTCACCAACGTCTCCTTTACACGACTAGATCCGAAAAACTACAAAAATGCCTCCACGGGCCCAAATCGTCAAAAGAAAACAAAAGCCAAGTGGCTCAATAAAAAAATCATCAATTTCATACAACAATTTAAACACATACCTTTTTGTCGGGCAAATCAAATTTTAATTCTGAAACTTTTGCTTTTAATTACCTGCATTTCACTCACCAATAGTATCCAATCATACAATTCAAATCATTTTTTTTATTTTTTTAATATTTACTTTACTTAAGCCCGTACGATGTACGTATATCATCGACACAATATCAACTTGTATCGCTCACTCGATCACACAATTCCATTTCCGAATTAGTATCGTTCACACGATTATCTAGTATGAACTCAGATCTCGTTCCTTAATTAGGAACTGTCATTCTTCTTGAATAGCCATATACTATGATAGAGAATTCTAGAATCAATCAAAAATCCATATCCAGCGTTCGTCGTCGAAAATCAAGTGAAAAATTCTAACTTGGATCGATTTAGATTATCTCGAAATTCGGTGCTCGAATCTGGATCAAACCGCCATAAGAATAAAATAATATACGTACAACTTACGTATTAATTTCCAATTAATTATTAACTATATCAATTTCTTTTATTCTCACTCATTTCATTTCAATCAATTATCCACACTTATCATTTTATACCCCTTCTATTTCATCTTCATTCAAATACTTACTTTAGTGTATTTTTACAATGCCAATTTTACTTAAAAGTTACACCCTCAATTTTCTTAAGTCAATTTATAACCTTTTATACAATGTTCTTAGATTTATTTCCACTTCATCGCTTTGGTTTGTATCCACTTCTATTCAAATTAAATTACAATTTCTATTTGACCCAATTTACCTTCGAAATCTTAAATATTGAATTCTATCAACCATATCTCAAACCATATTTAATTAACCAATTTTTTTAATTAGTTCCATTCACTAATTTATTCATATCGCAATCAAATTTTATTTCCAAACTTTTATTTTATTTAGTCCACTCGAACTAATTTTTTTCAATTTCACTTTATTCAACATAATTCAGATAAACATCATTCCAATATTCAATTTCAATTCCGTTTACTTACAAATTAAATTAATTTGTCCATCCACAAATTTATTCCCAACTTGATAAACTCTATTTCAATAACTATTCCATTTTAGCCTACTTAGGCTTAATTCCTCAAAATTCACTCTTATTTAACCTAATGTAAGTTAAATTACACTCCACAAATCAAATTTCAAAATTTCTTAAGTTATCAAACTTACTAATATTTTATTCACCAATTTCTTCCAATTCACTTCATTTAATTGGTTTACTTCACTAATTTATTTCATTATCACACTTACTCTCTCAAGTTAATTTCATTCCAAACAAATTTCAAACTTTTATACATTATCAATTTGTCTTCTCATATTTCCATATACAAGAAATTCCCGAGTTCAATGGTTTCTTAAACATTCAAAATCATTTTTGGAATCATATATATACCCAAAATCCTTTGGTATATCAACTTATTCCTTTGCATTTCAAAATCAAATCGGTTTTGCAAACAAACTCCAATTCAAATCATTGAGGTAGCAATTTCTCCTTTGAAAACTCAAAAATGAAAGTCGATGATGCTACAGTCATCACCGAAATTATTTCTAGCGACCGAAGTGAGTTCAGTGCTTTTATTTCTTTTTTAAAACAATTTTTAAATATAACTTTGAAATCTCAATAGATTTCATTTTCAATTCAAAAATATTTCCAAATAATATTACTATTATTTTCCAACTTTGAAAATAATTTTCAAAACCAAGGGGATTTAAATTCCCGTATTTCCAAATTTCAAATCCTTTAAATCTATATTTAAATATTCCTCAGCAATTTCATTGCATTCAATTTATAAATCACATTTATAAACTCATATTTACAAAATCACATTTTATTATATGAATAACTTTCTTAGCCTTCGGTTATAATATCAACTATTATTCAATTACCAAACCAACAAATGATAACAGTTTAAAATTATCATTTCCTAGCAACCAAGCAAACCATTTGTAACTATAATAATTTTCTGAAATACATTCCTTTATATATAAAAATAATTTGGGTAAAATTATTTCATTTGCCCCATTTCAAAAAACAATACTATGTCGAGTTGCTCTACACAAGTGCTTAGAGATCCCTATTAATAACGTTAATTATTTGTATTGACCAGAATCCATAAGCCACTCAACGAACCAATCAACACAATATAAAATAGCTTTTATATTCACTAACAAATACGCGCTCATATCTATCAATACACTCAAACTCGTTCTAGGGTGCTACTGACCCTATCTCTAATGAGTAATCCCTACCAGAGCCAAGCTTCTCGCTTAACCTTCAGCTCTGATACCAAGTGTGATGATCGACATTTTCGACCTTTGAAAATCAACATCAATACGTCCACTGTATTACATGTCGAGCAATCGATTGCCGAAAATACCAGATCGTTAGGGAAAAGAAGAAAGAGGTAGAAGAAAAGATAGAAATAACAACACAGAGAATCACAATCGCAGCGGAACAATATATATAGATAACCATTGATCTTTATACAAAAAGAACTATAACTGTTTTTATACCTTACACCATCAGAGTACAACATAAATCAATAGCACAATATTGGACAGTTGTAATAACTTATCCTCACAAAAGCTGAATCTACAGCCTACAATACACAGCGGAATATAATCAAATACGGTAATATGTCTTCATCATCTAGCTCATTTCCTGAGCTCCATAGCATCCAATTCTATATTTCATAATACTCGGTCTGACCCAAGTATTATAATGAAATAACACCCGAGTCAGTCTGTAAAACAAGCGTAAGAAAACACACACAATTTGAATTATTAAAGTTAACAAAATCCTCCGAAAAACAAAGGTATCTCGTAAGACCACGCCACAACTAAACACGACAGGTTTTTACTTTGCGATAACCAAAACATTTAATATCAAAATCATCTGGTATGTTAATAGTGTCTAAGTACAAATATTTATTCAAATAGTTAGAATGCTTGCATCTCACATTTCAAGATAGTTGGACACAAGCAAAACCGTACGACACTTATTGGAGAATGGATTCCATACGAATGATAGGAATTAGGGTATCACCCATCACAGTACACGTCAGAACACTATACCGAGGACCATACCGGGATCCCCTACAACATAAGACCGGACTATCCCAAACCTGGATAGACCGAATATGGTATCACCCCGGGTGTTCCCACCCTCCCTGAGCTCCTTCCATGAATCGTAGAAAATAATATCCGAGGGTATCAAGAAAGGTGATAAGCATACCTAAATTAGGTGCTACCCACTTAGCCTTGCCGCGTCTCCCCTTCTTTTCAGTCATTCCCAGTTGATGAGGCTAGAGGCTATTATTACCTTTTTAAGGAATTTTAACTTAGAATGCTCATTGTTCTCCAATGACAATGTACTGATAGCATTCATCCATACAAGTCCTTTCTGGATCAGAGCGGAATGAAGGCAACTATTCCTACAACATCCATTTTGGAATAATCCTCAGGATTAGTAGCGATTAGCCCTTGCACTTCACTGCTCCATCCTCGACTCCATGCTCTTGTTTTCACATCAAAAACGTACTCCTTGAATCGAAGAGGTTTTCAGATAATAAATCCGATCCCAGTCGCTTCAAAACAACATTCGATATTTTCCAGTAAACTCAATCTCAATTCTTTAGGAAATAAATAGATGAAAATAAGATTGGAGATGACCTCCTAACCATTAGTGGATGGATTTCTTATCAATGTCTTAGAAGAACAAAACGAGTTTATACGTACAGTATAGCACCTCGAAAGGTAACTGTGCCATATAAATCCCGTATTTCTCCTAGATATTTCCAAATTCATATTTTGGGTCCAAATTTTTGATAGTCGGTAATTGAACTATCAAACAAACAATCATTCAACCAATTATTCCATTTCTCACTGAATAACTCCAAATCTATTTTTAATTTAATTTTAATAAATTAAATCTCTTTATTAAAAATATATGTACTTAACTTATCGAATTTAGTAAATTCACCAACTACCCTTTTCAAAAGAATATTTGAAATCCCTTTTTAAAAATAATATGGAAAGTATCACTACGGTATCAAACCATGGATTCACACCTCAATAGTTACGTCTCTATCCCAGAGAAATCCAAGACTTAACTGCAGGCACTCACTGCCTCCGCTTTCGCCATGCGAGTATACCGTTACTTCCCAATAACTTTGTATAAAAAATTTCAAAATAATACTTATGAAATTTCTATAATAACTTCTGGGTTAAATTTAGGCAAATACTCTTTAAGATAAAAGTTATTCTATAAAAATAACATAATTATTGAATAATTTATCCTTTTGAAATAATAATATTGATTAATCCTTAAATAATAATTAATTTAGTATAAACTAACTTAATTCATAATTTAAAATATACTTAAAACAATTTTAAACAACTAAATCTTTAATTTCTAAAATATTCTTTAAACACTTTTAAATTTTCTAGCTAATACTTAAAAATTTCCTTTTTAAAATAAACTTAACTTTTCAGAAAAATATACTTTTCAACTCCCTTATAATCAGTCCATATTAAAAAATCCTTCTCGATTTATTTCTAATTTGATTTACGTTCCAATTCCTTAAATTCCCTTTTCCACATTTCTAAAAATAAATCTACCATTTATTTTTAAACTGATCTACCCATCTCCTTGTGAATCCTCACCGTGAATTTATAACTTCAATTTATCCACTGAAAATCACTTTGCTTTATTTATAAACCTTATATATAAACTCCATAGTCTTGTTTCCCATTTATAACTATTTCACAATACTTAATCTATTTTAAATCGATTTCTAAATTGAATTCCATTTTTAAAAGTATCCTTAATAACCCATCTGTATTCCAGAATCCAACTAAATTCAGATTTCACTTCCTTTTCATAATTTAAAATCTAGTAAATCAACTTTATATTTTATTTTCAAAATTTTCCTTTTATTTTTCCAAACTATTTAAAATCTCAATTTTTAAAATAATTCTTTTACACTTAAACCAACACCGCATAATTTTTATTGTTTAAAATCATTTCATCTACATCATCCCAAAATCACTATTTTCCATATTCCGTGATGATCAAGTACAATTTAAAAATCAATCTATTTATTTTTTCCCAAATTTATCTCTTTTAATTAATCCAATTTCTCTATAAATAATTTTACTTTCAATTTCCCTTTTTATTTTTATTTTCCCGATTCAAAACATTTATTATTGGTATTTTATAAATACTAAAATCTAGGCCAAAACTACCATAGCATCCAATAAATTCAAATACCACTATAATCTATCACAGATTATTTAAACAGATCACATATCAATATATAATGTTTAGTTCAACATTTTTGAGAAATCCAGTTGGATCCCTCCAACATGTTTCCATGCATCCACGGATGTTAGCATAATATAAAAATACCAATCCCACTTCGAGGGGGATATCACCATATATTGGGTCATCCGCTATTATGTGAGGCGTATAGGGTCTCATATGCTATATATATGTAGGAATATCAATCACTCCAATATATACACTACTACATTCAACATCACATTCCACTAATAATAATTTATCGATTCTATCAATCAATTAATAATTGCTTTTAACTTTTTAAAATTAATTGCAGTAAATCCAAAGTTGAGTGGGATTAAGTCACTTTGATTTTTATTGTCACCTCACCCTTTCTGATTTGGACTAAATTTGAACGGTGTTCGAATTTGGCTTAAAATTCCAATAGCTCCAGTCTTAGCCGAAACAACTCATCGCATAGTAATCATCAATACGATTCTAATGCAAAAACCCGCTTTCAAACTCAACCTAAAACGAATGAGTTATCGATTTTATAAAATTTTCAGTTTATAAAAAAAAATTAGTTTTAAACAAATTTCAAAAGAAAACCTGACACTACCCAAAATCTGAAGTCGGCCCATACTCAACTCCCATCCTTCTTCTCCAAAAAAAAAATCGATGTTCCTCTCCTTCTTTTTTTTCTATTCTTTTCATCTCGGCCCAAAGCCCAACTCCCCAGCCCGCCTTCCTTCTTCTTCCCTTCTCCCCCATTTTTCCTGAACACGATAATTTCCAATGGTTTTGCATGTGTACACTGCCCCTTCCACCAAACCATCGATCCAGTCCCGCCAATCAACTCTACCTAGCACGTCGGTCCCAACTCCCCTGGCTGCTCCTCCTCTACCAAGCCCTAATGATTTCCGACTCGAAACTCACTCATGAACCCACCAACTTCGCACCCCCAATCTCTGCACCGAGCTCCTCCATCTCCTGGCCATGTGTGCACCTCGACACTAGGAGCCTGCTTCACATTTTTGATCACCAATCATTGCCTAAATTGCAAGAAAAGTGGAACCCTAGCTGTAACCGCCACTCGACCTTCACTGTCGTGATCCCTAAATCACAATCGAAGACCACTAAACCTATACCAGATTGAAGAGATTTCAGAAATAGGATTTTAGGATTTTCTTTTATATTTTTAAATCAAGTATAAATGAAGGATTTGATTTTTGAAGTTCTGCCATTTTTGTTTTTTCAAACTACAGACTAATGGATGAAAGAAAAAATGGACAAGGGAAAGATAAAAAGAGGGAAATGTGTTTGAACCAGTTTGCATGCTCGAATGGGTCTTGTACAATGATATGAAGAGAGGTTAAAAGTGCTGATGTGAAGTTTTTTTATCAAATCCATTTATTATTTCAGTTTAAATCGTCTCGAATTCGTAGTTTAAAATTTTGACCTCCTATCGATGTATGCTACTAGGCGTTTATAATGTTATACCCCTATTCTGAACGCAATGGAAAAGGTTTTGAGTCCTAATTCGATCGTATGGAGAAAATAGCTTTTTGGACCCAATTATTATACTAAATTTACAATATCAATTTCAACGCGTTTATATCCCGTATGGCCAAATGATAACTTCAAACGCTAATAAAACACTATTTCGGATCCAATGGAACTTGTTTCATTGAAATCCGAGACTGTGTCCCGGAAAGCTATTTTTAGAACTGAATAAACCACTTTTTAATTCCATTTAAAAAGTTTTATTTTCTTTCTTATTATAAATATAAATTTTATGAGCCCTCTAAATTATTTTTAACAAGTTTAAAACTCAAGATTCACTATTTTAACCAATTTCCAATGATTAAATTCAATAATTTATTATCCAATAACTGGTTATATTTGAAATTAAAGTTTAAAATTAACTTTAAGTATTTAAAAATCAATTAAATATTTCAATTTCGAGTATCCAAAGTTCTGGGTCGTTACAGCGGTTGTGAGACTAAAAGATGTGAATTTAATCAACAGTTATTATTGAACAATTCAAATATTAACATTCATGGACCACCATAGCTAGTAGTGTAATAGTTTGATCGAATTCATCGCCTATAAACCTTTCTGGTAAAATCATATTTTACATTATCTTAAGTGGTTCCAATAGTAATAATAATTTACACATTTTCCTCATCAATATTATTTCACTTTAGGACATATAGAGTTTGGTGTCGACCAACCTTCTATCCACATTCAACTTGATTAGTCCATAAACAAAGCAATTAGTTCGATAGTAATATTTAATATCAATCTGTAATAACCCACCTTTTTGGATTGTTTAAATCGACAATAAACCACGCATGTCTAATTCAAACCATTCAAAATGGAGGATTGTTAATGGGGGTAAATTAAAAAACAAAATAAAAGAAAGAAAACTAAAACACAGAATCTCATAGCGAAATGAAAAATATAATAATCAAATAAATAGTTCATGAAGCTATTTACAAAATAATATTTGATTACACTTTTACAATTCAAATCAGAGTTATACATTCATCAAAAATAAATAAATAATGCAGCGGAACACGGAATGCAATGGAATAATAAATAGCAATAATATACCGAATCTTCATCTTCGTCCCCTAGAAATAGTCTTTAATACACTGAAAAGCTCAAACTAACTCGAGCGTAATGAAAAGACAAAACATTTGAGTCAGAACTAAAAGATCTTATGCAAATTAAAACAAAATAAATGAAATAAGAAATGTAGATAACTACATTTTTGAAGATTCAAATTTTTTGGAAAAGTTATTGTTTTCATATTCAAAATACAATAGATTTCACAATAGATCCATTCTAGTAACCTACAAATTTATAGAAAAATTCCCAATTAAATTTCATAGTTTAAGAGTTTGGTTTATAAAAATGTTCCAAAGTTCCAACATTCAATTCTACAGAAACTTCCCAACGTTCCAAAATTTAATTTTGAAAACTTTCAAATAAGGTAATGAAGGTTTATTTCTCAAAAATCATTTTATGGTTCAAATAGTAAATCTAAACA
The DNA here is from genome assembly GCA_030765085.1 of Allium cepa. Taxonomy (NCBI): domain Eukaryota; kingdom Viridiplantae; phylum Streptophyta; class Magnoliopsida; order Asparagales; family Amaryllidaceae; genus Allium; species Allium cepa. The sequence goes on along the minus strand of CM060946.1, from coordinate 90,637,253 downwards.
TACCAATTTATTTCTCTCGTAAATATATTAAATTTATGGGTTATTACCCGGTTGCTTAGACCGGCTATGAGAGGCAAACTATTGAGTGCCATTCGGAATGCAAGTGTCGTTCGGCTTAGACGCTTCGTTTGGAATGCAAGTGTCGTTCAGCCTAAGTGCATCGCTCGGCATCCTTTTTTCGACCATCATCGCTTGGTTAAGGTGGCTCGACATCAGGGCATTCGGCATAAATGCTTTAGTCACATATCACTCAGCTATAAAGAGACGGTTACGTAGCTCGGTAAGGAAGGCCACGTGGTTTGTTGACCTCTAGCTCCGCCTTGATGGGAAGATCGATGCTCGATCTTCAAGAGAGAGTCATCACTCGGCTAATACCGCTCGACGAACTTCATTCGGCAACGTTGTCCGACAAAGCATCGCTCGGAAAAGTGTCTTTCGGTTAACTTCATTCGGCACAATCGTTCGTTATATGAAGATCAACATCAAAGTAAGAGGTCCGACACTGTTTCATTCCAAGTTCCACTGCGAAGTTGCTTTGGGTCTTTTGAGGGCTTACTTCGAATCATTTGGTAATCAATCATCGACTAGATACAGTGGGTCGACATTTCTCACTTGGCATTTACCGTTCGGCATGCATGCTTCGGTGTGCAGAAGTCACCTACTATGAGCCAAGATACCTTGTTCCTAGGCCCATGAAGGAAGTTCGGCCTATCTTCGTCTATAAATAGAGGGGCAGGGGCACAATGTAAAGGGACCTTTTTTCAGCAACTCTGGGGAGACTCTACCATTTTGAAGACTCATTACTTTTCTGTTAGAATTCATATTCAAGTTGTTGCTGTACGGATTGTATACGTATTCAGTTATTTGAAAAAGCAATAAAGATTAAAGTCAAAGTGGACGTAGGCAGTTACGCTAAACCGCTATAAATCCGGTGTTCTAGTTTTTGCAGTTAAATTTGTATACATTCCTCTATTTTAATTTTCTATCTTTATTAATCTCTCTACACAAACTTCTCTTTGGGTGTTAGTGACCAAGTTTGGTGCTAATATTTTGGTGCTTTCACTGAGAATAGCATTCTCAGGTTATTAGGATCTACTTTGTAGCTACTGGATTGAAGAAATCCTCCGAAGGAGATCTAAGTCATTTACAGGAAGTCCATTGATTCTACTCAAAGTTCCTACCAATAACTCTATAATGGGAAAACCTCGTACCAAATCAGCCTCACACAACACGGACGTCAACGAGACTGCTAGTGTCCAATAAGTAGGACCCAACAATCAACAAGTTAATCTAAGCGCAAGGACTGTCACCGCCTAAAATCAAATGGAAGTTGTTACTAGAACAGTGTTCAACGTGCTGATGAGAAAACTCATGGAAAGCAGGAAACAACTTAATGAACAGATTCATGCCAATGCCAACCTCATGACTCAGCTTAATCAACAATAACATCATAATGCTAGAGGAAGCCTCGCTTCTTACTCTTCATCCAACAGATCTGCTTTGTCTGATGAACCTCTCAGGCATAGATGACGTCGAACTGAAACAACGAAAATAGATGATGCTCGTCGATCTACCAGGGATGGTCCAAGTTCCCTACCTAGAGCCATGGCTTCTCACTTGCAAAAGGAAATCACGCTCCAGCTGGAACATGAAACTTAGGATCTGGAGCATGAGTGGAAGCTGGACGACTGGCTTACCAAGGTCCTTATGAAGCCGGCCCTCAGGATACACATTTGGTAGATCGCCAACAGAGGAGACATCAACAAAAACGGTCTCATAGAACAGATTCCAATCTGTCATCTTCCATACAAACCCCAGACTTATTAGCTATGGTCAGACAGCTGATGAGAGAAAATCAAGGCTTGACTAATGATGATTAGGGGATGTCCAGGAGTTATACTCCATTCACAGATACTATTCTATGGGTCGAGTACCCGAGGAAGTTTAACATGCCAACTATTCCGGCCTATGAAAGAAAGACTGATCCCGACAACATGTGATGAGATATGGGTGGATGATGGATTCAGCTAGAGCAAACGATGCAACTAAGTGTAGGTGCTTCCCAATAACTTTATCTGGAATTGCTACCATGTGGTTCACCCGCCTTCATCCACGGTCTATTTCCAACTTTGATGAGTTAGCAACGAAATTTGTGGAATAGTTCAGGATTCATGCCACTCATCCTAAGGACGTATTTTCCTTGTCCAGTGTGATTAAGGCTCCAGTGGAGTTGTTAAAGGAGTACTTACAAAGATTTCACGTTGCGACTACTGAAGTTAGCAACCCAAATGACCATGCCATTCTTATGGCCGTGATGCATGAAGTAGATTTTGATTTGGAGTTTGGAGATTCGCTGGCAGGAAAGCTTACGACTACACTCGAACATTTTTATTCAAAGGCGCATCAATTCATAAGAAGAGAGGAAGCCAGGTGGACGAGGCGAGACAGTGCACCAGGGGTTGGCAAGGAGACTGCGAAGAGCAACGTTGCTATAAAACAATCCGGTGATAACTCGGGGAAGGTCCAGGTCAATGTCCACTACAAGCCTAAGCAATCTAAAAGATTCGAAGGAGGAAATCCCAAAAAGGAGAGGGAAGCAGGAAAATGAAAACCAAGGATTCCAACATACAACGAATACACTCCTCTGAACGCACCTTTGGAAAATATCTACCTGTCGACTTGTAGTACTTTTCAATATCCAAAGCCATGCCCAAAAGAGTCCACCGAGGAACCAAAGCGGACTGGGAAGTATTGCCGCTCCATGAGACTTAGGGGCACAATACCGAGGAGTGTAGGCATCTCCATGATGCTATAGGAAAACTGATTCGACAGAAAAAGTTACAGGAGTTTGTCAAGAATCCGCAAGAATGCAGACAAGGAGCATCGGACCTTGGTCACGGGAAAGCTCCACGCCATTCATAGGAACCTGCTCAGACTATAGGTATATTAGTCATAAATGTGAGAAATGCGAATTACGGATCTTAAGGCTAGGATAAACATTTGATGGGGGTGAATGGTGTTTTAAGGGATTATTAAATATTTTTGAGTTTTTGTTAATTTGAACACAAATGTATGCAATATTCAGACACAGATATGATCATAGAATCAAAAAAACAGATGCAGAAATAAAATAAAAGAAGTAAAGGAAAGAACACACCGGATTTATACTGGTTCGGAATTACCCTATATTCAGTCCCACACACAAGTACGGAATTCCTTTCAAAAGCAATTGTACAATTACACCCTTGATTTCAAGGCTGTAAGGTACACCCTCCAGATTCACAATCCTCTAGGTAGAGATTCTTGATTTCACGGGCAACAAGTTCACCTAATTGATTTCCAAGGCTACAATCACATATTTTCTCGCTTGATTGATTTCCAAGGCTACAATCACACCTTTTCATTTAATTGATTATAAAGAAGCCTATAACTCTGAATAGCACTGAGGATCTTGTTGAGATAGTGATAGAGAATCAAACCAGAGATAATCTAGTTAGATTCAATGTTGATTTCGGCAGAGTAATGGTAGGAACATGTATAAAGAAATGTGGAAGAAGTAGAGAATGAAAACCAGAAAATATGAATGAAAATTCATTAAAAACATCCCCTATTTATAGAAGAACAACAGCCATGTCCATTCGTGAAAGGATATGACGAATAGACACTTCTTTTTAAATTCAAAATTTTGAAATTAACTGTCACCATGTCAACGTGGGTACCTTGGGTATGTCGACATGCCAAAGGAAATTTTGGTGATTCATTTTTCGTCGAAAATAACTTCTATCTTATATTAAAACTATTTAAACTTTATAAATATGCTTAACTATTGTTAAAATACATAAGTAAATATAGAGAATAATATATTTAAAATTTTACTATAATTTTATATTTAAATCTAAGTATAAATATTAATATATTATTATTAAAAGATAGTTTAAAACTAAGGATACTTTGATTTTGAAAATAAAGATTATTTTAAGGCTAAAAGTATTTAAAAGCAGGATAGATGTTTTTGATCTTTTTAAAAGAAAGGTTTTTGAAAACATTTTGAAAACAGATATAATTTTGTAAAAACATTTTGAATAAAAGTTAGTGGATGCAAAACAATGCTCCACTAGATTTTTCGTAGGTTCCATCCTACTTAGGGTTCCATCCCTTTAACAATCTCGAAGTGGATTCCATGCCGCGAATAAATTGGATTTTATGATGCTAGTGCTTGTCTAGGATTTTTAACAAAATTCCTAATTAAATTACTTATTCTTGAAATCTTGAACTCTTGATAATCTTGATATTCTTGATACTCATGAGTCTTCAATCTTGATACCTTGAATCTCTATACTGTACAGTCTATATTCTTGGTACCTGCATGGTTAAATCCTACATATACATATATTTCTAAACTATAATGTTAGTATTTATATTTTATAATCTTATTCTAAGGTTGTTGTCATCAAAACCATCATCTCAAGGACTAACAATAAACATGATAGTCGGTGGGCCACACCCTGCAGATAAGGGTTGGCAAGAAATGGAGTGGAATGCTAATTCCCTAAAGCATGCAGATTTTGAATGTTGTTCAAACACGGAGGATGGGACCCCAGCTAAGCAGTAGCAAATGATGAACAATGATATAGTGTTCAGTAGCAGAGATGCTGATCAAGTGGAGGCACCTACCATTGATCTGATGGTCATCTCGACTACTATTGGGCCAGCATTTGAGAGGAGAATACTGATTGATTGCGGAAGTTCTGTCAACATTATCTTCAAAAAAGCATATGATCAGATGATGATGGAGACAAAGGATCTAAAACCATCTAAAGCCTATATTCATGGCTCTAATGGTGCTGCTACTGATGCAGTTGGTTTAGTTGAATTGCCAGTTGAACTTGGAGAAGGTGATGGTAGGAGGGTGCAGATTCTAACATTTGTTGTTTTGGTTGTCGAATCTCCATATAATCTGTTTCTAGGTCGACCGGACCTGCCAGAGTATAAGGCAGCTTTGGCCCCATAGTTTTTAACCTTGAAATTTTGACCGATAAAGGAGTTGGAGTTGTGCATGGCGATCAGACGACTGGTCGTGCGTGTTATGTGGCTGAGCTGAGAGACGCTCACCGAAGAGAGAAAGGAAATGTTGTGGACAGCTCCGTCCACATTCGAGTCACTAAAGATTGACAAGTAATTCCTGAGCCTTAGCTCGGGCAACATAATCAGATTTATAGAGACATAGATCCAAGAGACGATGATGAGGATCCTAGGGAGGCAAAAGCAGCACCGGCTGAACTGACGAATGACATTCCAGTCAGTCGTGATGACCCATCACGAGTACTTAAGATTGGATCACAACTCAACCCCTCGATGACCGCGGATCTCACTGATTTCCTCCGAACGAATCTGGATGTTTTTTCTTTGACATATTCAAATATGTGCGGGATTTATCCCGCCACTGTGAGTCATATGTTGAACATAGACCCGAGGTATGTACCAGTAAAGCAAAAATGGAGAGGCATGGACCCAAAGAGGTATGCTACTCTCAGAGAGGAGGTGGACAAACTCAAAGCCAATCGGTTCGTCCATAACTCCCTCTACCCTAAATGGATGCCTAACCCTGTGCTAGTGAAAAAAGTAAATGGGAAATGGAGAACCTACGTAGATTACTCAGATCTGAACAAAGCATGCCCTAAGGATAGTTTCACTTCACCTGAATTGACCAGTTGGTCGACTCGACGGCAGGACATGAGTTTTTGTCATTTATGGGTGCATACTCGGGATGTAATCAAATCCCGATGCACATCCCAGACCAAGAACACACTGGTTTTGTCACAGACGTTGGGTTGTATTGCTATGTAGTGATGCCTTTCAGATTGAAAAATACAGGAGCAACTTATCAATTCTGGTGAATTGGATGTTTAAAGACCAGATTGGTAGAACAATGGAAGTCTATGTGGATGACATGCGCTTGAAGTCACGAGTAAACGCTCCATTCCGAGACCCACATTAGCAAAGAGTGTTGCAAGGTAATACCGTCTGTTAACACGGAGAATAGAGCTAGATAGGAGCGACCATCTATAGACTTGTCTTAACTATCTACTGAATATGTCGATAAATGAAGCATTTTTTTTATGTAGATCGACATATCCAATAGATATTTAATACAAACTATAATGGCTATAAGATCTAATAGAACAAAATATAACAACCCAAATGTAAAACATCACAGAACAGCAGAATGATATACATATGTCTAAATACAAATACATCTCCAGTACAAATCCAAAATGATACAACTAAGTGGTATGACAACCACTACTCATACATGAGCCTCAAAGAATAATACATAGATCAGAGTGTTAACAGACAAGGACAAAAAAAGGCTAAATAAGATAGGCTAGCAGATATACAGAAAACAAAGTCCATGTGGAAGCAAGAGCAAATAGGCTAAGTCCAAAGCAGTTAACCTGAAACACCTCATTCTGACCCGAGTATAAAAATACACGGGTCAGGCTAACTAAACAAATCAGTTAGATAAGCTAAATGATAATGAACATGCAAGGTCATAAGTACCACAATAATCTATAAAAGTGATAACTCGATCATCTAACAAAAGATGAATCATAACAAGCCTCATATCATCGGCAACTCAAATAAACAAAGGATATGAATATCCCAAATCAAACCAAAAAGGCCAATAACAAATGCCAATAAAGGTAACACCGGTTTCCACAAGGTAATTACTATGTATCGAGTGGTTCAAAGGACCTACTCCGAAAGGTGATACTCTAAGGAAATATAAATATCAATGAAACAAAAGATGAACATGCTCAAAAATGTATAAACAAGGATCCACAAGCCCGAAGGCGACAAACCGAAGTATCTCTCGAACGGTGATGAAGGACCAACTCCAAAAGCGATACTATAGGGCAACATACCTAAAGGTAACAACCCGAAGGCACAAATCCAAAGGCAATAAAACCAAAAGCACAACCCGAAGGCAACAAACTATAGTGGCGAAGGATCGAAGGCCAGTACTGGACACCACTAAGTGGCGTTATGTGTCACAAACCCCTCGGATAGGAACCCACAAAGTGTTAATATGACTCTCATACCAGACGTTCGCACTAAATGGTCTATTAACTGTTAGTCAATTCCATACTCAAAGCAGTATAATGTTTACCTCATCTCATTGGTAAACCAGACCCGAAGGTCAAAATGATCAAGCGAATAGATTAGGAAGTAAGTAAAAAGGTAAACACACGTATTGTAACAACCTAGAATTTTGAACAATTTAAAAATGAAAATATTTAACTAATTTTAAATATTCGAATGATGATTGACTTGAATTTCAAATTTTCAGGATAAATTGGCGATTAAATTTTAGAATTTAATCTATTTAAGTTGAATAAAATTTGAATTTGACTTTGGAGTTGAATTGAATAATGAATTCGTATTTTAAATTCGAACTAATGACTTAGAAAAAATAGTTTGGATTTACGAATTTTTATTTATGTAAATTAATAAATTGATGGTTAGTTTTAATAACATTTTTCTTAACTTAAATAAAATGGAATAAAATTTTATCAATACAAAATACAAGTATAAAATCTAATTGTAAAACATGTTAATATTAATTTATGTTTGATAGTTGAACTTCAAAACGTTTCTATATTTACTAAAGAAAATAATTATACAAAACAAATTGAATTTAAAAATGGAAAAAAATATAATAATATATAAAATAAAAAAAATAGTACATTGCCTTACTTTCATCAGCTACATACACGCCCCAATCTATGCCTTAACTCACGCCGTTACCTACGCCATAACCCACGACCAAAAATCACGTCTCCCCTCTTTTATATTCGAACCCCATTCCTCTTCAAATCATCAGAAAAAATAAATAAATCAAAGAAAAAAATTAATGGCGGCCACGATCGTTTGTCCCTCTTCGCTTTCAAATTAGGGTTTCAGCTCGATTCGCTCGCGGCTTCAATTCGATTGATTCCTCCTCTTCTCTCGCGACCGCTTCGAGGCAAAGGTGAGTGACGCATGTTACTCACATCTAATTTTGAACTCCATGTTACTGTTGTTTTTTTTTCCGTATGATTTTGTTGCTGTTTTGTTGATTTTTCTGTTGTTTTCAATTCACTCACGGTTTCGATTTTTAGTCGATTTCGTGTTTGCTAATTTGTGTAAACGTTGATGGTTTCACTGACTGATTTAAATTCGTTTTTTTTCATGCTACTTGATTTCATGCTACTTGCTAGTGACTTTTGTTGTATGCTCACCCCAATATCATACTTCACATGTTCGATTCCTACTTGCTGCTCCATGACTCCCATTAGTCGAAGCCATTTTGATTTCGGCCCTGTCTTGATTTTGTGATAATATTAGATCACTTGTTGTTGGGGCTGTAAAGTTGCAGTCTTTAACTCGTAGCATTTGTCGTTGCCTTATAGATAAAGCATAGCTTTCACTGGATTACCCTGATGATTTCTGAACTTGTTTGCAACTGTTGGCACCAATGTTGTCTTCATTTGCACACTTGCTTGTCTCGTAGTATGTACATAAAACATTACATACAAAGTTTAAATTTTTATTCGAACAAAGTTTATACTGCTTTGGTGATTTCTCGACTTTTGTTGCTTTGTTTTGGAATTTGTCTTGTTCGGTTTGTGCCTTGCAGTGTTCAAATCGAAGGTGGCCTTGATTTTGAAAATGGTCACTACTGTGACTTTAGCATGTGTATTTACTACTCTATGTAGTAGCCTTACTTGTGCACTCTGTTGCTGTGTCTCCACCAAGTCAGTTTGCATTTTGACTTGGTCATTTTCCAGTTTAATTTTGCCCCTCTCGAGCCTTCCATCTTTGCATATTCCCTGACGCCTTTACGTGCTTTGTTTTTCTGATGATAATTGTCTACAGTCTTTACTGCAACTAGATGGGTATACTTGCCATCACGAGATTCCGTATTCTCATGATATTTTCATATGTGTAATGGGTTGTGCTACGCTCTCCCTAGTTCTTTTTCATATACTGGCATTTGTTTCATTTTTGGGAGAGTGATGTTGTGACTTTTATTTAAGTTGCACTTTAGTGTTGATTTTGGCATGACCACGGTTTTGATTTTTTTATTTGAAACCGTTTCTTTGAATTTTCTCTTGCTTTTGGCTTGAAGTCCTGATAGCATTTTGGTCATTGTTTACACTCGACATAGTCTGCACTGTGTATGTCGACTTTGCATAAGCTCGAGTTCTATAGCATTGCTTTGTTCAGTTCATACTTGGTCTTTGTGTTCATATTGTCTGGTCTCCACTGTACACTGGTAGTATACTTGAGCATTTAGTTATTTCATTACAACTTTGGTCTTGCATATTTTATATGCATATACTTGAGCACATTTAGTTGTTTCATTACAACTTTGGTCTTGCATATTTTATATGCATATACTTGAGCACATTTAGTTGTTTCATTATAACTTTGGTCTTGCATATTTAGTTATATTCACTGCAACTTTGGGTTGGCATATTTTATATGCAGATACACTTGCATTTAGGCTTATGCATAATTTCTACCTAAAGTTAGAAAACAAAGTTGTATTTAGTTTGGAAAATTATTTCACAACCTGTAGCATACTTGATATGCACTTTTCTTGTCCATCCATGAAGTGAGACCTGTAGCATGCTTTGATCATGCATTTTGCTTGTGTTGTCCAGTCGAGCTCGGCACTTATGTTGTCGTTGCTTGACTGTTTAGTTTTCTGGCTATTTGATTGTTTCAACTTCAGTTCATATGTATGCAGTTTGCCTTGATTTTTGCAGTTGCGTTGAGTCATGATAGTTGTGACTTGACGTTTGCATTTTGTAATTGCTGATAACACGTATCTGTATACATGTTGCCAGTTGCCTTTGTTGGGTATTGATGCTTTATGTCCTATAATGTTGGGTGTTGTGGTGCCATATTTCGGTGCTCTCACCTCATTTTGTTGTTTCCATGTAATTTGTACCCCTGCCTTTGCGCATTGGGTCATTCGAGCCTTCGTGCTTTGTGTACTTGTGGTGACTGCATTATTGTGGCAGTTCGCCCTTGTATCCATTTGTGACTGTAGTTTCGTTTTTTATATGCAGTTTTTCCTATGTCGGTTTGTGTTGCATCGACATTTGATTTCATAAATTTCGGTTCATTGATCTTTTGGGTACATCATCACTATAGTGGCGAGGCAGTGCACGCAAGCGTGAACTGCAGCCACACAGTTTTAATGTTTTATATGTGGCGAGGCAGTGCACGCGTGCGTGTACTGCAGCCAATCGGTTTTGATGTTTTTAAGTAACTTTTCAATTATTTGAATTGATTTGATTTAAACTGATGATTTTGTTGTAAATTGTCGTTTAGGCAAATTTTGATGTTTTCTAAATTATCTTCATAAATAATTCCTTCATCTATCTTCGTTGATAATTTGAATCTACTGATTATTGTTGTAACACTGTTAAGTGTTATATTTACCGTTATCCGATTTCTTGTTAAAGGATCGGATATGTGAATTTATCTTTGACTGTCGTCTAATTGCTATTTAATTATTATTGCCTCTATGCACTAACAACTGAGTTTGAATTAGACTGACCCGTGTATTATTTTCTTTTGAATGTAATACTCGGGTCAGACTGAGTAATTTTACAGCTTGAAGATTTTCAGGCCGCGAAGTTAGAGAGAGTTGGGGAAATTGCTTCACTTTAGCTTTTCAGGGATTCTTGTACTTAAAAAAAATATTCCGCTGTATAAATATAATGCATTGTACAAACTCTGATATATGTATAAAAATTCATTTATGTAAAATATTATGATTATTCTGTGATTCTGTGGCTGATTCTGTTTAAACTCTGTAAACTGAATAACAAACTGTCATTTTGAACGTCTCAAGTTGGTTTAATTACCGACTGGGGGCGGTCAGAACGGCGGGTCGTTACAAAAGTGGTATCAGAGCTTTGGTTTACACAAAGCTTAATTTATGGCGTTTAATATGAATAGTTACTAGAATCACTTTAAAGAAAGTGTTTTCAAATCTAAAGAAGTTTAAAATTGTTTTCTTTAAAATAAAAAAAGTATTTTGAAAATTAGAATTATTTTTCGAAAATTCCCCTCTCTAAATTTAAGATTGCGATAGTTTCTCATTCGAAAACAATTATCGAATTATTGAGATTTATGAAAAATAAAATTAAAATTAAGTGAATTAATGAATTGGTTTAAATCGAATATTTTGAATATCTCCAAAGTAATAAATTGGGTAATAAAATAACATTTCAATTTAGTTATAGCCAAGAGGATAATTAAACTATAACTTGGGAATTTTATCCACGATTTTGGACAGTGGATAATCCTTTAAATAAATGTGTAGAAACATTGAATTGAATAAACGAAGTATATTCACGATTTTGGACAGTAAATAAAATATTAAAGGATATGTCTTGGGAAAATGATTGAATAATCCAGCCTCTGCTAATAAGAATTTTAAATATTGATAGGAAACTTCGAAAACATCTTGTTAATTATAATGGCGAAAACCGAAGCACAAAAAGCAGCACGCCATGAACAAAGAGCAATTGCCCGTAGAGAAGCAGAAGCGACACGTGCGGAGATTGAAAGGAGATTCAGTGAAAGACAAACACCTGGTTCATATGATGAGGTTATTTGCTATCGATGTCATAAAAAGGGACATTATGCCATTACGTGCCGAGTAAGGAGAAAGAAAAGGAATGTGGATGACTGTTTCGCTCGTCCTGAGATTGTGTGTTTTAAATGTCGGGAAAAAGGGCATTTTCTTAGTCATTGCCCTAAAGTGAAAAGGAAAAAGTGCATACTCGATTTACCCGTCGATAGATTGACAATCTGCTACCATTGTCGTCAGACTGGACATATAGCCAGAAACTGCACCGAAAGACAGCATGGAAAGCAAGCTATTGCCCGACCATCTAGAGCGAAAACTGTTAAGGTGATAGATAAGGATGGAAACATCTCATATTTTTGCAGTAACTGTGGGGATTGGGGACATGTTGATTTTGAATGTGTTAATTCTCCTTTAATACAACCTGAAATAGTGTCATCCGAAGATGAAAGTTTGGCGAAGATGCGTACTACCAGACGAGAAGTCGATAGTCCTTAATAATTCTGCATCTTAAACCAATCAATATATTTTGTAATACTATCTTTTGTAATCCACAATCTTCTGTGTACGTCTTTTAAAAGTATTAAGCTATGTAAAATTGTGTACTGAAGGAAATATTTTAATGAAATAGCATCTTGGGAAGGAAGTTTATTTGTTAACTTAACTATATGAATCAAACTAATTTTGATGAAAAGCTTATATTTCAAGTTTAAAGTAATGCCTAAAATGGTTAATGTGGAAATATAAATTTAATGGAACCAAGTCGATGAATGACTTACTAAAGAACTAGTTGATTATTTTTGAAATAGAAAGCAAATGCAAAGTTCAAATGAGATTTAGATTTCAAATTTGAAGTTGTCAACATGATAATCCATTATAGGTTTAATAAATTCAGTGATGAATTTGAATTTAAACGTGCGGAAAATTAAATTAAGTGAAAAAATTAATATTGAGAAGTTTGAAATTGGTTTAAAATAAATATTATGAAAAGTATGAGGAATTCAAACTATGAATTAAGTTGAAGTTGAAATTGAAAAAGTTAATGGTTTTAAAGGTGTTTTAAAATGCATTAAGTATCGAATACATAGATTTCAACATTCATTGTTGAAATAGGCATTTTCGAGAAATAAGGAAATGGTGGACTATAACATTGTTGTTATAGTAAATGGTTTCCGAAAGGAAATGTTGTTTATAGTATTGGGATTTATATATCTATCTTAAATTCGAATCCCTATACTAGTGAATTTGAGTTGTCGTAACGATGTTTTACGCAACATTCGTTTTCACTCAAATAAATGTGTTTAAAAGAACGCCTTCCTTAAAGAATGGAATATATACTTAATTTTGATTCAAGTATATTGAATATTTTCAAGTGTTGAAAATAAATGAACTTGTGAATTACTTATTATTAAATAAGTATGGAAATGTTTTCCAATATGAAATGAAAGGTTTGAAATTTTATCTTTTAAAGATAAATTGGAAAAAAAAATGAATATTTGAAATTTGTTTCAAATGGTTAAGTTGGAAAATTATATATATCTTGTAAAGATATTTTTGGGAAATTTGAACGATCAGTTCAACTTGAATATTTTCCAAAAAGATTGAATCTTGAGTTAAATTGAGTTTAACTTCGACATCAAAAACAATATAAGTTGAGCTTTGAATTTTGGATTGTCGATTGGGATTGTATGTCTAACATTGTGAATTGATGACATAGCAATTGATCTCTATTAAATATATATCTGTTGGTGGCGAAGAATTTATTCTTTTAGCTTAACACCCTTCTCTGAGACGTACGAGCTTAGAGGTTATATATCGATAGACACCAATTATGTGTTGAGAATTGACAATGTAACGTGAAATCCAAATCGAATGTGAAGTCGATAATGAATTGGATTATGAATGTGAATTGGGTTTAAGATAACCTTAAATTTTCAAATCGATTTTGAGGAAAATTTTAAATGAAATGGAAAATTTTGGAATCCTCTATTTGTTATGAATGTGAATTGAGTTTTCGTAATTTATATATGTGAATGTAATAATTCGAAAACCATCAGTTTGGAAAGTCATTATTATGAAAATCCTGTGTAGGTTTACATAGGTATGATATGTACGAAATGTGAAATGAAGTACTATATGTATATGACATATGTTTTCTAAAACTGAGGATATGGAAATGTACCTTCAATTTATTATTTGTGAAGGTGATTGGAACTCGGTGTGAGTGTCCATTGGAAATCGTAGCTACGTAGAATTTCCATTAGTGGAATGTCCATTGGGACTGGAATCCCCCACGATGGATCATCTGTTGGGATTATGTGAATTGATGCTGGCGTAATTCGTGGGGCGTGATGCCTACAGTTACAAGCGATTCCACTGGGATAGTGGCGCAACCGCCGCGTAAACTGCGATCTAGAGGCCGAAGCGTAATTTGAGGGGCGAGATGCCTACGGTCATGAGCGATTCTACTGGGATAGTAGCGTAACCGCCGTGTGAACCGCGATCTATGGCAACAACCATGGCGAAATTCAAGAGAGATGTGAAATCTACAGTTACAAGCGATTCTACTGGGATAGTAGCGTAACCGCCGGGTAAACTGTGATCCATGGGGGAACGTGCTTTCCATATCCATTTTTAAAAGAATTTTTAAAAAGTATTTTCACTGGGAGTTGAAACAAGTATATTTAGTACTTGGAGATTTTTAGACTTGCGTCTGGCCAGCGTATGCCTAATGTCTGTAAGAACGACGATGGACTTGTTAAACTTCGAGTTAGCAAGTATTTTTAAACTTTGAATAGAAAATCAATAGTCTGAAATTAGAATTACATAATTCCAACCTAATGAACTAAGGAAGAAGATCTTTAAAATATCTTGAAAGCCCATAGCTTTGGAAAAGATATGATATGTAAATATCTAGCATGAAGAATTTCAAGTTTAAAAATATGAATTTTGTAAGTCGGAAATTTTGGTAAAAGACTTTTGCGTCTTGATTGCAGAAATCGATGAATAAAGCTAGGAAGTAAAATAAATGGAATGAATCCTATATTTATTTATTTTAATAAGATTTGAACTTGGTAAAATTGTGTAGGGTATAAATATCGGCGAGATTTTAACAATCATTTTTCCTAACTTATAATTTCGGGACGAAATTCTTTTAAGGGGGAAGATTGTAACAACCTAGAATTTTGAACAATTTAAAAATGAAAATATTTAATTAATTTTAAATATTCGAATGATGATTGACTTGAATTTCAAATTTTCAGGATAAATTGGCGATTAAATTTTAGAATTTAATCTATTTAAGTTGAATAAAATTTGAATTTGACTTTGGAGTTGAATTGAATATTGAATTTGTATTTTAAATCCGAACTAATGACTTAGAAAAAATAGTTTGGATTTACGAATTTTTATTTATGTAAATTAATAAATTGATGGTTAGTTTTAATAACATTTTTCTTAACTTAAATAAAATGGAATAAAGTTTTATCAATACAAAATACAAGTATAAAATCTAATTGTAAAACATGTTAATATTAATTTATGTTTGATGGTTGAACTTCAAAACGTTTCTATATTTACTAAAGAAAATAATTATACAAAACAAATTGAATTTAAAAATGAAAAAAATATAATAATATATAAAATAAAAAAAATAGTACATTGCCTTACTTTCATCAGCTACATACACGCCCCAATCTATGCCTTAACTCACGCCGTTACCTACGCCATAACCCACGACCAAAAATCACGTCTCCCCTCTTTTATATTCGAACCCCATTCCTCTTCAAATCATCAGAAAAAATAAATAAATCAAAGAAAAATTAATGGCGGCCACGATCGTTCGTCCCTCTTCGCTTTCAAATTAGGGTTTCAGCTCGATTCGCTCGCGGCTTCAATTCGATTGATTCCTCCTCTTCTCTCACGACCGCTTCGAGGCAAAGGTGAGTGACGCATGTTACTCACATCTAATTTTGAACTCCATGTTACTGTTATTTTTTTTTCGTATGATTTTGTTGCTGTTTTGTTGATTTTTCTGTTGTTTTCAATTCACTCACGGTTTCGATTTTTAGTCGATTTCATGTTTGCTAATTTGTGTAAACGTTGATGGTTTCACTGACTGATTTAAATTCGTTTTTTTCAAGCTACTTGATTTCATGCTACTTGCTAGTGACTTTTGTTGTATGCTCACCCCAATATCATACTTCACCTGTTCGATTCCTACTTGCTGCTCCATGACTCCCATCAGTCGAAGCCATTTTGATTTCGGCCCTGTCTTGATTTTGTGATAATATTAGATCACTTGTTGTTGGGGCTGTAAAGTTGCAGTCTTTAACTCGTAGCATTTGCCGTTGCCTTATAGATAAAGCATAGCTTTCACTGGATTACCCTGATGATTTCTGAACTTGTTTGCAACTGTTGGCACCAATGTTGTCTTCATTTGCACACTTGCTTGTCTCGTAGTATGTACATAAAACATTACATACAAAGTTTAAATTTTTATTCGAACAAAGTTTATACTGCTTTGGTGATTTCTCGACTTTTGTTGCTTTGTTTTGGAATTTGCCTTGTTCGGTTTGTGCCTTGCAGTGTTCAAATCGAAGGTGGCCTTGATTTTGAAAATGGTCACTACTGTGACTTTAGCATGTGTATTTACTACTCTATGTAGTAGCCTTACTTGTGCACTCTGTTGCTGTGTCTCCACCAAGTCAGTTTGCATTTTGACTAGGTCATTTTCCAGTTTAATTTTGCTCCTCTCGAGCCTTCCATCTTTGCATATTCCCTGACG
This sequence comes from Allium cepa, assembly GCA_030765085.1. Taxonomy (NCBI): domain Eukaryota; kingdom Viridiplantae; phylum Streptophyta; class Magnoliopsida; order Asparagales; family Amaryllidaceae; genus Allium; species Allium cepa. The sequence continues at coordinate 90,620,814 of CM060946.1, read as the reverse complement.
CCTTTACGTGCTTTGTTTTTCTGATGATAATTGTCTCCAGTCTTTACTGCAACTAGATGGGTATACTTGCCATCACGAGATTCCTTATTCTCATGATATTTTCATATGTGTAATGGGTTGTGCTACGCTCTCCCTAGTTCTTTTTCATATATTGGCATTTGTTTCATTTTTGGGAGAGTGATGTTGTGACTTTTATTTAAGTTGCACTTTAGTGTTGATTTTGGCATGACCACGGTTTTGATTTTTTTATTTGAAACTGTTTCTTTGAATTTTCTCTTGCTTTTGGCTTGAAGTCCTGATAGCATTTTGGTCATTGTTTACACTCGACATAGTCTGCACTGTGTATGTCGACTTTGCATAAGCTCGAGTTCTATAGCATTGCTTTGTTCAGTTCATACTTGGTCTTTGTGTTCATATTGTCTGGTCTCCACTATACACTGGTAGTATACTTGAGCATTTAGTTGTTTCATTACAACTTTGGTCTTGCATATTTTATATGCATATACTTGAGCACATTTAGTTGTTTCATTACAACTTTGGTCTTGCATATTTTATATGCATATACTTGAGCACATTTAGTTGTTTCATTACAACTTTGGTCTTGCATATTTAGTTATATTCACTGCAACTTTGGGTTGGCATATTTTATATGCAGATACACTTGCATTTAGGCTTATGCATAATTTCTACCTAAAGTTAGAAAACAAAGTTGTATTTAGTTTGGCAAATTATTTCACAACCTGTAGCATACTTGATATGCACTTTTCTTGTCCATCCATGAAGTGAGACCTGTAGCATGCTTTGATCATGCATTTTGCTTGTGTTGTCCAGTCGAGCTCAGCACTTATGTTGTCGTTGCTTGACTGTTTAGTTTTCTGGCTATTTGATTGTTTCAACTGCAGTTCATATGTATGCAGTTTGCCTTGATTTTTGCAGTTGCGTTGAGTCATGATAGTTGTGACTTGACCTTTGCATTTTGTAATTGCTGATAACACGTATCTGTATACATGTTGCCAGTTGCCTTTGTTGGGTATTGATGCTTTGTGTCCTATAATGTTGGGTGTTGTGGTGCCATATTTCGGTGCTCTCACCTCATTTTGCTGTTTCCATGTAATTTGTACCCCTGCCTTTGCGCATTGGGTCATTCGAGCCTTCGTGCTTTGTGTACTTGTGGTGACTGCATTATTGTTGCAGTTCGCCCTTGTATCCATTTGTGACTACAGTTTCGATTTTTATATGCAGTTTTTCCTATGTCGGTTTGCGTTGCATCGACATTTGATTTCATAAATTTCGGTTCATTGATCTTTTGGGTACATCATCACTATAGTGGCGAGGCAGTGCACGCAAGCGTGAACTGCAGCCACACAGTTTTAATGTTTTATATGTGGCAAGGCAGTGCACGCGTGCGTGTACTGCAGCCAATCGGTTTTGATGTTTTTAAGTTACTTTTCAATTATTTGAATTGATTTGATTTAAACTGATGATTTTGTTGTAAATTGCCGTTTAGGCAAATTTTGATGTTTTCTAAATTATCTTCATAAATAATTCCTTCATCTATCTTCGTTGATAATTTGAATCTACCGATTATTGTTGTAACACTGTTAAGTGTTATATTTACCGTTATCCGATTTCTTGTTAAAGGATCGGATATGTGAATTTATCTTTGACTGTCGTCTAATTGCTATTTAATTATTATTGCCTCTATGCACTAATAACTGAGTTTGAATTAGACTGACCCATGTATTATTTTCTTTTGAATGTAATACTCGGGTCAGACCGAGTAATTTTACAGCTTGAAGATTTTCAGGCCGCGAAGTTAGAGAGAGTTGGGGAAATTGCTTCACTTTAGCTTTTCGGGGATTCTTGTTCTTAAAAGAAATATTCCGCTGTATAAATATAATGCATTGTACAAACTCTGATATATGTATAAAAAATCATTTATGTAAAATATTATGATTATTCTATGATTCTGTGGCTGATTCTGTTTAAACTCTGTAAACTGAATAACAATCCGTCATTTTGAACGTCTCAAGTTGGTTTAATTACCGACTGGGGGAGGTCAGAACGGCGGGTCGTTACACGTATTCATAGCATACATTTTATCTAATTACTTAATTCTACTCCCTCTTTGCTCGAAGTGCAAAATTATGTGTTTTATAGAGAAATTAAGTTGAAGAAAACGAGTTTTAGGAACGTTTCAAAATCGCTTTAGAAATTGCCTTTGAAATTCTCTTATTATAGAGTATATAATTTTATACTAAAAAAATAATATCTAATAATAATTTCAAAAGCTCATTTATTTGGAAAAAAATTTAAAACATTATAATACATGTATATGAAATCCAGAAAGAAATATCGAGAAAATATCGAAATAACGGAAATTACACCAAGCATTATCTGTTTAAAACAAGCTGCGACTCAATATTCGACAGCAGGTTTAAAAAAGTAACAGTGACAAAATGAGTTGAAATTCTGCAAAAATGTATTTCAACCTTCCTACTTCAATCTGCAAAAAGAATGATTTGAATCCGATTTGAAACAAAGAATCTGCATCGTTTCAAAGTTGGACTAAAAACAAGGTTAAATCGCTGAATTCCAACAGGCTGCGGGTTCAAGTTTGACAACAGTTTCAAAATAGCAAACGAACCCAGATATTTATGAAATTTCGCAAGAATGTAACTCAACACTCCTACTTAAATTTGCAAAAAAAATCACTCAAATCCGATTTGAAAGGAAGAATCGAGTCATTTCGAAGTTGGACTAAAATAGTGTTAAATCACCGAATTCCAACAGGCTGTGGGTTCGAGTTTAGCAGCAGTTTCGAAATAGCAAACGAATCTAGGTTGTTATGAAATTTCACCAGAGTGTAATTCAATGCTCGTACTTCAATCTACATAAAGAATCACTCAAATCGGATTTGAAACGAATGAGTTATGCTGTCTCAAACATGGACTTAAGCCATCTTTGCAAAAGTTCAAAAACCAGAAATGTGCAGGCTTGAAACCATCTTGGGTTCAACTTCTAGGCATGAAACAGAGGACCAAACTACCTTGGATCAAGGTGAAAATTTGTATGTATATACTCGAAAACTTTGTCTTTCAATCAAAAAAAATTATTGCATTCCAATAAGAAATGGATGAGTTATGCTTTCTTAAACATGGACTCAGGCCATGTTTGCAGCAACTCAGAAAACAACTACAGGCAAATATCTGTGCTTTAGTTGATTTTGCAGCAAAGTTTGAACACACAAACGATAATATTTTTCAACTAAATTTTTGCGGCAAAAAAGTTCAACACGCAAACAACCAAATGCAAGAAATCCGGCAGCACTTCATTACTGGAATCAAAAGTTATAAACTTTCAAAGTAGCAATATAAATCAGATTTTGAACAAAGAACAACTATTAGACTATACAAATAAAAGCTAATTTATCCAACATTTAGGTGATTTTGACCTTGGCTCAACTATCTTTTATGAGTTTTACAACTCACCTTGAAATATTGAAGCAAATACTAGGATTACAGCTGAAAGATAGAAGCTTTGAGCAAGAGATGGCTTCAACAACCTGTAACTTAGAAGAACAAAGACATGCAAAGAAGAAAAACAAAACTTAGATAAACCCATTTCACAAAATGAGATTTTTATGAAATAATATATTTAGAGTTGATTGCCTGTAAAAATTTGCTTCAATTATATTGAAAACAACAATTTGTTGGAGAAATTTGAGATTAAAAGCCTTAGGTTAGAAAATGAGTAAAGTTTCTTCTTTTTCTTTCTATTTTTGTTTATTGGAGAAGAAAGTATACATTAAGAAGCTTTTCTCACTTTTCTTGGTTCAGGTTTGTGATAATGGGCTTGGACCCAAAACAATAGGTTTAATTAGCCTAAGTAAACTTATTTTATCACTTAAACACAAATATACTTATGTAATTAAACAAACAACATATTTACACAAGTTTCTTCACAAATAAATTATTGAAACATATTTCTATATTAAATAAAATATTTTACCACTAATGAAAAGATAATTTTGTAATAAAAATATTTTACTATTAAAAATTCTCATTTTTAAATAAATACATAATTTATACCAATATTTACAGAAAACATATATTTTAACTCCAAAAATTACACAAAAATAATTTTCTCATATAATAAAATATAACAAACCATTTTCCATCAAGTTTTATAACCAGAACTTATTTTTGAATCAAATTTCACCTTTTTATTTAAATAAACACATTTAAAAATCAAATGCTTCCTTTAAAAATACTAAAGAAGTATTTAGCAAGAATTATTGCATTTCTCTAAATAAAATCATATTTCATTCAGTTTTCTCACAAAAAACCAAGATAAAGTTATAAAAACTTTATTTTCACATTTTGTTTCCAAAATCCATTGTTTATTCCCAATAAACAATTTAAATCCCCAATTTATTGTTAATTCATAATATTAGATTATAACCATTGTTATAATTTAACATTTACAGGTAATCACCAAAACCAGGCTTGTTACAGAATCCCTCCTACAAAATTTGCATCCCCGCAATTTCTAGAGAAGATTTATAATCAACACTATTTATGTCATCAAGCAAAGGAAGATGGATAAGCTCGAATTTAAAATTTCTCACCCCAACACAAAATGATTGAAATTCATGATAAGGTCGCTCGATTAATTCTATGGTTCTCCAATTGCTAATATTGGGATTGGCGGACCATTGAATTCCTACAAGAAATACATCATGATTTCGAAGGCGTCTCACCTTCGAAACAAGCACACAGACAGGATGCCACATACAAAAGATCAATCGAGTGAGATTGATTTCTAATGAGCTTAGAGTAGGGATTTAACAAAATTTTATCCCGGCTTGAACCAACTAGATAATTGTCGACATGAATTTTCGTATGTTACTATGGGAAGAGCCACACTAACATTAGATTGACACAATGGAGGTATGAAAACTGAGGTAGGTGGTTTCCTCAATACCACTAAACCAAACGACCGCATAAATGCAAGTCGCTAGATAATTTCACAAAGGCAAAACAACTTATAGAATCGTTTTTATACTCCTATTTAACTAAACAAATATTTTCAAGGTTATCAAAATCCTTTTACTACATAATCAAATTCTCAAATTTCAACATTTCTAATATTTTCAATACCTCTTTCAAAAATCCAATTTAATCTCTAAACTCTTCATTTAAAGTGAATAAAATGTTTCACTCTTAAATTCTACAAAATGTATTTCAGTTTGAAACATATATTTATACTAAAAATCAATTCTATTACATTTACAAAATAGGTAGAATACACATGACCTCAAAGAAAACAAGTTGATTCCAATTACAAACCTCGTGTAAAGAAAACAAATTCTGACATAGCAACCTTCAAAATTAGAAAAATCTTATAAAATAAAAGTTATTCTAATAAGTCTAATATTTCCAATGATATAAAGATCATCAAAATAGGATTCACGGTTTAAAAGTTGTGCAAAATTTGTTTTCAGCCTAAATTTTAGAAATTCTATAATAATACAGAAATGTTTATTCGCTTTCAAACCTATTCTAGATAGAATAAAAAGCAATATCTTCCAAAGTGGTAAAAAGAAAATTTATAGCTTTTAGAAGGCTCTTTTATTTGCAAGAAGTTTAAACTCATTCAGAGTTATAAATCTCAAGTTATTTTTGTTTTAGCATAGCACTTTTTTAAACCAAATTTTATCCTTCAAATCAATTTAAATTTTAAAATTTTCCCAAACCTCTTTAGTTTCAAATTATATATTCAAACAAGCTTTTTGCTAAATAATTTATTAACTGATCTTCAATTTCCCTGGAAAGCTAAGACATACCAAAATATGATCAAATTTATTTAATCAACATAAAAGAAACAATTCATTTATTGGAAAAAAATTCATTACTTCTAAAAATCTAACTTTAAAACAGTTAACTATGAAAACTCATTTGGAAGAGATAACTAATCTCTTTCATTATCAAGAAATGATTATGGCTTTTCTGCTAAATAAATTCATGGGATATATATATATATATATATATTTCTCAAAATTTAAAATGATTATACTACATAAATTGTTCATTCATCAGAACAATCCAAATTCACATGTCTACTTGTCATAAAACTTAATTTCCACCTAATTATCAACATAAAAATAAGTAAAGTTGATAATTAATTCAAACTTGTTTTCAAAAGAATGTTGCAATTTCAAACCCACTAGTTATAGTACCATTTAAGTTTAAAACAAGAATTAGCTCACAAATTTATACTAAATGTTCTAAACTAACACTTCTTTATTTTCTCTTAAGATAGAGTTTTGTATGTATCCTCTAATATTGCTCAAATAACAAGTGTCAAAAACAAATTTTGTAGTCATCATTAATAACTTGTACTAAACTATTCAATTAATATATTTATTTTTCAAACCAAAGTATTCTTTTACCTTAAATACATCATTTTATTAATCAAAGCATCAGATGATATTTTCTCTGATTAGTATACCCCCTTAATTAGAATTATTCACTTTTACTTACCCAAATTATCATATTCAATTTCTCAAATTTTAAATAATATAAGGGTATCGCCTTGTTATTGATTTATAGTGAATCACCCAATCGATTGGCCATAGAGTTGATCAAATGATCAAAACTGCCTTGCCACTCATCCAACGCTCACTATGGTTCAATTATTTCATTAAACATTAAAAATAAAAATTAATACTTCACCATATTGACTACTTTCAAACTTTAGTTATCAAAACTCAATTTACCGTGTCTGACTGTCACATCCAGCGTCTAGGAAATTCCTATTGATAACGTTAGCCAAACGCACGGACCAGAATTCCTAAAGCACTAGATGGACAACCCAACACAAAATTTCTTTAAAAAGAAATACCTCATATATAATATTCAAAATATTCTTTGTTTTTCCCAAAAACAAAATTTAATTTCTCTCAAAAACTTATCTTCAATTTGAAACATTTGAAAATTTAATGATAATTTATTCTCAAAATCAAAGACACAAGAAGGACTCATCGAGATATTCCAAGAATACATGATTCATAAGATTGAAGGAATAGTCTTGAGTGTTGATTATTTTGAACGGTATAACGAACCACTCACAAGACTCATAAAGAGTTTGGAATGCGGTAAGAATAACGTTATCCCTCGTGACTCGTAGCTCATGAAAAATCGGTATAGGGTCAAGATGAAGAATGACCCTAGCACCACTTAATGGATTAAAAAGAGATCAACGAGATATAAAAGTAAGGTTAAGATATCTTCTCAAATGAGAAGAAGAACACTAACAACATCTCATTACTTCGGGTGAAGTAATTTTCCAAAGTATATCAACAATTGAGTACCCAAAGTGCATATCCCAAAATGGAGGCAAGACCGACAATATCAAATAAATTCAATGAATCACCTCATTTCCATAGTGATATTCTCGTAGGAGGATGACTGAAAGGCTAAGAACCGAGAATGAAGTCAATCCAATATTTAATTGCTCGATTGGGTGTCACACCCGAACGGACTCACAGAAATCAACAAAGTCATAATGACTGGAATTCAAGATGTATCATCAACATCTCGAAATATAAGAGTGAGTACAGAGACTTAGGAATCATCAATAACATTCCAAAGAACAAGAAACGATGAACCACCCAAATTAGGACCTAAGTATATGATCGTTCAAACCATAGAATATGGCTTGATAATATGCAAGCCACTCCGTTTCAAACCATTCCAAACTCTAGATAGAAAAATAGCATGTTAATTCGCACAAAAAGATAAGCTACAAGGAATGATCCTAAAATCCGTGAAAATCATACCAAATGTTGAAGATCCCCTCAATAGGATTAACAATCCTCAAAGAAATCACAAGATAAGAACATCAAAAATATAAACAAATTCCTCCAATGCGGATGAGTGTCAAGCACCCGTATCTAAGAGGACTCGAATAAATAATCACAATTAGGATTACTCCTAAGATAAGATATTATAAATTCTATTATGGATACTATAGAACAAAATATATTCCTAGACATATCCCAAACTTCTATCCCAAAGGACACGATAAGGTATAGGATACGATGATTAAGGGATTCGTACACTCGTATTATACTTGGATGTATCGTAATATATGCTTTTGTTATGTGTTTATCATATTTTGTTCTGAACTCAGCTCTGATACCAAGCTGTAATGCCCCATTCTAAGACACACATTAGCAAATAGTATTACAAGGCAATACCGTCTTCTAATACGGAGAATAGAGCTAGATATGAGCGACCATCTATAGCCTTGTCCTAACTATCTACCGAATATGTCGATAAATGTAGCAAAAAAATTTTCATGTGGATTGACATTTCCGATAGATATTTAATACAAAACTATAATGGCTATAAGATCTAAAAAACAAAATATAACAACTCAAATGTAAACATTACAAAACAACAGAATGACATACATATGTCTAAATACAAATACATCCCCAGTACAAATCCAAAATGATACAACTAAGTGGTATGACGACCACTATTCATACATAAGCCCAAAAGAATAATACATAAATCACAGTGTCAATAGATAAGGACAACAAAAGGCTAAATAAGATAGGCTAGCGGATATGCAGAAAGAAAAGTCCATGCGGAGCAAGAGAAAATAAGCAAAGTCCGAAGCACCTAACCTGAAACACCTCGGTCTGACCCGAGTATAAAAATCAACGGGTCAGGCTAACTAAACAAATCAGTGAAATAAGCTAAATAATAATGAACATGCAAGGTCATAAGTATCACAATAATCTCTAAAATAATAACTCCATCATCTAATAAAAGATGAATCACAACAAGCCTCGTATCATCGGCAACTCAAATAAACAAAGGATATGAGTATCCCATATCAAGCCAAAAAGGCAAATAACAAATACCAATAAAGGTAACACAAGTTTCCGTAAGGTAATCGCTATGTATCGTGTAACGTCCCGCCTTTTTCGCACGCTTAAAATCGACACACATGTCAATTCAAACCATACGGAAGGGCGGATTGTTATGAGATAAATAAGGAAAAAAACAGGGAATGAAAAACAAAATAGAATCTCACAGCGGAAGGATAAAATATAATAATAAATGTACAGTTCATAAACTGTTTACAAACATTTGATTCTTCTTTATACAATAAATATCAGAGTTCACATACCAATCATAATCAATGCGGCGGAATTTAATAGTGCAGTGGAATATAATTAATAATAGTAGTAGAAATCTCCATCTTTGTCCTCCAGATCTAAAGTCTTCGATCCTGAAATGCTCGGACTGACCCGAGCGAATTGAAAAGACAAAACACTCGAGTCAGAACTAAAAGATCTTATGTAAGTTAAATTAACAGAAATAAGTATGAGTGCAGTAAATCAAGAGATGCTCGGGATTTACATCTCCTAAGGATCCGTTAAACTATTTACTATATAGTATATTGCGCTATTACAATAGTGTCTATTTGTAAAATAAACTTACTTTTTAATAGCGTTAAGGGGTTACCCATATAGCCCTTAACACAAATAATGCCAATAGTCTATACAGTACCGTAATACCTCCTGATCGGGAGGCTACCAGAGGATACTCCATAGGTACGACACAAATAGAAACTCGTAAAAGGCGCGATAGGGTAGGTGACACGGCACAACTAGGCAATGCCAGGGTAGATATACCAATTACGCTTCCGGGTCGGTGGTAACGCGTAGCGCGCAGCTACCGCCCACCTCGAGCCACACCCCAAAATAAAATCAAAAGCGGCCACCGAATCAATCCAAAGTCAAAGTATAATATCGAAGGGATGTGTCCGATCAAAGGTGCTACCTTATTAACCCGTCGATCTCTCATGTTTTAGCCACCTTATGCCAACTCACGGGAGTCGAGTCCACGTATTTACCTTAAAGGAAACGCCGCCACCATCCTACTTCATTCTGGAATCTCTACTACGTATACGGTTGTTAAAGTGGTTTTCGAGGTTGGCAGAGAGTATGACAACTTCCGATCCCGGTCTCTTCAACAACCAAACGTTATTATAACACCACGGTCATTTAAAAATAATTATTCTTTCAAAATCAACATATAATTATCCATTTCAAAACCTATAAATACAATATCATTTCCTTTTAAAAACCCAAATAAATGTGATATCATTTTTTTTCAAATATATTTCTTTTCCAAAATCATGCCACCTTTAAAATTTATAATACCTCTAAACTAAATATTTAAATCTTAGCTTTCAACATAATACTTTGAAATCCATAGTTTTAAAACCATAACTTTCAAAACTTAAATGGTTTGGATATTCAACAGTATATAAAATAAAACAGTTGAATTAAAAATTCCTTTATAAAGTAAATAATTTCCACACCTTCACAATTTTTATTCACTTTAAATTCATTCTAAACACATAACTTTTAGATTCACTTTCAGTTTGAATAAAACACTTCGATTTCAATATTTTCAAACTTTGAGTATTTAATGATTTTCAAAACTAAGGTTGGGAATTTCAAATCAACAATTCATTGTCCTATTATTTAGTTTGAAAGGTTTACATGACAAATCCATAACCATTTAAAATAAACTAAATTTATTAACACTTATTATTTCCATCCATTTATTATACTAGAATTATTCATTAAATCCAGTTATAAATATCATACCTTAAAATTTCAAATTTTAATAAGTTATCATCAACTTATGGAGTTAAATTTTCAAATAAGCTTAATTCCAATTAAATTTCCAATTTATCTTTCAATCTTAATTGATTTGAATCATTTAAAACTCTATATATATACAAGATCTTAAACCTGTACTTAATCATATAATATAAATTATCAAATTCCTTTTTTCAACCGATTCATTTTTATATAACAGATTTATGCATAGCTTAAATTCAACAATTTAACTATATATGTATATATAAAATATATTCATACCATATCCAAATTTAATATTTATTAAACCGTATCATATCCAAACCATAAAAATCATTTCAAAAATAATTTTATATATATACCGCGGTGCCTGTATATAATTTCTTATCCTACGGTCAAGTGATAGGGATATTTATCATTTCAATCCGCAATTTAAAAATAAAAATGCGGTTGTATATCATTTCAAACCGCAATCCCGAATGAAATGAAAATGCATGATAACTTGCAGTTTATATAAAATAGAACACATCATCCATTTACCCAATATCAACCATCAACCAATTTATTTTAATCATCATCAATTTAAACAAACATCAATATATAGCATATAAAATATAACAGGTAATAAATAACAGTTATTAACTAACAGTTTATATTCAATAATAAATTTATTAACTGTTTAACTATCAGTTTAAATGCAAATAAATAAATTTTAACTGTCAATTTATATGCAATAATAAAATTAATTAACAGTTAAATTAAATAAATGCGATTTAACAGAGATGATGAATAAACATGCCAAAGAGTCATAAATAAATTTCTACTCATATCTTAAGTCAAATTAACAGACATAGGAAATTTTAGAAGTTGTGAGTGGGTTATAACACTCACATTTTGAATTTAAATTCAAATTAAACCCAAAAATTTGACCTTCTCAGAATTTTTCCAAACCAGCGTCATGAAGTCTGGAATTTCAATACGATCCTAACAAAAAAACCGCGTGTAAAACGGATATCGTATGCAAAAGTTATAACGAAAATTGTGATTGAAATCAAAAATTAAATTAAACAAAATAAGAACATGTTTACTTGCCACGTCACCCTCCCCATATGCAACCTGCACGCGCTTGTCCTGCTACCGAACGAACGCAACATGGAACCCATTTGACCACCCCTTGACCGCGAATACCCATCACCTCCGACCTCTAGACGAACGACGACCACCACCACCAAACTCACGACTCAGCTCTCCACCAAACCCCCCAGGTCCGGTCATCCAAAGCGCTGCCAGCCGCCGCCACAAACGAACCCTAAACCAAATTTTGACGCCGATCTAACCGTCAAATCGACAAACCAATCATATAGATGAGGTCCCCTCGGCTTTCTCTCCAAAACCCAGAAAGGGTTTCTCGATCCGACGAATTTTATCGCGGCGATGATGAACGGTGTGGATAAACCTTTAATTTCAGAGCAAACGATAACTCAAATTGAAAAACGAATTGCACCAGCAGATTACGCATTTCGAGAGCTTAAACATATATTTTTTCTGAATTTTTCTGAGGAATTTGAATTTTTGACCTTGATTTTGGATTGAAATTGGATCTAGCGTTTGCATCCATTGAAGAAGAAGAAGAGATGATGAAAATTTACGCGCAGTAAATGAGAATAGGCGGAGGCTAAGGTTTAGCAGGGTATTTGTAGGCAAATTGAAAAATAGATGGATCGGGTTGATAGATATACGCGCTAACGCTAACGTGGCCCACAAACCCATTCTGACCCTGGGACCAAATTGGTTAAACCCATATGTCAAACTATGTGTTTTAAAATATTTTAAACGCAATGGAACAGGTTTCACGTCCAAATTCCATCGTATGAAGAAGTTATGCTGAAAACAATATTTTCCAAATTGATTTCAATTGCATAAATTTCAAGGCGTTTCGAGTCCGTACGATAAAACAACAAGTCCGATCGCTATGAAATTTGAAACACTATTATAATTCACCGTTACGGATCCGATGAAACTGGTTTCGTCGAAATCCGAGTCAGTAGCCAAAATGGCTATTTTTATATTAATTAAATAAATTTACAAATAAATTGATTAAATCAAATTTCCTATTTAAATTCTGAATTTTGACAATCTTTATCACTTTTATTTTCTTAATCCCTCGTATAAATTAAACCAAAACTAGATGTAAATTTAGAGTTAACAAATTTTTTCATTTCAGCGTTAAATTTCAATTTCATTATATTCGCAAATTATAAGTTAAATTTGCAAAAATTCCTTTTAATTGGCTTTCATTTAATTATTCAATCTATTAGTATCCAATAGATGAGACTACCATTGGATTCATACTCTATTACGTAAATATCTCCTAATTTCATCTAAATTTATATTTACGAAATTTTTAAATATTAAATCCATTTAATTGCAATAAATCATATTAACATAATTTAAATCCAAATAAATAATTAAATGTTGATTCCCATTATTTTTATTCAAACAAATCTTTATCCTATAAGTATACTTAACATTTGTTTACATTTCATAACACTGATGCTTCTATATACATCTTAGATTTGTATCAACGGTTATATTTAAAATTGTGAATCTTGTCAATTACGCGTATTAATTTAGGTTTTAAACTCAATTAACAAAGTTTCCTAAGTCCAATCCCTTTTTACCAAATTTGACAATCCCTAACATTTGTACTACATTCCAATTTAATGTAGTATTTATTAGATTTTATTTCAGATTATCGTACAACTTAATTTCCCTTAATTGAGATCTGATTCCCAAATTTTTATTTAACATACAAAATGAATAAATAACCTAAATAAATGGTCACCTACTTACTTTCTTTCATTTATAAGTTTACTGCTTACCCTCCCAGGTATAAATCCCATATATAACACTAATTAATTTCCATTAACACTGCATTATCCAATTATCATAAATTTATTCAATATATACTCTTGTCTGCTTATAAATAAATTTATGTATTCTATAAATTCTCATTCACTCTTCCGTTACTACATCAAAATCATTAAGTAACGTTTCCTCAATAACAGTATTAAAATTCCTTAACATTTAAGAGGACTTTATATTCAAATAAATTGGTTGACCAATAAATTAGGTAATATATAATAATTGTTATCATACCCTTAAGATTTACACTTGTTCTCTTCTATTTGATTTATAGCCTAAAACAAAACAAACAATCTAACTCCATAAATAAATTTATTTTACTACCCAAATTATACATAGTTTGAATTCAATACTTACTTTTATGTTTCTCCATATTCAATTATAATCAGGTATAATACTTACCATAATCCATTTATTTCGGTTTCATTAAATCTATCCAAACTTTATTCGTTTCAATACTATTCCATTCATTACAATTGCTCATTTAAATTCTATCATTCACTTTATTATGAATTATAAGATTTTCTTCTCTATATAAACATTAATACAAAATAATATTAAATTCTAGTTTTAAATCTTCAAAATTTCAGATCGTTACACTCCCCCCCCACTCAAAACTTTTTGTCCTCAAAAAGGAAAAGAAGAATTAAGAAATCAATATATCTTATTTAAAACATTAACTTTATAAACAATTAAATTTTACAAAATTAATTACTTTAGATAAAATATCTCAATTTATAACCATTAAATCTTTTTATACTTACTATTAAAGTTTGGAAAGCATTTTCAAAATAATTTCTAAGTCCAAAACTTACAAAAAATTTCGGCAGAGTCTCCTTTGTACGGAGAGGCTCGAGAGAAAATATACTATCAAATATAACAATTATATTACATATATTATCCAAAATATTATATCCCAACCCGGGAAAATATATAAAATAGCGCTATAAACCGTAATCCGAAACGTACCTATTTGTCGGGCAATTTACGCTTAATTTATGGAACCAAAAGCAGTAGCGATTTCTTCCATAACCTGCATTTCACATATATAATCCAAAGGGTTAACAATTTATATAAAGTGAAATATTTAAGTGGTTTCAATCACTAACAACAAATCAATACAACAATTATCAATTTCAACAAACAGCATACACAACAAATACAAAACAACCATTCAATCAAACAATTAGTTATTCGGGTTCAAAACTTTAAATTGTACGGAATGAAGAATAAACTACTAGCGCATCATTTACTCAACAGTCTTAGATAAAACTAAATAGATTATTCATTCACCCAAATCCAATTTTAAAGTATCCTTACCCAAGCAACCATTAACTAAACAACCACAAATCCAAACAACTAAAACCCAAAACAAACAACAACCAATTTGAACGCCAAATTTTTGTTTATCCTTATTAATTTCGTTCATACATTTGTTGTTTAATTTCTCTTTTTATTCGTACCACATAAATTTTCCTTTTATAATTTACATTTATTTCTAACAAACTTTTAATTTCATTTACACATTCAATGTTTGTTTCATTTATTTTCATTTATTACTTACAATTATTCATTTCCAATTACTTAGGTCATGCCAGTTCTTTTTATTTCATTATAATTATTCATTCATTTATTACATGCCCTCATTTATTTACATTTGTTTATCAATAGTATTCATGTCCCATTTAATTTCTTAGCATTTCCATTTTATTTACTTAAGTTGATAATCATCTATTTGAACTACTTACCTTTAATAATATTCACTTATAGTAAAATTTCAATTATAACTTAAGTTTATAACATTAAATTCTCATTTAATATCAAATTCATTGGATACTTCGTTACCTACTTTTACTTGTACAATTTCCATTACATTTCTTATTAAACATTTCAACTTTTTATATTTGGTAAGTTGTATATGTTAAAGAAAATGCAAATGAACTTATACAAGTTTTATCTCATCCTTTAATTAAATTTAATATTCAACAATATTACTCTTTGTTTCATATGTTACAAATTTCAAATTTCCTTTAATTTCCATTTATAACTTAGCATTTAAATATCTTATTTTATTTAGGGTGTCAATTATTAGTTAAATTCTGTTTCACTACAATAATTGAAACAATTAATTAATGGAAATTTAAGAATTTAATACCGGGTTAAATTTTCAATTTATTTTAAAACAATAGATAAATATATTCTTACAACTTATATATCTCTAATTATATTTAAAACAATTCAAAAATTATATATTTTCAAAAATGAATCTGCAGTAGAACTACTACAGTGGCCTTTCCCCTTCGAAACTCGAAAATGAAAGTCGATGATGCGGCCGCCATCACCGAAATTATTTTCCAGCGACAGAGAGGAAAGTACAAAATTTATTTTCTCCAAAATCTTCTTTAAAAACAATTCTTTCGAATTATATTAAATATTAATATCATAAAATACTTATAAACAATATTATTATATTCAAAAAAAATTCGAAAGAAATTTCAAAACCTCGGAACTTAAGTTCTAAATTTCCAAATTTTATTTATTTTATTTTTCAATCTTATTTCTATTATTATTTATACATTTTATTACCTAACAATCAATCTATTGCAGCCAAATATAGATATCATTTGAATTTTTTTTATTTTATATGTAGAAAATATAATAGGAAAAATTATTTCATTCACCTATATAAAACAAATATTATGTCGGTCTGTCCTATTAAGTGTTTAGAAATCCCTATTGATGTCACAGCGTCCCATGCACCAACCAGAATTTATAAACACAAAAGGAACAGATTAACACAATATTAAAATATTTTCATAACACTAACAAATACGCTCTCTCATATATATACGCTTAGCGACTCCCATAGGGTATTACTACCCTATTAGTAAAGAGTCAAACCCCATAAAGCTAAGGTTTATCGCTAAACCAAAGCTCTGATACCAACTGTAACGTCCCGCCTTTTACGCACGCTTAAAATCGACTCACATGTCAATTCAAACCATACGGAAGGGCGGATTGTTATGGGGTAAATAAAGAAAAAAAACAGGGAAAGAAAAACAAAATAGAATCTCACAGCGGAAGGATAAAATATAATAATAAATGTACATTTCATAAACTGTTTACAAACATTTGATTCTTCTTTATACAATAAATATCAGAGTTCACATACCAATCATAATCAATGCAGCGGAATTTAATAGTGTAGTGGAATATAATAAATAATAGTAGTAGAAATCTCCGTCTTCGTCCTCCAGATCTAAAGTCTTCGATCCTGAAACGCTCGGACTGACCCGAGCGAATTGAAAAGACAAAACACTCGAGTCAGAACTAAAAGATCTTATGTAAGTTAAATTAACAGAAATAAATATGAGTGCAGTAACTCAAGAGATGCTCGGGATTTACATCTCCTAAGGATCCGTTAAACCATTTACTATATAGTGTATTACACTATTACAATAGTGTCTATATGTAAAATAAACTTACTTTTTAATAGCGTTAAGGGGTCACCCATATAGCCCTTAACACAAATAATGCCAATAGTCTATACAGTACCGTAATACCTCCTGATCGAGAGGCTACCAGAGGATACTCCATCGGTACGACACAAATAGAAACTCGTACAAGGCGCGATAGGGTAGGTGATACGGCACAACTAGGCAATGCCAAGGTCGATATACCAATTACGCTTCCGGGTCGATGGTAACGAGTAGCGCGCAGCTACCGCCCACCTCGAGCCACACCCCCAAATAAAATCAAAAGTGGCCACCGAATCAATCCAAAGTCAAAGTATAATATCGAAGGGATGTGTCCGATCAAAGGTGCTACCTTATTAACCCGTCGCTCGCTCTTGTTTTAGCCACCTTATGCCAACTCACGGGAGTCGGGTCCACATATTTACTTTAAAGGAAACGCCACCACCATCCTACTTCATTCTGGAATCTCCACCGCGTACACGGTTGTTAAAGTGGTTTTCGGTGTTGACAAAGAGTATGACAACTTCCGCTCCCGGTCTCTTCAACAACCAAACGTTATTATAACACCGCGGTCATTTAAAAATAATTATTCTTTCAAAACCAGAATATAATTATCCATTTCAAAACTCATAAATACGATATCATTTCCTTTTAAAAACCCAAATAAATGTGATATCATTTTTTTTCAAATATATTTCTTTTCCAAAATCATGCCACCTTTAAAATTTATAATACCTCTAAACCAAATATTTGAACCTTAGCTTTCAACATAATACTTCGAAATCCATAGTTTTAAAACCATAACTTTCAAAACTTAAATGGTTTGGATATTCAACAGTATATAAAATAAAATGGTTGAATTAAAAATTCCTTTATAAAGTAAATAATTTCCACACCTTCACAATTTTTATTCACTTTAAATTCAGTCTAAACCCATAACGTTTAGATTCACTTTCAGTTTGAATAAAACACTTCGATTTCAATATTTTCAAACTTTGAGTATTTAATGATTTTCAAAACTAAGGTTGGGAATTTCAAATCAACAATTCATTCTCCTATTATTTAGTTTGAAAGGTTTACATGACAAATCCATAACCATTTAAAATAAACTAAATTTATTAACACTAATTATATCCTTCCATTTATTATACTAGAATTATTCATTAAACCCAGTTATAAATATCATACCTTAAAATTTCAAATTTTAATAAGTTATCATCAACTTATGGAATTAAATTTTCAAATAAGCTTAATTCCATTTAAATTTCCAATTTATCTTTCAATCTTAATTGATTTGAATCATTTAAAACTCTATATATATACACAAGATCTTAAACCTGTACTTAATCATATAACATAAATTATCAAATTCCATTTTTCAACTGATTCATTTTTATTTAACAGATTTATGCATAGCTTAAATTCAACAATTTAACTATATATGTATATATAAAATATATTCATACCATATCCAAATTTAATATTTATTAAAACGTACCATATCCAAACCATAAAAATCATTTCAAAAATAATTTTATATATATACCGCGGTGCCTGTATATAATTTCCTATCCTATGGTCAAGTGATACAGATATTTATCATTTCAATCTGCAATTTAAAAATAAAAATGCGGTTGTATATCATTTCAAACCGCAATCCCGAATGAAATGAAAATGCATGATAACTTGCAGTTTATATAAAATAGAACACATCATCCATTTACCCAATATCAACCATCAACCAATTTATTTTAATCATCATCAATTTAAACAAACATCAATATATAGCATATAAAATATAACAGGTAATAAATAACAGTTATTAACTGTTTAACTATCAATTTAAATGCAAATAAATAAATTTTAACTGTCAATTTATATGCAATAATAAAATTAATTAACAGTTAAATTAAATAAATGCAATTTAACAGAGATGATAAATAAACATGTCAAACAGTCATAAATAAATTTCTACTCATATCTTAAGTCAAATTAACAGACATAGGAAATTTTAGAAGTTGTGGGTGGGTTAAAACACTCACCTTTTGAATTTAAATTCAAATTAAACCCAAAAATTTGACCATCTCAGAATTCGTCCAAAGCAGCATCATCAAGTCTGGAATTTCAATACGATCCTAACAAAAAAAACCGCGTGTAAAACGGATATCGTATGCAAAAGTTATAACGAAAATTGTGATTGAAATCAAAAATTAAATTAAATAAAATAAGAACATGTTTACTTGCCACGTCACCCTCCCCCATATGCAACCTGCACGCACTTGTCCTGCTACCGAACGAACGCAACATGGAACCCATTTGACCACCCGTTGACCGCGAATATCCATCACCTCCGACCTCTAGACGAACGACGACCACCACCACCATACTCGCGACTCAGCTCTCCACCAAACCCCCCAGGTCCGGTCATCCAAAGCACTGCCAGCCGCCGCCACAAACGAACCCTAAACCAAATTTTGACGCCGATCTAACCGTCAAATCGACAAACCAATCATATAGATGAGATCCCCTCGGCTTTCTCTCCAAAACCCAGAAAGGGTTTCTCGATCCGACGAATTTTATCGCGGCGATGATGAACGGCGTGGATAAACTTTTAATTTCAGAGCAAACGATAACTCAAATTGAAAAACGAATTGCACCAGCAGATTACGCATTTCGAGAGCTTCAACATATAATTTTTCTGAATTTTTCTGAGGACTTTGAATTTTGACCTTGATTTTGGATTGAAATTGGATCTATGGTTTGCATCCATTGAAGAAGAAGAAGAGCTGATGAAAATTTACACGCAGATAAATGAGAATAGGCGGAGGCTAGGGTTTAGCAGGGTATTTGTAGGCAAATTGAAAAATAGATGGATCGGGTTGATAGATATAAGCGCTAACGCTAACGTGGCCCAAAAAGCCCGTTCTGACCCTGGGACCAAATTGGTTAAACCCATATATCAAACTATGTGTTTTAAAATATTTTAAACGCAATGGAACAGGTTTCACGTCCAAATTCCATCGTATGAAGAAGTTATGCTGAAAATAATATTTTCCAAATTGATTTCAATTGCATAAATTTCAAGGCGTTTCGAGTCCGTACGATCAAACAACAAGCCCAATCGCTACGATATTTGAAACGCTATTATAATTCACCGTTACGGATTCGATGAAACTGGTTTCCTCGAAATCCGAGTCAGTAGCCAAAATGGCTATTTTTGTATTAATTAAATAAATTTACAAATAAATTGATTAAATCAAATTTCCTATTTAAATTCTGAATTTTGACAATCTTTATCACTTTTATTTTCTTAATCCCTCGTATTAATTAAACCAAAACTAGATGTAAATTTAGAGTTAACAAATTTTTTCATTTCAGCGTTAAATTTCAATTTCATTATATTCGCAAATTATAAGTTAAATTTGCAAAAATTCCTTTTAATTGGCTTTCATTTAGTTATTCAATGTATTAGTATCCAATAAATGAGACTACCATTGGATTCATACTCTATTACGTAAATATCTCCTAATTTCATCTAAATTTATATTTACAAAATTTTTAAATATTAAATCCATTTAGTTGCAATAAATCATATTATCATAATTTAAATTCAAATAAATAATTAAATGTTGATTCCCATTCTTGTTATTCAAACAAATCTTTATCCTATAAGTATACTTAACATTTGTTTACATTTCATTACACTGATGCTTCTATATACATCTTAGATTTGTATCAACGGTTATATTTAAAAATGTGAATCTTGTCAATTACGCGTATTAATTTAGGTTTTAAACTCAATTAGCAAAGTTTCCTAAGTCCAATCCATTTTTACCAAATTTGACAATCCCTAACCATTTGTACTACATTCCTTATTAATGTAATATTTATTAGATTTAATTTCATATTAACGTACAACTTAATTTCCCTTAATTGAGATATGATTCCCAAATTTTTATTTAACATACAAAATGAATAAATAACCTAAATAAATGGTCATCTACTTACTTTCTTTCATTTATAAGTTTACTGCTTACCCTCCCAGGTATAAATCCCATATATAACACTAATTAATTTCCATTAACACTGCATTATCCAATTATCATAAATTTATTCAATATATACTCTTGTCTACTTGTAAAAAAATTTATGTATTCTATAAATTCTCGTTCACTCTTCCGTTACTACATCAAAATCATTAAGTAACGTTTCCCCAATAACAATATTAAAATTCCTTAACATTTAAGAGGACTTTATATTCAAATAAATTGGTTGACCAATAAACTAGGTAATATATAATAATTGTTATCATACCCTTAAGATTTATGCTTGTTCTCTTCTATTTGATTTATAGGCTAAAACAAAATAAACAATCTAACTCCATAAATAAATTTATTTTATTACCCAAATTATACATGGTTTGAATTCAACACTTACCTTTATGTTTCTCCATATTCAATTATAATCAGGTATAATACTTACCCTATTCCATTTATTTCGGTTTCATTAAATCTATCCAAACTTTATTCGTTTCAATATTATTCCATTCATTACAATTGCTCATTTAAATTGTATCATTCACTTTATTATGAATTATAAGATTTTCTTCTCTATCTAAACATTAATACAAAATAATATTAAATTCCAGTTTTAAATCTTCAAAATTTCATGTCATTACATATCGAGTGGTTAAAAGGACCTACTCTGAAAGGCGATACTCTAGGAAAATATAAATATCAATGAAATAAACGATGCACGTGCTCAGTACTGTATAAACAAGGATCCACAAGCCCGAAGGCGACAAATCCAAGTATCTCTCGAGTGGTGACGAAGGACCAATGCCAAAAGCAATACTATAGGGAAACAAACCCAAAGGCAATAAACCCAAAGGCACAAACCCGAAGGTAATAAACCCGAAGGCACAACACGAAGGGAACAAACCGCAGTGGCGAAGGTCCGGAGGCCCAGTACTGGACACCACTAACTGGAAATATGTATCATAACCCTCAGATAGGAACCCACAAAGTTTTAAATGTGTCTCATACCACACATTCGCACTAAACAAGTTACTAACCGTTCGTCTATTCCACACTCAAAGTAGTACAATGTTTACCTCATCTCACTGGTAAACCAGACCCGAAGGTCAAAACGATTAAATGAATAGATGAGGAATTGACTAAAAAGATAAACACACGTGTTCATAGCACGCATTTTATCTAATCACTTAATTCTCTTCTCTCTCTTCGCTCGAAATGCAAAATTGTGTGTTTTATATAGAAACTAAGTTGAAGAAAACGAGTTTTAGAAACATTTCGAAATCGCTTTAGAAATTGCCTTTAAAATTCTCTTATTATAGAGTATATAATTTTATACTAAAAAATAATATATAATAACAATTTCAAAATCCCATTTATTTGAAAAACATTTTTAAAACACATTATAATACCTATGTATGAAATCCAGAAAAAATATCAAGAAAACATCGAAATATTGGAAATTACACCTTGTATTATCCGTATAAAACAAGTTGCGACTCAATATTCGACAGTAGGTTTGAACAAGTTAACGGTGACAAAATAAAATGAAATTCTGCATAAATATAGTACAACCTTCCTACTTCAATCTGCAAAAAGAATAATTCAAATTCGATTTGAAACAAAGAATCTGCGTCGTTTCAAAGTTGGACTAAAAACAAGGTTAAATCGCTGAATTCCAACAGGCTGCGGATTCAAGTTCGACATCAGTTTCAAAATAGCAAACGAACATAGATTATCATGAAATGTTCCAGGAATGCAATTCAACATTCTTACTTCAATCTGCAAAAATAATCACTCAATCTGCTTTGAAACGAAGAATATGCATTGTGACGGTCGTGATTTTTCGTTGCCGAAAAACCGAACCGTTAGGGTTTAAGAAGAAGAAAAAGTAGAAGAAGATAGAAAAAGATAGAACAGAACAGAACAACATCAGAATCTCACAATTCGCAGCGGAACAACATATAGTAGATAAATGAATAATCTTTAAACAAAGAACAATATCAGTTATTACATTACATCATATTACATTACATTACATCATCAGAGTGTACAACAACATCATGCAGCGGAAAAGAAATATAATATACTAGTAATACGCCATGCCATCCAGCTTGCTTCCAGCAACTCCTAAATTCTAGAATATCCTGATAAACCTTACTCTTGACTGCCCGTGTGGAAATTGGTGGGCACCCAGAGTTTAGGAAGGAAAACAATAAACTCCGAGTCAGTCATGTGACTGGTGTGAGAACTAAAACAGTTTATTTTTCTTTAAAATCAAAATAGAGGAATATTTTTTTTTTAAAGTCAATTCGCAATGCTTTTAAAAATGAGACTACCATAAGTCCTCCCGCACACACACACAATGCAAACGCAGAATCGGAGGAGATTTCTCCTTATGATAGTCAAAGATGCTTGATACGCATTAAAAAGAAACATTTGATATTATTACTAGTAAATAGTGTAGAAAAATTATTTCAAAAGTAAAGATATAAATCTTAGCCAACATACGACCATTATCGTATGCCTACTATAGCTACCATGTTCAATAGCAGGTTACCGCCACATTACATGGCAGATTCTACAACTAAAACCGTACAAGAATCGTATTGTTTCTTTGGATTTCCAACAAATGGTCAGGCCAAGGAACTTCCCATTGCCACATGGAAACGCCTCTGGAATGACGTCCCGAGAACCAAACCGGATCTCTGCCAACACAAGGCCGAGTTACCCCTAACTGGGTAACTACTGACACGAATATGTCATCCCCCGATTGTAACCGATCTATCCGAGGATCCTCGATTTCCAACAACCACAAAATATGCAGCAACAACATAGGTTAAATATCTGGGCTCCATACCATGATACCACCTCTATCCAGAAGGAATGGAATACACTAAAGGGGCGCTACCCCCTAATAACCTTGCT
The DNA here is from genome assembly GCA_030765085.1 of Allium cepa. Taxonomy (NCBI): domain Eukaryota; kingdom Viridiplantae; phylum Streptophyta; class Magnoliopsida; order Asparagales; family Amaryllidaceae; genus Allium; species Allium cepa. The sequence continues at coordinate 90,596,758 of CM060946.1, read as the reverse complement.
GCATCCTTCCTGTTTTGACCATTTCCGAGGTGTGAGGTCCGACGAAGTCTCGTCCACAAAGCCACGCTTTATACAAAAGCCGTGCTTTAGGTCAACAAATGATCATAGAAATGATCACAAAGATAAATGATCAAATAAATGATCCTATCACAAATGATCAAACAATGATCATTTCACAGCAACACTCAGCATGCCACACTACCAAATTGGGAGTATATCACTAATAACCTTCAACTATATAACCTCTGAGCTCGTACGTCTCAGAGAAGGGTGTTATGCTAAGAGAATAAATTCTCCGCCACCAACAGAAATATATTTGAAAGAAATCAGCTTTAAATCTCAATTTTTAATGTCAGACATACAATCCATACAAGTCTGTTCCGGGATCGAACAGAACCGAAGGCACTTCCAAAGAAGCCCTTGCAATCCGGATATTCACTAATCACATCCGGACTTCCCGTCACTAAGGGTGATAAAATCTCTGTATCGGAGATTAGCCGATGTAGAGTAACTAGACGGTAATCCTTCCGTTTTCAAAAATATCTGGTCTTCAACACCGATCATCGAATGCAAATCCATTTCGACGTATCACATATTCGGAATGGGTTATACGACCCCAAGGTCCTTTCCGGCTAACCCAAATAGTGAGCGCTTATTCAAAAATAAGTGTGGCATTCAAATTCAAGCAAATTCACAACAAATACCTATTTAAAGGTAAATATTGATAGTTTGATTATTTAACTATCAATAGGCGTGTTCAACATCACCAAATCCAAATAATTTCCTAAATTATTTACTTTCCAAAATATCTTTACTAGATATATATTTTCCACACTTCAACCGTTTAAAAACAAATTTTCAAATCACTTTTCACCTTTATCACTTTTGAAAACAAATTTCAATCATTTTCCTTACGCGGAATTTCTTTCATTTCAACCTGGTTCATTTAAACCAATTAAATAAATCCTTAACGGTTTACTTTATATTCACGTTCCAAATCCGTAAATTAATTCCCACACTTCAAAAATAAATCAACATTTATTTTTAAACAAATTCCCCTTTTTATTTATAAATTCCATAGTGAATTTACATTCCAAAATATTTATGAATATACGATTTCAATTATTCATTTTCAATTTATCTTCAAAAAGATAAATTCTCAAAACATTTCATTTCACATTGGAGAAACATTCCCATACTATTTATTCATAAGTAATTCACAAATCCATTCAATTTCAACACTTGGAAAATATTCAATATACTTAAATCGAAAATTAAGTATATATTTCATTCTTTAAGAAATCATTCTCTTAAACACATTTGTTTGGGCCAAAACGAATGTTACGTAAAACATCGTTACGACGACCCAAAATCACTAGTATAGGGATTCAAAGTTTAAATAGATATATAAATCCCAATACTATACAAAACATTTCCTTTCGGAACCCATTTACTATAACAACAGTGTTATAGTCCACCATTTCCTTCTTTCTCGAAAACGTCTATTTCAACAATAAATGTTGAAATCTATGGTTTCGATTCATAATACATTTTAAAACATCTTTAAAATAATTAACTTCATTCTATAATATTCCTTTTGCCAAACATGACCATTTTATTCAAAAATGTATTCACTGTCCAAAATCGTGAATATATTCCCTTTGATAAACTTCAATGTTCAATTTATCAAATTCAATTGATTTCGAATTTATAAACAATGTTTATAAATTCCATTTCTATTTATAAGCTTCGATTTATAAATCTCATTATTAACAAATTCCATTTATATCTCATTTAAATGCCCAAAATCCGATTTATAAGTTGATTACTCATAAATCTTATATTTTACAAAATCTATTCATTTTATATATTCATATTTCATAAATTTATAAATCTCAATTTACTTATGAAATCCATTTTTATTTCACTTTATTACTTATAAAAACTCGTTTTATAATTCCAGTATTTTTAATTTAGAAATATCAATTTTATAAATCTTTTATATAAACCGTTTATAATAATTCAAAATTCCCAATTAAACCATTTTATAAATTAATCACTATTTATTTCAAAAAAAATCTTAATTTGGTTATATTATACAAAAATTATAACTTTTATAACATTAAACTTATAACGTTAATTTATTTAAAATAAATCAAGTCAAAATTTTAGTAAAACGTATACTTTCAAAAATCACTTTAAAAATTCCTTTAAAAACCACAAACCATTATTTCAAAACTTCAAAAATGGATCCGATGATGCAGCAGCACCAAATAGTCAATCACGACATCTAAATATCATATATCGATATGATAATCAACAAATATCAAAATATCTGTAAATAAATCAATACAGTTGAGGAATCCAGTTGGATCCCTCCAACCTGTTTCCCTGCATCCAAAAACATTAGCACAATACCAATTCCGCTCCAGTACGGAATTATCGCGGTATATGGGATTTATAAATATTATCCGCTTAATAGACGGCGCAATAGGGTCTCATCCGCTATAAAATGCGGGAAATCAACAACTGCAATATATACATATGCCAATATATATATATATATATATATTGCTATTATATATAATACCAATTTCACTGTTTATGAAATATTCGCGGTATATGTTTTTAATAAATAACATCCGCTTACTAACCGCGCATAATGTCTATTTTAACAATCAATAGATAACAATCTTCACTCAAACATGCATTCAAGAATTTTAAATCTAACTATTTAAAATAAAATCGAAACCGATTCGATTGAGTGAGAAGTTCTCACCTTGATTTCAATTTCGTTTTCAGCTTTTATTTCGAATAAAATTAAACGCGTGTTTAATTTTACCCGAAATTCTCACTAACTCCAAACAACTCCAATCCAATTACATCGCGTAGTGCTCGTCCATACGATTCCAACGCAACTGGTTTCGCGCGTTTTCGACCTCGTATGAAAAAGTTATGAATTTTAGAAGTTACACGAATTTATAATATAAAATTACAACATAATTTCTTTTCTATTTTTAACCTAAACAGATCTCAGCCACTAGATCCATCTCCCTGCAATCTCGGCCACCCATACCTTCTTCCTCTCTCTCGTTCCCATTACAGGAAATAGCCATGCATACTAGAACCCAATTTGCAAACTAGGGTTAAATTTTGCAAGCTAATCGAACCCCTACAACTCAATCCACTATCACCACGTCGAAGCCCCTCGAGCAAGCTACCTCCGGCCACCCCCTTATGAAGCTCGGCCTCCCTTATTGCACGCAAAAAGAGGCCGACCTGATGGTGAACGCGGCCATGTAGCCCCCACCTCGTTGCTCCAAACACGATCATCACCGTATAGATTGAAAGCTCTCTTCGCGCTCTCCAACTTTGCTGTTGAACACTTTGGCTAATTATCGACGGATTGGAAGTAATTGAGGAGGAAAGGAAGATGATTTCTGGCCATTAGTTTAGGGAGGTGGCGGCTGGCTTGAAATTAGGGTTAGGGTTTCAAATGGTTGCAAATGTGAAGAGTTGAGGTGCTTTTATAGAAAAAACGACGAACACTATTCATCCCGAAATTTCCGAACTCCAAACGAAGCGTGCCGATTGGCGTTCCTAAGGTTTACCCCACGTTCCGAACACAATGGAACGTGTTTCGGGAGCTAATTCGGTCATCTGTGCGAGTTATGGTAATAAACGATCGATTTAAAATTAAACCGATTAAACGATTTTCTAGGCGTTTTAGCTTGCACCGGACAAACGGTAAATCCAATTGACACGAAATTTGAAAACTTACAATAATATCATATTACGGATCCGATGAAACTGGTTTCGTCGAAATCCGAGACATTTTGAAAAATGACTATTTTAACTCGCCAAATTAATATTAAAAACAATTTCGATGCGTTTCGAGCTGCCACGATCAAACGATAACTCCGATTGCTACGAAAATTTAAATACGATAATAACAAATTATTACGGATCAAATAGAACTAATTTCGTCCAATTCTGAGACTGTTCAAAAATTGGCTATTTTACAATCGATAATTAAATATTAAAATATTCAATTTTCACAAATAAACTTTTAATTCGATTTTAAAAGTTCTAAAATATCGTTCTAACTCCAATATGATAAAATAAAATTTTACAAATCATTTTCAATCATATTTAACCCAATTTTCAATTATTTCTGTATTTTCACATATTTAATTATCGATTTAATTATCCAATTAAATCCAATTATTCGAATTTAAATTTATTCGACTCATAAATTTCACTTATTAATATTTGAAATTAATTAAATATACGATTTTAAATTAATAAAAATTCTGGGTCGTTACAATCTTCCCCCCTTAAAAGAATTTCGTCCTCGAAATTACCAAGTAAGAAAAATTTACAGAATCCATTAACTTTCCAAAACAAACCGTTCAATTTAGATTTTACAAATCTCTTAAGTGTTTAACTTTTCCAAAATTCATAGTTAAACTTCTTACAACATCTTTACTAAGTTTCCAAATCATACTTAGTTATCCTTTTCAAAAACAATTACATCGTTTAACTTTCAATTCCAAAATCAAAGTTATAGTTTTTCACAAAATTTTCCAATTTTCTCAAAAAATTTCTAACGCCTTAAATTTTCGAAAAAATTCGCCATAGTCTCCTTTGCGCGGCTCGATCCAAAAAAAAATGACAGTATATATATCACAAATATACATCACATCAAGTGATGAGGCATCCCGTAGGAAAAAAAGTGTAAAAGTACGGTATGTAATCCGAGATATGTACCTTATTTATTATTAGCGAGCATATACGGCTAATATAGCGCGAAAGCGAGCTCCAAATGCAAAGCAACGCCATCCGCACCTACTAAACACTCAACAAGGACATGAGAACATGTATATATGAAAATAGTATCAATATACAACATATAGCAACATAACGACTACATGTGCCAATATAGCAAATGCAACAAAACAACAAATGCAAACATCAACCAACTATCATCCATAACCAAATCAATATTCATTCATATTCTCATTAATATTCAATGAATTGGTTTTCAATTTAAATCACATTTGATTCATTTACATTGGATTTTATCAACATTCATTTCCAATTAGTTTACATCACTAATTTAAATCCAATTCACATTCAATTCTATTCAAATTTATTTACTTTCAATTTGAATTTAATTACATCCAAGTTCATTTTCTTCCAAGTTGTATTCAATTTCTTTAGCTTCCAATTTCATTAATTCACTTTCATTAACACTTAATGAATTATATACAATCAACTAACAACCATATAACAACCAGTGTATATTCATTACAACCAAATTCCTTTGCTTATATTCATTCAATTTGGTTTAACACCTTTACTTTCAATTGGTTTAATTAAATTGATTTTCATTCAGTTTATTCAACTTCCAATAACATTAAATTTTAATGAATTAACACTTACATTCATTATCCCATGTAAATCCTTTTACATTCGATTTATTAACATTCAATCCATTTATTAATTCAATTGCTAATTCCTTTAACAATAAAATGTTAAATTTCATTTATATAACTCAAGTTCACATTCTTAATGACTTCACTTCATTAATTCACTTATTAATTTACTTTGACACCAAAATTCAACTTCATTCAACATCACTTAAGTTATATTTCATTCCAAACACCTTTTGTTTAATTTAACTTAAGTTTTCACTTATAAATCCAATTCAAATTCCAATCCTATTTAACTTTTCTTTAGTTAAATTTCAAATCACTTATCTTTGATGACAACTTGGATTTTATTGATTTACTTATACTTCCTTTAATTTAACTTCATCCTTTAAGTTAAATTTATTCTATCGAAATTCAAATTGTATAAGTTATCAACTCATTTATCATTCCCATATTACTATGGTAGCAAATCTATCACATGGAGACTCGAAAATGATACTGATGATGCTGCAGTCACCACCCTTATTATTTCCCATTAACAATAGTGAATTCATTGCTTAATATTCTTTCAAAAAAAATTCCTCTCATTTATAAATGACATTTATAAATCTCTTTCTCATAGAGTTTCACTCTATATATATACAAGATTATTTCACAATTGTAATCATATTAATTATAGTCCCATACTTATAATTCAATTGCTTATACAATTCATTCTTTCACAGCTGTTGTTTTTATTTAACTTATTCAACAACCAAACAATCAATTCATATATACTTTAATAATTCTAAAAAATTATTCTTTTATATATAAAATATAATCAAAGTAAAATTATTTCATTTACCAATTTAAAACAATATCATGTCAATTTGTTCTGTACAAGTGTTTAGAGATCCCTATCAACAACGTTAATTACCCGTGTTGACCAAAATCCATATACCACTCAACAAACCAATCATCACAATATAAAACAATTTATATTCACTAACAAATACGCGCTCGTATCTATTATTACACTCACACTCATTCTAGAGTACTGCTGACTCTATCTCTAATGAGTAATACCCAACAGAGCCATGGTTGTCGCTTAACCATATGCTCTGATACCAAATGTGACGATCGCGATTTTTCGTTGCTGAAAAACCGAACCGTTAGGGTTTAAGAAGAAGAAAAGGTAGAAGAAGATAGAAAAAGATAGAACAGAACAGAACAATATCAGAATCTCACAATTCGCAGCGGAACAACATATAATAGATAAATGAATAATCTTTAAACAAAGAACTATATCAGTTATTACATTACATCATATTACATTACATTACATCATCAGAGTGTACAACAACATCATGCAGCGGAAAAGAAATATAATATACTAGTAATACGCCATGCCATCCAGCTTGCTTCCAGCAACTCCTAAATTCTAGAATATCTTGATAAACCTTACTCTTGACTGCCCGTGTGGAAATTGGTGGGCACCTAGAGTTTAGGAAGGAAAACAATAAACTCCAAGTCAGTCATGTGACTGGTGTGAGAACTAAAACAGTTTATTTTTCTTTAAAATCAAAATAGAGGAATATTTTTTTTAAAGTCAATTCGCAATGCTTTTAAAAATGAGACTACCATAAGGCCTCCCGCACACACACACACAATGCAAACGCAGAATCGGAGGAGATTTCTCCTTATGATAGTCAAAGATGCTTGATACGCATTAAAATGAAACATTTGATATTATTACTAGTGCATAGTATAGAAAAATTATTTCGAAAGTAAAGATATAAATCTTAGCCAACATACGACCATTATCGTATGCCTACTATAGCTACCATGTTCAATAGTAGGTTACTGCCACATTCCATGGCAGGTTCTACAACTAAAACCGTACAAGAATCGTATTGTTTCTTTGGATTTCCAACAAATGGTCAGGCCAAGGAACTTCCCATTGCCACATGGAAACGCCTCTGGAATGACGTCCCAAGAACCAAACCGGATCTCTGCCAACACAAGGCCGGGTTACCCCTAATTGGGTAACTACTGACACGAATATGTCATCCCCCGATCATAGCCGATCTATCCGAGGATCCTCGATTTCCAACAACCATAAAATATGCAGCAACAACATAGGTTAAATATCTGGGCTCCATACCATGATACCACCTCTATCCAGAAGGAATGACATACACTAAAGGGGCGCTACCCCCTAACAACCTTGCTGCATCCTTCCTGTTTTGACCATTTCCGAGGTGTGAGGTCCGACGAAGTCTCGTCCACAAAGCCACGCTTTATACAAAAGCCGTGCTTTAGGTCAACAAATGATCATAGAAATGATCACAAAGATAAATGATCAAATAAATGATCCTATCACAAATGATCAAACAATGATCATTTCACAGCAACACTCAGCATGCCACACTACCAAATTGGGAGTACATCACTAATAACCTTCAACTATATAACCTCTGAGCTCGTACGTCTCAAAGAAGGGTGTTAAGCTAAGAGAATAAATTCTCCGCCACCAACAGAAATATATTTGAAAGAAATCAGCTTTAAATCTCAATTTGTAATGTCAGACATACAATCCATAGAAGTCTGTTCCGGGATCGAACAGAACCGAAGGCACTTCCAAAGAAGCCCTTGCAATCCGGATATTCACTAATCACATCCAGTCTTCCCGTCACTAAGGGTGATAAAACCTCCGTATCGGAGATCAGCCGATGTAGAGTAACTCGACGGTAATCCTTTCGTTTTCAAAAATATCCGGTCTTCAACACCGGTCATCGAATGCAAATCCATTTCGACGTATCACATATTCGGAATGGGTTATACGACCCCAAGGACCTTTCCCGGCTAACCCGAATAGTGAGCGCTTATTCAAAAATAAGTGTGGCATTCAAATTCAAGCAAATTCACAACAAATACCTATTTAAAGGTAAATATTGATAGTTTGATTATTTAACTATCAATAGGCGTGTTCAACATCACCAAATCCAAATAATTTCCTAAATTATTTACTTTCCAAAATAACTTTACTAGATATATATTTTCCACACTTCAACCATTTAAAAACAAATTTTCAAATCACTTTTCACCTTTATCACTTTGAAAACAAATTTCAATCATTTTCCTTACGCGGAATTTCTTTCATTTCAACCTGGTTCATTTAAACCAATTAAATAAATCCTTAACGATTTACTTTATATTCACGTTCCAAATCCGTAAATTAATTCCCACACTTCAAAAATAAATCAACATTTATTTTTAAACAAATTCCCCTTTTTATTTATAAATTCCATAGTGAATTTACATTCCAAAATATATATGAATATACGATTTCAATTATTCATTTTCAATTTATCTTCAAAAAGATAAATTCTCAAAACATTTCATTTCACATTGGAGAAACATTCCCATACTTATTTATTCATAAGTAATTCACAAATCCATTCAATTTCAACACTTGGAAAATATTCAATATACTTAAATCGAAAATTAAGTATATATTTCATTCTTTAAGAAATCATTCTCTTAAACACATTTGTTTGGGCCAAAACGAATGTTACGTAAAACATCGTTACGACAACCCAAAATCACTAGTATAGGGATTCAAAGTTTAAATAGATATATAAATCCCAATACTATACAAAACATTTCCTTTCGGAACCCATTTACTATAACAACAGTGTTATAGTCCACCATTTCCTTCTTTCTCGAAAACGTCTATTTCAACAATAAGTGTTGAAATCTATGGTTTCGATTCATAATACATTTTAAAACATCTTTAAAATAATTAACTTCATTCTATAATATTCCTTTTGCCAAACATGACCATTTTATTCAAAAATGTATTCACTGTCCAAAATCGTGAATATATTCCCTTTGATAAACTTCAATGTTCAATTTATCAAATTCAATTGATTTCGAATTTATAAACAATGTTTATAAATTCCATTTCTATTTATAAGCTTCGATTTATAAATCTCATTATTAACAAATTCCATTTATATCTCATTTAAATGCCCAAAATCCGATTTATAAGTTGATTACTCATAAATCTTATATTTTACAAAATCTATTCATTTTATATATTTATATTTCATAAATTTATAAATCTCAATTTACTTATGAAATCCATTTTTATTTCACTTTATTACTTATAAAAACTCGTTTTATAATTCCAGTATTTTTAATTTAGAAATATCAATTTTATAAATCTTTTATATAAACCGTTTATAATAATTCAAAATTCCCAATTAAACCATTTTATAAATTAATCACTATTTATTTCAAAAAAAAAATCTTAATTTGGTTATATTTTACAAAAATTATAACTTTTATAACATTAAACTTATAACGTTAATTTATTTAAAATAAGTAAAGTCAAAATTTTAACAAAACGTATACTTTCAAAAATCACTTTAAAAATTCCTTTAAAAACCACAAATCATTATTTTAAAACTTCAAAAATGGATCCGATGATGCAGCAGCACCAAATAGTCAATCACGACATCCAAATATCATATATCGATATGATAATCAACAAATATCAAAATATCTGTAAATAAATCAATACAGTTGAGGAATCCAGTTGGATCCCTCCAACCAGTTTTCCTGCATCCAAAAACATTAGCACAATACCAATTCCGCTCTAGTACGGAATTATCGCGGTATATGGGATTTATAAATATTATCCGCTTAATAGAAGGCGCAATAGGGTCTCATCCGCTATAAAATGCGGGAAATTAACAACTGCAATATGTACATATGCCAATATATATATATATATATATATATATATATATTGCTATTATATATAATACCAATTTCACTGTTTATGAAATATTCGCGGTATATGTTTTTAATAAATAACATCCGCTTACTAACCGCACATAATGTCTATTTTAACAATCAATAGATAACAATCATCATTCAAACATGCATTCAGGAATTTTAAATCTAACTATTTAAAATAAAATTGAAACCGATTCGATTGAGTGAGAAGTTCTCACCTTGATTTCAATTTCGTTTAAGCTTTTATTTCGAATAAAATTAAACGTGCGTTTAATTTTACCCAAAATTCTCACTAACTCCAAACGACTCCAATCCAATTGCATCGCGTAGTGCTTGTCCATATGATTCCAATGCAACTGGTTTCGCGCGTTTTCGACCTCGTATGAAAAGGTTATGAATTCTAGAAGTTACACGAATTTATAATATAAAATTACAACATAATTTCTTTTCTATTTTTAGCCTAAACAGATCTTAGCCACTAGATCCATCTCCCTGCAATCTCGGCCGCCCATACCTTCTTCCTCTCTCTCGTTCCCATTACAGGAAATAGCCGTGCATACTTGAACCCAATTTGCAAACTAGGGTTAAATTTTGCAAGCTAATCGAACCCCTAGAACTCGATCCACTATCACCACGTCGAAGCCCCTCGAGCAAGCTACCTTCGGCCACCCCCTTATGAAGCTCGGCCTTCCTTATTGCATGCAAAAAGAGGCCGACTTGATGGTGAACGCGGCCGTGTAGCCCCCACCTCGTCGCTCCAAACACGATCATCATCGTGTAGATTGAAAGCTCTCTTCGCGCTCTCCAACTCTGCTGTTGAACACTTTGGCTAATTATCGACGGATTGGCAGTAATTGAGGAGGAAAGGAAGATGATTTCTGGCCATTGGTTTAGGGAGGTGGCGGCTGGCTTGAAATTAGGGTTAGGGTTTCAAATGGTTGCAAATGTGAAGAGTTGAGGTGCTTTTATAGAAAAAACGACGAACACTATTCATCCCGAAATTTCCGAACTCCAAACGAAGCGTGTCGGTTGGCGTTCCTAAGGTTTACCCCACGTTTCGAACACAATGGAACGTGTTTCGGGGGCTAATTCGATCATCTGTGCGAGTTATGGCAATAAACGATCGATTTAAAATTAAACCGATTAAACGATTTTCTAGGCGTTTTAGCTTGCACCGGACAAACGGTAAATCCAATTGACACGAAATTTGAAACCTTAAAATAATATCACATTACGGATCCGATGAAACTGGTTTCGTTGAAATCCGAGACTTTTTGAAAAATGACTATTTTAACTCGCCAAATTAATATTAAAAACAATTTCGATGCGTTTCGAGCTGCCACGATCAAACGGTAACTCCGATTGCTACGAAAATTTAAATCCGATAATAACAAATTATTACGGATCAAATGGAACTAATTTCGTCCAATTCTAAGACTGTTCAAAAATTGGCTATTTTACAGTCGATAATTAAATATTAAAATATTCAATTTTCACAAATAAACTTTTAATTCGATTTTAAAAGTTCTAAAATATCGTTCTAACTCCAATATGATAAAATAAAATTTTACAAATCATTTTCAATCATATTTAACCCAATTTTCAATTATTTCTGTATTTTCACATATTTAATTATCGATTTAATTATCCAATTAAATCCAATTATTCGAATTTAAATTTATTCGACTCATAAATTTCACTTATTAATATTTAAAATTAATTAAATATACGATTTTAAATTAATAAAAATTCTGGGTCGTTACATGCGTCGTTTCAAAGTTGGACTAAAACAGGGTTAAATCGCAGAATTCCAGCAGGATGCGGGTCCGAGTTCGACAGCAGTTTCAAAATAGCAAACGAACACAGATTGTTATGAAATTTTTAGGAGTATGATTCAATACTCCTACTTCAATATTCAAAAATAATCACTTAAATCTGATTTGAAACATATGAGTTATGTTGCCTCAAGCATGGACTCAGGCCATGTTTGCAATAGTTCAAAAACCAAAAATGCACAGGCCTGAAACCATCTTGGGTTCAATTTCCAGGCATGAAACAGAGGACCAAACTACCTTGGATCAAGTTGACAATTTGTATGCGTATACTAGAAAGTTTCTTCTATCAAAAAAAAGAATCGTTGAATTCCAATAAGAAATGAATGAGTTATGCTATCTCAAATATGGACTCAGACCATATTTACAGCAACTCAGAAAACAACTACAGGCACAAATCTATGCTTGAGTTGATTTTGCAGCAAAGTTTTGAACACTCAAATGATAATATTTTCCTACCAAATTTTGCAGCAACAAAGCTCAACATGCAAACTACCAAATGCAAGAATCCAGCAGCATTTCAATGCCGAAATCAAAAGTTATAAACTTTCAAAGTAGCAAAATAAATCAGATTTTGAACATAGTACAACTATAAGAATATACAAATAGAAGCTAATTTATTCACCGTTTAGGCAAATTTGAGCTTGGCTCAGCTAGCTTTTGTGAGTTTTATAACTCATCTTGCAATATTGAAGCAAATACTAGGATTACAGCTGAAAGATAGAAGCTTTGAGCAAGAGATGGCTTCAACAACCGGTAATTATGAAGAACAAAGACATGCAAAGAAGAAAACAAAACATAGACAATCCCATTTCACGAAATGAGATTTTGATGAAATGATTATATTTTGGAGTTGATTACCTATAGAAATTTGCTTCAATTAGATTGAAAGCGGCAATTTGTTGGATAAATTTGAGATTAAAAGCCTTAGGTTAGAAAATGAGTAAAGTTTCTTCCTTTTCTTTCAGTTACTGTTTACTAGAGAAGAAAGTATACATATAGGAAGAAGCTTTTCTCACTTTTCTTAGTTCAGGTTTGTGATGATGGGCTTGGACCCAAAACAGTAGGTTTAATTAGCCTAAGTAAATTAATTTTATCACTAAAACATAAATATACTTGTGCAATTAAACAAACAACATATTTACACAAGTTTCTTCACAAATAAATTATGGAAACATATTTCTATGTTAAATAAAATATTTTACCACTAATAAAAAGGTAACTTTGTTATAAAAATATTTTTATTATTAAAAATTCTCATTTTTAAATAAATACATAATTTATACCAATATTACAGAAAACATATATTTTAACTCCAAAAATTACATAAAAATAATTTTCTTATATAATAAAATATAACAAACAATTTTCCATCAATTTTTATAACCAAAACTTATTTTTGAATAAAATTTCACCTTTTTATTTAAAATATACACATTTTAAAATCAAATGCTTCCTTTAAAAGTTACTAAAGAAGCATTTAGCGGTAATTACAAGAATTATTGCATTTGCTATAAATAAAATCATATTTCATTCAGTTTTCTCACAAACAACCAAGATAAAGTTTTAAAAACTTAATTTTCACATTTTGTTTCCAAAACTCATTGTTTATTCCAAATAAACAATTTAAATCTCCAATTTATTTTTAATTCACAATATTAAATTATAACCCCGTTATAATTTAACATTTACAGGTAATCACCAAAACTAGGGTTGTTACATCACGGCAGTCAAACGACCGCATTCGAGACTTGACGGAAATGTTTGATATACTTAGATATTATGGAATGAAAATCAATCCTCTGAAGTGTTCCTTTGGCGTTGCGTCGGGGAAGTTTTTGGGTTTCATTGTTAATGCACAGGGAAATGAAGCTAACCCAGAAAATATTCAGGCTCTTCGAGGCATACGAGTGCCCAAAACTGTAAAGCAAGTACAAAGCCTAAACTAAAAAGTGGCCGCGCTGAGTCGATTAATATCCAGAGCGACCGATAAGTCTATTTCCTTCTTCGATGTAATAAAGAAAGGAAAGATAAATTTCGAATGGTCGAACAACTATGAGGGTGCATTACCAGCTCTGGTAAGGCATTTGGAAAGTCCCCCGGTGCTGTCGAAGCTAGAAAACCATGAAATGTTGTACGTATATTTGGTTTTATCTCAACAAGCCATCAGTACGGCTTTGGTTTGCGAGGATGACCGAGTACAAAAGCCGATGTACTATGTCGGTAAACTTTTAATGGGGGCAAAAAGAAATAATCCTAAAATTGAGAAGCTAGCCTACTACTTGGTGATTGCATCATGCAAGCTTCACTCGTACTTTCAGGCACACTCGATCAATGTTTATATTGACCAACCCTTACGACAGGTACTCCGACGACCAGAAACCTCTGGAAGGATGTTAAAATGGAATATCGAGTTAAGTCAGTTCGATATTACCTACCTCCCACGAAGGGCCATACAAGGGAAAGCGCTAGCAGACTTCATTATAGAATTCACCATATCAGACGAACCAAAACGCCATGATGTTATCCCCCCATTCGATGGAAATGTATACTGATGGGGCATCCAAAGATCGTTGTTCTGGGGATGTTATAATTCTTGTGACTTTCAAAAACCGATCAATTTGTTACACTTTGAAGCTCAATTTTCCAGCTACAAATAACGAAGCCGAGTATGAAGCACTGATTGCTGGCTTGAAACTTATCAGGGAACTTGGAGTAAAATAGGTTGAAATCTTTTGTGACTCACAATTAGTAGTGTACCAGGTGTGGGGACTATCAAGCAAAGGGGCAGAGGCTTGTCCCATACCTTGCTTGGGTTCAAAGAGCTGTTAGCAGACCTCGAATATTACGATATTTCGCATGTCCTATGTGAATAAAACAAAGAAGCCGATTCATTGGTAAAATTTACAAGTACTAGAGATGCATAGCAAATGGGATTGGTTTCCATCGAAATCTTACATCCTTCGAGTATAAATGAAATGGAGGTAGATTTCGTGTTAGAAACAGAAATCGAGAAGGAGACATGGATAACCCAATTCAAGCAATACCTGCTACGCGGAGTCTTGCCCGAAAGAAAGAGTGAATGACGACAAGTCATTTGCAAAGCTTCGCGATATGTAATGCATGACAGAATAATGTATCGAAAGGGATTCTTAGTCCACTTACTCCGATGCATTGCCCAAGGTGAGATAAAATGAGTCCTGAAGGAAGTTCATAAAGGAGAATGTGGTGACCATACTGGAAGGCAGACACTAGCAAAAAAGATCCTCCGCTATGGATACTATTGGTCAACTGTAAATCGGGATGTTGTAGACTACGTAAGACGATGTGATAAGTGCAAAAGTATGCAAAAATCCCAAGAGCTCCGCCAATGGAGCTCACACAAATGGTTAGTCCCTGACCGTTTGCAATATAGGGGATTGATAGAATCGATTCCTTGCCTATCTTCAAAGGTGGTGCAAAATACGTAATAGTTGTGGTCGACTTGTAACGACCCGTAATTTCGCCACGTCGAAAATGAGAGATTTCGTTCGTTTTATATTTAAAAGGAATTTAAATCTTAAATAAATATGTTATATATAATAAATAATCAATCATTTTTATAGTTAATAATTAAAAAGTATAAATTTGGATTTTAGAACAAATCGACAAAAGTTAAGTTTTGTTAATAATAAATAAAGGCTTCAATAAATAAGTTCAACTATTTACTTAAAAAGGTAAATCTTATTCAAAACATCTAATAAAGATAATAAAAGTATAATTAAAGATTTAAAAATATGTTAATAATCGTTGTACAAAAGTAACCAAAATTTATCGCATTTTGTCAGTTTTACATGCGCTGTAAAATTAGAGATATTGATATTAATTAAATATGATTTTAAAATATAAAGAGACATGCTTAAATTTATTTAAAGAAGGAAAAAGTTCATTTTAAAGTTTGGTTTACTTCAATATACAGCTTAACAAAAACGTCAAATGTTGACTATAAAATTTGTCGACAAAAACACCGTTTTCAACCAAAACAGGTTGTCGCAACGTTGTTGCACCTTTATTTTCTTATATATGAACATATATTTAAATAGTATGTATTATTTAATCCACTAATCAAGTTTACTTTTACTAAACAAGTTTAGAAACAATTAGCAAAAGTAAGCATAAAAGGACAAAACATGTCAAATCAAATCAAACATAATTATTACTTTACTTTTCTTACTCCTTAAGTGAAAGTGACATAAAGCATGATTTGAAATGTGATGTTAAGTGTTGAAAAAAGTTAGGTTTCTTAAAAAGTAAGTAAATGGCATTTTGGTCTTTTTACATAATAATATTTTATTCCAAATTTCCTATAAATAACCATGCATACCTCTTCCAATTTCACACAAATCATTCTCTTCTTCTTCTTTTCTTAAGCTATTTTAATGGCTTCTCTCCTTAAGAGAGGTAGAAGGGTTAAAAATAGTGGAGTGCTTAAGCACTATCCACTTGTTACTCTCTATCCTCTTCCTAATTCACTTCTTCTTCTCTTCTTAAAAAAGATGGCGCTTGGCCATGAGAAATATAGAGGTGGGGAGGCATGGTCGAGATCAAAGAAAAGGTAGAAGTGATGGACAAACACTTGGAAAAGGTGGAAGAATATTTAGGTGGTGGTTTAGTGAAGCGTTGAATTAAATGAATGTTGGTAGAAAGTTAAACATTTTGGGTAAAGATGAGAAATTCTCATCGCTTTTGAATTTATATTTTAGTTATATTAAAACAATCATATTTATACCCTTCTGACATATGAATGTTTATTTGATTGTTAATATGAATGTTTGATTGTTGGTTAGATAATTGAATTGTGATAATTTATTTCGTTATGGTATTAATAGTGAATGTTGAATTTGATATCATATGTTATGTGATTGGTTGAATGGATGTTATGTTAGTGATAAATATGAATATTGGATATGTTCATTTTGATTTAAGTAATCACTTTGTTAATAAGACCCTATTTTAGTAATATGAGATATTTTGGAAAAATAAGTCTCTTTTCATTTAGAAGTGAAATTAAAGTAAAAATAGAAGAGAATTTTAAATTTGAAGTGAAAGGGATTTGAAAAGGATAGTTAATTTGAAATTGAAATTGAGATGAATAGTGAAATTGAAATTGAAATCAATTTTGAAAAAAGTGAAGTTTAGTTTGAGATTGAATTGAAGTTTAAATTGAAACTAGATTCGAAATCTAAGTTTAAATAAGTTTAATTTGACATTAGAATTGAAATTGAAATGAAATTGGAAATTAGAATTTAATATTAAAATAATAAGAATATAATAATATATTTTTTGGCAAGGCCGACGGTTTTATAGTGGATCAACCACTTTTTATTACGAACGTAATAACGATTGAAGAATAGGAGTTAGGTAGAGGCACCTAAGCTACTATGGTAGAAAGAAATGAAAAATACAGCACAGGAGTTTGACAGACAAGTCACAACTACTAGATATAAATAACCAGACTAGTTCTCCTCCGCGGGGGAAGAATCACCAACACCCTCAACAACCCGGGATGAATCCAGAGAACCAAAACCATGAATTCCAAAATAAGGGCGAAAATGATCGGCAAGAGAAGGATCATAAAACTCAGCATCAGAGGAGTAGATAAAAGATCGATCCCAGGCAGAATCAGCTAGTATTACAGTATTAATTTCAACATACGAACCATCCATGTCGAGGACCAAGGAATCACTAGAAATACTGTAATAAAGGCATCGAAGGTCCAATAGATCATCAGATACATATCTAAAATAGGAGTCATCCACTAGGTTGAAGCTCATTGCAGTACGACGTTCAACCCAACAATGTTCGGTCTCAGCCCAAACAACGAGAGGCGGAGAGAGAACCGGCTCAGCAGGGTGGACCGCAAGAACAGCACCAGGCAATGGGGAAGCAGGTCGTGCTAAGGAAAGTGAAGGACCAGGGTCAGAAGAGACTTTGGAAACCCACTTCCTTAGCGGAGGCCGAGGCAGAGGGGTCTTAGGAGCAGCAACAGATACATCAAAGTGCGCGCAGGCAGGGGCTAAATGGCCAAAAGAGTGACAGGTGGAACAAATGTCAGGGACCCATCCATATCGAACACGAACATCCACCACGTGACCAACAGCTAGCTGGACAGGAATAGAGGTAGGGAGAGGCTTATGGGGAGTAATCTCAATCAGAGCTTTGGCATATACAAGCTTATCACGCGCACCTGTATTAGTATCAAAACACTTCAATTTTCCAACATTGCAAGCAAGCCAATTCAAACCAAGTAGCGGCTGAAGAGCTGAAGGAATTTGAGAGAAATAAACCCAAACAGGGATAGAAAAAACTTGTTCACGAGCACTAGCAACCGTCGGAGACCAGGGGGTAATAATAAAAGGTTGTCCATCAAAGAAGGAAGGCTCAGACTCGAGAGCACGGCTACGTTCCTCAGGGGAGGAGAACAATAGGAAGTACAAGGAGTTAACCAACTTAACTCTAAGGCCACCTTGAAGTCTCCAGGCCCTACGACAAACAACAGCCGCATCTATAAGTCGATGTTTAGGGTCCAAAAAGAATCCAACAACATATTCTGACCAAAAGTCCATACCGGCTTGCATAACACAGGGGGGAGGGATCATCACTCCATTTTCCTCAACGACTTCGAAATCAACTGGTTCATAAACACCTGCATTACGGGGCATGATTGTGAAAAGTGAAGACCATGATTTAGGAATAGATGGGCAAGGAGCAGCAGGGCGACAGTCCACACCACCAATAGTGGCCTCAGGATTGGGGCAACGATCAACATTGGGAGAAGTGAATGCGTGCAAGATATCTCCAGTATTTAAAACATTGAGCACTAGGACAGTATTGTCATCGGCATTATGCCGAACAGTTGGTGAGCCACTAGCTACACCAAAATTGTCAGCAGAATTAACGAGCAATACATCACCAACAAATGGTTCGACTACACTGTCATTCGTTGTAACATCCACCAAACCCATAGGATTAAAGACTTATCTCCAACGAGAGAAAAAACCCTAACCGGGCTCGTGCTTAGGCAATCAGAAGAAGAAGAGACCAGAAGGTTTTTAGCAGGCAGGGGGGAAACTCTGAATCTGAGAGCATGGGAGGTTTCGAGATTACAGGAGCAACGCCTCTAAAAAACTTACCAGATCGAGTAGAGGACGGCGAAAGGGAACAGGAGACGATGGGAGGAAGTGGGGGGCTAGACATGGAACGACGACGAGAGAAGCAGAAACGACAGAGAAGAAGGCAAACGCGATCTGACAGAGGCGATGCGAATATTCACCTGAGCGCGAAGAGAGGCCATTAATACATTTTTGACCCTTAATGTGAGAATATAATAATATTATAATATGGTAATAGTAAAAATACATTTTAAATGCTTTAAAAAGTGAGAATATTGATTTAAAATAATTTGTAATGATTTTATAAGTAATAAAGTTCAATTTGAATAGATTATTTCAAATATTGAAAAATAAGTTAAAGCTACGTGCGTCGCACAACGGTAGTTCGCGATTTCACGCCGAAAAGTTCAAATGAATGTGTAAAGTGAAATATAGCTCGAAATTCTTCGAGATAAGAAAATTCCGGACTATTATATCCATATCTTCTAAACGAAGAAAGAAAATCAAAGTTTCGTTGAGTAGATTTTGAAATAAGTCCAAATCAATTTTCTAGAAAAATCGCGCTAGTGCAGTTAAGTGACCATAACAGGAAATCTGTTTAAACGGATGTTTTTAATATTGGAAAAATATGAAATAAATATGAATAAATTTGATAAATCTAATTAAATGATTTAAAAGAGATTTGTATTGGAAAATATGAATTATCGAATGTTTAAAAGTTGATTTAATCAATTAAGCTTATATGACACTTCACGCAGCACTTTTATGCTGCAAATTCTATAAGCTTTTGGAAATGAGTTTGAATGTAATAACGATTTTTCCAGAATCAAGTGTGAATGTTTTTAAAAGGATAATTAAGCGTTTTGAAAGAAAATTTGGAATATTTATAAGAAATTCCAAAACAAAGTGGAAAAATCTGAGTATGCGGAAATGACTAGTACATTTGTCCCTCCTGTGAGATCTGGAAAGATAACAAGGTGTTTAACTAAGGTTAGGGGTGGAGCAACCAGTGCCCTGAACTTACCTGGCCTATATTTTCTCTTCTTAGGCGAGGGGTGGAACAGATTGAAGGAAAGCCCAGATGCTCTTAAATAAAAAGATTCTGTTAAGTTTTTCAAAATAAAAGAAGATTGGTATTATCCAAAAGTTAAGCTATCTCCAGATTGAATGATTTCTATGATTGGAGATTTCTATGAACCAATTTACTCAAAAATGTTTGCTGGGATTTATCGTAAACTATGTCTTAAATAACATTGCTTTTGACCCGCATAAAAGCAAGGTGCTTAAATGAAAGTTAAGTAAGGAATTTTGAAATATTTTCCAAAGCGAAAGAATGAATTTCTTAGAAATTATCCTAAGTCAAAGGAAGAGAATTCGAAATCATCCGAAAAGAATTAAAGTGAAAAGAGACTTAATAAATCTTGTATACTCATATTCACTTTTTATCGATAATTGAATTTCGAAGGAATTAGGGTAAGATTTGGGTAATTCCTATCCGGAAACCACTTCGAACCAATGTATATATTTGAACGTGAAGACATGTTGAAGATGATGATGATTGAAGACCATGGATCTTTATAACGTGAGGACTGCTTGTTGACTTGCTTTGGGTAGCTCACGAGTTATATATAGCAGTGGCCTCCTTGTTGTGGAGATTTTTCGGATTGCAAGGACTACTCGCTACTAGTGGTAGTAGGAGAGTGCCTTTGGTTTGTCCTGTTCATGGACAACTTGTATGGACATTTTTCTAACATTGCATTTCTAAAGATTATGTACACTGGTTTTTACAAACGTACATCAGTGGTGGCAGAGAAGAAAACTTCTCTTAGCTTAACACCCTCCTTGAGACGTACGAGCTCAAGGGTTGTATTTTTATTGAAGTCAATTAGTAGTCAATGGAAGTGGCAATATGGCATTCAAAGATGTGATATGTGCTTTGTGAAAAGGTAATCGAAGCCTCAAGCCTCATCAAACCGGAAATGGCCAAAATAGGATTAGATGCAGCAAGGCTAAGTGGGTCATTCCCAATTAGGGTATGATCATTCACTTCTAGATATATTTCTTCCCGCTATGTTGTTCGGGATGTAAATTAATGTGGTTTATGGAAAACGAGCGCTCGGTTAAAGGTTGGTAATGACCGAGGGATGACATATTCGGTACTATCAATTTACAGAGGTAGGCCGGTCTTGTGTTGGTAGAGGGCAGATGTTCTGTGCCTCGGGACATCCATCTAGAGGTGTACCCATTTCAGATGGTAATCCTTCGCCTGGTTATTTGTATGCAAATCCATTCTCCAATAAGAACCTACGGTTTTGTTTGTAGAGCCTAGTATGCTGGAATTTAATAATGGCAACAATTTCAGCTAAGATTAATAAGTTTATTTGCAAAAAATTTCAAAGAGATGTCATTAAGAATAATATCAAAGGTTTTGATATAAAAGTGTTTTAGTTATCATAAGGTAAAAACCCGTCCGTGTTTATGTGTAGACATGGTCTTATGAGATATTCTTTATTTTCAAAGGATTTTATCCAAAGGCTGATACATGACACTGTCATTTATTATTAAGTTTTTCTCACGCTGGTTTATCAAGCTTGATTCGGGTATTTTCAATACTCGTGTCAGATCCGAATAGTTTCAGGTTAATCGAAGACGGTTGAAGTTTCCAGAGGAGAGCTGGAGATATTCATCATACGTATGAGCATATTCTATTATCCACTGTACTTAGTGATGTTCTTACATGATAGGGGGTTCTCGCTTCTTGTTAGGTAGCGAACGGATGACTCTTACTCCTACATTTCCCTGAGATCGAGTATCGAGGGATTGGTTTGGTTGTTTGCCTTACAGTCGAGAGGCAGGCCGTAAAAGCAAATCGTGAGGTACCCATGTGAGCTACGTTAGAGTTTATCCACTGTCGATGGTTGAAAAGCCTAGATCGTCACACGTGGTATCAGACCTGAAGGTTAAGCGAGAAAGAAAAGGTATCGGATTTGTTTGATTATGTTCATCGTGACAGGGGGTTCTCGTTTTGTGAACAGTGACGAAGCTTAGATTCTTACCCCTACATGTCCCTAGTATGAAAGGGTTGGTTGATAGTTGAGAGGCTTGCCGTAAAAGCAGATCCGAGGTACCACATGTTGTCACCTCCATGTTGAAAAACAGGAGTGCTCCCATGTTGAAAAGCAGAAGGGTAGCGGGATGGTTGAAAAGCCTACCGGGGTGGGTCCTAAAAACCCGTTCGTGACAATTTGTATCAGAGCTTTTGTTTGAGTGAACACCGAAGCCTGATAGGGGTAAGACTCATCAGAGATAGGATTAGTAATATCCTAGGATGAGTGACTCATTCGAGATGAGGGTTAGTAACACCCTAGAATGAGTTATGAGAGTAATATATATGAGTGCATATTTGTTAATTTTATAAAAATGATTTGTTTTATAGAAATTGGTAAATAAAGTAATTTTACCTTGGGATTATATTTTATATATTAAGAGGGGATATTATTATTTTTGGTTAGAAATTAAGGATTGTTTATAATTTAGCATAGTAAAACTAAAATATAATATCTTGTGATTAGAGTTGCACGATTTTACTATAAGATATTCCAATAGAATAAATTAGTTGAAAGCTAGAATTTAGAACTTTAATCATATACCCTTAGATATTTAGTATTAAGAAATAATAATGATTAAGTGGTTATCATAATGGATGGATTGAAAAGCTAAGTACCAATATCTTGTGAAGTAAAATTTACAATTTGATTATAAGATATTTGATGATAATATTGAAGCTAGAAGTTGTAACTAGAGAAAGTAAAAAGAAAATGCATACTTAGAAAAAGATTATTATTAATAAGATAGAAAAAGACAAGCCAAAATTGAAATTTTGGTTAAATATAATATAAAAGGGTAAGTTCTATAACTTATAAAGGCGATAAGGCAATTTGAAATTTAGACACTTTGATTAGGTTAAAAAAATTAAAATGAAATTTAGGAATAAGAGATGTAAGAAAAAATCATCCTAATATAAAACTTTGAATTAGTGATACATTTAGGGTAACATTTGTAATTCATGATGAAGTAAGATTAAAAGGAGATAATTTTGAATAATATGGTTAGTAGTGTGATTGTTGGATGAAAAAGTTAATAACAAATACCATGAGAATTAATTTTCACAAATTTGACTATAAGGTATTTGATGGATTTAAGGTTAAGAAATTTGATTTAGAAAATGGATAGGTGAATAAGCTAAGTAGTTAATCCTAGAATCAGCGAGAAAAAGGCGTACATTAGTAAAGTTGTCTTATTAATATATGAATTGGATAAATAATATTAGCTATAACGAAAACCTTAGATAGAGAAACTAAGGGTTGGGTTTTATAACTTATTAATTTGAGATAATAGTAGAGTTCCATATTAGTTAAACACCTTAGTAGAAGTAATAACAATTTGAAGTTTGGGGATATGTATATATACTCTTAGGAAGCAAAGGTATATTATACACATTTAAATCATATATATAAGCTTAAGTTATAATGTATTTAGTAAAAAATAAATGGTTGTGAAATAAACTTGGATTAATAGAAATTTGGAAGAAATGTATTTGGTAAAATGAATGTGAATAAGTATATAAGTTAAAGTACATCATTTCAGCACATAAATTTTGGTCTAAGATTTGAGTATAGAACTTTAAGGTGTTTACACCAGTTCGAAAAAGGATTTATCACTCAATTCTTGACGGCAAACATTGATGAGAGTTTATGATTATGTACACGAGTTTTCTATCATAGTTGAGAGATATGCAAGGAAAGCAAGGGTTTGTGATCAAGAAGTCTGATCAAAGTCCGCACTAGAAAATCGAAGGATCGATACTAGTTCGGAAGTAAAGTTATTGATTCGAATAATAGATCGAATCAAATATCACATATAGTATGATGTTTTGGGTCTGTCTACTTAGTAGGTGGATATTATCTCAAATAGTAGGCACTAAGATATTGTGGTTGGACTGATGTTTCGGTATGTATATAGATAGACCTCAGGTATAGTACATGCTCAAGACAGAGGATGAGTTATGTGGATGTATTCATTTATGTTGATATAGTATCAATATGGTTGCTTTGGATGCAAAGTTTTATTTGGTTGTTGTATATATTATCTTAAATGTGAAATATGCACTAGGATGGGTAGGATAGAAGTTTGAGTTGATGTATGTATATATAACCGTAAGTACGTGATAGATGCTCAGGTTAATGTGGGGAATCTTTATATGTATGTTTGGCATCATTTGTTTTAGTGTTGTTATGATATCGGCCTTCTTCTTTTCTATCATCCGTAGAAATAAGTTAAATTATTTGAGGATATGAGTACGAGATAGATTCCTTTATCTAACTTTCATTTCGAGGACGAAATGCTTTTAAGTAGGGGAGAATATAACGACCCGTAATTTCGCTACGTCGAAAATGAGAGATTTCGTTCGTTTTAAATTTAAAAGGAATTTAAATCTTAAATAAATATGTTATATATAATAAATAATCAATCATTTTTATAGTTAATAATTAAAAGTATAAATTTGGATTTTAGAACAAATCGACAAAAGTAAAGTTTTGTTAATAATAAATAAAGGCTTAAATAAATAAGTTCAAATATTTATTTAAAAGGTAAATCTTATTTAAAACATCTAATAAAGATAATAAAAGTATAATTAAAGATTTAAAAATATGTTAATAATCGTTGTACAAAAGTAACCAAAATTTATCGCATTTTGTCAGTTTTACATACGCTGTAAAATTAGAGATTTTGATATTAATTAAATATGATTTTAAAATATAAAGAGACATATTTAAATTTATTTAAAGAAGGAAAAAGTTCATTTTAAAGTTTGGTTTACTTCAATATACAGCTTAACAAAAACGTCAAATGTTGACTGTAAAATTTGTCGACAAAAACACCGTTTACAACCAAAACAAGTTGTCGCAACGTTGTTGCACCTTTATTTTCTTATATATGAACATATATTTAAATAGTATAAGTATTATTTAATCCACTAATCAAGTTTACTTTTACTAAACAAGTTTAGAAACAATTAGCAAAAGTAAGCATAAAAGGACAAAATATGTCAAATCAAACCAAACATAATTATTACTTTACTTTTCTTACTTCTTAAGTGAAAGTGACATAAAGCATGATTTGAAATGTGATGTTAAGTGTTGAAAAAAGTAAGGTTCTTAAAAAGTAAGTAAAGGGCATTTTGATCTTTTTACATAATAATATTTTATTTCAAACTTTTTCCTATAAATAGTCATGCATACCTCTTCCATTTTCACACAAATCATTCTCTTCTTCTTCTTTCCTTAAGATATTTTAATGGCTTCTCTCTTTAAGAGAGGTAGGAGGGTTAAAAATAGTGGAGTGCTTAAGCACTAATCCACTTGTTACTCTCTAACCTCTTCTTAATTCACTTCTTCTTCTTCTCTTCTTAAAAAAATGGCGCTTGGCCATGAGAAATATAGAGGTGGGAAGGCATGGTCGAGATCAAAAAAAGGTAGAAGCGATGGACGAACACTTGAAAAAGGTGGAAGAATGTTAGGTGGTGGTTAGTGAAGCGTTGATTTAAATGAATGTTGGTAGGAAGTTAAACGTTTTGGGTAAAGGTGAGAAATTCTCATCGCTTTTGAATTTATATTTTAGTTATATTAAACAATCATATTTATACCCTTATGACATATGAATGTTTATATGATTATTAATATGAATGTTTGATTGTTGGTTAGATAATTGAATTATGATAATGTATTTCGCTATGGTATTAATAGTGAACGTTGAATTTGAAATCATATGTTATGTGTTTGGTTGAATGGATGTTATGTTAGTGATAAATATGAATATTTGATATGTTCATTTTGATTTAAATAATCACTTTGTTAATAAGACGCTATTTCAGTAATATGAGATATTTTGAAAAAATAAGTCTATTTTCATTTAGAAGTGAAATTAAAGTAAAAATAGAAGAGAATTTGAAATAAGTGAAACGGATTTGAAAGGATAGTTAATTTGAAATTAAAATTGAGATGAATAGTGAAATTGAAATTGAAATCAATTTTGAAAAAAGTGAAGTTTAGTTTGAGATTGAATTGAAGTTTAAATTGAAATTAGATTCGATATCTAACTTTTAAATAAGTTTAATTTGAGATTAGAATTGAAATTGGAAATTAAAATTTAATATTAAAATAAGAAGAATATAATAATATTATAATATGGTAATAGTAAAAATACATTTTAAATGCTTTAAAAAGTGAGAATATTGATGTAAAATGATTTTATAAGTAATAAAGTTCAATTTGAATAGATTATTTCAAATACTGAAAAAAAGTTAAAGCTAGGTGCGTCGCATAACGGTAGTTTGCGATTTCACGCCGAAAAGTTCAAAAGAATGTGTAAAGTGAAATATAGCTCGGAATTCTTCGAGATAAGAAAATTTCGGACTATTATATCCATATCTTCTAAACGAAGAAAGAAAATCAAAGTTTCTTTGAGTAAATTTTGAAATAAGTCCAAATCAATTTTGTAGAAAAATCGAGCTAATGCAGTTTAGCGACCATAACAGGAAATCTGTTTAAATGGATGTTTTTAATATTGGAAAAATATAAATAAATTTGATAAATCTATTTAAATGATTTAAAAGAGATTTGGATTGGAAAATATTAATTATAGAATGTTTAAAAGTTGATTAAATCAATTAAGCTTATATGGCACTTCCCGCTGCACTTTTATGCTGCAAATTCTATAACCTTTTGAAAATGAGTTTAAATGTAATAACGATTTTTCCAGAATCAAGTGTGAATGTTTTAAAAGAGATAATTAGGCATTTTGAAAGAAATATTTATAAGCAATTACAAAATAAAGTGGAAAAATCTGAGTATGCGGAAGCGACTAGTACATTTGTCTCGCATGTAAGATCTGGGAAGATAAAACAAGGTGTTTAACTAAGGTTAGGGATGGAGCAACCAGTGCCCTGAACTTACCCGGCCTATGTTTTCTTTCCTTAGGCGAGGGGTGGAACAGATCGAAAGGAAAGCGTGTATGCTCTTAAATAAAAAGATTCTGTTAAGTTTTCCAAAGTAAAGAAGATTGGTATTATCCAAAAGTTAAGCAATCTCCGGTCGAATGATTTCTATAATCCAATTTACTCAGAAATGTTTGCTAAGATTTATTTTAGGGTTTATCGTAAACGATGTCTTATATAACATCGTTTTTGACCCGCATAAAAGTAAGGTATTTGATTGAAATTAAGTAAGGATTTTTGAGATATTTTCCATAGCGAAAGAATGAATTTCTTAGAAATTTATCCTAAGTCAAAAGGAAGAGATTTCGAAATCATCCGAAAAGAATTAAAGTAAAAAGAGACTTAATAAATCCTGTATACTCATATTCACTTTTTATCGATAATTGGATTTCAAAGGAACGAGGGTCGGATTTGGGTAATTCCTATTTGAAAGCCACTTCGAACCAATGTATACGTTCAAACTTGAAGACATGTTGAAGATGATGATGATTGAAGGCTGTGGATCTTTATAATGTGAGGACTGCTTGTTGACTTGCTCTGGGTAGCTCCCGAGTTATATATAGCAGTGGTCTCCTCGTTATGGAGATTTTTTGGATTGCAAGGACTACTCGCTACCAGTGGCAGCAGGAGAATGCCTTCGGTTTGTCCTGTTCCTGGACAACTTGTATGGACGTTTGTCTGACATTGCATTTCTAAAGATTATGTACATTGGTTTTTACAAACGTACATTAGTGGTGGCGGAGAAGGCAACTTCTCTTAGCTTAACACCCTCCTCGATACGTATGAGTTCAAGGGTTGTATTTTTATGGAAGGCAATTAGTAGTCAACGGAAATGGCAATGTAGCATTCAAAGATGTGATATGTGCTTTATGAAAAGGTAATCGTAGCCTCAAGCCTCATCAAACCGGAAATGATTGAAACAGGATTAGATGCAGCAAGGCTAAGTGGGTCATTCCCAATTAGGGTATGATCATTCCTTTATTGATATATTTCTTCCCGCTATGATGTTTGGGATGTAAATTAATGTGGTGTATGGAAAACGAGCGCTCGGTTAAAGATTGGTAACGACCGGGGATGACATATTCGATACTATCTAGTTATAGAGGTAGGCCGGCCTTGTGTTTGTAGAGGGCAGATGTTCTGTGCCTCGGCACATCCATCTAGAGGTGTACCCATTTCGGAAGGTAGATCCTTCGCCTGATTATTTGTATGGAAATCCATTCTCCAATAAGAACCTACGATTTTGTTTGTAGAACATAGTATGCTGGAATTTAATAATGGTAACAATTTCGACTAAAATTAGTAAGTTTATTTGCAAAAATTTCAAAGAGATGTCATTAAGAATAATATCAAAGGTTTTGATACAAAAGTGTTTTAGTTATCATAAGGTAAAAACTCGTCTGTGTTTATGTGTGGACGTGATCTTATGAGATACTCTTTATTTTCAAAGGATTTTATCCAAAGGCTGATACGTGACAGTGTCATTTATTATTAAATTTTTCTCACGTTGGTTTATCAAGCTTGATCCGGGTATTTTCAATACTCGGGTCAGATACGAGTAGTTTCAGGTTAATCGAAGACAGTTAGAGTTTCCAGAGGAGAGCTGGAGATATTCATCATACGTATGGGCATATTCTATTATCCGCTGTACCAAGTGTATTTTGTTTGATGCTTGTCAGCAATTGTAAAGGCAGATGCTTATAACTGTCCAGGCTGAATTTAGGTTAGACTCTGATATATGTATTTGAAAGTTTTCCACTGTAAAAATATTTGTTCAATATTATATGTTATTCCATTCGTGTGTGATTCTATTCTGTCTATTTTTCTTTATTACCGTTCATGTTTTGTATGTTCGTGCAATTTGAGTTGGACATGTGTAGTTTATTGTCGATTCAAAGGGTATGGAAAAACGAGCTGTGACACGACTACTTTACCAAGTGGGCGGAAGTAAAGCCCATAGCTACAATCACCACCAAAAGGATCATTAATTTCATTATGCGAAACATCATATGCCGTTTCGGCCTCCTGTGAACTATCGTTACGGATAATGGAACTCAGTTCGAAAGTAGGAAGTTCAAAGAATTTTGTCAAAAGTATGACATTGAGAAAAGGTTTTCCATAGTTGCTCGTCCAAAATCCAATGGACAAGTAGATACCGTGAACAAAATAATCAAATCCATATTGAAAAAAACTTTCGAAAAGGCTAGAGGAAAGTGCGTGGATGAGCTTCCAACAACATTTTGGGCTTATAGAACCACCCACAAGTCCGCGATTGGCCACACTCCATTCACATTGGCACATGGCACAGAAGTCGTTATACCCATGGAACTGGACGTTCCTACACATCAGGTAACTCATTATGACCCTAAGACAAATCAGGATCCCTTGCTGGAATCATTGGACTTTGTTGACGAAAAATGTGAGATTTAAGGGCGGCTGCATATAGACACCGAGTCGCTCGATGTTATAATGAAAAAGTCTGACTGAGAATCTTTGATGTAGGCGATCTCATTTTGAAGCGAATTTTTCCGATCACATCGCATATGAATCCCACATGGGAAGGTCCATATGTCATTGAATGGAGGCTTAGAGAGGGAACTTTCAAGCTAGCGACCATTGATGGCGCGACACTTCCCAGAGCATGGAATAGCAAGCATCTACGACATTATTATACTTAGTCCGTTTCTTTCGCATTTTAGTATCAATTATTTCCAGTGTATGTTTATTTTATTTTGTTATTAGTTTTCGGCATGTAATAAGACAATTCAGTTTGTTTTCATTAATAAAGGCTTGAAGCCATCTTTTCCATGAACTATTGATGTTTCTGTGTGTTATAATTCTATGGTGAAAGTTAAAGTTACATTATTAAGTCTGGCATTTGAACGTGCACAAGAACATAAAAATCTCCAAGTCCCCAGAGTGCGGACTAGAGTACTCTGAGTCCCTAGAGTATGGACTAGAGTATAAACGACTCAAAAATCTCCAAGTCCCCGAAGTGCGGACTGGAGTATTCTGAGTCCTCAAAGTGCGGATTAGAGTATAAACAATTCGAAAAAACTCCAAGTCCCCAGAGTGCAGAATGGAGTATTCTGAGTCCCTAAAGTGTGGACTAGACTATAAACGACTCGAAAAATATCTGAGTCTCCAGAGTACGGACTGGAGTACTCTGATTCCCTAGAGTGCGGACTAGAGTATAAATGACTCAAAAATCTCCAACTCCCCGGAGTGCGGATTGGAATACTCTGAGTCCCCAGAGTGTGGACTAACTCAAAAATCTCCAAGTCTCAGAATGAAAACTGGAGTACTCTGAGTCCTCAGAATGCGAACTAGAGTATAAACTACTCAAAAATCTCTAATGCCCCAGAATGCGGACTGGAGCACTCTGAGTCCCCAAAGTGAGGACTAGAGTATAAACGACTCAAAAATCTCCAAGTCCCCAAAGTGCGGACTAGGGTACTCTAAGTCCCCAGAGTGCGGACTAGAGTATAAACGACTCATAAAATCTCCAAGTCCATAGAGTGTGGACTGGAGTACTCTTAGTCCCCAGAGTGCGGATTAGAGTATAAACGACTCAAAAATCTCCAAGTCCCCAGAGTGCGGACTAGAGTACTCTGAGTCCCCAGAGTACGGACTAGAGTATAAATGAATCAAAAATCTCTAAGTCCCCTGAATGCGGACTGGAGTACTTTGAGTCCCTAGAGTGCGGACTAGAGTATAAACGACTCAAAAATCTTCAAGTCCGCAGAGTGCGGACTGGAGTACTCCGAGTCCCCAGAATGCAGGCAAGAGTATAAATGACTCAAAAATCTCCAAGTCCCCAGAGTGCGGACTGGAGTACTCTGAGTCCCCAGAATTCGAACTAGAGTATAAGCGACTTCAAAATCTCTAAGTCCCTGGAGTACGGACTAAAAGTATTCTAAGTACCCGAAGCATGGTATCGAGTATCTACGATTCCAAAAAAATTCGAATCATATGGAAATGAAATGGCACTTATGTAGCTCACAAGATTTTGGATTTCAACTACAAGTTAGATAATAAGCTGAAAAGCGAAAGTCATCAA
Organism: Allium cepa; assembly: GCA_030765085.1. Classification (NCBI taxonomy): domain Eukaryota; kingdom Viridiplantae; phylum Streptophyta; class Magnoliopsida; order Asparagales; family Amaryllidaceae; genus Allium; species Allium cepa. The sequence continues at coordinate 90,565,439 of CM060946.1, read as the reverse complement.
AGACAAAGAAACAAAATTTTATTCACTATCTTAAAACAAAGTTCCACTACAATTCCTCCTAAACTCAAAGACAAAAGTCTATTTACATCGACTATGGAAATAAACAGAAATAATCACATAATCTAGGCTTATTCTCGTTGAATGAGGCATGATAGCTACTTCTTTGACTTATTCTCCTTCCTTTGTTTCTTAGACGACTCCTCCCCTGAGCATTTCCTCTTGTATTCCTTGCTTGCCATGGAAATGGTGTCCAAGGAAGTAGTGGGAACTTCTAGTGGCCTGGTCCCACCGGGGAGAATAACCTTCAAAGGCCTGTTTAAGGGATCATCTAGTTCCACTACTTGGGTTCTACCTTGATTTCGGCTTTCTTCTTCTTCTCTTCCATAAGCTGCTCCTCCATGCTCGATTTTGAAGTGTGTTCAATGGCGCCCATAATTTTAACTTCATCATGTTCTTCAATAGGGGATGGATTTTCAAATTTGTCTTCATTAAGCGCCTCGATCACTTGAGCGTTAGATCTGGGAGTATCTCCCATTTGAATTGCCTCTCCCGTATTCACCTCCTTGTCCGCAGCTACATCGCTCCTTTCATTTGGCTCGGGATCAAAATGACCTGCACAAAATCATAAGAGACAAGTGTTATAATAGATTTACTACTTGCCAAGAACGATGGTCCTTTAAATTCAAGGAAGAAAAGTTATGTACCAGTATCCGGCTGTCGCTCAACTGTTCAAGGACTTTTACTGTCAAGAATAGGAGATAGAATGTGAATATCAAGACTAGGATCATCTGGGTCGTATCCAATATGCTACTCAAAGGGATCAAGTGTTGGGCGACCAGTCGATTGAATAGAGGAGGAGCTGGAGAATCAATTTCAGATGGACCGGCGATGTCATTCTTTCCTTTAGACGAGGAGCAATTTCTACCATAAAGAGCCTTCGCTGCAGACAAGTCCGAAGGATCATTCCCTCGGAGAAATTCTTTCACTAAAGCTTCTTCGTCGGCCTCTTTAGTTCTCGTCTCAACTTTTTTATTTTTATTAAAGTGGCCTATGCTTCGGCCAGATATTCGAGGTAACCCTCGCCAAGAAATGTTAGGTCGTGGTGCGTGAGAACCCGAGCATTTGTACTCGGCTATGAGTGGATCAAACATGCACTTGATTTCCACTCTTCCAGCTTCAGTAGCTTCCTCAAGGCGAGAATCAATTTCCGTAAGCACTATTCTTTTTCCCTCCTCACGGGCTTCATCCTTCAATGCTTCAGCCTTGGAGAATTCTTCATCGAGCTTTGTTTTTAGGAGTCGTGTAGCAACAATCCCATCATAGTATCGTTGCGACTTCTCCTTAGTGGCAATTTTTCTTCCCTTTCTTTGAAAAAAAGCTCTTCCAACTCTCTGGCTCGTTGAGCGAGCGCATCTCTCTCTCTCTTTTTGAACGGAGTCTTTCTCTAAAGCTAAGGCGCCACAACTTTGAACCGCTTCATCAGTTTCCTTTTTGCATCCAGCTTCCAATCGATTAACTGCCTCATCTGTGTCTTTAGCTTTTTTCTGAGTAGCTTCAAGCTGAGATTATATGAGGAAAGCTCTTCAACCTTGCTTTAATATTGTCTTCGTCATAGATGGCTTCAAGTTTTAGACAATCGATTTCATGCTGGCGTTCGATAGAAACTTCTGAAACTTCTTCTGCTAAATGAACAAATGCGTCGTGTTGCACGTAGACATCATTGTTGCAAGCAATGGTGCTCTGTTTAACATGCCCTGGAATAGGATGAATCGCTGGAAGAAACTTCAGACCGTCAAAACATATTTTTAGGAACATGGCCTTAAGATCGGCTAGCTTTTCCACTATCGACGGATCATGTGTAGGAGCAGAAGAAGTTTGTCTAATGATTGCAGATTTTTTGTGAGGCTCATGAGTTTTCCTGGTGCTCGACGAGCCAGAATATTGGTCGCGATGAGCTTCGAATTAAGATCTTCTTTTGTAACGGGTAGGATTTTCGACCACGAAGGTCGACAATAATACATCCACTGTATAAACTGCCGAGCAATCGAAGGCCGGAAAACCGAACCCTTAGGGTTTAAGAAGAGGAAAAAGGTAGAAGAAGAAAGAAAGAAAGAAGAAACAAAAACAATATCAGAATCTCACAATCGCAGCGGAACAACATACAATAGATAAATGAATAATCTTTAAACAAAGAACTATATCAGTTATTACATTGCATCACATTTCATTACATTATTAGAGTTTACAACAACTAACAGCGGAAAAGAAATACTATATACTAGTTGATACATCATGCCATCCAGCTTGCTCCCGATCTCCACAGCAACTCCTGAATTCCTGAATATCCTCATAACCTGACTCTAGACTGTCCGTGTGGAAATTGGTGGGCACCCAGAGTTTAGGAAGAGAACAATAAACTCCAAGTCAGTCATGAGACTGGTGTGAGAACTTAAAACAGTTTATCTTTACAAACAAAGAAATATTTTAAAATAGATTCGCAATGCTTTTGGAAAATGTAACTACCATAAGGCCTCCCGCCACACACACAATGCAAATGCAGAACTTGGAGGAGATTTCCCCTTATGATAGTTAAAGATGTTTGATATGTAAATTTCTTTTCAATATTATTTTTATAAGTGCAAAATGTGGAATACCATTTCGAAAGTAGAATATAAATCTTAGCCAGCATAGGTACCATTATAGTATGCCTACTATAGCTACCATATTAGATGGCAGGTTCTACAACTAAAACCGTACAAGGCTCGTATTGTTTCTTTGGATTTCCAACAAATGGTCAGGCCAAGGAACTTCCCATTGCCACCTGGAAACGCCTCTGGAAAGACGCCTCGAGAACCAAACCGGATCTCTGCCAACACAAGGCCGGGTTACCCGTAACTGGGTAACTACTGACACGAGTATGCCATCCCCCGGTCGTAAACGACCTTCCCCGGGATCCCAGCAACAAATCACAAAGTAATATATATATATATATATATATATATATATATGCGATATCAACATAAGTTAAGTATCTGGGCTCCATACCATGATACCACTTCTATCTAGAAGGAAATGCACATACCCTAAGGGGCGCTACCCCCAATAACCTTGCTGCATCTTTCCTGTTTCGACCATTTCGAGGTGTGAGGTTCGACGAAGTCTCGTCCACAAAGCTACGCTTTTCACAAAGCCACGCTTTGATTAACAAATGATCAGCAGCACTCAGCATGCCACATTACCAAATTGGGAATATATCACCGATAACCTTCAACTACATAACCTCCGAGCTCGTATGTCTCAGAGAAGGGTGTTAAGCTAAGAGAATAAATTCTCCGCCACCAACAGAAATGTATTTGAAAAAAATCTGCTTTATATCTCAATTTGTAATGTCAAGCATACAATCCTTTCAAGTCTATTCTGGGTTCGAACAGAACCGAAGGCACTTCCAAAGAAGCCCTTGCAATCTGGTTATTCATAATCCCGATCGGACTTCCCATCACTTAGGAAATCTCTATACCGGCGTGACTCAGTGCAGAGACAATCAACGAGTTATCCTCTCATTCTTAAAAATACCCGGTCTTCACCACCGGTCTTCAATGCTATCCATATACGTCGTATCACTATTCGGAATGGGATTTATGACACAAAGGTCCTTCCCGGGCTAAACTGAATAACGAGCGAAATATTTTAAAATAAGTGTAGCATTCAAATTCAAGTAAATCACATCAAATACCCATTTAAAGGTAAATATCGATAGTCGGTTATTTAACTATCAAAGCAAACCAACAAATATTCAGCACCATAATAATCCTAGGCCCTTTTAATTAATCTTCGATCAATTAAATAACTTGCCAGATATTCACTTCAATTTATCTTTGAAGAGATATATTCTCTAAACCCTTTCAATTTCTACATTGGAAAACATTTCCAAATGCTTACTTAACAATAAGTAATTCACAAATCCATTTACTTTCAATACTTAGAAAATATTCGATATACTTAAAACACGATTAAGTATATATTTTATTCTTTTAAGGAAAACATTCTCTTAAACACATTTATTTGAGTCAAAACGAATGTTGCGTAAAACATCGTTACGACAACTCAAAATCACTTAGTATAGGGATTCGAAATTAAGATAGATATATAAATCCCAATACTACATAAAACATTTCCTTTCGAAAATCATTTACTATAACAACAGTGTTGTAGTCCACCATTTCCTTTTATTTCTAAAAAACGTCTATTTCAACAATGAATGTTGAAATCTATGGTTTCGACACTTATACATTTTAAAACACTTCGAATCGTTTTAATTCTATTTAAGGGATCACTTCCTAAAACATTTTTTTAATATATTATTCACTATCCAAAATCGTGAATATACTTCGTTAACCAAATTCAACCTTTCTACACATTTTATTTAAAGGATTATCCACTGTCCAAAATCGTGGATATATCTCCTTTAATAAGCTATAATAATTAACTTATCAAAATAAATCGTTTTCGGATTTATAAAACAATGTTTATAAATTCCATTTATATTTTATAACAACTTCAACTTATAAAAGCACTTTATTAACAAATTCTATTCATATCCCATTTACACGCCAAATTCCAATTTATAAGTAATTTACTTATAATTCTCTATTTACAAATTAATTCATTTTATAACTTCACAAATCGTAGATTATATTCTTTTATAAAATCCATTTATGATCATCATTTTAAAACGTCTTTAAAAACTCCTTTATAATTTCATGACTTTGATTTACAAAAATCAAATTTTATAAATCTTATATATAAAGTTTTATAATAAATTCAAAATCTCTATTTAAACTATTTTATAAAATCATTAACTCCATATTTTCAAAAATCAATTTTCAACTATATTTCTCAAAAATCAAAATTTTTATAACATTAAATTATAACGTTTATTTATTTAAAATGAATCAATTCCAAAATTTAAAGAAAATGTATACTTTCAAAAAAATCACTTTAAAAATCCTTTTAAATTCAACATCGTTACTTTAACATTTTTAAAACTCCAAAAGTAGGCTCAATGCTGCAACAACACTAAATATAACAATCACGGCATCCAAAACATCATATATCATATGATAACAGTATATATCACAATATCTGTAAATAATTTAATACGGGTGAGGAATCCAGTTGGATCCCTCCAACCTGTTTCCCTGCATCCTCAGATGTTAGCACAATACCAATCCCATTCCAATACGGAATATCGCGGTATATGGGTTTATATAAAATATTATCCGCTATTATGCGGCGAACTAGGGTCTCATCCGCTATATAATGCGGGAAATAAACTCCAAGTACATATATAATACCAATTCCACTTCAAGATGGAATATTGCGGTATATGTTTTTAATAAATAACATCCGCTTAATATACGGCGTATGGGGTCTATTTCAATACAATAGATAATAATTTATCATTCAAACACACAATCAAGCAATTTTAAATCTAACTATTTAAAATTTAAATCGAAACAATTTCGATTGAGCGAGATATTCTCACCTTGCTTTAAATACAGTTTCAGCGTTTATTTCGAATAAAATTAAACGCGCGTTGTAACAACTCGCATATTATCGGTCGTATATTTAAATATTTTATTTAAATATAACGTCGTTTGTCGGATTATGGTCCGAAAATTACTTTCTGCAAACTGTCGAATTGGGTCTCAAGACCACTTCCATTGAGTTCAGAACGCCGTTTGCAATCTTTTTTAGTATAAGCTTTGATATGTTTGGAGTAAGTTGAGTTTTGACTCTTTTTCTACTTGGGCTTGAGTTTGGGTTCAGCCCCAATCTCCACTTAACCCCCCTAGCTCATTAACTCTTCATCCATTCACCCTCATTTCATTTCTTTAAATTAAGAAAAACTGAAAATGGTGGAAGGGAAATAGAAATTGCAAGCCCTAGTTTCTTCTTTGCAAACTTTATTCTTGCTCCAATATCAAAGGGAAGACATAGGTAAGCTCCTCTTCATCTTCTCTATCTCCTTCTCTCTTCAATCTCAGAAATTTCCTAAACCTAAAATTGGGAAATATGTGTTTTACACTTAGATTGAAGCTTGTTGAGTTGAAGTAGAGTTTGGTTGGTCTTCTCCTTGTTATTGAGCTCCTTCTTCTTTGTTTTGGGTTAAAGGTGAGTTTTGAGCTCACATCTACTTCTCTTGATTTCATAGATTTTGGGTATGAATTCCTAACACTTGTTCATATGCACTTGCTTTTGGTTTGGATTGAATTGGTGAATATCCAAATTTTTAGTGTTTGGGTTCAATTCTTTAAAGATCCCAACTTTGATATTGGAACATGTTCTTGGTAGCGAATCGGAGAGCTAATGGAGCTGGGGTATCTATTGGCTAAGGCTCCTTAGGTCCATTGCTCGAACGGTCGCGTTTTGGAAGAATTGGCATTTCATTGGAAAAGGGCAGAAACTGCAGAAATTTGCAGTTCGGCCGACTGAGCTCTGTAGCCGGTCGATCGACCTGCTACCCCGAGCCATGTTTTATTTTCTACATCTGGCCAGCCGACCGAGCCCTGCAACCGGTCGACCGACCTGCTCCTGTTTTTCCTGTTTGGCCTATTTTTGCATATTTTGATTTGTTTTCCAAATTTTATCAATTCAAGTTGCTTTTTAGTAGTTGTTATTGCATCTTTGACTTTGATAACTTATTCTTGACTTCATCCACGGGTTTTTATAAAATAATCTTTCGAATCACATTTAAAAGCTCGTTTCTCCAACTTATAAATTCTATTTAAAACACACACAATTTCACACTTCGAGCGAAGTGGAAGGGTGATTAAATGGTTAGGTAAAACACGGACCATGAATCTGTGTGTTTGTCTTTCCGATTAGTCCCCGACCTATTCAATTGATCGTTTTGACCTTCGGGTTTGGTTTATCGATGATATGAGGTAAACTTTGTACTGCTTTGAGTGTGAAGTGACTGATGGATAATAAACCGTTTAGTGCGAACGAGTGGTTATGGGACGCATGTTAACACTTTTCGGATTCCTTTTCGAGAGTTGTGACACATTCCGCCAGTTAGTGGTGTCCAGTACTGGGTCTTCGACCTTCACCACTACGGCTTGTCGCCCTATAGTATCGCTTCCGATGTTGGTCTTTATGAGCCGCATGGGTGATATTGGGTTTGTGCCTTCGGGTTTGTCACCCTATTGTATCCCTTTTGGAGTTGGTCATTCATCACCACTCGAGTGATATTGGGTTTGGAGTCTTCGGGCTCATGGATCCTTGTTTATACCGTACTGAGCTCAAGCAATTTTCTGATGTTTCATTCATATGTATATTCCCTAGGTATCGCCCCTCGATGCAGGTCTTTTTGAACCGCACGATATGTAGCGATTACCTTGGGGAACTTGTGTTACCTTCATTGGTATTTTTTATTTGCCTTTTTGGCTTGCTTTGGGATATTCGTATCCCTTGTTTCTATATGTTGCCGATGATATGAGGCTTGTTATCATATGATTCATCTTTTGTTAGATGATTGTGTTATCTCCCTTAGAGATATTTGTTATACCTTGTAACCTTGCAGGTTTATTGTTGTTCAATTTATCTAACTGATTTGTTTAGCTAGACTGACCCGTGTACTTTATACTCGGGTCAGACCGAGATGTTTCAGGTTAGGTACTTTTGGACTTAGCCTCTTTTGCTTCCGCATGGACTACTTCGCTAGTTTCTTTTTGTCATAGATTTTTGTGTAGTCCTTTATTTGTAACTCTGATATATGTATTCTTTTGAATCGTCTGTATATTGTGGTTTGCTATACCACTTGACATGTATTAGTTTGTATGCTCTGTTATGTATCAATATATGTGTATATGATGATCTACTGTTCTGTGATGTATATTACATCTGAGTTGTTATATTTTGTTCTGATAGATCCTCCAACCACCTATGGTTTTGTTTTAAGTATTCATTGGATATGTCGACCTGCTTGGTATGACTATTGTCAATGTATTCAATAGATAGTTAGAGCAAGGCTATAGATGGTCGCTCCCAACCAGCCTTATTCTCCGTGTTAGTTTACGGCATTACCCTGTAGTGTCCTTGGCTAGCATGGGTATAGAGGTGGGGCGTTACACGCGTTTAATTTTACCCAAAAATTTCACTAGCTCCAATCGATTCCAATCCAGCTCCGTTGCGTAGTGTTCGTCCATACGAACCCGACGCAATTCGTTTCGTCCAAAACGGACCTCGTATGAAAGAGTTACAACATTTTAAAGATTGTACAATTTATAATATAATATGATTTACAACTTTCTTTTAATTTTTAAACCTCACTGCATCTGGGCCGTCCATATCCCTTCACCAAATCATGACCGTGTTTTATCATCTTCCTCCCATCGTATTTCGAACGCAGGAAACCCACTCGAGCCGCCTTCACCACGAATTAACGCGATTTCATATCGATCGAGCACCTTCATTCGAAAGGCAACGACGAGCTCACCCATCACCACCAACGCGGACGAACTCGGCCTCCCCTGCGCCTCGAAAATCGTGCGTGACTTTCGGGTATTCAGGCTCGATTTGCCGTTGATTCGTGGTTCGAAATTTGATCGTAGCCGTTGAATTCGTAGATCTCATCGTTGTCTACAACTTTCATTTAGGAAGTTTATTGAATCGATTCACGGATTTGAAAAAAATTAAGGAAGAAGAAGAGAGTTTTTCGGCCATTAAAATTGGAGGTGGCGGCTAGGGTTTCAGATTAGGGTTTAGTGTAAATTGAAGAGAATGGGGTCCTTTTAAAGAAAATTTCCGTGCACTATTCACCCGAAATTTTCCCGAACTCCAAAAGAAGCATGCCGCCTGGCTTTTATAATGTTTTACCCCTATTCTGAACGCAATGGAATATATATCGGGAGCCAATTTAATCAAATTTGGAAGATAAGTTTCCGAATCGACTATTTAAATTCAAAATTCACTCGAATCGATTTCAGTGCGTTTTAGCTTGCCCCGGACAAACCGTAAATTCGATTGACACGAAATTTGAAAGCATACAAAAATATAAAATTACGGATCCAATGAAATTGGTTTCGTCGAAATCCGAGACTCTTTGAAAAATGGCTATTTTAACTCGTCAATTAAATATTAAAATATTTAATTTCTAAAATTTAACTTTTAATTCAATTTTAAAAGTTCTATAACATCAATCTAACTCCAATATGATTTAATACAACTTTACAAATCAATTTTAATCACATTGAACCCAATTTCCAATTATTTCTGTAATTTTCAAATATTAAATTATCGATTTAATTATCCAATTAAATCCAGATGTTCAAAATAAAAATTATTCAACTTACAAATTTTACTTATTAATATTTAAAATCAATTAAATATATGAATTTCAATTGACAGAATTTCTGGGTCGTTACAAACTTCCCCCCTTAAAAGAATTTCGTTCTCGAAATTACCAAGTAAGAAAAAGTTACAGAATCCATTAACTTTTCAAAACAAATTATTCAAATTAAATTTCAAATTCATCTGAAGAGTTTAACTTTTATCTCCAAAATCAAAGTTCCTGTTTTCGAAAAAATTCATTTTTCTCGAAAATATTCTAACGCCTTAAATTTTCAGAAAAATTCGCCATAGTCTCCTTTGCGCGGCTCGATCCGAAAAAAAATGGCAATATATATATATCACAAATATACATCTCATCAAAGTAATGAGGCTTCCCGTAGGGAAAAAAGTGTAAAAGTATGATACGTAATCCAAGATATGTACCTTATATATTATTAGCGAGCACATATGGCTAATATAGCGTGAAAGCGAGCTCCAAATGCGAAGCAATGCACAATCCACACCTACTAAACACTCAACAACAATGAGAAACATGTATATAGAAAATAATTATCGATATACAACATATATCACTACAACAACTACCTATGCCACTATAGCAAATGCAACAAAAGCAACAAATCCAACCATCAACCAACCATCATCCAATTAACATCCATAACCAAATCAATATTCATGCACTTCTCATTAATATTCAATGAATTGTTTTTTTTCATTTTAAATCACATTTGATTCATTAACATTGGATGTTTTTACTAACATTCATTTATCCATATTCAATTAGTTTATATTCACTAATCCATATTCAAGTTGGTTCACTTCCAAATCAAATTCAATTCTGTTTAAGATTCACTTAACTTCCAATTTGATTTCAGTTACTTTAGCTTTCAATTTCACTAATTCAATTTCATATGGATTTCTATACAATCAACTAACCATCATCTAACAAACAATGTATATCCAATATTACCAAATTTCTTTACTTTTCTTTACATTCAATTTGGTTCAACACTTTTAATTCCCATTGGTTTGATATTCTATTGATTTTCATTCAATTTATTCAATTAGCTTTAAATGAATCAACACTTACATTCATTATTCCATATCACTTTATTTACATTCGATTGATTAACATCCAATCCATTTATTAATTCAATTGCTAATTCTTTTCAAAAATAAAGTTGAATTTCATTTATATAACTCAAGTTCACATCCATTTAATTCACTTTATTATTTTATTTCGATACCAAAATCAACTTCATTCAACATTACTTAAGTTATATTCCTTTAAACATCATTTGTTTAACTTTACTTAAATTTCAACTCCAATTCAGATTTCGATTCTAAAGTAAATTCTATTTGACTTTGAATTTTTTTTTTTTTTGAAAAATAATTTCCAAAATAAACAGGATTCAACATTTTCAATTCATAGTTCAAATTCATTTACCCGCTTTCAAAACAATACCACTCAACAAACCAATTATCACCATATAAAACAATTTTATATTCACTAACAAATACGCTCTCATAGCTATTATTACACTCACACTCAATCTAGAGTACTACTTACTCTATGTCTAATGAGTAATTCCCAACAGAGTCAAGCTTGTCGCTTAACCATATGCTCTGATACCAGATGTAACGAGTAGGGATTTTCGACCACGAAGGTCGATATTAATACATCCACCGTATCAACTGTTGAGAAATCGAAGGCCGAAAAACCAAACCCTTAGGGTTTAAGAAGAGGAAAAAGGTAGAAGAAGAAAGAAAGAAAGAAGAAACAAAAACAATATCAGAATCTCACAATCGCAGCGGAACAACATACAATAGATAAATGAATAATATTTAAACAAAGAACTATATCAGTTATTACATTGCATCACATTTCATTACATTATTAGAGTTTACAACAACTAACAGCGGAAAAGAAATACTATATACTAGTTGATACATCATGCCATCCAGCTTGCTCCCGATCTCCACAGCAACTCCTGAATTCCTGAATATCCTCATAACCTGACTCTAGACTGCCCGTGTGGAAATTGGTGGGCACCCAGAGTTTAGGAAGAGAACAATAAACTCCAAGTCAGTCATGAGACTGGTGTGAGAACTTAAAACAGTTTATCTTTACAAACAAAGAAATATTTTAAAATAGATTCGCAATGCTTTTGGAAAATGTAACTACCATAAGGCCTCCCGTCACACACACAATGCAAACGCAGAACTTGGAGGAGATTTCTCCTTATGATGGTTAAAGATGCTTGATACGTAAATTTCTTTTCAATATTATTTTTATAAGTGCAAAATGGGGAAAACCATTTCGAAAGTAGAATACAAATCTTAGCCAGCATAGGTACCATTATAGTATGCCTACTATAGCTACCATATTAGATGGCAGGTTCTACAACTAAAACCGTACAAGGCTCGTATTGTTTCTTTGGATTTCCAACAAAAAGTCAGGCCAAGGTACTTCCCATTGCCATATGGAAACGCCTCTGGAAAGACGCCCCGAGAACCTAACCGGATCTCTGCCAACACAAGGCCGGGTTACCCCTAACTGGGTAACTACTGACACGAGTGTGCCATCCCCCGATCGTAAACGACCTTTCCTGGGATCCCAGCAACAAATCACAAAGTAATATATATATATATATATCTGCGATATCAACATATTAAGTATCTGGGCTGCATACCATGATACGACTTCTATCCAGAAGGAAATGCACGTACCCTAAGGGGCACTACCCCCAATAACCTTGCCGCATCTTTCCTGTTTCGACCATTTCGGGGTGTGAGGTTCGACAAAGTCTCTTCCACAAAGCTATGTTTTTCACAAAAGCCACGCTTTGATCAACAAATGATCAGCAGCACTCAGCATGCCACATTACCAAATTGGGAATATATCACCGATAACCTTCAACTACATAACCTCCGAGCTCGTACGTCTCAGAGAATGGTGTTAAGCTAAGAGAATAAATTCTCCGCCACCAATAGAAATGTATTTGAAAGAAATCTGCTTTATATCTTAATTTGTAATGTCAGACATATAATCCATTCAAGTCTATTCTGGGCTTGAACAGAAACGAAGGCACTTCCAAAGAAGCCCTTGCAATCCGGGTATTCACAATCCCGATCGGACTTCCCATCACTTAGGGAATCTCTATACTGGTGCGACTCGGTGCAGAGACAATCAACGAATTATCCTCTCATTCTCGAAAATACACGGTCTTCACCACCGGTCTTCAATGCTATCCATATACGTCGTATCACTATTCAGAATGGGATTTAAGGCACAAAGGTCCTTCCCCGGCTAAACCGAATAACAAGTGAAATATTTTAAAATAAGTGTAGCATTCAAATTCAAGTAAATCACATCAAATACCCATTTAAAGGTAAATATCGATAGTCGGTTATTTAACTATCAAAGCAAACCAACAAATATTCAGCACTATAACAATCACTAGGCCCTTTTATTAATCTTCGATCAATTAAATAACTTGCCAAATATTTACTTCAATTTATCTTTGAAGAGATATATTCTCTAAACCCTTTCACTTTCTACATTGGAAAACATTTCCAAACACTTATTTAACAATAAGTAATTCAAAAATCCATTTACTTTCAATACTTAGAAAATATTCGATATACTTAAAACAAGATTAAGTATATATTTTATTCTTTTAAGGAAAACATTCTCTTAAATACATTTATTTGAGTCAAAACGAATATTGCGTAAAACATCGTTACGACAACTCAAAATCATTTAGTATATGGATTCAAAATTAAGATAGATATATAAATCCCAATACAACATAAAACGTTTCCTTTCGAAAATCATTTACTATAACAAAAGTGTTGTAGTCCACCATTTTCTTTTATTTCTCGAAAACGTCTATTTCAACAATGAATGTTAAAATATATGGTTTCGACACTTATACATTTTAAAACACTTCAAATACTTTTAATTCTATTTAAGAGATCAATTCCTAAAACATTTCTTTAATATATTATTCACTATCCAAAATCATGAATATACTTCGTTAACCAAATTCAACCTTTCTACACATTTTATTTAAAGAATTATCCACTGTCCAAAATCGTGGATATATCTCCTTTAATATGTTATAATAATTAACTTTTCAAAATAAGTCATTTTCGGATTTATAAAACAATTTTTATAAATTCCATTTATATTTTATAACAACTTCAACTTATAAAAGCACTTTATTAACAAATTTTATTCATATCCCATTTACACGCCAAAATCCAATTTATAAGTAATTTACTTATAATTCTCTATCTACTAATTCATTCATTTTATAACTTCACAAATCGTAGATTCTATATTTTTATATAATCCATTTATAATCATCATTTTAAAACGTCTTTAAAAACTCCTTTATAATTTCATCACTTTGATTTATAAAAATCGAATTTTATAAATCTTATATATAAAGTTTTTATAATAAATTAAAAATCTCTATTTAAACTATTTTATAAAATCATTAACTCCATATTTTCAAAAATCAATTTTCAACTATATTTCTCAAAAATCATAATTTTTATAACATTAAAATTATAACGTTTATTTATTTAAAAAGAATCAATTCCAAAATTTAAATAAAATGTATACTTTCAAAAAAATCACTTTAAAAATCTTTTTAAATTCAAAATCGTTACTTTAACATTTTTAAAACTCCAAAAATTGGCCCAATGCTGCAATAGCACTAAATATAACAATCACGGCATCCAAAACATCATATATCATATGATAATAGAATATATCACAATATCTGTAAATAAATTAATACGGGTGAGGAATCCAGTTGGATCCCTCCAACCTGTTTCCCTGCATCCTCAGATGTTAGCACAATACCAATCCCATTCCAATACGGAATATCGCGGTATAAGGGTTTATATAAAATATTATCTGCTATTATGCGGCGCAACAGGGTCTCGTCCGCTATATAATGCGGGAAATCAACTCCAAGTACATATATAATACCAATTCCACTTCAAGATGAAATATCGCGATATATGTTTTTAATAAGTAACATCCGCTTAATATACGGCGTATAGGGTCTATTTCAATACAATAGATAATAATTTATCATTCAAACACACAATCAAGCAATTTTAAATCTAACTATTTAAAATTTAAATCGAAACAATTTCGATTGAGTGAGAAGTTCTCACCTTGCTTCAAATACAGTTTCAGCATTTATTTTGAATAAAATTAAACGCGCATTTAATTTTACCCAAAAATTTCACTAGCTTCAATCGATTCCAATCTAGCTCCGTTGCGTAGTGTTCATCCATACGAACCCGACGCAATTCGTTTCGTCCAAAACGGACCTCGTATGAAAGAGTTACAGCATTTTAAAGATTGTACAATTTATAATATAATATAATTTACAACTTTCTTTTAATTTTTAAACCTCACTGCATCTGGGCCGTCCATATCCCTTCACCAAATCATGGTCGTGTTTTATCATCTTCCTCCCATCGTATTTCGAACACAGGAAACTCACTCAAGCCGCCTTCATCACGAATTAATGCGACCCCCAACCATCGATTTCATGTCGATCGAGCACCTTCAATCGAAAGGCCACGACGAGCTCACCCATCACCACCAACGCCGACGAACTCGGCCTCCCCTGCTGTGACGCCCCACCTCTATACCCACGCTAGCCAAGAACACTACGGTGTAATGCTGTCAACTAGCACGGAGAATAAGGCTGTTGAGGAGCGACCATCTGTATAATTGCTTTGTGCGAGTACCGATATGCCAGATAAAAATATAACTTTTCATCTCAAGAGGGAATCTGACATACCGACACAAACTCAAAGCTACTACATAGTGGCTATAAGGTCTTTGGAAACAAATATAGAAATAAACATAACACAAATCACTCACAGATAATTCATATCACAAAGGCGGAAATAGATATGAATAAAACACATGAAAGTGTACATCAGAGTAGTGGTCAAAAAGATCCACAATAATACAAAGGAATAGATACAAGTGCTAGGCAAAAGAATAAGTATACATCATAGAGTTTGTATCTCAAATGTATACAACAAAAACTACTAAACTTAAGTAGTTAGCCAAAAGATCAGATGAAAGTCCGATAAGGAGTCAAGCAGAAGCACCTGTAATATCTCAGTCTGACCCGAGTATTATTTAAGAAGAAAATAATAAACGGATCGGTCTAGCTATAAATATCAGATAAAGTGATATATAATAAGAGATATGACATAAACATATAATAATCACAATGCCAAGCTGTGATAAATAAGTAATTGAAAATCAACAAGAGATTAATCAATATCACAATATTCTACTCAAGATAAAAAGGAATGTCATACTCCTAATTTCATTCACCAAGCCACAATAAATGACATATATAGCAATGCCAATCGTAAAAGTTGGTGAACCATAAATTCCAGAATTCAACACACGAAATCCAGAAATCACAACCAAAGGGAACAACGACGTCGTACAGCGGGACATCCGATGTACCAAATCACAATCAAAGGGAACAACGACGTCGTACAGCGGGACATCCGATGAACCAAATCACAATCAAAGGGAACAACGACGTCGTACAGCGGGACATCCGATGAACCAAATCACAAAGACATTGCACAATGCTAGTCTAAAACCTAAAATGATCGTCATGATCAAAGAGAAGTGTCGATTATAGTAAGCTAGTAAATATATGAGCTTAGCATCATGTCCCATAACCACTAGCTTAACTTAAATATTTACGAACAAATTGTAGATCTCCACTAGAAAATTGTCACAAGTGGTTCAATCGAACAAGTCCAAAAATTAACCAACGAAGTAAACGCTAGCGTTTCATACCACTTGTTTTACTAAGTCGTTTAATTAGATTTCTCATACGAGTGAGGTAAAGGTTTGTATATACTAATAGATTGGAAAACGGTTTGAGAAAACGAGCTTTGTAATAAAATAGTGTTGAAATCCTTTGAAGAAAGAGTTTTGATATTTACAACTAGTATAGAAAACCTTTATATTTTAAAGTGACAAATCATAGAAGTGATTGTAGAAACAATCGGGCATAAAAATTCACATTCGAAGACGTGAATAAAATCCAAAGTAATCGATATAAAACCCATCAAAGTGGATATATCTAAAATTCCCAAAGAAAAGGTCATCAAAGTCGATAATAAATGACAACAACAAAAGGGAGACAACACGAATCGATTAAAGTTGGATATTCAAACGAATTAGCAATATAGGCTAATCTGGCAAATAGTAGCAGGTCGGTCGACCGGACTTCCTGAGTCGGTCGACCGAACCAGAGGATTGGAAGTGCTCGGGGCACCAGGTCGGTCGACCGGCCCAGGGAGCTCGGTCGGCCGAAGCCTGTAACCAGCACTTCCAAACAGAGGCAGGAAGTGCCTGGACTACAGGTCGGTCGACCGGCCCAGGGGGCTCGGTCGGCCGAACCTGTATACTTGCACTTCCTACCCTATTTCAAAGGAGGTGCAAATCCCGACCAAATTGCAATCCACGAGCAACGGCGCTAAGGGTTTATGCCAATCGACTACCCGGCCCTATATGCTCCTCGATGCATCACCAAAAACATGTTCAAACATCAAAGTTAGGATTTTTAACGAATTGAACTCAAAACACTAAAAATTAGAATATTCACAAAAGCAATCCAAATCAAAATCAAATGCACATGAATAAGTGTTAGGAATTCATACCTAATAATAGAAGAGAATTATAAGCATAGATGTGAGATTAAAAATCTCACATTTGAACCCAAACGAATGAAGAAGATGCTATGAAGCAATGGCAAGAACAAGCACTCTTTAATTCCAACTCAACAAGCTTGAATCTAAGCTTAAAAGAGAAACATTCCCTAAATTAGGTTTAGGAAATTTCTGAAATCAAAGAGAGAATGAGTTGGAGAAGAAAAAGAGGAAGCTTACCAATGGGTTCACTTGAGTTTGGAGCAAGAAGATGGATTTGCAAAGCAAGCTAGGGCTTAGGAATTTCTATTTCCCATTCTCTTCCTCCATTGTTGCTAAAGCTTGAGTGAATAAGGAAATTATGAAGGAATGAAGAGGATAAGGGTTTGGGATTGAATACATAAGTGGGGTTATTGGGCTTAGCCCAAACCAAATCCCTAAGTGAAAAAGTAGCAAAAATCAACTTTCTCCAAACATATCGAAGCTTATACTCAAAAAGGTCGCAAACGGCATTTTGAACTCAATGGAAGTGGTCTCGAGTCCTAATTCGGCTGTTTGCAAAAAGTAGCTTTTTGGACTAAAATCCGACTAACGATAAAATATTTAAATAAAATATTTAAATATAAAATCGATAAATATGCGGGTTGTTACAGACTCCCCTCCTTAAAGAAATTGCTTCCTCGCAATACTTAAGAGGAAAATAAGAAGTAACAACCATGGAAGCATATCAACACAAAAGAAAATTGAAATAAGAAGTTCACCATAAAGAGCACGAAAGAGTTAGCACGAACGGGATCGCTCGATGAATTCTCTGGATTCCCAAGAGCAACCCATAGGATTTGAGAACCATTGAACTCTCACAAGAAGAAGATCTTTATTTCGAAGTCGTTTGAGCTCCGAAGCAATAATTCGAATAGGATGTTGCTCAAAATCAAATCTGGTGAAACTTCAATTTCCACAATATCACCGGGCTCAAGAATGAAAACCAGAACTCCTAAGGCATTTCCGTAGATAAAAGACGTGGGGAACGTCAAGAATAGCAGAAAATTGAGCCGGTGTAACGGCGTAGTACAAAAACGGTACGCCCGAGGAACTAGAAACTCAAATAATTTGGGACATCAGCGTAGTACAAAAACGGTACGCCCAATGAATCAAAAGCAAAGTCATCGATGTAGTACAAACGGTACATCCAATGAATCAAAAGCAAAGTCATTGATGTAGTACAAACGGTACATCCAATGAATCAAATAGCAAAGACATTGATGTTGTACAACGGTACATCCAATGAATCAAATAGCAAAGACATTGATGTAGTACAACGGTACATCCAATGAATCTAATAGCAAAGACATTGATGTAGTACAACAGTACATCCAATGTATCAAATAACAAAGACATTGATGTAGTACAACGGTACATCCAATGAATCAAAAGGAAAGACATTGATGTAGTACAACGGTACACCCAATGAATCAAAAGCAAAGTCATTAATGTAGTACAAACGGTACATCCAATGAATCAAAAGGAAAGACATTGATGTAGTACAACGGTACATCCAATGAATCAAAAGGAAAGACATTGATGTAGTACAACGGTACATCCAATGAATCAAAAGGAAAGACATTGATGTAGTACAACGGTACATCCAATGGATCAAAAGCAAAGTCGTTGATGTAGTACAAACGGTACATCCAATAAATCAAATAGCAAAGACATTGATGTAGTACAATGGTACATCCAATGAATCTAATAGCAAAGACATTGATGTAGTACAAACGGTACATCCAATGAATCAAAAGCAAAGTCATTGATGTAGTACAAACGGTACATCCAATGAATCAAATAGCAAAGACATTGATGTAGTACAACGGTACATCCAATGTATCAAATAGCAAAGACATTGATGTAGTACAACGGTACATCCAATGAATCAAAAGGAAAGACATTGATGTAGTACAACGGTACATCCAATGAATCAAAAGCAAAGTCATTGATGTAGTACAAACGGTACATCCAATGAATCAAATAGCAAAGACATTGATGTAGTACAACGGTACATCCAATGAATCAAATAGCAAAGACATTGATGTAGTACAACGGTACATCCAATGAATCAAATGGAAAGACATTGATGTAGTACAACGGTACATCCAATGAATCAAAAGCAAAGTCATTGATGTAGTACAAACGGTACATCCAATGAATCAAATAGCAAAGACATTGATGTAGTACAAACGGTACATCCAATGAATCAAAAGCAAAGTCATTGATGTAGTACAAACGGTACATCCAATGAATCAAAAGGAAAGACATTGATGTAGTACAACGGTACATCCAATGAATCAAAAGGAAAGACATTGATGTAATACAACGGTACATCCAATGGATCAAAAGCAAAGTCATTGATGTATTAAAAACGGTACATCCAATGAATCAAAAGCAAAATCATTGATGTAGTACAAACGGTACATCCAATGAATCAAAAGCAAAATCATTGATGTAGTACAAACGGTACATCCAATGAATCAAAAGCAAAATCATTGATGTAGTACAAATCATTGATGTAGTACAAACGGTACATCCAATGAATCAAAAGAAAAATCATTGATGTAGTACAAACGGTACATCCAATGAATCAAAAGCAAAATCATTGATGTAGTACAAACGGTACATCCAATGAATCAAAAGGAAATACATTGACGTAGTACAAACAGTACATCCAATGAATCAAATAAGACGGGACATCGATGTAGTATAATAACAGTACATCCGATGAACCGAACACCATAAAAGAACATCGGACGCTAGTCCATAAAAGGAATGAGATAAAGCTCAATAAAACGAAGTATATCAAAACGTTCGATGAACTTAATGAAAAGATAATTCCATTCAGACATCATCAAAGAATCAACCACTTGTTGCTTATGACAAGGCGCATTGGCAACACGATTTCCCTTCCGGGAATAAAAAGAATATCAAGATCATAAGATACCAGGAACTCGAGTCAACATGCAGTTCCTTAAGAGAACATAAATATTCCAAAGATTTATGATCGAGGTAGAGAACAAATTTCTCATCCAAATATGATGAAGCCAAATTCCAAAAGCAAAAACAATAGCCGAGAGCACTAGATCATAAGTGGCATATCTAGTCTCGATAAGCTATAATGATTTAGAAGCACAAGTGATAGCACGTTCTCTTTGGCAAGAGAACGGCATCCAAACCAATACGACTAGTATCGGTACAAATAGCAAAGTCTTGGTTCCCCTTCAGGAATCACAAGAATAAGAGTATCGAAAGGAAGAGTTCTTTTAGATAATCTTCTTTCTCGAAAAGCTAAAACTTTCAAAATCACAATTATTTCAATGTAAAAATATTTCTAGAAAAAATTACAATTTACAAGTCAATATATCGTGTCTGATTGTCACAACAAAGCGTTTAGGAAATTCCTATCGATAACGTTGATCAAGCGCATCGACCAAAATTCTTAAAGCACTCAACGGGCAATACAATCACAAAATCATCTTTTATAGGATAAATAAATCTCTTAAAAAGTTTTAAGAATATTATTTGTTCATTTCAAGAACAAAATCCAGTTTTACTTATAAATAAATCTTATGAAAATGATTTGCAAAATTTTAAATTACTATTTTCATCCAAAATCAATAAATACAAGAATGGTCTCATCGAAATATTCATAGAATATTCGATTTATAAAATGGATGAAATAAGCTGGACAAATTAAATGACATAATAAGTCATTCATAAGAATCATAACGAGTGCGGAATGCGGTAAGTGGAATGCTAACTTCCGCAACTCGTAGCAAATGAAAACCGGTGGCAAGGTCGAGCTGATAAGACCTTAACACTACTCAAAGATTGCTTAGGTGACAGTCCTAAGACGAATTCAAAAATACCGGAAAATATCTCAAACTACATGAATGAGAGAAACAACACTTTCCTTATAAGTGGGCTTAAGGAATAAAATGATGCCATCAAGTTGGAATCAAAATCATAAAGAAAAAATAGAAATCTCCTTAACAGATTGAAAATGTCGAAGAGGAAAAGTCCACACGAGGAAATAGGATATGGGCTTCACAACGATTAAGCCAATCCTTACAAAAAAAAAATCAATTCCGAAGCCTAAGTAAAAATATCGGCTCGGAAAGATAAATCACATAAAATAATTTCGACATCAATAGAAAGCAAATTGAGTGTTGCGGATCAACCATCCGGATTTGCAGCTCTCAAAGAAGTCATCAAGCCCAAAATATTCAAAGAAAAGAATCTTCAAGTTCTTTTGATATAAAAACAATGAGATGAACCCATATCAAAAAGAACTCAAATAGAAAGTTCACGAATTAAAACAATGCCATCAAGGATTGAATGAAAATACCTTGACCAAGAGAAGAGTTGCCAGGGGCCTGCAGCTTTCCTTCTCACTTGCTTGGAAGCTTAGGACATGAAGATAAAAGATGACCCGAACCTTTGCAATAACGGCAAAAGAGGGGTTTCGGGCACTCCCTTACATGGTGGTCTGTGGAACCACAATTGTAGCATCGTCCACGACTAGAGGTAGGAACTTTTGCTACCTGAGTTTGTTGCTTTCCTTTCTTATTAGAATCGGGGCCTTTGAATTTGATAGGCCTCTTCAAGTTATTGTCGAAGTTCCGTTGGGCACGCACAACTTCAACATCACCTTCATTATCGGCCTCTTCAAGACGAAGAGCGATATCAATAAGCTGATCAAATGAAACCTCAAGTTTCAGGAGTAATGGCTTCTTAAGATTCTTATTCAAGCCATAGACAAATCTCTGATTTTTCTTCAATGGGGTATTAATGTACTCAACCCCGTATTTGGACAGAGATTCGAAGGATGTGACATAGTCTGTCACAGAAGATTCACCTTGAACAAGGTCTATGAAACGCCGGGCTAAAGTTACTTTTTCAGCCTCCGGCACGAATTTCAATTCGAATCTTTCCCGGAATTGCTCCCAAGTGAGATCCGCTTCAACGATTTCAGAAATTAGGAGCTCATACCAATCTAACGCTCTTTCTTGGAGCATGCTAGAAGCCACTTGGGCTCGATGAAGGTCAATAAGGTTCATGCGAGAAAAAATGCGATCGCATGATTTGAGCCAAGCTTGAATTTCTATAACACTCTCGGATCCCTTGAATGGCCTTCCACCCAAATCGGTATAGTCTCTGCACAAGCATGCAAAAACCGGATCTAGGATGAGTAAGCTCTGGAATGGGTCCGGCTGCTTGAGCGTTCTTTACTAAATCAAGAAGTTGCTAGGCAGACATAAATACTCCATCCAGGGGAGTAGCACTAGATTGATCGGCGCTGGAACGGCCTGGTCTAACCATTTCTCTTCTTTAAGAAAGAAAGAAAGAAAGAAGAGGAAAAGTTACTCTCAAAATAAATATCAAGCAATCTTGATAGATAAAACAAGGAATCATAAAAGAAAGTAGGATAGAACGGTACGAAGACCCGAATAAAATCCTAAAGCACAACTCCTAAGAAAGACTTAGGACATGATCCTTGCTAAATTATTCTATATTGTTCCGAAGTTTGGCTCTGATACCAAGCTATGACGCCCCACCTCTATACCCACGCTAGCCAAGAACACTACGGTGTAATGCTGTCAACTAGCACGGAGAATAATGCTGTTGAGGAGCGACCATCTGTATAATTGCTTTGTGCGAGTACCGATATGCCAGATAAAAATATAACTTTTCATCTCAAGAGGGAATCCGACATACCGACACAAACTCAAAGCTACTACACAGTGGCTATAAAGGTCTTCGGAAACAAATATAGAAATAAACATAACACAACTCAGTCACAGATAATTCATATCACAAAGGTGGAAATAGATATGAATAAAACACATGAAAGCGTACATCAGAGTAGTGGTCAAAAAAATCCACAATAATACAAAGGAATAGATACAAGTGCTAGGCAAAAGAATAAGTATACATCATAGAGTCTGTATCTCAAATGTATACAACAAAAACTACTAAACTTAAGTAGTTAGCCAAAAGATCAGATGAAAGTCCGATAAGCAGTCAAGCAGAAGCACCTGCAATATCCCAGTCTGACCCGAGTATTATTTAAGAAGAAAATAATAAACGGATCAGTCTAGCTATAAATATCAGATGAAGTGATATATAATAAGAGATATGACATAAACATATAATAATCACAATGCCAAGCTGTGATAAATAAGTAATTGAAAATCAACAAGAGATTAATCAATATCACAATAATCTACTCAAGATAAAAAGGAATGTCATACTCCTAATTTCTTTCACCAAGCCACAATAAATGACATATATAGCAATGCCAATCGTAAAAGTTGATGAACCATAAATTCCAGAATTCAACACACGAAATCCAGAAATCACAACCAAAGGGAACAACGACGTCGTACAGCGGGACATCCGATGAACCAAATCACAATCAAAGGGAACAACGACATCGTACAGCGGGACATCCGATGAACCAAATCACAATCAAAGGGAACAACGACGTCGTACAGCGGGACATCCGATGAACCAAATCACAAAGACATTGCACAATGCTAGTCTAAAACCTATAATGATCGTCATGATCGAAGAGAAGTGTCGATTACAGTAAGCTAGTAAATATATGAGCTTAGCATCATGTCCCTTAACCACTAGCTTAACTTAAATATTTACGAACAAATTGTAGATCTCCACTAGAAAATTGTCACAAGTGGTTCAATCGAACAAGTTCAAAAATTAACCAACGAAGTAAACGCAAGCATTTCATACCACTTGTTTTACTAAGTCGTTTAATTAGATTTCTCATACGAGTGAGGTAAAGGTTTGTATATACTAATAGATTGGAAAACGGTTTGAGAAAACGAGCTTTGTAATAAAATAGTGTTGAAATCCTTTGAAGAAAGAGTTTTGATATTTACTACTAGTATAGAAAACCTTTATATTTTAAAGTGACAAATCATAGAAGTGATTGTAGAAACAATCGGGCATAAAAATTCACATTCGAAGATGTGAATAAAATCCAAAGAAATCGATATAAAACCCATCAAAGTGGATATATCTAAAATTTCCAAAGAAAAGGTCATCAAAGTCGATAATAAATGACAACAACAAAAGGGAGACAACACGAATCGATTAAAGTTGGATATTCAAACGAATTAGCAATATAGGCTAATCTGGCAAATAGTAGCAGGTCGGTCGACCGGACTCCCTGAGTCGGTCGACCGAACCAGAGGATTGGAAGTGCTCGGGGCACCAGGTCGGTCGACCGGCCCAGGGGGCTCGGTCGGCCGAAGCCTGTAACCAGCACTTCCAAACAGAGGCAAGAAGTGCCTGGACTACACGTCGGTCGACCGGCCCAGGGGGCTCGGTCGGCCGAACCTGTATACTTGCACTTCCTACCCTATTTCAAAGGAGGTGCAAATCCCGACCAAATTGCAATCGCACGAGCAACGGCGCTAAGGGTTTATGCCAATCGACTACCCGGCCCTATATGCTCCTCGATGCATCATCAAAAACATGTTCAAACATCAAAGTTAGGATTTTTAACGAATTGAACTCAAAACACTAAAAATTGGAATATTCACAAAAGCAATCCAAATCAAAATCAAATGCACATGAATAAGTGTTAGGAATTCATACCTAACATTAGAAGAGAATTATAAGCATAGATGTGAGATTAAAAATCTCACCTTTAAACCCAAACGAATGAAGAAGATGCTATGAAGCAATGGCAAGAACAAGCACTCTTTAATTCCAACTCAACAGGCTTGAATCTAAGCTTAAAAGAGAAACATTCCCTAAATTAGGTTTAGGAAATTTCTGAAATCAAAGAGAGAATGAGTTGGAGAAGAAGAAGAGGAAGCTTACCAATGGGTTCACTTGAGTTTGGAGCAAGAAGATGGATTTGCAAAGCAAGCTAGAGCTTAGGAATTTCTATTTCCCATTCTCTTCCTCCATTGTTGCTAAAGCTTGAGTGAATAAGGAAATTATGAAGGAATGAAGAGGATAAGGGTTTGGGATTGAATACATAAGTGGGGTTATTGGGCTCAGCCCAAACCAAAGCCCTAAGTGAAAAAGTAGCAAAAATCAACTTTCTCCAAACACATCGAAGCTTATACTCAAAAAGGTCGCAAACGGCATTTTGAACTCAATGGAAGTGGTCTCGAGTCCTAATTCGGCTGTTTGCAAAAAGTAGCTTTTCGGACTAAAATCCGACTAACGATAAAATATTTAAATAAAATATTTAAATATAAAATCGATAAATATGCGGGTTGTTACACCTGCGCCTCGAAAATCGTACGCGACTTTTGGGTATTCAAGCTCGATTTGCCGTTGATCCGTGGCTCGAAATTTGATCGTAGCCGTTGAATTCGTAGATCTCATCGTTGTCTACAACTTTCGTTTAGGAAGTTTATTGAATCGATTCACGGATTTGAAGAAAATTAAGGAAGAAGAAGAGAGTTTTTCGGCCATTAAAATTGGAGGTGCCGGCTAGGGTTTCTAATTAGGGTTTAGTGTAAATTGAAGAGAATGAGGTCCTTTTATAGAAAATTTCCGTGCACTATTCACTCAAAAATTTTCCGAACTCCAAACGAAGCGTGCCGCCTGGCGTTTATATTTTTTTACCCCCCAATGCAATGGAATATATATCAGGAGCCAATTTGATCAAATTTGGAAGATAAGTTTTTGAATCAACTATTTAGATTCAAAATTCACTCGAATCGATTTCAGTGTGTTTTAGCTTGCCCCGGACAAACCGTAAATCCGATTGACACGACATTTGAAACCATACAAAAATATAACATTACGGATCCAATGAAATTAGTTTCGTCGAAATCCGAGACTATTTGGAAAATAGCTATTTTAACTCGTCAATTAAATATTAAAATATTCAATTTCTAAAATTTAACTTTTAATTCAATTTTAAAAGTTCTATAACATCATTCTAACTCCAATATGATTTGATACAACTTTACAAATCAATCTTAATCACGTTAAACCGAATTTTCAATTATTTCTGTAATTTTCAAATATTAAATTATCGATTTAATTATCCAATTAAATCCAGATATTCAAAATAAAACTTATTCAACTTACAAATTTTACTTATTAATATTTAAAATCAATTAAATATATGAATTTCAATTGACAGAATTTCTAGGTCGTTTCACCTTTTGACGTGTTTTCTCCTTTCTTTGTTCTGGTTGAGGAGGGTCATTGGGGTACGAATAATGACTGTAGCTTTTCTTTCGAGACGATGACGAGTCTCGATGACAATAATCTCTACCGCTAGTGTCATCTCTATCTTGGCATTTGCCGGACCTCGAGTCTCGACTTGAATGATGGAAAATAGAGGACTCGTGAAGGCGGTCGAATCCATGAGAGCGTCCCATATCACCTACACAGCAATTAAGTGAGCACGAGTTAGCAAGAATAACATGATGGCCAAAATTTAAGTGCAAGGTGAGGTGTAAGTTCTAGTGTGTATGTCCTAATGTTTCCCCTCGACGGACTAGTTTATTTAGCTTTACTTATCGGAGTTTTTTCTCCTTGATACGGGCTTGAACGCAATCATCGCCTCTCGTGGGCGAGTAAAGTTTTAGGGCTTCTGGATCGTCGAAGGCATAATTGAGCAAGTCATCAGGAATAGGGAGGTAAGGTAAGCCTTTCAGTGAACCCTCTAAGTGTTGTGGAGATGGCTCATTCTCCATTGGAGTAATCTTCACTATGGAGGTTCCGCCCACTATCTTCTTCCTCAGCTTGTAAGCTAGTCACTTTTTCCATTTTGAGGGGGGAGGTGGTTCATCAATGCCATGTGCCTAAACCACCAGTTCCGGAGCAAGACCTACGTTCTCTCCCGGTGCTTCTGACGCCCTATTCTCTAATCTTACCCTTCTCGAGTGTGTCGAGGGCACCACTTTTAGGAGGCATCGAAGGCCTAGCTAGCCTTTTTCCTTTGTCCAAGGCAAGTCCAATCGTAGTGGCATTGTGGTGGAGATTTATTCGACGACCTTCCGCCGACAACTCAAATTTTAAAAGAGATTCATTAGAAATGATCGATTTGATGTCCCAGTCTCCCATGGGAACAGCTCGAATAGCTTCGACGGTCTCAGAGTACCCGGAGCCTTTGGGATGCGGGCTGATACCGGTACCAAGAAAAGGTTTAGAAAGAATGCACTTTCTTCCGCATACAAGTATTGATCTACAAAAGGAACTTATTCCCTTCTAGCCATCTCCTCGCAAAGCTAGGGGAACAGCGAACGTAAAACCATTCCTGCTTGTATTGGGAGAATTTGCCTCCACGTCTTCGTTAGGATTTGGCACTTGTTATGTGGCTCGAGGAATATGAAAATGGGCTGTCAGACCATCTGTTGAAATGATATATATAGTGGATATCACCGTGAGTGGGGAGCCTGAGTAGAATGCTCATAAAAAGAATACACGTGCCATATACGAATGCGTGACTATTGGGATGTAACTGTTTTAGGACGATCTCAATATACTGCAACACATCATGGAGGAAGGAGTTGAATGGTGGCACGCTACCGACCCAGCATATGAATTTGTTGCAGGCAGTATATCCAACTGGGGGCAGCTGAGGACGATCGTGTCCAGATGGAACAAGTACATCATCAGAAGGAATTCTATGGATTGAGCATAGTTGGCAAAGAGCATTTTCATTGATTCTCGAAGCTTGAGTATCAATCGGATTGTCTAGGATAATTGCTCCATATGTGGATCATGAGCCAAGTCAATGGTCGCAGTCGTTGGACTCGGGATATTTTATGCAGGAGTTGCCGATGGATTCGAAGTTCCCACTGCTTCCTGTTGAAAACTTGGCTCAGGTTTATTTGAGACTGTGGCAGAGCTCGACTTTCTAAACATCTTTAGTGAGCGTCGAATTTGGATAAACACCTGTTTAAACTCTACTTGAAAGACAATCAATATTAGACATAACAAAAAAAGTATTCCCCTAGTGTGGTATGTGGACTAGTGCAGTTGTTCGAGTATAAGTATAAAAGAATTGAAAATTTAAAGGCGTAATGAAGTGAGATTGAGCATAAAATTGTCATTTTCGAAGATCATCATCGCTGACCGTCTCTGAGAGCTCTCCCTATGATGGTTTGGGTCTTGAAATCAGATATTGGCGCTATATGTTAAAGGCTATTATATGCTTTCATTGAGTTGAACTCAGGTTTATAGTGGTTGGAATTGGGGATTTATCAGTCCAATTCAGTTCAATATGCTTGTATGCCTAAGTTGTTGTCCTTGTTCATTGTTTTGTGGTAAGGCATGGAAGTATGTAGTTTTGATATGCGCTATCCTTAAGTGGAAATAGTCATGATTATTATTGCCGACTCTAGGACCTGAAGCAGAGCGACTCACTAGACTGACTCCAAAGAGTCACTCACTCTCCTCTCCAACACTCTCTCTTCACCGAACGGTCTACGGGGGGTATACCGAACCACACTCGCTCGACATACCGAACCCACCTTGTAGTCTCTAACCGGGCCATAACACTACCCTTAACTGGTTACACTATACTCACTTCCCCAACACCAAACAACACCGGGCCACTGTCCCTGACTCCAGAAACTATTTATACCGACTAATCCACTCAATCTCCTTGCAAACACTTTCTTATCATCGAACGACCTATTGATGCTACACCAAACTACATCTGCTAGACATATTAAACCTTATCCCCAACAAGGGGTTACTGACCAGGTCCTACTCCAGAGACTTGCCGTCTCAGCACCCTAACTCTTCGCATCATCTACCTCCAGTATGATTTTCTTCTCTTCACTAACTCCTACCGACCCACTACTACTTCCTCCTACCTCGCTTGGTGGCCCAACAAGAGCCGGCATCCAAGGAATCACTGATTACAACCTAAAATATGCTCTAACCTCGGCTTCATCTTTGTCATCTACGCAACTCCTACCATCCATAATTTCAAGAAAACTCATGAAATCGAATTTCAAAAAAAAAACCCTAACTCGAGAAAGTCATTCAGATGGGAAATTCATACCTAAGAGAGTGAGTCGAGGCTTGGGGAATTGAGACAAAGAAGTTCGTTTTGATTTGTTATTATGGGGAATTGTGGAGCGAACATACTAGATTTAGAATGAGAGAGGAAGGTTGAGTTGTAGTTGAAGTTCGGGGAAAGGTAGATTAAAAGGTCATGTGGTGTTGAAGTGAAAGTGAAGAGAAGAAAAGGAGAAGTGTTAGTTTTAAGGAAGGGGAGGTCAACAGGCATTAACCAGTGAACCTGGTCAAAGTGTCTCACTGATTCAGTGAATCATCATACCGCTCGGCAATGATTATGCTGAACAAGTGGCACGGCATGTGTACGCCGACCGGACCATACCAAAAATGGTGGCCCAATGGAAAAAAGATTCCGCCCAATGGGTGGAGAAGAGTGGGAAGCATGGTTTGCTTATGATTCAAAGCGCATCATGATTGACTCTCACGATACGCCTTGAGGGGCAAATGTTACCCGGTTGCTTGGCCTGGCTACGAGAGGCAAACTATTGAGTGCCATTCAGAATGCAAGTGCCATTCGGCTTAGATGCGTCGTTTGGAATGCAAGTGCCATTCGGCCTAAGTGCATCGCTCGGCATCCTTTGTTCGACCACCATCGCTCGGCTAAGGTGGCTCGGCATTGGGGCATTCGGCATGAATGCTTTAGTCATATACCGCTCGGCCAGAAAGAGATGGTTACTTGGCTCGGTGAGGAAGGCCGCATGGTTCGGTGACCTCTCGCTCGGCCTTGATGTGAAGATCGATGCTCGGTCTTGAAGTGGGAGTCATCGCTCGGCCAATACCGCTCAGCCAACTTCATTCGTCAACGTCGTCCAGCAAAGCATCGCTCGGCAAAGCATCTTTCAGTTAACTTTGTTCGGCGCAAGCGTTCGGTATATGGAGATCACATCAAGGTAAGGGGTTCGACATTTTTCCATTCCCAGTTCCACCGTGAAGTTTCTTTGGGTCTTTTGAGGGCTTACTTCGAGTCATTTGGTAATCGATCACCGGCAAGACATAGTGGGGCGGCATTTCTCGCTCGGCATTTTCCATTTGGCGTGCATGGTTCAATGCACAGAAGTCACCTATTATAGGCTGAGATACCTTTTTCCTGGGCCCATGAAGGAAGTCCGGCCTATCTTCGTCTATAAATAGAGGGGCAGGGGCGCAGTATAAAGGGACCTTTTTTGGGAACCTAGGGGAGACTCTGCCATTTTCAAGACTCACTGTTAGAATTTGTATTCAAGTTGTTGGTGTACGGATTGAATCCGTATTCAATCATTTGAAAAGGCAATAAAGATTAAAGTCAAAGTGGACGTAGGGAGTTACGCCGAACCACTATAAATCCAGTGTTATAGTTTTTGCAGTTAAATTTTCATACATTCCTCTATTTTAATTTTCTATCTTCATTAATCTCTCTACACAAACCTTTCTTTAGGTGTTAGTGACCAATTTTGGTGCTAACACGGGTTTTATATCTTTATACAGCATTCAAACAATCAATATGAAAATTTATTTGATTATAATAAACTATAGGGTGATAACAAGGATATGTCAAAATAAATGAACAAATACACATTCAATCACAATAGCATCCATCACAACATACAATCAACATTCAAATCAACTAATTCAGCAAATCAACCAATTCAATAACAAGTCACAATAATTATTAGTTATCACATATTGGAGTTTAGGTATTCAAATTAAATATCAATTGAAATTCCAAACCAATAATAAAAAATTTATCACTAAATGACCTCGTTTAACTTGCAATAAAATTTTAGTATTTCATGAGTGAGTTTAAACACTCACCTTATGAATTTCCTTTGTCTAGTCGGATTTGGATCCGCTACTACTTCCTCCGTTTGATTTGTTTCCTTTCTATCTTAATCTTTTTTATATATAGAAAGTTTAGGAAGAGATGGAGAAGTTTGTATAGATCAAGATTTGAAGAAAGTATTTGAAAAAAGAAGAATGTTTAGAAAAGAAGATTTTTTTTTAAAGAAGATGAAGAATTGAAAAAGAAAAAGAAGCTTTGAAAAAGAAGAAGAAGATTTGAAAAATAATAATATGAAAGAGGAAGCTTTAAAGAAAAAAAGAAGGAAAATGAGGAGAGAGAAAAAAATGAGATGGAAGTTTGATTGGAGAAATGAAGCTACAGAAGATGAGATTTGAAAAATGAAATGAGGCTACAGGAATGAAGATGGAAACAAATGAAAAGCTAATAAAGTATATATAAACAAACTAGGAATTGAAATAAAATAAAAATATAAGCAGCCTTAAAATGGTAGTATAGAAAGAGGTGAAGTAAAGGAATAAATATATGAATAAAGATAAGACTAAATCTTTCATTCTTTAATATAAAGCTTCAGAAGAAAGAGTTGCTAACGAAACGAAGCTATAAGAACGAATAACGCATAAACAAAATAAACTTCAGAAATGGAGAATAGTAAATGCTAATTAGATGGCATGAATATTAATTTGGATATTCACATTAAAAATGGAAAAAAAGAAAAGGAAAAAAAACTTCAGGTAAAGCACTTGAAAGGAGAAAATGAATAAATGAGAAACAAATGAAAAGAATGAGGCAATTATTAATTATAAATAAGTCAAATGGGGCTATTATTAATTAATAAGAAACGAATGAGTAGTCTAATAATTAAATGGATGCTCAAGTGGAGGCTGCGCTAGGAAGTTGAAATCGAAAAGAGAGAGAATGTGACGTGATAATAAATGTAAAGCAAATGAAGGGACCCTCTATATCCTATAAACAAATGACTGGGGTCCAAATTCCAAAACTACTCCAATTAATTCATATCAATAAACCCAAATATACAAATATTTACATCATTAAATTCCACATTAAAATATTCATTTTATGTTAATATATGTGCACACTCCATTAACGCAATCAATCAACCAATCAATCTATATGTTTATTACCGTTACTCAAACCAATTTTATTAATATATGAATATATATCTATATGTGTACTATAAAAATGGTTTACTTTACATTTCTCAATTACTATAATGGTCACATTTATGCAACCAATTTACAAGTTTTAACCATATATAAAATGGAAAAATAAACATATGTGGACTTACGTAACTAATGTACAATTGTTAATACAAGGTAATTCTAATTGATTCTGCAACATTTACAGAACCATGAACTATCTCATATATTTAAAAAGTTGAATATTAATGTGTGTGTGTGTAGACTATTCTAAAATTCAGTTTTTTTTCTAAAATCATACTTATTCAAAATGAAAGTTTTATTTTTTATAAGTCTCAAAGCATGCAATTATCTTAATCAAATGTTCATTCCATATTGACACAAAATGCAAGTTCCTATATTAACTCATTCATTACACTTTCATTTATGTTTCCATTTAATTGAAACATTTCAATTAATCTAATTCCAATTCATTTCATTACTAATTTCAAACAAATTCTAATTATAATACACCGTTTTCTTTACAAATTCAAACATGTTTTATAAAATTTTGTATACAACAAAATTTATACACTATTTACAAAGTAAATGGTTTATCTTATTGAAAATCAACTTCGCTAAGATGCATTTCAAATAACAACTTATGTTATTCTGTCATTAAAACATTTACTCCATCCTTTATTCAAATTCAACATTTGTTATTCTGGTTAGAGACAAACATACAGTTCATTCTTTTCAAGTCAAAGCTTAAATTTCATTAAATTATTTATCTTAATTTAATTTAAAATGTAAGTTCTTATGTTGAACTTATTAATTACAATGCACTTGTCTATTCTTTTTAATTAAAGGATTCCAACAACTCTTATTGCAATTTATATTCAATATTAGATTTCAAATGAATTCTCATTATACCACAATTGTTTATATTCCAATATTTATTTCTTAAACTATTCTATTCTTATATTAACATCTATTATTACAATCAATGGAACTTACAATCAAACAATTATTAAGATAAATTGAAATTACACTAAAATAATAATCAATTAAATATGTTTAAAATTTATTTTAGGATTTTGAGTAATTAGATTTGGATAATTATTTAAAATATTCTTAAGTATTTAAAATAGAATTTGATGACGTGATTAAAATAAGTGATTAAGATAAATGGTTTGCCTTAAGTTAATTAAGGCCTTGAGTAATTAAAAGATCATTTATTAATGTAATTACTTAAAGGTTAATTACTTTAAAGTAATTAAAAGTAGATTTATTTTATTGCATTGCCAAAAAAAGTAGATTAATTAATTGGTTATTAAAAGTTAATTAATGATAAGTAAATTAAGGGTAATTAATTACTTAAAGATAATTACTCAATTAAAGTAATTAATTAATGATTAAAGTTGATTTATCAAATGATTAATTAAAAGATGATTAATTAATATGATTAATTTAAAGATAATTAATTAATTAAAGGTTAATTAATTAATGTAAGTGATTAAGGATAATCGCTTATTTTAATTTTATTAATTAAATGGTAATTAATTAAAGATTAATTAATTATGTAATTAACTTAAGGTTAATTAATTATTGTAGTTAATTAAGGATAACTAATTTAATGGTAATTAAATTAGGATTAATTTATTTATTTATTAATTAATTAAGGAAAATTAGTTTAAAGGATAACTAAATAATTAAAGGCTAATTATTTAATGATTAAAGGTTGATTAATTTATATTTAAAAGTAAATTAATTTATTAACTAATAAATGATTAAAGGTATTAATCAAATGATTTGTAATTAATGTTAATTAACCTGGATTAGTAATTAATCTGGTTTCAATTAATCAGATAATTTATTAAACTTACTTATGGATGTTTTGCATTGAATGCTTTGAATTGTTTGATATCTCTGCTGTGTGATGCTTTGTGATATGAATTGAGCTGTGATGAATGTAATTTATTTATTTATTTATCCATAATGAATTTGTATTTTCTATCTGTGAATCGGTGAATAAAGATAAGTGTTATAGATTATACCGCTTATTGATATTGATATGCTTGAATCTGTGATGATTGATGTTGTTACACTATTGTGTAAGCCCCTGGACTATACCATACACACACAAATATGGATTGCATAAGGAAATTGGTTAAGTCACAGATCTTTGAAATGGTATTAAAGTTGAATTTTGCATTCAAAATAATTTTGGAAATGGAATTGGGTTAAATATAAAAAGCTTTTGAAAGGGAATTTTGAAGATAAAAGTTATTTTGAATAACTTGATAAAGTTTTGAAATTTAAATAGTTTGATTTGAATTTAAATTCAAGATTTGAAATTGAATTCTATGTTTTGAAATTATGGTTTAAAAAGGTTATACAAGTTATAATTGTGTTTATATGGATTTAAACCATTTTAAAAGTATTATTTTGGGAATTCGAATTTAACCCAAGTTTTAGACTTGAAAGACTTTAACTCGTGCAAATGCAATCAGATTTTTCTAAAACGAAAACTATTTGTTTTCAAATAATAATAGCTTTCATATAAAGAAAGGATTTCCAATTTATGTTAAAAAGATTTCAAATTTTGAAATAGAATTGATTTGAAAGCTATGAATTAATCTTTGTGAAAGATTGGTGAACTTTGTGAAGTGAATCTTTTTGGTTTAAAGATTTGAAAATGGTAATTTGTTTAAACCATTTGAAGAAAAGGTTCGGGAATTTAAAAGCGTGACTTAACTAAGATCCCAATATCCATATGTTTTTAAATATTGCGCTCATTGTTGGGTTTAGCCGGGAGAGGACCATGTGTCATATAATCCATTTCGAATAATGATACGACAATATGGATAGCATTTGAAGACCGGTGGTGAAGATCTTGTATTTTTTAGAACGAAAGGATAACCCGTCGAATGACTCTGCATTGATTAGCACCCGGTATAGAGATCTCCATATGTGATGGGGAGTCCAATCGGGATTGTGAATACCCGGATTGCAAGGGCTTCTTTGAAGTGCCTTCGTTTCTGTTAACAGACTTGTATGGATGTGTGTCTGACGTTACACTTTAAGATGCAAAGCTGGTTTCTATCAAATACATTTCTATTTGGTGGCGGAGATTTATTCTCTTAGCTTAACACCCTTATCCGAGACATACGAAGTGCTGCTGATCATTTGTTAATCGAAGCATGAATTTTGTGAAAAGCATAGCTTTGTGAACGAGACTGCATCAGGACCTGCAAACCGAAAATGGTCAAAAATAGGAAGGATGCAGTAAGGTTTTCAGGGGTCGCGCCCCTAGGGTATGTCCATTTCTTCTGGAAAAGGGTGGTATCATGGTATGCAGCCCAGATACTTAACTCATGTGGACACTGTAAATTTATTACTGTGTGATTGTTGCTTTGTGGTTGAGGATCCTCGGATAAAGGTCGCAAACGACCAGGATTGCATATCTTTAGGTGTTACTCCCGGAAAGGGGGCACTACGCCATAAATGGCCTTCTGCAACACAAAAAAAATGTTGGGTCAGGCCCAAAAAATGTTGCCATAGGTCTATGGCAACACTTTTCGAGTGATGCAATTTTTATCGTTGCCTTAGACCTCAAAGGCAACATTTTGACTATCTAAGGCAACATAAGTAATATTATTGCAATAGAACCCTATTTGGGTCTATAGCAACATCCATATGTGTCTGTAGCAACATTCCAAAATGTTGCTATAGATATTAACTTTCTGAATTTGTGGGGCCCACAATGTAGAGCATATTTGATTTTTTAATAGAAATAAATATTTATTTAATAAAATGCTATTGCACAGAATTTGATATTCAAAAAGTAATTTATTTAAATAAATATTTTATTTCAACATTTGAAATAGTACAAATTCCTGACTCCACTATTTTACAATTCAATGATATATAACACTGATATTCACATATACAGATATTCCTCACTACATCACTCGGTTCACTCATTACATATGCAGTTTCAATTTATACAGACACCGACACTGACAAATATATGACGAGCCAAGTGCCGAGCCGAAGGCGAGCCGAGTAGCGGGTCCAGTCTTCAAGCTCAAGCACATTTGATTTGACTCTGTCTTCAAGCTTGTATCCAGCTGTCCAGTCTTCAATACCTGTCACATATAATTCAAAAGCAGTAATCTGGAAAATAATATTTAACTCGAACAGAAAATGAAAATATTTTTGTTATATTATTTGCCTCATGTATTTGGGTTGTTTCTTTTCATATTTTTTTCTGACAGGGACCAAATATTTGCACGGACAACCTGTGAATGCACAAGTCAGCTGTTCACAAGTGCATAAGCCAAACATGAATGCAACACATGGATACAAGACAGTATGGAAGACAGCAAGCAACAGTTCAGGCAAAAATGGACAAAGGAGAAGCCAAGTGCACAAAGTAGTACTTAACACAGCAAGCAACATAACATGACCAAGAAATGCATGTACATGGATGAACATACATGCATCATAAGGCTTGGTACAAGAAACTACTCAAGTGCAACTACTCAAGTGCAAGTTCATACTCAAGTGCAGCCAGATGTGTAGACAAGCCAAAAAAAATGGACACGGCACAAGGTCAAACCCGAGTCATCGACTGGATTCAACTCAGGGCCAAGCAACCAACAAAATAAACAAGAACCAGGTTCAGCAAAATGTAGACAAGCTAGTGCAAGAAACACAGCAGTACACATAGGCAGCCCATCAAGTAAAAACAGTGAATGCATCAGGCATGTACAAGAGAAACATAGGCAGTAATATGATATACAGAGGACTTGGAGCATTAGTTCATGTTAAAGAACAAGGTTAGCATGGTACTAGTTCAGTCCAGACCAAGCAAAACCAACAAAGCTCAACACACATATTTTTGTATATATCATGGAAACCAAAACTCAATGTTCAGATTAGTCAACAGTTTAATAAAACCAAAGATCACTTTCAAAGTTCTGATTTTCAAAAATGCAGAAGTTTTCAAGTGAAGCAGTTTTCAAGAGGACAGCAGAATACAAATACTTCAAGTTCTGGTTTAACAAATGCAGCAAGGTACAAAGGTATGTGAACAAGTTTAACAAAGGTTCAAGTTCTGGTTTAACAAATGCAGCAGAAGGAGCTAACAAGCTCAGATCAGAAATCAAAAACCAGCTAGTGAACCAAAATCCAACATACCAAATAATATCACATCGCAATTCATCATCGGCAAAGCAAAATCAAGCCAGTGGACCAAAATCCAACATACCAATACATCATCGCAATCCAACATACCAGATTTCTCAAAGTCCAACAGAAAGATTAAACTCGAGATTATAGGAAATAAAGCCTATAAATAAATCCCAATTCATCATCGGCAAAAGCGTGCGAGTGTAACCAAAATTGAGAATAATCAAGTAAACCAGAAGGCAGAAAACATACCAAATAATATCACATCGCACCCGACGATGAAGTCAAAGCAATTCGAGTAATCAATCAAGGAGAATGAAGGAGCAAGCTACCAGGAACGTTTCTTACACTAGATTCGATCAATCAGAGCATCAAAGCAACTGGAATCGTGTGCCCTAGTTTTCACAGAGAGGAACGAGAAAGAAAAATCGCGTGCCCTAATTTTCACGGAGAGAGGAATGAGAAAGAAAAGTAAAGCGGGAAATGGAAATTGGTAAGGTGTGGATCGATGGTGTGAATCGACGGTTGAGATTTTGTTTTAAATGGTGGTGTGGATCACTGAGGTGTAAAAAAATTTTAAATTTTTTTAATTAGAATATATCTATGGCAACACTATATAAAAATGTTGCATCGTGTTACACTTGTTTAGATAGAACAATACATTTTTATGGCTAAGGTAACACCAAAAATACAACGTTGCAGTAGGACCAAAATTTTATAGCTGTCGCAACATTTTAGTTAGCAACACCTTGCAAAAATGTTGCAGAAGGTCATCTATGGCGTAGTGGGGGTAAACCGGCCTTGTGTTGGCAGAGATCCGGGTAGGTTCTCGGAGCGTCCCTCCAGAGGCGTACCCATGTGGCATTAGGAAGTTCCTTAGCCTGACCATTTGTTGGAAATCCAATCTCCAATACACACCTTGTACGGTTTTAGTTGTATAGCCTGCCATTTACTTATGGTGGTCACCACTGTTTAGATGGTAGCAATAGCAGGCATACAATAATGGTCGTATGCTGGCTAAGATAAATATTATACTTTCGAAAGGTATTCTACACTATGCACTAATAATAATATCAAATGGTTTTCGCGTATCAAGCATTTTTTACTATCATAAGGAGAAATCTCCTCCAATTCTGCGTTTGCATGGTGTGTGCGATAGGAGGCCTTATGGTAGTTTCATTTTCTAAAAAGCATTGCGGATTTATTTTTAAATTCTTTTGTTTTCTTTATTTGAAGAAAATTGTTTTTGTTTGCTCATACCAGTCCCATGACTGACCCGAAGTTTACTGTTCCCTTCCTAAACTCTAGGTGCCCACAATTTTTCACATGGGCGGTCTAGAGTTGGGTTTTTCAGATAATCAAACAGTAGGTGTAGATTTGGTAGCCTTCAGTCTCTGGAAATATTCTTCAGTCTTTGGATGACTGACCTTGCTTAATACAACTTGATGGTGGTAAGAGCTTATTAGATTGGAGTCCTCGTAGCTTTTGGGATGAGCTTCTGGTTTTGGAGATTGCTGATATTGGAGTTCCTTCTTTGGAGTTCAAATTTATGTTATCTCTTTTCGCTGCTGTATCTTGTCTTTGACATTTGTATCGATATCTCAATTGTATCATCATTGTATCCGATGTTGTGTATCAATGATATATTATTCATTTTCTTCTGCTATGTTGTTGTACTTAATGTGTTATAAGCTCCGGCACGAGTCGGATTCAACGGTTAAATCTGCGGCATTCGAGTACAAGTGAAGTACGGGTGTCGATTTTCGAATGCTGAAATTCGGGTCGTGACACTACCATTTTACAACACCAGGCTGATGGTAACGCGTAGCAGCTACTATCTCCCACCTTGGAACAACACTCCTATAATCAAATCGAAGGGGACACCAAACCAATCATAAAGTAAAAGATATGGCATCAAAGAAGTATGTTTGATAGCAGGAGCGACATCACTTGGCCTGGTGATGGATCCTATTTTAGTCATTAAAGATGACCAGGGGGTCAGGGATGCATTTATACCTCATACAGTAGCGTTCGCCAAACCAACATACTTC
This sequence comes from Allium cepa, assembly GCA_030765085.1. Lineage (NCBI taxonomy): Eukaryota > Viridiplantae > Streptophyta > Magnoliopsida > Asparagales > Amaryllidaceae > Allium > Allium cepa. The sequence continues at coordinate 90,526,116 of CM060946.1, read as the reverse complement.
GTTCTGGATTCTCCACCAAGTGCAGGTTGTTAAAGTGGTTTTGGAATTGGAAGAGAGTATGACAATATCCGACCCCGGTCTCTTTAACCAATCGTTATATTTTTCACGTCGTGGTCACTTAACACATTTTTAATAATAAATCCAGAAAGCAGTTTATGCTTTCACATCAAGATATCCATATACTTATTTCAAAGGTATAAATACATTCATAAATATCGAGGAAGAGTTTCTTTCAATCAATTTCGAAAATAGTTCATAAATCTCTCTTAAACCATTTATAAACTATTCATATGCTTAAAACCATTTATAAAGCTATTTATAAATTCCCAAAACAATTTAGAACTCTTCCCTTTATCATAAACCTTTACACCAACTCCTTTATATGCTTCTAAATCCCTTTATACAAGTTCTTTTATAAGACACTTTATAAAATCCTTTAAACCTTTATAAACTTCTTTATAAAACCATTATATATCTTTTATAAATTTTCTTTTATAAAATCAATTATAAAATCCTTTATAAAAATCTTTTATAAAATCCTTTAAATCAGATTTAGTTACAAATTACTCTCTACTAAGCTTCTTAAATTTTATTTTATTAAAATCATCATATAAAAATCTATATTTGTTATATTGAATTAAAACTATATTTATTATATAAATTTAAATAAATCTTTTAAAATTATAGTAAACATTTTATTAAATTAAATTCTAAATTAGTTAAATTATTTAAAAACTAAACAAAATTATAAGTTAAAATCTTAAATTTAAATTTAATACCATATATTAACTTATAATTTGAAACTTTTAAAACATATAAAATTACTTATCTTCCAAATATAAATTTAAAGAAAAATCATTAAATTAAATTTAAAATCAAATTTAAAAATCAAACATACTTTACTATTTAGAAAATAAGTAAAACCAATTAACGGTGTCTGTATATAGTTTGCTACCGTATGGTCAACTGATAGGGTATGTATCATTTCAACCCTAAAATAGTTAAATTTTATGGGTATATATCAATTCTACCCATAACTCGAACCAATGATTCCAAATCAATAAAATCGCTCGGGTTTATAATTTCAACCCGTAACAATTTTTCCAAATCTATAAGATCGTTCGGGTATGTATCATTTCAACCCATAGTGATAACACGGATACAAACATCCAATCATCCAAAATGTCAACAAATGTACATCCATCAAAATCAACAACCAAATTAGCCAATAAATCACAACTATTAACTGGTTATCATTATCTGGTATATAACTAATAATTTAAGTTCAATATTAGTTTAAGTGGAAATTCAATTCAATATAAATTCAAATTAAATTTAAATGACAATTTAAAATACCAAACAATAATTAATAAATTTCTAATCACGTTGTAAATTTAATTTAACTAATATAAGATAGTTTAGTACTTGTGAGTGGGTTAAATCACTCACCTTTAATTTATCGTCGATTAAAAATCCAATTAAGGCCCCAAAAATTGAACAGTCTTAGAATTTAACCAAACCCATTCCATGCTATCTGGAATTCCGATACGATCGCAATGGAGAAAACCGCGTCCAAATCTGAGCTCGTATGTAAAAGTTATTTGAGTTAGAAGTTTAAAATTTGAACTAAAACAAGAATAAAATAAAGGGATTTAGTAATTATGATTACCTCTCCATTGAAACCATAGCCGCCTCTAAGACATCTCGTGTATGCAATACAACACCAGTTGCCTGTCAAAACTCGTCAGCATCACGCCTACATTCACCCTTGACCTCATCAGACCACGCCGCCACCTCTACCTGCTCATCAGGTCGCGCCTACGACATGCTCGCCGTAACCTCCTCCACCCCTGGCACAGTTCGCCACCGAAGCCCTTTAAATGCCTATCATGGCAAATTCAAAGCATAAAAACACGAACTCACCATATGTATCCACTCATCTCGACTCCCTCTACGAGTCAGTACCTCCTGATCGTCGTAAGGATGAAGATCCACCATTGAACGAGGAACCCTAATATGGACGACCAAAACTAAATCACCAATTTCTAGCCTAACCAAGACTTAATTATAAAAATGAAAAATAGATCAAGATTACACTCGTCGAGAGCTTTCCAATGATATATAATTCGATATCGTTTGAGGAGTTTGAATTTTTGATTTGATTTGAAATTTGAAATTAGGGTTTTGGAATTGGAAATTAGGTTTTAGAGATTACAGCCATTTGAAAAGGAATAAGTGAACTGAAAATGTACAAGTTGGAGAATGAACAAAAGAGGCTGCTAGGGTTTATAACAGGTTATATATATAAATATAAAGATGGACAAGAACGAATGGACGGATCGGATTGGTATGAAATGATAACATGACCCGAAAAGCCCGTTCCGCTTCCGAAACGAAAGTAAGTCATCCAATATATCAAAATATATGTTTTCGATATTTGTTAACTTAATGGAACTAGTTCCAAATCTTAATTCCATTGTACATAGAAGTTAGCAATTAAAATCAATTATATTCATTTAAATTCTTTTAATTGATTTCTATGCATTTCGAGCCCGTACGATCCAATGATAAGTCTTATCGCTACGAAATTTGAAACCTTATAATAATTCACAGTTACAGAACCAATGAAACTTGTTTCGTCAAAATCCGAGACAATGGCCAAACTGGCTAATTTTCAAGTTAATTAAATAAATTATTATTAAATTGGTTTAATCACTTTTAAATTCAAATTTAAAAGTTAACAATTTTGTCGTTCTTGATTTTATAGAAATTTATAATCTTATAAATAAATTTTCCTTGTTAAATCCAATATTTAAATATTCCACTAATTTCAGCATTCAATTACAACTGAAATAAAACCTAATTTAACAATTTAAATTTCAATCTAATACTTTTATTTGATTTACAAGTTCTTATATTAAATCAACCATTACCTTATAACTTTAATTAACATAAGTTTCATCTTACTATTCTCATATTCTACATTTATCGTCATAACTCAAATTAACCGTAATATTTAATTACATTAATTCCAACAACAATTATTTTATTCTTTATTAACTTACAATTGTAACCAAATTAACGTTACAGTTTTTCAATTGATTAAAACTATGTTAAAAAAGTTGTCAATAATATTCAAACAACATTATTAAATCATATTCTAATTATTTTCTCATAAATCATAAATTTTAATTTCTCACAATATTAAATTCCAAAAATCTTATTTAATTTAATATTTTAATTATCAAAAAATACGGATCATTACGGATGTGATCATGTATAAGCATATAAAATAAATATTAATTTACTATTACAAATCTAGCCCCGCATGACACTTCGATTTGTGAATTAACTCCTAGACTCATTGAATCAATAACTCATTTTGCTAGAATCAATGAACCACCTTATTTTATTTTATTTGATGTTAATGGAGAAGGAAGGCATAGAGGTGGTGGCCATGGAAAGAGAGGAAAGATAAAGAAATAATTGAAAATTGAATTAGTGAGGGAGGTTTTGGTTTTATGGGGAGAGAAAAAACCTTTCTCATCCCACTCTTTCAAAACTCCCTTATTAATTCCAATTGGATCTAAATCGATTATCTTGACCATGACTCTACATCAACGGTCGGCCATAATTGGCATGCTAAATGGACAAAAAATCTTGAAGCTCATTAAGTAATTAATTATGTTTAAAGAATGTTTAAATATATATTGATATTACATATCAATACATGAAAATATAATTGTTATATACATAAAATAATTACTAATAACACCCTAAACATCGAGTATATTAATAACTAATCTTACATAAATATTAACTAACTTAATGAACTTATAATACTTTATAAACTAGTTGAATTATGTGGTTTTCAAAGAATTCAAAAATGCAGTCATAAGACTCAGAGATGTAAATTTAGTCAACGATTATTATTAACAATTCTAATATTAAAATTCATACATCATCTTAGCTAATGGTGTGATAGATTGGTCAAATTCATCGCTTATATATCTTTCGGTAAAATTATGTTTTATAATATTTTAAGCAGTAACAATACTAATAATAATTTACGCACGTTCTCTTCGTTAACAATATTTCACTTTAGGACATACAGAGTTTGGTACATGCCAACAATCAACTTGATTTATGCATAAATAAAGTACTCGCTTCAATAATCACATTTAATATCAACCGCTTTACTCTAGCCAGAGATTTTGACAATAAGTTAAATATGGTTGAGTGTGACAATAACCTCATAAAATTGAGGAGATGAATTCTCTATTGAATAATTCAAATTTTCAAATTAAATATATAAAACAAATTAGATAGACCAAAATTTCATGTTCGATTTTCCGCTTTTGAATTTTAGTTATAAACATCATATGCATGATAGATCAAACTTCAACAAAATTCAATGGCAATTAGTTATATGTCACATATATGAGTTTGGGTTAGGTATGATTATGTGTTAGAATGTCAAATAAATATTGATTTACCTTTACAGGTCTATCCCTTTATGACATTTCGATTTGTGAATAAACTCCTAAGCTCGTTGAATCAATGTCCTATTTAACTAGAATCGAATGAACCACTTTTTTTTGTTTTATTTAATTTTTTTTGGTGATAAATTTCAACTATGGAGAGGTAAGGCATAGAAGTGGTAGCCCTGAAACGAGAGGAGTGGATGAAGTAATCATTGAAATATGAATTAACGAGGGAGGTTTTATTGTATATGGAGAGGATTATAACCTTTTCCATCGCTCTCATTTAAAACCTTCCTTATTAATTCCAATCGGATCTAAATCAATTATCTAGACCATGGTTCTTCTTCTGTGGCCAGCTATAATTGGCTCCCAAAATGGATCAAAAATTTGCAAGCCTGTTACGTAATTAATTATATTTAAATCTTGTTTTGTATACATACATACATATATTGATATTGTATATCAATATATGCATATATAACTATATACACCAAATAATTATTAATAACACATCAAACATCAAATACAATAGTAATTAATTTAATTATTTTTAATGCTTTATATACAAATCAAATCTTGTGGTTTTTCAAAGATATTAAAAATGAAATTGTGAGACTCGAAGGTGTGTTTTTAGTCAACGGTTACATGGAACAATTCATATATTAATATTCACATGTCACCCTAGCTAGTAATGTGATAATTTGGTCTAACTCATCGCTTACAAATCTTTTTGATAAAATTATTTATTATATTATCTTAAGCGGTACCAATAGTGACAATAATTTACATTCTCTTCATTAACACTATATCACTTTAGGAAATATGGAGTTTGGCACCGGTCAAAACTCCATATTATATGTTTTCAACTTGATTAGTCCGTAAACAAAGTCATTGGTTCAATAATAAAATTTATTATCAACTATTGTACTCTAACTGTAAATTTTAACTTTGAGTTTAACACAGTTGACCATGGCACTAACCTCGTAGAATTAAGGAGATGAATTCATTATTGAATATTTTTCGGTCCCAATGCTTCCACATAAACCCAACTATAATTGTTCGATGGAGGCCATGACATGATTTAACTATAATCGAAGTAAAGTATCAATATTGAAGTTCTATAGTATTTTTAATTCAGGAGAACTATGTCACATCCTCATACTGAGATTCCCTGTTTGATCTTGTTGTTATCAACTAATAGGAAACTTTAGATAAGTCATTCCATAGTTATACAATAACACTATGAATACATAACCCATTGGTGCCCCAGCAGCCATGAGTGATCCCGTGTCTAACATTTACAAAGCATTACATGCTCTGGTCCCAATATGTCTCGTTGTCCATTCTCGAAACATCTTGACCGGGAATATTTAAAATAAATATTAATTTATATTGTAAATAATTACTCACGATTGCAATTATTTACAACTACAATCGCATAACATTTTACTTAAGGATTTTCTTATTAATATAATTCAAGTTAATTATTTTATTAATTACATCATAATATAATTAAGTATATAACAGAAATCGAACAACTTTGTTATGAACAAGATTGACTATAGAACAAAGTTAGACATATGTAAAATATTACATAATTGCCTTTAAGGCATTCCACTAAATCTTTCAATACCATATTTCACATAGCTTCTATTGTTTTGATTGGACCATCCACCCTTCATCATTGGATAGTACAACCACTTATTAAGAATGTTACTTAGCTGAGTTCTGCTTAAAATGTGCTTGATCATGTTGTTGATGCTAGTCATGTTAGTTGGACCATGGCAGTTACGATGTCTAGTAGTATCTATAGATATGTTGATAGTTATCATGGTCCTCCATATGATTAGTACCCCGATCCTACACAGATTTCCTTTCAAGACATATACGATTTGTAAATGGAGGTATGACATACTGCTTACGTTGAGTGTAGACGTAAAGTTGATTGTTATGATGATTTGCGAGGCACAATGCGAGGCTTCACTACAACAAAATACTTTTTCACATCTGCAAAAGTTAGTTGTAATAGGTCTATTACAAGTGTAACAACTCGAGATTTTCGACCCTTGAAAATCAACACTAATACGTCCACTGTATTGTGTGCCGATCAATCAAACACTGGAAAACCCGATTGTTAGGGGAAAAGAAGGAAAAAGAAGAGAAGAGAAGAAGAAGAGAAAGAAACTAAAAACAATACAGAGTAGCACAATCGCAGCGGAACAATATATAATATAGTATCAACAATCTTTACTAAAGGAAAACTGCTACATACATACATCAATCAGACTATAAAAATAACAATCATCAGTTTAGGCAGTTATAACAACCCATCCTTACAAATGCTGATGATTTCAATAGCAAACAGTAGAAATTGAACATATACATGAATATGACTTGAAGGCCTCCAACTCGTCTCTTAAGCTTCAATGCATCCAAAGAAATATGTAAATATGCTCGGTCTGGCCTAAGCATTATAATAAAATAACATCCAAGTCAGTATGGAAAACTCACATGAGAAAACACACCAAACTGGATTTTAATGTTATAAAAAACTTTGAAATCAAAAGTATCTCATAAGATCGTGCTGCATATAAACACGGATGGGTTTTTACATTACGATAACCAAAACATTTCTGTAGATATCCATTTATACTGTAATAATGTCTAGGGTCAAAGTAAAGTATGAATATAGTTTAAATGCTTGCATCTCACATTTCAGCATAGATGGGTATAACTAAGTCTGTACATTGCTTATTGGAGAATGGATTCCATATAACGACTGGGCTAAGGGGGTACCGCCCGTCACGGTGCATTTATAGATAAAATAACACTAAGGACCTCGCTTTGATCCCCTGCGAACACAGAACCGGCCTACCCCTTACCGGATAGTACCAAATATGATCATCCCTCGGTTATTGGGCCTTAAAGCATACAAACGAGAGATAAAATCAGCTCTAGATAGGGATGATCATACCCAACTTGGAAGCGACCCACTTAGCCCTGCCTCATCTTCCTGTTTTATTCATTCCCGATTGATGAAGCATGAGGCTATGTTTTACCTTTAATATGGCACTTTCTACTTGGGACGCTAACACTGATGTAACAGCTGGGATTTTTCGACTCTCGAAAATCGACACTAATACATCCACTGTATTGAGTGTCAAGCAATCGAATGCCCAAAAACACAATTGTTAGCGGAAAAGAAGAAGGAAGAAGGAAGAAGAGGGAGAGAAAACAAAACAACACAGAACCTCACAGCAGAATGAATAATCTATAGTATACAACAAATCTTTACACAAAGAAGAAATGTAATATGCATTCATTAATCATAGTATACTATCATATTTCAGCCCGGACAGTTATAATAACATGTTCTCATAATTTCTGATAAATACGACAATGAATGCAGCGAAAAAATAAACATCCATGTGAATACATCTTTGGGCCTCTAGCTCGCCTCCTTAAGCTCCAAAGCATCCACACTAAATATGTAATATGCTCAGTCTGACCCGAGCGTTATAATAAAATAATACCCGTGTCAGTCTGGAAGACCAGTGTAACAAAATATACCCAATTGGATTTTAAAGTTATAAAAACCTTTGAAATCAAAAGTATCCCGTAAGATCACGCCGCACATAAACACGGATGTGTTTTTATACCACGATAACCAAAAAAATTTCTATAAAAATCCATTTATATTATAATAATGTCTAGGAGTCAAAGTAAAATATGAATATAGCTGAAATGGTTGCATCTCATGTTTCAGCATAGTTGGGCACAACTAAGTCCGTAGGGCACTTATTGGAGAATGTATTCCATAAAATTACTGTGCTACTAGGGTACTGCCCGTTATGGTACATCTCTAGATAAAATAACACCACGATCGAACCTATCGACTCTTGCCAACACAGAATCGGCCTATCCCTTACTGGATAGTACTGAATATGATCACCCCTATGTTAATGGGCCCCGAAGCATACAAATGTGAGATAATATCAATGTGGATAGGGATGATCATACCTGCTTTGGAATGATTCACTTAGCCCTGATGCTTCTCTCATGTTTTAGTCATTCCCGGTTGATGAGGCTTGAGGCTATGTTTTACCTTTCATATAGCACTTCCTATTGGAATGCTAACACTTCCCTCCAAGCAGACAATGCAATGCCAGCATTCATCCATACAAGTTCGTTCTGGAACTGAACGAAATGCTTGAGAGCTCCATCTTTAATTCCATCATCTTCAAGATGTCTTCACTTCGAAACATGTTAGTTGGATCGAAGTGGTTTTCGGATAACATATCCGATCTCGATCTCTTCGAAACAACTTTCGATAATTTTCGGTAAGCTCAACTTCTATTTTTTAGGAAATAAACAGCCAAAGATAAGAGCGGAGATCACCTCCTAACCGATAGTGGATGGATTACCTTATCGTTTGTCCTATCAGAACGAAATGAGATTTATACGTACAGTACAACATCATCAAAGATGATTGTGCTATATAACTCACGTGTTTCTTCTAAATATTTCCAAAAGTACGTTTGAGTCCATATTTGATAGTCGGTTATTTAAGTATCAACAAACACGCATCCAAATCTGGGATTTTATTCCACAGGAAAAACAAACCTTGGTTAAGCACATAAGTAACTACTAGCCTTTAGTTAACCATTTTATTAATTAATTCACTTTTTAAATATTTGTATCAAAATTCTTTTACAAAGATATATATCTACACATCTCTATATTTCTATACTTGGAAAATTATCCATATACTTATCTCGACAGTATAAATACATTCATCAAACACTGAGGAAGATTTATTTTTTATACAATTCTAAATCATTTATAAATTCCATTATAATTTCTAAAACCATTTATACCTATTTTATAAATCTCGAGAACCATCTATAAAACTCTTTTAAACATTCCAAAAATCATTTAGGACCCCTTTATAAATCCATTTATAAAGCTCTCCTTATAAACCCATGTCTAAAATATTTTTTTAAATATCTAAAACCATTTAGAAAACTCTTTTTCACCTTGACTAATCTTCCTTAAAGTTTCCAGACCATATTATAAAATTTCACTTATAAACTCATATTTGTTTATAAAACTCTATTTACAAATCTCGGATATAAATAAATTCTAATTATTTACTTTAAAGCACTATTATATAATAAGAACAATTAACAATAAAGTAATAAATAAATAAAAATTATTAACTTCAAAACATCTTTAAAATAATATTTAATTATTCAAAAACATTATTAAACAAACAATAATGGTAATTCTTTATCACGACTATAAACAATAATAATTAATTTCTAGATTACTACTAACAATCATTTTTATTAATCTCATACCATATTAAGCAATTGAATAATTAACTTTTTCAAATAGTAAAATATTAATAAATATCGTTAGAACAACATTAAATAAAAATAAAAATTTAACCAATATTAATATAAATAATTTCTTTTAAAACAACATTAATATAAATATTATCTTTTAAAATATTTAATAAGTAACTCAAAAAAAGATAAATAAGTTGGTTGAAATAAATAGAAATTACATCCTTTGCAGCAAATATTTCTAAAACCCAATTTCAGGATGAAAACATTTCCTATCTCAATCTCAACCCCGAATGGCAATTTATACTATTTAAAAATACTCATTTAAGGCCAATAGCTACCAAACGCTCAACCAATATTGATGTTGATTTCTATCCCTACAGGGTTTATTTTGAACATATATCGATGTCATAATCAATAGAGCCAACAATCAGGTTTAATATCCAATAATACCTGTGATAAGAATATTATGGAAATTTAAAACCAAACAATGGCAAGGAATCCTTTTGGATCCCTCCAACATATCTTCCCCTACACCACATATAGTATATAATCATAAATATAAATCAGCCGCTTTAAAGCGGGATCGTATACAAAAGGTCGGCTCATATACGGGAACGTAATAGGGTCTGATCTGCTATAGGGCAGGAATATATCCAAACCAACAGATGAAACAGTAAATCATACAAATATCCAACCAACAATTTTTATCAACTACATAATATTTCTGGTTAGCCAAAAAAGTGAGTTTAATTCATTGAAATTTCTGTTGTCATAGAGGCGTTTCGATTTGGAACTAAAATCGTATGACATCCAATTTTAGCCAAAATTTCAACTATCCCCAAACTCATCCAAACCAGCTGCATCGTTAAGCATACATCATTATAAGTGCAATGCAAAAACTATACTCGATCGGATCTCGTATGAAGAAGTTATTCAATAAACAAGTTCGAAACATTAATTTATATATTAAATTCACTAATTATTAAATTACTCTTTAATTACGCTTAAATCCTTTCTTCCTCCATCATTCAAATACATCTCGCTTCTCCAGTATTCCAACTAACCCATGACCGAGCCTCTCCGCACTATCCCATCCACGGCACATGACCAACCAAACCGATGCCACCATCGAGTTTCTCTATGCGAGCTACATCTCCCTGGCACAATCAATTCAAAAGAGAACCACTATGTCGAGACACTGCCTCACCTCCTCCTCCTAGTCCATACGGTGGACGAAAATTGGCCACGGGACACCGCGACCCCCCATTTTTTCCACCAAGGTGCTAAATCCCCTTCTCATCTCAAATATGACATCCACTATTCAAATCGAGGACCAAAGCTCTTTATTTCTCAAACCCTAGCTACTTAACACTCACGACACTCCACTATTGATCATTCAAAAGGCTATCGCAACCCCTAGAAATCTATCTACATGAAGATCTTATCGAACTGAGATTTTAGTGCTTGTTTCACGATTTTTAGTTTGGTAATCCATGAGATTTTGATTTTTAAAGTTTTTGAAACTTTTATTTCCTTTGATTTTTAAGCTTGCTATAAAAAAAAAAGGACGATATGATTCAAAACATGAAGGTATGGGGGCTATGGCTTGAAAGTGCAGAGGCATAGGTAGAGGACGGGAATTTTAAACATATATGTATATATGTATGTATGTATGTATGTGTATATTCGAAAATATCCAACTTTAAACATCCAAAAGCCTCGAACTCCAATCAAGTTATGCCGCATAGCGTTCTATATGTGTACCCCTATTTCGAACACATGAACTAGTCTCGAGGCCTAATTCGATAATATACAAAAGATAGCTTTTCTAACCCAAATATTATATAAATTTACGAAATATATTTCAACGCATTTTGACTTCGCATGACCAAACAATACGTCCAATTGCCAAGAAAATAATCGGCATACAAGAACTCACTATTATGGATCCAATGACATTGATTTTGTCAAAATTCGAGACAGTATCCCGTAAGGCTATTTTCACACGTGAGTTAAAATGAATTATTATAAAAACTAAACTAACCAGTTTTAAATCTAATTAAATGTTTACCATCTTGATTTTTTGTTAAATAGAATTTAAATCAACTTTCAAAATCATTTTTATTCATATTAAATTCAGGATTTAATAATTTAAGTAATTCCAATATTAAATTCAATAATCTAATTATCAAATAAATCGTTATATTTTAAACTCAAGTTATTTAACATATGAAATTACTTTTCAATACTTTAAAATCAAATGAATATTCCAAATTCAAATGACTGAAATTCTGGGTCATTACAACTGCCCTCCAGGCAACTATGCAATACCAGTATTCTTCCATAAAAGTTTGTTCTGGGACTGGAAGAAACACTAGAGAGCTCCATCTTTAATTCCATCATGTTCAAGATGTCTTCACTTCGAAGCGCTTGAGTTGGATCGAAGTAGTTTTGGATAACATACCCGATCATGAACTCTTCAAAACAACTTTCGATAATTTTTGATAAACTCAACCTTGGTTCTCTAGGAAATAAATAGTCAAAGATAAGAGTGAAGATCACCTCCTTACTGTTAGTGGAGAGATTTCCTTATCATTTGTCTAAGAGAACGAACAAGGATCATATACACCGTACAGCATCATCAGAGATGTCCGAGCCATATAACTCACATGTTCCTCCTAGATATTTCCAAAGTTACATTTTGGGTCCAAATTTGATAATCGGTTATTTAATCATCGGGGAAACCAACATTCAAATCAGGGATTTAGATTCCGTAGGGAAAAACCAATAATGGTTAAGCACACAAGCAACCACTAACCTCCTTTTAGTTAATCTTTCATTAATTTAAATTCACTTTGTGAACACTTGAATCATAAAAATTTGCAAACATATATATACACCCACTAATCCCTATTTCTCAATACTCGGGAAAAAATATATACATATACTTATCTCAATGGTGTAAGTATATTCACTAAACATTGGGAAAGATTTCCTTTTTATACGATTCTAACATCATTTATAAACTCCATTAAACATCGATAAAATCATTTATAAAACTCCTTTTATAAATCTATAAACTCATGTATAAAATTCTTTTATAAATATATAAAATCATTTATAAAACTCTTTTATCTTACAGATAATCTTCCTTTAAGTTTTCAAAACCATGTCATAAGAATCCTCTTATAGAACTTACATTTGTTTATAAACCCTATTTATAAATGTCGAAACATTTATAAGTAAATTCTAATCATTACTTATCATATAATAACAAACATCTTAAATAAACAATACTTAACTTCAAAACAACATAAAAATAATAATAACTAGTAATTTCAAAAACATTCTAAATAAATAAAAATAATTTATCTTCAACATTATTATAAATAATAATTATAAATTTCCAAATTTTATTGATAAATAATTATATTAATTTCAAACCATATTAAAAATTTAAATAATTAACTTTTCAAAATACTAAAATATTGATAAACAACCTTAAAACAATAATAATATAAATAAACAATTTTTAAAACATAAATGTACTTCCTTGATAAAAATCCTGACTTAAAATTTCAAAATAATCATTTTCGAATTTATAAAACTACATTTTATAAATCTCCTTCTATTTTACAAAACTTCCTTTTTATAAAATCTCTTTATTTATAAATACCCATTTATAAGTATATCTCTATACAAATCTTGCTTGTTTATTAAAATTTAACTTTAAACATCGATTACAATCTATTTTTAACGTTGCTTCCATATGTATATGTTTCTTTTATAAATTCCTTTCAATTTATAAAACATCATTTAACATCTCCAAATTTATCCTCATTTTCAACTTCCAAAATAGAATCAACTATTTTTCTAAAACAACATTCCATATCTCATTATAAATCCACAACTGTGATTTATCGGCCAATTTATCTAATGATAAAATTATCCTTTATTTATAACCCCGTTTATAAATCTGTTCTTTTATTAAATAAATATGATTTTACAAATCTTCATTATATTCGTAAAATGCCACATTTATACATTATCACATTTATAAATTCCATGTTTGTAAATAAATTTTAACACATGTGTATGTATCACTTTATAAAAAATGGTTAATAAAAATTTATACCAAAATATTGCCATCTTGTTTTTAAAACGGTATCCCTTTATTATAAAGACAGACCATATTTTAAGATTTAATTTTTTTTTACTATATAGTTTAAAAATCTCTATTTGAAATATTTCAAAAATAAACATTAATTTACAATATCTAAAGGTCATGCTTTTTATTTAAAATAATTTATTCTTTAATTAATTCAAGAATAATTAAAAAAACATATATAATTTCCAAAATCGCTTTGAAATCCCTTTTTAAATCAAATAATAATTTTATAATAATTTAAAGTACTAAAAATAAGGTCCAGCGCTACTAAAGCACTAAGCAATATCATATCTATGTCATCAAATATGGCATCTAACAAGTCATATATCATAATATATATGAAAAGTAAAATCAACAGTGTGAGGAATCCTGTTAGATCCCTCTAACCTGTCCCCTGCATCACACACAATATATAGTCATAAAATATAAATCAACCACTTCGACGCGGGACCCTATAAAAGGGTCATCCACTCTTACACATGAACATAATAGGGTCTCATCCGCCGCGGGGTGATAATATATCCAACCATCAAATAAAATAGTAAATCATACAAACAGTCGATAACAATCAACAATAAAATAACCACACATCCAATAAATAATTTTTATCAATTATTTAATATTTTTAGTTAACCAAAAAGGTGAGACTAACTCACATTGATCTCAGTTTCGTTAAAACATTCCAATGTGAATTAAAATTGAATAGGTGGTCAATTTTAATCCAAATTTCTGCTACCTTCAAATCCATCCAATCCTACCCCATAACATAGGTTCCGTTGGTACGAACGCAATGCAATTTGTCGCGCTCGATTTGGACCTCGCATGGAAAAATTATGAATTAATTAACTTTTGAAATAATTAAATGATAATTAACCTTTAATTAATAAATCTGAACCTTAATCCCCTTCCTCTCAGACCACGTTTTTAGGCATGCAAACCAAACCCATGTATACACGACCTCGAGCCATCACCATGCCTCCATCCCTTTTCCGCCGGCATGCAATCACCACCCAACCACGCACCGACCTCACCGCCGCCGCCCCTGCCCACACGCACCCTCCAATCACCACCGTCGACCCCAAACCTGAACCTACTTCAGCCACAAACACGACCATCTTGCCTCACCATACAACAATCCAACCGTTGAAATTGCTCCCCTCGTCTATCTCTGCATTTCGTTAGTTGTAGTTGAGAGCCAATTTGGCTTGGACTGGCTCCGGTGATCATGAGCCATTAGATGGGAGGAGGGAATTTGAAAAAAATAGGCAAATTGTCTTCTAATTTGCATGCAAATACAAGTAAGTGAAAGAGTATAGGCCGATGTGATGGAAGTATGTGCAAGCATGGCAAATAAAGAAGTGTGTGTATATATATATACATATATATTATTTTTCATTAGAAAATGTCTGGCTTTTAAACATCTGAAATTAGCGAACTCCAAACGAGGAGTGTCGCTTGGCATTTTATATGTTATACCCCTATTCCGAACACATTGGAACTAGTCTCCAGACCAATTTCGGTCATATACATAAGATGGTTTTTCAAGCCCGATATATTATATAAAGTTATATAACTAATTTTTATGCGTTTCCAGCTTGTACGTCCAAACGATACGTCCGATCATCTCGAAATTCATTAATCATACAATGGTACACTATTACGGATTCAGTGGCACTAGTTCCGTCAAAATCCGAAACAGTGTCCCAGAAGGCTATTCTTAATCGTTAATTAAAATGAATTATTATTAATACTAGTTTACTCACTTCTGATCAAACTTAAAGGTTTACTGTCTTCATTCTTATTCAAATAGAATTTAAATCAAATTTCGATATCATTTTTCTAATATTAAATTCTAGATTTAAAAATTTTAAGCAATTCCAAATATTAAATTTAACAATTTAATTATCAAATAAATCGCTATATTTGAAATTCAAGTTATTGAACTTATAATATTAACCTTTCAATATTTCAAATCAATTAAATATTTCAAATTCGAATGACTGAAATTATGAGTCGTTGCATTATCCCCCCCCCCCCTCAAAAGAATTTCGTCGCTGAAATTATCAAGTAAGAAAAACGCTCAAACCCAGTTAGTTGTAATGGACTCCCAACTTCTTCTGAGCCTTTAAAATTCATTCACAGATTCCAACTAAAACCATTCCAAGTTATAACATAAGATCAAACTTTAGTTAAACATAAAGTCAAACTCCAATTCAATTTCATTTAAACTTTCTTAAGTTAAACTTCATTTCATTCAATTTATTCCATTAACTTAATTTATTTAACTTTACTTAAGTTAAATTTTTATTTCATATCTTGATTCTAAATTTTCATTTCTTATCTATACTATTTTCGAATTATAAGTTCGAAAACTTATTTTCATATGTTTATCAAATCATACCTTGGATTTTAAAATCAAAAATTTTTTTACCAAAAAAAAACTCCAATTGTGGCAATCCATCACTTAGAAACTCGAAAACGAACACTGATGACGCTGCAGTCATCAGCAGAATTATTTTCTAGCAACTTAAGTGAGTTCAATGCTTTCTATTTCTTTTAAATAACATTTTAAAACATTTCCAACCAAAATATTTCCAATTAAAATATTTTCAAAATAATACTATTATTATTCCTTCAAAACTTTGAAAAACAATTTTCCAAACCCAACGGGATTTAAATTCCTAAATTATTAGCTTAAGTCCATTTTATTTTCAAATCATATTTATATAATCTCACTTCTTGTGCAATATCATTTCACAAATATTGATTATTTTAACTATAATCAGTATCATACAATTCATATTTATAAATTCACCTTCTTATGCAACTCATTTTACACATGTTTATCTATGTTTAGATTATAATAACAACAAACTTTATTAGAACAACAACCAAAAAATGATAATAATCAAATATTATCATTCACTAACATCCAAACACACCATATATAACTACAATAATTTCTGAAAAATTATCTTTTATATATAAAATATAATTTTGGTAAAATGATTTCACTTACCAACTCTCAAAATAATACTATGTCGTTTTGCCTTATTTAAGTATTTAGAAAACCCTATCGATATCGTGGCATCCCACGTACCGACTAGAATTTATAAGCTACTAACAAATAAATTAACAAATATAAACGTTTTTATAATCGCTATCAAATACACTCTCATATATATAATATACTCAAAATTCAAAATGACGCATTTCACTACCTTATCTCTTAATGAGTTGCCCCACCAAAACCAAGATTCTAATTTAACCTTGCGCTCTGATATCAAGTGTAACAACTCAAGATTTTCAACCCTAGAAAATAATACTAATACGCCCACTGTATTGCATGTCTAACAATCAAATGCTAGAAAACTGATTGTTACGGGAAAAGAAGGAAGAAGAAGAGAAGACATAAAGAAGGGAAAGAAACAAAAAAAACCACGTAGAATATTGCAATCGTAGCGGAACCATATATAATATAAAATCAATGATCTTTACAAAAGAGAAATTGTTATTTACATACATCAATCAAAGTAGAACAACAACTCACAATCATTAGCCTGGAAAGTTATAACAACCTATCCTTACAAATGTTGATGATTTCAATGGCAAACAGCGGAAAATGAACATATACGTGAATGCAGCTTGAAGACCTCCAACTCGTCTCCTAAGTTTCAATGCATCTAAAGAAATATGTAAGTATGCTCGGTCTGACCTGAGCATTATAATAATATAACACACGAGTCAGTCTAGAAGACTAGCATGAGAAAACACACCCAACTGGGTTTTAAAGTTATAGAATCCTTTGAAATCAAAAGTATCTCGTAAAAACATGCCCCACATAAACATGGATGGGTTTTTACCTTACGATAACCAAAACTTTCTATGGAAATCCCTTTATATTATAACAATGTCTAGAGGTCAAAGAAAAATATGAATATAGCTGAAATGCTTGCATCTCACATTTCAGCATACTTGAGCGCAACCTTGCGACTCTTATTGGAGAATGGATTCCACACAATGACTAGGCTACTGGGGTACCTCCCATCATGGTGTATCTCTAGATAAAATAACACCGAGGACCTCGCTTAGATCCATTGCTAAAACAGAACCGACCTACCCCTTACTTGATCATAACGAATATGATCACCCCTCCGTTAATGGGCCCCAAAGCATACAAATAAGAGATAACTTCAACTCTAGATAGAGATGATTGTACCCTATTTGGGAGCAACCCAATTAGCCATGCTGCATCTTCCATGTTTTAGTCGTTTTTGGTTGATGAGGCTTGAGGCTACGTTTTACCTTTAATATAGCACTTTCCACTTGGAATGCTAACACTGTCATCCATGCAACCATGCAATACCAGCATTCATCCATACAGATTCTTTCTAGGACTGAACGGAATGCTTGAGAACTCCACCTTCAATTTTATCATCTTCAAAATGTCTTCACTTTGAAACAATGGAGTTAGATTGAAGTGGTTTTCGGATAACATACCTGATCTTGGTCTCTTTTAAACAACTTCCGATAATTTTCGGTAAACTCAAACCCCGTTCTTTAGGAAATAAATAATCAAAGATAAGAGCGGAGATCGCCTTCTAACTGTTAGTAGACGTATTTTCTTATCATTTTTCCTAAGAGAACGAAACGAGAATTATATGCACAATACAATGACCGTGTCGTATTACTCACGCATTCCTCCTAGATATTTTCAAAGTTACATTTTAGTTCCAAATTCGATAATCGGTTATTTAACCATCGAGTAAGAAAACATTCAAATCAAGGATTTAGATCCATAGGAAAAAACCAACAATGGTTAAGCACACAAGCAAACAGTAATCTCATTTTAATTAATCTTTCATTAATTTAAATTCACTTTGTAAATGCTAAATCAATTTTTTTTACAAAGATATATATACCCACAAATTCCTATTTCTTAATACTTGGAAAAAAATATCTATATGCTTATCTCGACGATATAAGTACATACACCAAACATCTGGGAAAATTTCCTTTTTATACGATTCTAACATCATTTATAAACTCCATTATACATCCACAAACCATTTATAAAACTTCTTTTCTAAATCTATAAACTCATATCTAAAATCTTTTTACAAATGTCTAAAACTATTTATAAAACTCTTTTATCTTGTAGATAATCTTCCTTTAAGGTTTCCAAACCATGTTATAAGATTCCTCTTATAGAACTCATATATGTTTATAAACCCTATATATAAATCTCGAAACATTTATAAGTAAATTATAATCATTTACTTTAAAACACTCTTCTATAATAATAAACATCCTAGATAAATAATAACTAACTTCAAAACAAATTAAAAATAATATTAATTAGTAATTTCAAAACCTTCTAGATAAAAGAAATTAATTTATCTTCTACATTAATAATAATAATAATAAATTTCCAAACTTTATTGATAAATAATTATATTTAATTTCGAACCATATTAGAATTTTAAATAATTAAATTTTGAAAATATTAAAATTTTGATAAACATCCTTAAAACAATATTAAAATAAATTAACAATTTTTAAGATATAAATATGCTTCCTTGATAAAAATCCATGCTTAAAATTCAAAATAATCATTTCCATATTTATAAAACTATTTTTTAAATCTCCTTTGATTTTATAAAACTTCCTTTTTATAAAATATCTTTATTTATAAAAACTCATTTATAACTCTATCTCTTTATAAATCTCGCTTATTTATAAAAATTCCACTCTAAACATCGATTACAATCCGTTTTTAATGTTGCTTCCATATTTATATGTTTCTTTTATAAATTTCTTTCAATTTATGAAATATCGTTTAACATTTCCAAATCCATCCTCACTTTCAACTTCAAAATAGAATCAATTATTTTTTTAAAACAACATTCCACATCTCATTATAAATCCACAAATGTGATTTGTCTCCAATTTACTAATTACAAGGTTTTCCTTTATTTATAACCCCATTTATAAATATATTCATTTATTAATAAAATAAGATTTTATAAATCTTCGCTTTATTCGTAATATGCCACATTTACACATTATCGCATTTATAAATTCCACGTTTGTAAATAAATTTTTAACATTGTGTGTGTGTATCACTTTAGATAAAATGATTAATAAATAATTAATAAATAAGAACGGACTAAATTTTTAAGATTTTTAAAAAAACTTTACCTTATAGTTTAAAAATCTCTATTTAAAATATTTCAAAAAAACAATAATTTATAATATCTAAAAATCATACGTTTTATTTTAAATTATTTTTTCTTTAATTAAATCAAATTTTTTTATTAAAACATATATAATTTCAAAAATCACTTTGAAATCCCTTTTTAAATCAAATCATTATTTTATAATAGTTTAAAATTCCAAAAATAAGGTCTGGTGCTACTAAAGCACTAAATAAGCAAAATCACACCCATGTTATCAAATATTCCATCCAAAAAGTTATATATCACAATATATATATATATATATATATATATATATATATGAAAAATAAAATCAATAATATGAGAAATCCTGTTAGATCTCTCCAACATGTCTTCCTGCATCACACACAATATATAATCATAAAATATAAATCAACTACTTCGAGGCGGAATCGTATACAAAAGGTCATCCGCTCTTACATAGGGAACATAATAGAGTCTCATCCGCTCTAGGGGCGGGAATATATCCGAACAATGAAATAAAATAGGAAAACGTCCAAACAGTCGATAACAGTCAATATTATAATATCCACACATACAATAAATAATTTTTATCGACCATTTAATATTTTTAGTTAACAAAAAGGTGAGATTAACTCACATTGATTTTAGTTTCATCAAAACATTTCAATTTGAATTTAAATTGAACAAGTGTTCAATTTTAACTCAAATTTCTACTAGCTTCAAATCCATCCAATCCAACTCCATAACATAGGTTTCGCTGATATGAACGCAACGCAACTTATTGCGTTCGATTTGGACCTCGTATGGAAAAGTTATGAATTAATTAACTTTCGAAATAATTAAATGATAATTAACCTTTAATTAATAAAAAAGATTAAACCTTAATCTCCTCCCTCTCAAACCACATTTATAGGCATGCAAACCGAACTCAAGTATACGCAACTTCGAGCCCATCGTCATGCCTCCATCTCTTCGCCATCAACCATGCGATTAGCACCCAACCACGCACCAATCTCGCCGCCAATACCCCCACCCATGCACGCCCTCCAATCGCCGTCGTCGACCCCAAACACGAACCCACTTCAGCCACGAACACGGCTAAAATTCGGCCATCACGCCTCGCCATTCGACAATCCAACCATTGAAGTTGCTCCCCTCGTCAATCTCTGCATTTCATTAGTTGAAGTCGAGAGCCGATTTGGCTAGGATTGGCACCGATGATCATGAGCCATTGGACGCGAAGGGGGAATTTGGAAAAAATAAAATAGGCGAACTACCTTCTGATTTGCATGCTGATATAAGTAAGTGAAAAGGCATGGGATGACGTGATGGAAGTATGGGCAAGCATGTGGAATAAAGAAGTATGTACGTACGTACATATATACATATATATTTAATTAGAAAATGTCTAGCTTTTAAACGTTCGAAATTCTTGAATTCCAAATGAGAAGTGCCGTCTGACGTTTTATATGTTATACCTCTATTCCGAGCACATTGCAACTAGTCTCGAGATCGAATTCGATCATATACAGAAGATGGTTTTTCAAGCCCAATATATTATATAAATTTCTATAATTAATATATATGCGTTTCAAGTTCGCACATCCAAACATTATGTCCAATCATCCCGAAATTCGTTAACATACAATAATACACTATTATATATCCGATGACATTGGTTTCGTTGAACTTCGAGATAGTGTCACGGAATGCTATTTTCACACGTTAATTAAAACGAATTATTATTAAAACTAGTTTTTACTTCAAAAATTTCAAACAATTTCAAATATTAAATTTAACAATTTAATTATCAAACAAATCGCTGTAGTAGAAATTCAAGTTATTCAACTTATAAAATTAACCTTTCAATATTTCAAATCAATTAAATATTTCAAATTTAAATGAGTGAAATTTTGAGTTGTTACAACAACGAACGTCCACCAGTCATTATATCCGAAGTTGTAATAGAGTTGGAGATTTTACAACCGTCGACGATAGTTGTTATAAGTCTCTTTTACAACTGCCAATGGCAGTTGCAATAGTTTCTTTTGCAACTGGTTTCGGCACCTATAATAGAATTATGTACAACTATTTTCAACCGCTGTTATAAATGTCTAACAACCGTTTTTATCCGTTATTAAAAGAAACGTAGAACTAAAAAAATTAAAGCATTGGTATAGCATGTATATAGATCATACTCGCAATTAGTAAAAACCCAAAACAAATTATACATTCACATCATTTATAAATTTTAATATAATTACAAATCATTGCCGTCCAAACAAAAATAATATAAAAGGATAATACATTATAATTGCACTTACATACAATAAATCAGTTCAGGATTGGATCTCGATAAATAAGCCTGCCCGTGGATGCAAACCGGCTTCCATAAGCGATACTGAGTTATTCTCAGCCCCATACAAGACCCGAAGAAAGTTTGAAACCAAGCTATATTTCTCCACATCCATGAGAACCAAGGACTCAACGTAATGGTACAGTGACCCAATTTGTGCATTGCATTTGAACTAGGCCTGTCAAATGGGTTGGGTTGGGTCAAAATGGGTTGGGTCGAGTTCGACCCAACCCATTTATGACCCAACCCATTTATGACCCAACCCACTTAATAAGCGGGTTACTCATCTAACCCATTTAAAAATTTAAATTTAATTTGACTAATAAAAAACAAATAAATATAAAATAATTCTAATTCCAAGTTTTATGTTTTGAGATCCGACAAAAATTTAACATTTTAATTCTAATTTTCATCAAAATTCAAATATGGGGATGGGGTAGCTTATTATTTTTTAAGTACAATTGTCGGTTTCCTTGGAGAACTACAGTGTACGTTCACACGATGAAGTATCTGAGTGTTCCATACTGTCCGTAATTTAGGTGTGAGTTGATCGGTCGAAGTCTCGCCTGATTCCGAGTTAGAACGAAGGAGTTATTGCAGTCTGAACAAAAAAAATAGCGGCTTCTGCACTAGGCGGAGTTCAATATGCAGGTGTGGTAGCCTGTTATTTTTCTAAGTACAACTGTCAGTCCCCTTGGAGAACTACAGTGTGCGTTCACACGATGAAGTATCCGAGTGTTTCATACTGTCCGTAATTTAGGTGGGAGTTGATCGGTCGAAGTCTCGCCTGATTCCGAGTTAGAGAGAAGAAGTTATTGCAGTCTGAACAAAAAAAATAGCGGCTTCTGCACTAGGCGGAGTTCAATATGCAGGTGTGGTAGCCTGTTATTTTCTAAGTACAACTGTCAGTCTCCTAGGAGAACTACAGTGTCCGTTCACACGATCAAGTATCTGAGTGTTACATATTGTCCGTAATTTAGGTGGGAGTTGATCGGTCGAACACTACAAGGGGAAACGTATTTTACGACGGCCAAAATCCGTCGGCGGCCGTCGGAAGCCGTCAGCAGCCGTCGGAAAAGGCTGCGTCGGGGAGCAGTATTTCCGACGGCTTCCGACGGAGGCTGCCGAACGCGTTTCCGACGGCTCTCAACAGCTACCGACGGCTTCCGACGTCCGTCGAAAGCCGCCGGTAGCCGTCGGAAATGTGTAGCTACAGGCCGCCGGAAATTGTCGGAAGCCGTCGAAAATTTTGACCTGCAGGCCGTCGGTAGCCGTCGAAAGCCGTCGGAAATGTGCTTTTTTTGTATTTGCTGCAAATAGAGCCTTCCAACCACATTTCTCTTCCGAACACTACGATATCAATACCGCACAATCCAATAAACAATAATCCAACCAAATATCCAAACCTAGGCTACAAAATATTCAATAAACACACAAATGGATAAAATTAGAATAAAAATAAAATACAAAATATACATACCATTCCAACATTAACAATAATCCTAACAATAACTGTTCTACCATGTTGTTAATAAACAAATTCATCAATATTCTCATGCATATCCTCATATAACTACAGAACCAAGTGTATCATACATAATTATACAAATCGACGATTTCCTGCACCATCTACCAAATCATTATAAACTAAAACAAAACATACCTGAACAAACAAACGAAAAAGCAAGCAAGGAATGAATCAATCTCCTCCAGATCCAGAGCCAGCCGAGTAAGGGAAGCGGCCACCAAACTGCTGCAAGTACTCTAACAACTGTGCGGTCTGCAAGGCCTGTTGGCGGTTCTGCTCCTCCAATTGGGACACTCTAGTCCGTAATTCTTCTATACCTGCTAAATCGCTCTGAGGTCTACTCCGCTGTCCCCTGCTCTAACTACTGGACTGCAATAATTGAAAAATAAATAAAATCCAAGTTTATTGCTTTGAAAAGGTAAAAATATCATATTTTCAGCATTTTAAGAAAAAGTAAATCATTTACCGCTAAATTGTCAAATCCGTATCGTCGACCATGCTCTGCTGGACTCATAACGGACTCAAAAATAACGTCCTCCTCATCGGTCGTCAGCTGCTCTCTACCCGTATCAGCAAGGAGTTTTTGCCGCTGCTCCATAAACATCTTCTGCATTAACAAATTAATAATATCATATCTTCTTTCATCATAATTTAACAATTAAAACAATTACTAATACTGAATAACATTAAATATGCTTACATGGCTTTTGCTGGATTTATCGTCCTGCCATGTGTACGAAACAGTCCCGTTTGGATTAACATGCTCGACAGCATGCGTACGGGTGAACACGTCCATATAGCTGTCAGAACCATGTGCCTCGGCTTCCTGAAGTTGATTGTTACATACAATTATTATATGTTTAAAATCATATAGCATAAACAAAATACATTTATATTATTCAGTAAATTTACCAACTCCTGCCGATACTGCTGAAACGACTTCGATCCTCCGGATGAGTGACGGGATTCTTATTTCTATTTGCAGAGTTTCTATCCGACTCTGCCTGTACATTCAAAATTTGATACCATTATTTTTCAATCACGTCAAATTAATAATTCAAAAAAAATTAGTATACTTGCCTTCGCCTCGTCCGTCTCCCAGTAGCTCAACCAAACTTGCCACACGCTCTCTCCCATCCACCGTGGTTTCTTACCAGATTTCTTAATCTCAGATATCGTGTCCCTTTAGTTCTTGCGCATCTTCTTCATCCAGTATGCTCATGCCAGCATCAAATCATCTGCCTGGATGTCTATCTCAGCTTGTATTAAAAAAAAGATTACACTTTAAACGATAAACAATAGAAAAACGACAAAAACGAATTAAACAACAGAAAAATTATACATACTAGGACATCCTGCCATATGCACTCTATAATGTGAGGAGGGATGGTATCCCACCTCGGCCAGCACGCACTCATCCTACTGCGATAAGATACTCTAGAGACGTCCAACACAACCTTAGAGGGAAGTAGGTCGAACCCCCTATTTTTAAGTACGATATAGATAAGTACGTACGTATATCATAGAAAAAATAAGATGCTGAATAAAATTTAATTCTTACCCATCTGCTCTAAGGACTAACGATACAACTGCCCGCTATGGCTCTTGCGATGGGCCACTGCCATCGCCTCCTGGGGATCGGGAAGAGCTCCTACCTCTATACGACATAATGATAAACCTGTGACAACTCTGACAACAAAAAAGAAAAGTTAGGCCGAAATTTTATGAACCGTTTGAAACGAAGTAGTATACAAAATGTAAGTTCTTACTGTGTTCATAACTTGTCCAATACAGGGACAAATCCGACAAACATTGCACCAGATGAATATAAATGGTCGTTTTTCGAAAAAACGACTATTTATACAACGATCATGTACAACGCTCGTCAGACGGGGCCAAAATCTCTCTAAGGGACATTTGTCAGTTACACGCGCGCATTTTATGAAAAAATACAGTTTTACTCACTGTTTACATTTACAAAAATATATATTAATTTAACACATTTATTCGACGTATTACGCATCAACTTAAGGCTCATTCGACGTATTTTTTTGTTGCATAAATCATTACGTGCACAATATAATATTTCTACCTCGTACATTCATTTTATCTTAATTCAACTAACACAATACAATGATAGCACCGCTACACACATATACAATCAATATAACATGTTTTTCGCAATTTCACGATAACAGATTAAATAGGAATACCATGGAATGCTAGAAACTATTATAACACTATTGTAAACAATTGCAATCAACAATTACCCCTAATTTATCAAATTATGCAAGTTTAGAATTAGGATAAAAATTGAATTTTTGGCTAAAATAAGAGATTATACCTGTATTAGAGAGCAGTAGAAGTTAATTGCACAGCCGGGAGGAAGTTGAAATCACGAAATTGCTGATTGGAGGGTTGGGGAAGAGAATTGGGGGAAGTAAACCTAATTTTTTCGTATGAAAATGGAGAAGAAGAAGGCTCGGCTGGAGCCAGATATTCGCGAATTTTCGACGGATTCCGACGGCCGCCAACGGCCCGTCGGAAGCCGTCGGGAGCCGTCGCCCTGCCTTGTCGGTTTTTAAGCCTTTTCTAGTAGTGGAAGTCTCGTCCGACTCCGAATTAGAACGAAGGAGTTATTGCAGTCTGAACAAAAAAAAGCGGCTTCTGCACTAGACGGAGTTCAAATATAGGGATGTAGTAGCCTGTTATTTTCTAAGTACAACTGTCAGTCTTCTCGGAGAACTACAGTGTTCGTTCACACGATGAAGTATCTGAATGTTTCATACTGTCCGTAATTTAAGTTATAGTTGATCGGTCGAAGTCTCGTTTGATTCCGAGTTAGAATGAAGAAGTTATCGCAGTCTGAACAAAAAAAATATCGGCTTCTGCACTAGATGGATTCAAATATGGAGATTAATCTGTTATTTTCTAAGTACAACTGTCAGTCTTCATGAAAAATTATAATGCATGTTCAAAATTCTTATTTTTTAAATTTATATTAAAATTTAATATTTTTAATAAATGAGTGAATGGGTTACCCATTTATAACCCTTTTAAAATGGGTCAACCCAACCCATAACCCAATTTATGATATTCATAAATGGGTTGACCCAATCCATTTATAAGTAGGGTAAATAGGTTGGGTTAATGGGTTGGATCAAATTTTGACAGGTCTAATTTGAACCTCCTTTCCTTGCGCTCTCGATTAGGAAACCGCAAAAGTACCTGAAATAGAAGCAGATGTTAAAACAAAGCTTCATATTGCCTTTTTTGGACAATCATTACTAGTTATCCTAGGTTCAAATTTCAAAGTATTGGGTAGTAGGTACTGTTAGCCCATAAAGTGGAAATACTTTCTATACGTAATCTATGCATCTTATATTTTAAACAGACATAAGCATAACCTATGATAATGAACCTGAATTGCTACAAGTAAATGGACATTTTGAATGAAACAAATGGTTGAACAAAATAAGAACTAATATCAACAAACATAAAATAACCTACTTGTGTTACATCAGATCCTTTCTCAGGTTCTTCACCAAGTAACATAGTTTGAAAGAAAATGACGTGTCCAATCTGATAATATCTAATGCAAACAAGGGTGGCATAATTATCCCAACCACCTCTTCTCTTCACATAAAATTGATACAACAACAAAGAGGCCTTCCATACTCAACCTAACAGTATCACAAAAAACATACATATATACATATCTAACTTACCAGTTCAAGAGAAAAAACCAACTTTTAATGCAGATGGAGTCCAAAAAACTATAAACACGTGCATACAGAGAGGTACAGCACTAGAAACATTAGTTTAAAACTAGTTTCTAGTGATTGTAACACTTAATTGAATTCCGACACATGACTATTACTTAGTTGGACTAGAAACATTAGTTGGACTTGGACTTTAAAACTAGAAACATTAGTTTAAAAGTAATTTCTATAAACAATAATTTAATTGCTTTACCTTTGTTATCCTATCTGAATCCTTTTGTCCAATGAATGCAACGCCCTTCTATTACTATTATTTTACTAGAGCCAGAAAAAGTTCTTGTCCCTGACCGAACATGAAACTCAAATTTCCATTACGGTTTAGGTACATGGGTTAAAAAGGCCTTATTCAGATAACTAAGATGCTAGTTTAGCTTCATAATTCATATAATTAATCTTCAAGTTAAATAATATGTTTGAAAATACTCAACTACGTTATAACATAGATTAAAGAGCTGGATATTCTGACTATAAATCAAATATGCAGAAGTCGATGCTCTTTAATTCTTTCTTATATTCAAGATATATAAATCTCTCCCAATATTCTTCAATGTACAGTGCAAATTGTTTATGTCAACATGTTCATTAATTTATCGTCATTGAAATCAGCAAATAGTTGAGCATGAACCTCTACAAAGTCGAGCAGCCCATGGATATCATCTATCACGGTGTCATGATGATCAGGCAAGGACGGTGCGACATCCAAAGGAGAACTCAGATCCTTGAGCCTCCATTAAACGAAGGCGACGGACGAGATTCGGTTAGCAGGGGAATTGAGGAGAGTCGATGGTTGAGCTGCAGTTCCAAATGGTGGAGGCGACGTGAGCGGCGAGATGTAGAGAAGGGAAGAGAGCGAATAATTGTGGATCTAGGGTTCAGGAATTTGAGAAAAAGGAATGAAAAATAAAAGGAAGGGGGAGAAGGCAGAGACGTATGGCACTAGGAACATTAGTTCTACTTGAGCCAACAAATTTGGGATGGAGGGAAAATTTTCAATTTAAAGTCAAAAATTTCAATTTTTTAGAGACAAAAATACTTATAGATGATAGTTACAAAAGAAAACATCCAAATCCAAATGTACATAGAAATTTTAAGTATTTTAAAAAAAAATGAATATTTTATGAAAATTTTAATATTTTAAAATTTTTGAATATTTTAAAAAATCGAATATCTTATGAAATTTTGAATATATTAACAATTCCGTATATTTAAAAAAAATTGCATATTTTATGAAATTTTGAAAATTTAAATATTTTATGAAATTTGAATATTTTACAAATTTTGAAATTTATTTAAAATTTTAATTTTGAAATTTTATGAAAATTAAAAAGTATTGTTTTTTTAGTTTTATGAATATTTTTAAAAGGAAGTTTCAAAATTTTAAATTTTTAGAAATTTTAAATATTAAATATAATTATTAGTTATAATTGTTAAACATTAAATGCAAAATAACAAATACTACTTCATGGTTATTAAAGGTTATTTATTAATCATAATTGATTATGAAAAAGTAATTATTAAATAGTAAATATTAATTATTAGTTTTAATTATCGATTATTAATTACTAATTATTTAATGGTAATCGTTATTCATTATTATTTCTTATTAATTATTAGTTTTTATTATCAATCAATTATTAATCATTATTTAATATTAATTTTTAAATTTTATTTACTATATTTAATTATTATTTATTAAAGAAATTTCATTATTAATTATTAGTTACTATTATTTAATAGTAATTGTAGTTTATAAATTACTAAATTGAATAAATATTTATTATTTACTATTTATTTATATATTATTGATTATTAATTTATAAATTATTTTTTAGTTATTAGTTATTAATTACTAATTATAAATTAGAATTATTTTCATATTTCAAATTAATTATTAACTATTATTATTTAATAGCAGCTATTAGTTATCATATATTAATATTTAATTATTATTTTTATAATATTATTTATCTAATTATTATTTTTTATTAATTATTATAATTTAATTTTAATTAATTATTATTATTTAATATTAATTAATTATTATTATTTAATATTAATTTTTAACTTTTAATTATTGTTATTTAATTAATTATTATTTATTATAAAAAATTATTATTAATTATTAGTTAATATTATTTAGTAGTATTTATTATTTACAAATATTAATTATTAATTAAATATTTAGTATTTATGTAATAACTATTATTAATTTAATGATTATTGTTTAATTAATTATTAATTACTAATTATTAATAGGAATTATTTTATATTTTAAATTAAATATTAATTGTTATTATTATTTAGTGTTGGTTGTTAATTATCATATAATACTATTTAATTATTATTATTTAAGTATTATTTATTTATTATTTATTATTAAAAAATATTTAGCAATTATTATTATTTAATTGTAATTTTTAATTATTATTTATTGCTACCGGCAACCAAAAAGGTTGCGGTGGGTGTCTATTGCAACTAGCAAAAAAAAGATTTGTTGATAATTAACATCCATTACAACTAGCAAAAGGAAATAGTTGTGATAGACATATAATACAACTGGCAAAAAATAGAGTTGTTGAAAATAAGTTTATTACCACTTATTATAACGAAACGTTGTAAAAACCTTAATTGCAACTAGCATATTATGACCGTTGTAAAAATATAGTTGCAATAGAGTCTTTTTGTTGTAGTGCTTCGATGTGGCAAGTGATGGAAGCTCAAGCATGGGCACAAGCACTAGAGGCATATTGTAGGGCACATGCATAGGTTTCGAAAGCACGGTTCAGAGCATAGTTAGAGGAGGAGAGGAAGATGTTTAGTGATTATTTGATTTACTATGACTATCTTGCTTGCACCTCTAACGATGTGAACTTCAACATCGTAGTTCGCACCCGAGGAACGATTATGTTGATTATGTATTTTTGAGACATTTATTGACTTTATGTTGTTGGATATGTTTTTTTTCTTCATGTTGTTGCATTGTTGATGCTTTTCATGTTTTGTGATTATGAATTTTTGTTGTCGTTTGATATGCTCATGATTATGTATCTTTTTTGCATGTGTACTTATGTCTATAGTGTTCTGTTTTTGTCATTCTAGTTATGTGTTTACGTTGTCAGCTTATTTTTGTATTTTTCAAATGCATGGAATTTTACATTTATCATTTAGTATGTACATTGGATTCTTTTATATTTAAACACTATATTTTCTGTAGTGTAGTTATGCTTTTGTCAGATGCATAGAATTTTATCATATAGTGTCTAAATTGGATTTTTTTATATTAAACTTGTATGTACAGTCTTTTTTATAGTGTAATTATGTTTTTGTCAGATGCATAAAATTTTATCATTTAGTACGCACATTAGATTCTTTGATATTAAAGTCGTATGCACTGTCTTTTTTATAGTTCATTCAATCATGTATAGTGTTGCTCGGTGATGTTACATAAAGAAGCGATGACTTGTCCATACATATCAACAATAGTGTTGCTCGGTGATGTCACATAAAGAAGTAGCGACCTGTTTATACATTTCATCAACAATGCTGCTCAGTGATGTCACATAAAGGAGTATGACTTGTTAATATGTGTCATCAACAATGATGCTCGGTAATGTTACATAATGTACATAAAGGAGCAATGACTTGTTCATTCAATCCATGTAAAAGTAAATGTGTCATACTCTACATGTCACCCTATCACTAACCAAAACATATTGCAAATCAACCTGATTCATACTTGTAAAATATGCCGATTTCTTATCCATCATCTTGGTCAGGAGGACACTTGACCATCCCGTGAGATATACTTCAACTTATCTAGAGGATGCCGCTGACTAGTACGTCGAAATGGAAGAGTGACACTACCAGGATTTACATGAACATGAGATGGAGATTGAATAACAAAACTATAACATATGAGCTTTGGCAAGTCCAACTTGTAATTCGTGATGATCGGAGGAGAATTAATTAAATTGTATTTCATCGTGATTGAATAAGGACTTGTGAACATAAACAAGAATAAAAAGTAGATTACAATCCAATATGTTGTCACCATGGATGGTCTGCTTTACACTCCACTACCAGAAGTGCTAGTGACATTGTTAGAAGGTTTTTAAGATGCATAATGCATCCTAATGAATGTAATTTTCTAGAGTGGAATGACCGTCTGCTACCTTCTAAAGTTGTCGATTGCACTTTAGAGCAATGAATGAGGTAGCATTTCTATAAGGTCAACTACAAGCTTAGCAAATTGAAGAACCTCCAAGGCATCACTAAATAGACACTATGTCTTAGTACTATTAGTTATGATCATGCACCCTTCGGTGTTTTTATATATCTATGTCTGCTATGTAGTGTGTCCCTGTGTCTGCTACGTAGTGGGTCCCTATGTCTGCTATGTAATGCACCTCTTATTTATCATATATCCCTTGTTTATCATACAATGTATCTTTATGTCCCTACGTCTGCTATGTAACATATCTATGAGAAAACATAGACGGTTTTATCTATTTGAGATGGTCGTTCGTCAAATTAGCCATTGTAATTACAATGTCAATTTCTTTGTCGTTGTGATTATAATGGCAACAATTTTTTAAACGTATTAAATGGCAAAGACATTGTTGTTTTAATGTGCTTTGCATTAAAATGGAAATCTATTTGTTGCTTTAATAAGTGGCCCTCCAATTCAGTTAGTAGCTACAAGGACTAATCATGGCTAGTTTCTAAAGCAAATAAGCCACACCAAGCTAGATAGTGGCTTGTTCATTCACATTTTTAAAAGTGAATAAGCTGGGTATGCCCTAATATTTCCATTGTATTGCATGCAAAGCAATCGAATGCTAGAAATCCTGAATGTTAGAGGAATAGAAGAAGGAAGAAAGAAAGAAGAAAGAAGAGAGAAAGAAAACTAACTACACAGAATCTCGTGGGGGAAGGAATAATCTATAATATAGAAAAATTATTTACACAAATGCAAAACTGTTATATGCATACATTAATCAGAGTACATCAACAAATCACAATCATCAGCTTGGACAGTTACAACATCCTATCCTCACAAATGACGTTGATTTCAACAGCAAAATGGCAGAAAATGAACATATACGCAAATAAGAATTGAACCTCTCCGACTCGTCTCCTGAGCTCCAATGCATCCAAAAAACAATCTGTAAATATGCTCGGTCTGACCGGAGCATTATAATAAAATAACACCCAAGTTAGTTTGAAAAACTAGCGTGAGAAAACACAATGACTAGATTTTAAAGTTTTAGAAAACCCTTGAAAATCAAAAGTATCTCGTAAGACCACGCCGCACATAAACATAGACAGGTTTTTACCTTACGATAACTAAAACATTTGATATAAAATTCTCTGATATTATAATAGTATCTAAGATACAAATACTTATTGATCATAGCTGAAATTGTTACATTAATTAAATTCCAGAGTAATAGGTATACAAGTAAACCTTAAATGCACATATTGGAGAATGGATTTCATACAATGACCGAGCTACTGAGGTAACACCCGTCACAGTGCATCTCTAGATAAGATAATACGGAGGACCTCGTCGGGATCCCCTACCAACACAGAATCGACTTACTCTTACTAGATAGTACTGAATATAATCATCCCTGCATTAATGGGCCCCAAAGCATATACATGAGAGATAACATCGACTCTAGGGATGATCATACCCTACTTGGAAGTGACCCACTTAGCCCTGCTGCATCTCTCAAGTTTTAGTCATTCTCGGTTGATGAGGATCGAGGCTATGTTTTACCTTTTATTTAGCATTTTCCACTTAGAATGCTAACACTGCCTTCAAGCAACAATACAATGTCAGCATTCATCCATAAAAGTTCGTTCTAGGACTGAATGAAATTCCTGAGAGCTCCGTTTTCAATTCCATCATCTTCAAGATGTCTTCACTTCAAAACATTTGATTTGGATCGAAGTGTTTTTCGGATAACATATCCGATCTCGGTCTCTTCGAAACAACATTTAATAGTTTTCGGTAAACTTGACCCCGGTCACAGTCAAAGATAAGAGCGGAGATCACCTCCTAACCGTTAGTGGATGGATTTCTTTATCATTGTCCTCGGCGAAACGAAGCGATATTTATACGCACGGTACAACATCATCGGAGATAATTGCGCCATATAACTCACGTGTTTCTCCTAGATATTTCAAAAGTTACATTTCGGATCCGTATTTGATAGTCGGTTATTTAATTATCAAAAACACACATCCAAATAGGGATTTGTTTCAAACGGGAAAACCAACATTGGTTAAGCACTTAAACAACCACTAGCTTGCTTAATTAATCTTTTTATTAATTTAATTCACTTTGTAAATATTTGTATCAAAATACTTTTACAAAGATATATACATATATATCCACATAAACCTATTTTTCAATACCTGAAAAAATACACATATACTTATCTCGACGATATAAGTATATTCACAAAACAGAGAAAAATTCTCTTTGCACAATTCTAGAATAGATTTATAAATTCTTTTATAAGTCTCTAGATACGTTTATAACCACATTCATTTGTCTTTGAAATCATTTATAAACTCCATTTTTAACATTTCTACGTCATTTATAACCCTTTATAAATCCATAACACCATTTATAAAACTCTTTTTACCCTTTAACTAATCTCTTTTTAAGTTTTCCAAACCATGTTATAAGATTTCTCTTTTAAAATGCACATCTGTTTACAAAACCCTATTTATAAATCTCGAAAACATTTATAAATAAATGCTAATCATTCATTTTAAAAATACTATTATATTGTACTAAATAGTATAAATAAATAGTAATTAACTTCCAAAATTCTTAAAATAATAATTAATAATTTCAATGCAATCTTAATAAAACAATAATAATTTACCTTCAACGTTACTATAAATAATAATAATTAATTTCTGAAAAAAATTCATAAAAAATTAAATTAATTTCCAACGGTATTAATATTTTAAATAATTAACTTTTCAAAATATCAAAATATTTATAAACAACTTTAAAACAATATTAGTATAAATAAACAACTTTTAAAACATAAATATATTTCCTTGATAAAAATCCATGCTTAAATTTTCAACATAATCATTCCGATATTTGTAAAACAGTATTTACAAAGCTCTTTCTATCTAATAAAAACTTCCTTTCATAAAATCTCTTTATATATGAACCCTATTTATAACTCTATTCCTTTATATATAAATCTCACTTATTTATAAAATCCCACTCAAAACATAATTTCAACCCGTTTTGAACGTTGCTTTCATACTTATGAATTTCTTTTATAAATTCACTTTTTATTTATAAATATCTTTTAACATCTCCCAATTTGTCCTCACTTTCAATTTCCAAAATAGAATCAACTATTTTTCACAATAACAATCCACATTAATAAATCCACCGTCTGATTTATTTCTCCAATATATTAAATGATAATAATTTCCTTTTAATTTATAAAAAAACTATCCTTTATTAATAAAATATTATTTTATAAATCTTCACTTTATTTGTAAGATGTCACTTTATACATTATCACCTTTATAAATTTCCATATTTATAAATAAATCTTAATATTTGTATATATTGTATACATATCACTTTATATAAAATGGTTAATAAATATTTATATCAAATATTTCTATCTTCTTTTTAAAACCATATCCCTTTATTACAAAAGATGGACTTTTTTATTTTCAAAATCTTTATCCAAAGTTCAAAAGTCTCTATTTAATATATTTTATAAAACTATAAATTTATAATATCTAAAAACCATACCTTTATTTTTATACAAATAAACTCCTTCTCTTAGCAATTCTATAATTATTATTAATATATATACTTTTTTCAAAAATCACTAAAAATCCTTTTAAACTAATTCTTCATTTTTATAATATTTCAAAATACTAATAATATGGCACAGAGTTACTATAGCATTTGATAGGGAAATTCATCCATGTCGTCAATTATGACATCCAACATATCATATATCAATTTTATGAAAAATAAAATCCATAATGCGAGGAATCATATTGGATCCCTCCAACCCTTCCCCCTGCATCACATACAGTATTATCAAATAATTTAAAAATCAACAACCGGGGGCAAGATCGTATACAAAGGATCCTCCGCTCTTACATGGAAACTTAATAGGGTCTCTTCCGCTCCACGGACGGGAATATATCCAAACCAACTAATTAACTAGTAAATCATTCAGACATCCAACCAACATATTTTATCAACTATATAATAATACTAGTTAACCAAAAGGAGAGTTTAACTCACTTTGATTCCAGTAAATGGCAAAATGCTCCGTTTTTGAATTAAAATCGAACGGGCGTTCAATTTTAACATAAATTCTTATAAGCTCCAAATCTATCCAATCTAACTCCATAGCGTATTATTCATCGATATGATCACAACGCAATTCATCGCATTTGGTTTGGATCTCGTATGAATTAGATATGAATTAGCAAAGTTTGAGATTATTTAAATTAAAATTAACGTAAATAAATTAAAATTTTAACATTACCTTCCCTCTCACGCTCGCGATTTCGAGCCAGGCATGCACCAAAATCGCGACCATGGATTTTCGATTTGCCACCACCGTCGTTCATCGCGTGCTGCCATGACCTTGGCACCGCTGCGCTAAGCCTTCCATTCTATTACGGCCTGCACGACCCCCCCGATCATCATCGTTCGTTTGAACGACGAACCTATATGCCACCGAATATGGTCAAAATTGGACCACCACGATGCTCCATTCGACGATCCATGACCACCAATCTACTCCCTAGGTCATGTCGCACAACTTCCCAGCAAAACGTTTAGCCTAATTCTTCTCCGATCAACATGATGATTCTAGGCCGTTGATATGTAGGGTTAGGGTTTTAAAAGAAACGGTGGCTTGGTTTTTTTTACAAAGGTGAGAATGTTAACGTCCTTATACATATAATTTTACTAAACACTATTCACACGTCAAATTTTCGAACTCCAAATGAAGCATACCTCTTGGCGTTCTATATGTTATACCCTTATTTTGAATGCAATGGAACCAGTCTCAAGATCTAATTCGATCATATACAGAAGATATATTTTCAAATCCAATTATTACGTAAATTTTCTAAAATTAATTTCTACGCGTTTCGATCTCGCACGCCCAAACAATACGTCCGATCGTCACGAAATTCGACAGTATACAATAACTCACTATTACGGATCCAATGACATTGGTTTCGTCAAAATTTGAGAGAGTGCTCGGGATGGCTATTTTCGCACGTAGATTAAAATGAATTATTATAGGAACTAGTTTATTCACTTTTAATTCAAATTTAAAAGTTTACTACCTACAGTCTTATTCAAATAGCATTTAAATCAACTTTAGAAATCATTTTCATTCGTATTAAATTCAAGATTTAATTATTTAAACAATTCTAATTTTTCAAATTACCATTATATCTGAGATTTAACCATTTAAGTTATAAAATTAAATTTTTCATATTTAGAATCAATTAAATATTGCAAATTCAAATGACTAAAATTCTAGATCATTACTAATATTTTCCTATTGGGAGAGAATCACGACTTTGTCTTCTCCTGTACATAATGAATAAAGCTTAATTTTGGTTGCAGATCATATATTAATTAAAATTATCTATTCCATGTTCAAGCTTAGAGGAAGAAAGTTGCACTAATTTAATGCAAGTGTATTTCCATATGGATCTTAGATATATCGCTGATTATTCATTTCAAATTCTTGCTTGAGCCTACTTTGGTTACTAATATTTGGTAATTAAAGCAAAATGCGAACATGCACACATCAGAATGGACTATCAAATTAATAATTATCCTTGAGCACATATTAAAAACCACTAATCGACATTAAAAATATAATATTAGTAACTTCAATTTCGAAATTATCTCTGTCGATTACATAAGAATCAAAGGTCAAAAGAACTATTACCCAGATGTACAAATTTAGGTAATGTTTGGTTTAAAAACAGAATTTGGGTTTTCTGTTTTAAAATATGTATGTCAAATATGAGAGGAGTAAAGTGATGACGGAGGTGATGGAAAGAAAATGTCGACAGAGGGGATGGAAGGACAAAGGAAGGATAGATTGTTTCTCGTGCTTATATCATTTTACAAAACACGGAAAATAAAAAATAGTTATTTTCTATTTTGTATGTCGATTTTTTTTCTAAATTGGTCGTTTTCGATAATATATATGCATCTTGCATATTTTTGTATGGACAAAAATCCAAAAATAAAAATGATAAACCAAATACAACCTTAGCTTTTTATGCATTAGTATTAATATAACATTGAATTTGATTTATTTTTTTAAATAAATATCCTATGGGAACTTTTGAAATCCCGCACGTATTAACCCACCAAATTTAGTGTCATTTTAACAGCAGTGTGTACAAAATTGCTTTCACTTTCCTCCATCAATATATATATATATATATATATATATATATATATATATCCTAATGAATATTTAGCATTTATTCCAACTGCATAGGAATATGGGGTCTTCATTTAACCTCTGATTGTTATGAATGCGAAAAGGAAAGCACTAGTACATCTAGAACAGCCTTTCAAGGTGCATAATAACTATTTTACCTAACCAATGTAAATTTGCACTGGCTTGTAGGATTGGAGTGTGGGAGACTACAATAAAATATATCAGATTCTACGTATTTATTCATATCCCTCTAGTTATGTAAATAGCACATCTAGTTATTTCAAGCTTATGCCTCTCAACTAGTCTGTTTTTTTTACCTATATCTTCCTTGCATTAAGAATATCAATCTCTTTTTGTCCTTAGCGTTTGTATTCATCCTTTTCTATTTTTAAACTACCAATTTGATTTCCTCCTTTGTAGATTGTTGTGTACCAAATCTAATAGTAAACTGATAGGATGCTTTTTTCACTCTTTTTTTATACGATACAAGTATATACATAGATACCCATGTAGATCTGCATCCAGTCACTTAGGTACTGTTTGGTTTGAAAACAAGTTTCTGTGTTTTGCGTTTTTAGTATTTCTGTGTGAGGGAGTGGATGAGTTGAGTAAATCCAACAATGGAAAGAAGAGATGAGAGAAGATAGATTTTGATATTCTACAAAAGGCGGAAAACATAAAAAATGTCATTTTCAATTTTATATATTAAAAACATTTTTCAAATCGATAGTTTTCCATTTGCTTTCGTTCGTAATATATTTTAAATTATACATTCAAAACACGAAGCACAAAACTCTACTTTCGAATCAAACAATACTTTAGAATTCGAATTTTGTACGTCATAGCATTTATGTTATGTCTTCAATGAGCAAGTTGTTTTTTTTCATTCGTTACAACATATTTAGTAGTTAATATATTTATTGTAATTGAATTAGATGTTGATTAATCATTTAAAATAAAAGGTTTTATACCTTATCATTTATCACTCAATGCACCGTCTTAGATAAAATTTCTTTGATTGAATCCATAGTCATTAAATGTAATCTCATCTTAAATAAATCATATGAAACTTTACAACAAGAAATAATATATTCCTTTAATAATAATAAATATACCGGATAAAAATCTTAGAAACCATGGAAAATGTAATCATCGTTGAAATTTAGATTAATTAATCAAGATAGATATATGACCTTAGAATATAGTTGGCGTATAACTAATGGAACAATATTTTGAAACAAAAGTCCTTGTATATTCATGTCTATCTAGTATATGCCATTTGAACCAAGTAACATCTCAACATATTTAGAATTCACGATGATAAAGAAATAGATCGAGAAGCTTAAGTGATGTTAACGATAATGAAGGAGCCTAAAAAAATTTGGCTAGAAGCTAAATCGGCCAGTATCAAACGGTCCAAACTGTTCGGAACCGAACAATCCAAAATCAAAGAGGGATCCATTTTCTCCCATAACCGACCCCACATGCAAGTTTAAAGAAAAAAACAAGTTTTGGATGGGCAAAATCAACCTTGTGACTCCCCACCTCTATGCTCACAATAGCAAAGGTTATTATAAGGAATAACGTCTGCTATTGTGAAGAATAAGGCTTGTTAGAAGCAAACATCCGTAAGTTATGCCTTAGACGAGTATTGATTACATCGATGGGAGCTGTGAAAATTACTCCCAAAGATATAAATTCAATTCAAATCTAAAACGAAACTACAGTGGCTAAAGAAAAATCCAGAACAACTCATAATAACCACAACACTGATAATATAATCACATCAGAACAGAAATATCAGATATATAGCGGAAGACACGTCTGGAATACATGCTACAACAACCGACAGTTCATATGAACCAAATGTACATAAACATATACATCAACATACATAAGTCGAGAATCAAATAAACCAAAAGAACTCCTCGGAGGCTAGACAAAAGATGATGTGAATCGCAAAAGCTGAAGCTGCTACAGAATCAAAGATAGAGATCACCCTGAAATAACTCGGTCTGACCCGAGTATTATTTAAAAGAAAATAATAAACGGATCAGTCTAATTTATTCTCAGAAATAAGTATATGATAAATAACACTTAAACAAATAATTATAGTCTCGAATAAGACTATACAACACAAATAATCAGCATAATGTAAAGGAAGAAATCTCAATTTAAACTCCATCGAAATCAGTTTTCAAATTCACAATTGAAACAGCAATACGCAAAATCTAGAAATCAAAATAGATAACTAGAAAAATCAGCATAAAAGTGGATCAATCCCAGCAGATGGCGAGTTTTAGCTACGCCGCACGTGCATCTCAGATGGCCGAAGCCTACCAAGTACTATAAATTTTTTACGCCCATCAGATGACCTGAAGGTCCGTAGAGTGACCCGAAGGTCTAGTATTGGTAATTGACCCGAAGGTCCATCAGATGACCCGAAGGTCCAGCAGAGTGGCTCGAAAGCCCAACAAAATCATCAGAATCATCAAACAGCAGATGTTTCAATTAACGAGTCTGGAATTAACCGAAATAGTAAAAGTGTGGTTCCATACTCCACACTTTTGCTAAATCGTTTAAATCTCTTCATCGTTTCCTTAAAAGTGCAAAGTTGTGTATTTTAAATAAATAACATTTTACGTTTTCAAACGGACAAGTCCGGAATTAAGCGAATCAGTAAAAGTGAGAGTTCATAGTCTCCAATTTTGCTGAAGCGTTTAAATCGCTTCCTCATTCTTTTGAAAGTGCAAACTGTAAAATTTTTGAAAACAATTTTCTATTAAAACGATTTTTAAAACACGTGATTAAAACAGTAACATCTGTAGCAATTTCGACAAGGAAATTGCACTTCTCAAACCATCGTTAAAAACGGATACCAAATCAGTGTCGCGGGCTAACCGCTTGAAAAGTCACTTTAAACTAACGGTTACTGACGTTAAAATAACAGTGAATTTTCATTCATCAAAAATGTCACCAAAACACCGCGTTTCAAAAATATAACGCCGGTGTAAAAATTTCGTTATAAAAATAACGGCGCATAAATACGTTTTAAACCCAAATACCGGTTCAAATAAATTAACCAGTTGTCTACACTACTACTTATGCAACAAAGTAGCACTACCTGGATTAGAGTTTAATTACATACGAAAGGTAATAAGTAAAATAATATAACCAGGATACAATTTCTCATTGCGCGCACAAAATAATGTCCAAAATAAGTGATAATGCAAACTATGAAATTCGTGATGATTAAAATATAATGTAAGACATGAATGCACATTCAATTTAATGCATGGCCTGAACTTAAAACACCTGAACTTGTACACAACTTAGCATGCCTAGAATATACATACAACAATATATATACACATTCAAGTGATATGGAATTTCACACACACCACAAAATGTAATATGTACCTGCTAAGTTTGAAAAACACGTACAAGGCTGGGACACAATCCCATACACGTTCGAAACTAAAATAGACAGTACACACGCATTTGGTTCTAGTTTGCATACATATTACTACAAATTAAAACACATATTGATACAAAGACAAAACTCATGCTTCAACCACAACTGTTACATATGCATGCATCAAGGGTGATACATACGCATACATTGAAAATTTCCACCCTGACACGTTTTCAAGTATATGTGTAAATATAGGATGGCTACACAAGTAAAATAT
This sequence comes from Allium cepa, assembly GCA_030765085.1. NCBI lineage: Eukaryota > Viridiplantae > Streptophyta > Magnoliopsida > Asparagales > Amaryllidaceae > Allium > Allium cepa. Next base: position 90,484,053 of record CM060946.1, on the reverse strand, counting down.
AATGTGCCTTGACCACTTTAACACATGCAAATGACTATTTTACGACAATATAAGGTAACCAGAAGCCCACGTAATTTATAACACGCAGAAATTAATTGTTCACCTGAATGAAATGATGAAGTGTCCAACAATTACTCTACTCTAATTCCATGCGTGCAAAAATGAAATGCAAACTTGCACAACACTTACATGGACTCTCTCATACTCAAAGTGGATTGGTGATGTACATATGCATGTAAAATGCCAGACACTATGATTTATATAATCATATGCGTAAAAGAAAATTGCATTAAAGCTTTATGCAGACAAGTTTCAAAATGCATACAGGGTTTTGAAATACATACAGGGTTTTCGAAATGCATGTTATAATCTGGTTTCCAGGAATTCATCTTTCTACTTTTTCACGTAAGTCAGAGCACTAGCTCACGCTAATATTCTAAAGTAAAACCATGAATATCACTGACCATAAATTAGAAGTGTGAGTATAAACTCACCTAAGTTTGCTTCAATCAGTTAGCACCAAAACAATTCAAAAGAGAGCTACAAACTAACTGCCATTAATGCGTTTTACACTGCAACTGAAGCTTTCAAAACCAAGTTTAAATAAAGTTGCAGCCGTTTTCTTTTCTCAAAAATATGTATAAGTTAAATAAAACATGAAATCTGGCACTCGGGGTACAATTGCATTAACTAGAAAACGTGCTAGTCAAATAGCATTTAATGAAACGTGCTTGAGTAAATTATAAAAAAATGAAAAGGACGTGCAGAAGAATGATGGTAGCAGTGTGAATGAAAGTGATAGCAATGCAAAAGTTTTTCCAATTGGTTCACTCTTTACATCCACTCTGTTGATTTATTACAAGAATACCTCAGCAATAAAAAGGTGATTTCATACTTGGTTCAAAGACGTGTGGTGACAGTGAGTTCTTACACTTGCTTTTGAAAAATGGTGACAATAATGCTAAATGTAAAATGAAAAAATGTGTTGAAGTTTCACTTTGCATTATAGACCATTGTTGTAATAGAAAAATGTTGTTTTATAAAATTGTCAACTTGGCCTACGGCAAGTAGAAATTTATTTTAACATTTTTCTTTCCAAATTTAAATGAAAATTTTCTATTTAATATATTTACCCCGACCGTAACTTAAAAATCACGTTCGATAAAGATTTTTAGAATGTTATTACGACGGTAATAAAATCACGGTCGTTATAGGCCTGTAAGGACGACCCTTGATAGGTAATTTTGTCAACGAAGATCCAAAGTTTGAAGACTTAAGTACATATGAGAAAGAAGTGAAATTAAATTTGCAATACCGTTTGGTACTGACCAAAACCGGTCGGTACCAACCGAATCCAAGTGTTGAGAATTGGTCATTCTAACTTCTTCATTGTGGCTATGAGCTCAAATCAAGATGATTGCTTGTTCAAACTCGATATGCCAACTACGGTGGAGAGGTATGTCTATAGTAGAAGATTTTAGACAATAAAAAAAGAACTTTCGGATCTCTCTATCAATTTTTGCATTGAAATTATGTCATTTTCTTGTAATCAACTAGTTTTTAGAGCTAAACCATTTGTAAAGGTAGTTGTAGTTGCAAGAATCTTCCAAAATAACATTGAAAGTGGACATAGACTTAAGAACCTACCTGAACCACTTTAAAAATCTTTTGTGTTCTCCTTTGATTTGATTTTAAATTCATAACTTTCCTTTTTGATTGTTTAGGAGCGTTTTCTAATATTTTAAGCATACATTTTTTGGTGTTTTCATCGAAAACGAATTTGTCAAGCGTAAATCTTCTTTTATCTTTGATTTGTAACATTCTACAAGTTAAATATAGAAGCTAATGACTCCAAAGAAGGGTAAGAGTACCAAATTTAGAGCTATAAGTAAAGAGTATAATGAAGGAGCCCACCATGATGAATAAAAACCAATTAACCTGGTGGCTAATCCGGAATATTCATCTCAACAACAGATTATGACAATGCTCGAGACAGAGAACATGGTGTCGGAAATGAACTTGAAGATATTGCAGTAGTAGAAACTTATATGGGAATTACGACAATGCAAGAGCAACTTACAGCCTTGACCCAAACCTTCGAACAGCATGAATCTTGTAGGTGAAGCAAGTGAGGAAAAGATTCATCCTCTTTTAATTATAGTGAAGAGAGTTTGTCTTCAACCGAGTGGAATAGGAGACTAGATAAATACCAATGTAGAGAGGGGCTAGGGAGACAAAAAAGAGTTATAAAAGATGGATCTGTTCATCTAGCATCAAAATAGGAACCATCTGTTCAATAATGGTCGGCGCTGATTGGTCGACTGAATGACTTCATTTATCTAATAGTGAGGAGGAATTACAACAGGTTGATGCTGTCAAAGGGAAGGCTATTAGTCCTCAGGATTGTAGTGCTGGAGCTAATACAGATGAACCGACTAGTAGAGGACAGAGCTCAATAAGGTGTAGGCATAGGTCAGGATGAATTATTTCTCCAGAGACAGCGAAACCTTGACGGCATAGAAATAAAGGAGACCCTTTGTCGGACCAAACACTTAGGATATTCTGGATAATCATCATCTGGTGGGCCAAGGCAGTAAAAGGCACATTTTTGATATGATAAGTACCATTAAGGTATATGTTTATAACAATTACAAATTTCGTCTCATATGTATAATACACTCAACTCACTCTAAGGTGCCACTTACCCTATCTTTAATGAGCCATACCCCAAAAAGCCAAGGTTCTCTCTTAACCTTCAGCTCTGATACCACATGTGATGATACAACTTTTCGACTCTCGAGTGTCCACACTAATACATCCATGGTATTCACACGTCGAGCACCCAAGTGCCAGAAAGATGAATGGTTAGGATAAAATAAAAAGAAAATGAAATAGAAAAAGAAAGAAGAAAACATAGTATCAAAATCTCACAGTGGAATGATAATATATAATACCAAAAGAATAGCACAAATGGTTACTCCATTGCAAAAATTTCAAAGTTACAAAACTTAAATACTAATCATCGGCTTAGACAGTTATAATTGTATGTCCTCACCAATGCTGATGTGTACAATATAATAAAGCAGCGGAAATAAGAATACTATGGTAGGTGAAACATCCATCTCGTCTTCCCGAGCTCCAATGAACATCGATGAAACCTACCTTCCTCAAACTACTAGAAAGAGTATGCGATAAATTTTGAAGCACCAGACAAAAGTTTGGTATGAGAAACTTAAGAAATATGCCGCCAACATATATAACAGTACTTTTGAGACTGCATGGGATGCCATAACTGTTATCCCCTCAAATGAACCACCATCTAACAAGTACATAATGTGATATAATAGATAATGTCTAGGATGTAGATTATATATTAATATAAATATATAACATAGCCGGAATGGTTACATTGGTTACATTCAACGGCATATTAGAGGATGTAATCAAAACCGATAAGGAACGTTCACATAATGAATTTTCTATGGAGATCTCTTCGGTCAAGCCGAAATCTAATCTCTATGCACAAGGATCAGAAAACACCTTCTGAACGCTATATGTATCTATGTAAAATATACCATAAGGTAAATACAACTGGCTCATGCCCGAATGAGTGAACCCGAACCACATGGAACAAATACCATCAACCCCTACGCACAACATTGATGAGCATACTCTAGATATGGAGTTGATAAACCCTCTCGCGGGACTGCAAAGCCTAGATTGTGCATCTTACTCTATCATTCGCCATTTTCGATGTCGACGTTACGTTCAACATCTTTCACACGTGCCTTCATCACTCGAGCAAAACATGAATCCCCAAATGGATTCTAGAATCTTGAACAAATCTCAAAACTACACATGGATTCTAGACTGTCGAACAGATCCACTTCCAAGAGATAGAACAAGTATCTTAGCCATGAAGTTGATTTCAATAAGTAAAATACTTATCGATTCCGATCTCCTCGAAACTGAATCGACGAATTTGGTCATATCAATAATAAGGAGAATGACCACATATGGAAACAAAGTCATATATACTTAACACATTTTCGATATTTTCATCTCACACTTTCCCTTGGCCAAGAATGAAGCCGGTAGGTTAGAGCTCTATTACTCATATCCCTGCTCAAACATCAGTTTTAACTCTTACGGATAGATAAGCCTACTTCATCGACTTTTATTGTTAAGTATACAACTAAAAGTTTTCTATAAATGAGTAAACATACAAAGCACGATCAAGTCACCAAAGCACGACTAAGTCACATAAAGCGACTTATAACCCCCTTTTTATTTAATTAATCCTTTATTAATTAAAATCTCTTTTATTAGTAAAACTTCATAATACAATAAAACATCGTTTAACAATTTCTTCTATCATTTGTACTCTTTTCAATACTTTAAAATGTATCCATGTACTTATCTCAAATGGTATAAGCATATTTACAAATCATTAATAAGATTTCTTACTTTAAACCTTTACATTTTCTACCTTTTTCCAAAAGATTTCTTACTTATAATTTCCTTCAAAATATCCATTTAAAATATCTAAGTACTTTTACAAATCCATTCAAAAAGGTTTAAGACTAATGTTACTCAAACATCGTTACTACAAACACAAAACCATTTCATACTTACATTTATCTTTAAAACATTCTTTTGAAGAACTAAGATAATATTTGGTTAAGTTCGATAGTTGACAAAGCGACTATCTAGTTATAAACGATCGCTTATAAAAATCATGGTTCATATACTTAACTTGTTTCCAACATTCCAAATTAACTATTCCTCATCCAAGAGTGTAGCCTGGTAAGTAAGAGCACTGGTTGCATATCAAAGCCTTACCTAGACACTTTATTTTTGAATCTTACAAATAGGTAAATCTACCTTATGGGCATTTAGTGTTAAGTATAGTATTAATGGCTTTCATAAATGAGAAGAAATCAACACGATTAACACATTTTCATTATTCTCGACTTAACTATTCCTTGGTCAAGAGGGAAACAGGTAGGTTAGAGCTCTACTTCTCATATTCCTACTCAAATATCAACCTTAGCTCTCACAAACAGATAAGCCCACTTCATCGGCTTTTAGCGTTAAGCAAAATTAATTAATTTTGAAACAAATAAGTGAGCAATAAGATTAAAATGTTTTTGACATTTCAACTTGACTATTCTTCTTTCAAGTAGGAAGCTGGTAGGTTAGAGCACTATTACTCATATCCCTACTCGACATCAATCTTAACTCTCACAAATAGAGGAGCCTACCTCATCGATTTTAGTGTTAAGCCTAGTCAATTACCTTTTCAAAACTTATAAATACTTTTAAAAAACTTATAAATAGTTTTAAATATCTATGTAAAGTATTACTTGAAAATAACTAATTTATAACTTGATGAAAACATGTTTTATTTTATAAAACCTCTGTACTTTGAAAATACATATATAATTATTAAAAATATATTTAAACTTCAAATTAAATTTAAAATACTTAAAAATAAGTTAGAAAAAAAACTCCAAAAATATTAGAGAAAAATAACAAATTTAAATATCATTTTTAAAGACTTAAAAACATATGTGGCTTACTACAACATTTATAAATGCTGTTAAAAGTCCTTGTTAAAGAACAATATTGAAAAGCACAATCTTTGCAACTAGTTTTGAAAATTTTATACTAATTACTACCTTAGAGTACATAAAAATCATGGAAAGAAACCCCTAAGAATTTCTTCCGATCTATTTATAAAATTTCCCGAAAATAAGCTATATTTACAAAGTGTATTTATAACCACCTTTTTATTCTAACTTTTACAATTTTGGTTCACAATTACTATAACTTTACAAACCATTTCTTTACTTTCCAGTATAACATATGTATAGACAATAACCAAATCAAATTATCACAAGTTAAGTTCATAAAACTTTCATTTACATAGGTTAAAGTTAAGGAACATCGAATTGCGCTTATAGCGACTATTCTCACTTCAAACACTTTCAAACATACTTCAGTTCAATATATAATCCAAACAACCATTTAAATATCAAGTCAAGGCTATGCCGCATTTTTCAGAGTGTAATAAAAACGATGTTATACAATATAAAGCTGTCATTTTATTTCAGAAGCAAGAGGGGTCCAAGTTTATAGCTTTAATTAGTTAATGTCGCTTTATCTTTATATTTTAAATACAATATATGTGTGTGTGTATATATAAACAAAATATATACAAACAAAATAGTGAGATGACTCACTTAGTACCAAGCGAAGCACATGCTCAAGCACAATCAGACACTAGAACAATTCCTACCATTACCTGGCAACCACTTTATTTCCTTCATGCCTTCTTACTTGCTCTTCTAAGGAAAACAGGCCTTTATTGCTCACGGCCATTGAGAGAAGGGAGAGATTGGCTTTGATTCTTCCAAATCTAACATAATAGAAGGTGTTGTAATGTTTTCGTAAAGCTTATGGAAAAGTTTAATTTGATTTGGAGTTGTTTTGCAATTATTTTCTTTTGAAATTTGAGAAGAAGAAGACATGAAAGAAGCTTGCTTATAGCTTTGTGAATTTGTTATTTATTATCAAGGGTGTGCTTCTTCTTATATAGGCATAAGATTGTGTTGCCTAATCTTCTTCTTAGTACCCTCTCATGTCATGGAAGCCTCACCTCTCCACATGCCATCACTTCTCTTTTACTCCTCATTCTTTTAGTTAATTCCTTTAATATAATTAACATGTGAATATCTCTTATCCACTAGAAAAAACTAGAACATTCCATTTGTTTTTATGAATCAAAGTGCGTTAATTAGTTCCTTATATTTATTTGATCATTAGACAAGTGCATAAGAGTTCGAACAACTTATATCGAATAAAAATTTGTTTATTAATAAACCGATTTTTGGTCCCGTTATCGATTTTTCTTCAAAGAATATATTTTTTGTAAAAAAATTTCAAAACCATGTTTCTCATCACTAATTATGATTTAAAGTGGGTTAAGAAGGTTATTAAATCAATTTAATCACATTTAATCAAAGATTTAAATGTTTAAATAATTCAGGTATTTGAATATTAAGTGTCCGAAATTTCGGATCGTTACGTTTTCCCCTACTTAGAATATTTTTTTTAGAAATTCCAACATAAGCAGCAAAAGGAAACAATCATATAGCAATACTTAACAGCATTCAAAATTATTAGCAAACATAACTCTTGGAATGTCCAGTTTCAAAAACCCTCTCATCGCACAAGGACAAGGATGATAAACAATCAACTAAGCACACCTTACGCTCAACAGCCTCTGATTATTACTTATTCATGTTACCTTATAACAAATCGAAGAGTCATCATCTAAACTCTCCATAATCCAATTAAAACATAGTATGCATATCCTAAAGCCCAAACGATGTAGTGGACCATTCGTACGCAATATGAAATCCGATCACTTGCTCGATCACACAATTTCACTTCCAAACTAGTATGGATCACTTGACCTCTCTAGGATTCTGATCAGGTTCTTTGATTAGAAATCTATGTTTTTCTTACATAGTCATATACTATGATAGAAAACTTTGGGATCTTATCAATAATCTGTAACATCCATCTTTTTTGATCCTCAAAAGTCGACACTAATATATCCACGGTATTCATGTGTCAAGCATCCAAGTGCTAGAAAGACAAATTGTGGGGGTGAAAGAAAAAAGATAGAACACAATCTCACCTCATGACGAGTAATATATAATATAAAAATTATATTTGTAGAAGTAAAGATTTTTATACATTACAATGGTCAAAGTAATACTAACTTATCATTAGCCTGGACAGTTATAACAGCATGTCCTCACAATGTTAACAAATACAACACAACAAATGCAGCGGAAATAAAGGTACATGAATATGTCTTGGAGGCATCCAGCTTGTCTCCTGAAGCTCCAAAGCATCAATTACTAAATCTAGAAATATGGTCCAGCTGATTCGAGCGTTATAAGAAAATAATGTATGGATCAGTCTGGTAAAACCAGCATAAGAAACATAACCATATGGATTATTTTAATATTATAAAAACCATTTTAAAAATAAATGTTTCTCATAAGACCACGCTGCACATAAACACTGATAGGATTTTACCTTACGATAACATAACCATTTTATTAGAAAATTAGATGATATTACAATAATGTCTACGGTTTAAAATAAATATTGAATCATAGCTGAAATGGTTACATTAATTACATTTTAGCATAATAGGTATACATTTAAGTCCATAAAGGCACGTATTAGAGATTGGATTTCCATCAATGATTGGGCTAGTAAGGTACCTTTCGTCATAGTATACCTCTAAATAAAATGTATCGAGGTCAACAAAAACATCTTCCACCCTTGCCAACACATAGTTGGTTGCCCTTCTAACACAACATACCGAATTACATCATCCCTAGGGTACCAAGGCTACAAAACATTTTCACCTGGCCGAACTCTTCCCTGTGCGCATGTATACCAAAATCCATAAATATCGAATCTAGATCGAGGAATGATGCTCCTAATGGTAGCAAACCACGTAGCACTGCTGCATATCCCTTGTTTAGCCATTAACGGGTTGCGAGGCTTGTTGGGTCACGATTACCTTTTTCCTTACTTAGAAAATCCTACCTAGAATGCTAATAATGCCTTTTAGAAAAAAATGTAATGCCACCATTCATTCACACAAGTGTTCATGATATGAACAAACCGAAGGCACTACTTTTACTATATCCATTTTGGATCACCCTTAGGATTAGTAGAAAGTAGCCCTTGCACCTCAAAGAATCTCATCTTTGATTCCATCATCTCGAACCAGTCTCGAACCTATTCCAAAGCGTAGAACATGAATATAGTTTTAAAGTGGGTATGGTTTTGAGTCATCTCATATAAGTACACTCCCACACTTACCAGTCACTCCAAAACCAAATCTATGATTTCGGTAAACTCAACTATGGTTATTGGAAATAATCAGACAATATATCAGGGCGAAGATCATCTCCTAACCATTTAGGCAAAAAGATTTTCTTATCATTTGTCTTAGGAGAATAAAACAAGATTTATATGCACAATATAGTCTCATCGAAGGTAACTGTGTCATATAATCTCCTTGTTTCTCCTAGATATTTCCTGAGTTATAGTTTAGCCAAGATTTAATGGTCGGTTATTTAACTACCAAATAAACAAATAATAAAACATTGATTTAATTCCGTATGGGATTCACTAAGCTTTTATTAATTAATCTTTCATTAAGTAAATCTCTTTTCAATTGTTTAATTCAAAATACCTTCACAATAGATATTTTCATAAACTCCTTATACTCCTTTCAATACCTAGAAAACATTCATATACTTATCTTGACGGTGTAAGTATATTAACAAAAATTTATACTTCCAATACTTAGAAAATATATCCATATACTTATCTTAATGGTATGAGTATATTAACAAAACTTAAGGGAGATTTTCTTTATTTCAAATTCATATTTAAATGGGCCAAAAACAAATATCATTTAATACATTACTTACCTAAACCCAAACACTTTCCTTCGATGTTAAGTGTGGAAAGAATGCTTCCATACCACCATAATTAAGAAGGATCGTTTATCAATGTCAAATCTCATTCCTTTTATAAAAACTCTCTTTTTCATAAACCTATTTTATATTTACAAATCCTTTTATAAATTTCCAAACTAATTTATAAAATTTCTTTTATAAATCTCTAAATTTATTTATAAAACTCCTTTATAGAAATCCTTTTATAAATCCAAACTTATTTTTATAAATCCTACATTGAGTAAAATTCCTTTTATAAAACAATTTATTATTTATAAACACCTTTATAAATTAATTTCCTTTAAACAACATAATTAATTAATTAATTAATTTTTTAACATGACCTAAATAAAAATAATTAATTAACTCAAGCATCATTTATAAAATAAATAATTAACTTATTTATAAAATAATTAATTAATTTAAACATCATTTAAAGAGAAATAATTAATTAACCCAAACACCATTTATAAAATAATTAATTAACTTAAACATCATTAAGTAAAATAATTAATTAACTTAAACAACATTAATAATGTAATTAAATAACTTAAAAAACATTAATAATATAATTAAATAACTTTAAACAACATTAATAATATAATTAAATAACTTTAAACAACATCGCTCTCTATATTTAAATCATTTATAGTTATATATACACTTAACCTTAAATTTTTAAATGGAAGTTAATTTAAATCCATATCTTTTCAAATTTAGGAAGGGGCTTAGCGACAACTATAACACTTAACAGGCTACCATTTATCCCAATTTAACTTCCCAAGCAAACACTAGTATTTACATAAGCAGCATATATGTAAATGAAATCCATAATTAACCATCAATAGCTAAAACATCATTTATCTCATATAAATCAACTGGAATATAATTAAATGTCCAATCTAATATAATAGTGGAATGGGGATTTATTCTGCTAAAAAGATGTCCAAAATAATCTAGTCATTTTAAATATAACCGAATGGTGTTTTATTCTGCCAAATAGATATCTAAAAATAATCTATTCAATTTATTATAGAAGAAAGGTGTTTTATTTGGCTAAATAGATAAAACCAATGAAATATAATTAATTTAACTATGTTATTATCTAAAACAATATAATTAAATTTGAACATTATTATTATATCATAAAATTATACTTCACCCAACCTATCAACAAGTCATATTATAATGTTGTACTCCTTAATATGAGTCTAACGCAAAAATCAGCGGGTTAAATGGATTTAATATGAATGAGTTACGACATTTCAAAGTTTTAACAAACTTAATTCATAAATTTAAAACAATTGAATAGATTTCTCACCCAATACTAATTGGTCCAAAGTCCACCTCTAGAACCATGCCCGCTTCACCTAAATCCAAATGCTACAGTGCCCTTTTCCCCTAAAAAAATTTGTGTGGCCAGGTTATTGGAAAAATTGAGCACTGCTCCTATTAACCACATCTTATCGCTGCTCCACTGCCTTCTGGCCCATGCCTCCTATGCCATCATGCCCATGCCGGGTTATTAGATCCATAAAAGTTGACACTAATACATCCACGGTATTTATGTACAGAGCATCCAAGTACCGGAAAGACAGATTGTTGGGGTGAAAAAAAAAAGAAAGAACATAATCTCACCTGATGATGAGTAATATATAATATAAAAATGACCTTTACAAAAGAAAAGATTCTTATACATACAATGGTAAGAGTAATATTAACATATAGTTAGCTTGGACGCTTATAACAACTTGTCCTCACAAATATTGACAAATACAATACAATAAATACAGTGGAATAAAGGTACGTGAATAGGTCTTGGAGGCATCCAGCTCATCTCCCGAAGCTCCAAAGCATCTATCACTAAATCTGAAATATGCTCGGGATGACCCAAGCATAGTAATAAAATAACGCCTGGATCAGTTTGGCAATACTAGCATGAGGAACACAATCAAATGGGTTATTTTAATATTATAAAAACCCTTTCAAAAATAAAGATATCCCATAAGACCACGCCGCACATCAACATGAATGATTTATTATCTAATGATAACCAAACCATATTATTAGAAAATATGGTGATATTATAATAATGTTAGGGTTTAGAATAAGTATTGAATCATAACCGACTTGGTTACATTAATTATATCCCAGCATAATATGCATACAACTAAATCTGTAAAGGCACGTATTGAAGATTGGATTTCCATCGATGACTGGGCTACTTGAAAACCATCCGTCACAATACACCTCTAGATAAAATGTACCAAGGTCAACAAGAATATCTTGTACCCTTGCAAAAATAGGCCGACTACCCCTCTAACATGGCCTACCAGTTACATCATCCCCAGGGCACCAAGGCTACAAAACATTTGTAGGTTGCCTACTCTTCGCTTGCGCACGCATACTAACACCCATAAATATCGAATCTAGATCGAGGAATGATGCTTCTAATGGTAGCAAACCATATAACTCTGCTGCATATCCCCTGTTATAGTCATTACCGAGTTGACACTGCCTTCCAGGCAATAATGCAATGTCAACATTCATCCATACAAGTTGTTCAAGATATGAACAAACTGAAGGCATTACTTCTACCACATCCATTTTGGAATCACCCTCGGGATTAGTAGCAGGCAGCCCTTGCACTTTAAAGAATCCCGTCTTTGATTCCGTCATCTCAAACCAGTCTTGAACTTCTTCCAAAGCGTAGAATGAAAATATGGTTTTGGAGTGGTTAGAGTTTCGAGTCATCTCATATAAGCACATTTTACTGCCTAATGGTCATTCCAAAACCAAATCGATGGTTTTGGAACTCAAATTCTGTTATTTTGGAGATAATTCGACAACATATAAGAGCGGAGATCACCTCCTAACTGTTTAAGCGGATGGATTTCCTTATCGTTTGTCCTAGGAGAACAAACCGAGATTTGTACATACAGTATAGCCTCATCGAAGATAACTATGTCATATAGCCCCCGTGTTTTTCCTATATATTTCTAGAGTTATATTTTGGCCAAGATTCGATAGTCGGCTATAAAAAAACAAACATGGATTTAATTCCATGTAGGATCCACTAAGCCTCTATTAATTAATCTTTCATTAATTAAATCTCTTTTCAATTATTCATTCAAAATACCTTCACAAAAGATATTTTAACAAACCCCTTATACTGCTTTAAGTACTTGGAAAACTTTATGCTTTCAATACTTAGAAAATATATCCATATACCTATCTCAATGGCACAAGTATATTAAAAAAATTAATAAAGATTTCCTCTTTTCCAGATTCATAATCAAATGGGCCAAAAATAAATATCATTTAAAACATTACTTACCTAAATCCAATCCACTTTTATTTCGGCCTTAAGTATGGAAAGTGCTTTTATACCACCATAATTAAGAAGAATTTTTTATCAAAATCAAATTTCATTCCTTTTGTAAAATTCCCTTTTTATAAACTCATTCCATATCTACAAATCCTTTTATAGATTTCCAAATTAATTTATAAAATTTCTTTTATAAATCTCTAAATTTATTTATAAATTACCTTTTATAATCTTTAAAATTATTTATAAAACTCCTTTACAAAAATCCTTTTATAAATGCAAACATATTTTTATAAATCCTACATTAAGTAGAATTCCTTTTATAAAATAATTTATTATTTATAAACACCTTTATGAATTAATTTCCTTTAAATATTATAAATAAATAATTAATAAGCTTTTTAACATGACCCAAAATAATAATTAATTAACTTAAATAAGATTTATAAAATAATTAGTTAACTTGAACATCATTTATAAAATAATTAATTAACCTAAACATCATTTAAGTAAAATAATCAATCAACTCAAACATCATTCATAAAATAATTAATTAACTTAAACATCATTAAATAAAATAATTTAAAAACTTAAAAAACATTAATTATGTAGTTAAGTAACTTTAAACAACATCAATAATATAGTTAAAAACTTTAAACAAGATTAATCTCTATATTTAAATCATTTATAATTATATTAACACTTAACCTCAAATTGTTATAAAATGAAAATTGATTTAAATCCATAGCTTTTCAAATTTGGGAAGAAGCTTAGCGACCACTATGGTACTTAACAAGCTACCATTTATCACAATTTAACTTCCCAAGCCAGCACCAGTATTTACATAAGCGATATATATGTAAATCAAATCCATAATTTGCCATCAATAGTTAATATATCATTATCCTATATAAATCAACTGGTATATATTAAATGTCCAATTTAATATAATAGCAGAACAGGAATTATTCTGCTAAACAGATATCTAAAATAATCCAGTCAATTTGAATAAAGTAAAAAGGTGTTTTATTCTAACAAAGGGATGTCCAAAATAATCTATTCAATTTATTTATAGCATAACAGTGTTTTATTTGGTCAAACAGATAACACGAAAGAAATTTAATTAATTTAACTATGTTATCATTCAAAACAACGTAATTAAATTCAAACACTATTATTATGTCATAAAATTATACTTCATCCAACCTATCAACAAGTTATACTATAGCGTTGTACTCGTCAATACTAGTCTAACGCAAAAATTTGTGGGTTAAAACAGATTTAATATGAATTGGTTATGACATTTCAAAGTCTTGATAAACTTAATTCATAAATTTAAAACAATTAAACAGATTCCTCACCCAATACTAATCGACCCAAAGCCTACTTCCATAACCAAACCCACTTCACCTAAACCCAAATGCTACAGTTCCCTTCTCCCATAAAAATATTCACACACCCAGGTTATCTGAAAAATCAAGCATCAATCTGATTAACCACCTCTAACCGCTGCTCCATTGCCTTCTGGCCTACGCTGCCTATGTGATCATGACCATCACCCATTGTCGCACGCTCGGTCCCAACTATATCCAACTCAGCCTCCCCTTTCGTCGCCAGCAAACCCAATGAGTCTAACCAAAATACCCATAGCTAAAACCCTAATTCGAGTTCAACCGGCCTCCTCCAAATATTGGACCACCAACGACCACCACCAGCTTCCGCCATGACTCGACCTTCCTACCATTGCGGCCATTCCTCCCCTCGACCGCTCGATTGCCGAAAAAATATAGATGAACGAAAGTCGTTCATCTCACCATGACGGTTAACTTTGGCCATTAAAAACCCTACGATCAACACCAAAGTCATGGTTCATTAATATAGATGCAACCATGTCTGTTCTTCATTTTTTTTCTCGTCAAAATCACACCAATAATCAATCACGTACTATTTCAACCAATTTTGGCCACCTCACTCGACGAAATGACAAGCTGTTATTTTTTTAAAAACTAGACACGATAACGAACAACTTTCATGTTGAACACTTTGGTTAGTTTTGATTGTATTGTAAGATTTTATTTTTAAAGGTGGACGGAGCTTTGTTTTCATTCAAAAAAATTAGGAAAAGATAGAAAAGAAGAAAATAGAGGGGATAGAAATGAAAATGAAGTGAGTGAGTGAAATGTTGTGATAATATGCACCCTTATAATCAAAATCATCACAAAACTTAAAGCTCAAGCAAACCAAAATTTGCAATTCACCATCTCATCCAAATCAAATCACAAAGCAAATCACATTAATGGTTTGGTATAAAATATTGTTTTTAGATTTTAATTTTAAAAGGTTTTGAGGTTGGCAGTACTCCGCTACACAATATCATATTTGCGTACAGACTGCGAACGATGGAAATAAAAATACGATCACTCACAATAGTGCGACCCGATCCTAAATTTTTTATAAAATACACCGGTTATCTTATCCTTTGGAATTTCAAAAATACCAACGTTTGCCGTAAAATATGTCAATTGATAATTTGAATATTTTTCAAATTAAAAATTATAGAAAAGTCCTATAAATCCATTATATTATTAAATATCAAGTCATTTATCAAAATTAATTTTCTAATTATGTATTATATTTGAATTACATTCGAATATTTAAATAAATTAAATATTCTCGTTTGAAATGTTAATACTTTGAGGTCGTTGTAGGTCCATACCAAGTGTTCGTCGTCAAGAATCTAGTGAAATATCCTTGTTTGGACTAGTGTAAATCATCTCGAAATTACGTACCCGAATACTGGATCGAGAACGCTCATATGAATAAAACGATCTATGTACAACTTACGTATTTATCCTATCAGTTTCTTAACTACACCAATTTATTTTTATCACTTTCTTTTATTCAAATAGTATCTCATTCCATACTAAATCATTTCATAAAACATAACCTCAAGTTTATGAACATTTTATAACTTGGGTTCACACTCGAATAGTACTCCAATATATCCTAAGAGTAAATAAAAAAACATCAAATTTAAAATTAGTTTAAATTCTACTATCTTCTAAGTTCAAGTGTTAAATAAAATCATCTTTATATTTTCACAAAATACTTAGTTTCAAGTTCTATAACGATTCATAAGTTCTCGACTATCCAAAATTGCCAAAAGATCCCATTTCATTTTAACAATTGAAAACTACCAAACCATATATCATTACATGATATACATACTATACAATCATAATGCATAGGCTATATGTGTTTATAAATAACTTAACAAAATTCTATAATTTGTTAAACACACTTTACCCAAAAAAAGGAAAATATGAAAAGGTTTCATCATTTATTCTGGGCTATGCCACTACAACTCGGGCACCATACATAGTGTATATATAAAACATTTCACATTAAAAGTTCATATCAAATTTCTTTTAAAGAAAAAAAAAAATGTAGAACTAAACATTGGGTTTTATTTCAAATCATTTTGAAATAATAATACATACATATATCTTTTGTATATCATATCACACTTTCATGATTAAACTAAAATTTGTTTTGCTAAAATTTGTTTCACATTAAAGGATTCCAAATACTTACTTTCCAATGATATAACTATTATTTTAACCAAAATCCTTGAAAAACATTTTCAAAGGCACCAGAATTTAAGTTCTCAACATATCAGTTTAAATACACTTTATTTGTAAACCATATTTTATAAACCATGCTTATATAAAATTACTTTATTATATAAAATCCTTTCACAGATTTTTATTTTACAAAATATCCTATTTTTTACTTTCTTATATAGAATCCTTTCATAAATGTTTATTTTACAAAATATACTAACTTTCCTTTAGATTATAACAAATATCTTTTACTAAAGTTAACTTTTAAACCAACTTTGCCACCAAATGTGTAACGACCCAGAATTTCTATCAATTAAAATTTGTATATTTAATTGATTTTAAATATTAATAAGTAAAATTTAAAAGTCGAATAATTTATTTTTCAAATATCTGGATTTAATTGCATAATTAAATCGATAATTTAATAGTTGAAATTACAGAAATAATTGGAAATTGGGTTAAATATGATTGAAAATGACTTGTAAAATTTTATTATGTCATATTGGAGTCAGAATAATGTTATAGAACTTTTAAAATTGAATTAAAAGTTAATTTGTGAAAATTGAATATTTTAATATTTAATTGACGAGTTAAAATAGCCATTTTTCAAACAGTCTCAGATTTCAATGAAACTAGTTTCATCGGATCCGTAATGTAAAATTATTATAAGATTTCAAATTTCGTGTCAATCGGATTTACCGTTTGTCCGGGGCAAGCCAAAACGCACAGAAATTTAGTTAATCGATTTAATTTAAATTTGATCGTTTATTGCCGTAACTCGCACAGATGATCGAATTAGCCTCCGAAACATGTTCCATTGTGTCTGGAACGCGGGGTAAACCTTAGAAACGTAGGTCACCGCGTGAGATTTGGAGTTCGGAAAATTTCGGATGAATAATGTTCGTTGAATTTTCTATAAAAGCCCCTTTATATTTCATTTTTGCAAAGGAAATAAAACCCTAGGGTAAGCTTCAGTCGGCCGCCACATATGAATTTAATGGCCGAAATTGTTCCTCTTTCTTCCTCAAATTTCTTCAAATCCATACACTAATTCAAGAAACTTCCAACATGAAAAACGTAGAGCTCTCCAAGATCTTGCTATCCAACGGTTAAGATCGTGAATGGAGCAAGGAATAGACGGCAATTGGAGCTAGAAGGGGCCGTGTTTGCGCATGTTTTTCCATGCATAGGCAAGGCCGAGTTCCACCGTACTCATGCCGAAGGTAGAGGAGGAGATGGGCTTTCATATGGCACAACCTGATCGTCTTCAAAGTTGTCGTGGTAGGCTCGATAATTCAACAAAGAAGGCGGCCTTTGGGTTCGTGTGTGCGTATGCTTACCTGTAGATGAACGTTTGGGGGAGAAGGGGGGCAATGGCCCTGATCTGCAGAAGCAAGATCCAGCGGCCCAGATTAGTTAGGGTTTAAAATTAAAAAGGATTTGTAAATTTATTTATATTTTAATGTGTACAAACTTTGAAAAATCATATCTTTTTCATACGAGGTCGAAAAATTACGAAACGACATGCGTCGGGTTCGTATGAAACGAGCACTACGCAATGGAACTGGTTTGGAGTCATTTGGAGCTAGTAAAAATTTCGTGTAAAATTAAACGCACGTTTAATTTTATTCGAAATAAAACGCTACAACTATTATCGGAAACCCAAGGTGAGAACTTCTCACTCAATCGAATTGTTTTGATTTAAATTTTAAATAGTTGGATTCAAAAATTGCTTGATTGTGTAATTGGATGATAATTTGTTATCTATTGTGTTAAATAGACCCTATACGCCGTATATTAAGCGGATGTTATTTATTAGAAACATATACCGCAATAATTCCAACTTGTATGGAATTGGTATTATATATGTACTTGGAGTTGATTTTCCCGCATTATATAGCGGATGAGACCCTATTGCGCCGCATAATAGCGGATAGTATTTTATAAATCCCATATACCACGATATTCCATCTTGAAGCGGAATTGGTATTGTGCTAATATCTTTGGATGCAGGGAAACAGGTTGGAGGGATCTAACTGGATTCCTCAAACATTTGAATTGGTTTCAATGTTGTATGTTGATCTATTTATTGATCTATTTATAATCTGCGTTATTATCTTTGTGATTTGAATCGTTAAAGGCTAAAGTTTAGCCAAATATATTTTGGTATCGTTAGGTGCCGAAAATGAATAAAATTTGATTTTTGAAAATTAAGTTGAGAATTCATAATAAAGTTTAATTTTGAATATTGATTCATTTTAAATAAATAAATGTTGAAATTTTTATGTTATAAAAGTTATGATTTTTGTTAAATATAACCGAAATGTGATTTTTAGTTGATTAACTTATAAATTGGATTTTGGCGTGTAAATGGAATATGGATAGAATTTGTTAATAAAGTGATTTTATAAGTTGAAGTTGTTATAAAATATAAATGGAATTTATAAACGTTGTTTTATAAATTCGAAATCGACTTATTTTGATAAGTTTAATTATTATAGCTTATAAAAGGAAATATATTCACGATTTTGGGACAATGGATAATCCTTTAAATAAAATATGTAGAAATTGAATTTGGTTAATGAAGTATATTCACGATTTTGGACAGTGAATAATATATTAAAGAAATATTTTGGGAAAGTGATGTTTTAAATAGAATTAAAACGATTCTAAATTATTTTAAAAAGGTGTTGAGTATCGAAACCATAGATTTCAATATTTATTGTTGAAATAGACATTTTCGAAAAATAGAAGGAAATGGTGGACTATAACACTGTTGTTATAGTAAATGATTTCCGAAAGGAAAAGTTTTGTGTAGTATTGAGATTTATATATCTATTTTAATTTCGAACCCCTATACTAGTGGTTTTGGGTTGTCGTAACGATGTTTTACGCAACATTCGTTTTGACCCAAATAAATGTGTTTGAAAGAATGTTTTCCTTAAAGAATAATATATACTTAATTTGGATTTAAGTATATTGAATATTTTCAAAATGTTGAGAATAAATGAAGTGTGAATTACTTATTATTGAATAAGTATGGAAACGTTTTCCAATATGAAGTGAATGTTTTGAGATTTTATCTTTTAAAGCTAAATTGAAAATGAATATTAGAAATCGATTTCGAAATCATATATTCATAGATATTTGGAAATGTAAATTCACAATGGAAAATTTATAAGGGAAATTTGTTTAAAAATAAACATTGATTTATTTTTAAAGTGTGGAAATGAATTTACGAATTTGGAACGTAAATTTAATAAATCGATAAGGGTTTATTTAATTGGTTTAAATGAACCATTTTGAAATGAAAGTTGTAAGGGTGTAAATTGATTTGAAATTGGTTTTCAAATGGTTGAAGTGTGGAAATTATATCTTATAAAGATATTTTTGAAAAATAAATAATTTGGGAAATTATTTGGAATCGGGTGATGTTGTGAATATTGATTGATAGTTAAATAACCGACTATCAATATTGACCCTTAAATGGTTATTGGTTGTGAATTGGTTGAAATTGAATGCTACACTTATTTTTAAATTATTGCGCTCGTTATTCGGATTACCCATTCCGAATAGTGATACGACGTAATAAATAGCATTGAAGACCGGTGGTGAAGACCGGGTATTTGTGAAAACCGGGTATTTGTGAAAACGATAGGATGACCTATCGATTGTCTCTGCACCGTTAGCTACGGTATAGAGATTTCCTTTATGATGGGAAATTCGATCGGGATTGTGAATACCCAGATTGCAAGGGCTTCTTTTGAAGTGCCTTCGGTTCTGTTCGAACCCAGAACAGACTTGTATGGTTACGTGTCTGACATTACATTTTGTGATATAAAGCAGATTTCTTTCAAATATATTTCCGTTGGTGGCGGAGAATTTATTCTCTTAGCTTAACACCCTTAGAGGTTATGTAGTTGAAGGTTATCAGCGATATATTCCCAATTTGGTAATGTGGCATGCTAAGTGTTGCTGTGTGATGATTATTTATTGATCATTTGTTGATCAAAGCGTGGCTTTGTGAAAAAGCGTGGCTTTGTGAAAAAGCGTGGCTTTGTGAAAAAGCGTAGCTTTGTGGACGAGACTTCATCAGACCTCACTCCCTGGAAATGGTCAAAACGGGAATATGCAGCAAGGTTATGAGGGTCGCGCCCTTTAGGGTATGTCATTTCCTTCTGGAAAGGGTGGTATCATGGTATGGAGCCCAGATACTTACTCATGTTGACACACTACATTTATTACTGTGTGATGTTGGTTATCGAGCGCTCGGATAAAGGTCCAAAGGGACCGGGGGGTGGCATATTCGTGTAGTAGTTACCTAGTTACAAAGGTAACCCGGCCTTGTGTTGGCAGAGATCTAACCGTAACATTAGGTTCTCGGGATGTCCCACCAGAGGCGATCCCATGTGGCGGTAGGAAGTTCCTTACCCTGACCATTTGTTGGAAATCCAAACGAAACAATACGAGCCTTGTACGGTTTTAGTTGTAGAACCTGCCATTTAACATGGTAGCTATAGTAGGCATACTATAATGGTACCTATGTCGGCTAAGATTTATATTCTATTTTCAAAATGTTTTATACACTATGCACTAATAATAATATCAAAAATGATTTGTTTTGCGTAATAAGCATCTTTGACTATCATAAGAAGAATTCTCCTCCAATTCTGCGTTTGCATTGTGTGTGTGCGGGGAAGCCTTATGGTAGTTTGATTTTCCAAAAGCATTACGGATATTTTCCACTTCTATTGTTGTTGTTGTTTTAAAAGTTAAATAACTGTTTTAAGTTCTCACACCGGTCCCATGACTGACCTAGAGTTTATTGTTCTCTTCCTAAACTCTGGGTGCCTATAATTTTCCACACGGGCAGTCTAGAGTCAGGTTATCAGGTCATTCTGGGTTCAGAAGTGCTATAGAGCTCAAGTGGCGAGCTGGATGGCGAGGCGTATTACTTGTATATGATATTATCTTTCCGCTGTATAATTCACTTGTAGGGACATGTTTGTATAGCTGTCCATTCTAGTGTTGTGTTTTATATTGTTGTTGTATACTCTGATGATGATGTAATATAATGTATTAACTGATATAGTTCTTTGTTTTAAAGATTATTCATTTATCTATTATATGTTGTTCCGCTGTGATATGTGAGATTCTGATATTGTTTTTGTTCTATTTTCTTTCTTCTTCTATCTTTTCTTCTACCTCTTCTTTTTAACCCTAACAATTCGATTTTTCGGCATTCGATTATGCGACATTTGTTACAGTGGACGTATTGATGTCGGATTTTCGGAAGTCGAAAATCTCGAAACGTTACATTTGGTATTAAAGCATATGGTTAAGCGACAACCATGGCTCTGTTGGGTATTACACATTAAAGATAGAGTCAGTAGTACTCTAGAATGAGTTTAAGTGTAATAATAGATACGAGCGCGTGTTTGTTAGTGAATATAAAATGTTTTATGTTGTGATGATTGGTTTGTTTTGTGGTATATGGATTCTGGTCGGTATGGTCTGGACAACTCTATCGATAGGGATCTCTAAACATTTGTACAGAACAAATTCGCCACGATATTATTTTGAATTGGATAAATGAAATAATTTTACCTTAATTATATTTTATATATAAAGGAATAATTTTTCAGAATTATTAAAGTGTATATGAATTGATTGTTTGGTTGTTGAATAAGTTAAATAAAAACAACAGCTGTAAAAGAATAAATTATATAAGCAAATGAATAATAAGTATGAAGTTATAGTTAAAATGATTTACACTTGTGAAATAAGCTTATATATAAGAAGTGAAATTATATAAGTAAAAGATTTATAAATGTGATTTATAATCTGAAAATAAAATTCCAGAGAAGTGTTTTGAAAGGATTTGATGTTTTGGAAAATTGTTTTGGAGAAATTAAAGCTCTAAACTCTTTTCGCTCGCTGGAAAATAATTCCGATGATGATCATGACATCATCGGTGTTCATTTTCGGGTTTCCAAAAGAGGGATTGCTGCCAAATAGTTTTAAATGGAAGTTGTTTGGAAAATTTGAGTTTGGGTTTTGAAATTCAAAGGATAATTGAATTGGTTTCAAAAATGGTTTTGAAAGTTTGAAAAAACTATGGAATCCTATTTAAAATATTATAGGAATGATAAATGAGTTGATAACTTATACAATTTGAGTTTTAATAGAATAAATTTAACTTAAAGGATGGAGTTGAATTAAAGTAAGTATAAGTAAATCAATAAACTCCAAGTGGTAATTGTTGAATATAAGTTGTATAACTTATAAAATGAGAAAATGTAAGTGAAACCAATTATTAAAATGGTTAAACAATTTTGATAAGCAAAAACGAGATATGAATTTGAATAAGTGATGAATTTGACTTAAGAAAAAGTTAAATAGAATTTACTTTAGAATTGAAATCTGAATTGGATTTGTAAGTGGAAATTTAAGTTAAGCTAAACAAATGATGAATTGAAATGGAATATAGCTTAAGTGATATTGAATAAAGTTGATTTTGGTATCGAAGTGAAATAACAAAGTGAATTAATGAAATGAAGTTATGAATGTGAACTTGACTATATAAATGAAATTCAACTTTATTTGTAAAATGAATTAGAAATTGAATTAATAAATGGATTGAATGTTAATCAATCGAATGTAAATAAGTTGATATGAAATAATGAATGTAAGTGTTAATTCATTAAAAGCTAATGTTATTGGAAGTTGAATAATTGAATGAAAACCTGTTTAATATAAACCAATTGTAGTTAAAAGTGTTGGACCAAATTTAATGTAAATTAAATAATTTGGTTATGTTGAATGTACATTGGTTGTTATATGAATGTTAGTTGATTGTGTATAATTCATTAAGTGTTAATGAAATTGAATTAGCGGAATTAAAAGCTATGAATTAAATTCAAATTGAAAGTGAAGTAAATGAATTTGAATAGAACTGAATTTGATTTGGATTGAAAGTGAACTAATGTGAATTTAATTAGTGAATGTTAACTAATTGAATTGAGAATGAATGTTAGTAAAATCCAATGTTAATGAATTAACTGTGATTAAATGGAAAACCAATTCATTGAATATTAATGAGAATATGAATGAATATTGATTTGGACATGGATGTTAGTTGGTTGATGGTTGCATTCGTTACTTTTTGATGCATTTTCTATATTGGCATATATAGTTATTGGTATATGTTGTATATTGATGTTACTTTCACATATGCATGTTTCTTATGGTTTGTTGAGTGTTTAGTAGGTGCGGATTGCGCTTGCTTCGCATTTAGAGCTCGCTTTCGCGCTATATTAGTCGTATATGCTCGCTAATAATATATAAGGTACATATCTCGGATTAAATATCGTACTTTTACACTTTTTCCCTACGGGATGCCTCATCACTTGATGTGATGTATATTTGTGATATACACATATACTGTCATTTTTTTTCGGAACGAGCCGCGCAAAGGAGACTCTGGCGAATTTTTCCGAAAATTTAAGGCGTTAGAATATTTTTGAGAAAATTGGGAAATTTTTGAAAACTAAGTTTGCGTTTGAAAACTTAGTAAAGTTATTATATGAAGTTTAACTATGAATTTTGGGAAAGTTAAACACTTAAGAGATTTGTGAATCAAACTTGAACGGTTTGTTTTGGAAAGTTAATGGATTTTAAAACTCTTTCTTACTTGGTAATTTCGAGGACGAAATTCTTTTAAGGGGGGAAGTTTGTAATGACCCAGAATTTCTGTCAATTAAAATTTGTATATTTAATTGATTTTAAATATTAATAAGTAAAATTTAAAAGTCGAATAATTTATTTTTTGAATATCTGGATTTAATTGCATAATTAAATACATAATTTAATAGTTGAAATTATAGAAATAATTGAAAATTGGGTTAAATATGATTGCAAATGATTTGTAAAATTTTATTATGTCATATTGGAGTTAGAATGATGTTATAGAACTTTGAAAATTGAATTAAAAGTTAATTTGTGAAAATTGAATATTTTAATATTTAATTGACGAGTTAAAATATCCATTTTTCAAACAGTCTCGGATTTCGACGAAACTAGTTTCATCGGATCCGTAATGTGATATTATTTTAAGATTTCAAATTTCGTGTCAATCGGATTTACCGTTTGTCCGGGGCAAGCCAAAACGCATAGAAATTTAGTTAATCGATTTAATTTAAATTTGATCGTTTATTGCCGTTACTCGCACAGATGATCGAATTAGCCTCCGAAACACGTTCCATTGTGTTTGAAACACGGGGTAAACCTTAGAAACGCCGGTCACCGCGCGAGATTTGGTGTTCGGAAAATTTCGGATGAATAGTGTTCGTTGAATTTTCTATAAAAGCCCCTTTATATTTCATTTTTGCAAAGGAAATAAAACGCTAGGGTTAGCTTCAGCCGGCCGCCACATATGAATTTAATGGCCGAAATTGTTCGTCTTTCTTCCTCAAATTTCTACAAATCCATACACTAATTCAAAAAACTTCCAACATGAAAAACGTAGAGCTCTCCAATATCTTGCTATCCAACGGTTAAGATCGTGAATGGAGCAAGGAATAGACGGTAATTGGAGCTGGAAGGGGCCGTGTTTGCGCACGTTTTTCCATGCATAGGCAAGGTTGAGTTCCACCGTACTCATACCGAAGGTAGAGGAGGAGATGGGCTTCCTTATGGCACAACCTGATCGTCTTCAAAGTTGTCGTGGTAGGCTCGATAATTCAACAAAGAAGGCGGCCTTTGGGTTCGTGTGTGCGTACGCTTACCTATAGATGAACGTTTGGGGGAGAAGGGGGGCAACGGCCCTGATCTGCAGAAGCAAGATCCAACGACCCAGAATAGTTAGGGTTTAAAATTAAAAAGGATTTGTAAATTTATTTATATTTTAATGTGTACAAACTTTGAAAAATCATATCATTTTCATACGAGGTCGAAAAATTACGAAACGACTTGCGTCGGGTTCGTATGGATGAGCACTACGCAACGGAGCTGGTTTGGAGTCGTTTGGAGCTAGTGAAAATTTTGGGTAAAATTAAACGCACGTTTAATTTTATTCGAAGTAAAATGCTACAACTATTATCGGAAACCCAAGGTGAGAACTTCTCACTCAATCGAATTGTTTTGATTTAAATTTTAAATAGTTGGATTTAAAAATTGCCTGATTGTGTGATTGGATGATAATTTGTTATCTATTGTGTTAAATAGACCGTATACGCCGTATATTAAGCGGATGTTATTTATTAAAAACATATACCGCAATAATTCCAACTTGTATGGAATTGGTATTATATATGTACTTGGAGTTGATTTTCCCGCATTATATAGCGGATGAGACCTTATTGCGCCGCATAATAGCGGATAGTATTTTATAAATCCCATATACTGCGATATTCCGTCTTGAAGCGGAATTGGTATTGTGCTAACATCTTTGGATGCAGGGAAACAGGTTGGAGGGATCTAACTGGATTCCTCAAACATTTGAATTGGTTTCAATGTTGTGTGTTGATCTATTTATTGATCTATTTATAATCTGCGTGATTATCTTTGTGATTTGAATCGTTAAAGGCTAAAGTTTAGCCGAATATATTTTGGTATCGTTAGATGCCGAAAATGAATAAAATTTGATTTTTGAAAATTAAGTTGAGAATTCATAATAAAATTTAATTTTGAAAATTGATTCATTTTAAATAAATAAACGTTGAAATTTTTATGTTATAAAAATTATGATTTTTGTTAAATATAACCGAAATGTGATTTTTAGTTGATTAACTTATAAATTGGATTTTGGGATGTAAATGGAATATGGATAGAATTTGTTAATAAAGTGATTTTATAAGTTGAAGTTGTTATAAAATATAAATGGAATTTATAAACGTTGTTTTATAAATTCGAAATTGACTTATTTTGATAAGTTTAATTATTATAGCTTATAAAAGGAAATATATTCACGATTTTGGGACAGTGGATAATCCTTTAAATAAAATATGTAGAAATTGAATTTGGTTAATGAAGTATATTCACGATTTTGGACAGTGAATAATATATTAAAGAAATATTATGGGAAAGTGATGTTTTAAATAGAATTAAAACGATTCTAAATTATTTTAAAAAGGTGTTAAGTATCAAAACCATAGATTTCAACATTTATTGTTGAAATAGACGTTTTCGAGAAATAGAAGGAAATGGTGGACTATAACACTGTTGTTATAGTAAATGATTTCCGAAAGGAAAAGTTTTGTGTAGTATTGGGATTTATATATCTATTTTAATTTCGAATCCCTATACTAGTGGTTTTGGGTTGTCGTAACGATGTTTTTAGCAACATTCGTTTTGACCCAAATAAATGTGTTTAAAAGAATGTTTTCCTTAAAGAATATAATATATACTTAATTTGAATTTAAGTATATTGAATATTTTCAAAATGTTGAGAATAAATGAAGTGTGAATTACTTATTATTGAATAAGTACGGAAACGTTTTCCAATATGAAGTGAATGTTTTGAGATTTTATCTTTTAAAGATAAATTGAAAATGAATATTAGAAATCGATTTGGAAATCGTATATTCATAGATATTTGGAAATGTAAATTCACAATGGAAAATTTATAAGGGAAATTTGTTTAAAAATAAACATTGATTTATTTTTAAAGTGTGGAAATAAATTTACGAATTTGGAACGTAAATTTAATAAATCGATAAGGATTTATTTAATTGGTTTAAATGAACCATTTTGAAATGAAAGTTGTAAGGGTGTAAATTGATTTGAAATTGGTTTTCAAATGGTTGAAGTGTGGAAAATATATCTTATAAAGATATTTTTGAAAAATAAATAATTTGGGAAATTATTTTGGAATCGAGTGATGTTGTGAATATTGATTGATAGTTAAATAACCGACTATCAATATTGACCCTTAAATGGTTATTGGTTGTGAATTGGTTGAAATTGAATGCTACACTTATTTTTAAATTATTGCGCTCGTTATTCGGATTACCCATTCCGAATAGTGATATGACGTAATGGATAGCATTGAAGACCGGTGGTGAAGACCAGGTATTTGTGAAAACGATAGGATGACCTATCGATTGTCTCTGCACCGTTAGCTACGGTACAGAGATTTCCTTTGCGATGGGAAATTCGATCGGGATTGTGAATACCCGGATTGCAAGGGCTTCTTTTGAAGTGCCTTCGGTTCTGTTCGAACCCGGAACAGACTTGTATGGTTACGTGTCTGACATTACATTTTGAGATATAAAGTAGATTTCTTTCAAATATATTTCCGTTGGTGGCAGAGAATTTATTCTCTTAGCTTAACACCCTTAGAGGTTATGTAGTTGAAGGTTATCAGCGATATATTCCCAATTTGGTAATGTGGCATGCTGAGTGTTGTTGTGATGATTATTTATTGATCATTTGTTGATCAAAGCGTGGCTTTGTGAAAAAGCGTAGCTTTGTGGACGAGACTTCGTCAGACCTCACTCCCTGGAAATGGTCAAAACGGGAATATGCGGCAAGATTACGAGGGTCGCGCCCTTTAGGGTATGTCATTTCCTTCTGGAAAGGGTGGTATCATGGTATGGAGCCCGGATACTTACTCATGTTGACACACTATATTTATTACTGTGTGATGTTGGTTATCGATCGCTCGGATAAAGGTCCAAAGGGACCGGGGGGTGACATATTCGTGTAGTAGTTACCTAGTTACAAAGGAAACCCAACCTTGTGTTGGCAGAGATCTAACCGTAACGTTAGGTTCTTGGGACGTCCTGCCAGAGGCGATCCCATGTGGCAGTAGGAAGTTCCTTAGCCTGACCATTTGTTGGAAATCCAAACAAAACAATACGAGCCTTGTACGGTTTTAGTTGTAGAACCTGCCATTTAACATGGTAGCTATAGTAGGCATACTATAATGGTACCTATGCCGGCTAAGATTTATATTCTATTTTCGAAATGTTTTCTACACTATGCACTAATAATAATATCAAAAATGATTTGTTTTGCGTAATAAGCATCTTTGACTATCATAAGGAGAAATCTCCTCTAATTCTGCGTTTGCATTGTGTGTGTGCGGAGAGGCCTTATGGTAGTTTCATTTTCCAAAAGCATTGCAGATATTTTCCACTTCTATTGTTGTTGTTGTTTTAAAAGTTAAATAATTGTTTTAAGTTCTCACACCAGTCTCATGACTGACCTGGAGTTTATTGTTCTCTTCCTAAACTCTAGGTGCTCATAATTTTCCACACGGGCACTCTAGAGTCAGGTTATCAGGTCATTCTGGATTCAGAAGTGCTATGGAGCTCAAGTGGCGAGCTGGATGGCGAGGCGTATTACTTGTATATGATATTATCTTTCCACTGTATAATTCACTTGTAGGGACATGTTTGTATAGCTGTCCATTCTAGTGTTGTGTTGTATATTGTTGTTGTATACTCTGATGATGATGTAATATAATGTATTAACTGATATAGTTCTTTGTTTTAAAGATTATTCATTTATCTATTATATGTTGTTCTGCTGCGATATGTGAGATTCTGATATTGTTTCTGTTCTGTTTTCTTTCTTCTTCTATCTTTTCTTCTACCTCTTCTTTTGAACCCTAACAGTTCGGTTTTTCGGCATTCGATTATGCGGCATTTGATACAGTGGACATATTGATGTCGGATTTTCGAAAGTCGAAAATCTCGAAACGTTACAAAATGCCTTATAGTCAACTGCGAAACTAAGTTAACAAGGTGTTTGTTTCAATGTATCTACAAATATAATCTACCCAACCAATGTCGTGAAAAGGGAAATACTACTCATAAACTAGTCAAGCATAAATCAACAATCAACAAATAAAAGTCAATGCCCTTAAACTTGCAGAGGATATGACTAAACGAATTAATGAGGAGTAATGAATGAACGTCATTAATCCCTACATTAATTAAACTATACTTTAATAATTCATACTTACATAAGTTACCTTATATGAGATCTTTATTTTTCACAATTATAATTACCATTGAGGTATACATATATAATAATTACAATTACACTCTCATATGTATAATACACTCAACTCATTCTATGGTGCCTCTTACCCTATTTTAATGAGCCATATCAAAACAAAGCCAAGGTTCTCACTTAACCTTTAGCTTTGATAGCACATGTGATGATACAACTTTTTGACCCCTAAGGATCCACACTAATATATCCATGGTACTCACGCGTCGAGCAACCAAGTGCCGGAATGACGAATGGTTGTGGTAAAATAAAATGAACTCATAACAAGATAGAAGAGAACACATATCAGAATCTCATAGAGAAATGATACTATATAATATCGAGAGTACGGTACAAAGGGTTACTCCGATACAGAAATTTTGAAGTTACAAAACCTAAGTACTATCATCAACCTAGACATTTATAACTATTTGTCCTCACAAATGCTGATATATACAATATAGTAATGTGGCAGAAATAAGAATACTATGGTAGGTGAAACATCCAGCTCGTCTTTTTGAGTTCCTATGAACATCAACAAAAAGCCTACCTTTCTCAAGCTACTCAAAATAGTAAGCGAAGAATTTTGGGAAATCAAAAATCAAGCATCAGACATAAGTCTGACATGAGAAACCCAAGAAATGTGCGGCCAATATATAACAGTACTTTTGAGATCGCATGGAATGCCATAACGGCCATCCCCTAAAAACAACAACCATCTAATAATTACATAAGGTGGTATAATAGATAATGTTTAGGGCGTAGAATATAAATATATAACGTAGCCGGAATGGTTGCATTGGTTACATTCAACAGCATGTTAAAGGTACAATCAAAACCAATAAGGAACCTTTGCATATTGGATTTTCCCCAAAGGTTCCTTCGATTAAGCCAAAATCCAATCTTCATGCACAACAATCAAAAAACACCTTCTGAGCACCCCTTATCTCTAGTAAGATATACAATAAGGTAAACACAACTATCCCACACTTGAATGAGTAAACCCGAACCACGTGGAACCAAGTACCATCAACTCCAGCGCGTAGCATCGATAAGCATACTCTAGATATAAAGTTGATTAACCCTATTATGGGACCGATCCCATATTGTACATCCTACTCTGTCCTTAGCCATTTTCGATGTCGAGGTTACGTTCGACATCTTTGATATGAGTTTTCATTACTCGAATAGAGGAATCCCCAAATGGATTCTAGCATCTCAAACAAATATCAAAACCGCTCATGGATTTTAGTATATCGAACAGATCGACATCCAAGAGATAGAACACGTATCTTAGCCGTGAAGTGGTTCTAGATAAGTAAAATACTTACCAATCCTGGTCTCTTCAAGACTGAATCAACGAATTTGGTCATATCAACAATAAGGAGAATGGTCACAGATGGAAACCACATCACGTATACTTACCACATTTTCGATATTTTCATCTCACACTATCCCTCGGTCAAGAATGAAGTTGATAGGTTGGACCTCTATTTATCACATCCCTACTCAAACATCAGTCTTAACTCCCATGGATAAATAAACTTACTTCATCGGCTTTTAGTGCTAAGTATACGACTAAATATTTTTCATAAACGAGTAAACATACAAAGCAAGATCAAGTCACACAAAGCACGATTAAGTCATATAAAGCGACTTCTAATTCCCTTTTTGTTTCATTAATCTTTTATTAATTTAAACCTCTTTTATTAGTAAAACTTCTTTATCTAATAAAACATCATTTATTATTTTCCACTACTCATTTATACTCTTTTCAATACTTAAAAAAGTATTCATATACTTATCTCAAATGGTATAAATATATTCACTAATCATTAACAAGATTTCTTACTTTAAATCTTCGCTTTTTCTATCATTTTCCAAAAGATTCCATACTTATAATTTCCTTTAAAATATCCATTTTAATGATCTAAGTACTTTCACAGATCCATTCAGAAAGGTTTAAGACAAATGTTGCTCAAACATTGTCACTATAAAACCAAAACCATTTCATACTTATATTTATCTCTAAAACATTCCTTTAAAGATCTAAGATACTATCTGATTAAGTTCGAAGTCGACTAAGCGACTATCAAGTTAAAGACGATCTCTTATAAAAATCACAATTTGTATACTTAACTCATTTTTAACATTCAAACTTAACTATTCCTCAACCAAGAGTGAAGCCAGGTAAGTTAAAGCACTAGTTGCATATTAAAGCCTTGGCTAGGCACTTCATTGTTGCTCATAAATAGATAAATCTACATCTCTGTCTTTTAGTGTTAAGTATAGTATTAATGACTTTCATAAACGAGAAGAAATCAACACGATTAACACATTTTTAACATTCTCGACTTAACTATTCCTTGGTCAAGAGGGAAGCTGGTAGGTTAGAGCTCTACGTCTCATACCCTACTGGAATATCAATCTTAACTCTCACATATAGATAAGCCTACTCTGCTGGCTTTTAGGGTTAAGCAAAGTTAATTAATTTTCAAATAAATAAGTAAACAACATGATTAACATTTTTACATTCCAACTTAACTATTCCTCATTTAAGAGGGAAGTCGGTAGGTTGTAGCTCTATTGCTCATATCCCTACTCAACATCAATCTTAACTCACAATTAGAGAAGTCTACCTTACCGGCTTTTACTATTAAGCCCAGTCAATTACCTTTTTCAAAACTTATAAAAACGTTAAAAATAATTTTAAATTGGTTTTAAATATCTATGTCAAATATTACTTGAAAATAACTAATTTATAATTTGATTAAATCATGTTTTATTTTATAAAACCTCTTTATTTTAAAAATACATATATAATTATTAAAAATATATTTAAACTTCAAACCAACTTAAAAATACTTAAAGTTAGGATAGAAGATATCTTTAAAAATATTAGATAAGAATACTAAATTTAAATATCATTTTTAAACACTTAAGGTCATAAGTGACTTATTATAGCCTTTATAGTTGCTGTTAAAAGTCCTTATTAAAGAACAACATTGAAAAGCACAATCCTTGTGACTAGTTTTAACCACTTTAGCAAATAATTTAAGACTTTAAATTTTTATAATAAGCAATAACTTTAGGGTTCTTTAAAAGTGTAGAAAGAAACCCCTAAGAATGTCTTTTGATTTATTTATAAAAAATTTCAAAAAAAGCTATATTTATAAAGCGTATTTATAACCGCCTTTTTGTTTTAACTTTCACAATTTCTATAACTTTACAAACCATTTATTTACTCTCTAATGCATGAAAATATGTATAGAGAACAACCAATTCAAATTATCCTAAGTTAAGTTCATAAAACTTCTATTTACAAAAGTTAAAGTTAAGGGATATCGAAGTGCACTTATAGTGACTATTCTCACTTCAAACACTTTAAAACATACTTCAATTCAACACACAATCCAAATAACAATTTAAACATCAACTCAAGGTCATACCACATGTTTAAGAGTCATTTGCTTTCAAAAGCAAGAGAGGTCCAAAGTTTATAATTTAATTAGTTAATGTCATTTTAACTTTATATTTAAACACAATATATACACACATAATAAACAAGATAATAAGATGAATCACTTAGATCTAAGCAAAACACATACTCAAGTACAACCAAACTCAAGAATACTTCCTACCATTGCCTTGCAACCACCTTTCCTTCCTTATTTCTTTTCACTTGTTTTTCTAAAGGGAGAGATTTGGTTCTTCCAAATCTAATTTTTTAGAATGTTTTGTAATGTAATCCTATGTTTAGTGGCAAAGTTTGAGTTTATTTGGAGTTATTTTGCAATTATTTTCTTTTGAAATTTTGAGAAGAAGAAGATATTAAAGGAATTGCTTTTAGCTTTGTGAATTTATGATTTATTGTCAAGGGCATGCCTCTCCTTATATACACTCAAGATGGTGATGCCTTAGCTTGTTCTTACCCCCGTCATGTCATGGAAGCCTCACCTCCCCATATGCCCATCGCTTCTCCTTTACACCTCTATCTTTTTGTTAATTCCTTTAGTACCCTTAACATGTTAATATCTCTTATCCATTAGAAACTTTTAGAACATTTCATTTTATTTTATGAATAAAAGTGTGTTAATTAGTTCTTAATGTGTTCATTGGTTATAGACAATTGCACAATAGTTCGAACAACTTATATTGAAAAGTTGTTAATGGATAAATTGATTTTGGGTCACCTTACCGATTTTTCTTTGAAGGATACAATTTTGTAAAAAAAATTCAAAAATAAGTTTCCCATCATTAATTATGATTTGAAAGGGGGTTAAAAAGGTTATTAAATCAATTTTTTCACATTTAATCAAATATTGATATATTTAAATAATTCAAATATTTAAATACAAAGTATCTAAATTCTGAGTCGTTACAGTCAAAGTCAATAGAGACGGGATGTTACAGTAAAAGGTTCAAATATTCTTTTTAGGAATTGGAAAGATGATGGGGTTGAAGTGCCTATGCTTGACCTAATGGTGATTACTGCTATGTAGGTCCATCTACAATGCACTTAGTCCTTGTTGATTGTGGAAGCTCAATGAATATCTTATTTAAATAGACATGATAAGATGCTTCTTAATGGAAAGGATCTATAGTCATGCAATTCCCACATTTAAGGATTTACGGGATAAGCCAAAGAACCATTTGGATGCATTAAACTGCCTATTGAATTGAGAGTTAGAGATGGAAAAATAGTGAGGTTGTAGAATTTTTTATGGTTGATGAATTTTCATCTTACAATGATTTCTTGGACTAACCAACCCTTGCTAATTTTTGAATTGTTCTTGCTTCATTGTGCTTGATGATGAAGTTTCCTATAGAGAATGGAGTAGGGGTGGTTTAAGGTGATCAAAGCATAGGTCATGGTTGTTATGTCATTGAGCCTAGAGAGCCTAGAGAGATGGAAAGGTGCAGAGAAGTGTAACGCCCCACCCCGAGACCCACCTTAGTAAAGAGAATTAACGAGTAATTCCGTCTACTAAAGCGGAGAATAGGGCTGGTTAAGGGCGACCATCTATAACTTTGTCTTAAACATCTACTGAATACGTCGATAAATGCAATACAATTTTCTTTTCTATCTCAATGGATCGACATACACAGTAAATGTTTAATCCAAAACTATAGTTGGTTGATGGATCTTTCAGAACAAAATACAATAAATTAATGTAAAGCACATCACAGAACAGTAATCGACATTATATATATACATATACACTGATACATGTTTAGTACAATACGATATGAATACAATAAAGGTGGTACTCAACCACACCATATACATCAAATCAAATGTAAAAACATCAGAGTATGCGGAAGAAATAAACTACTCAAGCGAAAGAAGAAATGATATCCAACACCAATTTCAAGCTAAGTCCAATAGATGATACCTGAAACAACTCGGTCTGACCCGAGTATAAATACACGGGTCAGTCTAGCTACCCAAATCAGTCAATATCGATAATATGAAGCAGAATGGACATAGTGATACTTCTTCTCGAATGAGGAGAAGGATTAGATAACTCATAGCTCAATACTTAAGTAACAAACGCTACCTAAGTGACTAAATACCTCGAAAGAGGCAACTCAAACTCAATACTCAAATAAAACACAAGTGCCTCGTATCATTAGCGATAACCCATAATGAACTCAAATCAACTCATATAAAACTCAAGCAAAACTCAAATGGTTCGATGAACCATTACTCCAAAAAGGAGAAAACTCATCTTAATC
This sequence comes from Allium cepa, assembly GCA_030765085.1. Lineage (NCBI taxonomy): Eukaryota > Viridiplantae > Streptophyta > Magnoliopsida > Asparagales > Amaryllidaceae > Allium > Allium cepa. The sequence continues at coordinate 90,448,804 of CM060946.1, read as the reverse complement.
ACAAATAGAAGTCATGAAAGCAACACAAGACAACTCCATAAGAATGTGCGATCTCAAACTCATAAGTAGGCCAAGGCGACTAAATCTCACACATACATCTCAATAATAAAAACTCATGGAACTCGATACGAATTCAAACTCATAAAATCTCAAAATCAATAAAGAATTCGATGCATGTTCAAACTCAGAAAATCTTAACACTAATGCGCCAAAAACGGTGAATTCAAAGCTCAGAAAACCCGGATTGGCCATATCCCTGAATACAATGCCGAAGCAATGCTGCACGTGCTAAACTCAAACGGCCGAAGCCTTAGACAAGGTCGCTAACACCTTCCAAAGCAGTTCATCCTCATGACAAGGTCGCTAACACCTTTCCAAAGCAATTCGTCCTCATGACAAGGTCGCTGACACCTTTCCAAAGCAGTTCGTCCTCATGACAAGGTCGCTGACACCTTTCCAAGCCATTTTGTCATCCCTAACAAGGTCGCTAACACCTCCAAAGCAGTTCGTACCTATGACAAGGTCGCTGACACCTCTCAAAGCAGTTCTATTAGGTAAACATCATGAATATGTCACAAACTCACGGATAGGAACCCGAAAAGTGTTAACGTGTGTCCCATACCACACATTCACACTTAGCGGTTTACTAGCCGTTAGTCGATGCCACACTAAAAACATCATAAAACTCAGAAAATTATATCTCGCCCAGTCTCATTGGCGAGTGATAAAGAGATACCATACTTGTCTCATCACATCGACAAGTGAAAAACATCGTGATGGTTTCTCATAAACCATAAATCTCAAAATATGAAATCATAAACTCAAGACTTGCCTTATGTCATTGGCAAGTAAATAAAACATCGTGATGGTTCTCATCGATCAAATTCCTACATAGGAGATCTCAAACCATAATACTTTCCAAATATTGGCCATCTTAAATAATTCCAATAAATAGGAATTATAAAACTCAAAATACACCATAAAATGGCAAAACATCTCAGAATCATTAAACTCAAATAACTTCGATCGTACAAGTCTGAAATTAACCGAAATATTAAACGCACATGTTCCATACCACGTGTTTTACTAAATCGTTTAATTCTCTTTCTTATACGTTCGAATAGTACAAAAGTGTGTGTTTTATATTTAAAATAGTTTACTAGAGAAAACAAGCTTTTAAAACTTTTTTCTTTCTAAAACGATTAATAAAACCAATATTTGAAGTTCCTTTATTATAGGAAATAAGTAGATTTTATATTAGAAAAATAATTTTAAAATACTATATAATAATAATTTGAAATTTTCATATATTTCAAAAATCACTTCAAAAATGGTTAGTGGAAACCGCACTCGAAAATAAAGAAAAACAAGAAAGATAACTCAACACCGATAACTTGAGTTCAATACGAATTCAATTCAAATTTAACACTAAATCAATTCAAATTCAACCCTAAATCAATTCAAATTCTATTTAAATTTCAATTTCAAATTCTTCAAATGTAGCTATCCTATTGATAGACATCATAGCTCTCAAAACATCTCAAAACAACATCAAAATCGAATAAGAATGAGAGCAAAAATAAACTAATACAATTCTCGGGTCAATAATTGTTATTGCTGTCGTTTTGCTCTCGCAACAGCGACAAACAAACACAGTTTTGATCAAGCAAACCTCAAAATTTCAAGAAACACAAAACATGAAACTTTAGTAAAAAGTTTAAGCTTTCCGGAACGTCTAAGATTATTAAATTTGGATAAGAAATGAGAAAGTTATGATAAAAATAGTTCAGAGATCTAAATTCAACATTGCTGTCATTTTGATCTCGGGATAGCAACGATCAAATGCAGTTTTGATCAATATAAATTCAAAATTTCAAAAACCTCAAAACATGAAACTTTTAGAACAAATTCTTAGCTTTTCATAACATTAAAGATTGTTGAATTTGGATAAAAATTGAAAAAGTTATGCTTAATTTAGTTTCAGATTCAACAACAGAGCAAATAATAGTTTTGCTCTCGGGATTACAATAGAAACACTCAAATTTGAAATAGATAACTTCAAAATTATGAAAAATACAAAACATGAAACTTGTATTATATGATCTAAGCTTTCCAAAACATCTAATATTCTTAAATTTGGTTAAGAAACAAAAGAGTTATGCTTAAATTACTAACAATATTAGTACTGAAATTTGACAGAGCAGAGACTATTACTCTGGTAAAAAACGGATTTTGATCAAGAAATGTTCAAAATATGAGAAAGTAACTAAAACAAATGTTCTTCCATAGAAAATGATCTTTCGACTGCAAAAAGATTCAACACAATTGGATTTACCAATCAAAAGTTATGTCCATTTTACTTTCAGGTATTAACTCGGAAATGTTTTATTTGGCTGTGCTATAACATTAGTTTCAAACTCAATTTCGACCAATTTAACAGCAGAATTTCGAAATATGATTAAAAGAAAACTTGTAGCTAATTGAAATAGATTTCAACCACAAAAAGATTGAGTCAATTTGGATTAGTCTACCTTATATTATCGTTGTTTTACTGCAGCTACTTTTTTTATATCAAATTTCCAGCAAGCAATAACACAAAAACCATACAAGTTTTCAACCAAATTGCACACAATTGAATCAAAAATCATTCAAATAATAATGTGCAGCAAACAAACATTTAGAAATAGGCATGTGAGTGATTAACTCACCTCTATCCTTTAATTCAACAATCGTTATTATCACTTCAGCCCAAATTTCCAAACTAGTAAACCCTAAACAAAAATCAATCCAAAATATACCCAAAAGCCCTAATTTAGTTTACTGTAAATTGAGAATTCAAATCATTGAGATGTATTTAAGCTAGAGATGATTACCTGCACAAATAAGCTCCTAAAGATGTTTAATTTACCATGAACTGAAGAAGAGATTTGATTTTTTTTTTCTCTCTAGGTTTTGAAAGAGGAATTGAGTTCTCTGGAGGGTTAGAGAAGAGAATGAAAATGTACGTACTGTAAGTTTTCTCTTCTCATTTCTTATGTTAACAGGCCAGTAAAGAATATTTACACTAACTGGGCTAAGGTCCAACAAAATAAAAGAAATAAGATTATGTTTTTTTTTACTTAATCACTTAACCAAGTATGTTAAGAAATGAACTTATCAATATTTCAAGCTCTACTTCTTTAAAAATTATGAAATTCATTACTTATGATAATAAAATTGTTTTATACCCAATTAAAGGATGGTTTACATAATTAGAACATATTTATTATCATATTTCTCTATTTAAAGAAAATAGCAAATTTACATTATTAATTACAAAACTCATTGTAATTAACACTATAAATTACACAAAAATCACAATTTTGTGTCATAAAATTCTATAACTCATTTCAAATATAGTTTTATGCTCAACTTATATTTTTAAACTCAATTCCATCATTTTATTAAATATATCCCATTTTAAAAGTAATTAATTTTTTTTAAAAATAATATTAAATGAAGTAAAGAGCAATAATTAACAAAATTATTGCATTAACTCTAAATAAAACACATTTTCCTCATTTTATCCTTAAATATATTGTTTATTCCCAATAAACAATTTAATTTCCTCTTTAATTATTAATTTACGCTACGTTATAATTTAATATTTTCGGGTAATCGCAAAAACCAGGGTTGTTACAGACTCCTCCCCTTACAAAAATTGCGTCCCCGCAATTTTGTAGAAAAAGAGCTGTAAAAACATAAAAGATACAATCATCGAAGGATAAAGACAAGCTCGAATTCCAAATCATTCATACTCTCAATATAGAATGGTAGAAAGAAATAAGGAAAAACTCATTTGGTTAACTCAATGGCCTATCATATGCTAATATAGTGATTAGCAAACCATCGAATTTTCCAAGAACTCGAAAGAATTTCAAAGATATCTCGTCTTCGAATCAAAACTCAATAAGATGCTCAACAGTTAATGAATTGAAAATGATTAATTTCACTAAACTCTACGAATAGAGTCGGGATCAAACTCACTTAAAGCCGAACTCTAAGCAATAAAGAAGATCATCAATAGGATTATCCGCATAAAGATACGGAAAGAACATCCTCACAATAGAGTAGAAACAATAGACAAGATAGATAAATCACGAAATGACTTCTTATAGGGCCACCAAACTCGAACGACCATGAAAATGCATGTCGTTGTTATTAACTCAAGGATAGAATATACATAAGAGATAAGGATATAAGCTCGAATTACTTTTCAATCCAAGATATTTATAATTTTTAAATCTCAACATCTTTTAAATTTAAAATCTCAATTTTCAACATTTTAAAATTTTCTAACTCTTTATTATATTACTTAGTAAGTAATTTAAAAATCAAATTAAAAGTCCAAATTTCTTATCTTACTTCAAAATTAATTTCCAAAGAAATTTGTAAATCCATAATAATAATCCTCAAAATAAATTGAGGGTTTAAATCCTCTTTACTTTTTTTTTAAACCACATAAATAGTTTAAAAACAATCTTCAAGTTCTCTTATAACTTTTCTCTTAAAACATCCAATGTATATAATATAGATTCTAAAATCTCAAAATATACTTTCAATAAAGTATAGCTCAAGAATATTCTCACTTATTCTCATCTTTAAAATTTCAAAATAAATAGATAAATAAATGGCATTGCCTCGCCATTGAATTTCTAATAAATAGATATATCTGTTGGCTGCAGAGTTGACCGAACGATCAATACTGCCTCGCCACTCTATTACTCATCTCTAAAATCAATGGCTGCAATTACCATTCAAAAATAAATTTAATATTTAATCTCAAAATATTATTTTCAAAATCTCAATCCTTAAAACACAAATCTTCGTGTTTGATTGCCTCATCATAGCATTTAGGAGATTCCTATCGATAACGTTGATCAGGCGTATCGACCAGAACTCTTAAATACTCGATGGATAACCCAACACTCTCAAATTATTTCTATGAAAGAATACTGCTCATATAAATATATTCTCAAAACATTCTTTGATTTTTAAAATATCTCAAAACTCCAATTTCTCTTTTTAAAACTCATATTTATATAGCTTCAAACCTCAAACCAAAGAACATTAAGAGAATGCATCGAGATATTCCCAGAATATGCGATTCTCAAAATCAACAAAAGGAGATGAGCGTTCGTCAATCTTACGATGTCACGAGCCACTTCCAAAAATCATCAAGATATAGGAAAAGCAAGATATTCTTCTCGAAGGAGAAGAAGCATACAAACCACAAATCATTACTTCATACAAAGTAATGCTACAAAGGATAACATCGATCGAGTATTCGGAAAGGATAACTTAAAGAAACTTAATGATAAACTCAATCAAACTCGAATAATCTAGCAACTCACCTCATTCCTTAGTGGATGTCCTCATGGAAGGATAGACGAAGGCTAAAAGCTAAAAATAAGGTTAATTAAACACTCAATTCCCCGTTTGGATATCAAACCCAAACAGACTCATCAAAACTCAACAAAGTCACCTTGATTTGAATTCGAGTTATATCAACAACATCTCGATACTCAAGAGTGAATTCAGAAACTTCGAAATCATCATTAACATTCCAAAGTGATAGAAATAATAAACCAATCAAAATAGGAAACCTAAATATACAATAGGATCCTAAAAAAATAAAGGATTGGACTTAATATCAAATAAGTCAATCCATCTCAAATCAAATGCATCTCAAGATCGTGAGTAACAAACAAATACTCAATAAAGCAGCAACAAATAGAAAACTCAAAATGCTTAGAACAAGCCAATCGTTATGGATCCCTCCAATAGGATTCACTACTCTCAAAGGAACACAACAAGAATACTATAAGAAATCAATAAGCTTCATCGGTACGAACTCACTCGCATCGACAAAAATAAGAATAGAATAATCTCAAATAAGATTATTCATAAGATAAGATGACATCCAACTCTATTATGGAATACTACGGAATACAATGTATATTTTCCTAGACATATTCCATCTCCACAATCCCAAAACCCAAAAAAGAATCAAGGCTCGATTTGAAAACAAGCTCGAATAAAGGATAATGATTCACTAGTATTATACTTCGATGTATCATGATATGCGTACTGTTCTGTGTTTATTCTACTTTGTTCTGATCACAGCTCTGATACCAAGCTGTAACGCCCCACCCCGAGACCCACCTTAGTAAAGAGAATTAACGAGTAATTCCGTCTACTAAAGCGGAGAATAGGGCTGGTTAAGGGCGACCATCTATAACTTTGTCTTAAACATCTACTTAATACGTCGTTAAGTGCAATACAATTTTCTTTTCTATCTCAATGGATCGACATACACAGTAAATGTTTAATCCAAAACTATAGTTGGTTGATGGATCTTTCAAAACAAAATACAATAAATTAATGTAAAGCACATCACAGAACAGTAATCGACATTATATATATACATATACACTGATACACGTTTAGTACAATACGATATGAATACAATAAAGGTGGTACTCGACCACACCATATACATCAAATCAAATGTAAAAACATCAGAGTATGCGGAAGAAATAAACTACTCAAGCGAAAGAAGAAATGATATCCAACACCAACTTCAAGCTAAGTCCAATAGATGATACCTGAAACAACTCGGTCTGACCCGGGTATAAATACACGGGTCAGTCTAGCTACCCAAATCAGTCAATATCGATAATATGAAGCAGAATGGACATAGTGATACTTCTTTTCGAATGAGGAGAAGGATTGGATAACTCATAGCTCAATACTTAAGTAACAAACGCTACCTAAGTGACTAAATACCTCGAAAGAGGCAACTCAAACTCAATAGTCAAATAAAACACAAGTGCCTCGTATCATTAGCGATAACCCATAATGAACTCAAATCAACTCATATAAAACTCAAGCAAAACTCAAATGGTTCGATGAACCATTACTCCAAAAAGGAGAAAACTCATCTCAATCACAAATAGAAGTCATGAAAGCAACACAAGACAACTCCATAAGAATGTGCGATCTCAAACTCATAAGTAGGCCAAGGCGACTAAATCTCACACATACATCTCAATCATAAAAACTCATGGAACTCGATACGAATTCAAACTCATAAAATCTCAAACTCAATAAAGAATTCGATGCATGTTCAAACTTAGAAAATATTAACACTAAATCGCCAAAAACGGTGAATTCAAAGCTCAGAAAACCCGGATTGGCCATGTCCCTGAATACAATGCCGAAGCTAATGCTGCACGTGCTAAACTCAAACGGCCGAAGCCTTAGACAAGGTCGCTAACACCTTCCAAAGCAGTTCGTCCTCATGACAAGGTCGCTGACACCTTTCCAAAGCAGTTCGTCCTCATGACAAGGTCGCTGACACCTTTCCAAAGCAGTTCGTCCTCATGACAAGGTCGCTGACACCTTTCCAAGCCATTTTGTCATCCCTAACAAGGTCGCTAACACCTCCAAAGCAGTTCGTACCTATGACAAGGTCGCTGACACCTCTCAAAGTAGTTCTATTAGGTAAACATCGTGAATGTGTCACAAACTCACGGATAGGAACCCGAAAAGTGTTAACGTGTGTCCCATACCACACATTCACACTTAGCGGTTTACTAGCCATTAGTCGATGCCACACTAAAACCATCATAAAACTTAGAAAATTATATCTCGCCCAGTCTCATTGGCAAGTGATAAAGAGATACCATACTTGTCTCATCACATCGACAAGTGAAAAACATCGTGATGGTTTCTCATAAACCATAAATCTCAAAATATGAAATCATAAACTCAAGACTTGTCTTATGTCATTGGCAAGCAAATAAAACATCGTGATGGTTCTCATCGATCAAACTCCTACATAGGAGATCTCAAATCATAATACTTGCCAAATATTGGCCATCTTAAATAATTCCAATAAATAGGAATTATAAAACTCAAAATACGCCATAAAATGGCAAAACATCTCAGAATCATTAAACTCAAATAGCTTCGATCGTACAAGTCCGAAATTAACCGAAATAGTAAACGCACATGTCACATACCACGTGTTTTACTAAATCGTTTAATTCTCTTTCTTATACGTTCGAATAGTACAAAAGTGTGTGTTTTATATTTAAAATAGTTTACTAGAGAAAACAAGCTTTCAAAACTTTTTTCTTTCTAAAAAGATTAATAAAACCAATATTTGAAGTTCCTTTATTATAGGAAATAAGTAGATTTTATATTAGAAAAATAATTTTAAAATACTATATAATAATAATTTGAAATTTTCATATATTTCAAAAATCACTTCAAAAATGGTTAGTGGAAACCGTACTCGAAAATAAAGAAAAACAAGAAAGATAACTCAAGACCGATAACTTGAGTTCAATACGAATTCAATTCAAATTTAACCCTAAATCAATTCAAATTCTGTTTAAATTTCAATTTCAAATTCTTCAAATATAGCTATCCTATTGATAGACATCATAGCTCTCAAAACATCTCAAAACAACATCAAAATCGAATAAGAATGAGAGCAAAAATAAACTAATACAATTCTCGGGTCAATAATTGTTATTGCTGTCGTTTTGCTCTCGCAACAGCGACAAACAAACACAGTTTTGATCAAGCAAACCTCAAAATTTCAAGAAACACAAACATGAATCTTTTATTAAAAAGTTTAAGCTTTCCGGAACATCTAAGATTATTAAATTTGGATAAGAAATGAGAAAGTTATGATAAAAATAGTTCAGAGATCTAAATTCAACACTGCTGTCACTTTGATCTCGGAATAGCAACGATCAAATGCAGTTTTGATCAATATAACTTCAAAATTTCATAAACCTCAAAACATGAAACTTTTAGAACAAATTCTCAGCTTTCCAGAACATTAAAGATTATTGAATTTGGATAAAAATTGAAAAAGTTATGCTTAATTTAGTTTCAGATTCAACAACAGAGCAAATAATAGTTTTGCTCTCGGGATTACAATAGAAACACTCAAATTTGAAATAGATAACTTCAAAATTATGAAAAATACAAAACATGAAACTTGTAGTATATGATCTAAGCTTTCCAAAATCTAATATTCTTAAATTTGGTTAAGAAACAAAAGAGTTATGCTTAAATTACTAACAATATTAGTACTGAAATTTGACAGGGCAGAGACTATTACTCTGTTAAAAAAGGGATTTTGATCAAGAAATGTTCAAAATATGAGAAAGTAACTAAAACAAATGTACTTCCATAGAAAATGATCTTTCTACTGCAAAATGATTCAACACAATTGGATTTACCAATCAAAAGTTATGTCCATTTTACTTTCAGGTATTAACTCGGAAATGTTTTATATGGTTGTGCTATAACATTAATTTCAAACTCAATTTCGACCAATTTAACAGCAGAATTTCGAAATATGATTAAAAGAAAACTTGTAGCTAATTGAAATAGCTTTCAACCACAAAAAGATTGAGTCAATTTGGATTAGTCTACCTTATATTATCGTTGTTTTACTGCAGCTACTATTTTTTTATCAAATTTCCAGCAAGCAATAACACAAAAACCATACAAGTTTTCAACCAAATTGCACACAATTGAATCAAAAATCATTCAAATAATAATGTGCAGCAAACAAAGATTTAGAAATAGGCATGTGAGTGATTAACTCACCTCTATCCTTCAATTCAATAATCGTTATTATCACTTCAGCCCAAATTTCCAAACTAGTAAACCCTAAACAAAAATCAATCCAAAATATACCCAAAAGCCCTAATTTAGTTTACTGTAAATTGAGAATTCAAATCATTGAGATGTATTTAAGCTAGAGATGATTACCTGCACAAATAAGCTCCTAAAGATGTTTAATTTACCATGAACTGAAGAAGAGATTTGATTTTTTTTTCTCTCTAGGTTTTGAAAGAGGAATTGAGTTCTCTGGAGGGTTAGAGAAGAGAATGAAAATGTACGTACTGTAAGTTTTCTCTTCTCATTTCTTATGTTAACAGGCCAGTAAAGAATATTTACACTAATTGGGCTAAGGTCCAACAAAATAAAAGAAATAAGATTATGTTTTTTTTTTACTTAATCACTTAACCAAGTATGTTAAGAAATGAACTTATCAATATTTCAAGCTCTACTTCTTTAAAAATTATGAAATTCATTACTTATGATAATAAAAATGTTTTATACCCAATTAAAGGATGGTTTACATAATTAGAACATATTTATTATCATATTTCTCTATTTAAAGAAAATAGCAAATTTATATTATTAATTACAAAACTCATTGTAATTAACACTATAAATTACACAAAAATCACAATTTTGTGTCATAAAATTCTATAACTCATTTCAAATATAGTTTTATGCTCAACTTATATTTTTAAACTCAATTCCATCATTTTATTAAATATATCCCATTTTAAAAGTAATTACTTTTTTTTAAAAATAATATTAAATGAAGTAAAGTGCAATAATTAACAAAATTATTGTATTAACTCTAAATAAAACACATTTTCCTCATTTTATCCTCAAATATATTGTTTATTCCCAATAAACAATTTAATTTCCTCTTTAATTATTAATTTACGCTATTAAATTATAACTGCCGTTATAATTTAATATTTTCTGGTAATCGCAAAAACCAGGGTTGTTACAAGAAGCCTCTCTGCATCAAAACTACGGATGCATAGTTACTATCACCTAAGCCATAGCTTGGGTCCAATGGAAAATTTTATAAATCTATGGATCTATGGAAGGAGCCATAGGAGGTGAGGGTGACCACGGTGGAACAGATGACTATTGTCTTGATAGACGATGATAATCCTACAAATGTTCTTAAAGTTTGATCTTCACTCGACCTGAAGATAAGAAGCGAGTTGGTAGGGTTTCTTTGGGAAAAAATGGATATGTTTGCTTGGACACATTCTAATATGTACATGATATTATCTGAAGTTTCAAGTCACGTGCTGAATGTGAACCTAAGTTACCCTCCTATGAAACAAAAATGGTGCAGTATGGAATCAAAGCAATTCGCCACATTAAAAAAGGTATATAAACTAAAGGAAAATGACTTACTCCTCGATGCACTATATTAGGAGCAGGTGTCAAATTTATGTCGATTAAAAAGATGAATAAAAATGGTGGATATGCGTTGATTATTCTAATTTGAATAAGGCATGTTCAAAGAATTGCTTCCTATTGTGAAGGATAAACTAATTGGTGGGTCGAATAATCGAACATGAACAACTATCCTCTATGAATGTGTATTCCAGCTACAACCAGACTGCAATGCATATCTCAAATCAAAAACATGCAAGTTTTACTACAATTTGAGGTTGAATTACTATAGAGTCGTGTAATTTAGCCTAAAGAATACTGGAGCTACTTACCAGCGCTTGGTTAACAGAACTTCTAAAGAACAGATCAGATAGACAATGAAAGTCTATTACTCATGAATTCTCCACGATTAAAGAATACAATAGGTAAGCTTTCAAAGAAGTTTAATCGAAGTTATGGAATGAAATTAAATCCACTGAAGTGCTCTTTTTAGTCATGTCAGGTAAGATTTTAGGTTTTATTGTAAACTCAAGGGGCATTAAAGCTAACCAAAATAGATTGAAGCATTAAAACTGGTTACTTCCCTAAAGAAAAGGAGAGAAATTCATAGGTTGAATGATAAGATCACTGCTTTGAGTCATTTCATCTTGAAGGCGACCAATAAATGCATGTTGTTCTTTGATGCCCTTCAAAGAGAAAGAGGAAAATTTCAATGGATGAGCGAACACGAATTTGCATTTTAAAATATATTAGAGTACCTGAGGAAAACAATCATATTGTCTAAGCCTTTGTAAGGAAAAGACTTATATGTCTACCTAGCTTTTGGAAGGATTTAGGAGTCAAGACAATGTATTTCTTCGATGACTCTCTATTGGTGGTTAAGAAAGAATTCCAGGCTAAGTATGCAAGACTTTCTTCTTACTTATCAAAGTTATTGGAACTATTGGGTGATATTAAGCACTATATGATAACGTATATCCCTAGAGAAAGAATACCAATGTTGATTCATTGGCCAAATTGGCCAGCTCTGGGAATGCACAACTGTTGGAAATCATGCAAGTAGACTTTTTGACAACTCCAAGTTTGATGAGATGGATGTCAATTGGTTCTTGGAGATTGAGGAGGAGAAGGAGTCATGGATGACTTTGATTAAGGATTATTTTCTAAAGGGACTCTCTCGAAAAGAAGGAACAAAAGGCGAAAGCTCCTATAAAAAGTACCTCAGTTTGTTCTGCAAGAAGAAGTGCTATATTAGAGATGATTCTTTACCCTCTTGCAACGGTATGTCATCAAAGGCGAATATAAGAAGATCCTTGTAGATGCACATGAAGGGAGCCGCAGTGACCATACTGGGGTAGCAAGTTTTATCAAGGAAATTTTTTAGCTATGGATATTTCTAGCCGATTGTTAATTGGGATATAGATGACTATTCTATAAGATGTGATAAACATCAAATACTTATGAAGATTCAAAGAATCCTATCTAATAAGCTTACATAAATGGTCAACCCATTGTCATTTGTGGTTTTGGGAGTAGATATCATTGAAGTTCTACCAATGTCAAGAGGCTGAGCGAAGTGCGCAATAGTAGTTGTGGGCTACTTAACAAAATGGGCTGAAGCGAAATCTCTTACAATAATCATTTTGGCAAAAGTGATCAGCTTTGTAGTGAAGAATAGTTCTACAGATTTGGATTTCCATAAAACATAATCACTGATGATGGAACTCAACTAGAGAGTGCGAAATTCAGAGAATTTCATGCTCAATATCGAATTGAGAAAAGCTTTGAGGTGGTAGCACATCCACAGGAAAATGGACAAGCGGAGGTGGTAAATAAGATCATTAAGTCCATCACGAAGAAGTGACAAAATAAAGAAAATGGCAACTGGATAGATGAGTTACCATTGGCATTATGGGTTATCAGACGATATTGAAGTCTGCAACTAGTCATACTCCTTTTTTCCTGGCTTATATGATAGAGTTAGGGGTATGCCCTAGAGGCAATTATCTAAATTATTACATATATCTAACTCGACAACAAATCTTGTTCAAAACAAAAGGCGTTTTCTTTCCATATATACTTGTTATAATGTGTTATGAATAATTTATTATTCAATTTAAGTATATTTAACAAAAAAAATTCATAAACGGTATTATGTAATAGTGGTTATAATGTGTTGTAACCACGAGTAATTTTTACAATATAATAAGTATATCTTTTTAAATATTCCTAGTCAAGGTGTATCAAAAATAGATATCGATACATCTGTTGAGACTGGAGTATCTAACACTCTCTAAATGATGGGCATTGTATTACTTATAATAGTTGTGGGCACGAAGGGGTTACTTAGTAGTAGTTATTGGATAATTATTGCATAACTCGCTTGATAGTTTTTGGTTGGATAATGTAACTAAGGTCAAACAAAGAATATCAACATGACAATATTACATAATTCCATCGACTTAAGAATATGGTCAAGCTTCAATGCGGAAAGTTTGCTTTGATTATAGGTAAATCATGGCACGGTGTCCATTAAACGAATATAGTTGGGTCGAGTAGAATTATTGGAAGTGAAACACTATTCAAGAGAAAATTCGACTCCTTAGTTATATAGTGTTAGTACCATATGTCAACTTAAGTCAACTCAAATTCAAAGTCTCTGGCTAGAGCAGTACAGTTATTTTAACAACCTACACCTAAATGGACCCGAATTTTGACTAAATCGAAACTCAAGTCTAGTAGGGTATGGATTGTTGGTATTGGTAATTTGTAACAAACATAAGTATATCAAAGATCGAACTCACGGCAATGAAACATATATACCGACTAAGGCTACTAACTTGGAACCAATAGTATTCCCTTGGTATCAAGTTGCCTTGTCAGTATTGAGCATGAATTAGAAGTCCTCTCTATCTACCATTCCCATCCTACACCAGCATTCTGTCGCTCTAAATCTATTATGTGGTTTGCAATGAGGAGGGGTTTATAATAATGTTTTGGTGATCAGTAAATTACATATTTATCCATACACTAGTTTATACCAATTGATTCTATTTAAGTGTTATGTCTAATATTCATAGGATTATCCATTTATTCCATTTGCGCATACGATATGTTCAACCTTTCTCCAAGGTGTTACTATATATATGTGTGTGTGTGTGTGTGTGTGTGTGTGTGTGTGTGTGTGTGCATGTGTGTGTATAAACATTGTACTAACTAGAAAGAAAAACCCGGCTACATAAGACTTCTTAAATAGAGAGGAGGTAGACCCAACGACTATTTAATACTTTAACCCCAAAGCGGGCCCTCTGTAATGTAATAGATAGTCAACCGACCCTAACTACGAAGACTAATGAACCCTAAATATGACTTTATAATTTAGTTCGCCAACCTTCGATAAAAAAATAATTAATTAAACGTTAAGATCCTCGCATATCCCATATGGATTCTACACTAGTAGGAAACAAAATCCGTTAAGGTGTAACCCAAGCCTTTGCTAACGACCGCTAGTAGTCGAAGCCTATATGCCAGCCCCACTTCTAAATAACGGTATATCAACAACACTGACAAAGCCCGCCGACCCCCACAGCCGAAATCCTGTTTAGACTTACCTAATGTAAGTCAAGAAAAATGCCCACTCCAATTACTTAAAGGCTATTATTTAGAAATGAAGCAAGCCCTATTTCCTAATTAGGCGTTGTCTTAGGTAATTTAATACTTCTTAAATAAGGAGGAGGCAGACCCAATGACTATTTAATTCATCAATCCCCAAAGTAAACCCCTTGACATCCCTAAAGGTACTTAGTCGTTTAATACTTCCAATCCGAGCAGAACCCCTGGTATATTTTCCTAAACCTTTGCACACATGTATATTCCTCTCCCCTCCTCGGGTGTTATAGCTAGAAATGTCTCACATCGGTAGTATGCACAAAAACTGCTGGTAGCCTTTAGGTGAAAGGAGGACTTACGTTATGTAACTCTGGTGACCTTGCAGCCTAACCCATACTAAACCAAGCCATTTATAATTGACCTAAATATTGGACAAGGTTCACTAATTCACGTCCATCATAACGTATTGTTTAGGCCATATAATTTCCGGTATGGAAATTATTACGCATCTTAAGTTCATTTATTAGTATTCATTTACTTGCTATGAAATTATTCTTATCCTAAAGCTTATTCATTAATTCCTAAATGTCATTATTTCTTCACTTCTAGTTTAATTATCCTTTATAAATGATCATCATTATTCAAATTAGACAATCACCAATGATATTTGTTTATCATTTCAGATCTGACTTATTATGCCTCTTTAGTTTTTTCTTTAAACATCGTGTTTAATCATGTAATTAATCCTAAACACATTTATGTCACCATTTGATTTCTACAACTCCCTATTAACTACCTATTTATTGCCCATTAATATTGCAAGTACTATTCATAAATATTGGAGTTATTACCTCTGTCTCCATTGCAACCTCCTAACCTTTTTATTTATTATGTTATTAATATTTAACATCCTAAATATAACTAATACAAGTATGACATATATCTATTTATTACGTTTTGTCATTTACCTTGGATGTGTGTGTCTGTATAATTAGTAGGTGCGGCTATAATATATATTTCTATTTTTAACTCTTTCATTCCTATGTTTAGGAATCTTAGAATATATTCATGTAAATTCTACAAAGAATTTCCACACTCTAATAGATTGAAGCTATCTTCCCCAAGCAGAAGATTACTACCATTATAACTTTTCATAAACCACCTAGAAGTGAAAAGTTAGACAGTCTATGGAAATTTAGATAGGAATAAATACAAGTAAATTGAACAATAGACGCTCTCAATAAATAAAAACATATAAAGTTATATTCCAAGTCAAACTAGGGCATACCTAATGAATGCTAAACGATTTACATCTCGATTAACGTAAATATAGAATAAACTTCACAATCTTATAAACATCATACTTTACCAATTTGGAATCGATTCCCCAAAATTTACAGATTATGGTGTATATGCTATTCCATCCTAATTACATAACTTGCAGCATGTGTTGGTGGGATTTCAATTAAATATATTTATTTTAAACCTACCTCTTGCATAGACATAATAATCAAATAAAATTCAACGATATAAATTTCATTGTTATATATAAATCATATAATTTTCCACCCACCTTCCTAGCTTTCCAAAAGGATATATTCATACGTATTAGAATTACAGATCTGAGAGGAGATTTGAGCTAAGTAGAATACATATTTATAATTATAGAGTTTACCTTTTTAAAGAATTGATTCACTTCTTCTCTTCTTCACTTTTATTTTTTGGCCTTCTCTGATATATATATATATATAACATTATTTTAAATTTTTAGAAATAGTGGAGAAGGCAAAATGACAAAGCTCCACTGCTCTTTTCGAAAAACATGAAACGAAAAGCGAGGGGCTAGACTTGTATTTATAAACATTAGAATAAATCATATCCGTTAGATTAATATTTATTAAATTTTGGCTGTCAGCCAGAGGTTCAATCCCAACCACCATAACCCAAACCTATTAACCGCTCCTCATAGGCGGTCGACTACTCACGGTCGACCGATCCAACGAAGTTGTCGATCGGTTATGGCCACACATTTACTATTATTTAGTTCCTCATTTGAATTCCTCTTTAATTATTTTTGATCTGAAAACTTCAAACGCTACTTTAGTTTAACTCTGACTGCATAACTTTATGTATGAAAATTGTTTAGAAAATTACTGTGAACAACATAGCGTAAGTTTCGTGGCCAAATTCTGATGTTTGCTCAAATTCATTTTTAAGCTTTATTTAGTTATCCATTAATTCCTTTTAATCTATATACTTGTTATTTTATGGGGTTTAAAGTTAATAATAATTGTTATTATTGAACCAATGATCTTGTGTTTGCACTCACAAAGTTGGATGTCGATAATATTGGAATTTTGACCAAAACCAAATTCCATAAATCGTGATGTGACATAATTTTGATGAACTAAATTGGTATAAATGATTGTTACTATCGGTTAAAACTTAAATAAGTCGAATTGGATTTTACCTATGTAATAATCCGGTTTTCTTTAGCATCGAATAATTGTATAATTATCTGATTTAAACTATTGGAAATAATAATTTACAGATTTAACAAATAAATTCTGGTAATTAATAATATCTAAATGTATATAATTGGATATGAGTTATAATAAATACTGGATTTTAGATATGAGAAAATTTATAACTATTGTAGTAAATAAGAATAATATATAATATAGTTATATGCAAACTTTATGATAATATCTAGTTTTTACAAACATAAATAAACTTTGTTAGAAATAGGAGATCTTTTTTTTTAAATAAAGATGAATTTTAAAATTGTAGTATATATGTATGTATATGTTATAATTTGATATTGTTTTGAAATTTAATTTAATCCATTAATAATTTATATATGAATGAATTGTAATCTGAAGCTTTGTTTAAAATAAATATTTTTCAAAAGGTTAATTTAGATTAATTCAATTGTTTACAAAAAAAATAAGATAATTGTTTAAAAAAGGGTTTAATCAAAATTTTGTTTTTGTTTTCTTCAAAAGTATTTAAATTTAAATGGTTATAAATATATGTATAAAGTTATTAACAAACTTTCTTTTAAAAAAATTATTTCTTAAACAATAAAGATAAATGTTTTGAATTTTTTTAAATATATATATATATATATATCATACATTTATTTGTTCTAAAAACATAAGCTATGTATAAAATAAATGTTTATAAATTATCACACTTGTATATTTATTTAAAATTCAAAGTTTATTAACATAAAAACATTTCATGTGCATAAAAATATTTCCAAAATACATATATAGCTTAAAATGATTTAATTAAAAGAAAAGGACACTTGTAAACTTTTTAGAATATACTAGAGACATTTGTAAGGATATTAGTATATGTGTAAGATAATTAAGACATGAATGTGACAAATGTCCTCAATTAAAATTTTAATTTCTTTAATCTTAATAAAACATAACACTTTATTTCTTTGTTTTCTTTTCTAAAATCAAGCCCAAAAAGATGTTCCCAAAATTGATAATGGAAACCAAAACTTGGGAAGAAACTTAAACCAGGAAAATAAAATTCAAGTTGGGTTGAGAACAAATTCAACATTTAATCAAACAACAAGCTAAGTCTGAAATCAAGCTCTGTCAAAATCAACTGCAATATGATCAACATTCAAGCTTCAGCTTTTCAAGAAGAAACTAAATTTAATCCTGCTTTCATCTGAAGCAAATCAAGGATGCAACTTAGGTTCAAGTAAACAAAGAAGATCCTCGCATATCCCATATGGATTCTACACTAGTAGGAAACAAAATCCGTTAAGGTGTAACCCAAGCCTTTGCTAACGACCGCTAGTAGTCGAAGCCTATATGCCAGCCCCACTTCTAAATAACGGTATATCAACAACACTGACAAAGCCCGCCGACCCCCACAGCCGAAATCCTGTTTAGACTTACCTAATGTAAGTCAAGAAAAATGCCCACTCCAATTACTTAAAGGCTATTATTTAGAAATGAAGCAAGCCCTATTTCCTAATTAGGCGTTGTCTTAGGTAATTTAATACTTCTTAAATAAGGAGGAGGCAGACCCAATGACTATTTAATTCATCAATCCCCAAAGTAAACCCCTTGACATCCCTAAAGGTACTTAGTCGTTTAATACTTCCAATCCGAGCAGAACCCCTGGTATATTTTCCTAAACCTTTGCACACATGTATATTCCTCTCCCCTCCTCGGGTGTTATAGCTAGAGATGTCTCACATCGGTAGTATGCACAAAAACTGCTGGTAGCCTTTAGGTGAAAGGAGGACTTACGTTATGTAACTCTGGTGACCTTGCAGCCTAACCCATACTAAACCAAGCCATTTATAATTGACCTAAATATTGGACAAGGTTCACTAATTCACGTCCATCATAACGTATTGTTTAGGCCATATAATTTCCGGTATGGAAATTATTACGCATCTTAAGTTCATTTATTAGTATTCATTTACTTGCTATGAAATTATTCTTATCCTAAAGCTTATTCATTAATTCCTAAATGTCATTATTTCTTCACTTCTAGTTTAATTATCCTTTATAAATGATCATCATTATTCAAATTAGACAATCACCAATGATATTTGTTTATCATTTCAGATCTGACTTATTATGCCTCTTTAGTTTTTTCTTTAAACATCGTGTTTAATCATGTAATTAATCCTAAACACATTTATGTCACCATTTGATTTCTACAACTCCCTATTAACTACCTATTTATTGCCCATTAATATTGCAAGTACTATTCATAAATATTGGAGTTATTACCTCTGTCTCCATTGCAACCTCCTAACCTTTTTATTTATTATGTTATTAATATTTAACATCCTAAATATAACTAATACAAGTATGACATATATCTATTTATTACGTTTTGTCATTTACCTTGGATGTGTGTGTCTGTATAATTAGTAGGTGCGGCTATAATATATATTTCTATTTTTAACTCTTTCATTCCTATGTTTAGGAATCTTAGAATATATTCATGTAAATTCTACAAAGAATTTCCACACTCTAATAGATTGAAGCTATCTTCCCCAAGCAGAAGATTACTACCATTATAACTTTTCATAAACCACCTAGAAGTGAAAAGTTAGACAGTCTATGGAAATTTAGATAGGAATAAATACAAGTAAATTGAACAATAGACGCTCTCAATAAATAAAAACATATAAAGTTATATTCCAAGTCAAACTAGGGCATACCTAATGAATGCTAAACGATTTACATACCGATTAACGTAAATATAGAATAAACTTCACAATCTTATAAACATCATACTTTACCAATTTGGAATCGATTCCCCAAAATTTACAGATTATGGTGTATATGCTATTCCATCCTAATTACATAACTTGCAGCATGTGTTGGTGGGATTTCAATTAAATATATTTATTTTAAACCTACCTCTTGCATAGACATAATAATCAAATAAAATTCAACGATATAAATTTCATTGTTATATATAAATCATATAATTTTCCACCCACCTTCCTAGCTTTCCAAAAGGATATATTCATACGTATTAGAATTACAGATCTGAGAGGAGATTTGAGCTAAGTAGAATACATATTTATAATTATAGAGTTTACCTTTTTAAAGAATTGATTCACTTCTTCTCTTCTTCACTTTTATTTTTTGGCCTTCTCTGATATATATATATATATAACATTATTTTAAATTTTTAGAAATAGTGGAGAAGGAAAAATGACAAAGCTCCACTGCTCTTTTCGAAAAACATGAAACGAAAAGCGAGGGGCTAGACTTGTATTTATAAACATTAGAATAAATCATATCCGTTAGATTAATATTTATTAAATTTTGGCTGTCAGCCAGAGGTTCAATCCCAACCACCATAACCCAAACCTATTAACCGCTCCTCATAGGCGGTCGACTACTCACGGTCGACCGATCCAACGAAGTTGTCGATCGGTTATGGCCACACATTTACTATTATTTAGTTCCTCATTTGAATTCCTCTTTAATTATTTTTGATCTGAAAACTTCAAACGCTACTTTAGTTTAACTCTGACTGCATAACTTTATGTATGAAAATTGTTTAGAAAATTACTGTGAACAACATAGCGTAAGTTTCGTGGCCAAATTCTGATGTTTGCTCAAATTCATTTTTAAGCTTTATTTAGTTATCCATTAATTCCTTTTAATCTATATACTTGTTATTTTATGGGGTTTAAAGTTAATAATAATTGTTATTATTGAACCAATGATCTTGTGTTTGCACTCACAAAGTTGGATGTCGATAATATTGGAATTTTGACCAAAACCAAATTCCATAAATCGTGATGTGACATAATTTTGATGAACTAAATTGGTATAAATGATTGTTACTATCGGTTAAAACTTAAATAAGTCGAATTGGATTTTACCTATGTAATAATCCGGTTTTCTTTAGCATCGAATAATTGTATAATTATCTGATTTAAACTATTGGAAATAATAATTTACAGATTTAACAAATAAATTCTGGTAATTAATAATATCTAAATGTATATAATTGGATATGAGTTATAATAAATACTGGATTTTAGATATGAGAAAATTTATAACTATTGTAGTAAATAAGAATAATATATAATATAGTTATATGCAAACTTTATGATAATATCTAGTTTTTACAAACATAAATAAACTTTGTTAGAAATAGGAGATCTTTTTTTTAAAATAAAGATGAATTTTAAAATTGTAGTATATATGTATGTATATGTTATAATTTGATATTGTTTTGAAATTTAATTTAATCCATTAATAATTTATATATGAATGAATTGTAATCTGAAGCTTTGTTTAAAATAAATATTTTTCAAAAGGTTAATTTAGATTAATTCAATTGTTTAAAAAAAATATAAGATAATTGTTTAAAAAAGGGTTTAATCAAAATTTTGTTTTTGTTTTCTTCAAAAGTATTTAAATTTAAATGGTTATAAATATATGTATAAAGTTATTAACAAACTTTCTTTTAAAAAAATTATTTCTTAAACAATAAAGATAAATGTTTTGAATTTTTTGAAATATATATATATATATATATATATATATATATATCATACATTTATTTGTTCTAAAAACATAAGCTATGTATAAAATAAATGTTTACAAATTATCGCACTTGTATATTTATTTAAAATTCAAAGTTTATTAACATAAAAACATTTCATGTGCATAAAAATATTTCCAAAATACATATATAGCTTAAAATGATTTAATTAAAAGAAAAGGACACTTGTAAACTTTTTAGAATATACTAGAGACATTTGTAAGGATATTAGTATATGTGTAAGATAATTAAGACATGAATGTGACAAATGTCCTCAATTAAAATTTTAATTTCTTTAATCTTAATAAAACATAACACTTTATTTCTTTGTTTTCTTTTCTAAAATCAAGCCCAAAAAGATGTTCCCAAAACTGATAATGGAAACCAAAACTTGGGAAGAAACTTAAACCAGGAAAATAAAATTCAAGTTGGGTTGAGAACAAATTCAACATTTAATCAAACAACAAGCTAAGTCTGAAATCAAGCTCTGTCAAAATCAACTGCAACATGATCAACATTCAAGCTTCAGCTTTTCAAGAAGAAACTAAATTTAATCCTGCTTTCATCTGAAGCAAATCAAGGATGCAACTTAGGTTCAAGTAAACAAAGAAGATCCTCGCATATCCCATATGGATTCTACACTAGTAGGAAACAAAATCCGTTAAGGTGTAACCCAAGCCTTTGCTAACGACCGCTAGTAGTCGAAGCCTATATGCCAGCCCCACTTCTAAATAACGGTATATCAACAACACTGACAAAGCCCGCCGACCCCCACAGCCGAAATCCTGTTTAGACTTACCTAATGTAAGTCAAGAAAAATGCCCACTCCAATTACTTAAAGGCTATTATTTAGAAATGAAGCAAGCCCTATTTCCTAATTAGGCGTTGTCTTAGGTAATTTAATACTTCTTAAATAAGGAGGAGGCAGACCCAATGACTATTTAATTCATCAATCCCCAAAGTAAACCCCTTGACATCCCTAAAGGTACTTAGTCGTTTAATACTTCCAATCCGAGCAGAACCCCTGGTATATTTTCCTAAACCTTTGCACACATGTATATTCCTCTCCCCTCCTCGGGTGTTATAGCTAGAGATGTCTCACATCGGTAGTATGCACAAAAACTGCTGGTAGCCTTTAGGTGAAAGGAGGACTTACGTTATGTAACTCTGGTAACCTTGCAGCCTAACCCATACTAAACCAAGCCATTTATAATTGACCTAAATATTGGACAAGGTTCACTAATTCACGTCCATCATAACGTATTGTTTAGGCCATATAATTTCCGGTATGGAAATTATTACGCATCTTAAGTTCATTTATTAGTATTCATTTACTTGCTATGAAATTATTCTTATCCTAAAGGCTTATTCATTAATTCCTAAATGTCATTATTTCTTCACTTCTAGTTTAATTGTCCTTTATAAATGATCATCATTATCTAAATTAGACAATCACCAATGATATTTGTTTATCATTTCAGATCTGACTTATTATGCCTCTTTAGTTTTTTCTTTAAACATCGTGTTTAATCATGTAATTAATCCTAAACACATTTATGTCACCATTTGATTTCTACAACTCCCTATTAACTACCTATTTATTGCCCATTAATATTGCAAGTACTATTCATAAATATTGGAGTTATTACCTCTGTTTCCATTGCAACCTCCTAACCTTTTTATTTATTGTGTTATTAATATTTAACATCCTAAATATAACTAATACAAGTATGACATATATCTATTTATTACGCTTTGTCATTTATCTTGTATGTGTGTGTCTGTATAATTAGTAGGTGCGGCTATAATATATATTTCTATTTTTAACTCTTTAATTCCTATGTTTAGGAATCTTAGAATATATTCATGTAAATTCTACAAAGAATTTCCACACTCTAATAGATTGAAGCTATCTTCCCCAAGCAGAAGATTACTACCATTATAACTTTTCATAAACCACCTAGAAGTGAAAAGTTAGACAGTCTATGGAAATTTAGATAGGAATAAATAAAGTAAATTGAACAATAGACGCTCTCAATAAATAAAAACATATAAATTTATGTTCCAAGTCAAACTAGGGCATACCTAATGAATGCTAAACGATTTACATCCCGATTAACGTAAATCTAGAATAAACTTCACAATCTTATAAACATCATACTTTACCAATTTGGAATCGATTCCCCAAAATTTACAGATTATGGTGTATATGCTATTCCATCCTAATTACATAACTTGCAGCATGCGTTGGTGGGATTTCAATTAAATATATTTATTTTAAACCTACCTCTTGCATAGACATAATAATCAAATAAAATTCAACGATATAAATTTCATTGTTATATATAAATCATATAATTTTCCACCCACCTTCCTAGCTTTCCAAAAGGATATATTCATATGTATTAGAATTACAGATCTGAGAGGAGATTTGAGCTAAGTAGAATACATATTTGTAATTATAGAGTTTACCTTTTTAAAGAATTGATTCACTTCTTCTCTTCTTCACTTTTATTTTTTGGCCTTCTCTGATATATATATATATATATATATATATATATATATAACATTATTTTAAATTTTTAGAAATAGTGGAGAAGGCAAAATGACAAAGCTCCACTGCTCTTTTCGAAAAACATGAAACGAAAAGCGAGGGGCTAGACTTGTATTTATAAACATTAGAATAAATCATATCCGTTAGATTAATATTTATTAAATTTTGGCTGTTAGCCAGAGGTTCAATCCCAACCATCATAACCCAAACCTATTAACCGCTCCTCATAGGCGGTCGACTACTCACGGTCGACCGATCCAACGAAGTTGTCGATCGGTTATGGCCACACATTTACTATTATTTAGTTCCTCATTTGAATTCCTCTTTAATTATTTTTGATCTGAAAACTTCAAACGCTACTTTAGTTTAACTCTGACTGCATAACTTTTGTATGAAAATTGTTTAGAAAATTACTGTGAACAACATAGCGCAAGTTTCGTGGCCAAATTCTGATGTTTGCTCAAATTCATTTTTAAGCTTTATTTAGTTATCCATTAATTCCTTTTAATCTATATACTGTTTATTTTATGGGGTTTAAAGTTAATAATACTTGTTATTATTGAACCAATGATCTTGTGTTTGCACTCACAAAGTTGGATGTCGATAATATTGGAATTTTGACCAAAACCAAATTCCATAAATCGTGATGTGACATAATTTTGATGAACTAAATTGGTATAAATGATTGTTACTATCGGTTAAAACTTAAATAAGTCGAATTGGATTTTACCTATGTAATAATCCGGTTTTCTTTAGCATCGAATAATTGTATAATTATCTGATTTAAACTATTGGAAATAATAATTTACAGATTTAACAAATAAATTCTGGTAATTAATAATATCTAAATGTATATAATTGGATATGAGTTATAATAAATACTGGATTTTAGATATGAGAAAATTTATAACTATTGTAGTAAATAAGAATAATATATAATATAGTTATATGCAAACTTTATGATAATATCTAATTTTTACAAACATAAATAAACTTTGTTAGAAATAGGAGATCTTTTTTTTAAAATAAAGATGAATTTTAAAATTGTAGTATATATGTATATATATGTTATAATTTGATATTGTTTTGAAATTTAATTTAATCCATTAATAATTTATATATGAATGAATTGTAATCTGAAGCTTTGTTTAAAATAAATATTTTTCAAAAGGTTAATTTAGATTAATTCAATTGTTTGAAAAAATATAAGATAATTGTTTAAAAAAGGGTTTAATCAAAATTTTATTTTTGTTTTCTTCAAAAGTATTTAAATTTAAATGGTTATAAATATATGTATAAAGTTATTAACAAACTTTCTTTTAAAAAAATTATTTCTTAAACAATAAAGATAAATGTTTTGAATTTTTTAAATATATATATATATATATCATACATTTATTTGTTCTAAAAACATAAGCTATGTATAAAATAAATGTTTACAAATTATCGCACTTGTATATTTATTTAAAATTCAAAGTTTATTAACATAAAAACATTTCATGTGCATAAAAATATTTCCTAAATACATATATAGCTTAAAATGATTTAATTAAAAGAAAAGGACACTTGTAAACTTTTTAGAATATACTAGAGACATTTGTAAGGATATTAGTGTATGTGTAAGATAATTAAGACATGAATGTGACAAATGTCCTCAATTAAAATTTTAATTTCTTTAATCTTAATAAAACATAACACTTTATTTCTTTGTTTTCTTTTCTAAAATCAAACCAAAAAGATGTTCCCAAAACTGATAATGGAAACCAAAACTTGGGAAGAAACTTAAACAAGGAGAATAAAATTCAAGTTGGGTTGAGAACAAATTCAACATTTAATCAAACAACAAGCTAAGTCTGAAATCAAGCTCTGTCAAAATCAACTGCAATATGATCAACATTCAAGCTACAGTTTTTCAAGAAGAAACTAAATTTAATCCCGCTTTCATCTGAAGCAAATCAAGGATGCAACTTAGGTTCAAGTAAACAAAGAAGATTCAGATCTATATTAAGTTGGCAATTCAGATCTCAAACCATTGCTTTGTTCAGGGTTTAAAAGGTGAGTAAATGTTTTTTTTTAAAAGCAGTTTTAGTATAGCTTGTGAGTAAATAGATTTTAAAAATAGATGAGTTGAATTTTATTCATGCATGTGATGATCTGTAGATTAAATCTAGGTTGCATGAAAATCTTTCAGTCTCTATATTATTGAATTGATGAATATGTGCATATATGTCTGTATATATATTAAACTCTGTTTCATGTTTCTTTTCAGACCAGGTTTACATTCAAAATTTCTAATCTCCCAAAAACATCAAAATTTGACTTTGATGATTACATGGAAGTTGTTTGTTATTGCATAAGGATGATTTTAAAAATGGAATTAGGATTTTTACTTGAGTAAATTATTTTTAAAATGAAAACATACAGTAAGAATCAATTGAATGTCAAAAATCAACTTGTAAGTTTTCTGATTTGGATTCCATGAATAAGTTAAGGACTAAGAATTATGATTTTTAAAGTACATATCATAAATTTTAATTGAGGAATTCATGTCAAATTGGGTTTTGTATGAAATTTGGGGTTTGGTGATTTGCCGACGATCGGCATGTTGATCAGAGCTTTAACTTTGGTCGAAGCTTGCTAGTATGTTATGGATGATGGGAAAATTATTCTAGATTTTTTCCAATTTGTGAGTTGTTCGAAATCGTATGAACTAGGGTTTTGGATTTTGTTTTGACTGTCTTGTTTTGCCGAGGCATTTGGGACATGGATAAGGGTTCGAGTTCGATCACATTCGAGGGAAAGGATGCTAGAGGATGAAGGGTTCTGGTGGTGGTGTCGGCATGGTCTATCGGCGTCAGGTTCAACGGTGTTGGGAAGTTTTGCTGACGAGACTGGGTTCAATATTTCGGTCGAAGATCGAAATTTCAATGCGTTGATGTATTCTTGTTTCTAGGTTGAGAATGGGGTTGTCGTCGACGAGTGGGGTTGGTCGGCGTTTAGTTTGATGGTCGGAGGGGTTTGGATGGTGGTGCAATGTGCACCGTGTATGAGTTTGGGTACGAGTGAAGTTGGTTTGGGGAAGAACGAGTTACTGCACGAAGACCTTCTCGTGCTTTCATATAGATCGACTCAGGGGAGGTGGCTCATTTGCTTCAGGGTAGGATCGAGTTGTCTAGGTGATCGACTCAAGTATTGTTGGGTTCGTGAGATTCTGGTTGTTTTGGAATAGCAAGTTGCTGATTTAAAACCTGATAATGAAATATAGGTTGCAAATTTAACTTGCATTTGAACGATTGAAGGTAAGCTTTAAATATTATAGCAAGTTGATAAAAGAAACATATGGATAAAGTTAAAACTTGATGTTTTAATCAGGGTTTAAAATTAAAATTCAAAAAAAAAATTAATCAAAGGGTTAATATAATAAATTAAGAAGTTAATTAATTAAGATTAGTAATTACAAATTGTTAATTACTATTTAGAATTAATGAGATGATTAATTATTAATTAAATATTAATCTTAGTTAACTACTTTCGAGAAGAAATTAAAGATGTGTTAATGGTTAATGAAGGTTATTACCGTAGGATTATCTAATAATTAATTAGTGTGATTAATTTTTAATAATTTAATTAGATTAATTAATTTTTAATAATTTAATTAGATTAATTAATTAAGAATAATCATTTGTAAAGTTGCTTAAGTGTAATTACTTAATGGAAGTAATTAAGGAATTAATTACTCATTGTAATTAATTGAGTTTAGTCTGATTAGTTTAAGCTAGTTAATTCAGTTTAATTAATTTAAAAGAATCACTTGATGATTTGATAAATAATTACTTAGGTAAGTAATTAGTGGATAATTACTGGATGCAATTAATTGAATAAGTGAATTATTAATGAGAGAAATTTGGGTTAGATTACCTTGTATAATTAATCAAGGGATTGATTAGAAATAATTAATTAAGGAATAATTAATTTATTTGATGAAGTAATTAAGGGTGGTTAATTACTGATGTTATTAATCAAGGGTGATTAATAATTATGGTTAGTAATTAATTAATGAAGTAATTAAAGGATAATTACTGTATTGGGTTAAGGATAATTATTTTGAGAAATTAATTAAGAGTTAATTACTTAAATGTAATTAAAGGATAAATAGAATAATATTGGAAGCCTTGATTAGTTATTATCCCTAATAGGTGGTTCGTGATATGATATGTTTGATTTAAACTGTGAAGGTGTGGTTATCTATTGATAATGAATTATTGAGACATCCTGTATTTTAAGTAGAATTGTATTTCACTTGAACAATTTGAGTTACGTTGACGGTGGATTCGAAGAGACCGGGATCGGGTATTAGTTAATACCCGGAACCACTTCAATTCTTTATAAAATTGATATGTGAAATCAATGTGCTGGGTTGGAATGTTTTAAAATGAATTGGGTCGTTTAATCTAAATTTGGCACTTGGAAATTGACATATGAAATAAGTGTTGTCCATAACTGCTTGTGAAGTTATAATTGATAAGTTGCCCCGGGTTCATATAAGTTGTATGCTTTTGTATTCCTTGTTAGATGGGTTTACTCACGCTGGTTTCCAGCCTGACCCGGGTTTTACTTTGATGTAATGCTCGGGTCAGACCGAGTATTACAAATTTTCAGGTAAGGACGTTCTGGAGTTCAAGAGGCGAGCTGGATGGCAGGGTCGTATGGAGAGTTTACTCTATGATATTGTATATGTCTGTGACATGTTAAATTGTACCTGTCCAATGTTGTGTAAAATTGTTATAACTCTGATATATCGATGATAATTGATAGATACAGTTTCTCTTTGTATAACTGTTATTATTATGTGATATTATATTTTGATACGCTGCGAATGTGAGGTTTCTGTGTCTTGTTCTTGTTTCTTCTTCTTACTCTTTCTTTTCACTAACTATCTGGAAATTTCGAGATCGAAATTCCCGGGTTGTTACATTTGGTATCAGAGCCGAAGGTTAAGCGAGAACCTTGGCTCTGGTGGGATTACTCATTAAAGATAGGGTAAGTGATATCCTAGAATGAGTTGAGTATATATATATATATATATATATATATATATATATATATATATATGAGAGAGCGTGCATGTTATTTTCTTATATAAAGGATTTTAAATGATTTCAAAAGGTAAATGAATCTTATATAAGAAATAGATTATCTATTATATTAAGGAAATTGGTTGTAGTATTAATTAAATTAAAAGTAATAGTAAGAATTAAGTGGTAATAGGATTACAACCAAATTGAAATTAAATTAAAACAAGTTTGAAATGGATTCAAACTAAAATTGAAATATTGAATTGGAGAAGTATTTCAGAATAAGATGAATTAGAATTGGTTTCAAACCAGAAAATAGAATGGATATTGTGTTTAATAATGGGATGATTGTTTATCAATAAACAATAAAATGTTTTAAGGAAGTAACCATTTAAAAAGAAAATAATTTGTAAATATGAAAGGATATCAATAAAAGTGGGTTTCAAGTTGTGAAATTCTGAATTCTAAATTTAAACATTTGAAATTGTTTTCGAAATGTAAAGGAAATAATATTATTCAAACTAATTTGAATGTAATCTTATTTTAGAATAAGAAGTTGTTTGTAAACATTAGAAGTATTTGTTTGAATTAAAACCATGGGTGGTTTAAAATTTTAAAATTTTTGCTTGGAGGGGGTCAAGGAATAAATATGTATATATGAGAGATATACATAATATCAAAGATGGTTTGAGATGAACTCTAAATATTGAGTTTTAAATTGGGAATGAGATATGATACCCAAAAGTGATAAGTATTTGAACTTATAAGAGGAAAGATTATTAATGTGAAGTTAAATAAATTTGAATGATCAACCTGATTTAGGAATTTCAGGATGAAATTGGGATTTTACTTGGAAAGCTAAATGGTTGATTTAAATTAGGGAATTTGAGTGGTCTCAAATTGGGTTTGAGATCTAGAAATTTAAAATGAATGGATGTTTTAAAATGAATTACATAATATCATCCTATTGTTGTTAAAAAAATTTAAGTTGTGAATTGGAATTGTTTAAATGAATGAGAGATGGTTTAAATTTGAAATTTGAAATAGTTCAAATTGAATTTGATTTGAAGTAATTGAAAGTGTGATGGAAGATGTATGAGTATAAGATTCAAAAGGAAAATTTGAATTGGATTAATTTGTAACGATTTGAAATTGAAGTGGATTCAATTTGAAATTAGTCCAAATTTATTGGAATAATTTGGAATTATAATTAATGTTGAATGGTTTTAAATCCAAATGGAATTTGAATTGAATTTGGGAGGAAATCAAGAATAATTCAACTTGATTTGGAAATGGAGTATGAAATTGGGATTAATTCAAATGGGAGTTGAAATAAATTGAAATTGAAACTAGTTAAATTGAAATTTATTTGAATTAGTAGAATTTGAGATCAAGGTTGAATAAAGTTAAATTTGGAAAGAAACTGAGGTTAATTCAACTTGATTTGGGATTAAATCAATTTCAATGAAAATTGAAGTTATTTAAATTGAAATTGGGTCAATTTAATTGGTAGAGGAAATTTAAATTGAATTGACGAGAATGGAGATTGGGAAGTGAACAGTTTTGACTCTGGACTATTTTTAATACAAATAGTTCTAATATAAACTTATTTTCCAAGCTATTCATTATATAAACAACCTTTCTTTTAAAAAGCCAAACTATCTTATACTTGTTTTACAATTATTTTTGAAACTGTTTAACAATTTTCTAACTATTCTATAAACTAATTACTATTTTCAACTACTAATTACTATTTTATAGCTATTTTGCAATTATTTAAAATTTCTATGACTATTTAACTATTTTCCAATTATTTTACAATTACTGAACTATTTTACAGCTATTTTACAAACTAGTAATTATTTTTCAACTACTTATCTATTTCTTTAACTTTTTAAGTTATTTTCTAAATTTAAATTAGACAGAGTTTAAACTGTTATTGGTTGAGTACCCAATCGAGATAAGAATAGAGGTGATAATCCGAATGAATTTAAGCGATTGTGAATAAGTGAATGAAAATTAAGGTGAATGTGAATAGAAAGAGGAATTGATTTGGCTAATAACCAATAAAGATGAATACGTAGGGTGTACGTATGTTATTCTATTCGCATAGTGATTTGATCCAGATTCGAGCACAGAATTTCGAGATAGTTATATCAATCCGAGTGGGATTTTTCACTCGATTTTCGACGGCGAACCTGGATATGGATTGTTGATTGGTTCAGGATATTCTCTATCATAGTTATGACTATGCAAGGAGAATGACGGTTTCTGATCAAGAAACCAGATCTGTGTCCGCACTAGGAAGTCGGGTGGACAATACTAGTTCGGAAATGAAATTGTGTGATCGAGTGAGCGATCAGATTGGTATAGCGTACGGATGATATGTATACATCGTATGTATTTGAATGAAAATAATATTGAAAGGAGTAATCAAATTTGAATATTTGATTTTGAGTAAACAAAGTTAAATATCTTTGTTTAATAAAATGAAACTCCCCTTGTTGAATCTTTTGCCAGAAGAAAAGGGTTTTTTGGAAATGTTTTGAAGTATAAAAGGAATTTCATACAAGTTTGAAATGATCCAAAGTTTTAAAATTTTTTATATATCTGAATATATATATATATATATATATATATATATATATATATATATAAAGGATCTTATGAGGATTTTGGAAAAAGGGTTATGGGAATCTATGGATTTGGAAAGGCTTTTGATTTTTGGGTAAAATCAATATTGAATTTGGAAAGCCTAGTTTGAGAATTATCGATTTTGGAATGATCGATTTTGTGTAAAGGAGCTTGTAAGAGATCATACTAGGTGTATGATTTGAAGATACTATATATGTATAGTATAAATTGTTTTGATGATGGCTCTGGGGAAAAAGGCGCTCCCTTGAAATGAACTTCTCAGGAGTACCACAGGGTGGTGCTGCCTTGAGCCCCAAGGGGGGTTCTAAAGTTGATCATGTGAGGAGTCCGGACAAAACTAGTTCCTGAGGATTATGAGTAGAGTATACCATAGAGAAAGTCGTGTATGCCGCTGAGAGCCAACAGTTACATGGACTTTTGCTGCGACGGCAACGTAACCCAGGATGTAACTGCGATCTATGGTATAACATAGCGAAAGTCGTGTGTGCCGCTGAGAGCCAACAGTCTGCGTTTGATTTTATATCGGTAGACTGCGACCTATGTAGGAGTGGAGAAGTTTCATTTTGACAGCGAAAATCAGAGGCAGCTGAGAGCCTGCAGTTACATGGACTTTTGCTGTGATGGCAACGTAACTCTGGATGTAACTGTGATCTGTTGTGTGGATTCCATGGCGTAATCGAGAGGCCGCAGAGAGCCTGCAGTTACATGGACTTTTGCTGCGACGACAACGTAACCCTGGATGTAACTGTGACCATGGATGGGGGTGATGATTTACAGAGCATTCTCACCAAAGATATATCCTCTATTTTCAAAAACTGTTTTCTATATTTTTAATAAAATTTGTTTTTCAAGTATTCTCACTAGATTTGATAATGAGTCTGCTTAGTATTTGTAGATTTTCAGTCTTACGCCTGATCAACATATGACCGAATTCTTATAAGAACAAGGATGGACTGGTTGAGACATCAAGTATAAAAGTATTAAAAACTATTTTTTTGTAATACTATATATGTTTTAAAATGTTTTTAAGTTATCTGATAGTAAGCATTTTAGTAAACTCTGGTTTCATTCCTTTTCGAGGACGAAAAGATTCAAAGGGGGAAGGAATGTAATAATCCGGTTTTCTTTAGCATCGAATAATTGTATAATTATCTGATTTGTACTATTGGAAATAATAATTTACAGATTTAACAAATAAATTCTGGTAATTAATAATATCTAAATGTATATAATTTGATATGAGTTATAATAAATACTGGATTTTAGATATGAGAAAATTTATAACTATTGTAGTATATAAAAATAATATATAATATAGTTATATGCAAACTTTATGATAATATCTAGTTTTTACAAACAGAAATAAACTTTGTTGGAAATAGGAGATCTTTTGTTTTAAATAAAGATGAATTTTAAAATTGTAGTATATATGTATGTATATGTTATAATTTGATATTGTTTTGAAATTTAATTTAATCCATTAATAATTTATATATGAATGAATTGTAATCTGAAGCTTTGTTTAAAATAAATATTATTCAAAAGGTTAATTTAGATTAATTCAATTGTTTAAAAAAAATATAAGATAATTGTTTAAAAAAGGGTTTAATCTAAATTTTATTTTTGTTTTCTTCAAAAGTATTTAAATTTAAATGGTTATAAATATATTTATAAAGTTATTAACAAACTTTCTTTTAAAAAAATTATTTCTTAAATAATAAAGATAAATGTTTTGAATTTTTTAAATATATATATATATATATATCATACATTTATTTGTTCTAAAACATAAGATATGTATAAAATAAATGTTTATAAATTATCACACTTGTATATTTATTTAAAATTCAAAGTTTATTAACATAAAAACATTTCATGTGCATAAAAATATTTCCTAAATACATATATAGCTTAAAATGATTTAATTAAAAGAAAAGGACAGTTGTAAACTTTTTAAAATATACTAGAGACATTTGTAAGGATATTAGTATATGTGCAAGATAATTAAGACATGAATGTGACAAATGTCCTCAATTAAAATTTTAATTTCTTTAATCTTAATAAAACATAACACTTTATTTCTTTGTTTTCTTTTCTAAAATCAAACCAAAAAGATGTTCCCAAAACTGATAATGGAAACCAAAACTTGGGAAGAAACTTAAACCAGGAAAATAAAATTCAAGTTGGGTTGAGAACAAATTCAACATTTAATCAAACAACAAGCTAAGTCTGAAATCAAGCTCTGTCAAAATCAACTGCAATATGATCAACATTCAAGCTTTAGTTTTTCAAGAAGAAACTAAATTTAATCCTGCTTTCATCTGAAGCAAATCAAGGATGCAACTTAGGTTCAAGTAAACAAAGAAGATTCAGATCTATATTAAGTTGACAATTCAGATCTCAAACCATTGCTCTGTTCAGGGTTTAAAAGGTGAGTAAATGTTTTTTTTAAAAACAGTTTTAGTATAGCTTGTGAGTAAATAGATTTTAAAAATAGATGAGTTGAATTTTGTTCATGCATGTGATGATCTGTAGATTAAATCTAGGTTGCATGAAAATCTTTCAGTCTCTATATTATTGAATTGATGAATATGTGCATATATGTCTGTATATATATTAAACTCAGTTACCTGTTTCTTTTCAGATCAGGTTTACATTCAAAATTTCTATTCTCCCAAAAACATCAAAATTTGACTTTGATGATTACATGGAAGTTGTTTGTTATTGCATAAGGATGATTTTAAAAATGGAATTAGGATTTTTACTTGAGTAAATTATTTTTAAAATGAAAACATACAGTAAGAATCAATTGAATGTCAAAAATCAACTTGTATGTTTTCTGATTTGGATTCCATGAATAAGTTAAGGACTAAGAATTATGATTTTTAAAGTACATATCATAAATTTTAATTGAGGAATTCATGTCAAATTGGGTTTTGTATGAAATTTGGGGTTTGGTGATTTGCCGACAATCGGCATGTTGATCAGAGCTTTAACTTTGGTCGAAGCTTGCTAGTATGTTATGGATGATGGGAAAATTATTCTAGATTTTTTCCAATTTGTGAGTTGTTCGAAATCGTATGAACTAGGGTTTAGGATTTTGTTTTGACTGTCTTGTTTTGCCGAGGCATTTGCGACATGGATAACAGTTCGAGTTCGATCACATTCGAGGGAAAGGATGCTAGAGGATGAAGGGTTTTGATGGTGGTGTCGGCATGGTCTATCGGCGTCAGGTTCAACGGCATTGAGAAGTTTTGCTGACGAGTCTGGGTTCAATATTTCGGTCGAAGATCGAAATTTCAATGCGTTGATGTATTCTTGTTTCTGGGTTGAGAATGGGGTTGTCTTCGTCGAGTGGGGTTGGACGGCGTTTGGTTTGATGGTCGGAGGGGTTTGGATGGTGGTGCACCGTGCACGGGTTTAGGTACGAGTGAAGTTGGTTTGGGGAAGAACGAGTTACTGCACGAAGACCTTCTCGTGTTTTCATATAGATCGACTCGAAGCAGGGGAGGTGGCTCATTTGCTTCAGGGTAGGATCGAGTTGTGTAGGTGATCGACTCAAGTATTGTTGGGTTCGTGAGTTTCTGGTTGTTTTGGAATAGCAAGTTGCTGATTTAAAACCTGATAATGAAATATAGGTTGCAAATTTAACTTCCATTTGAACGATTGAAGGTAAGCTTTAAATATTATAACATGTTGATAAAAGAAACAAATGGATAAAGTTAAAACTTGATGTTTTAATCAGGGTTTAAAATGTAAACTGAAATTTAAAAAAAAATTAATCAAAGGGTTCATATAATAAATTAAGAAGTTAATTAATTAAGATTAGTAATTACAAATTGTTAATTACTGTTTAGAATTAATGAGATGATTAATTATTAATTAAATATTAATCTTAGTTAATTACTTTCGAGAAGAAATTAAAGATGTGTTAATGGTTAATGAAGGTTATTACCATAGGATTATCTAATAATTAATTAGTGTGATTAATTTTTAATAATTTAATTAGATTAATTAATTTTTAATAATTTAATTAGATTAATTAATTAAGAATAATCATTTGTAAAGTTGTTTAAGTGTAATTACTTAATGGGAGTAATTAAGGAATTAATTACTCATTGTAATTAATTGAGTTTAGTCTG
The DNA here is from genome assembly GCA_030765085.1 of Allium cepa. Classification (NCBI taxonomy): domain Eukaryota; kingdom Viridiplantae; phylum Streptophyta; class Magnoliopsida; order Asparagales; family Amaryllidaceae; genus Allium; species Allium cepa. The sequence continues at coordinate 90,412,646 of CM060946.1, read as the reverse complement.
ATTAGTTTAAGCTAGTTAATTCAGTTTAATTAATTTAAAAGAATCACTTGATGATTTGATAAATAAATTACTTTGGTAAGTAATTAGTGGATAATTACTGGATGTAATTAATTGAATAAGTGAATTATTAATGAGAGAAATTTGGATTAAATTACCTTGTATAATTAATCAAAGGATTGATTAGAAATAATTAATTAAGGAATAATTTATTTATTTGATGAAGTAATTAAGGGCGGTTAATTACTGATGTTATTAATCAAGGGTGATTAATAATTATGGTTAATAATTAATTAATGAAGTAATTAAAGGATAATTACTGTATTGGGTTAAGGATAATTATTTTGAGAAATTAATTAAGAGTTAATTACTTAAATGTAATTAAAGGATAAATAGAATAATATTGGAAGCCTTGATTAGTTATTATCCCTAATAGGTTATAACAACCCGATATTTTCAGCCATTCGCATCCGCACATGTCGGACTTGAATTGCTCAAAATGCCGCATTGTAAATAAATTTGGAGCAAATGAAATACAAATCACAGAATCACAGATACAGAACAAACAGAATACCTCGCAGCGGAATATAAAATACATAGTAGTTCATGAAGCTACTATGGCAGAGTCTCAAACTAAATACATAATACAGTTTGAAAATAACATAATAGAAATCTCAATTACATAGCAGTTTATCAATACCAAAGCTGAAATAGAACAACTGAAACTGAAGGGATAGATAACTAGACAAGCAGAATCTCCAGCAATTCCTAGCTCCAAAAAGAAATCCAAAGCTAAGCTGTAAATACTCAGGCTGACCCGAGCGTAAAGTAAAACACAAAACACCCGAGTCAGGACAATATATACTTATATAATGTAAACTAACTCAAGTGAACTGTAGTAGAAATGCACAATAACTTAAAGGATGTTTGGGATCGCCCATCCTTTAAGAATCAGTTAAACTATAAATTTTACATCCCGTGGTTAAAATTTCAAAATGGTATTTTATACTTCAAAATCAAATATCATTTCAAAATTCAATATCATTCAAAATCCATTTCAAAATATCAAAAATATAATATCTTCCAAACCACATTCATTTTTATTTAATTTAAATACCATTACAAAACACATTTTAAAATAGTTTATATTTCAAAACAAATTACTTCATTTTAAATCATAAAAATGAAGTTATTATATTTAATAATTAAATTATTAAATTTACAAAATTTTAGTCTTTCAAAATTCATTTATCCACTTAATTTATTAAAACAGATGAAAATTCAACTTTCGCAGCATTTAGAAATTGCTACGGAAAGTTACATTCAAAACAGTTCAATTTAATAAAAGATAGCATTTAAAAAGGTTGTAATAGGGTTACATTAGTTTCAAATAAAACTTAGTTAAATTCAATAATTATAGCATTTACAAAAATGCTATAATAACCTTTAATTAAACTTAGCCATTTGGTTCATTATTATCAACTACAGCATTTACAAATGCTGTATTATCATTTACATTAGAATTAATAGCATTTCAGAAATGCAGTTAATTAACTTCAAGTATTCAATATAATTTCACAAACAATTATAGTTTTATTTAAATCATTTTTAGCTTATAAAATCATATAATTTCACTTTTAAAACAGTCATTCAAATAACCTTATATTCATGATTTTATAAAGTTAAATCTCCATTCAAAAATCAAAATTTAATAATAATTCACTTATTAAATTCCAACATTAAATTTTAAATTCATTAAATTAAATTTAACTTAACATTTAAGTTTAAAATTTTCACATATAACTTAATTTCATTTTTATTTACTTAACTTAAAATTCACTTTTAAGCCAAATTCACAAATTTCCAATTTTAGTTATATTTCCAAATTTCAACCTAAATATTCATTCATTTCACATTTTAACTTTATTCAAAAATCATTAATATATTATAAAAATCATTTTTAATTCATTTAATTCAAAATATCATAAATTTATCATATTTTAATATTTAATTTAAATTCTATTTATCACCAAATTATAATTTCCAAAACAACTTACATTTCAGATTTCCTAACTTAACCATTTATTTATTTCACTTATAAATTTTCAGAAAATCAATAATGCTTTACAAAAATCATTTTTTATCAAATTTAAATCAAAATATTATAATGTTTACATTTCTAAAATAATTTAAATTTTTTAGAAAAACATATTTTAACAACTGGTCTGTATTTCATTTTCTAGCCTAGGTAAAGTGATATGGGTAATATATCATTTCAACCCGTAATTTACAAAGAAAACCCGGGTTTGATCATTTCAAACCCGCAATCCCAAGTAAAATAAAATAATTGAAAATCATTCAGGCCTATCATTTCAGCCCATAACGAATTTCTCCTATTCTAAAGTCCGTTTGGGTATGTATCATTTCAACCCATAGTGATTCTAACCTAAAGGGAACTTGCAGTGTGATAAACTGATGAAAATAACAGAACAGCATAGTATAATAGTAACAGATGTTATAACAGGTGTATGAGCATGGGTGAATATCATATAATCATAATATAGCAGGTGCACCATGATAATGCATTTTACAGATTCCAAAGGGGTCAATTTACTAGTTATATATGTACATATTGTCTGGTGAGAATAACTCACTGTTTTGAGCTGGAGACACAACGACGAATGCACGAATGAGATCCAAACAAGCACGATAACACGACACAAAGATGAGTGGAAGAGCCAAAGATTAATTCTCCTTGGATACATGAGACAAAACAAATAAATATAACATAAGTTTTCAACCCAAATTCAATTAAACAAAGCTAGAAATGAATACACAAAACATCACCGAAGTGTTTGCACTTGCTTTCTACCACCTATGCTTCAACTCCAGATCTGAAATGGCACGGCTAAAGGCATGGTTTGGATCTAGTTTGGGTTCTTAAAGGTGGGCCTAGCATGGCAAAACGATGGAGCAAAGATATATGAGCATGAACTAACACTACAAGGCAAATATCATGGATTCCTATGCACTAGAGGGCTCGGCCAAGGCCAAGGAGAGCACGGCCAGGTCTGTAGTGGGCTGGAGGATGATGTGGCAGTGGGCTCAGGTCAGGAATTTGCTGGTGGTGGTGGTGTATGGTCGTCCAAAGTGATGGAGAGAGGTGGTGGAACAAGTTAGGCTAGGCTATGAACATTTAGGTGGAGTTTTGTTCATTTTTAGGTGGGTCTTCTTCATCAAGGGGCACGGCCCTGGGCTGGAGGAGGTGATGACCAGATGTGGTGGTGGTGGAAGAGGCCAAGGTGGCGGAGGAAGGAGGAGCTGAGCATAGAAGGTGAGAAAACAAGTGCAAAATCATGAGAAAACAAGTAGAAGTTGCATAGAAAAGAAGAAAATTTTTACCAAGCTTTTCACATAGGAGAGGCCGTACTTTTTTCAGAGTTTGAGAAAGAAAAATCACGTGAAATGATAGAGGAGTCGGCTGGAGAAATGAGTTAAGGCAGCCAATTGAATGAAAGTAATGGCTGGAGTTGAAAAGGTGATAATACAAAGAGCCTTAGGAAATAAAAAGTCACAAAACCTTTCAAATTTTTCTTATTTCTTTTTATAATTTTAAATAACTGAAATATATATATAAATTCAGTTAAAATACGAAAATATCACAAATAAACAAAATATAAATAAATAAATATTAATTATATATGATTAAATTAGGAAAATAGCACAGAAAATGAAAACTAGTTTAGAAAATTTGAAAATAAATGCAATGACTTTGGAAAATTTTTATGTACATGAAAAATATTTATAAATAGAGATAAGAACATAAAATAAAAATTCATTCACAAAATAAATATATAAATTTTAATTAAATATAATTTAAATGAAGAAAATAGCAGAAAAATAGCAAACAGCCTTTAAAAATAGGAAATAAATACAGTAAATTTTGAAAAAAATTTTGTCATCACTTTAAAAAATATTAAAAGACAAAATATATATAAAATAACATATTAACACATATTAAAATGAAATATAGCAAAGAAAATATTATTTAAAAAAATTTAAAATAGACAAAATTGCAAAATAAAACAAATTATACCCGAAATTGAAATGTACATAACTTTTACAATTTAAATCCGTTTTCAACGAAACGAAAAGCAGTATTCAAGTTATTAAATCTATTTTCATAATAAAAGATAAAATTTAAGAATTTAAATATTTAAATTTGAAATTTAAAAGTCAAGATTTGACCAGTTTGAACAGAAATTCATCTTTTAGTAAAATATCCAATTTATACCGGTTTGAAATTATAATTCACATAATAATCAACACTTATATTTAAAAAATGAAATGTTTGAAATAAAATAAGTTTAAAATAATTTCAAAATAAAATAAAGCCAAATATTAAAATATATGAAAATCTAGGGCTGTTACACTCTCCCCCACTCAAATCTTTTCGTCCTCGAAAAGGAAGGAATCGGAGAAACAACAAGAAAGAACAATTAGTTGGAAGACATCCTGAAAGAAGGTAGGGAAAAGGTAGCTAGGAGGGAAAGCAGGTTGAAAGACAAGGATGAACTATTGATTAAACCATTATACATTTCAATTAAAATTTATACCATTTAAAACATTTTATAATATGATGAATAGTCATTTGATTCAAATCTGATGGTTCAAGGTAAACAATATTTAAACATTTTAAATTTTTAGAAGGGAAAATAACTGATCAAAATATTCTTTGTACAGTACTTTATCAAGATACTTTTATCAAATACTTTTATAACTCGATGTCTTAACAAGTTTACTTTCGTTCCTGCAGACTCTAGCTATGCGTTGATCAGGCGCAAAGATAGAATTCTCCAAGTACTTAGTAGACTTGTTTCAACACCCAGTGAAAATAATGAACACTTTTAAAAACAGATATGGAAAGTACAATCCAAACAAATCAACCAAACCGAAACAGTTGTCTAACCATGGATCGCAGATACACAATGGTTACGCCTGGATCCCCCAGGAAACAATCCGTATCTGTAAGCTTTCTCAGCCCTGCGAGTTACGCCATGATGACGAGTAGAATGCAGGATACACAATGGTTACGCCTGGATCCCCCAGGAAACAATCCGTACCCCTAGGCAAGACTCAGCCAGGCACTTGCGCTACTCTTCGCGACCTACACAGATTGCAGGATACAAAATGGTTACGCCTGGATCCCCCAGGAAACAATCCGTACCCCTAGGAAAGACTCATCCAGGCAGTTGCGCTATGTAGTCGCGATCATAAGACCACGGGGATCGCCGTGGAATTCGACGGACACTCGAGTATCATATCCGGAAAACCCAAATCAGAGAGAGAGAATAACATCGATAGAATGAATCCACAGTGTGGCCACAAAGCGGATATCAAGCAGAAGGCACTTTCCATATCTTTACTTCGAAAATATGTATCATATAGTACCTTTCAAAATCACTTTCAAATATCATACTTATATAAAGTCCATTATATATAAGATTTCATTTCAAATCAAATACTTTCCAAAATAATAGTATATCAAATCACACTTATATAAATTTCGATTATATAAGATTTCATTTTTTCAAAATTGAGTACCTTTTCAAATCAACAGTTTTCAAATCAATTGTTTTCAAATCTACTGCATACTTATACAAATCAATTTTATATAAGTTCGATAACTCCCAAATCAAGGTATTTAAAAAACAAGGTTCTCAATTTCAAACCATTTCAATATCAATTCAGCTTCGAAATCATATATGATTTCACCAAATCATTTCTTCCAAATTACATAAACTTAGTTTCAAAGTTTCTTAAACAATAGATTTAGAAAATAATCCAAATTTCCAAATCAACAAAATTTAGGTCAAATAAATTCATTTCCATTTCAAACATGTATTCACTTCAAAAATCATAATACTTTCAAAGTTATAAATCTTTCAAAACCAAATACTTGAAATCATTTCACTTTGAAAATCATAACATTTTAAAATCATACATTTGAAATCATAAAACATGCCTTTAATTCTTTACATTTCAAAAATTTATTCAATTAAACCAAAATCTAAAGTTTCCAATTTTAATTCAATTCAAACCATCAGTTTCAATTTAGTTTTCCAACAAAACCATTTCAAATATTATCAATTTCAAATATAGATTTGATTTACAAAATAAACTATTAAATCTTAAATATGTTTCAAGGCTTAAATATACCATATTTCAAAACTAAATTTCATAATTTCATATATCTCAAATTTTACTTCATTATTATATAGTGTTGAAATATTTATTTCATAAATCCGTTATTTTTAAATAAACTCAAATTACAGGTAAACCAAATATCCTTTCATACACATACAAGCTTCAATTATTGATTTATCAAAATCAATGGTTTTCAAAAATCATTTTGTACTTACATAAAGTTTATCTTATATAAGGATCAAAATTTTTAAAAAAAAAAAAAAAAGTAAAAAAAATAAACTTTGCTGCATGAAAAGCCATATGGGATTGAACATCTTTGCTTACTAATAGATTTTTAATTAAGAATAGTTTTGTATATAAATAGTTTGTATGAAAAATAGAATAAAACAGTTAGTTTAAGAAGAATAAAAGAAAAATAATTTTGAAAAATGGTTTTAAATTTGATAGTAGTTTTTCATGAAAGAAAAATTTCAATTAAATTACAAAGATATCCAACCCAACAACTTTCAATTTCAGCGTCAAGTATACCAATGATATTAGGATATAAGATGTACATATGTCATCATTTCGCAACATTACATTCGATCGCTCGCTTGATCACACAAGTTCGCTTTCGAACTAGTATTGTCCATTCGACTTCCCTAATTCGGACTTCGATATGGTTTCTCGACTAGAAGCCATCAGTCTCCTTGCATAGCCATATACTATGATAGAGAATTCTAGAATCAAGCCCAAAATCCATATCAAATATTCGCCATCAAGAATCAAATGAAAAATCCTAACACGAAATGGTGTAATTCACCTCGAACTTGTGTACTCAAACTTGGATCAGATTAATTATGCGAACAAAACAGCATACATACAACTTATGTATCTATTCCAACTTGTTAAATAAATAGTTTCATAAAGATGTTACTAAGTTAAAACATTTAAAATCAAATTTTTCTCAAACATTTGAAGACTAATTTTTTTTTATCCAAAACATTTCAAAACTAAATTTCGTATTAGTATAATTCAAAAATAGTCTTATTTATTTACTTAACAAAACAGTTTCAACTTATACAAATCATATTATTTCATACTTGAAACATACAAACTAAACTTATATTCTTTATCAAATACCTTATACCTTTCAAAAAAAATTAGCTTTGAAAAGTTAACCTTGATTTGGAAGTGCTCGAATCTTAAAATAGTCGAAGAAATCATATTTTCAATCCAAGAGTTGAAAATCAACACTAAATCAGTAAATCAATTTCAAAAGTTAGGTTTCAAAATCTGAAACTCGAGGACTGAACACCGGCTTACTTTAAATCTTTTCAAATATATATATATATATATATATATCAAACCATAATTCGAAATCTGAAATCAAAATTGGTTTCACAAAATCACTCGTAGAGCAAAGCTACTAGAGTGGCCTCTCTCTCACTCAGTAACTCGAAAATCAATGTCGATGATGCATGCATTCATCACCGAAATTATTTTCCAGCGACATAAGTGAGTCCTGGACTTTAATTAAGTTTGAAAAACTTCTTTGAAATTCCTTCGAAATCATTGAAATTCATTCGAATACATTTGAAACATTTCTTATTCAGAAAATATCTTTAAATCATATTATTATATATTTTCCAAAATCTTAAAACCGATTTCAAAACACCAGAGTTCGATTCCTTGAAATTCAAATTCAAAACCTTTCAGTTATAAATCATTTTATATAAATTTAAATATCTCATATATTTTCAAAATTTCAAATTCTTTCGAAATTTCAAATTTTCATTTTTGAAAGGTATATAATCCTTATCAAAAAACATTTCACTTTTATATATAGAAAAATGGCCATCCTTAATAATTTCGATGTATGCACAATATCAAAATACAACCAAACACAAATTTCCAAAGGATGATTCATGAAAGGATTTCAAACAAACAAAGATTCTAAATTAGAGGAACTCTAATCAAATAGAATTCTAGTTCGAAGATAAACTCAAACGAAGATGAGATAATTTAATTACCAAATAGAGGAGGAGATAGATAGCATCGACATCCGAGGATACAGAAATCTCCGGTGAATCAATGCCAATTATAAAGGAATTTCACCCCTTTATAAATCATTCAAAGATTTATAGAATCACCGCTCTGTAGAGAGGTCATTCCAAAGTGGGGTTACGAAATGCCAAAATCAAAAGGGTAAAATAGGGAAGACAAGACTGGATTTCAGGACAAGTGGGAGCGTTCCAAAGTTCAAGGAATCTTAATCAATAAGAATCCTGACCAAGAGATTTCTAACAAGGTGGATACAGAAGCAATGAAGTTCAAAAAAAAAAAATCTTGATTCCAAAATAAGAAATTTTTTATACCAAAATAATCTTTGAAAATCCTTTTAAAAATCTTTTAAAAATCATTTTATACTTCGAAAATACGTTCTCTCACAAAGAAAGGATTCTGAGATTGATTTCACTCATTCTAGGGTATTTCTAACCTATCTCTAATGAGTTTTTGCTCCACAGGCTAAGGTTTGCCTAAAACTTAAGCTCTGATACCAACTGTAACAAACCGATATTTTCAGCCATTAGCATCCGCACATGTCGGAATTGAATTGCTCAAAATACCGCATTGTAAATAAATTTGGAGCAAATGAAATACAAGTCACAGAATCACAGACACAGAACAAACAGAATACCTCGCAGCGGAATATAAAATACATAGTAGTTCATGAAGCTACTATGGCAGAGTCTCAAACTAAATACATAATACAGTCTGAAAACAACATAATAGAAATCTCAATTACACAGCAGTTTATCAATACCAAAGCTGAAATAGAACAACTGAAACTGAAGGGATAGATAACTAGACAAGCAGAATCTCCAGCAATTCCTAGCTCCAAAAAGAAATCCAAAGCTAAGCTGTAAATACTCAGGCTGACCCGAGCGTAAAGTAAAACACAAAACACTCGAGTCAGGACAATATATACTTATATAATGTAAACTAACTCAAGTGAACTGTAGTAGAAATGCACAATAACTTAAAGGATGTTTGGGATCGCCCATCCTTTAAGAATCAGTTAAACTATAAATTTTACATCCCGTGGTTAAAATTTCAAAATGGTATTTTATACTTCAAAATCAAATATCATTTCAAAATTCAATATCATTCAAAATCCATTTCAAAATATCAAAAATATAATATCTTCCAAACCACATTCATTTTTATTTAATTTAAATACCATTACAAAACACATTTCAAAATAGTTTATATTTCAAAACAAATTACTTCATTTTAAATCATAAAAATGAAGTTATTATATTTAATAATTAAATTATTAAATTTACAAAATTTTAGTCTTTCAAAATTCATTTATCCACTTAATTTATTAAAACAGATGAAAATTCAACTTTCGCAGCATTTAGAAATTGCTACGGAAAGTTACATTCAAAACAGTTCAATTTAATAAAAGATAGCATTTAAAAAGGTTGTAATAGGGTTACATTAGTTTCAAATAAAACTTAGTTAAATTCAATAATTATAGCATTTACAAAAATGCTATAATAACCTTTAATTAAACTTAGCCATTTGGTTCATTATTATCAACTACAGCATTTACAAATGCTGTATTATCATTTACATTAGAATTAATAGCATTTCAGAAATGCAGTTAATTAACTTCAAGTATTCAATATAATTTCACAAACAATTATATTTTTATTTAAATCATTTTTAGCTTATAAAATCATATAATTTCACTTTTAAAACAGTCATTCAAATACCCTTATATTCATGATTTTATAAAGTTAAATCTCCATTCAAAAATCAAAATTTAATAATAATTCACTTATTAAATTCCAACATTAAATTTTAAATTCATTAAATTAAATTTAACTTAACATTTAAGTTTAAAATTTTCAAATATAACTTAATTTCATTTTTATTTACTTAACTTAAAATTCACTTTTAAGCCATATTCACAAATTTCCAATTTTAGTTATATTTCCAAATTTCAACCTAAATATTCATTCATTTCACATTTTAACTTTATTCAAAAATCATTAATATATTATAAAAATCATTTTTAATTCATTTAATTCAAAATATCATAAATTTATCATATTTTAATATTTAATTTAAATTCTATTTATCACCAAATTATAATTTCCAAAATAACTTACATTTCAGATTTCCTAACTTAACCATTTATTTATTTCACTTATAAATTTTCAGAAAATCAATAATGCTTTACAAAAATCATTTTTTATCAAATTTAAATCAAAATATTATAATGTTTACATTTCTAAAATAATTTAAAATTTTTAGAAAAACATATTTTAACAACTGGTCTGTATTTCATTTTCTAGCCTAGGTAAAGTGATATGGGTAATATATCATTTCAACCCGTAATTTACAAAGAAAACCCGGGTTTGATCATTTCAAACCCGCAATCCCAAGTAAAATAAAATAATTGAAAATCATTCAGGCCTATCATTTCAGCCCATAACGAATTTCTCCTATTCTAAAGTCCGTTCGGGTATGTATCATTTCAACCCATAGTGATTCTAACCTAAAGGGAACTTGCAGTGTGATAAACTGATAAAAATAACAGAACAGCATAATATAACAGTAACAGATGTTATAACAGGTGTATGAGCATGGGTGAATATCATATAATCATAATATAGCAGGTGTACCATGATAATGCATTTTACAGATTCCAAAGCGGTCAATTTACTAGTTATATATGTACATATTGTCTGGTGAGAATAACTCACTGTTTTGAGCTGGAGACACAACGACGAATGCACGAATGAGATCCAAACAAGCACGATAACACGACACAAAGATGAGTGGAAGAGCCAAAGATTAATTCTCCTTGGATACATGAGACAAAACAAATAAATATAACATAAGTTTTCAACCCAAATTCAATTAAACAAAGCTAGAAATGAATACACAAAACATCACCGAAGTGTTTGCACTTGCTTTCTACCACCTATGCTTCAACTCCAGATCTGAAATGGCACGGCTAAAGGCATGGTTTAGTTCTGGTTTGGGTTCTTAAAGGTGGGCCTAGCATGGCAAAACGATGGAGCAAAGATATATGAGCATGAACTAACACTACAAGGCAAATATCATGGATTCCTATGCACTAGAGGGCTCGGCCAAGGCCAAGGAGAGCACGGCCAGGTCTGTAGTGGGCTGGAGGATGATGTGGCAGTGGGCTCAGGTCAGGAATTTGCTGGTGGTGGTGGTGTATGGTCGTCCAAAGTGATGGAGAGAGGTGGTGGAACAAGTTAGGCTAGGCTATGAACATTTAGGTGGAGTTTTGTTCATTTTTAGGTGGGTCTTCTTCATCAAGGGGCACGGCCCTGGGCTGGAGGAGGTGATGACCAGATGTGGTGGTGGTGGAAGAGGGCAAGGTGGAGGAGGAAGGAGGAGCTGAGCATAGAAGGTGAGAAAACAAGTGCAAAATCATGAGAAAACAAGTAGAAGTTGCATAGAAAAGAAGAAAATTTTTACCAAGCTTTTCACATAGGAGAGGCCGTACTTTTTTCAGAGTTTGAGAAAGAAAAATCACGTGAAATGATAGAGGAGTCGGCTGGAGAAATGAGTTAAGGCAGCCAATTGAATGAAAAGTAATGGCTGGAGTTGAAAAGGTGAGAATACAAAGAGCCTTAAGAAATAAAAAGTCACAAAACCTTTCAAATTTTTCTTATTTCTTTTTATAATTTTAAATAACTGAAATATATATATAAATTCAGTTAAAATACGAAAATATCACAAATAAACAAAATATAAATAAATAAATATTAATTATATATGATTAAATTAGGAAAATAGCACAGAAAATGAAAACTAGTTTAGAAAATTTGAAAATAAATGCAATGACTTTGGAAAAATTTTATGTACATGAAAAATATTTATAAATAGTGATAAGAACATAAAATAAAAATTCATTCACAAAATAAATATATAAATTTTAATTAAATATAATTTAAATGAAGAAAATAGCAGAAAAATAGAAAATAGCCTTTAAAAATAGGAAATAAATACAGTAAATTTTGAAAAAAAAAATTTGTCATCACTTTAAAAAATATTAAAAGACAAAATATATATAAAATAACGTATTAACACATATTAAAATGAAATATAGCAAAGAAAATATTATTTAAAAAATTTAAAATAGACAAAATTGCAAAATAAAACAAATTATACCCGAAATTGAAATGTAAATAACTTTTACAATTTAAATCCGTTTTCAACGAAACGAAAAGCAGTATTCAAGTTATTAAATCTATTTTCATAATAAAAGATAAAATTTAAGAATTTAAATATTTAAATTTGAAATTTAAAAGTCAAGATTTGACCAGTTTGAACAGAAATTCATCTTTTAGTAAAATATCCAATTTATACCGGTTTGAAATTATAATTCACATAATAATCAACACTTATATTTAAGAAATGAAATGTTTGAAATAAAATAAGTTTAAAATAATTTCAAAATAAAATAAAGCCAAATATTAAAATATATGAAAATCTAGGGCTGTTACATAGGTGGTTCGTGATATGATATGTTTGATTTAAACTGTGAAGGTGTGGTTATCTATTGATAATGAATTATTTAGACATCCTGTGTTTTAAGTAGAATTGTATTTCACTTGAAAAATTTGAGTTACGTTGACGGTGGATTCGAAGAGACCGGGATCGGGTATTAGTTAATACCCGGAACCACTTCGATTCGTTATAAAATTGATATGTGAAATCAATGTGCTGGGTTGGAATGTTTTAAAATGAATTGGGTCGTTTAATCTAAATTTGGCACTTGGAAATTGACATGTGAAATAAGTGTTGTCCATAACTGCTTGTGAAGTTATAATTGATAAGTTTCCCCGGGTTCATATAAGTTGTATGCTTTTGTATTCCTTGTTAGATGGGTTTACTCACGCTGGTTTCCAGCCTGACCCGGGTTTTACTTTGATGTAATGCTCGGGTCAGACCGAGTATTACAGATTTTCAGGTAAGGACGTTCTGGAGTTCAGGAGGCGAGCTGGATGGCAGGGTCGTATGGAGAGTTTACTCTATGATATTGTATATATCTGTGACATGTTAAATTGTACCTGTCCAATGTTGTGTAAAATTGTTATAACTCTGATATATCGATGATAATTGATAGATACAGTTTCTCTTTGTATAACTGTTATTATTATGTGATATTATATTTTGATACGCTGCGAATGTGAGGTTTCTGTGTCTTGTTCTTGTTTCTTCTTCTTACTCTTTCTTTGCACTAACTATATGGAAATTTCGGGATCGAAATTCCCGGGTCGTTACAACCTATAAAGATGTGTAATCGATAAATTCGACCAAAATTTCACATCACTAGCTAAGGTGACGTGTGAACATTAATGTTTAAACTATTTAACATTAATTATTGGGTGAATTTACGCATTTGAATCACACAACAATTCTTCAAAAACCCACATGATTTAATTAGTTTATAAAATATGATAAGCTAATTAAATTAATTATTATTTGAGAAATATTAATTTATTTGATGTTTGGGGGTTATTTGGGATTACTTGAATGCATATATAAAAGTTATGTTTGCACGCATCGATATATAATATCTATATATTTTAAACAAGTTTAAATGAAAGATAATTGCAAATGAAAATATTTATGAAAATTTTTGTACCAATTGGTATCAAGTAATTTTTGCCATGCCATATGAATAGAGAAGAACAGGGAGAGAGAAAATTTAAGGGATTGATTATTGAAGTTTGAAGTAAAAGAATGGGAAATGTTTCGTTCTTTCAATTAAAAATAAATATACTAATTCATTTCCAACAACATTCATTTTCTATTCTATATTCTCTTCTCTCTTCCTAATTTTACATGGCTAAAAATCAAATTAATATTACAAAAAAAAACAACTCCAATATTAGATACAAACATCAAATAAAATAAAATAAAAATAAGTGATTCATCCTTCTCTTGCAAAGCTGTGTGGTGACCTACTTGAGATTTGAGGAGAAATCTCAAATCAAAATGTTTCTCTTGGCTTCATCTAAAAGTTGAACTCCTATTTTATTTATATATTATTTTATTATTATTATTATTATTATTATTATTATTATTATTATTATTATTATATGTTTCTATTCTTCACATATTCCATTCATTCATCTGCATGTATTTGAATAATGTTTTGAGTATTTTGTTTATTCCCTTGAACCAGCTATATCATCATCATGCTAATATGATTAAAATCATCATATTTACATTCCCTGTTATTCACATGTAACTAGTGATAATTACTATGGATCTATCCCTATTTTGTTTGGTTGTTTATGTTATGTACTTAATTAGTTACCTTTGTCAATGTCATAGTTTATACATGCCTATGTTGTCCAGTTCTTTAGTATAGAAACTCTTGGTTGAATATCATTTTGAAATAATTTGTTTATATAAAGTTTAGTTTCGTATTATAAAATTTAAAATTTAAGATTCTCTCTCAAGTCATGTTGAAATAATTTTTTTTGTTGTTTATATAAAATTATAGATAGACTTGAAATTCATAAGTTTATTAAAAAAAAGGAAAGATTAGCAATTTGAATGAAATCTAATGTTAAATTAGATGTTATAATTTTGTTGATTATTTGTAACGACCCGCCTTTTGGACAGTTTAAACCGACGATCCAAGTGCATAGGCAAAACACATGTCGATTCCAAAACCATTAAAAGGGCAGATGGTTATTGGGGTAAATAAGAAAAGAAAAGGAAGGAAAATAAAGGAAATGAAACAACACAGAATCTCACAGCGGAAGGCTAAAGTATAATAATAAAATAACAGTTCATGAAGCTGTTAATTAAATGAATACATTTGAAATGAATACATTTGATTATTTTTATACAACATTTATCAGAGTTACATACACAGCAAATATCCTACAACAATGCAGCGGAATGGGATGAATATAATAGTAGTAGATAATATACCAAATCTTCGTCTTCGTCCTCCGAAGTAAATGATCTTCAACCTAAACTGAAAACTCAGGACTGACCCGAGCGAAATGAAAAGACAAAACACTCGAGTCAGGACTAAATATCCTTATGAAAGTTAAATCAATCGTAAATAAATATGAGTGTAAACGGCGTCAGAGATGTTTACGGGGTTTGACATCTCCTATCCAGTGTCAACGTGCGTGCAATAACTTAAGAGATGTTACGGGATTTTCCATCTCTCAAGGATCCGTGAAACTATCTACTATGTAGTAATATACGCTAAGTAGATAATGTCTATCAGTAATATAAAGTATCAAAATAGCATTAAGGCGTTACCATAATCCCCCTTAACACATTTTATATTCCCAAAAGCATATACAAGACCGTAGTTTCCCCAAAACCGGAAGTCACCAGAGGGCAATCCATATACTCAAGGTACAAATCAAAACGTAGTGGTCGCGAATAGGATAATCAGTATGACAAGGTACATGAGGCGATACCAACTAGGATACTAATAGTTGCGTGATCCGGACTGATGTTGGGCATAGCCAGCAGCTATCCCAGCACCGCGAAACAACACTCCCAAATCAAGGGGTGCACCCAAATCGCATCACAAATGTAATAGATATGGTATCGAAGAAGTGTGTCCGCTAGAGGTGGCGAACCTCAATGGCCCGGCGCGGCTCCTGTTTTAGTCATGTCAGGGGTCATCCAATAATCGTTCTCTTTCTTCAGTCAACGCGTTCACCAAACCATCCACTTCATTCTGGATCAACACTCCGCGTATAATAGTTATTAAAGTGGTTTTCGGTATCGACAGAGAGTATGTCCATATCCGATCCCGGTCTCTTTAATAACTACGTATTATTACACCGTTGGCTATTTTACATTTCAAATCGATTCATAATTGATATCAAAATATCATATTCGCTTCAAAAATCAAATCCATTCAAATATCATCGTATCTTTCAAAATATCAGATTTCATATTTAAATTCAAGATTTAAATATAAACATTTCACCTTATTGACCAGCTTAGGATTTTAGAAAAATAGTTTTAAGTAGTTTAAAAGTAGTTTTAAATAATTAAAATAGTTAAAACACTTAAAATCTTTAAAATGGATTTAAAATAGATAAATTAGTTTAAAATAATTTAAATTGGGTTAAGTAGATTTAAAATAGATTAAAATAGTTTAAGTATTCAAAATGGTTTATATAACAGAGTAATTTGGAAAACAAATTAAAACAGCTTCAAAATCAATCCATTTCAATTATAACTTCTCAATTCAAATCAATTTCAATTTCCATTCTACCGATTCAATTTCGATTTCAATTCAAAACAATGTCAACTTTTACTTCAAATCAATTCAATTCTACATTCACCTTTAATTAATTCAATTTCAATTTATATCGATTTGGAGCTTGATTTCTCAAAATATCAATTTATAACACTTAACAAAATTTCCAACAATATTCAAGTTTAAATCCAAATTCCAAATATGATTCAATTCCAAACTCGATTTCAAAACATCATTTTCATATCACTTTTACTTAGTAATATTCAAAGCTCGAAATAATGTTCAATCTTTAAAATAAATAGATTTTCGAAATTCAATCATATCCAAATTTTAAATTTTAAAGTCACAACTTAAATTATTTACCAATTTCTTTTAACCAAAATTTATTTCAACATTCCAACTCAAATTTTCGACAAATTCGATTTCTATAAATTGATTTCTATTTATAACTTTTAAATCAAAACATTTAAATAAATTTTAAATCGACGATTTCAAAAATTATTTATTTAGCCAATTCGGTGTCCGTATATAATTTTCTATCCTATGGCCAAGTAATTTTTTATTTCAATTAAATGTCAGGAATGAGTATACATTACTTAAATTAATCTCAGTATCATATGTATGCATAACAGGATCTATATAAGCAAATAAACATCCAAACATTCAATTATCAATCAATAGCATCCATCAAAATACATCATCCAATAAACAATACAATTCATGGCAGTTTCATAGTTATCAATGTCAGGTAATTTAATCGCAATTCAATTTTAATTTCAATTTAACTGTCAATTTAATTTTTCAACGGTTAATGCAAATGACAAGCTATATGACAATTAAATTTTTACCAAACAACCACAAATAAAATCATAACACTTCATAATATCAAATTTAACTAGCATAAAATATTTAGTACGGTGTGAGCGTTATAAAACACTCACCTTGATTTTTACGATTTAAATCAAATCGAACGACGTTCGATTTAACCCAAAATTTTCTCTAGCTCCAAATGATTCCAATCCAGTTCCATAGCGAAGAGCTCGTCCATACGATTCCAACGCGACTGGTTTCGCGCGTTTTCGACCTCGTATGAAAAAGATATGTATTTTTGAAGTTACACGAATTTTTAACTTAATAAATATATACAACATTTTATTTAATTTTAACCTAAGCAGATCATCACCGTAGGATCTCACCCCTCAACATCAGGACCGCACCTTGCTTCTCCATCTTCACGTTCGTTCTACAGGCTACAACACGCAACTTGAACCCATCTTCATGAAACTAGGGTTAAATTATGCTCCTTCTACAAGCAATTTGAACACGATCAGGTTACACCACTTCGAAGCCACCGCCTTACTCCACCTTCACCATCAATAGCCTGAACCTCGGCCGCCCCCTCTGCCTCGAATTGCATGAAAAACGCAGCAGGTCCAATCTCGATTTCCCGTTGATCCGTGGCTCCGTTTTCGATCATCTCCGTATGGATTTGAAGCTTTCATCGTGCTCTACAACTTTGTAGTTGAAAGTTTTTGCTAATTGCTGATGGATTGAGAGGAAAATGAGGAGGAAGTTTCGAAATTTTCAGGCCATTGAAATGAAAGTGGCGGCTGGTCAAAATGAGTTAGGGTTTTGAGCAAATGAAAGAGGATGGGTCCTTTTATAGAAAATTGCAAAAACACTTTTCACCGAAAATTCTCGAACTCCAAACGAAGCGTGCCGGCAGGCGTTTCTAAGGTTTACCCCACGTTTCGAACGCAATGGAACGTGTTTCGGAAGCTAATTCGATCGTATGTGTGAGTTACGGCAATAAACGATCAATTTTAAATTAAACCGATTAAACGATTTTCTATGCGTTTTGGCTTGCCCCGGACAAACGGTAAATCCGTTTGACTTGAAATTTGAAACCTTACAATAATATCACATTACGGATCCAATGAAACTAGTTTCGTCGAAATCCGAGACCGTTTGAAAAATGACTACTTTTAACTCGCCAAATTAATATTAAACAATTTCAACGCGTTTCGAGCTGCCACGGTCAAACGACAGCTCCGATTACTACGAAAATTGAAATCCGATAATAACTAACTATTACGGATCCAATAGAACTAGTTTCGTCCAATTCTGAGACTGTTCAAAAATTGGCTATTTTTCAGGCGATAATTAAATATTAAAATATTCAATTTTCACAAATAAATTTTAAATTCAGTTTTAAAAGTTCTATAATATCACTATAACTCCAATATGATAAAAATAAAATTTTACAAATCATTTTTAATCATATTAAACCCGTTATTTTATTTATCCAATAAATTCCAAATATTTAATTTAGACAATTTCGCTTATCCAATAATTCATTATCTTTTGAAATATTGAAATTGAACTTATAAGATTCAACTTTTAAAACCATTTCAAAATTTAGAACACTATTTTCATTTTACAGTTATTCAATTATTCAATAAGTTTTAAATATTTAATTTAAACAATTACGTGTTCAATATTCAATATTTGATTTCAAATAGATTTTACTTATCAATCAATTACTCTATCATACCAATGAATTCAACATTTAATATCCTATTCAACTATTGATTGCACAGGCATTCACTAAGTAGCTTTTTTTTTCATTACTTGGATAATTATTACAATTCATTCCAGTTATTATTATTCCAAATGAATTACAAATTTTTTTCTAACATTAAATCACGAAATCTTATTAAATTAGCTAATTTAATTATCGAAAATTTACGGGCCGTTACATTATTACATAAAATACAAACTTGAAAAAAAATACATTTTATTTGTTTAAAATAATTTTGGAACAGGATAATTTTTGCATGGTTGTTGATATTGATATGGATCCTTTCACCATTGACACTTTAAAAAAGAATTTTTTTTATTACAAGTGAACTTTTAAGCAAAAAGTCACATGCCACTTTTAAGGTCACTACAAGAAAATATATTAATGACAACCTTGTATCGCAACGTTTTAATATAAAATGTGGTTTTTAATGCTTTTAAATGTAAATAAAACTAATAGAACTAGGTAAACTTTTGTCGTTCTAAACTCAACGCGCACGAACAATTCACTTTACTGCCTATAACTAAACAATTTGCATTTTGTCTTTCTCCTAAAATTTCATTTACACGCAGGCTAACTTAATTTTTCTTTAACATCCTCTCTGCTTTCGTTCAATGCTTCACTCCATAAATGAAATTCTCCAACCACATTGACCTAACTGGAGTCTTCTCATCAAGTCAACTGCTTCCTGATAACTTTTCATCCTTGGTTCTTGGTAAGGCTCTCTCCCTAATTGATTTTGATCTCTAATTCCAAATTTGTTCAAATTCACAAAAAATTGAATTCCAACTCGAAATTCCTTAAATTCATGGTTTTTTTTTGTTTTTTCCCCATGTTCTGTTAATTTTAGCAAGTTGATATGGTTTTGCAAGATTATTTTGATATATCCTGATGTACTAAACCTCCACCATGACAATTGGTTTTGGTGATGCATTTCTTCTCAGAAAATATGAAATATTTATGGTGACTGGAATATAGTTAGTTGTGGTGCATCAAGAAAATGGGTCCGTCTATTGCCGCCTCGATAATTGCTTTCCCCACTCCGATAATTTTAAAATCAATTCCCACCCCATTTACTCTCAAATAACCCTTTTTCTTTATTAACCATGTTTTCTTTTCCCCTTATCTATTCTTTTTAGTGTTTCTTATTTTTTTCCTAGAAAAACACTAGCATGTATCAGCTTCACAACTACAATCGGTAATCAAAAAGGGAAAGCAGCAAGGAGGCAAACGTACGGAAAGGAGATCTAAGCAGCGACATGGTAAGATTTCCAATTTAACATTGTGTTTTATACTTCGGTTAATGCATAGGGATAGGTTAGTTCGTCAATGCATAGGCCAAGATGGAGGATTTTCTATATCTTAATGATCTTCATCAACCATCTGATAACAAAGGAGAGAAACCTAGCAATGTATCTGAAGTAAAATGGGAGACTTTGGATAGAAAGGCTGTAGTGGCTATTCGGTGTTTCTTGAAAAAACGGCTTTTCATATTATTGCTACTGAAACATATGCTTTTGAGATTTGAAAGAAATTGAAAGGAATCCATGC
This sequence comes from Allium cepa, assembly GCA_030765085.1. NCBI lineage: Eukaryota > Viridiplantae > Streptophyta > Magnoliopsida > Asparagales > Amaryllidaceae > Allium > Allium cepa. The sequence continues at coordinate 90,392,019 of CM060946.1, read as the reverse complement.
AAAAAATCCTGCAACAAATAAGGCACTTATAATGTGAAGATTGGTAAATGGAAGTATAAGCAAGGTGGGTCAATTGGAGAGCATCCCAATGATTTTTAAGCAATTGTAAATCTATTGGAAGCTATGAATTACAAGGTGGACAATGAGACACAAGCTTTGATATTGATGAGTTCTTTATCAAAAAGTTGAGAAATGCTTATGGTTATATTGAATAATTCAAATTTGGATCGCCTCGTTTCAATGTGTTCGTTGGTTAGTAGCCAACTTTATGAGGAGATGCGGAGGATGAACTGCGTGGAAGGAAAGGATAAGGAGGAAAAGGAAAGTAGAAATCCAATTGAAGAAGTCCATCTTGCAAGGAGAGTTAATCGTCCAAATATGAAAAGACGGTAAAATAGATCAAACGTGGAAAGAGATTTCATCTGCTATTACAGTGAAAAACCTATTATCGGCTAAGATTTTTCAGTAAGGTTAAAAAGGACAAGGAAAGGTTAAAGGCGCTGGAAGAAGACCAAGATGAATAAACATATAATAGCAATGATGATGTGAATTTTGATGAGGAGTTTAATGACAATGTCCTATGTGTGGATAAAAACAAAATCAAAGATTGGGTGCTTGATTTAGGTGCTTGTTTCCACATATGCAATAAAAAAGAATCATTTACTGATTATGAAGAGCAAGATGCTAAGGTGAAATATGCTAATGGTTGACATTTAGATGTTAAAGACATTGGTTCCGCTAGACTGAAGATGCATGATGGAAGGATGGTGAAGCTTATAGGAATTAGGCATGTCCTAGAAATGACTAAGAGTCTTGTTTCTATAGGACAACTGGAGGCAAAAGGCTGAAAATTTTCAAATTGAGATGGAGTCACAAGGGTTTGGAAGCGCAATAGGAGGTGCTGCGTGCAACAAAAGAAAACAACCACTACACTAGAAAAGGCATTTTACAGCGTTGAAAGGGCGTCATAGTATGTCTTAGCTTTCCAGGGAAAAATAAAATCATTTAGTAAATGATTTAGAAAAAAGCTTGTTTGAAAATATAGTTTAAGCTTAAAATAGTTTGGGTAAATTTCAAAATTTTAAATTGAGTTAAAAGCTGAAATTTTGTTTGGAAAAAGTGTTGTACTAAAACAGCAATAACTTGATATTTATAACTCCAAATGAATTCAATCATTTTGTGAATGAAAGAGCTTTCAGTAAGCTATAAAATTTCTTTTTAGCACTTTAAATGATTTTGCTTTTTACCGAGTCTAAAATGGGTTTGAAAGTGGATAGACATTTCTATCCTATAAGAGATTTTCTAAGATTTAAGCTGAAAATAAATTTAGCATGATTTTTAAACCGTGAATCTGATTTTTAAGATCTTTATATTGCTGGAAAGCTTTGAATTAGTATAACAACTTTTATTTTATAAATATTTTCAGATATTTAGTTTTTCCGTGTCAAAATTTAAGATCTTTACAGCAGGATTTTATTTGAAACAACCTGTTTTCTTATTAGTTAAGTGCATTCTACCTGTTTTATGAATATAATTTGGTTGATGTTTTATATGAAAGTATATATTTCAAAATGAAATATATTGTGGTAGAATTTATGAATAAAACAATTTATTCACTTTAAATAAAGAGTTTAGTGAATAAATTGGATTTTTGAAAGAAGTCCTGAAAATTTTCAAAACATTGAAGTTTGAGAATTTGATTATAAAGAAATTAGGTTTTTGAAACCATAAAACATTTGTTTTGTAAAATAAGAGTATAGAAATCCATTCCTCGAGTTTTTTTTATCTTTGAGCCATTATCTAACATCGTGCATTATGCGGTCATTTGAGTCTGGCGGCCTTTGAAGAAACCACCGCTCATCGAATTCACTTACCTCTCTTGTTGTCAAACTTATGTTGGTGTGGTTCTTTCCGTAATGACACACAGAAAGTCGTGTCAATAATTATGTTATTGATTGGAGTTCGGGATAAATGTTGATATAAATTCCGACTCTATTCGAGAAATTTCCTAGAAATCATGATTGATCCTTTGGGTAGCATTCTATTGTGTTCTTGTTTCGAATGTGAGAAGCCTTCGAAATCATGAGGTATTGCTTATATAAATTCTATAGTCTGCTAATCCCGACGAATATATTCTAAAAATTAAAGAATTTATCGAGCAATTTTATCTTGGTCTTCTATTAATTTGAGTCGAGAGGAAAAATTTTAAACTCGAGTTTGTCTATCTTTCTTTTAATTGATGAAATAAATGAGTTGAATATAAACTCTTCTCTAGAAATTGCGAGGATGCAATTTTGTTAAGGGGGAGTCTGTAACAACCCTGGTTTTGGAGATTATCTGTAAATATTAAATTATTTGTTTATAATTTAATATTGTGAATTAAAATAAAATTGGAGATTTTAAATTGTTTATTTGGAATAAACAATGAATTTCGAAAATAAAATATGAAAATAAAATTTGAAAACTTTATTTTGTTTGTTCGATTTAATAATGAATGGAAAATAATATTTATTTAGTGTAAATGCAATAATTTTATTAATTATTGCCAATTACTTCTTTTAATAATTTCTAAAGGAAGTATTTGATTTTTAAATGTTGTTTATTTAATAAAAAGATGAAATTTGGTTTACAAATGTGTTTTGGCAATAAAATTGAGTTTGAAATGGTTTGTCCTATTTTTCTATGGAAGAAAATAACTTTTGTAAAATTATTGAAGTTAAAAATAAGGATTTATACATTTATTTGTGAAAATTGTGTATTTTTGTAAAATAAAGGATTTTAATAATAGAAATGTTTTAAAAATTGAAATTAATCTTTTTATATAGTATAAAATATGTTATTTCATAAATATGTAAATTTACATACTTTGTTATATGAAAGTTTGAAAGAAAATGGCATTTGTTTATTTACATAGTGTAAATTTGAATACATTAGGCTTTCTGTTAATTATATTAGCTTAATATAAATTGTTTCCTTTTAATTTTTAGTCCTTTTGGTCCATTAGTGCTCATTACCTAAAAGAGGAAGTGAGAAAATTTATAGTACAAACATTTTTACCTCATTATCTTCTTCTTCTTTCTAAAAAATATGAAAAAGAAACTCTACCATTTTCAATCTAAAGCTTTTACATCTTCAAATTTCTTCAAACAAGTTGCTATTTTTATCAAATCAAAAGGTAATCCATTCCAAAACACAAATGTTTCATCAAAATCTGAATTGGAGAATTTAGTTGTCTTTTAATTCCTTTTTCTTTTTTGCATGTTCCTATTTCAAGCTTTTATAGGTTCTTGAAGGCCAAATTAGCCCAAAGATTCAATCTTTCAGCTCAAAATCCGATTTGTGCACTTCAAAAACAAGGTGACCTACTGCTCACATAATGCTAGCTGAAGCAAAAGCTTCAAAATGCCAAAATTATTGTAAAATACCTTCAATATTTCATTTTTTTTATATTTTTGTTTCTGCAAAAACTGTTTTGGGTTGTCTTTTTGCATGCTAGTATCTTCCAATTCCAGAAATAAAATGCTACTGAATTTTCTTCAATTGATAGTCCATGAGTTGTAGTATAAGTGTGCAGAATTTCATAGCAAAAATCTTTCGTTTGGTACTTGAAAACTTTGCTAAAAAATCAATGCGCAGCTTGAAAATTACCTGTACTATTGAGTTGCTGCAAAACATGGCCTAAGTTTATGTTTGAGATAGCATATCTCTTTCATTTCTTGCTTGAATTCATCAATTCTTTTTTTTGTTTGAAAGATAAAATTTTCTACTATGTGCATACCTATTTTCAGCTCAATCTGAGTTAATATGGTCCTCTGTTTCATGCTTGAAAGTTGAACCCAGGATGGTTTTCAGGCCTGTACACTTTTGGTTTTTTTAAACTGTTGCAAACATGGCCTGAGTCCATGTTTCAAACAGTGTAACTTTTCATTTCCCGTCGGAATTTATTGATTTTTTTTTGTTTGAAAGATGAAGTATTCTACTATGTGTACACCAATTTTAAGCTCAATATGAAGTGGTACGCTCCTCTTTTTCAGGCCTGTAAGTTGGACCCAAGACGGTTTTAAGGCTTGGGCAAGTTTTTGAACTACTGCAAACATGGCCTGAGTCCATATTTGAGACATTGTAACCTTTTCTTTTCCAGTTGGAATTCATTTATTCTTTTTTGTTAGAAAGAAAAAGTTTTTACTATGTGTACACCAATTTTCAGCTCAATATGAGGTATTTTGCTCCTCTTTTTCAAGCCTGTAAGTTGGACCCAAGATGATTTTCAGGTCTGGGCATGTTTTTAGAACTATTGTAAATATGGAATTAGTTCATGTTTGAAACAGTGTAACTTTTTCACTTCCAATCGGAATTCATCGATTCTTTTTTTGTTTGAAATCTGAAGTTTTCTACTTTGTGCACACTAATTTTTAGTTCAATCAAAGGTCGATTGTCCACCTGTTACATGTCCGAAAGTTGAACTCAGAGAAGATTTTAGACCTGGGTATTATTTTGCCTATGCGTTTATATTCTTTTTCCGTCCGATTTTTTATTTTTACTTCATGGTTTTGTGATATTACTAAAATATTTTAAGGGCTATGATGCATATCAATAGGCTAGCCAAGTTTTGATGAACTTGAAATTCAAATATGAATTGAATTTAAATTGAATTTGAATTGAATTTGAATGACGGTTTTGAGTGATTTCTTTGATTTCAAGCGCAGATTTTTTCAAACAATTTTGAAATAATTTTTAAAGTAAATTAGGATTTAAAATAATTATTATGTAATATTTTTAAATTATTTTTGGCTTTGAAATCTATTATTCTCTATAATAAGGGAATTTTCAGATATTTTCTTCAAAACTAATTTCGAAAAATGGTTTTAAAAGCGTGTTTTCTCAAATAAATTATTTTAGATATAAATACATGTTTTTGCACTATTAAAATGAATGAGAAGGAGAATTAAATGGTTCGGTAAAACATATGGTATGAGACACATGCATTTATCTTATTGATTAATTCCTGACTTGTCTGTTTGATCATCTTGACCTTTAGGTCGAGCTTACCGGTGAGATGAGGTAAACTTTTTATTGCTTTGAGTGTGAAATTTACAAATGGTTAGTAAACCATTTAGTGCGAGCGTGTGGAATGGGACGCACATTAACACTATTCGGGTTCCTATTCGAGAGTTTGTGACACATTTACCATTGCGGCATGCCAGCACTGGACCTTCGAGTCATTGCATTGCGACGTATTTGTCTTCGAGATGTTTTCTATTGCGGGGTATTTATCATTGTGAAATTTTGCCTTTAGGCGAGGTACCTATTGAGATAACAGTTTGGTAAGGCTTCGGCCACTTGCACGTGCAAACACTTTTGAGATGGTTTCTTTGATTATTTTCCCTAATGCATCGCCCCTTTTCGGAATTGGTCCTTTGAACCATTCGATATATATTTATGGCAATTACCTTTGGGAATTTGAACTCATGGAAGTTCTATTTTTTTGATTTGAATTGCCTACACTGGTGTTATTTGAGATTTGTCTTTTGGCGACATTATATGAGATTTTCCTTTTGGCGTTTATTTAAGATTTTATTCACCACTTTGGAGATTTCTTTGCCGTATGGCATGTTTGAGATGGGAACTCCTTATGCATGTTTTGGGTTTGCCAAGATGGAGGGTTTAGGTTTTCCCCTAAACCATATTTGATCTTTTATGAATGCCGATAATACGAGTCTTGCTACTTTTAGTGTTTTATGGGTTATATTATATCTTTTGAGATTATATGTTTATGTAGTGAGACCATATTATCACTTGATGTAATCATACACTTTAATTGTCTCTTTTCACTTCAGACTATTATCACATTATCCTTATGCTCATATTATCGCGTATCCTTGTTAACTGATTTGTTTAGCCAGACTGACCCGTGTATTTTATACTCGGGTCAGACCGAGGTGTTTCAGGTTCTGTACATTTGGACTTAGCCTATTCTGATTTTTCATGGACTCTATTCTGCTGGCCCTTTTTTTATAGCTTTTTGTGTAGTCCCTTTTTGGTTTGCTACTCTAAGATGTATATTTTTTGACTCGCTTGTATATTGTGGTTGCTATACCACTTGACGTGTATCATTTTGTATACTCTATGATGTATCTGTATATGTATATATATATGTGTGTGTGTGTGTGTGATGATCTACTATTCTGTGATGTATTTTGCATTAAATTTGTTGTATTTTGTTCTCATAGATCCTATAGCCACCTATGGCTTTCTATCAAGTATTTATTGAATATGTCGATTCACTTGAAAAAAATGGCATTGTCTATGTATTCGATAGATATTTAAGACAAATCTATAGATGATCTCTCCAGTCCAATCCTATTCTCCGCATTAGCAGATAGTATTAACAAGTAATACTCTTTGTTAACGTGGGTCTAGAGGTGGGGCGTCACAGCTCGCTCTCAAAAACTTTTAGTAGTGTTTTGATAAATGCTGCGATATGACATGCAACTAAAAGTTTGAAACTTTTTGTAGCATTGTAGAAAACGCTACCAAAGCTAGACCTATTAAGGATTTTAGAAACGCTACAAAAAGTTTCAGACTGTTAGTTGCATGTCGTATCACAGCCTTTATGGAAAAGCCACTAAAAGTTTTTATAGCATTGTTTCAACACTTCAAAATTCGTATGGCATCTAAATTAACTTTTTCGTAACATACTATACACGCCATTACGTACCATTTCTAGCCATTGCTCACATAATAGTCTTATTACAACAAGAAATCAATCACATAATCATCGTATTCAAACAATCAAACAATCAATCACATAATCATTGTATTCAAACAATTAAAAAACACGTTAGTCACTTAATCAAATATAATATCCATAAACATTTCGATAATAATTTTTTGACAAACCAGCAAATTAACATAAAATCCATAAACAAGTTACACAGGTACTAACAAAATGTTATAGTACATATAACAATTAAAGACATGTTCATTACTTGATTACCCACAACTCTTTGCTGCAGCTGGTCTTTACTCCTAAAAAGCAAATTACCTATAGACAAGTTTAATACTCAACAAATGATTATGAAACTATTTAATATTTAAAGTATATCAAACATCCTTAGTTGAACTTTTCTTAAATTTAAATAATTTTAATAAAACTTAGTTAATTTTTTATGCAACTTGATTAATTTTTATAATAAACTTATTTAATTTTTAAAAACTTGTTTACGTAGTTAAATTCTAATAAAACTTAATTAATTTGTATAAATTTATATAATTTTTATAAAACGTAGTCAAATCATATAACTTTTAGTTAATTTTTAAAATTTTGGTTAATTTTTTTAAAAATTAGTTAAATTTTATAACGCTTGGTTAACTTTTTATATATTAACTTAATCTTATAAATTATCTCAATTAGAAAAACTTAAATGTCATGGCTTATGTTTTAATTAATTTAAACTTATATATCTATGAACGCATAAATGAAAAAAATAGTTAAAAAAAAATTGGTAAGGCCAAAATAAAAGAAGCAGCAACTAATGAAAACTAGAAACAGGCTAAGTATTCATCTATAATTGCACACGCAAGGACATGGAATCCTATAAACAGCAGCACTCATATATATCCGTATATATATTTAGGTGCTCACTCACGCCACTACTTGGAATATATAAATACACACTGCTCATACAAAATTAAACCATTACCTAGCTTTAGAACGCACGCACACACCAAGACTGGCATACACCTACACACGCACTTACAGAGGAAAACACAACCATGCACATACACATTAACACACGTAAAAAATAGTACATATACCTCCACACATACAGGCACTGCCACACACACTAATAAACATCTCACAACAGCATTCACCTAAACCTACACTAAGCTCCTTACCCATTAAATGATACTGTGAAAATGATCGCTAAAATTGCCAATCATATATTAAATTTTTGAGGCCAAGCGAGTTTTGTGGGACTTGTATGATGGCACCCCAGTAAGTAAGTAACAAGTTTGTAATCATACTAAATGTTCAACTGTTTGAGAATGTGATCTACTTGTTCTGACAGCAATAATGCCTACATGCTTGAAGTCAGTAGATTGTGTTCTTTGAGAATCATATATTGCCTACTCTATTTCAAATTTTCCAAATTTGAAAAATGCTAAACCCAACTCACCCATTGTTTCCCCAACATCATGTTGAGCTTTCAAAAGTGCTTCAACCTGCAGCATAAGGGAAAATTAATCATATCTTTGTCAATAACTGAACGTGACAAAATGTGTTATGATATCATAAAGTCATCAATTTTATGCAATTTAACTACAAATTCATCTTTATAATGTTAGTAAGAAATTGATCGAAAAATATCAAAAATAATAATACCAACACTAAGTATTTTTTCTCTCATTCTATTTTCTTGACGTCTCAATTGTTAACGAAGGAAACTAATTGTGCGGGACAGTCTATAATTCATCAGAGCATGCAAGTTATGGGGCAGTAACATATTATTCGAGCACTGTACCCAACGAAATGTAGGAAATCATAACTACATTGAATATTAGAGATTTTAAAAAATTACAAAAATTATAAAATGAAATTTACTTCTGAACTATAAGAATTTCTAAACAAATAGCCACATACGAGACGTAGGCAGTGAGAATGACATCAACATGACTTGAAATTTTTTGATGATATCCAACAAAATCTGTGAACAAGTGGGGTCATAGTTCAAGCACATATGCATATTAGAGATAGTGACTAATAATATGTAAGATGGAGGCATTTCTTGTAGTATAGGCCTATGATCCGTTCCTTCTTGATGGTAGTAGAACAGATTTTGGTAAATTAGTTTTATTATTATTATTATAAACTTAATTTTTGTAAACTTTTAATTCTTCGTCATCATCCTTATTTATAAAAGTTGGGTAAATTAGTCATATTATTATTATTAATAAAATTTAGTTAACTTAAACTTAGTTAATTTTATAAAACTTATTTAATTTTAACAAAACTTAGTTGATTTTTATTAACGTGGTTAACTTGGCTAATTTTCTACTACTACTACTACTACTACTATTATCTATAAAACTCAGCTAATTTAGATATACTAGCATTATTATTTATAAAAATTTAGTTAACTTTTATAAACTTAGTTCATCATCATCATTATGTATAGAACTTTGTTAAATTGGTAAATGATTATTATTATTATTATTTATAAAATTTAGTTAACTTAAACTTAGTTGATTTTATAAAACTTGTTTAATTTTAAAAAACCTTTAGTTAATTTTTGTCAGCTTGGTTAACTTAGTTAATTTCTTACTACCACTAATAATAATATTATTATTATTAAAACTTAGTTAATTTAATTATATTATTATTATTATAAATTTAGTTAATTTTTTAAACTTTGTTAATTTTTATAAACTTAATTAAATCATCATTATCTTCATTATTATTATGTATAAAACTTTGTTAAATTAGTTATATTATCATTATTTATAAAATATAAAATTTGGTTAACTTAAACTTAGTATAATATATTTACATAATATAATATACTGGCAAAAGAAGATAATGGGAGAGAAGGAAAATGCATATCATTTTAAGTTCTGTTTAATTTTGTAGGTTTATCGTAAACGTTTCTAATGATCATTTGATTATTAAATATATTATCATTTTTTTGAAGGCTATGGATATTGTGTGGTATGACTAAACTAAAATTAAGAATTGTTTATAAACGGAGGTCCACTGAGAGTAGTAGTCAAACACATAATCTCAACATCAAAATAAATAGAAAAATTCAAGGATTTTTCTTCCACATTCTTATTTTTGGATTGTGGGTCTACAAAAGAATAGCATAAAAAACACGTCAAAGTATGCATAACGTAACCCTATTGAACCAACAAAAAGAAAGAAGAGAAGGACAATTACATTAGATGACATGAGCATGAGAAGTAATATAAAATTCAGGTTTCCGTATATGGAAACTGAATATAGAATGCTAATCTTACCTAACGATAAAATCTGTTTCGGGCCACAACATAATAATAAACTAAGACAAGCAATAGTTATAAACAATTATTTTAGGTTCTATGGTAGATAGATAGTACCACATTAAATGTGATGTGCCTATCCACCATTGTAGTTGCTTCTAATTCATTGCAGAAATCTTATCATATAAAATAATAGCAAATTCATCAATCTACATACAATGTCTCTGTGCACAAAATGTCGTGTCAGATATTTGAAAAACAAAAGCATAGTAAATCCATGATGGCGCAATTCAACTTCTTGATTGTATAAATTTCCATAGAAATGGTCAATGTTGCATATCATTGTACTACTAGATATTAAATGCCTTTTTATATGATTATATTAAATAACTGAGTCATTTTCTGTCTGTTATACATCATGAAAGTGTGGTATGGATCGTATGGTATGGATAGGTAAAATTAAATGGTTGAATAATTGAAAAATGAGATATGATAATACAGAGTATAGTGATGATAGTAATACTGTAAATAGTGCGGAATATAAAAAGCAGTATAGTAAGATGACACCGGAGACTTTTATACTGGTTCGGAGCACCGTCCTACGTCCAATCCCAGACTCCTTCTGGAATTTCACTAAAACAACAACGCTCACTTAACCAGGAGGAACATGTCTACACAACCCCTGAGCAGCCGAACAGGGACCTGAGCAGCAGAACAGGATTTGCCTCAACAGCCGAAGAGGACTTCACTCGCCTGAGCTGCAGAACAGGACTTCAACAAATATAGAAAATAGTTTTGACTTTTATGTGTTCTGATAATACAGATTTGTCACTTGTAGAACACCCTTCCTTTAATCTTCTCCTCAAGTATAAATATATATATTTGAAGTATATGAAGAATAGAAAGGTATAGTATTGCTTTAATGCAGAATAATTGAAAGTATTATAGCAAATAGATTCAAGAGAGTTAGATTAGAAAGATAAGAATATTCGATTGTAATTCAGTGATTTGAAATCAAGTTGAAGTTTGTATTTATAAACGTTAGAAGGCAGCGACTGTTGGCGAAGTGTTTCGATCGAAATGTTGTGTCCGAATCTTTTCGTTAAAGGTCCACAACTCTTCGCAAAAGTCGTGTCTTTTCAAAAAATGGTTGTTATAGAAATTCAGTCAACTGAGCCTCTGGGTCAGTCGACTGAATATTCAAAGTGATTTTTAAATTTAAAATTCGTATATTTATGTACCTGTGCATGCTGCACAAAATACCCAGTGTCAGTCGACTGTCTCGGTGGTCAGTCGACTGACCTAGTTAATTTTGTACAGTAAGCACAGTTTCCATATGTATATGAATTTCTATAATTTTAAAACACTTTTATAATTTAAGTATATGCTTGTATATGCATAAAATACTTAGTAAATTTAATGATTAAATATATAAGCTAATGTAGACATGATCGAGGAGAGATTTTAACAACATTGACCTAAGACTTAAAAACAAAATACCATAGTTGATGCACCGGTTTATAAAGTCTCGTCTTCTTGTCTCTTTTTATCGTAGCAGTAGTCAAATCTGTATGTCGTAGTAATAGCTTTGTGTCATGAATCAAAACCAAGTCTCAACATTCTTTCCCTTTTTGATTGATGACAACCTGTAAATAGATATAGATTTCGACTGTATATATACAAAACATAAATACTTACTCCCTCTGAATCTTTGACGCTTTATATCCTGCATTTTTATTAGTAGCAATAATATTTCTCCCCCTTTGTCATAGACAAAAAGGAATAAGTAATATGAAATTATAACGTGAAAGATAAAATGAGATAAAAAAACAAAAACAATCATCCACACATTTAACTTCCATAGTCAAGAGTGTTCAAAATAAATAAGCTAGAATGACCATTTAGTACAAGCCATATGAATTGAAAATGTCTTGAATAAAAAGAAAGATAACATCTCACGCCATTGGTAGCTTACCCCTACCACTGTCACCTTCATTTCCATCATCATCACTGCTACTCGCTTCATCGTCTTTAGAAAAAACCATGTAAAGATGGGTTGCTTACCCGGATCGCTCATAGTAGCCGTAGATGTCCCAAAAGAGCATGAGATTGCTTGCCATGATTTGGTGAAAAATCCTTTGACCTTATCGAGCTTCTTATCAACTTTGATGATGTTTGATTGTAGAATTTGTTGATTACGGCAAATTACATTGATGGATTCACGTGGTTGAAGACCTTCATTTGGAATCATAATTTCTTCTTGTTGATAATGAGTCGATCTTTGACGAGATGGTCGTTGAGATGGCTCGCCATGTTGTTGTGGTTGGTCTTGAGCTGTTTGCCTTTGGGTCCATTCTTCAAAAGATATGATATGAGGGGGTCGGGCAACCGGTAATTTCATCAAGGCTAAAGTCCGAGCGTTCAAACATCCAATGGCAGAAACTGGTGAATTCGGTATCGAAACTTTACAAGCTTTTAGAAGACGCATAATATATTCGTCGTAGTAAACTATATTCATTCTACCGTTGTTGAAGCTTAAAAATTCGTCAAGAATTAAACGGAGACAGTTTACTTTGATGTTCCCAAAGATAGCATACAAAACTTTAAAATTACTTTCTTAGACAAGCTCATAACTCCCGGTTCTAAGAGCTACAATTTTCATTAGAGTGCGATGAATAATTTGTGCCTTTAGTCGTAAAGACATCGATTTTAGTTGACGCATGTCGTCTTCTAGAAAAAAATGGTTTATATTGTCTCGAACAACCAAATCAATGTCAATAGTAGCTAATTCTACACCATCATTTTCTATTTGTAAAATATGAGTCATGCGGTCTAGAGAGAAAAAGACGGGTTTTCCACATACGAGACTCCATACACAGTATTGTTGATTTGGAACATCTTGGTGACCCAAATTCAGGTTTGCGTAGAACAATTTCACCATAATTTGGTTGATTTATGATAATACAAAGTATAGTGATGATAGTACAGTGTAAATAGTGCGGAATATAAAAAGCAGTATAGTAAAATGACACTGGAGATTTTTATACTGGTTCGGAGCACCATGCTACGTCCAGTCTCAACTCCTTCTGGAATTTCACTAAAACAACAACCCTCACTTAAGCTGGAGGAACAGGTCTATACAACCCCTGAGCAGCCGAACGGGGACCTGAGCAACAGAATAGGATTTCGCCTCAGCAGCCGAAGAGGACTTCACTCGCCTGAGCAGCAGAATAGGATAACAAATATAGAAAATAGTTTTGACTTTTGTGTGTTCTGATAATACAGATTTGTCACTTGTAGTACACCCTTCCTATAATCTTCTCCTCGAGTATAAATATCTAAATTTGAAGTATATGAATGATAGAAAGATATAGTATTGCTTTAATGCAGAATAATTGAAAGTATTATAGCAAATAGATTCAAGAGAGTTAGATTAGAAAGATTAGAATATTCGATTGTAATTCAGTGATTTGAACTCAAGTTGAAGTTTGTATTTATAAAGGTTAGAAAGCAGCGACTGTTGGTGAAGAGTTTCAATCGAAGTGTTATGTCTGAATCTTTTCGTTAAAGGTTCGCAACTCTTCGCAAAAGTCGTGTCTTTTCGAAAAACGGCTGTTATAGAAATTCAGTCAATTGAACTTCTGGGCTAGTCGACTAAATATTCTAAGTGATTTTTAAATTTAAAATTCGTATATTTATGTAACTGTGCATGCTGCATAAAATACCCAGTGCCAATCGCTGTTTCAGGTGGTCAGTCGACTGACCTAGTTAATTTTGTGCAGTAAGCACAGTTTCCATATGTATATGAATTTCTATAATTTGAAAACACTTTTATAATTTAAATATATGCTTATATTATGTATAAAATATTTAGTAAATATAATGATTAAATATATAAGCTAATGTAGACAAACTCGAGGAGAGATTTTAACAATATTGACCTAAGACTTAAAAACAAAATACCATAGTTGATGCAACAGTTTTTAAAGTCTCGTCTCCTTGTCTCTTTTTGTCGTAGCAGTCGTCAAATCTGTATGTCGTAGTGATAGGTTCGTGTCATGAATCAAAACCAAGTCTTAACACATCAATGCACTACAACATATAATCCAAAGGTATTCTTCAAAAAATTACCACGAATGTGAAACAAACCTAATTCACAACATGGAAGGTCAAACTTGCCTGCAAATATACTCCACAATCAGAATACTTCTTACTTGTAGGAAAATGAACCAATCAAGCGATGACATACCTTTATTAATCGTTCATTTTATGCTCTATCCGAGAAATAGTTTATTCAATGGATAGAAACATAAAAAGGAAGCAGAAAAAATATGGAGTAGGAAATTTCAAAGCAAAAAGAATAATAAAAAATGAGGGAAAGAAAGAAAAGAAAAGAAAATGCAGTAGCGTAAAAATTGTTCCATTCGTTCGTCAACTTGAAATTGTATGTCGGCACAGAAATATACAATAGTGTGGAAAACAAGACTTGAAATGTTGTCACATATTTCTAAATTAAGGTCTATATCACTCCAAATATTATCAACTATTAGATATGAAAGTGTATTCAGACATAATAATAAGCTTTTCTACACTTTGACCAACAACGAGGAGAAGAAATTTCTCCAGTAACCTGATTCAATAATATTAGTTAATGACAAATTTGAATACATAAACTTGTTCTTAAGTATCCCTAAAACTGTCAAAATAATACCTATCATTAATATTTTACCTATTAATGACAAAAAACAGCTATTTCAGATAAGGAGGAAGGTGTAATGGCATAACTTTATTGGTTTTATCTTTTGATGAATATAATTATATGAAAATCAAATTTAACTAAATAATGTTGAATGGTCTAAGGAATACAAACAAAGCAGATAAGTAGATGGTTGATCAGGTTTGATGTTACTCTTAGTTTTTCCTCTTGTTGGTATTGCATAATTTGTTTATAGTGCCAAGATAAGTTTGCTCTAGAATGATTTCAAATCTCATAAGAACATAAATATATCATCGATGATGAATCGAAAAGGAATTTTCAATGTTAATGACATAACATATTCACTGATAGAAGGCAAAATATTGCATATTCATAATTATTTTAGGTTGATTCCTATGTTTTCAAAGATTCTTGCAGAAAAATGAAATATGTAGGAAAACTTATTCACCGAGCCAAGAAGTTTGCAATATAAATTTACTTCACATACAGAAAGATGAATGGTAGTAATTAATCAATGTACTAAAAGACCTCCGGATGTGATACAAAAAAGGGATCAATGTCGACTAGTCCTGTGCCTCAGTTTCAGTGAAGTTGTAAATACATGTATAAATACATTGTGCTTGTAAACTTGTAAAATTACTACGTATTTTCAGACCGTTATGTAAACTCACCAATTTCATGATGATGTATGCTACAAGTGTTTCCCAATATATAGAAACCTTACAAATCGATTCAACTTAGCGTTGCAGAATACAATCTCACAAGAAACTGGAATTCGAAATATTTTTTTGAATTCTAGAGAACTACTAGAACTCATGAGCTCTAATTACTCAACTCGCACCACACCACACCACCGCGAGATTATTAGAATATTAATTATTACTAATAATCTAAGAGGCAATGATGTTACTAGATACCTACAAGAGTAGGATCGAGTGTACGACTATGCCTATTACAATGACCTTGGTAGCCCTAACTCTAGAATTCTTCGTCCCGTACTTGGAGGTTGGGAAGAATACCCATACCCACGTAAGGGAAAGACCAACCGACACCTGCAAGGACGGATAAATTTGAAATGAATTGTTTTATTTAGTTTCTCCCTTTTCATATTGTCAAGATACTGACATCAAATGTCCCACCACCAAGGTTAGAAACAAGGATGTCCTTTTCACCACCCTTCTTGTCTGGACCGCATACTATGGTAGCAGCTGTGGGTTCATTTATGATTCTAGCCACATTTAGACCAGCTTAACACCAGCATCCGTTGTTGCCTGCCTTTGAGTGTCATTGAAGTATGCTGCAAATAACATCAGTTTTGCAGATTATAAACACTCATTTCTCTTCATCTGTGTTAAGGAATGTGAGTTTCTAGTGAATAAAATGTACTTGAAACGGTGATAACTGCATCCTTGATCTTTTTACAAAGGAACTCTTCATCTATCTCCTTCATTTTAGCAAAGATCATAGCACTGATTTCTTCTGGGCCGAAAACTTTAGTTTCACCTTTAACTTTCACTGGAATGTAGGGCTTGCCATCATTGTTAACTATCTTGTAAGGAATAAGCTTCATATTCCTTTGACCTCCTTATCCTCAAACCTATATTAACCAAAACAAGATAAGGAAACTATACAAGATATAACCTTGCCACAAACATCAACCAAGCAGTGAACTTACTTTCGACCAATAACCCAACGTCAAAATAGTGAGTTCTGGGTTTGAGGTTGCCTTATTTTTAGATGCCTTGCTAATAAGTTTTTCAATGTCGGTGAATGCTACCCACGAAGGAGTGATACGGTTTCCTTGACCATTTGCTATGATTTCAACATGACCATTTATGTACACACCTACAAGAGAGTAGGTGGTTCCAAGATCTATACCAATGACTGTTCCTAATTTAACTGCTGCTTCTTTTTCCATCGAGTAAGGCAATCACAAATCCTGAAAGTTCGATTGTGAAAAAAATTATATCATGTTTAGCACAATGGTACTTTCTAGTATCATTTCCTTGAATACCATTATTACGTAATGATTTCAGAAAAAAAAAGCAGTGAACTGACTATAGGAAATCATCTATACTAGAGAGGTACATAGAACCATACCATCTAGTCATATAGATAAATATATTTCATTTTTATGTAATAGTTGAAGGAAATTATTTTGCATACAACATATACTGAGTCTCAAATGTGACTAATGAAAGGATAGTATAAATTCACAAAGAATGCAGTATCTGCACCTAAAACTCACATTTTCTCCTACTTCATTATTAGGCATTCAATCTCCGGCATGAGTATCTACTATTTAATGCATCTAATAACAAGTTTTCTTGTAGTGGATGCATATTGCAAATGAACGTGACCATCAAATTGTCACATTGTTCTTGCAAACTCAAATGCTAATTTTTAGGGATAAAAAGTAGTTTTGATTCCAATATTTAGTTGTTACACACTCATCAAGTTTGATGCAATGTAGAAGAATTAGTTTTAATCTAAAAGTTAACTTGCAGCTATACTCTGTGCCTTGGATGTAAATATTTCTTATGAACCAAACTATCAACTATCATAACAATCATTTTACTGGATTCCGTAAACAACATTATTTTTGATTTTGTAGTTATGTTTTTTTACTTCAAAAACATTTACAAAAGTCATTAAGAAAGGAAATAATACAAGATAGATATTTACCAGATCGGCAAAAATGTATGTACATCAGAATGTAAGCTTTAGATGAAAGAAATCTAGGAGATAAAACTTCCAAATAGCAGTCTTCTTTCTAGAAGAATATTGCATTTTGCTCTATGAGATGCTTCTTTCAATTCCATGTCTTCTTCGCCATTGCCTATATCACAAGTCACAACAACAACAAAATCAAAATAAATTGTAGCCTTGTAAGTGAAGGGATAAAAACAAATATGAATGTTATCTCATAACTAGCCTTCTACATATCAGTACAAATGTCGTTGATGGTCAATATATACCCTAAGCAAAAATAGTTGATAATTTTTCCACTACAAGAAAAACCATTTACGATTGCAAAAAACCGTGGCGTTTTATCGTAAATGTAACCAAAAATATTTTTCTCAAAATATGTTTCGTGACTAAAAAAATTTTGTTCCCGCTCCTTAGAATTTTTTTTCCGCCTAGCCAAAAGTAAACGTGACTAGTTCTTGTTTTTCATCTCACGTATACTTAGAAAACTCACTTCTGCAGAATTTTTTTTCCCCTCTTCATCATCTTCACCAAATCCTAAATTAACGTCCTCTTCATCATCGCTTCATTTTCCCTTCGTCATCATCGCGCTACTCCTCTCCTCTCCACAGTCAATCGATTCCTCTTTCTATCTACTGCCTTTTGATTGACATTCTACACAAATCTTAAATCGGTATGGATTTTATACTCTATTTTATGATTATATATTTGTTTGTATGTTTTAATATTGATTATATAAATCGAATTGGAAAAACCCTAATTTGATTGAGATTCACGATTTTGCCATCCATCCCTCCTATTGTTAAAACATTGTCGTTCCATGGCAGTACATTTACGCGGGATCGGTGTTCTTCTTTCAGCGTTCGCAGCAGGCGGGCATTGGCAATATACTGGCGAGAGCTATAAAGAGTAAGTTTCCGCTTCTCTAATCGAGAAAGTTCAGGTAGTACTCTATATCCATGGAATTTCTTATTTCCACTTTTGATGTTTCAGAGTATCTTTTTGCTCAGATTTGAAGCCGGACATCTAATTAGTTTGAAAACAAATTAGTTGAAAACAAACAAATTAGGTATGGAATTTAAGTAAAATAAAAAGAATATGGGAATTGAACAGAAAAAATATTGATATCAAAATAATGGTAATCTACTGTTCAAAATGTATAAGTGTAACATTAATGAGTACAAATACCTGTGGAATTTTTAGTCTATATATAAATGTAGAGAATTTATCAATTTTTTATTTAAAAAAAGCAAAAGCATTCTGTTATATTTTTACCAGGTCATGACATACAATATCTTACACATGAAACAGTACTTGGACAAAGAAAAAGCATAATCACTAAAACAAAACTAAGAGAAGAGCTGAAATTGCGCTCTTCCAGATAGGTATATATCATATATAGATATGTGTGTGTATACATATATATGCGTGTGTATGTATATATCGTAATGTTGCTCTTAAGTCATGATTTATTTATGGTAGGTTTCCTGTCATTCGATCACTATTAGGACTGTCAAACCTCATCAAGAGCAGTTTTTTGTTTTGTAATCCGGAGCAGCTATCTTGTTGATAATATAGGAATTTTTACCAAAAAAACTCAGTACTTAACACTGAATTAGAAATGTGCATGCAAATAATTTTTAGAATTTTGATGTTTAAATAACTCATCTTTTGCATACCACTTGCGCATAGGTGATTCAACCTGCATTTGCACTTATTAATACAAATAAGCAGAACTTCTTCTGTTTCATTTAGATTTATTTGGGGTTATGGTTGCGTTGATATATCTGTTTGCTTATAGTATCATGATCACAAGATCTAATTATTTTTATGCATTTCACTATAAATGAGTCTTTGATAACATTATTTCAAAAATATTTGAGAAAAAAGGTAGGAAAACATCCCAACCCATAAATAATCATTACCACTAATAGTACATCAAAAGTAAACTTCATAGTTAGTTGCTAAATTATCTTTGATGACGTTATTTCAAATTTGATTGGTGCAAATATTGTATTGCCCTTTCTTTTCATCTCTTTTGCTAAGTTATCTTTTTCAGTTTATTACCATCTTTTGCGTTCCCTTTTTTGTTGGAAAATTGTAGAAGGTATATGTTCTATCTGTACCGCTTTTCTTCCTTTTAGAAATCACTAAAGTTATGTGTTAT
Source organism: Allium cepa (assembly GCA_030765085.1). Taxonomy (NCBI): domain Eukaryota; kingdom Viridiplantae; phylum Streptophyta; class Magnoliopsida; order Asparagales; family Amaryllidaceae; genus Allium; species Allium cepa. The sequence continues at coordinate 90,372,427 of CM060946.1, read as the reverse complement.
AACTTATTGAACAATTATGAGTATTTGTTAATAACTGATTGATGCTCTAACTGCGCAAATAACTTCAATATAGTGAAAATTGCTACTATTGTCCGGCATCCCTAGTAATAGAACATGAGAATATTTGTATGGCTGAGTCAGTAACTTCATGAGAATGTTATGTTATTTGTGCAGTCTGCTTTAGTCTAGCTAAATGTTACACATCATTTTATTTTTCTATTGTAAGTTACCTAACACAACTGCTTTTCGGTACACAAACATAAAAAGTGAATTTCATATTACTAAACTACATTTTGGCTTTCATTTCAGCAAGCTATCGAAACACTGTTTTACTAAAACCTGTGACACCCTTAATAAAATATATTAAATGTCCCGCATTCGGTTTTAATGGTAAAACAAGCTTAAATGTTATCTCATTGTTTCATGTTTTTCTTCAATAACTAAATTTCATTCCTGAACGTGGCATTGGTATATGATTAATACAAGAGATGTTTCTTTGTGATAATTTAGGAGTATGGTTTCCAAATTTGATTTGTTCAAAATCAGTTTATGTTAGAAAATGTAGGTTATTATCCTTACTATGGGCGTGTTACCAATGTTCCAGATAGTGCATTATTTATAAGATGCTTGGATATTTTTTTGGGTAATAACTTCAACGTCTAGTTATTTTTTGATTACAACAGATAACCAATTTATACGTCAAAGATTGGAAACTTATTTGCCTTCATATGTCGAAAATGGAAAAAGACTGGGTTTTTTTAAGCAGGTGCTAAAACCATGATTAACTTAATATGTATTTTGAGAATTATAACATATAATCTAATATTAAAGCTCAATTGTTTTATTTGTTTTACTTTTTTCATAGAACTAGTATAGAGTACCGACAAGGAGCAATGAATTTTGTGAATGCTGCAAAGAGGAATACAAGAAGTGTAGAAAAAATTTTATGCCCTTGCAAGGATTGTCGGAATCTTAGTCGTCATGATGAACAAATCATCGTTGAATATTTAATTATAAAAGGAATGGATCCTAAATACATGGGTGGTGTATGGTTTAACCATGGTGAAGAGATAAATGTAGAGAAGAAAACAAATATGTTTGATGTATATGATCTATTCAAGATGATTCACTATGAAGATGAAGATTTTTTGAATCAAGATTTTTTTGATGATGATAAAGATAATGTTAATTCTCGAAGAAAAGAGGATGAGTTACTCAAGAACTTGTAAGATGCAGAAACTCCATTATATCCTAGTTGCATAAATCACACAAAATTATCTGCTATCACCGTCTTGTATAATCTTAAATGTGAGATTGGCTTGTCTGATAGTGGGTTTGATAAGCTTTTAACCATGCAACATTTATTTCTGCCGAAGGATAACGTGCTTCCCAAAAACTTATATGAAGTAAAGAAATTTCTTAGAGCATTCGACATGGGTTTTGAAAAGATACATGCTTGTGAGAATGACTGTTGCCTTTATAGAAAAGAATACAAAGATTTAGAAAGTTGTCCAAAATGTGGTTCTTCAAGAAGAAAGAAATATCAAGATACTGAAGAGGTTATACAAGGTATTCCAGTTAAAGTATTGAGATACTTTCCAATAATTCCAAGATTTAGAAGACTGTATAGATCTCAAAAGATGGCAGAAGATTTAAGATGGCATTTTAATAATACAAGCAATGATGGAAAAATGCGTCATCCCGTGGATTCTACGACATGAAAAATGGTGGATGAAAAGTATAAATCTTTTTCGTCTGATCCATGCAATCTTAGGCTTGGTCTTGCTACAAATGGATTCAATCCATTTTCCATGTTGAGTTCGAAATATAGTTGCTGGCCGGTGATGCTTGTGACATACAATCTCTCGCCTATGTTGTGTATGAAGAAGGAAAATATTATGTTAACTTTACTTATTCCAGGCCCAAAGCAACCCGGGAATGATATTGATGTATATTTAGCGCCTTTGGTGGAAGACTTGGATCATTTGTGGTGTAATGGAGTTGATGCTTATGATGCATTTAGTAAAACTTTGTTTAAACTGAATGCAATTTTTCTATGGACGATTAACGATTTTCCGGCTTATGAAAATCTTGTTGGATGTCGTGTGAAGGGGGAAAAGCTTGTCCATTATGTGGTGTCAATACCCATTCTCGTTGGTTGAATCATAGTCGAAAGAGCGTCTACATGGGTCATAGAAGATTTCTACCTGCTTCAGATTCACGGAGGAAACAAAAGGCAATGTTTGATAACACCATAGAGAAAGGTAGTGCTCCTAGACTACTAACTGGGAGAAACATTCATGCATTGTTGAAGGATTATCCAAATGATTTTGGAAAAGAAAAAGAAGATAAAAGTAAGAGGAGAAAGTGTGTTTATGATACAGAAGATGAAGATGATAATACTAACGATTCTACAAAAATGGAGTTATTGTAACAACCAGGTATTTTCAACCATTCGCATCCATTATAAGTGTATAGGTAGACACTCATGCCGGAATTGAATTGCTCAAAATACCGCGTTGTAAATAAAAATTTGGCAAATCTCAGAATATGCAGTAAATAAAAATCACAGATCACAGACACAGAGTAATAATAATGCAGCGGAAGTAAAAGAGATAGTAGTTCATGATGCTACTATATAAATATATCAGAGTTACATAAGATACAATAGAAGAAATAAAGTACAACAGAAGTTTAAATATGATAACCAAGTACAAGCTGAATAGAACAACCGAACTGAAAAGATGAAACTTAACAAGTAGATAATCTCCAGCGATTTCAATCTCCAGAAAGTGGAAATCCAAATCTGTGAATAACTCAGGCTGACCCGAGCGTAAATAAAAATACAAACACTCGAGTCAGGACATACATACTTATACAATGTAAACCAACTCAAGTGAACTGTAGTTAAGGTACAAGTAACTTAGAAGATGCTTGGAGCCGCCCATCCTCTAAGGATCCGTTAAACTATTTACTATGTAGTATATTGCGCTATATACAGTAATGTCTAATCAGTAAAGTATAATCATATAGAAAATAGAGTTAAGGGGATGGTGAACCTTAACGCGGTCGGATCTTTAAAACCAAAATCGTAGTGGGCTCGATATAAGGATATGACACGGCACGCGAGGCAATGCCAGGGTGGATACACCGTTTGCACTCCCGGACCGGTGGTGACGGCAAGCCAGCAGCTTCCGCCTACCTCGAACAATACCCCCGAATCAAAGTGGCGCCACCGAATCGAATCACAACAGTAATAGAATGGTTTCTGATGGAGCATGCTCGATGAAAGGGTGCGACCCTTTGTGTAGCCCGATATAGCTCCTGTTTTAGTCATATATGCCAACTCATGGGAGTTGGGTCCACGTAATATACCTCGAGAACGTCGCCACCATCCTACTTCATTCTGTAATCTCCACCGCATACACAGTTGTTAAAGTGGTTTTCGGTATTGGCCGGCTATAAGACAATATCCGATCCCGGTCACTTTAACAACCAATCGTTATTATAACCCGTAGTTATAACCTTTTAAAACAATATTTATACTTCAAAATAAGATATTATTTCAACCCAAATCTTTATCAAAATAAAGATTAAATCATTCCAAAATATCATATCTTTCGGATCTTCTTTTCAAATCATTTTAATATCAAAATATCATATCTTTCAAAACTCCATTTTCAAACCATTTTAATATATCAAAATATCATATGTTTTCAAAACCACATTTCAATCATTTAATATATCAAAATATCATATCTTTTTGAAACCACATTCATTTCAAATCATTATTCATTTTATTCAATTTAAAATATCATTTCAATCCATATTTCAAAACAGTATATATTCCAAAAATCATTTTTAATCATTAAAATGAAGTTATTATGTTTAATAATTAAATTATTAAGTTTCCAAAATTTTCGACTTCCAAAGTTCATTTATTCACTTAAGTTTATCAAAGCAGTGAAAATTCACTTTTGTGGCATTTAGAAAACGCTACGGAAAAATACATTCAAAACAGTTCAATTTAACAAAAGACAACATTTTAAAATGTTGTAATAGGGTTTACTTGAATTTCGAATAAACTTAGTTAAATTCAACAATTTATAGCACTTACAAAAATTGCTATAATAGCTTTTAATTCAATTTAGCTTTTTAGTTCATTATCATCAACTACAGCATTTTCAAATGCTGTAGTATCATTTACATTGTAATTAATAGCATTTCAAAAATACAGTCAATTAACTTCAAATATTCAATATAATTTCTCAACCAATTATATTTTTATTTAAAACATTTTTAACTTATAAAATCATACATTTTCACATTTATAACATCATTTAATTTTTCCTCAAGTTCATGATCTTATAAAGTTAAATTTCCATTCAAAAATCAAGATTTAATAATAATTCACTTATTAAATTGCAATGTTCAATTTTAAATCCATTACATTAAATTTCAACTTAACACTTAAGTTCAAATTCTCAAATATAACTTAATTTTATTTACTTAACTAAAGGTTCACTTTTAAGTCAATTTCATAAATTTCCAATTTTAGTTATATTTCAAAATTTCAACTTAAAATATTCTTTCATTTCACATTTCAAATTTGTTAAAAATCATTAATATGATATAAAATCACTTTTAATTCATTTAAATTCAAATTATCATAAATTTATCATAATTTCATATTCAATTTAATTTCCAATTATAATTGAATCAAAATTTCCAAAATAACTTACGTTCAAAATTTTCTAACTTTTCATCAATTCATTTCACTTACAATTGTTCAGAAAATCAATAATACTTTACAAAATTTATTTTTAATAAATTTTAAATCAAAATATTATAATAATTACATTTCTAGAATATTTTAAACATTTTAGAAAAACATATTTTAACTACGGGCCTGTATTTAATTTTCTACGCTAGGTAAAGTGATACGGGTAATATATCATTTCAACCCGTAATTTACGAAGAAAAATCCGGATTTTATCATTTCAAACCCGCAGTCCCAAGTAAAAGAAATAAATTTGAAAATCATTCAGGCCTATCATTTCAGCCCATAACGATTTTTTCCTATTCTAAAGTCCGTTCGGGTATGTATCATTTCAACCCATTGTGATTCTAGTCTACAGGGAACTTGCAATGGTGATAAACAGATATGAATGAACAGTAACAACATATATATAATAACAGATGATATGACATGAAATTTAACAGGTTTAACATCATATATAAATAATCACAGTCAGTTATAACATCACATAAAATTCTACACATTCAATTGTTGTTGTTTCACAACTGCATAAGTATAAACGTCGTGTGAGTTTTACTCACCTTTTATGGCTGGAGATTTCAATACCAATGACACAACTGATTCCAGAAGGCACGATGACACAACAATAGGCTCAAGTGGGAAGAGATCCAAGCTTAGAACTTGTGTTACAACCCAAAACAAAATATCCAAACAAACACAAATTCAATAAAACTAGATATGAAATAACTTTGAAATAAAAAGGAATAAAAAGAGATATGAATGCAATTACTTTTGCCTTTCTTTCTCTATTCTTTTGCATGACCTAGAGGTTTATTTAGGTCAGGTTTGACATGGCTTTGGCTCAGGTTTGATCATAGGAATGCATGGCATAAAGGCTAGAACATGTGGAGGAATTTACAACATAAGAATATCAAGAGACTAGGCAACATAGTGTAGTTTTGGTGCACCACAAGGCTCGTCTACATGCATTGTTTGGCTCAGCTCTTGATGTTTCAGATCTGGACAGAGGTTGGAGGAGTGTGTGATGATCAGGTCAGAGGTGGTGGTTGCTGCTATGGTGGTGGTTAGGGTGGTGGTTGAAGTGGATGAGCAAGAAAAGGCCAAATAAGCATAGATCTAGGCTTTTGGTTGCATTTGTAAGAGTTTGACCATCAAGGGTTGTTCGGCCATGATCATGGTTGTAGGCTTAGATGGTGGTGATGGTCGGGAAGAGATGGAAGGGGGTGGTGGCCATGGAGCAAGGGGGAAAGCCGCTCCAATCAGGGGAGAAAGCAAGGCAAACTTGCATAGAAATAGGAGAAAAAGTAGAAAGAAAAGAGGAATTTACCTAAATTTTTTTCTTCAAGACGGAGGCCATGATTTTTAGGGTTTTGGAGCTTTGAAAATTTGTGAAAAACAGGAGAAAGTCGGCAGGAGAAAAAAAAAGAGGAATAGTTTAGGTTAATTGGTGAAAGGTTAGGTTAAAATTAAAAGGGTGGACTATAAAAGCCCATAGGTAGATAGAAAGTTTAAGGCCTTTCAAATTTCTCTTTTCTATTTTGTAAATACATAAAAAACCTGATAAAATAGATAAATAATCCCATAAATAATGTAAATAAGAAAAATAAATACATTTTAAATTATATAATTTATATAAAGAAAATATCAATATATGTGAAACTAGCCTAAATAAATTGAAACAACCCAAATAATCTTTGAAAAAATCTATTTTTAATCAAAATACATATAAAATTAATATTAATAAAGTATAAACACAGAAAATAAAAGTGAACGTATAAAATAAATAAATAAAGTAAGGAGTGGCTAAAATAACTGATGAATTGATGACAAAAGAAACTGTAAAAGAAACGTGAAACGACATTACGTTTCTTAGCCTTTAAACCTTTCAAACTTCTTAAATTTGTTTACATAACTTGATATTCTAGAATTAATAATAATAACAGATAAGATTTCGAAAATTTATCAAAATATAAATATATATATATAATATTTATTAAATATATAAAGTTAAATTGAAGAAAATAGCTTAAATAGTAAACTAGTCTAGAAAAATTGAAATTACATGAAATAAATTTTAGAAAATTCATATGAGCTTGTAATATATTTTTAAACATAAATAATAATATAAAATAAAATTACATTCACAAAACAAATAAAAAAATTTAAATATAATTTTAATGAAGAAAATAGCAGAAAATAAGAAAACAGCCTTAAAAAAAATAGGAAATAAATACAGTAAATTTTTGAAAAATTCTATTATCATTTTAAAATTATCCAAAAGTCAAAGTATATATAATATAACATAAATATACAAGTTGGAATAAGATATATCAAAAAAAATGCCATTTATAAAATTTAAAATAAAGACTATTGCTGAATAACCCAATATACACACAATATTGAAAACTGTATAACTTTTGCAATTTAAATCCGTTTTCAACGAAACGAAAAGCAGTGTTCTTAAAATTTTATGTACTTTCATAATAAAAGATAAATTTTAAATTTTCAAACTTTTAAAAATTTAAATTAAAAGTCAAAGTTTGATTAATTTGACCAAAATTCACTTTTTGGAAAATATTCTTTTTAGTCATGCTTTGGAATGATAATTCATATCAAAACTAAAGTTTATATTTTAAAGTAACAAAATTAATCATTCAAAATAAAAAAAGTTTTTAAATCAAAATTTAATTAAAATATACAAAAAAATAAATCACAAAATACAGGGTTGTTACACTCTCCCCCACTCAAAACTTTTCGTCCCCGAAAAGGAATTAGGTACGGGAAAACACAGAAAAAAATATAGAGTGAAATAAGATTAAGACAAGATGACAAGGATATTTAAATTATACATGATAACTATTGTTACAGGTATGTTTAACAAGGTGGAGATGATCTTTCCAAGATTCTCCAAAATCAAGAACTCAAGCACGCAAAATAGATTCAAATGAGTACCAAAGATTATCAAAGATTATAGAAAGATGCCTATAACAGTCTATAGCAAGATAAGGATGATAAGGACAACCAAAAGATAGTTTGAAAAACAAAATACAGAAATAAATTTGAAAGCATGGAAATTTCAACTTAAATAGAGAATAAATCTTTACACAAGTTAAATAAATCTTAACTATCCCAATTCATTATCTTATTATCCAATCATCTTAAATTAACAATTTTTAAAACCATGGGTTTGAAAAATAATCATTTATTACACTCACAATGTACTTAATAAATTTAATTCTTCTTTATTCCTAATTAAAATTAAATTTATTCCTCTCACTATATTTATCACTTATGTTAAACATACCTACACTTATTATAACTGCTTTCTTTCATTCTTAGTTCTTTTAACATCATTTTATTGTAAGTTATTCAATTACCCTTTATTATATTTACCTCTGTTAATCATTTTATAATTAAAATTTAAGTGTATAACATTTATTATAACCACTCAAATTTCATTTATAAAAACTTTTTATATTGTATATTATCCAATTACATTGTTAACTTCTGAAATTAATGTAAGTTATATTTGAATGCAATTATATTATATAAATAAAACTTTCCAATTCAATTCTCTCAAGTTTTAATCATTTATCCAAATTTTTGATTCTCTTTTTATAATTGAAATTATTATTTAAAATAAAATTTAAGAATTGTATTTCCGATTTCTCCAAACCATTTAGAGATAAGTAATAATATATATATAATATGTCAAATCAAATTTCAATCATATATCTATATATATTATAAATCAAGTCATATTTTAGAAATTCAAATCAATTAAATTCCCCCGAAAAAAACTGTAGCAAGATTACAGAACAGTCTCTTCACTTCGAAACTCGAAAATGAACGTCGATGATGTCGCGATCATCACCGAAGTTATTTCCCAGCGACAATGAGAAGAGCACTAATTTTAAACTTTAAAATTCTTTGGAAACAAATTTCTATTTGAAAATACTTTAAATAATATATCCCTTTTAAAACTTTTTAAACAAAAGGTTTGAAACCATTGGAAATCAAATTCTCAAATTTCTTGTTCTAAATTCATTTCAGTTCCCAAATCAACTTATAAACAACTATTTATAAATTCATTTATAGAACAATAAATGATAAATTAAGTATTATCACTTCAAATAATCAATTTAAATCAGTTTATTAAGTTCCATAAATTTACTTATATATCAAAAAAATTATTTCATTGACCAAATTTTAAAATAATATTGTGTCAGTTTGTTCTGTCAAAGTGTTTTAGAAATCCTATCGATAGCGTTGATCAGACGAATCGATCGGAAACCCAAATCAACATCAACAACCCAAACAACACAATATATAAAACAAAACATAGATATACAAGTACAATTCAAAATGTTTAGAAGAATAGATTGGAAACAAAAGACAAGATGATTAAATAACAAAATAGGGAGGTGGATTAACTTAAATAAATCACGGGCAACCTTAACCGGGTCAACCTTGACTTAAAGAATAAGATCAATGTGGATTTTCTAGGGTAAATCTACATTCGATCTCGAGAGTTAGAGTTTGGAATAACAAAAGATATTAGCATCTAAACCAAGGATAGATATAAATCTCTGGTGAATCGATGCTAATTGTAGAGGAGTTTCACCCTTTTACAACTCAATTTGAAATTGGTGTGACCGCCGACTCACTAAAAAGATCATTCGAAGCGGAGTTATGGAATACTCCAGGGTTAAAAAGAAGATGAATAGTGAGGGATACGAATGGATCTTGGAACCGTAGGGAATGTTCCAAAATTCAAAGGAATCGAGTCAAAAGGAAGAGATTCAAACTCGAATGAAAGTGGTTTTGTAAATACATTCACTCCATATGCTGAGTTTTGCTTAGAGCTACCAAAGCTCTGATACCAACTGTAACAACCAGGTATTTTCAACCATTCGCATCCATTATAAGTGTATAGGTAGACACACATGCCAGAATTGAATTGCTCAAAATACCGCGTTGTAAATAAAAATTTGGCAAATCTCAGAATATGCAGTAAATAAAAATCACAGATCACAGACACAGAGTAATAATAATGCAGCGGAAGTAAAAGAGATAGTAGTTCATGATGCTACTATATAAATATATCAGAGTTACATAAGATACAATAGAAGAAATAAAGTACAACAGAAGTTTAAATATGATAACCAAGTACAAGCTGAATAGAACAACCGAACTGAAAAGATGAAACTTGACAAGTAGATAATCTCCAGCGATTTCAATCTCCAGAAAGTGGAAATCCAAATTTGTGAATAACTCAGGCTGACCCGAGCGTAAATAAAAATATAAACACTCGAGTCAGGACATACATACTTATACAATGTAAACCAACTCAAGTGAACTGTAGTTGTAACGTCCCACCTTTTCGCACGATTTAAACCGACACACATGCCGATTCAAACCATACGGAAGGGTGGATTATTATGGGGTAAATAAGAAAACAGAGAAGAAATAAAACAAATTAGAATCTCACAGCGGAAGGATAAAATATAATAATAAAATATACAGTTTATAAAACTGTTTACAAAACATTCGATTCTTCTTTATACATTTAAATATCAGAATTTACATATCAATAATATCAATGCAGCGGAATACGGTGTAGTGGAATATAAAATAGTAGATAATAATACTACAATCTTCGTCTTCGTCCTCCAGAGCTAAAACTTCAAATCCTGAAACGCTCGGACTGACCCGATCGAATTTGAAAAGACAAAAACACTCGAGTCAGAACTAAAAGATCTTATGTAAGTTAAATTAACAGAAATAAATATGAGTGCAGTAACTCAAGAGATGCTCGGGATTTACATCTCCTAAGGATCCGTTAAACTATTTACTATGTAGTATACTGCGCTATTATAATAGTGTCTAAATTGTAAAATAAACTTACTTTTAAATAGCGTCAAGGGGTTACCCATATAGCCCTTAACACAGAATATATTCTCATAGTCTATACAGTACCGTAATCTCCCCCGTACTGGGCGTCGTCAGAGGGCACTCCATAGGTATGGTACAAAACCAAAATCGTATAAGGCGCGCTAGGGTAGGTGACGCGACACAACTAGGCAATGCCAGGGTAGATATACCAATTACGCTTCCGGGCCGATGGTAACGCGTAGCCGCAGCTACCGCCCACCTCGAACAAACTCCCCAAAATCAAAGTAAAAGTGGCCACTGAATCAATCCAAAGTCAAAGTATAATATCGAAGAGGAGTGTCCGATCAGAGGAATGACCTCATTAACCCGTCGATCGCTCCTGTTTTAGCCACCTTATGCCAACTCACGGGAGTTGGGTCCACGTATTTACCTTACAGGAAACGTCGCCACCATCCTACTTCATTCTGGAATCTCCACCGCGTACACGGTTAGTCAAAGTGGTTTTCGGTATCGACAGAGAGTATGTCCATATCCGATCCCGGTCTCTTTGCCAACCCATCGTTATTACAACACCGCGGTCATTTAAAAATAGTTTATACTTTAAAACCAGAATAAAATTTTCCATTTCAAAACTATGAATACGATATCAATTTAAACCTAAAACAATATGATATCATTTTATCTCAAATATAATTCTTTTCCAAAATCATGCTGGTTTAAAATTTAAAATATCTGGAAACCAAATATTTGAAATATACTTTCAAAGCATAATATTTCGAAATTCAAAATTTTAAAACCATAACTTCTGAAACTTGAATGGTTTGGATATGCAACGAATGTAAAATAAATGGTTTGACTTTAAGATTACTTTGTAAAGAAAATAATTTCCATGGCTTTACAAATATATTTCTTTATTTAAAGTCTAAACCAAAATTTAAATATCACTTTCAAGTTCCAAAACCACTTCAATTTCTCTCTCTATATATATATCCATTTGGAATATTAATATTTCAAAACTAAAGTTGGAATTTATTCCTTCAACCAAATTTAATGTTCTATTATTTAGTCTTGAATATTTACATAAAAATCCATAAATAAAACTCCAATTTCTAGCAATTAAATATTTTCTTCAATTAAATTATACTAGAATATTCATTTTAAATTTATCTTGGAAAAATCCAGTTATAAATATCATACCTTAAAATTTCCAAACTTAAACACATAAGATAAATTTCAAAATTTCATTTTCTCAATTTTTTTTCATTTTTATTTAACAGGTTTATACACAGCTTAAATTTAAAATTTTTAACTTCATATGTATATATATCGAAGAATAATATTTCATAAAATATCAAAATTTAATTTTTATAAACCGTATCCCATCCAAACCATAGAAATCACTTTAAAATAATTTATATATAGACCACGGTGCCTGTATAAAAATTTCTATCCTATGGTCAAGTGATACAGATATTTATCATTTCAATCCGCAATTTAAAAATAAAATGCGGTTGTATATCATTTCAAACCACAATCCCGAATAAAATGAAAATGCATGATGACTTGCAGTTTATACAATATAATTATAGCATTCATTCATCCAAATATCAATCATCAATCATCAATTGCAATCATCATCCAATTTTAAACAATCATCGATACAGTGCATATGAATTATACAGGAATCAATAACAGATATTAACTAACAGTTTATATTCCATAATAAACTTAATGACTGTAATCTAGCAGTTTGTATGCAAAATAAATTCTAACTGTCAAATTTTATGCAATAAATAAAATAAATTAACAGTTAAATAAAAAAAATGCGATTTAACAGATATGCTGAATAAAACATGCCAAACAGTCATAAATAAATTTCTACTCATATCTAAAATAAATTTAACAAACATAAAAACTTTTAGAAGTTGTGAGTGGGTTAAAACACTCACCTTTGGAATTTAAATCGAATTTAAATCCGATTTAAACCCAAAAATTCGACGATCTCCAAATCAGTCCAGACCAGCGTCAACAGATCCGAAATCCCAATACGAACCTAGCGGAGAAAACCGCGTGTGAATCGGGTTTCGTATATGAAAGTTATACGATTAAACGCTTGGAAATTTAATTTAGATTAAAAACAAGAAAATAAACAACACTCACTCTAGCATTTCTACGTCACCAACTCAAGAATCCTCTTCACGCGTTTCTCTCTCTCCCCCTGGAACACGCACGCAACACAGCCAACCCATCGTGCCCTTGACCGAAGCTTTGACCGGCCGCCGCATTCAACTCAGACCACATCACGATCTCCGACCATCACCATCCACCTTGCCTCGACGAGCCGCCCCTACTGACCCTGGTCCGAGCATCCAGTTCCCTCGCCGCCGCCGCCCCATGTAAAACCCTAATCGAGTTAAACACGATGATCCAGCCGTTGATTTTCGACAAAACCCATACAGATGAACTCCTCTGGTAAATCTCTACCAAACCCAGAAATCGTTTGACGATCTGACGAAGTTTGTTGCGGTGATGATAAACGGTCGAAAATTCATCGATTTCTTCTGGACAAACCACACACCAAAACGAAAAACGAGTTGTACCAACAGATTACGTATCTCGAGAACTATGACATATATTTTTCTCGAATTTTTCTGGAGAGTTTGAATTTCATTTGAAATTTTGATTTTGGAATAGATCTAGGTTTGCATCCATTTGAGGAGGAGAAGGAGTGAAGAAATGAACATACAACAGATGAAAATAGAATGGAGGCTAGGGTTTATCACAGAGTTTATAGGTAGGTTAGAAAAATAGATGGTCGGGTTGATAGATATACGTGCTAACTCTAACGTGGCCCAAAAAGCCCGTTCTAACCCCGGAACGAAATTTATTAAACCCATATATCCAAATAGGTATTTTAAAATATTCTGAACGCGATGGAAAAAGTTTCACGTCCAAATTCGATCGCATGAAGAAGTTATGCTGAAAACAAAATTTCCAAATTGATTTCAAATTGATTTTAATTAAATCGATTTCAAGGCGTTACGCGTCCGTACGATCAAACGACAGGTCCGATCGATACGAAACTTGAAACCCTATAATAATTCATCGATATAGTCCGATGAAACTGGTTTCATCGAAATTCGAGTCCGTGGCCAAAATGGCTATTTTTATATCCATTAAATAAATTAAAATAAATTGTAAAAATCCAATTTTATATCTAATTTCTAAAATTGGCCAAATTTTTCGCTTATATATTTTTCTCAAATATTTAATGATTTAACAAATTTTAAATGTCAGTTTATTAAAGATAAATCAATTTATCATTGAAAATTTCCAATTTATAATATTAAATATAAATTTATCCAGAAAGTAAACTTAACTTCCCGTAAATTCATTTATCACAAAGTATAAATTTAGTATTGGTTCATGGTCTAATATTATTGTTAACCTAAATTTTCAACTTAAACTCTACTAACGTAATATTCAACATTTAATTCCCATTTAATTGCAATAACGCAATTTCAAAATAAAATAAAATATTAACTCAATTTAAATAGCAACTCTTTATGTTCTAAATCAATTGCAATGGTTTAAAAGTTGCTAAATTTCGATTTTAGTAATTCCTTTAATTCCATTCGAAATCAGCAATTATCTATTAAATGTCCTAAAATTTCTATTAAATTAATCTAATGAATCTTTATTATAAATTAGATGAATTAAATATTGCATTCAAACTATTGCGTTAATATTTTCCGTTTCACTTTAAAGTAACTAAATTTGCCAATATAATACTTATTTCAATTTCTTAAAATAACCCTTTATTTACATTGAACCCAATTTAAATAAGTTTCCAACTAATGAGATTCAATTTCAACATTTTACTTACACTTAAGTTTTAGGTTATAAACAATTTATATGTAATTCTTTCTAAATTATTACTTTGCAAACTTCTCGTATAAATTTCACAATCAAACATAAATTTTAAAGTAACGCTTAATAAATATGCTCCTATAATTTCTCAACTTTTAAACGAACGTTACTCCATTTTCAGTTAGTGTAACATTCATTTAATTATTACCACTTACTACCGATCCTAATCCCATTAACAAATAAGCAGGTAGATTTTATGATAGGTGTTACATTTTTTTTTATATAAATTACTATTCATTACCATTGCCTTAAATTCAGCATTAATTTCCTTGCATTACCATTTTATACTAAAATCTCTGTCCAATTATAATTTATACTCTAAATAATTTCATTTACACCTTTCGTTGTTTCTTAATTACAATTAAGGCGCATCAACTATCTATATTGGTAAATGATGGAATTTATTAGAAATCCTACTATTAAATGTTTAGTATATTTGTATGTTATTATTTTACCCTTTTGTTCTCCATTATAAATGTATGCACACATACAAATTAAGATTCTACATCTAATTAATTATTCCATCCAATATATAAATTACTAACCTTAAATTATTGCAATTGATTATCTAACATACAATTGAATCTATTTCCAAATTTTCATAATCAATTAACACCTTACAAAAGTTTACAAATACAGGGATTGTATTAAATAAACTTATTTTCATTGATGGATTCAATAAACTTAATTTCGATACATAATTTAATTTGTAAATTTTAATTACCCTTGATACATCTAATATCAACATTCTCTTTCATATAAATAAATAAGATTTCTGTTTCTTCCTAAATCAAATAAAAATCCTATTAATTAAATTCATTTTAAACATCGTATTTACACGGGTCGTTACACTCTCCCCCACTCAAAACTTTTCGTCCCCGAAAAGGAAAAAGAAGGGAGAAGAAAGAATTAAATAACAATACATCTTATTCAATATATTTAACTTATAAACAATAATTTACTAAATTAATTTCCTTAAATGAAATATACCCGTTTTATAATCATTATATCCTTTATACTTAGATAATTAAAGTTGGAAAACATTTTCACCAAATTTTAAGTCCAAAATTTTCGGAAAATTTTGGCAAAGTCTCCTTTGTACGGAGAGGCTCGGGGAAAAATAAAATATTAATATAACAAATATCATATATAATATTCAAAATAATATATCCCAACACGGGAAAAAATATATAAATAGCGTTATAAATCGTAATTCGAAACGTACCTATTTGTCTGGCAATTTACGCTTATTATTATGGAACCAAAACCAGTAGCAGTTGCTTACATAACCTGCATTTCACTTATAAAAATCCAAAGGTTTAACAATTTATCTCAAGTGAAATATTTAAGTGGTTTCAATCACTAACAACAAATCAATACAACAACCATCAATTTTAACAAACAGCACACACAACTAAACAAACAATCATTCAATCAAACAAACAAATAGTTGTTCGGGTTCAAACTTGAAATGGTACGGAATGGAAATAACTATCCAGTGCATCATTTACTCAACAGTCTTAGATGGAACAAAAATAGCTTATTTATTCATCCAACAACTTCAAATTTCCTTACCCAACCAACCATAGATCAAACAATATCAATTCAAACCAACAAATCAATTTAACTTATATAAATTCATTACATACTTTAATTGTTTGTGTTCCTTTCTTTTATTCAACCCACATAAATTTTCCTTTTTATAATTTACATTTATTTCTAACAAACTTCAAATTTTATTTCTCATTCAATGGTTGTTTCCTTATTTCTACTTATTACTTACCATTATTTTTATTTTATTTAGGTTATGTAAGTCTCTTTTATTTGTATTACATTTAATGCACTTCTCAAATTCAATCATTTATTAAATGCTTACATGCTATTATATTATATTACAGTAACCCTTTTTTTTTATTTACACTTAAATTCTTAACCTTATAACCTCCATTCTTATAAATAAAGGATTTTATTAATTTATTACCTAAGGTTTTACAGTCATTTATTTATATTACCTACTTTCCATTTTATTCAACTAGTAGCATTTAAATCATACTAAATTTTATAACCATGCACATCTATCCTTATTTATTAAAGAGTTTCGTTTTATTTACTTAAGTTTAAAATCGCCTATTTAAAATACTTACCTTTAATTATGGTAAAATTTCAATTATAACTTAAATTTATAACATTAAATTCTCATTTAACAGCAATTCATTGAGTACTTAATTATTTCCAATATTTCTACTTGTATAATATTCTATTCCAATCTCTTATTTAACATTTCAACTTTTCATATTTGGTAAGTTATATATGTTAAAGAAAATGCAAAAGAACTTATACAAGTTTTATCTCTTCTTTTAATTAAATTTAATGTTCAACAATATTACTTTTTGTCTCATATGTTAAAATTTTCAAATTTCCCTTTATAACTTTGCATAAATTTTCTTACCTAAATTAGAGGTTTAAATTCATTAATTACTTATCCTTTATTTCACTAAAATAATTTAAACTATTAATTAATGGAAATTTAAGAATTAAATACCGGGTCAAATTTCAAATTATTTTAAAAATAATAGATAAATAATTTCTTACAACTTTTATATCTCTAATTATATTTAAAACAATAATTTCAAAATAAATCTGCAGTAGAATTTACCACAGTGGCCTTTCCCCTTCGAAACTCGAAAATGAAAGTCGATGATGCGGCCGACATCACCGAAATTATTTTCCAACGACAGAGAGGAAAGTACAAAACTTATTTTCTCCAAAATCTTCTTTAAAACAATTTTTCCGGATTATACTGAAGTATTTATATCGGAAAATATTTATAACAATATTATTATACTTCAAAATCCTTTGAAAGCAAATTTCAAAATCCCGGACTTAAGTTCTAAAATTTTCAAATTTCATTGATTTTAAATTCAATCTTATTTACCTATTATATATAAATTTTATTCCTAACACCCAATCTATTGCAACAAAATATATATATATAATATCATTTAAAAATTTATTTTATATATAGAAAATATAATAGGCAAAATTATTTCATTCACCTATATTAAAACAGATATTATGTCGGTCTGTCCTATTAAGTATTTAGAAATCCCTATTGATGAAACAGCGTCCCATGCATCAACCAGAATTTATAAATACAAAACGGAACAGATTAACACAATATTAAAATCTTTTTATAACACTAACAAATACGCTCTCTCATATATATACACTCAGCGACTCCCATAGGGTATTACTACCCTATTAACAAAGAGTCAAACCCCACAAAGCTAAGGTTTATCGCTAAACCAAAGCTCTGATACCAACTGTAACGTCCCGCCTTTTCACACGATTTAAACCGACACACATGCCGATTCAAACCATACGGAAGGGTGGATTATTATGGGGTAAATAAGAAAACAGAGAAGAAATAAAACAAATTAGAATCTCACAGCGGAAGGATAAAATATAATAATAAAATATACAGTTTATAAAACTGTTTACAAAACATTCGATTCTTCTTTATACATTTAAATATCAGAATTTACATACCAATAATATCAATGCAGCGGAATACGGTGTAGTGGAATATAAAATAGTAGATAATAATACTACAATCTTCGTCTTCGTCCTCCAGAGCTAAAACTTCAAATCCTGAAACGCTCGGACTGACCCGAGCGAATTTGAAAAGACAAAAACACTCGAGTCAGAACTAAAAGATCTTATGTAAGTTAAATTAACAGAAATAAATATGAGTGCAGTAACTCAAGAGATGCTCGGGATTTACATCTCCTAAGCATTCGTTAAACTATTTACTATGTAGTATACTGCGCTATTATAATAGTGTCTAATTGTAAAATAAACTTACTTTTAAATAGCGTTAAGGGGTTACCCATATAGCCCTTAACACAGAATATATTCCCATAGTCTATACAGTACCGTAATCTCCCCCGTACTGGGCGTCGTCAGAGGGCACTCCATAGGTATGGTACAAAACCAAAATCGTATAAGGCGCGCTAGGGTAGGTGACACGGCACAACTAGGCAATGCCAGGGTAGATATACCAATTACGCTTCCGGGCCGATGGTAACGCGTAGCCGCAGCTACCGCCCACCTCGAACAAACTCCCCAAAATCAAAGTAAAAGTGGCCACTGAATCAATCCAAAGTCAAAGTATAATATCGAAGAGGAGTGTCCGATCAGAGGAATGACATCATTAACCCGTCGATCGCTCCTGTTTTAGCCACCTTATGTCAACTCACGGGCGTTGGGTCCACGTATTTACCTTACAGGAAACGTCGCCACCATCCTACTTCATTCTGGAATCTCCACCGCGTACACGGTTAGTCAAAGTGGTTTTCGGTATCGACAGAGAGTATGTCCATATCCGATCCCGGTCTCTTTGCCAACCCATCGTTATTATAACACCGCAGTCATTTAAAAATAGTTTATACCAGAATAAAATTTTCCATTTCAAAACTATGAATACGATATCAATTTAAACCCAAAACAATATGATATCATTTTATCTCAAATATAATTATTTTCCAAAATCATGCTGGTTTAAAATTTAAAATATCTGAAAACCAAATATTTGAAATATACTTTCAAAGCACAATATTTCGAAATTCAAAATTTTAAAACCATAACTTCTAAAACTTGAATAGTTTGGATATTCAACGAATGTAAAATAAATGGTTTGACTTTAAGGTTACTTTGTAAAGAAAATAATTTCCATGGCTTTACAAATATATTTCTTTATTTAAAGTCTAAACCAAAATTTAAATATCACTTTCAAGTTTCAAAACCACTTCAATTTCTCTCTCTCTCTCTCTCTCTCTCTCTATATATATATATATATATATATATATATATCCATTTGGAGTATTAATATTTCAAAACCAAAGTTGGAATTTATTCCTTCAACCAAATTTAATGTTCTGTTATTTAGTCTTGAATATTTACATAAAAATCCATAAATAAAACTCCAATTTCTAGCAATTAAATATTTTCTTCAATTAAATTATACTAGAATATTCATTTTAAATTTATCTTGGAAAAATCCAGTTATAAATATCATACCTTAAAATTTCCAAACTTAAACACATAAGATAAATTTCAAAATTTCATTTTCTCAATTTTTGTTTCTCATTTTTATTTAACAGGTTTATACACAGCTTAAATTTAAAAAATTTAACTTCATATGTATATATATCGAAGAATAATATTTCATAAAATATCAAAATTTAATTTTTATAAACCGTATCCCATCCAAACCATAGAAATCACTTTAAAATAATTTATATATAGACCACGGTGCCTGTATAAAATTTTCTATCCTATGGTCAAGTGATACGGATATTTATCATTTCAATCCGCAATTTAAAAATAAAATGCGGTTGTATATCATTTCAAACCACAATCCCGGATAAAATGAAAATGCAAGATGACTTGCAGTTTATACAATATAATTATAGCATTCATTCATCCAAATATCGATCATCAATCATCAATTGCAATCATCATCCAATTTTAAACAATCATCGATACAGAGCATATGAATTATACATGAATCAATAACAGATATTAACTAACAGTTTATATTCCATAATAAATTTAATGACTGTAATCTAGCAGTTTGTATGCAAAATAAATTCTAACTGTCAAATTTTATGCAATAAATAAAATAAATTAACAGTTAAATAAAAAAATGCGATTTAACAGATATGCTGAATAAAACATGCCAAACAGTCATAAATAAATTTCTACTCATATCTAAAATAAATTTAACAAACATAAAAACTTTTAGAAGTTGTGAGTGGGTTAAAACACTCACCTTTGGAATTTAAATCGAATTTAAATCCGATTTAAACCCAAAAATTCGACGGTCTCCAAATCAGTCCAGACCAGCGTCAACAGATCCGAAATCCCAATACGAACCTAGCGGAGAAAACCGCGTGTGAATCGGGTTTCATATATGAAAGTTATACGATTAAACGCTTGGAAATTTAATTTAGATTAAAAACAAGAAAATAAACAACACTCACTCTAGCATTTCCACGTCACCAACTCAAGAATCCTCTTCACGCGTTTCTCTCTCTCCCCCGGGAACACGCACGCAACACAGCCAACCCATCGTGCCCTTGACCGAAGCTTTGACCGGCCGCCGCATTCAACTCAGACCACATCACGATCTCCGACCATCACCATCCACCTTGCCTCGACGAGCCGCCCCTACGGACCCGGGTCCGAGCATCCAGTTCCCTCGCCGCCGCCGCCCCATGTAAAACCCTAATCGAGTTAAACACGATGATCCAGCCGTTGATTTTCGACAAAACCCATACAGATGAACTCCTCTGGTAAATCTCTACCAAACCCAGAAATCGTTTGACGATCTGACGAAGTTTGTTGCGGTGATGATAAACGGCCGAAAATTCATCGATTTCTTCTGGACAAACCACACACCAAAACGAAAAACGAGTTGTACCAGCAGATTACGTATCTCGAGAACTATGACATATATTTTTCTCGAATTTTTCTGGAGAGTTTGAATTTCATTTGAAATTTTGATTTTGGAATAGATCTAGGTTTGCATCCATTTGAGGAGGAGAAGGAGTGAAGAAATGAACATACAGCAGATGAGAATAGAATGGAGGCTAGGGTTTATCACAGAGTTTGTAGGTAGGTTAGAAAAATAGATGGTCGGGTTGATAGATATACGTGCTAACTCTAACGTGGCCCAAAAAGCCCCTTCTAACCCCGGAACGAAATTTATTAAACCCATATATCCAAATAGGTATTTTAAAATATTCTGAACGCGATGGAAAAAGTTTCACATCCAAATTCGATCGTATGAAGAAGTTATGCTGAAAACAAAATTTCCAAATTGATTTCAAATTGATTTTAATTAAATCGATTTCAAGACGTTTCGCGTCCGTACGATCAAACGACAGGTCCGATCGATACGAAACTTGAAACCCTATAATAATTCATCGATACGGATCCGATGAAACTGGTTCCGTCGAAATCCGAGTCCATGGCCAAAATGGCTATTTTTATATCCATTAAATAAATTAAAATAAATTGTAAAAATCCAATATTATATCTAATTTCTAAAATTGGCCAAATTTTATCGCTTATATATTTTTCTCAAATATTTAATGATTTAACAAATTTTAAATGTCAGTTTATTAAAGATAAATCAATTTATCACTGAAAATTTCCAATTTATAATATTAAATATAAATTTATCCACAAAGTAAACTTAACTTCCCATAAATTCATTTATCACAAAGTATAAATTTAGTATTGGTTCATGGTCTAATATTATTGTTAACCTAAATTTTCAACTTAAACTCTACTAACGTAATATTCAACATTTAATTCCCATTTAATTGCAATAACGCAATTTAAAAAAAAAATATTAACTCAATTTAAATAGCAACTCTTTATGTTCTAAATCAATTGCAATGGTTTAAAAGTTGCTAAATTTCGATTTCAGTAATTCCTTTAATTCCATTCAAAATCAGCAATTATCTATTAAATGTCCCAAAATTTCTATTAAATTAATCTAACGAATCTTTATTATAAATTAGATGAATTAAATATTGCATTCAAACTATTGCGTTAATGTTTTCCGTTTCACTTTAAAGTAACTAAATTTGCCAATATAATACTTATTTCAATTTCTTAAAATAACCCTTTATTTACATTGAACCCAATTTAAATAAGTTTCCAATTAATGAGATTCAATTTCAACATTTTACTTACACTTAAGTTTTAGGTTATAAACAATTTATATGTAATTCTTTCTAAATTATTACTTTGCAAACTTCTCGTATAAATTTCACAATCAAACATAAATTTTAAAGTAACGCTTAATAAATATGCTCCTATAATTTCTCAACTTTTAAACGAACGTTACTCCATTTTCAATTAGTGTAACATTCATTTAATTATTACCACTTACTACCAATCCTAATCCCATTAACAAATAAGCAGGTAGATTTTATGATAGGTGTTACATTTTTTTTTTTATATATAAATTACTATTCATTACCATTGCCTTAAATTCAGCATTAATTTCCTTGCATTACCATTTTATACTAAAATCTCTGTCCAATTATAATTTATACTCTAAATAATTTCATTTACACCTTTCGTTGTTTCTTAATTACAATTAAGGCGCATCAACTATCTATATTGGTAAATGATGGAATTTATTAGAAATCCTACTATTAAATGTTTAGTATATTTGTATATTATTATTTTACCCTTTTGTTCTCCATTATAAATGTATGCACACATACAAATTAAGATTCTACATCTAATTAATTATTCCATCCAATATATAAATTACTAACCTTAAATTATTGCAATTGATTATCTAACATACAATTGAATCTATTTCCAAATTTTCATAATCAATTAACACCTTACAAAAGTTTACAAATACAGGGATTGTATTAAATAAACTTATTTTCATTGATGAATTCAATACTTGCCTTTATTTTATTTATTTCCAACATAATATCCAATCGCAACAATTTCCACTATTACACTTTAATTTCAATACATAATTTAATTTGTAAATTTTAATTACCCTTGATACATCTAATATCAACATTCTCTTTCATATAAATAAATAAGATTTTTGTTTCTTCCTAAATCAAATAAAAATCCTATTAATTAAATTCATTTTAAAAATCGTATTTACACGGGTCGTTACAGTAGTTAAGGTACAAGTAACTTAGAAGATGCGTGGGACCGCCCATCCTCTAAGGATCCGTTAAACTATTTACTATGTAGTATATTGCGCTATATACAGTAATGTCTAATCAGTAAAGTATAATCATATAGAAAATAGCGTTAAGGGGATGGTGAACCTTAACGCGGTCGGATCTTTAAAACCAAAATCGTAGTGGGCTCGATATAAGGATATGACACGGCATGCGAGGCAATGCCAGGGTGGATACACCGTTTGCACTCCCGGACCGGTGGTGACGGCAAGCCAGCAGCTTCCGCCCACCTCGAACAATACCCCCGAATCAAAGTGGCGCCACCGAATCGAATCACAACAGTAATAGAATGGTTTCTGATGGAGCATGCTCGATGAAAGGGTGCGACCCTTTGTGTAGCCCGGTATAGCTCCTGTTTTAGTCATATATGCCAACTCACGGGAGTTGGGTCCACGTAATATACCTCGAGAACGTCGTCACCATCCTATTTCATTCTGGAATCTCCACCGCATACACAGTTGTTAAAGTGGTTTTCGGTATTGGCCGGCTATAAGACAATATCCGATCCCGGTCTCTTTAACAACCAATCGTTATTATAACCCGTAGTTATAACCTTTTAAAACAATATTTATACTTCAAAATAAGATATTATTTCAACCCAAATCTTTATCAAAATAAAGATTAAATCATTCCAAAATATCATATCTTTCGGATCTTCTTTTCAAATCATTTTATTATCAAAATATCATATCTTTCAAAACTCCATTTTCAAACCATTTTAATATATCAAAATATCATATGTTTTCAAAACCACATTTCAATCATTTAATATATCAAAATATCATATCTTTTTGAAACCACATTCATTTCAAATCATTATTCATTTTATTCAATTTAAAATATCATTTCAATCCATATTTCAAAACAGTATATATTCCAAAAATCATTTTTAAACATTAAAATGATGTTATTATGTTTAATAATTAAATTATTAAATTTCCAAAATTTTCGACTTCCAAAGTTCATTTATTCACTTAAGTTTATCAAAGCAGTGAAAATTCACTTTTTGTGGCATTTAGAAAACGCTACGGAAAAATACATTCAAAACAGTTCAATTTAACAAAAGACAACATTTTAAAATGTTGTAATAGGGTTTACTTAAATTTCGAATAAACTTAGTTAAATTCAACAATTTATAGCACTTACAAAAATCGCAATAATAGCTTTTAATTCAATTTAGCTTTTTAGTTCATTATCATCAACTACAGCATTTTCAAATACTGTAATATCATTTACATTGTAATTAATAGCATTTCAAAAATACAGTCAATTAACTTCAAATATTCAATATAATTTCTCAACCAATTATATTTTTATTTAAAACATTTTTAACTTGTAAAATCATACATTTTCACATTTATAACATCATTTAATTTTTTCTCAAGTTCATGATCTTATAAAGTTAAATTTCCATTCAAAAATCAAGATTTAATAATAATTCACTTATTAAATTGCAATGTTCAATTTTAAATCCATTACATTAAATTTCAACTTAACACTTAAGTTCAAATTCTCAAATATAACTTAATTTTATTTTTATTTACTTAACTAAAGGTTCACTTTTAAGTCAATTTCATAAATTTTCAATTTTAGTTATATTTCAAAATTTCAACTTAAAATATTCTTTCATTTCACATTTAAAATTTGTTAAAAATCATTAATACGATATAAAATCACTTTTAATTCATTTAAATTCAAATTATCATAAATTTATCATAATTTCATATTCAAATTAATTTCCAATTATAATTAAATCAAATTTTCCAAAATAACTTACGTTCAAAATTTTCTAACTTTTCATTAATTCATTTCACTTACAATTGTTCAGAAAATCAATAATACTTTACAAAATTTATTTTTAATAAATTTTAAATCAAAATATTATAATAATTACATTTCTGAAATATTTTAAACATTTTATAAAAACATATTTTAACTACGGGCCTGTATTTAATTTTCTACGCTAGGTAAAGTGATGCGGGTAATATATCATTTCAACCCGTAATTTACAAAGAAAAATCCGGGTTTTATCATTTCAAACCCGCAGTCCCAAGTAAAAGAAATAAATTTGACAATCATTCAGGCCTATCATTTCAGCCCATAACGATTTTTCCCTATTCTAAAGTCCGTTCGGGTATGTATCGTTTCAACTCATAGTGATTCTAGTCTACAGGGAACTTGCAATGGTGATAAACAGATATGAATGAACAGTAACAACATATATATAATAACAGATGATATGACATGAAATTTAACAGGTTTAACATCATATATAAATAATCACAGTCAGTTATAACATCACATAAAATTCTACACATTCAATTGTTGTTGTTTCACAACTGCATAAGTATAAACGTCGTGTGAGTTTTACTCACCTTTTATGGCTGGAGATTTCAATACCAATGACACAACTGATTCCAGAAGGCACGATGACACAACAATAGGCTCAAGTGGGAAGAGATCCAAGCTTAGAACTTGTGTTACAACCCAAAACAAAATATCCAAACAAACACAAATTCAATAAAACTATATATGAAATAACTTTGAAATAAAAAGGAATAAAAAGAGATATGAATGCAATGACTTTTGCCTTGCTTTCTCTATTTTTTTGCACGACCTAGGGGTTTATTTAGGTCAGGTTTGACATGACTTTGGCTCAGGTTTGATCATAGGAATGCATGGCATAAAGGCTAGAACATGTGGAGGAAGTTACAACATAAGAATATCAAGAGACTAGGCAACATAGTGTAGTTTTGGTGCACCACAAGGCTCGTCTACATGCATTGTTTGGCTCGGCTCTTGATGTTTCAGATCTGGATAGAGGTTGGAGGGGTGTGTGATGATCAGGTCAGAGGTGGTGGTTGCTGCTATGGTGGTGGTTAGGGTGGTGGTTGAAGTGGATGAGTAAGAAAAGGCCAAACAAGCATAGATCTAGGCTTTTGGTTGCATTTGGAAGAGTATGACCATCAAGGAGTGTTCGGCCATGCTCATGGCTGTAGGCTTAGATGGTGGTGATGGTCGGGAAGAGGTGGAAGGGGGTGATGGCTGTGGAGCAAGGGGGAAAGCCGCTCCAATCAGGGGAGAAAGCAAGGTAAATTTGCATAGAAATAGGAGAAAAAGTAGAAAGAAAAGAGGAATTTACCTAAAAAAATTTCTTCAAGATGGAGGCCATGATTTTTAGGGTTTTGGAGCTTTGAAAATTCGTGAATAACAGGAGGAAGTCGGCTGGAGAAAAAAAAAAGAGGAATAGTTAGGGTTAATTGGTGAAAGATTAGGTTAAAAGTAAAAGGGTGGACTATAAAGGCCCATAGGAAGATAGAAAGTTTAAGGCCTTTCAAATTTCTCTTTTCTATTTTGTAAATACATAAAAAAATCTGATAAAATAGATAAATAATCTCAAAAATAATGTAAATAATAAAAATAAATAAATACATTTTAAATTATATAATTTATATAAAGAAAATATCAATATATATGAAACTAGGCTAAATAAATTGAAACAACCCAAATAATCTTTGGAAAAATCTATTTTTAGTCAAAATACATATAAGATTAATATTAATAAAGTATAAACACAGAAAATAAAAGTGAATGTATAAAATAAATAAATAAAGTAAGGAGTGGCTAAAATAACTGATGAATTGATAACAAAAGAAACTGTAAAAGAAACGTGAAACGACATTACGTTTCTTAGCCTTTAAACCTTTCAAACTTCTTAAATTTGTTTACATAACTTGATATTCTGGAATTAATAATAATAACAGATACGATTTCGAAAATTTATCAAAATATAAATATATATAATATTTATTAAATATATAAAGTTAAATTAAAGAAAATAGCTAAAATAGTAAACTAGTCTAGAAAATTTGAAATTACATGAAATAAATTTTAGAAAATTCATATGAGCTTGTAATATATTTTTAAACATAAATAATAATATAAAATAAAAGTACATTCACAAAACAAATAAAAAAAATAAATATAATTTTAATGAAGAAAATAGCAGAAAATAAGAAAACAGCCTTAAAAAATAGGAAATAAATACAGTAAATTTTTGAAAAATTCTATTATCATTTTAAAATTATCCAAAAGTCAAAGTATACATAATATAACATAAATATACAAGTTGTAATAAGATATATCAAAAAAAATGTCATTTATAAAATTTAAAATAAAGACTATTGCTGAATAACCCAATATACACACAATATTGAAAACAGTATAACTTTTGCAATTTAAATCCGTTTTCAACGAAACGAAAAGCAGTGTTCTTAAAATTTTATGTACTTTCATAATAAAAGATAAATTTTAAATTTTAAAACTTTTAAAAATTTAAATTAAAAGTCAAAGTTTGATTAATTTGACCAAAATTCACTTTTTGGAAAATATTCTTTTTAGCCATGCTTTGGAATGATAATTCATATCAAAACTAAAATTTATATTTTAAAGTAACAAAATTAATCATTCAAAATAAAAAAAATAAGTTTTTAAATCAAAATTTAATTAAAATAATTAAAATATACAAAAAAATAAATCACAAAATACAGGGTTGTTACAGCTATCGAGGTGGAAAAAAAGATCAATTTTCTTTGATTTGCCTTATTAGAAGGTTAGTGGTTAGTTTATTTATTTTTCATTGTTTTAATAGAAGAAAAACCCAATAATGCGTTATAGTTTTGGTTTTCGCAGGAGCTTCCATTACGTCACAATATAGATGTGATGCATGTGGAGAAAAACATTGGTGAAAGCCTATTGGGCACGATGTTGTATGGTAATAAATCAAAAGATGGAACCAACTGTAGAAAGGATTTGGAGGATTGGGGAATTCGAAGTGAGCTTCATGCACAACCTCGTGGGAATAAAACATATCTTCCACCGGCTCCATACATGTTGTCAAAATCCGAGAGAAAAATATTTTACAAAAGATTGTACGATTTCAAAGGACCAAATGTCTACTGTTCGAATTTGAAAAATCGGATTTCGTTGCAGGATTGCAAAATTAGCGGATTGAAGTCACATGATTACCATGTATTAATGCAACAGTTATTGCCAGTAGCATCGAGAGGATTAATGGCAAAGAAGGCAAGAAAAACAATAATTCGCTTATGTTCTTTTTTCAACAAATTATGTCAACGTGTTCTTGATAGAGAGAAGGTAGAACAAATCAATGTTAAGATTATTGAAGTTTTATGTGAGCTTGAAAAATATTTCCCACCATCTTTTTTTAATATAATGGTACATTTATCCATTCATCTTGGAAAATAAGCAATAATGTGTGGACCGGCTCATTTTCGTTGGATGTACCCATTCGAAAGATACATGAAGACACTTAAAGACTATGTCAGAAACTATGCACGACCAGAGGGATGTATTGCAGAATCCTATCTTGCAAAAGAATTCATGATGTTTTTCGATGAGTTTTTGAAAAAATCAGGACATATAGAGGAGAAAGAAGCTCGAAATGAAGATTATGAAAGCAGTGTAATACTCGAGGGACGTCCGATTTCAATATCCAAGACAGTTAAACTGTCAGTTAATGACAAAGAAAGTGCTCATTTAGCCGTGTTAATGAATATGGCTGTGGTGGAACCATTTATAGAGTAAGTGTATGTTATATTGTTTTAATTATTTTGATGTGTTCGTAATGCTATATATAACTTATAATCAATTATTCAATACTAGTTTGCATTTGGAGGAATTAGAAAAGTCAAACCCACGCATGACAAAAAATGCGACCTTACTTTGGGAAATACATACAAAAAATTTTGTCGATTGGATTAAAAGAAAGGTTAGTTAGATTTCAAATATATTCTCTTTTGACTATTAATCTTACTATAAAATATACATGCTAAATAAAATTTGTTGTAGATACCTATTACCTCCAAGGATCATGATGACATGTTAAGATGGATTGCTTTTGGTCCGAAGGATGATGCCATGTCTTACAACGGATATATCATCAATGAGCAACGTTTTCATATACAAGATGTAGGGAGAGAAACTCAGAATTGTGGGGTGACTTTAGATGCGACTACTATGTGTAGGCAAGTGCAAAAGATATGTCCCAAGTGGTTGATGTGGTCACTTACTATGGAATATTGACAGATATAATTTTATTAGATTATCATTCGTTTTATATTCCAGTTTTTAAGTGTCGTTGGGCGTATAAAGGAAATGGAGTAAAAGTTGATGATGATGGGTTCACTCTTGTTAATTTACATCAAGCATCGTTTTCACGAGATCCATACATACTTGCATCTCAAGCAAGACAAGTATTTTATTCAAGAGAGAATGATGTTTCTAATTGGTATGTTGTAATGAAAGCACCATCAAGAAGTTTTAATGATTTAGAGGATCACGATTGCATCGAGGAAGATATCCAAGTCGTGGAAGGTAGCGAAATAACCGAAATGGATGATGAAGATGTTAGTTATGTTAGAGAGGATTGCGAAGGCATACTTGAGTAGATTATATGTTCTACTTGAGTAGATTATAAAATTTGTTATACTATCATTTGAAAAATGTATTACAATCAAGTAGTTTCTTTTCCTTGTTTCATGACAGCTTTGACATTTACCACCTTTGCTCTGTCTACTACTCAAGAATCAAAACCTAGCATTAAACCTTACATATATATCATTTGAAGATGTATGGTCAGCTTCTGATTGAGGATCTTCATTTCTACTCTAGCATGCATCATTTCTACATATAAATCATTTTTTATATTTTATTTTTGTAATATATTTCTTTTTTGTCTGACTCTATTTGGATTTGATATGTCAAATCAAATTTAATATTATGTTTATGTTGAATTTAATTCCATTCAGCTAATGTTTGTTTGATAATCTTCCCTTAACATATGTGGTCCATAATTGGAAGTTGGGCATATTTTGATGTTTTTTGATAGATTTAGTATGTAACTACAACAGTGTATTCATATTTCTTTATGAGTTATATGATATCAAATTATGAT
Source organism: Allium cepa (assembly GCA_030765085.1). Lineage (NCBI taxonomy): Eukaryota > Viridiplantae > Streptophyta > Magnoliopsida > Asparagales > Amaryllidaceae > Allium > Allium cepa. Next base: position 90,342,051 of record CM060946.1, on the reverse strand, counting down.
TTTGGCATGTCCTCTCCCTAACTCAGATCACAAGGTACTGTAAAACTGTTCATGTAATACAATTTTTCAACTTTGGAATATTTTCAATTACATAAGGTGCATATTAATACTATCTTTTTTTTACACAACATTTATCTACTATATAAAACAAATACTCGAGCATGGTATTGCTTAAAGTACCAAGTATTTGCTCCATATTAACAGATAAATAATATTAAAGAATCGGAACTTAGAAGACAATGAGTGATAACCAGAGGATAGTGACTGATAAGGTAAGTGGGTAGTTAGTCTACATATGTGTTTGTGTGTACTGTGTTTGTGAGGGTTGTCTGAATGTCTGTAGGGAGAGTTGGGTTTGTGAATATGTTGTGTACTGTGTGCTTGTGTGAGTTAGCATTTCTATGTTTTGTGTTTGTGAGAGGTTGCAAATTTTGTTGAGTGTGTTGTGCTTTTTTTTATTAAATGTTAGGTGCCTTCATTTGTAAATGCAAGCATAGAAAACATATTAATATACATTTACAGAAATTATATGTTTTGATTATTCCATTATTAAGTATTATTGTGATTATTTACAGAGTTTACATTATAGAGTTCATATACATGTATTAATAACTATTGTATTCAAGGTTACATAATAGATACTGTTAACTGTCCTTTATATGAAGTATTCTCGAAATAAGTTACTGTTTTTTGTTTCATTTGCAGAAAAAAGATGCATTCAAGCTTTGTACGTACTCGCAACCAGAGAAAGGCTGATGAGGAATCTCAAAAGGACAAGTCAAAGCGGAAGTATAATCCAAAGAAAATGGTTAAGATTCTAGCTGGTGCTTGCACCGACAGTGAAGAACCAACAGTCAACGCTAAGAATCAAGCCATTGTTTGCAATGAAGACAAAGAACAAGAGCCACAGGTTACCCGCTCCGACCCAAATGAAGAAGGACTTCGCTCAGAAAATGAAATCCTTCCTGAACAAACTGATGATGCTAAGGGAGAAATTGGAGAGCAAGTGAAGCTGAATCCAGAATTACATCTCGGAAAAGAGGCGGTAAAGGTCCAGCAAAAGCAAAAAGACTCCCATTAAGCAGTCAGGATCGAATTGAAGTTGAGTTCAATGATATAGGTATACCAATAGGGAAAGGGTCAGTACATTTATCCTCTTTTCTTGGACCGCTTGTGCGGGAGCTGGTTCCATACACACTTGATGATTGGAGGAATCTAAGTGATGAGTTAAAAGTTGTTTTATGGCAATCGATTCAGGTATGAGTTAAAAATTGTTTTTGTTGTTTATACATCTGTTTGCAAGTTGCTACATTGTTACATCATGTATTATAGTTATAGCTAAAAAAATTGTTTGATGCATACATATGGCTGTTGTTTGATTTTAATATCATGTTTTCATGTATTATTGCAGATAGAAAATAGGCGGAAGTAGTAATTTGAATTCTTTTCATTTTATTATCTCGTCATCTCAGCAAAACAATGAGTACAATACAAATATAAAGAGAAAGACATACATGGGCTGCAAACAAAGAAAGGCCCAAAACCCAAAATGAAAAGCAAGAACAGAAAATGAAAAACAAGAACAAACGCAACCAAAACAAAGCTAGCCCAATGCTCCACTTGCACATGAATAAAGTAGATAAATTCCGTTGATAAATTCCAATTTATTTATAACACTCCCCCTCAAGTGGAGCATATAAATTGATCATGCACAATTTACTGCATATTTATTTAACCCGAGCTCCATCCAATGGCTTCGTACAAATATCTGCAACTTGCTCCCCAGTTCGAACAAATTTTGTGCAAATTAATCCTTGCAAAATCTTCTCACGAACAAAATGACAATCGATTTCTATATGTTTTGTTCGTTCATGAAAAACTGGATTTGATGCTATGTGCAAAGCCGCTTGATTGTCACAATATAACATGATAGGCTTCTCAATCTTTATGCCCAGTTCTGTCATAAGATGATCGATCCACATGATTTCACACACTCCTTTAGCCATAGCTCTGTATTCAGATTCTGCACTAGATCTTGCAATTACATGTTGTTTTTTACTTTTCCATGACACAATATTTCCTTCTACATATACACAAAAACCAGAAGTGGATTTCCTATCTAGTTTAGATCCTGCCCAGTCAGCGTCAGTAAAACATTCAACTTTAGTATGTTTGTGATCAGTATACAACATGCCTAATCCAGCCGTGCCTTTAATATAACCCAGAATATGTTCTAAGGCCTTCCATTGATGAACATTAGGTGATGACATGTATTGACTAACTATGCTAACAACATAGGATAGATCTGGTCTGGTAACAGTAAGGTAGTTTAACTTACCCACAAGCCTCCGGTATCTTTCTAGATCATTGAACAACTCTCCATCCTCTGTCCAACTAATATTGGCATTATTGGTGTAGTATTAGGTTTGACTCCAAGCTTTCCTATCTCTGCTAAAAGATCCAGTGCATACTTTCTCTGAGATAAAAATATACCTTTCTTGCTTCTTGCAACTTCAATCCCTAGAAAATAATTTAGATTTCCTAGATCTTTGGTATGAAATTTTGTATGGATAAATTGTTTCAAAGAACATATTCCCTGTTCATCACTTCAGTGATGATTATATCATCAACATAAACAACCAATAGCATAACTCCAGCACTAGAAGTTTTATAAAAAACTGAATGGTCAACTTTACTTTTATTTATACCATAAGATTCCAGAACTTGACTAAACTTTCCAAACCATGCTCGAGGAGATTGTTTGAGGACATAAAATGTTTTCTTTAGTTTACACACCATATTCTTCTTTTCTTTAGCAAAAAATCCAGAGGGTTGTGTCATGCAAATTTCTTCTTGAAGATCACCATGTAGAAAAGCATTTTTAATATCAAGTTGATGCAATTTCCAATTATGTGTGGCAGCTAGAGAAATGAATAATCTGACAGATGTTAGTTAGGCTACAGGACTAAAAGTCTCTAAATAATCCACTCCATATACTTGTGCATGTCCCTTTGCAACGAGTCTAGCCTTAAATCTAGCCACTGATCCATCAGGGTTCACCTTAATTGAGAACACCCATCTACACCCAATTGCCTTCTCATCTTTAGGTAAAGGAACTAACACCCATGTCTTGTTCAGTTCTAAAGCTTCAAGTTCTTCAAGCATAGCTGAGTGCCATTTTGGATTTGAGATGGCTTCATTAATTGATTTTGGAATAGAAACAGAATCAAAGATTTGCAAAAACAAACAGGTTGACACTGGTAAATGGTTATATGACACATAAGAAGATATAGGATATGTACACTGGCATTTTCCTTTTCTAAGAGCAATGGGGAGATCTATCTCAGGTTAAAATGAGGTACAGGTTCATGAATAGGTAGAGAAGATATGGGAACATCGAAGCCATTGTCTACATTTTCTTGTGTGGGATGTATAGATTAAATGAGGAAATCAGATTCTTCATTGTTAATGGAGTCAGTTTGATTAATCGTAGGCTGAAAGTATGGAATATCTTCATGAAAAGTCACATCAATAGATACCATACATTTATCAAGACTTGGACAATAACATTTATACCCCTTCTGCAATCTTGAATATCCAACAAACACACATTTTATAGACTTGGGATCTAACTTTGATACTTGTGGCCGTACATCTCTAACAAAACAAGTACACCCAAATACTCTAGGTTTAACATAATAGATATCTTTATTTGGGAAGAGAACTTTGTAGGGAATGTCACCCTTCAACACACTTGAAGGCATTCTATTTATCAAAAAACAGGCAGTGGAGATAGCATCTGACCAGAAACACTTTGGCATGTGCATTTGAAATAAAAGAGCTTTGGTGGTTTCTAAAAGATGCCTATTTTTTCTTTCCGCAACCCCATTTTGAGATGCAGTATCTACACAAGATGTCTCATGCATAATGCCATTATTATTCATAAAGCTATGAAATAGACTTGAAGTATATTCTTTGGCATTATCACTTCTCAAAGTTTTAATAGTTGTGTTGAACTGGGTTTTCATTTCAGCATAGAAGTTACAAAAAATAGAATAAAGTTCTGATCTATTTTTCATAAGAAACAACCAAGTCAATCTAGAGTAATCATCCACAAAAGTTACAAAATATTTAAAACCAAGTTTAGAAGTAACCAAAGAGGTCCCCAAATGTCTGAATGTACAAGATCAAATGTTGAATCGGCTCTTTAATTTATTCTTGGATTAGAACTCTGACGGTGATGCTTGGCAAATTGACATAAATCACACTCCAGTGATTTTATTGAAGTATACTATGGACATAAAATTTTGAAATTAGAAAAAGAAGGATGACCTAATGGGCAGTGAGTCTTGAGAGCCTGATTAATACTAGTGCCTGCAACCATAGTTGATGGCAAACTATCAAACACATATAGACCCCCAAGCACCTTTCCTTTACCAATAGTCTTCTTGGTCATTAGATCCTGAAATACACAATAGTTAGGATAAAATGTAATACTGCAATTAAGAATTTTTGGTCACTTGACTAACAGAGAGAAGATTGAACTCAAGTTTTGGTGTATATAACACAGACTTTAAAGTCATAGAAGGATTAAGATCAGCATTTCCCGATCCATGAACAACAGATAATGTGCCATCGGCAAGTGTTATACTCTGGGAACCACTTTTGTTCTGAAAATTTGATATGAAAGAGGAGTTACCAGTCATATGATCAGTGGCACCTGAATCTATGACCCATCTATTTGTTGTAGCCACTGTAGAAACATTAGGACTTGGATTCTTCAAGTTATTTTGATATTCAATGAATTTGTCATAGTCTTCTCCAGTAATGAGTATAGATTTACCGTGGTTGGAGTTAGCAACATTAGCAACTTGATTTGATGAACTCTGCCCTTTACTTGCTGACTTATCAAAACTTCCAGTCTTACTTTGTCTCTGTCTCTCTTGTAATTTCCAGCATTGTTGATATCTATGACCAATTTTCTTACAAAATGTGCAGGAATTTGGGTTCATGGGTCGAAATTCAGGTTGTGTACCACCTCTTCCATATCCACTTTGATTCGGTCTCCACTGTGCATTGTTTGATGCATATCTGTTTTGTGCACTTGCACTGTTTTGACTAATTAAAGCACTAGAGTTAGATGTAGAATTATTTTGAGAGTTATTTGAACTATCAGCTCTTAACAGTCGACTGAAAACTTCTTGTAACGAGATCACATCAGATCCAGATAAGATTTGTGTTTTTGCTGATTCAAACTCACTTGGAAGACCACCCAAGAAACTCATAACAGCCATTTGCTCCCTTTGTTGTTGCTGGACTTTGATGTCTGGACTCATAGGAAGAAGAACATTAAATTCTTCATACACTTTCTTAAATTTCATAAAATAGTTCATTAAACTCAAATCAAGCTTCTCAGCACGGTAAAACGACTTGCAAACATCATACATCCTACTCAAATTTCCTTTCCCTGAATATAAAAATTCCAAATAGTCCATTAACTCCTTCACAAAACTACAATGATTAACTAAACTAATCACATTACTATCGATCGTATTTCGAATCTGAAGAAACAATCGAGCATCAACTCTCAGCCATACTTGATCATCTTTATCTTCCGAATTTTCTTTTGGTGGATCTCTCATGAGATGGTCTTCTTTATCAATACTCCAAAGATACAATCGAATTATCTTACTCCAATCAAAATAATTCGAGTCCCCTAATTTGTGATCTGTAATCTTGGACATTATAGGCATAACATCCACTACAGTCTTAGTATCCGTCATCGCCCTAATTCAGAAATTCGATTTGAGAAATTGGAGAAGAGATTAAATCAGATCTTGATGCTCTGATACCATGATAGAAAATAGACGGAAGTAGTAATTTGAATTCTTTTCTTTTTATTATCTCGTCATCTCAGCAAAACAATGAGTACAATACAAATATAAAGAGAAAGACATACATGGGCTGCAAACAAAGAAAGGCCCAAAATCCAAAATGAAAAGCAAGAACAGAAAATGAAAAACAAGAACAAACGCAACCAAAACAAAGCTAGCCCAATGCTCCACTTGCACATGAATAAAGTAGATAAATTCCGTTGATAAATTCCAATTTATTTATAACAATAGTTATAGCTAAAAAAATTGTTTGATGCATACATATGGCTGTTGTTTGATTTTAATATCATGTTTTCATGTGTTGTTGCAGATTAGATTTAAACTGGAAGAGGATTGGCAAAGAAAAGCTGTATTTCAACAAATGGGAGTAATTTGGAGATCGTCAAAAAGTAAATTGGTTCGAAAATTAAATAAAGCGGAGAATGAAGAGGAAAGACTAAAACTGAAACCTACCAACATCAAAAGCATGAACGAATGGAGAAGGTTTGTGAAGGCGAAAACAAGTCCGGAGTTTAAGGTAACACTATTCACTATTTTATTTGCTAGAACATTTTAAAAGTTATTGTTTGGGATCCAATAACACATATGGTTATTTGCACTGCAGAGTTGATTATCATTTTCAAAAGAACAATTTTATTATCCAATAACACATATGGTTTTATTTTAGTCTCAAAAAAGAAAACATTTTGCGTTTCATTTGTTTTGCATTTATGTTCACTGTGCATTTTTGTTCTTTGTTCTTGTGTGCATGTCAACTCAACACTTTCCATTTTAACTTTGTTCATTATGCACACATTTCTTGTTCACTTGAATTTAGTTCAGTTTAGTGCTGTGTGTTTGGTTTTGTATTGTGTTATCTTGCATTAAAAAAATTGTTGGATTTGTTTTCATCTTGCATTGGAATTTTCAACTAGTTTGCTATTACATTTCATTTCCTGGCTTTTGCGTTTCGTTTTCTGTTTTACATTGCTTTTGCGTTTCATACTTCAACAAGCTTGCATTGCATATACCCAAAAACAAAAATAAAACAAAAAACATTGCATTGCATCTTAGATTTTAGTTTTCATTTTTACAAATCTGTTTCTTGTAATCACTGTTTTCGCTTGATATTATGTTCACTGTTTTATTTCATTTGTCTTTTAGTTTCTGATACATTGAATTTTCCTCTACTACAAGCAACTGTTTTTAAGTTTTTGTTCTCTATTTACAAAACAAAATATCCATGTTTCTTCTTTACATTGCCTTTATCAAACACTTCTCAAACAACTTCGCTCTGTCACTCTCCACTTTCTCAACCAAGCTGCCATTATCCTATAACAATATATCAACTTCTCTCTGTCACTCTTCACTTTCTCAAACAACGAAGTTGCCATTATCCTATAACAATATATCAACAATATATCTTTCTATTTTACAGAAACGAAGTGAGAAATATTCAGCCCTTAGGGATAAACAACTTCCACACACAACTGGTCGTAAGGGAATGGCTAGATTGACCGAAGACATGGTTAGTTAATTAAGTATAGCTTTATTTAATATTATTTTATACCTGTCCGGTTTTTTATTTAATGTTATCCTAAATTTAGAAAAAAGAAAGTCCAAGTCCATCGTCCATAACTAGAGCTGATGTTTGGATTAAATCTCACATATAAAATTGGTGAACCGGTGACCGCGGAAGCTGGAATTGCTATTGTAAGTTTTTTTTATTTTATCTGTATATAAAAAAAATTCCGAAAGTACGATAATTTTACCATTGTACATTAACTATTTGTATTTATTTATCTAGGAGGAGATTAAAAAATTTGGTAGCCTATCACATTCCGGTTCGTCACAGAATGTCAGTGGAGATGCTCTTGTACATGTACTCGGACAAGATAAAGCAGGACAGTTAAGGGCATTGGGAAGGGGTTGCACCTTTAACCAAGCTAGCTGTGGCCTAGTCTAAAGATAAACAAGTATTGCAGTGTCGAGAGGAAATAGCAGAAATGAAGAGTATGCTGCAGGTTCTGATGAACCAGAAGGTAAACTATTAAAAGTAATTTATATATGTAAAATAAAAAATTCATAGCGCCATATAATTTAAAATACTAAAAAGAACAAATTTATTCTCTCTCACAAACTTATTATATGTTCTCTGCCATTTTAAGTATGGTCATTTTAATTTTAGCAACTCAATTTTATTTTTTTCACTTGCTGGTTTCGGTAGCCATATTAATTTCATCCCATCATTTATAGCTGTAAAAATACATTAACTGATCAATGTCCATTTAGTAGTTTTCGATAGTCAATTAAACGCCTACATTACATTTAATTGAGCGCTTTTAAGATTAAAATATCATGATATTAGAGCTTTGCTGCAGGGTGTAGAAAGTCCGAAAACGAGCACATCTGAATTGGTAAAAATAATAATTATATTACTCAAGAAATTACATTTAGATTTTAAATTTTGATCCAGTGATTGCTATAATTTTTGGTTGAATAATTTCAAAGCAATGACGATGTATGTTCGATGTTTAATTGGGATGGAAACTGTGAAGTTGTTGCCAATGGAAGGGTGTTGTCCAGGGACCCAATTGCGGTTGTCAATGGAATTCATCTTGGACCAAATTCTGTGAGTGTTATTATAGATATCGTGGACAAACCAGATACTTATTTATGGAGGCCTACACCAAAAATGATAGTATTAGCAGACGCTGTGAATAAGGTAGTAGCTTGGCCATCAACTTGCATTAAGATGCACTGCGAGTAAATTTGAACGACGTTAATACGGTAAATTTTATACTTCTCATACTAAACTGTTGAATTACACTTCTCATTGAAACATACTAAAGTTTTAGTTTTAGTTTTTAGATATTTTACCCCAAATTAATCCATGTGTATATTTATTTGTTTGTTAAAATCTTAATAAAAATTTGAATAATTTTTTTATATTAACAGCACTATCCACAATATTATGGTTGGAATTACACTTCTCATTTTATAACCTGTGAATGAATTGTTAAGTATTTTGCTAAGTAGAAATTTATTTGTTTGTTAAAATAAACCATCTTTATATTAATTTGTTTGTTAAAATTACACTTCTCATTTTTAGAGTAACAACACTGTCCAAGACGAAAAATGCAAGGTTTATGGTTGGAATGAGGGTGAAGGGGCAGTTACGAAGGAAGAGTCTACTCCAGAGAGCCACAATATGTTGTTAGTGGAATTCCACTCGGTCCGTCTGCCGTTGTGATTTCGGTCCGTCTTCCGTTGTGATTAGACGGAAAAAAAAGATTATGCGACTTTTCCAGCCAATTGCAAAGTGGACAAAAGATAGCAAATGCCGGTTGATCGATTTGGGTGGAACAAACGTAGTGGCTGAAGGAACTGTTGCATCAACTGATCCGATAACGCTGGTCCACTGTCGTCCATTGGGACTTAATGTTGTAAAAGTTTGGGTTGATATCGTGAGAGATGCAAATGCAGAGCTATGGAGACCAACATCGGCGTTGACATGCATGGAAGATGCACTTGACGTTCCCATAGCTTGGCCAATAGAAAAAGTCATTCTGAAAACAAACTGAAAGGTATATAACTTGTTCATCATAAATGTTTTCAAACTTTGATTCTAATACCCTGACAGTTGATGGAAACTGTGTTGAAGTAGGGAAGTGATGCTTGTAGTAGATAGAACTATAATGACCGAGGTTGTTTGAACTGAAGCAGTTTGAAGGTGGAACAGTTCAATTGAAGGTGAAGTTTTTAGAAGTAAGGGTGATATTGGTGGTAGGTTGTTTAAGGGATAGGGAGGGTTGTATTGTTTGTGATTGAGGAAGGAATGATTTTGAATTGGTGTTGGAGCGGCAATCTGAGGAAGTTGTGATGATGGTTGTTATCAGGTTTGGGTGAGGTTATAGGGAGGAGGAAGTGTTGGCAGTGATGATCCAGAAGTCGGAGAACTGTCGGTGATGTTTGCAGTTTTGTTTGAAGTATTATAGTCTAAGGACTTCTATATTTGTCCATTTTTGATCTTTGATACCTTCACCTCACAAATATTTAGTAACATGATTATTATTGTTTACAGGTAGATAAACGTTTGTGAAGAATTCAAGCGGCAACATTGGTTTTCGGTATGGTAGCAGCACATGTATGTAGTTAGGTTGAAACTGTTATGAAACTATTTTGAAACTGTTCGGTTGATTAAAATTGTTATGAAACTGTTGGGTTGATTAAAACTGTTATGAAACTTGTATGGTAGCAGCACTACTTTAGCTGCGTGTACTATTATGAAACTGTTTATGGTAGTTTGGTTGTGTAATTGTATGGTTAACCTTTTGTCTTGACACTAATGTTATGATATAGTGGTAATTATGTAATTGCTTTTGTTTGTGTTATTGTGGTTCATTGAATGTGTTATTTTTGAATGTGTATGTGTTTATATATTACGTTATTGTATAAGTTTTGAAGTACTTGAATTGGAGGGGAATCAGATGTAGTCGTGGAACAACAGGCAATAAAATCGACACATACGGTGGTGGAGAAAAAACGCCACCAACAATATTTTTTTGTAGCGTTTAAAAAGCGCTATAGAATTAGCAATTATAGTAACTCATATAATCACCGTGGCGTTCAAAAAACGCTGCAAAAAATAATAATAAGTGCAACAAAAAATAAGATAGTAAATTGCACCTTTTCGGTGGCGTTTCTAAAACGCTGTAAAAAGATCTTTAGTAACGTTTAAAAAACGCTGCCAAAAATAAATTTATATTGGCGTTGCAAATAAATGCAACAAAAAATCATGGATTTTTAGTCGCATGTTTTCTAGCGGCGTTTATCAAAACGCCACCAAAACTTTTTGTAGCGTTTTTTAAGCGCCACTAAAAATCAAATTTCTTGTAGTGTTCCGTAGGTAACCAGTATATTTGGTGGGAGTAACTTCTGCATAGTGCATATTTATGGGTTGTCATTAAAAACGCATGGACAAATTATCAATACTAAGGCATGTGAAAGTGATACTGTGCTGATTCAAGCAATGGTGCACTAATTCAAACCATTATTATAGCTTGAAGTGTTTGGAAACAAATTAATTTTTTGACATAGAAAGTAAAAAAAATCACATATTTCAAGTTTTACAACTAGATTTTGTCACAATATCTACTTATCTATTCAAAAGCTTTGAACTTTTTATCATACACCCAAAACTACTTAAAAGTTACTGTTCAAAGCTACTTATGAGAAGAACTAAAACAAGTTATTGCCAATCCGACTTTAAAATACAGTCCATCCTATATGAAGTAGATTCTACAACTTATACTGCAAACATACCAAACCAGCCATGAGCTTAGACTGTATAAACTAAATGATAGTATCTTAAAAGAACAATTTTATGTGCAACAACACAAAGAGATTCCGCTCCATTGTCAGCAATTGAAGTGCTTTCAGCCACCTTCACGGCTTTGAATGCATACTCTATTTCAAAACAAAGCAATGAAAACTACTATACAAATATTTAAACTATTTAAATCTAATTAGGTCTTCTCAAAATTTTAGCTTACATTACCAACTTGGTATAAGTTGCCACCAGGTGAAAATACAGTTACATGGTTATCGTGCCCTGGTCTACTTCTTTTGCTCATTAATAAAATATAATTTTATTTATTTCAATGGAAATTTGATTGAAATTGAAGTGAAAACTAAAGACCGTATTTATGTATATAATGGATTCAACTACTGCCGACAATTGGATATGCAAATAAAGATCAACGACACCACAAACCGATCCAAGCCCAATCAATTACAATTACAATAAATAATATAAATTCAGTCAAATGTGGATACATATGGATGTTACCCGGTTCAAGTTCAAAAGTAGAAATCACGTTATCTTCGACCATCACCGTTTTCACACCTTCGGGCAACTTTACTCTGCAAAGTGATATCGGAAATAGTCATATGAAATTGGGGCGACCAAGTAGATCGACAATAATTGATTACAATCGGGGTTTTTGGGAGCTTAGTTGATCGAAGATTTAGGTTTCTGATGCGTTAGTGGACTGATGACGATTTGGTGGAGATGATGTGATTTATTGGAGGTGAATCAAAGAGATGGCGATTTGGTTTTCTAAGACTGTTGTGAAGTGGAGTTGGAAGAAATTAAAAATGAATTTGTACATAGAAAATTTGACGAAAACTTTAGGCGACTAAGCAAAATTTTACATAGGCATTTGCCCTAGGGCTTATGGATGCACTTACCTTACAAACGCTACCACTATTTGCAACTAAAAGTAGGTTTTGTTGTAGTGAACAATGTTTACAAACTGATTGGAAAGACAATGGAGAATGAAGAAAGTTCTCAATTTAGAGTTAGGAAGACAAATTTGTCTGAATTAAGGTTAAGCATGTAATGGAAAACCACAAAGTCTGCTTGGAGACCTTTGTGGTATCACAAACGATTCTTTATTGATAATATGCATGTTCAATTAGGTAGCGTGTATATATAGGTGGTTTGGGGGTTATTCGATTTTTGGAATGATGATATTTGTTTCCATGGTAATATTGGAGATTATTTGGAGTTTGAGGTTTAAGGTGGAGCTTGAATGACGTATATGGAATATCGTATCAAGGGGGAGATTGTTAGATTTTGGTGATACAATATTCCATATTTAAGCAGATCTTAGAGATATTTGAGTCTATATGGAATTGTGACTCAAATTCACTACCTATTTTTATAGATTTTGGATATTTGAGGAGCGATTAATTGACTCTTTTATGTCTTTAAAGAAGACAACGAATAATCTACATGGGAAATATCTACGAAAGTATTCAGTAGTTTCTTAAAATGATATTTTATCAAGACTATTATGAATAAACATGTATAGGGTTCATTAGATGTGTATGGGAAAAAAAATTATTTTTCTAAGGTTTTGGGATTGAGATATCTTCTTAATTTTAGGCTTTCTTTTGTAATAATTAGTGAATATTTAAAGGTTTTGTTTAGAAGAATTTGTTTGTCATTCTGTTTTCTTCACTTCTTATCTTTTTTTAAAAACTAATTGCATACGGTTTGTAGGAAAAACCCTAACATGTTGTAATAATTTAAACAGCAAATTATTGTCAAGGACAAAATTTCACATCTTTTTAGCCTCAAGGACAGACGTTCAATATTTTATCCTGAATGACAACTTTCTATAGGTATCAGTTTTTAGTTATTGATAGCAGTTTTTAGGTATCAGTTTATAGTTATCGGTAGCAGTTTTTAGATATCAGTTTTAGCTTGGTAGCAGTTTTGTTGTCCTTATGAATAATTTCGAAAAATGTTTGTCCTTGTTGTAAAAATATTAAGGTCGTGTCCTTGAGGCAAAAAATATACAAATCTTTATCATTTAAAATAATTTCCCCTAATTTAAAATGGTCAACTTTATATTTGAACCCAATACCTTTTGTAATATCACCGGTAACACCTTATAATCAAAAATTGTAGTTTTTTCATGTCTATTTTCTAAAAAATACTTGATTTATATAAATATTAAGAAGTTTTTAGCAGTAGATCTGTACAATTAAAATGCTTTAATTATGTAGACAAAAATATTGGGTCTATGTTTGTTAAAATGTTTGTTGATTTATGTTAGCACACAGGCGTATAGACATCACATTTAACAAAAGTATGTGTTTGTACCATGGTTTCTAAAATGTACACAACACGCGTTTGCATAAATCTAAAGAAACTGCCAACGCAGTCAAGGAAAGAAACTTTATAGAACTTATCACAAATGTTGAATAGAATATTAAATTAGAATCCTTGATTTTTCATTTTATCAAACTTTAAAAGGAATCACTACAAATGTTATGATACTAAGGTAAATAAAACCAAAATGAAAACAAGCATGTTGGATCATTATTTTTCTTTAAAAAGTCCAAAATTCAAAGTTAACAATTAAAAAAATAGCAAAAGGAGTCAAACAAGCTATATAAACAACCATATAAAAATGGCTTTACAACCAAGCCACCATCATATTCAATAAAATGCAATAATGCATCTATTTCAATTCATCAGTAATATAATAGGGTATCATTCAATATGATTCTCTTCCATTAAAATAAAGCCAGATCAACTAGCCATAAATAAAAGTATCAATGAATAATAACCCTCTTCTCTTCCTACATTTTATTTCCTGTTTGTTTTATCTTTTGTCTTCATCATATATATTACATATTAGTTAAAGAAAACATTACACAATATTAATCAAAACTGCAAGGTAATGATCAATGCTACACCACTCTTTGTAGTCGCTAACCTTCAAATCAGCACTTAGCTGAAATGACTAAATAATCATAATTCAAGTTTTTACTATTCAGATTCAACATTTATAAACCACTTCTATTCAGAAACATCACTTACTTTTTGAACCTTACAAAGGAACAATGCAGGGCAACAAAACGACACCGACTTCCTCTATTTGTATTTCTTTAACTTAAGCATGGCATATTTATTTAAATAGTACCCAGTCCATGTCTGGTTTCCTAATATATTCTTATTATGTTTTGGTTATAACCATTTTATCATTCATATATGACATGAAAAATCTTATATATAAAAAGAATTGTTCGTATATCACATGAAACAACTTATACATAAAAGAAGAACATGGCAAAACTACCATCTGCAATAAAACATGCCAATACTATAGTGTGCATAATCTTAGTTCTTTTGTAGTTCTTGGTGTGTTTCTGATGTGAATGCTTATAATGCAATGATGGCTAGAATGGGAATGGTTGATAAAGCGCATACTTTGTGGAGAAAAATGTACAAACAATGGGTTTTCCTAGACTTAAATTCATATAATATTATACCGAATGAACTACGAAAATTAAATTAGTTTTATAAAAAATAACTAAGTTTATAAAATTAAATAATTTTTTAATTTTTTAATTAAGTTGACTAAGTTTATAAAATTAACTATTTTTAACTAATTTAATTAAGTTGTATGAAAATTGACGCAGCGTGGGAAGCGAATTTGACGATATAAATCGAATTCGTCCAGGATCTCACACGATTAGCGGAAATAATCGGTGAATCGATGAAGAATCGATGGATTTATGAATACCGTAAGGTCCAAATCCGTTGATCACGAAGATACCGGATTTTAGCAATTTTCGACACGTTGATTGCGCACGATACCGTGAAGAAAGATCTACAATTCTTGGAGCGTTGATCAAGCGCACTTGATTCCGCGAATTGTCTTCAACGTTCGTTGATTCGAGCGCACTCGAATGCCGAAAGTGGAGATAGGAGTTAACACTCGACTACCGATTTAAAAATGGAGGCACAAAGCACAAACCAAATTTTATTCAAATTTTCAACCCCCTTACAAATGACATGACTTGCCTATTTATAGGCTTTACAATACCACAACAATTTACAAAGTACATCCCATTACAAACGGCTACAACATAACACGACTTTTTTTAAAAAAAAATACAAACGGTTAACGGTCTTGTTTGCGACCTAAAAAAAATACGCGACTTAACTTGTCACGCGACTTAAGATAAGGTTGTTCGCGACCTAACATGGCAACGAAAGCTTTCGCGAGTTAAAAATGGAGCATGGCATAGGAACGCGACCTAAAGAAGCAACAGCGACATAAGAGATTTTTTTTTTTTTGCAGAGACATACAATAGGTCATTCCTCGCGACCTAAAGAAAACAACAGCGACTTAAGGATTTTGCCGCGACCTAGATGAGAAGAAACTCGTTCGCGACATAGGAAAAGGGGCGACTCGTTCGCGACTTAGCTGGAGACGATGTAGGGCTTTGCGAGTGACAAGGTCGCGGGAGGGAATTGGGGCTTGGATTGCTAGGTCGCAGAGGTGGCTAGGTCGTAAGTCGCGGTGGAGGGTAGGTCGTAAGTCGCGGTGGAGATTTAGGTTGTAGGTCGTGGCTTGGGCTGTTGGACAGGTCGTGGACGACCTAAGGATGGCCGACGCTTCGAATGAGGTGAGCGCTTCATCATCCTCCCCTTGTTGGATGGAATTCATCCTCGAATTCACACTCTCATCATCTTCGACAAAATCCTCCCCACAATACGGAATTAAGTGTTTGATATTGAAAACATCAGAAGTATGAATATTTTCCGGCAATCTTAATCGATACGCATTATCATTGATCTTCTTCAAGATTTCTACTGGACCAATTTTTCGTGCTTTCAACTTGTTGTAAGTTCCAACAGGAAAACGATCTTTCGTCACGGCATATACAAAATCTCCTTCTTTGAAGACAACACTTCTTCGTTTCTTATCCGCCAGTTGTTTATATTTCTCATTTGATACAAGCAATCGTTCCTGTACAACTTTGTGGCAGTCCTGTAACTCATTCACCAAATCACTAGCCCGCTTAACAATTCCCTTCTGATATGGTATTGTCGTTAAATCCAACGGTCCCTTTGGAATGGCTGAATATACAACTTGAAACGGACTGAATACAGTACTACGATTGACTGCATGATTATGTGCAAACTCCGCTTGACACAACTTCATATCCCAGCTCTTCAAGTTATCTTTCACGAGACATCTTAGTAAATTTCCCAACGATCGGTTAACCACCTCTGTTTGTCCATCAGTTTGCGGATGGTAAGCGCTACTAAAATTTAGCTTCGTTCCGACCATCTTCCACAAACTCAACCAAAAATGGCTTAAAAATCTAGTATCTCGATCAGAAACAATAGATTTTGGTAAACCATGCAATCGATACACCTCTTTAAAGAATAAATGAGCTACTCGAACTGCATCTGCTGTCTTCTTACAGGCTATAAAATGTGCCATCTTCGAAAATCTGTCCACCACAACAAATATAGAATCATTCCCCCTTTGATTTCTAGGCAAACCCAACACAAAATCCATACTAATATCAACCCATGGTTTAGTAGGCACAGGTAAAGGCATATATAATCCCGCATTCGTAGCTGTTCCCTTCAAAACTTGACAGATATGACATCTCTCCATAAATCTCTCTACCTCTTTTCTCATTGACGGCCAAAAATAAGATTGAGAAATCAACTGCAATGTACGATCTTTGCCTACATGACCTTCTTCATGTAACTCTTTGATAATCTTCATTCTCAAGCTGCAGTCTGGTATGCATAATCGATTTCCCTTGAACAAGAATCCATCAACCAACACAAATTCATCAGTACTCCCATCCTTAACTTTCTCAACAAACTTTGCAAAGTAAGGATCCTCCCCAAACAACTCTGGCAATAATTTGAATCCTGTCACTTCAACCTTCAACGTTGTCAACAAATGATTCCTCCTGCTCAAAGCATCCGCTACACGATTTGTCACCCCTGACTTGTGTTTTACAACGAAAGTAAATTGTTGTAGATATGCTATCTATGAAGCATGTCTCGCTGAAATCTTGTCCTACCCATGTAGATGTTTCAATGCTTCATGATCAGTGTAAAGAACAAACTCCTTCTGAAACAAGTAATGTCTCCAGTGCTTCACGGCTTGAACAATCGCGTAAAACTCTACATCATAAGTGCTATATCTCAACTTGGCTCCAGACAATTTTTCACTGAAGTAAGCAACCGGTCTTCCATTCTGGCTCAATACTCCACCAATTCCCACTTTCGAAGCATCAGTATGCAATTCAAACAACAACTGAAAATTCGACAGTACCAGTATTGGTGCTGTCGTCAATAGTAACTTGATCTTCTCAAAAGCAACCCCCGCTTCCTCTGACCATAAAAACTTCCTTCCTTTCATGCAATCGGTTACAGGTGCCATCACACTGCTAAAGTGTGGAATGAATCTTCGATAGAAAGATACCAATCCATGAAAACTCCTCACTTCAGTAATTGTCTTTGGCTGTGGCCAACTCCTGACAGCTTCCACTTTATTTTCATCCACTTGAATACCTTCCTTTGACAGAACATACCCCAGAAATAAAACACTGTCCATCATAAACACGCACTTCTTTGTTGCTGCATAAAACTGCTCTTGTCGTAAAATCAACAATACTTCTCGCGAATGCTGGATGTGTTCTTCTGTACTCCCACTATAAATCAAAATATCATCAAAGTAAACAACCACGAACTTTCCAACAAATGGTCAGAAAATCTGGTTCATCACTCTCATAAAAGTACTAGGAGCGTTTGATAAACCAAACAGCATAACCAACCATTCGTACAAACCTTCTCTGGTTTTGAAAGCAATCTTCCACTCATCACCTGGTCTAATACGAATTTGATGGTATCCACTTTTCAAGTCAATCTTTGAAAACACCACTGCCCCACTCAACTGATCTATCAAATCATCAAACCTCGGCATAGTAAATCTGTATCTCACAGTGATTTTATTAAGAGCCCGACTGTCCGTACACATCCTCCACGTCCCATCCTTCTTCGGTACCAATAATGCTGGCACAGCACATGGACTCAAACTCTCCTGAACACGACCTTGTTCTAACAACTCCTCCACTTGCCTTCTCAGTTCCTCATGCTCCTTGGGACTCATCCGGTAATGTGGCCTGTAAGGTATTACCGATCCTGGTACAAGATCAATCTGATGTTGAATATCCCTCAACGGCGGTAACTCCTTTGGCAACTCCTCCGGAAACACATCACTGAATTCTTCCAATAACGGCTTCACTTCCTCTGGAACTTCAACTGATTCAGTAGATTCATGTCCAATCAACAAAAACACTTCAGGACTCTCCTCTACTTCTTCAACAAATTCTTTCAAAGTCAATAAAGTTTTCAGCTCCTCAATCTCCTTAGATTTACTCTCCCCTTGATGTCTCTTCTTTGGAACTAAAATAATATTAACGCCTTCAAACATAAAACTGTAGCTATTGGTTCGACCATCATGCTGCACAGCACGATCATACTGCCACGGCCTTCCCAAAAGAAAATGACAAACATCCATCTCAACTATATCACACCAGATCTCGTCTTTATATTTCTTCCCAATAGAAAATGAAACTCGAACTCGTCTATCCACCTTCACCTCTCCTCCTTTTCTCAGCCACGCTAACTTGTAAGGATTAGGGTGTTTCTCCGTCTTCAACTTTAGCTTCCTCACAGCTTCAGTAGAAACAATATTGTCACAACTTCCTGCATCAATCACAAACTTACAAACTTTTCCCAGAATAGTGCATGTAGATTGAAAAATGTTGCTCCTCAACCAACTAGCCTCATCCTCTTGTTTGGGTGTTAAACAAGACCTTCTCATCATTAGATTACACCCTTCATCTCCCGATGCGATATCATGTTCATCTTCCTCCACTGGACTAGAATCACCTTCACCAACATCCTCACCTTCAACTTCAGTAATCATCGTCCTCTTCTTTGGCTTTGGACATTCGTTGCTCTTATGACCCACTTCCTGGCAATTATAACATTTGAAACTGTTGTTGACCTTTGCTTTCGCCACTTCATTCACAACTGGTTTACTGACGGCTTTAGAAACATTGGAACTCCCACTAACACCTTTTCTTGGAATATTGGAACTTGTAAACACACCACCTCCTTGTCTTCCCTGCTTCTCCCAAGCTATCGCCTTCTGGTGCGCTTCCGCCACAGATCTCGGATCAAACATATTAACCATATCCTGGATCTGCATTCGCAAACCTCCAACAAATCTAGTAGTCAGCTGTTCTTCCGTCTCCATAATATCATTCCTTGAAATAAGTTGGTAAAATTCGTCTGCATAATCATTGACTGACTTTGTCCCTTACCTCAAGTTCTGCAACCTATGATACATGAGTGATTGATAATTGTAAGGTAAAAATGTAGCTTTCTTCAATTTCTTCATTTTCTCCCAATCAACAATCTTCGACTTCCCCATCCGTTCTCGTGTAAGTTTGGTTTGCTGTCACCACGCCATAGCTCTCCCTCTCAACCTAGTAGCAACCAACTTCACTCGACGGTCTTTCGGAACCTCCCTGAAATCAAAGATCTCCTCAACATTAGACAACCAGTCCAAGAATTCTTCTGCAACCATTCCACCTTTAAATTCAGGAATCTCCATCTTCATTCCCGATTCCCATCGACGATCATCCTGTACATCTCGATACTGACGTCGTGTTTGATCTCTATCTCGGTAATGAACACTTTCCCTATCACCATCAAACTCCTCATCAAACTCTGAAGTATATCGATGTCGATCACGACCACCAACCTCTCTACCACCACCACTTCTTCGGTCTTCATTCCTATCACGATTGTCAACACTTCTACGATCATGATCTTCTCTTCTCTCCCGATCTGAATGTGGTGAAACTCTACTTCTCCCATGGCTCGATTCAGGTGAAACACTTCTTCTACTTTGATTCATTTCAATCATCATTCTCTCTAATCGACCAATCCCTTCATTCAACTTCTCAGTGAAACTCTCGTTGATTCGTTGTTCCATTTCATCGGCCTCTTCTCTTCCATACAAAGCATTGATATTTCGATGACGTTGAGCTCGTCTCGGAGGCATGATTGAACTTCAAACAAACTCAAAAATAAATTTCAAACACTTTCCGAACCTTGATCCAAAGTGAGATGGATCGAAACTCCCAACTTGTTGCAATTTCACGGTGAACACGATGAACACCAAACTTCTCACAACTTGCAAATCCGTTCTCCAAACTTCAAATTCTCGAAACCCAAGTCTCCAAATGATGCAAACTTCTTGCGATCTAGCTCTGATACCAAACTGACGCAGCGTGGGAAGCGAATTCGACGATATAAAACGAATCCGTCTAGGATCTCACACGATTAGCGGAAATAATCGGTGAATCGACGAAGAATCGATGGATTTATGAATACCATAAGGCCCAAATCCGTTGATCACGAAGATACCGGATTTTAGCAGTCTTCGACACGTTGATCGCGCACGATACCGTGAAGAAAGATCTACAATTCTTGGAGCATTGATCAAGCGCACTTGATTCCGCGAATTGGCTTCAACGTTCGTTGATTCGAGCGCACTCGAATGCCGAAAGTGGAGATAGGAGTTAACACTCGACTACCGATTTAAAAATGGAGGCACAAAGTACAAACCAAATTTTATTCAAATTTTCAACCCGCTTACAAATGACACGACTTGCCTATTTATAGGCTTACAATACCACAACATTTTACAAAGTACATCCCATTACAAATGGCTACAACATAACACGACTTTTTAAAAAAAATACAAATGGTTAACGGTCTTGTTTGTGACCTAAAAAAAGTACGCGACTTAACTTGTCACGCGACTTAAGATAAGGTCGTTCGCGAGCTAACATCTTTCACGCGACTTAAAATGGAGCACGGCAACGAAAGCTTTCGCGAGTTAAAAATGGAGCATGGCATAGGAACGCGACCTAAAGAAGCAAAAGCGACATAAGAGATTTTTTTTTTGCAGCGACATACAATAGCTCGTTCCTCGCGACCTAAAGAAAACAACAGCGACTTAAGGATTTTGCCACGACCTAGATGAGAAGAAACTCGTTCGCGACATAGGAAAAGGGGCGACTCGTTCGCGACTTAGTTGGAGACGATGTAGGGCTTTGCGAGTGACAAGGTCGCGGGAGGGAATTGGGGCTTGGATTGCTAGGTCGCAGAGGTGGCTAGGTCGTAAGTCGCGGTGGATGGTAGGTCGTAAGTCGCGGTGGAGATTTAGGTCGTGGGTCGTGGCTTGCGAAGTTGGATAGGTCGTGCACGACCTAAGGATGGCCGACGCTTCGAATGAGGTGAGCGCTTCATCAAAAATTAACCGAGTTAACTAAGTTTTACCAAAGATAAATAAATATCTAGAATTTAACTAAGTTTATAAAAATGAACTAAGTTTCTATTAACTAAGTTAACCAAGTAATAAATTTATTTATAAAGATTAACTAAGTTACCTAAGATTTATAATAAATAAATAAACTTATAAAAATTAACTAAGTTGACTAAAATTATAAAAATTAAATAGTTTAACTATATTTTATAAGAATTTAACTAATATAACTAAGTTTTAAAAATTTAATTAAATTTTAAAAGTTAACTAAGTTTATAAAAAGTAATTAAATTTAAAAATATCAACTAAGTCATAGGAATAAACTAACTTAACCAAGTTTTATAGAAGTTAAATATAACTAAGTTTTATAAAATTACACTAACTCGACCAAATTTTAGAAAAATATTTAAGGAATAACTAAGTTTTATAAAATTAACTGAGTTTGTACAAATTAACAAGTTTTATAAAAGTTAATTGTGTTAATGTGTCCTAACCTTTGATTCCTTGATCTGATTCCCATGTTTCTATATTCGTTAGGAAGATGGCTTTATGTAGAAGTACTTTTCCATTGAACAGCATTTTGATGTTTAATGGGTTGAAAAATTGAAAGTTTGATAAAAGGCAGCTGTCCTGAACTGCAAAACTGAAGTAACATGTCCTAATGTTTTGTACATAACTTTTGCGGTTTTGATCCAATTTGAATGTTCTTCAACATGTTAGAAAGTTAAGAGGATAAGAAATCATTTTTTTTGGCCATTTTCTAAAATTTTGAGTTTTGATAGGTTGAAACAATATTGCAAAACAGCGTATATGCTGTTACAAAATCAGAACTAATGCTTGTTAAATTAAAAGCAAAACAACTATTATCTCTCTTTATAAATTTTACTTATTATTGTGTATATAGACTTGATGATTTTTGAAGTGAAGAATAGGTACACGAGGTCATTTGGAGCAATTACTTGCTTTAAATAGCTGTTTATTTTCGTGATTGCCTTCTTATTGTCTGTATAGTTTCTAAGTCCACTGTAATATTCAAATTTTGTTGATGACATTGATTTTTCTAATTTAATTTATTTTCTTTTAGGATATTGGACTTTTACAGAACATGATCTTGGAGTTTTCATGCTCTATATTTTGCTTTTCTTAGCGAGCTCCTTTTGTAAATATGTGTTACTATCATCTTTGCTTTGAATATTGTTTACGAAATGTTATGTACTATATTGTGCACTTGGTCCATGAAATTGGTGTAATTTTGATTATATTTAAGGTTATTTTACATATGTAGCCTAGTTTTGAAAAGATATAACAAATATAGGCCAGTTCTAAAAGTATTTACAAATATAGACCAGTTTTTGTTTTGCTGGCCTGTAGCGTTGGCGATTTTTCGAAAATCGCCAACGTGCGATTTTTCAAAAAACGCCCAGATGGAAATAACCACAAACAGCCCTCCCTTTCTCTCTCATTTCCACTATTTCCTCAAAACTAAAACAAACTTCTTTAATGGCAGATCTGTTCTGAAATCATTCTTCATATTCTTTAAAACCTGGGTTCGGTGGTAAATCTGTAGATTGAGTCCACGTTGCTTAGACAAATTTCAGCTAGTTGAAGGTAAATTCACTAAACCTTAGTTTTTTTTGTCTAATTTCTGTATTTTCGTGAACTTAGTAATTGGTTATGTTAAGTTAGAAAATTGGTATAATGTGTACGTACTGAACGATTTGTATATTGATCTGTAGAATGGCGAGAAATATGATTCCTACGCTTTGCTACTACGACGGCGAACTACTTGTCGATGATCAAAGGAATGGTAAATATGTTGGCGGTATTTGTAAACCAGAAAGAGTGCGAAAATGCTACAAATTGACGGAATTAAAAGATGCTGTGTACAGAACGACGAAAATTAATAAAGAAGAATTTGAACTTGAGCTAGTGGTTAACTGGCCTACGGACTCGGGTTCTAAAGCAATAGCATTGGCGGACGATGACGATGTAGAAGTAATGTTTTCTGTTGTTGCAAAATCTATTGAGTTATACGTAGGGAAAGTAGCAAAGCAACAACAAGAACATCAGGTGGCATCTCCCGTTGTGAGTACTGGAATTGGATACTATACACAGATGTTGGAGACTGCGGATCCATCTACTGACTACGTATCTCCTACATATAGCAATCCTTTTCCAAACGATGGAATAAACCGTTCTCCATCTATGCAGTACGGATTTATGCCGTACGAAGACGCGCAACAATTTACGCAACAAAGCAACATTTATTGCAACCCGTCTAGGGATGCAAATACGACTGCAAGGTAAAAAAATTTGATGAACTGGTAGATATACTATTATGTAGTTAATTTTTCTTATGTTACGCCATAATTTAAACAGCTTCCAACAACAAGACATTCAGCACGACGAAAGCGATGGACATGTTAATTCAAATATGTTGCAGTCAATGTACCCTAATCCATGCGAACTATATGATATGAGTCAAAGGTATGTTTACAGATTGGGCTATATTTTTCGTCTCATTTGGTCTCTATTGTCGGCTAGTTGACTTCTATATATGAATTAGGTATACGACACTTGATTCTGGTGCGCAATGGAGTGCTGGACCATCCACTCATTCTCCGTATGCAAATTTTGACAATGATATGGATGTTGGTGGGAATGCAGCCATGGATGAAGAACGTCATATAGATAGCTTGGTCGTTGCTTCTATGAATGTTAACAAAGACTCTTGGATACAAAGAATGCAAGTTAACAACGAGCCGTTGAACTATGACTTTCCTGCAGCAGATGACAATGATGTAGATAGTGATGAAGTAGAGATGGAAGTGCCTTTGGATGATGATCTTTGCACCGCTCAAATGTTGGCAAGATCTGTTGTTGGTAATCTTCAATTTTCCGGTGAACGATTTTCGACCTCTTGCGTTCAAGCTGGTTTTAGTGTTGGAATGGTTTTTGAGACAAAAGAGAAGTTTCTTCAACAATTGACAGAATGGTCAATTCTGCATGTTGTTTCATACAAACCAATAAAGTCGAACAAAACACAATATACCGCTATATGCACCGCTGAAGTTAATTGTCCGTGGAGAATACATGCCATAGTTACGAAAAAATCCGAGTCGGGATGGTGGGAAATTCGGAAGTATCCAAGCGAACACACTTGTGTCAACCCAATAGTTAATTCCAACCATAAGCAAGCAACTTCGAAATTTCTTGTGACAAAAATCATGTCTTTTGTCAAAGCCGATTTGGATATTTCAGCTGATACAGTCCAAGTGCTTGTGCACGATCAGTTGTTTATCAACATAAGTTACATGAAAGCATGGCGAGCATTAAGCAAAGCAATAGAGAGAATTTATGGTGATTGGGCAGAATCGTACTCGACTTTACCACAGTTCTTTGACGAGATAAAAAGAACGAACCCTGGCTCTATAGGTCACGTGACACATGATGAAGTGGGAGTGTTCGATCGAGCTTTTTGGGCATTTGGGCCTTACATGACAGGTTTTGCGCATTGTCGGCCGTTGTTATGTATTGACGATACGCACTTGTACGGTAAATACAAAGACACATTGCTTGTTGCAACCGCAATAGATGCAGATGATTGTCTTTATCCTTTGGCATACGCAGTAGTTGAATCGGAGTCATGTGATTCTTGGGGTTGGTTTTTTCCTGCATGCTAGAATTCATACATAGTGTTCGCGGTCGTTGTATTACTTTCATATCCGATAGGATGAAAGGAATTCCAAAAGCTTTACACGAAAAATGGCGACAACTGCACAAACATCGTTATTGTGCAAGACATATAAAAGCCAACTTTCAAGCGGCAGGATTCAGAGATAAGCGTTTGACAGGGTTATTTTATTCGGCAGCGTGTGCGTCTGAGGTAGTGGAGTACATGAAAATTAGAGAAGAGTTAAAAGCAACAAGTAGGCGTGCGCATGAGTGGATTGAGCGTAGTCTGGGAAATTTTGAAGAAAAATGGGCTTTGTGCAAAGACGATGGAGGACGCTTTCATGTAATGACAACTAATGCTTCTGAAAGTTTTAACGGTGTATTGAAAGGAGCTAGATCACTACCTATAAAGGCTTTGGTTGCACGAACATTCTATCGCTTAGTTGAATATTTCTGCAAGCGTCGCCAAATTGCAGATGAACTAGCGACACGCTTAACTCCAAAGTGGGAAGCCAAAATAGCAGAAAGAGCCAGTGAAGCACGTCGTTGTAGACTAGTACGATTTAGTCAAACCGTATGGCAGGTAATTCATTACTTTGGTGATGAATACAAAGTTATAATCGACGGCACCAACTGCTCGTGCACATGCAACATTTCGATACTGCAGAAGATACCATGCCGTCATGTAATAGCAGCTTGTTCCGCGCAAACAGGTGGGGCTAATAGAGCACACCATGACTTTGCGTCAAGCTGGTACTCCTTTGACAGCTACAAAGCCGCTTATAAGCCGGAGTTTCATCCCGTGCGTGATCGGAGATTTTGGGGCGCATATAATGATCCTCACATATTGCCGCCGACCGTGAGACGGCAACCGGGAAGGCCACGGTCTACAAGGATGAAAGGTGTTATGGATGAAGGCCAGTCGTCCAAATCAAATAGGTGTACCAAATGCGGTGTGCTAGGCCATAATCGTAAGCGATGTGTTACTGCAGTGTAGTTGTGTTTGTATTATTTGACTTCTATGTAATTGAACTCTACTATCTATTTAATATGTCATGTTGTTTGCTGCTATAAGAAAATTTGTCAAATGCTATATATTGCAGGTCCTTGCTTTGTTTGTTATATATGAAACAACCTGCTGCTGTTCGGTAGTTGCAGCAGGAAAAGAGCGATTTTTGGAAAGTCGCCCAAGGGTGGTTTTTGGAAAATCGCCATAGGGCGATTGTTGAAAAATCGCCACTGGGCGATTTTTCAAAAATCGTCTTCCACAACCTGCTGCTGCTAAGAAACAGCAACAAGTCCACACCCATAATGCGATTTTTGGAAAATCGCCTCCCACAACTTGCTGTTGTTAACAAACAGCAACAAGTCCACACTCATAATAATGCATACAAATATCACAGTCTTTTCCATCCCATACAAAAACATCAGTAGTAGCCATATCCAATTAATACACAAAAGCATGTTCATACCATACACTATTATACCGTACACAACACAGTTCAAATTACGTAGCCATATCCAGTATAATGCACGTATCATCTACGCAAGCGACGAAGTTCCATAGGCGTACGACGACGACGTTCCGGCCGTTGAGACATGTACTCTTCTTCCTCGATCTCGGTGGTAGGATCAAATGTACATGGTGGTTGAGAAGGTCCATGGGTGAAATCTTCCAGTTGTTGGGACGTTGAAGGGCCTTCTTCGTACGAATTTCCTTCACCTTTTCTGTGACGCCGCCTGTAAGTTAGTAGGAGCGGTGGTGCCTCCCCTTGAGGTGGAGGTATGTCTGCTGGAGGTGGAGGTATAGGGGGAAGGACGTCTTGGCCTCTCTAATTTGTTTCTTCCCAAGACTGCGCGTAGAATGTTTTTGATGTTCATGCACATTCCTTTCGACCGCGCATCGTGATCTAGATGTTGTTCGAGCTTTTCAGCGGTTTCCAACACCTTATAAATACCATCAGCCTGTACAACGCAAAGACAATTAGTTATCTTTTTTCGAAAATATGGTTAACTTAACGGGGTTCAGTATACTTACAACGTTTCTCTCAAGAGGCGCACGGGGGTGTATGGATGATGGGGAACAGCCTGTACAGGCGCCTGAAGAACATACCTACGCGTGATATGCCAATATCACCGCATATATGTCTCTAGAGGGGTGATCGGCTCCCTTTCAAATTGCGTAAACAAATGGCGCTCATTCCATATCTCCATAGCATTTGCAATTTCCCCGACATGGTACGCGTCGGTATAGACTGGCGCGTTTTCTGGAATATGCTATGCCATTGCAAACTGGCGCATGACCCTATCGGGTAGGTGGTGTGCGCAACGAGTAGTGCAAATGAGTGGAAGCTTGGCAGTCCACAGATATCTAGCGGCCGTACATATAGCCGAAAAACCCTCTAATACATCCTGTGTGTATGGATTCCAGGTCACTGCAGCTGGGTCTAGAACGTCTAGCTCATTGCGGTAAAAACGTACATTCCGCCAGGGGGGTCTGAGATGTCTTTTTTAGACCAACCCATCTATCAACAAGCGAAGAAACAATATTTTAGCACAAACAAATTTCGAATTACAAAATTAATTTTCAAAGGACATGAAGTTATACCGAGATCCAAGAGGATGTGTGTGATCGACGACAATATTTCGGACTTGGATCCGTTCGACAGGTAGATATGTCCATGACCAAATCTATAGGAAAAAAACAATTTAGCTACTTACAACATATTTCGAATTTGGTCGAAGTAGCAAGTTAAATTATACGTATACCTGAACAAGCGTCAAACACCCGCCTATAAGCTTAGTCACCATAAGAGCGAGATTGGAGAGCTCCATATAGGTGTACGCCAAAACAGCACTACCCCATGAGTACTGGCCACACTGATCGAGATCAGCTAAATATGGTAGCCATTTCAAGTCCATGCGATTTTTGAAATGATCGCACATTAAACGGGATGTAATGATGTATAGAATAATGGCTCGTGCCCGCTGCTGTATTTGAACCTCTGTAGCATCGGCAGGTATATCATTAGCTATAGCGTGTCGAAACCATTTCACTTCTACCATTTCGTTACCTCTTACTTGTTGCGGAGGAGAAGTAATACCGAGCAAATCCGTGCATAACTGAATATAATCATGATGGTCCTCACCCGTCACTGGATTGCCTTCTATAGGCAAACCTAAAAGCACGGCCACATCCCCTATTGTGATCGTCATCTCTCCGACGGGAAGATGGAATGTAGATGTCTCCGGTCTCCATCTATCGACAAGAGCTGTGACCAGATGATGGTCTAACTGGAGGTAGCCTAACCGCAGTACTGTCGAAAATCCCGCTCGATCAATCTCCTCTAATACTCTAGGATGATGTGAAGTGACTTTCTTGAGAGAAATAGAGTGATCGTTGGTGAAATCTGCTTCTTCGCCCTGTTTAACATTACATGTACAGATATTAGCATTCACACAATTTTTAAAACGAAATCATAGGAAATTACCATCATATACGCTTCACTAGACGTGCGATGTCTAGCCTGTAAGTACAACATGCTCGGGTCTACTGGATCGGGCTCCATCTCAATGTAATCTACAACACAAAGATTAATGCATACAACCCTTAACTATCATAAATTTAATTATCTTCAATCTACACTAAAGTACACGCAATTGAATGAACATTCACTTGCAAATACCTCGTAATGCATCTACAACACTTTGCTTTCACAACAACTTGCAAAAAATTGAAATCTAGAAAACCCTAAAAATGCCCTAAATCAAGAAATTGGAGATGAGTGCATTACCAATATCCTCCACTATTCCGGATGTTGAAGCCATGGTCCGAATGAGATTCGAATTTGATTAGAAAGCAAAGAAAATATTAATTTTTGGGAGGGAGAGAGATCAAACCCGAAATGGGTTTTTTGGAGTTAGGTTGAAAGTTGTAGAGTGAGTGGGAGAGGGCTTGCTGCCTGTCTGTTTTGTAACAGGTGAAACAGCGGGCGATTTTTCAAAAATCGCCAGAACAAAATACCAAAGGGCGATTTTTCAAAAATAGCCCATGGCGAATTTTGAAAAATCGCCAGATTCAAAATAGTGGGCTGCCTGTTTTGTCAACTGCTTGTTTTCACTTAAAAGATAGAAGTGATATAGAGATTCCTCCAAACAACTCTATATGATCATATAAATTCGTCCGATGAGAAATACTTGGATATAACCATCTCAGAGAAAATCAAACATACATTCTACGAATAGGTGAGATTATCCCTCAATTACAGAGTACTAACAACAAATAAAATAACAACACAAAACTAAAAACGTACGATCTACGAAAGGTGAAAATATCCATCGACTACATGAAAATAAATGAAGTACCCAACATAGAGTTTATGATATGAAACCGTTTGTTAAATGTTTCCATTGCGAACATAAGCTAAAGATGACATTTTCTTCTCTACCAACATTTTCTACTCATTTCTTCAACTAATTTTTTCAAACGCCTAACTTCAGCTTGCATTTCGATGGCGTATTCCACTCCTCGAGCACACAATGGAGGATCGATCCACTTCATAAATTTACAGCACCCCACTTCGCAATGATTCATCATGTGATCTTCGTAAGAAGCACAACTGTAAAATCTTCGTCCAGCATTGGTTTCAGTTTTGGCTACGACAACCACGCATTCATCGCCACATCGGCCAACTGGATATGCACCGGATAGCAACGTAGGCCCTACAAGATTACAAGGACTAAGTACTTTACCTTCAAAAGAAATTTGCTTGCCCGGTCTTTGGTTCGCTACAACTTCACGTAAGCGAGTGTTGAGAGATGATGTTCCCGAATGGAACTTTTGACGTATCGGCCCAAATTGCATTTCCGGAACAAATTCAACATCACTTAGATGCGTAATGTCCCTTTGAGCTTCAAAATCATCGTAACATTTCGATAACGTCTCGTCATCTATCTCCCAATCATCCATGTTTGTTTCAGCTGCGAGTACGTCAACATTGGTTACAGTACACAACAGCTGCGAATTAGGATTTTAGTAAACGTAAACATATTATAAATCAATATACATTACCCTGTACCGAAGATTACATTTACTTGTTCAGAAGCTTTGATTGTATCTTGTGAGAATCGGAATTTTTTTGGGTTTTCTATGAAGTAGGGTTTGCAAACTTACGGGAATTTGATGATGAGTTTGGTAAGTTTGGTAAAGTTGATAGTGAAGAAGGTAGGTGGCTGGTTGGATTTATAGCAGGGTTTCATCTGGCGATTTTTCAAAAATCGCCCAGAGCAAAATGATTTATTCCATGTGGGCGATTTTCGAAAAATCGCTAACGCTATAGACTAGCAAAACAAAAACTGGTCTATATTTATAAATGCTTTTAGAACTGGCCTATATTTGTTATATCTTTTCAAAACTAGGCTATATATGTAAAATTTCCTATATTTAATATATAGCATGCTAAGGTTATTAGATTATATTTGTCTATGATGCTTAAATTAAGGGATTATTTGAATGTAGATTTTGTGGTAGACATAAAATTTGTACTAATGCAAAAAGTCATTAAGAGTACATAGCGTTTTAAAAACCGTGTGATAAATTAAATGCTGCAATAAGGCATAAAAACTACAATAAGACATAAAAGGCTGTGATAAGTATTAAGGCGTTGCCAGAAGTTAAAAGATATTGTGTTAAGTTAAAAATACCATGGTAAGTTAAAAATATAATGAAGGGCACTAAAGAAAAAAAGCGAGAGGAAAATGCTGTGATACAAATAACATAATGACAAAAAGCCTACAAAAACCAATGTAGTATCAACAAAAACGCTGTAAAATGTAAATTTTCTACAGCATTTATGAATGTTTTGTTATATGTTTAGTGAATGATCGTTTTTACCCTAGAGAGCGATGAATAGGGTGTACTAAAAATTAATGCGAAAAAACAATAACAGAAAATAATGTAGTAGAGACCACACACAGATTTACCCAGCTTCGAGAAAAACTTGCCTATGTGTTGCCCTCGAGGTTTCTACTAGAAATTAAGTAGTCAGACGCTTACAAACACACATAAACTTACGGTACCCGCTAACTTGACTAATCTAACTCTAAGCTCAAAACTCTGTCACAACTCAGCCACTGAGTTGCGAATTCTCAAACTACGCCTCACGGTTTGTACCTAGTTATACAACTAGAAAGTTAGAGAATTTAAGGAAATTACGAATGAAAATAAATAAAATAACAAAACCCTATTTTAAATTTGAAGCCCAATAAAAAATAAAAGACCGGCCTACGTTTAATATAACAAAAGAGAGACTCCCTTTTCTTTTCAGTTCGTAATAGCTTCAGCCGCCTTCCTTTTGTCTCTTTTCAAAATTAGGGTTCTGATGACAATTGAAGACGTCGCTTAGAAAATGATCGATTGAGAATATGCTTTCATTTGATTGGCTTTGTCAACCGATTCGATGGCTTTGCTAGAGTGCGGCTACTCCAATTTCGTTGAGATCGAACAATGCTTTTAACTAGTAAGTGAATTGCCTTTTATCGATTATTGGTTATTCTCAACTTTGATTCGAGTTTCGTGATTTATTTCAATGCTTACTCTTTGATTTGCTTGAACTCGAATAGTTGTATGCCGATGATGAAACTGGGTTAAATAGGAATAAACTGCCTAAATTTTCGTTCATATATTTTTCTTTGAATTCTTTCGATATTTTGCTCGGCTATTAGATTATTGCTTAAACGATGAGGATAATTATGACTTGTTCATATAATCATCAGTTGAATACGATTGAAATTTTGTTTGGAGTCGGTTCCGTTCCGTGCTCCTTTGATTTTGGCATTTGAGTTTTATCCTTCTTTTTCTTCTTCTACGACTTGTTCTTAATTATCTGGAGACGTCCAAGGTTTATGTTAACTGGAAAACCAACATTTAACTTATCCACTTGTTTTGGGATTCCCTTAGTTTTGAGATCATCTACCATTGTTGTTTCATTCTGAGCCAGTTTACCAGCATCGACAAGCAAACTTTCTTCGACTAATGATAGTTTAGGTTCTTTTCCATCATGTAAAAAGTTCATAGGTGTGGTAGGAAAAGGAGGCTCATGCACTCGGGTCATTTGTTTAGTTATAGTTTGCACTTGTCTATTGTGACTTTCTCCTTGGATGATCTGGACCGGGTTGGTAGAATTCTGCACGTTGTTGTGTTCAGGCGCATACTTGCCAGTGTGTGTCTACATTTTAGTGTACTAACCTGGTTATTGTACTCTAGTTCTACATGTTGTGCATGTTGAATCTTTATGTGTCTGGTGCCTTGTTCCATTGAGTCCAATATTGGTATGGGTCGTTTTGAGGTCTTGTTGCATGATTGCTTCAACTTAACTGTGCAGCTTCTTCGACTTTCATTTCTAGTTGCTTCGATTCATGTGATGCATCTATTGCATTTTTGGAGTCTAGTCTGGTTGCTTGTTTAAATGTCTTGTCTTTTGAACTCCTGGTTTCATGCGATGTTTGAGTTGTTGTTGAATATGTTCGAGTCATTTTTACACCTTTGATTTGTGCGCTTATATTCTCTGTTTCATTTGAAGTTTATTGATGTAGTCTGGTCATTGCATTGCTACGAGTCATAATGTCTTGACTCCATTGATTTGCTTACATCTTGCATGCTAGACTTGCTATCATGTCGAGTTCATTTGTATTCAAGTTGACACATTTGAACTGTCTTATTCGTTTTTTTGTTCATGTATGAGCATGGTGCATTGTTGTGTCTGTGCAGTCAAGTCTGCACTTTTTTGGAGAACTTGTTGTTTTGTTTTGAATGCTCTGACAAGTCTGGATTCATTGATGACCTTATCCGGTCTGGTCTAGTTCACCACTTTGTCATGTTGTACTCGAGTCTTCACATCCATGTGAATTGACTTTCGAACTTGGAGTCGTTAGGTTCTGGTTCACTGCAGTTCTAAACTGATATATGTGTATGTATATATTTGCATACATGCATACATGTGTCAGGTTAGCTTTTCATTGATCTGTTTACCTGAGTGCTTGCATTCATGATTTTGCTGTCATGTGTACATTTTGTGTTGAGGCTATTTTGTTGTTATTTGCATTTGCACTTGAGTTGAATCTAACATAGGCTTAGGTTTGATCTTGTGCTCATATGTCCCTGCAATTTTAACAAGCAAGTGTACATCGGTGTGCACGACCTTGTGGCATGTAAACAAGCAAGTGTACATCGGTGTGCACGACCTTGTGGCATGTATAGTAATACACTGTGCATCTCATAAGTTGTTCGTGTATGATGAATTAAAAGAAAAATGATGAAGAACAACCCAAATAACTGAGGTAAATAATATTTTCAAACAGACACTTCATTGTACATTGCAAAATATTTCTTTTTCAATTTTACTGCGTCAATGTTTATTTTGGAGATAGTTTAGATGTTGGATTCAGGCAGGAACAAAGTTGAAGATCAAAATACGAGTGAAGAGTGAATATGTAGTGAGGTGAAAATTATAAATTGAAAGTTGCATTGTAATTGAAATTGTATTGTAATTGAAAATGTGTAAATGTAGTGAGAGCTCAAAGTTGTACTATTTGAATTTGTAATAAAATATTTATGTAAATAAAACATACTTTTAAATATGAATTCTGAGTTATTTATTTTATTCAACAAATATTTATTTAATTATGTGAAAAATAAAATAGTACAAAAACAAATACGTTTAACGAATATATCTATATGTTTATCATCATCAAACAAAAATCATAGGTTATTGTATTCTACAATCTCTCTCCATTTTGATGATAACAAATATATATTAAGATTTTAACTCTATTAAATGTATTTAGTCGTGATGAATTCTATTAGCTCCCCCTATATGAATACTCCCCCACAACAAAACTCCCCCTACACAGATGCGTGTAGTTAAAACTGAAAAATTAATTAAAAATAACTTTTAATAAAAATACTCTCGAATATTAGTAAAGATATTGCTCAAAAATCAAAATCTTAACCTCACTTCCCATTTTCTTATCATCAAAAATAATACTAGTAAATAGATACGATTTTGATTAAAAATATAAAATCAAATCAAGAGGGAAATATTAATTTTAAATTCCAATTAATCAAACAAAAATCATAATATTTTATTAATTAGAAACAAACTCCACTTTAGAGAAATGGTCGGATTATGAAAAATTATAGTGACAAGAGTTTGATATTTTCAATAAAGGAATAATTTGTGCATTTTCCCTTCTCAAATATTATACAAAAAAATGTAAAGCACTTACTAACCATGCATAACCATTAGGACTTCTAAATGAGGTTAGTAGTTACCCTTTTTAAAAAAATATGTCAAGTATTTTCTAACTATGCATAACCATGAATAACCATGAGGATTTTTAAATGAGATTAGAATATACTTGATATTTATCTCTTTCTTATATGCATCTCATCCATGCATTACCGCAAGGACTTTTGAATAAGAATGGAAGCTCATATATAGAAATTCAAGTAATTCAATCATGCATAACCACGATGACTTTTAAATGAGAGTGAATACTTTAGGATATGATTATTTTACAAAAAAATTCTTATTTTGAAATACCAAATTCTACACACTATGTTATGATGTATGGATTGACAGAAAGGTGAAAGTGGCAGAAATGATCATGAAATAAGTACCAATTTAAAAATATTATAAAATTTGTTTAATTTTCATGACATTATAAAATTATATTTCCTCTTGTTATGAAATATAATATAATCACTATCCACCACTTTTCAAACACTGTAATAATTTTGATAAGTTCCAAAAGATTTGAATAGTCGATGGTTATCTTTTTTAGAGTAAATCTCTTACCAAAATAAACTAGAATATTTTTATCGTTATGAAAACCCAAGTTTCAAAAATTAAAATAAGTGAAAATCAATTTTCTGTAAAGGGGTTTTGAGAAAATGACTTCTAGTTGAAAATCAATATAAATAATTAAATAATTGCAAAAATGATTTCAATATGAGATGATATCAGATACCACTTGTATTTAAGGTATTCATGGTGATATATAGTGATATATAAGAAAAATGTATACTCCTCAACATTTGAATTGTTGTTTAAAATTTTCAACACGTCCATTTATATCAAGCACAAATAAAGTAATCTATACTGAGCAAAAACACACATTCAAAAAATTCGTCAAAGCAATTTTGAAAATTGATTTGATAGACATGAAGAGAGTCAATAATGATTGTTGTTTCAAAGTAGTTTACAATCTTTGTTTCGAAGACTCGCTCAATTTGAAACCTTTATTTGGATGATAAAAGTTTGAATGATTTGGCTCATAACACGAGTGTTTTAGATGTTCAAAAATGCTACTTCCAAAATTGGTTTCAAGTCAATTTGTCAAATCAATCAAAAATTATACTTGAAATACCACAACTTGTTTGTGTAAAACAGATATGCTTTTTGAGTTATATATTGAATTTATTGCAGTTTTTCATGACATTACAAAGTGAATCAATAAAACTAAAAACAGAAAGGTTATAGCATTATCGGTTAGCTTTCCAAAATTTCAAGAATTTCGAAAATCAAAGTTGAGATGTTCAAGATATGGTAAAAATACTTCAACAATGTCGATGAAAACATAATTAACAATATGTGAACAAAGTTGAGTTAAGAGATCATACCTCACTTTCCTTCGATGCCATGATATCCGAAATGCGATGATCTTCATCTAATCTTTATAGGCTAAGGAATATTTAAATTTTATTTTATCAATCACCTAGAAAAACTCGAAATCCATCTCCATCAAATTTGTTCCTTAGCCCACTTATGTGTCTAAATTTTAGAGAAGGCAAGTGGTCTAACTAAGGATGTAGGACCACTATTATTATCTATTGAAATCTTTGGTATCAAAATTTGTCTACATAACAAACCATTAGCATTTACAATTGTACCCTTAGGAATCCAAATTTGTTTAAATTTCAAACCATTCATATTCATACTTTTTGGAATCCATATTTTTTTAACGATTTTATGTTTGTATATATTTCGACAATTATTCTTGCCATGTCCAATATTTCACACTTTACGCATTTGGGCATCACATTTTTCTCCTTAACAGTGTTATTAGTTGTTTGTTCATATTTTGACACATTCACAAATCCAGTTCCTTTTCTTTTATTCACTAAAAGTTGATTTAATTTTCTCTAGTGAAATTTTTTCGAGTAATCAACTCAAGTTTACTAATTTTGGATTTTAAAAGTTTATTTTCATTTATTGGCTTCGAACAACAACTAATGGTACTATCTCTAGTTTCAAAATTATTCATTTTCAAGCCCATATTTTCATTTTCAAGCTCTCTAATTTTAGTCCCAATTTCTAGCATCTCAGTTTTAAAGAGTTGGAATTTTTTAAATTCAATTTTCAAAAAATCCTTGATTTTTTTAAACTCATTTTAAAACTCATGATTTAATCGAATAATTTCAGATTTTCTCAAAATCACATTTGCTTTTTCAAGGGTTTTGAAATTTTTGTTGACCTCATTTAATTTCTTTTCAAGAATCGCACATTTAGAACTTTTCGACCTCTTAAAACTATCCAACTCTTTTTGCAAAATATTATTTTTATAGATGAACTCACTTTTGTTTTTCTCACGAATTAAAAGTTCATTTTCTAACTTTTGAAAGTTTTTATGAAAACATGCAAATTCTTTTTCATAGTCCAAACACCTTTTGTAGTTAGAATTTTTATTTTTCTTAATATTTTTATGTTCATTTTCCAAATCATTGTTTCTATGAAGCGGTTTAGATTGTTCCGTTTTCAACTTATTATTTTTCATCTCAAGAGCTTTATTATTTTCAATTAATTTTCGGCACAAGAGAACTAAATCATTGAATGAAAATTCACTTATCTCATCGGTTATTAAATCTTCATCGTTGTTGTCTTTTGCAAATCCAGTCAAGCACATTTCTTTAACTGAGTCGATTGTGGAGAATTTCCTACCGTTGTTGACTTTTGCACCATATATTGCGTCAATAGTATTCCAGATTTCCTGTGCACTTTAACAACGAGAGATATGGTTAAAATTATCTCGATTAATATGAGAATATAGTATATGCATAGCAAGAGCATTAATCGAAGCATTTTTCTTGTCTACTATATCACACCCATTTTCAATAATATCTCAACATTTAGAATTAACATATTTTAAATAAAATTCCATTTTTAATTTCCAATTTAAAAAATATGTTCCATCAAAAATAGAGGGAATAATACTGGACTGACTCTCGCTAGATTTGCAACTAGGCTAAGACATCTATGCTATTAACCTTGCATTGATACAACTTGTAGGATCGTTTTCACCGTAGAGGGGGTGAATAGGATATACTGATAATTAATGCGGAAAAACAATAACAGAAAGCAATGCAGTAGAGATCCCACACAGATTTATGCAAATTAGGCAAAAACCTGCCTATATGCTGCCCCTAAGGTTTCTACTAGAAATTAAGTACTCAGATGCTTACAAACACACGTAAATTTACGACACCCGCTACTTGACTACCAGTGTTGAGATCATCTACCAGTGTTGTTTTGAGATCATCTACCAGTGTTGTTTCATTCTGAGCCAGTTTATCAGCATCGACAAGCGAACTTTCTTCTAATGATAGTTTAGGTTTTTTCCATCATGTAAAAAGTTCATAGGTGTAGTAGGAAAAGGAGGCTCGTGCACTCTGGTCACTTGTTCAGTGATAGGTTGCACTTGTATATTTTGACTTTCTCCTTGGATGAACTGGACTAGGTTGATAGAATTCTGCATGTTGTTGTGTTCATGCGCATACTTGCTAGTATACATTTGCATTTCAGTGTATTGACCTGGTTATTGTACTATAGTTCTACATGTTGTACATGTTGAATCTTTATGTGTTTAGTGCCTTGTTCCATTGAGTCCATTATTGATCAGGGTCATTTTGAAGTCTTGTTGCATGATTGCTTCGAGTTAACTCTACAGTTTCTTCGAGTTCCATTTCCAGTTGCTTTGATTCATGTGATGGCTCTCTTGCATTTTTGGAGTCTGGTCTGGTTTCTTGTTTAAATATCTTGTCCTTTGAACTCCATGTTTCATGTGATGTTTGAGTTTTTGTTGAATATGTTTAAGTCATGTTTGTGCCTTTGATTTGTGCGCTTGTATTCTCTATTTTCATTTGAAGTTTATTAACGTAGTCTGGTCATTGCATTGCTTCGATTCATAATGTCTAGACACCATTGGTTTGCTTTCATGTTACATGCTAGACTTACTGTCATGTTGAGTTCATTTGTATTCAAGCTGACTCATCTGAACTATCTAAAATTAATAAAATAGATTCTTATATGTAACCATTAATTTAGTTTTAAATTCTTATCAAATTGAATATTGTCTTAAGTTTTGATTTCATAGTGTGTAAACTGGTTAATCTTAATTTTAATACACACACACATATATATACATATGTGTCTGTGTGTATGTAAGACCCACACACACAGACACACACACACACACATATATATATTAGTCAAAATTTTGCACAACAAAGCACTGTGAATTCAATAGTAAATTTCATTAATACATCAATTAATCTAATTAGAGAGTGAAATGATAGGTATCGCTCTCTACATTTATAACCCATATTTCCTTAATTAATTATTTGTGTCAAGAGAAGGTAACAATAGTTTTCTTTCTCTGGACTTTTACATGTTTATGTACATACATATATGTACTGCTTATATGCTGATAGAGTTAGGGGTATGCCCTAAGGGCAATTCTATAATCTGTTGTAAATTAATTAATTTTGTATTCAATTCTCGTTAGCAATAAAGATGTTTTTTTCTATTATATATTTTGCTATAATGTATTATGAATAATTAAATATTTAATTAGAATATATATTTAACAGAAAATCCACAATGGTGTGTTAATGACAGTAATTACAAATAGTTGTAATCATGAGTATTGTATCGTAATATTCATTTTAAATATTCCTAGTCAAGATGCATCAGGAATGGATATCGATGTATCTTTTGAGACTAGAGTATGTAACGCTTTTCAAATGTTGACAATTTATTGCTCATGTCTGCTAGGGGTACCAAGGGTTATGTACTATAGTTACTGAATAACTATGAAATTACCTAATCGATGATTTTTTGTTGGTTAATATAACTAAGGTCAAACAGAAAATAATTATGTGACTAATTTACACAATTCTATTGACTTAAAAATACTGTGGACTTTAATATGAAAGCTCCGCTTTGATTATAGTCAAATCATAGCATGTTATCTATCGAGTGACTATAGTTGGGTCGAATGGAAGTATTGGAAATTATACACTGTTTAAAGAGGACTTGTCTCTTCGGTTGTGTGGGATTAATATCACACTGAAGTCAACTCAAAGCCAAAATCTGTGACTAGAGTAGTTGGTTAATAATAATTGTTATTATTGAACCAAAGACTTTGTGTTCGGACTATAGAGTTGAATAGGATGATATTAGAATTTTGACCATTATCAAATTTCATAAGTCCAAAGTGATATAGTTTTAATGAAGAGAATTAGTGT
This sequence comes from Allium cepa, assembly GCA_030765085.1. Taxonomy (NCBI): domain Eukaryota; kingdom Viridiplantae; phylum Streptophyta; class Magnoliopsida; order Asparagales; family Amaryllidaceae; genus Allium; species Allium cepa. Next base: position 90,302,173 of record CM060946.1, on the reverse strand, counting down.
AAACAATAGTCACAACCGGGCAACACTTAATAAAGTAAAATCGAAATCGAATTTTACCGAAACCAAGTAAGCGATAAATTTTCCAAAATGTCACACCACTACTAAGTGACATGTGAATGTTAATATTCAAATAGTTCGATATTAATTATTGACTAAATTTACATCAAACGGGACATACAATTAAAACAATGAATACTACTTTGACTAAACGATTTAATTAATTTGTAATTGTTATAAATTAAATAAATTAACTAATATTTATGAAATATTTGTTATAAAATTTTAGTTTGATTTGATGAACAAATATTATTAAGTTTAATTATGAATATATTAATTAATACATGATATCGATACGCGTTTAAATTGGATCTAAATGCAAAATATTTTATTCGGACTTTAAATGGATATGAAGCCTATATGGGGGATGGTTGGTTCGACCATGATGAGGGCATGAAGGGTTGCGACCATATGATGGTAGGTTGGACTTGGTTTGCATGGATAAGGGATGGAGAATTGACAAGGGATAAAATGGGATCAAGATCCTAACCTATCTCTAATTTATCCTCATCTCAATCCATACCAATTAGATAATTTTTACTTTTTGAAGCCTCCATGCCATCTACTTCTGATCGAAAATTAACTACTCTCATCCCTCCATTTTTAAACACAAATCAAAAGTAAAATGAATATTATTAGATTGCTGGTGGTCATCAGCTTAGGGATTAGCATTCTACTGAATTTAAAACTAGTTCAAGGAGTAGATCTCATTGTTTCAAGGTGTATTTATAGACAATGGTAACAAGGTAAATTTTCTGATCTATTAACGGATATTATGTGTAGATGATATATTACGTATATTGTTTTGTTAGTTAGGTGACCATTCTCTTATATCAATATATTATCACAATCAAATTGGTGTGTATGTGCGCGTGTGTGCGTGTGCGTGCATGTGTGGGGTGTGTGTGTGTGAGAGATTTCAAAATAGAAGAATCAACTACTTTTAGCAATTCATCACAAAAAGATGTCTCGGGAAAAATTAATAATTATGATGATCCTCCTGGCATAGAAGGAGAACAAAGCAACATTTACAAGAACATACAAACAAGCAATAGTAGGAGAATCAGGTACAACTACTATCAAATTGGACTATTACTTGCCATCTCAAGAGGATGAAACGGAGTTTGCTTTTTTGCCCAATGAAATTTTACACCGTTCTAAAAAAAAATGTAGAATTCGCTTATATGTTCTGTTTATGGTTACAGGCCTTCGTACTTACAATTAAAAAATTACATAGATAGAATCTAGAGGCCTGAATTTGAATATGAACTAGAAGTGCATTCAGGCCATTTTATAATACATTTTTCTACTTTACATGATTTACAAAAAGTAATCGATAATGATCCCTATACTTATGAATCTCGATACATAATTACTCGTAAATGGACCACTGGAATGGATATAGATAATGGAAAACTTCAGGAAATACCCATCTGGTTAAATTGAAGAATTTAAGACTTGAACACCGGGATCCTGAGGCATTGGGATGTATCAGTAGCGTTATTGGAATACTTGTTAGGTCCAACAGTGTAACTGCAACAAGGAAACGTACAAGTTATGCTCAAGTGATAGTCAATATAGATACCCACACAAACTACCCTGAAACTGTACTAGTCAAAACTGCTGATGGACAAAAGTGCATAATTCAAGTAGAATATGAATTTAAACCATACATATGCACAGACCGTCGACAGTTTGGAAATCAGACAAGTAAATGCAAGAAGGGTAATAGTACTTCATCTACAACAAAGAACTCATAGAAAGAATGGCAACCTAAAACCAACCCAGGAGTATCAGACTCAAGACATAGTACAAAGGACACAAGCTACCACATCAAAGACTACACAGAACCACATTATACCACAAAAAAAGAGACTGATATAGGAAGTACCATAGTACATTTAAAAGAGAAGCAACAACATGAATTCAATGTTACTACTGACAACAAGTTTCAAGTACTTACCCCTGATGAAGAGGAAGTCCTCGAGGATCAACTAGAGGAATCTGATCAAGAGGAGTTTAGTCCTGCACAAGAAGAATTTATAATTGAGTTGGACTTCGTAGAACACATTGCCTAAAATACACAAGAAGATGGGGAAGAGCACACACGAGAAGAGAAATTTGTTAATTATGTTTCTTCTAACTTGATTATAAGCAGGAAGTTTCAGAAGCCTCTACCAGCACTCAACCACAACCACCTAATAAACGAACTAGGGCTCGGAAAAATGGTATATGGCTGCTATTATATGAAATGTCAGGGGATTTGTTAAATTTTGGCGACAATATATGGAAAATTGTAAAGGTTGGAAGTAGCATCGTAACGGAGAAAATGGTTCGCAAATCGGAGTTCGGAGGTGGAAGTTATAAGGGAAAGGTGTAGTGGGCTGAATTAACAGGGTCAGACGTCTGAGGAAAAATTCAGACGTCTGACCCTTCAGCAAATCTACACCAGACCTGTTCCAGAGAATGAGGCCAGATGTCTAACCAAATGGGTCAGACGTCTGAGTCAGTGCAAAATTGATTCCAGAGCCTTTAGTCAGACGTCTGAGCTGAAGAGAGATTTTTCCAGCAACTTAAGTCAGACGTATGACCATTTTGGCCAGACATCTGAGAAGACTTCCATCTGGTTTTCACATGTGGACTTGACGTGAAGAATTGTGATATCTGCAGGGGCATTTTTGGAACATTGCGTAGGGTTTCCATTCTCCTATAAAAGCTAGCTTCAAGTTTCAGATCTATGTATGTGCAAGCGACTGCAAGAGATTAGCCTCCAAAAATTAGGATTTATCAAAACTTAATTTTCTTCAATTCTCTTCTTCGCAAATTAATTTCTAATTAGAATTTTGATCATTATAATCAATCTCTTGTGCTCTTCTCATCAATATTAATAGAAGCTCTCTCTTAAAGTGGATGTACACTAACACAATATTAGTGTAACCACCATAAATCTTTGTGTGATTTATTTTTCATTATTGCTTTGATTTTAGAATTGCTTGTTTGGGATTGTGATTGTTTTGAATTGATTGAGATTGGAATTGAGTTATTGATTTGTTGTATTTACACTTCTTATCACGATCCCGTCTTTCGTTGTGCCTGTGGGGTTTCGATTTGAGTGGTCTTCAGTTGGAATCCTATTTCCTAACATTTGATATCAGAGCATTGGTGTTGATAGATGGTTGTAGAAATGCCCTAATCAAGTAGTAACTCAAGTAGTTCCTCAATGGGTAATCCAAGTGGTGTAGCTCCTTATGTATGTGGTTCGTACGCAGCTTCATGATCACAATTGGCAATAGACAAGTGGAATTGCGTTAATGATTTTGAAAAATGGCAATGAAAGATGAAAGCGGTTCTAAAGAGGAATCGGGTGCATCAGGTAGTGTTTGATAAACATTTATTGTCAGCGGACATCTCGGATGTTGAGAGAGAGGAAATAGAAGAGTGGGCATTCACTACACTTCAACTTGGTATGGAAGAGAATGTTATCTTTGAAATTAGTGGTGAGACAACCGCTAAATGTATTTGAGACAAGTTGGAGGAGTTGTATATGAAGAAGTCACTGACAAATTGTTTGATCTTATTGCGAACGTTCTTCACCTATAAGATGAAGGAATGTACTTCGCTAAAGGTGCACTTGAATGCTTTTAATGATTTGCTAATGAAGATGAAGGCGGTACATTTGAAGATCGAGGAAGAGAAAAATGCGGTGATATTGTTGTGTTCGTTGCCGAATCGCTATACATGTTTCTTAAATAGTTCGATCAATAGCCGGAATATATTGACTCTTGATGATGTCAAGACGGGTCTTCTTAGCGAGAAGTTGCGGGATCAAATGAAGGAGTTAGGTGATGGAAGTAGTGGTGTTAGTAGTGGTCATGGTTTATTTGTGGAGAAGAAGAGGTATGTAAAGAAGGAGAACCGGGGACGTTCTAAATCAAGGAATCCCGGTTAGAGAGGAAAGTCGAAGGAAAGAAAAGGCAAGTGCTATATTTGCAAGAAGCCCGGTCATTGGAAGAATGAGTGTCCAGAAAAGGAGAAGGCAAAGAAGGAAGTAGCATCTTTATCGGTAGCGGTGGAGAGTGGAGTTGGTGAGGGAGATGCAGATGTTTTGTCAGCGGTAGCATTCGATGTTTCGGGTAGCGAATGGATGCTTGATTCTGAGGCGTCTTATTATATGATACCAAATAAGAATTGTTTTTCTTCTTACATCGACAAAGAAGGGAATTCAATTGTTATGGAAAATGGTGCTATTTGTAAGTCGAAATGCATTGGTTCCGTGCAAATTCGGATGTTTGACGGACTGGTTCGTACTCTCACTAATGTGCGCTATGTTCCAGGACTTAGGAAGTCTCTTATCTCTTTGGGGTAGCTAGATTCTTTAGGTTGTAAGATCGCTATTGAGAGTGATAGCTTGCGGGTTTCGAAAGAGACGCTTGTGGTAATGAAGAGTGCTATTACTCATGGTATTTATTTGCGCTTCAAGAAGTGACTATAGAAGGTGAAACTTGTATAGGAGTTGATAGTTCTTGTGGCTTGGATGCGACTAGATTGTGGCATTTGAGGTTAGGTCATGTCTCGAAGAGGAGTTTGGACGTTCTCTGAAAGAGGGAGATGATCGATGGAGAAAGTTTCAACAAGTTAGAGTTTTGTGAAACATGCGCCATGGGGAAGCAAACTAAAGTTTCATTCGATAAGGAAAAGCATGATTCGAGAATGGTCCTTAAGTACGTCCACACGGATGTTTGGAGACTGGCACCTGTAGCTTCTTTAGGTGGAGCTCGCTATTATATTTCCTGTATAGATGACTTTTCTCGAAAAGTTTGGTGTATGTAATGAAGGCCAAGTCGAAGGCATTTTCAAAGTTCAAAGCATGGAAAGCTCTTGTTGAGAATGAGAGTGGCAAGTCTTTGAAGGTTCTAAGATCCGACAATGGAAGAGAGTATGTTTTAGGAGAATTTTTGGAGTTTTGAAAGCATCATGGCATTCAGAGGCATTTTACTACACCTGAAGATCCGCAGTCGAATGGTGTTGGGAGAGGATGAATCGTACTCTACTTGAGAAAGCTCGATGCTTGAGATTGACATCAGGTTTGGCGGCAGGATTTTAGGCGGAAGCTTTGTCAACCGTAGTGCATATTATTAATCGAATTCCATGCTCAGCTATTGGTAACAAAATTCCGGAGAAAGTACGGAAGGGAAAGAGCATTGACTAGAGTTATCTTCGTGTGTTTGGTAGTCCTGTTTATGTGCATGATCCGGAAAATGATAAGCTTGAACATAGAGCTTTCAAGGGGATTTTGCTTGGCTATACGGATGGAATAAAAGGCTATCTGGTTTGGAATCCGGAGACGAAGAAGGTAGTGAATTCCCATCATGTTACTTTTGATGAGTCGGCGATGTTCAGGAAGAATGTGAGCTCATCGGATGTTTCAGATTTGGTACATGGTGAATCAAAGGAGAAGGAAATTATTTTCACATTTTGTCCAAAGAATAGAGAGTACAGTAGTTGGCGATGCTTGTGAGGAGGTAGCGGTTGATTTTGCATCACATAGTCTACAGGGTTCCTCTAGTAGTGTTGGTGATATGCATGATTCTAGAGAAGATTCGGTTCAAGGTAGAGCCGAAGGGAGTTTGGACGATGGTATTGCTACTCGGGTTGGTCGTCGTACTATAAGGCCACCCGAAAGATATGGTGATTGGAATTATCTTAGCTTTTGTGATAATTTGTACTATGCTCTTCATGTAGTCCAAGATGAGCCGATGGACCTTAATAGCGTCATGGAGTTGAGTGATAGCTCAAAATGGATTTGTGTCATGGAGGAAGAGATACAATCATTGTTGAATAATCAAACTTGGGATTTGGTTCCACTTCCTAAAGGAAACCGTGCTATTGGACGCAAATGGATATACAAGGTGAAAGACGATGGAAGATACAAAGCTAGGTTAATGGCTAAGGAGTTTGCACAAAGGAAGGGAAAGGAGTATGATGAGATATTCGCACCGGTTGTGTGTCATACTTCTATCTGGATATTACTTGCTGTAGCTGTTATTCACGACTTAGAATTGGAGCAACTTGATGTGAAGACCGCCTTCTTGCATGGTGACTTGGATGAAGACATCGACATGGAGCAATTGAAAGGTGTTGTTGTGGATGTAAGTCAAATTTGGTTTGCAAGTCGAAGAAATCACCATATGGTTTAAAGCAATTACCTAGACAATGGTACAAGAGGTTTGATCATTTTATGCTTGAAAATGGTTTTGATAGAAGCATCAAAGATGCTTATGTTTATTTCAAGAAGTTGAGAAATCAACAAGCTAAAATTGAATTTGAAATCGGAGTTCGAAATCAAGGATCTTGGAGAAGCAAGAAGGATATTGGGCATGGAAATTGTAGGGGATCGAAAGCATTTTGAGTTGAAACTAACTCAAAATGAGTACATTGAGAAAGTGTTTTGTCGGTTTAGCATGAAGAATGCAAAGGCGTCAAATACACATTTACCTTTGCATATGAAGCTTTTGGGTAAAGATCAACTATCTTGGAGGAAGACAAGACTTATATGGCAAAGGTGTCATATGATAGTGCGGTTGGAAGTCTAATGTATGCTATGGTGTGTACAAGGCCCGATATTGCAAATGTCATTGGGATGGCTAGTCGATATATGGCTAATCTGGTAAAATCGCATTGGGAAGCTGTGAAACTTATATTGAGATAGCTTAGAGGCACATCATCTCGTGGTCTTATTTTGGATGGTAGTAAGACGATGGATTGCAAGTTGGTTAGTTATTGTGATTCGGACTACGCCGGTAATAGAGATTGAAGAAAATCAACTTTCTGATATGTCTTCACACTTGGAGGTACAGCCATAAGTTAGAGATCTAGATTGCAGACCGTAGTTGCTTTATCCACTACGGAGGCGGAGTTGATAGCTGTGGTGGAGGTGGCAAAGGAGGCACTCTATTTGAAGCGATTATTGTGTGACTTGGAATTCGGGCATAATAGTATTGATGTTCGATGTGATAGCCAGAGTGTTATTTACATGGCAGAGAATTTGACGTTTAGCTCACGGACTAAACATATTGATGTGAGAGAGTCATGTCTAGTAGTCATGGATAAGGATAAGCAAGTATATCTTCGGAAAGTGCACACCAAGGATAACGTGGCAGACATGTTCACTAAGGCATTGTTGGGAAGTTCGAGCATTGCTCAAACTTGATTCGCTTGGAGAAGTGCTAGGTGCCACGGGGTGGCACGGTTAAGGGAGGAGCTTGGTGGTAGATGAGGAACAGTATCAGTGAGAGATTAAGGTTCTATCTTCTTAGTAAGTGCTAGTCTTTGGTGAGATAGGATTTGGATGTTTTCAATATTTCATTAGCGGATGGAGGCTTTGCCTGAGCTCGTTGGTGGAGTGCAATGGGCGGTGGCTTTGTCGGAGCTCGTTGGGAAAGCATTCATGTTTGGTTGAAGGTAGAAGAAGTGATAGTTGGTGCGATCAGTTGTCATTAATGGTATGGTACCATTGGAGTTAGAGATGGATATAGTGTCGAGGTGGAATGTTAAATTTTGGCGACACTATATGGAGAATTATAGAGGTCGGAAGTAGCTTTGTAACGGAGAAAACGGTTTACAAATCGGAGTTAGGAAGTGAAAGTTATAAGGGAAAAGGTGAAGTGGACTAAATTGATAGGGTCAGACGTCTGAGGAAAAATTCAGACGTCTGAGGAAAAATTTAGACGTCTGAGGAAAAATTCAGACGTCTGACCCTTCAGCAAATCTGCACCAGATCTGTTCCAGAGAATGAGGTCAGATGTCTGACCAAATGAGTCAGACGTCTGAGGCAGTGCAAAAACGATTGCAGAGCCTTTAGTCAGATGTTTGCCAAATGGTCAGAAGTCTAAGCTGAAGAGAAATTTTTCCAGCAACTTAAGTCAGACGTCTGACCATTTTGGCCAGACGTCTGAGGCGACTTCCACCTAGTTTTCACTTGTGGACTTGGCGTGAAGATTTGCGACATCTGCAAGGGCAATTTTGGAACATTGTCTAGGGTTTCTATTCTCCTATATAAGCTAGCTTCATGTTCTAGATCTGTGTGTGCAAGCGACTGCAAGAGATTAGCCTCCATAAATTAGGGTTTATCTAAACCTAATTTTCTTCAATTCTCTTCTCCACAAATCAATTTTTAACTAGAATTTTGATCATTGTAATCAATTTCTTGTGCTCTTCTTATCAATATTAATAAAAGCTCTCTCTTAAAGTGGATGTACACTAAAATAACATTAGTGGAACCACTACAAATCTCTGGGTGATTTATTTTTCATTATTGCTTTGATTTTTAAATTGTTTGTTTGGGATTGTGATTGTTTTGAATTGATTGAGAATGGAATTGAGTTATTGATTGGTTGTTTTTACACTTCTTATCACGATCCCGTCTTCTGCTGTGCTTTTATCGGACAAAACTGTATGGACAGTTCATCTCATACAAGTACCCAGCAGATCACATGTATTATTACCAATATGGGAGGTTCTCTATGTATCTAACAATTGCATATGCGAGTAACTTGTTTTCAAATAGGGAACAACTATGGCAAGAGCTTTCATAGTTGGCATGTGTTATAGACAAAACATGGCTACTAGGGAGACTTTAACAATGTACTTAACCCTAAGGACAAAAAAAGGGGTTACTGGTCCCTTTTTCTCATCTCAGAGGGTTTTCTAATTTTCTACTCACATGCGGTCTCGCAGAAGTCAACATATAAGGATTTAACTACACTTGGAGGCGGAGAGGCATTGCCACTCATATAGATAAAGTGTTAATAAATGGCACCTTGTTGTTACACTTCCCAACCATGATTGCCTCTACCAATTCATCACCTTTAAAAGACCATACTCCTATCATCATCAAACTTCACACATACACAATGTTCCAGACAAAGGCACACCTTTCAGGTTGAATAATAGTTGACACTTAGTGATTGGAAATGAAGATTGGGTTGTGTATGTTCTATCAGATTTGGCTTGGCATTCACCAATACAACAAATTATGATAAAGCTCAGAAGAATTAAACAAAACCTCAAAGGATGGAACAAGACAAGACAAAATGATACAGATGATACGGCTAATTTGGAAGCAGCAAATAATCAAAAGCTATTAGATGCAGATAACAACACAGAAGATGTCTTACTTTATGATGAACTGGTGACTGCATGCAATATATTGAAGCAAAGAATGCATGTGAAATATATAGAAGCAAAATAAAAATCTAAAATTTTATGGCTTAATGAAGGCGACTTTGATTTAAGTTTTTTTTATGCTAGGATGAATATGAGAAGATACAAAAACAACATCAAAGCACTATGTGACGCAAACGGTGACCTGATATATGACACAGCACAAATACTAGAGCAGGAAGTGCAATACTATAGCTACTTATTTAATGGGGAACAATATGATAACACAGCTTTTGAGAACATATAGTGCAGAAAGTTTATAAATGACAAGGCAAAGCTTTTCTGATGCTACCTATTATTGAACAGGAAATACATGATGCAGTATTTTCAGTCAAAGATGAAAAATCTCGTAGGCCAGATGGTTTTTCATCTAAATTTTACAAAATACATTGGTCACAAATCAAAGATGAGTTGCTTACTGCTGTAAATTATGTTTACGAATATGTTGATATACCAAAAGGCTTAAATCATACTTTTATAACTCTTGTTTCTAAAATAAATAAGCCTTCTGATATATCATATTTTAGACCCATAGCCTATTGCAATATCTTATATAACGTGATTTCAAAAGTGATATGCAATAGGATTAAGGGTATTCTTCCTTATCTAATTTTTGAATCTCAATGGGCCTTTATCTCTGGTAGAAATATTGCAGAAAACATTTTACTAGCGCATGAGAATATCAGAAACTTTACCAAAAAAGTTATTATATTTTTTTGTGTTAAAGTGGATCTCCAGAAGGCTTATGATAGGTTAAGCGGAGACTTCATTTGTCATATGCTACAAAGAACGAAGTTTCCACAATAAATAATCAGGCTCATACATGCATGTACCTCAACACCTACATTTTATGTGCTTATCAAACGAGTTCCACAAGGCTTTATTGCATCTAACAAAGGTTAAGGCAAGGGGCCCACTGTCCCCTTACCTCTTTTGTACAGCTATGGAGTATATGTCACTAAAGCTTGAAGCAACAACTAGAAGAAGAGATATTACTTCTATTTATAATACACAGCTTACAATTTCTCACCTACTATATGCAGATGATGTAATGTTGTTTGCTACAGCTGACACTGAAAGTGCAGTAGGTATCAGATGTTATATGTCTAGTATACCAAAACAGAGAATAATCAATTATAAACTCGTCGCACAAGTTTATAACTCAGATTTCCACTACACTGGAATTCTGTAGTAATTATTATAACAATATGAATGTTGTAAATAAATTACAACAACAGCGTTATACTATTTTGAATAAACAGTATAACCAGAATAATGGATAGAAATATAGAACAATGTATATAAATATACAATCAGACTAGAATTCTAACCGGATTACGTCTGAGGCTCGTCGTAACGATTTCCTTAAGAATTTTATTTCAAAATTCTCCCAAGATACAACAAACGAATTCTGCACGAAATTGTAATGAGTATATCACTCTGTGATTTGAATATTTGAACAGCAGTTGTGTTTAGAAGAGAAGAGATAAGTTAGATTAAAAATTCAGTGAGGAAAGTGATCAGTTTTCCTCCTTATTTATAATTGGTATGTATCCCTTCGAACAGTCGCGACTGCACCCATTTGTCCAAACGGTCGCGCCTGTTGCTTTTTCATCGCACCTGCCTGTTGTTCGGCCGCGTCTCCTCACATGGGCCGCACCTGTTCGTTTGCGCGCGCTTCAGAAGTCGTGTCTCTTCAGTCCCGCGTCCGTTTTTACCCGCCTGCTGCTTCTCTTCATATTCCAGGCCCAGCCCAGTTTCAGCCGAAGCCCAAAAAACTGTTAACAATGGCCCAGCAAAAGAATGGTCCTTTTAGACCCGTACCCGTACCCGGCCCGGCCCGGCCCGGTTCGGTCGGACGGCGGCGGCGGCGCGCGCGCGCGTGTGGTGGTGATACATAATCTCCCTCCTCACAACGAAGCATACATTTGGGAGCCCCAGACCCCCAACCTCCTCATGAGAAAGCTATATTTAAACCAATATAGCTCTCACAATTTGGAGATGTGGGACTTTGTATATTTTATTCAACTTATTCTTAAAGAATTCCAACAATCCCCCACATGAATGATAATATACATATCCCCCACACAAAGCGAAATATCACAGAGTACATATGGAATAATGCTTTATCGTGGATAAGTAGATATTTCACTTTGAACTTTCCCTAGTTAAAACTTATCGGATCTACTTGGCTAATCGGTGAATTATTTCATCTTGAACCGTCGGCCTTTATTGTATATCCAGACAATAAGCTTTACGAAGCATTGATTCCCTTCTCATCCAATCTCTTGGTTGTGTTCATTTTGGTCCTGAACAATATTTTTTGTTCTGCGAGTGTTTTTAGAGAATAAAAGCCTTTTAATATTCTCATAGAGCCGACGCAGCTCACACTAACATAGGTGATCGCAACCATTAAGAATATCCTACATATACCCCACTTGTTATTTCCAAGATATGGTCATCATTAAAAAACATAGTTTTAACCTTTAAAACTTCTTTAGGCATGCATTATATTTTGCACCATAGGAATGGAGTAGGACCAAGTCCAGACAAATGCATTACTTCTTGAGTTACTCATAACTGGTTTGCCTATTGATCCTAGTCCGTGGGATCTCCAGTCGCTAGGATAGGTTTCCGTATATGGTAACTCTTGTTGGTTTAGGCTTTTAAACCCATTCCCCTCGATGTGCAGTCAATTTTCTCTCTTGATAAACCTTTAGTAAATGGATCCGCTAGGTTATCATTTGTTCTCACATAATCTATGGAAATAGTTCCATTAGAGAGTAACTGCCTAACTGTGTTATGGCGACGACGTATGTGTCGTGATTTGCCATTATACACAAGGTTTTTCGCTCTACTTAGCGCTGCTTGATTATCGCAGTGAATACATATGGCCGTCACAGGTTTTGGCCAAAATAGAATATCTTCTAAGAATTGACGAAGCCATTATGCCTCTTCGCCTGCTTTATCTAATGCGATAAACTCAGATTCCATGGTGGATCGAGCTATGCATGTTTGTTTAGTAGATTTCCATGACACTGCTGCTCCTGCAAGGGTAAAGACATAACCACTTGTGGATTTTGATTCCTCTGAATCTGCAATCCAGTTTGCATCACTATATCCTTCTAAGACGGTAGGATATTTTCCATAATGTAAGGAAAAATTAGTGGTATTCTTTAAATATCCCAACACTCTCATTAGTGCTTTCCAGTGTTCCTTCCCTGGATTACTTGTATACCTGCTTAGTCGACTTACCGCGTAAGCAATATCTGGTCTGGTGCAATTCATCATATACATTAAGCATCCTATTACACGAGAGTATTACACTTGCATTACACTCTCATTAGTGTTTTTATGCAGTACTTCCGATGGATTGAAAGGTGTCCTCACTCCTTTAATTCCATACTCTTGGAATTTTTCAATCACTTTGTCTACATAGTGTGATTGAGATAGTTCAATTCCATTAGGTGTTCTTATTATTTTGATTCCTAAAATAACGTCCGCAACTCCTAAGTCTTTCATATCGAAATTGTTGATTAACATCTTCTTTATAGTCTCTATTACTTTAGTATTAGGACCAAAGATTAGCATATCGTCTACATATAGACAAATCATCACATATGATTGTCCAACCTGTTTGTAATAAACACATTTATCACATTCATTTATACGAAAACCATTTTTCATCATGACACTATCAAAATTTTCATGCCATTGTTTTGGAGCTTGTTTTAGTCCGTATAGTGATTTCACTAACCGACATACTTTGTTTTCATTTTCTTTGGAAATAAAACCCTCAGGTTGCTCCATGTAAATCTCCTCATCGAGATCTCCATTTAAGAATGTTGTTTTGACATCCATCTGATGAATTTCCAGATTATATATGGAAGCAATTTCTATTAACATTCTTATAGAGGTTATTCGTGTAACCGGTGAATAGGTATCAAAGAAGTCTACTCCTTCTTTTTGACGATATCCTTTGGCTACCAATCTGGCTTTATATTTATCTATAGAGCCGTCTGATTTCAATTTCTTCTTGAAAATCCATTTGCAGCCAATTGGTTTTATTCCAGGTGGAATATCAACTATTTCCCAAGTTTTATTACTTAGAATTAAATCAATCTCACTTTGGATTGCTTCTTTCCAACATGAAGGTTCAGAAGATGACATTGTTTCCTTGTACGTTTGAGGTTCGTGTTCTAACATATAAGTTAAAAAATCCGAACCAAATGTTTTGGAAGTTCTTGCCCTTACGCTTCTTCTTGGTTCAACCTCCTCGTTGTCCTGATGAGTTTCATCTTCACATGTCTCATCACTGTTATCTCTTGTCCTTTTTGGAACAGGATTTCCATCGTTTCTTTTATGTGGGAACACATCTTCAAAGAACGAGGCATCTCTTGATTCCATGATTGTATTTACATGAATATCATTTATATCAGACTTGAATACCAAAGATCTGTAGGCACTACTATTTTGGGCTGGCCCAAGATAATAACAATCTACTGTTTTGTCCAAGTTTGACTCTCTTGGGAGGCGGAACTGGAACTTTTGCCAAGCACCCCCACACTTTGAGGTATTTAAAGCTTGGTTTGTGTCCTTTCCATATCTCATATGGAATTGTTTCCGTTTTATTGTGAGGAATTTTGTTTAATATGTGATTAGACATATTTAATGCTTCCCCCCACAAGTTTGTCGGTAGACCAGAAGTTAAAAGCATGGCAGTAATCATGTCTTTTAACGTTTTTTTCTTCCTCTCGGCTACACCATTTTGTTGTGGCGAATATGGTGCTGTTGTTTGATGAACTATTCCATTCTCTGCACAGAACTGTTCAAACGGTGACTCATATTCTCCACCTCGATCAGATCTCAATATCTTGATCTTTTTATTTAACTGATTTTCTACCTCAGCCTTGTATTTTATAAACGCTGTTATTGCTTCATCTTTACTATTTAAAAGATATACATAGCAATATCGCGTATAATCGTCAATAAAAGTAATGAAATACTTTTTCCCACCTCTTGTAGGTAGTGATTTAAAATCACATAAATCTGTATGTACCAAACCTAATGGTTCGGTGCTTCTGTCAACAGATTTAAATGGTTGTTTGACCATTTTTGCTTCTACACATGTCTCACATTTGTAGTTCTTATCTACTTGGAAATTTGGAATCAATCCCAAGTTTGATAATTTCTTCATTTTTCGGAAGTTTATGTGTCCTAATCTATCGTGCCATAGTAACATTTCGTGCTCAAGCAAGTAAGAAACTTCAATTTTATTAATAGCACAATCAGAATACATAGTTTTATTGCCGATAACGGCTACATTTGCCTTAAATAGACCATCACATAAATATCCTCTTCCGATATACATTCCAGCTTTGGACAGAGGCATCTTGTCTTACTCGAACACCATCTTGAATCCCTTCTTTGATAGGACTGCACCAGAGATGAGATTCTTGCGTATGTCTGGAACGTGGAGCACGTTATTCAACATAACAGTTTTTCCAGAAGTAAACTTGAGGATTACTGTACCACTGCCTTCGATCATGGAAACTGCAGAATTACCCATGTAGAGTTTTTCTTCGTGATCGAATTTCTGATATGTAGAAAACATGGATTTGTCAGAACAGACATGACGAGTAGCGCCTGTATCTACCCACCATTGGTTAGGATTCTGAACCAGATTGCATTCAGATACCACCGCCGAGAAGTTGGACTCGTCTACTTCCATGTTATCTACTATATTTGCATCTTTATGGCGTTCCTTCTTGAGTCTGCAATCTCTAGCGGCATGTCCAACTTTTCCACAAACCCAACATTCGCCATTAAATTTCTTGGTTCGTTTGTTGTCTTTTGGTTTGTTGTCTTGAGCTTTCCTTTTCTTCTGAAAATTCTTATTTTTGTTTTTGGTCTTTGACCCTTCAGCCACAAATGCCTCCTCGCTTTGTTTTGTTATTCCACGGTTATCTGCCTCAATTTTCAATCGGACTATGAGATCCTGTAAAGAGATTTCCTTCTTCTTATGCTTTAGATAGTTGCGGTAATCTCTCCATGACGGCGGCAGTTTTACCGTGATGGCTTCAACCAAAAACGATTCTCCAACCACATGACCTTCTGCTTCGAGTTCATGAATGATGATTTGCAATTCATGTAGTTGAGCAGTCACCGGTTTGGAGTCAACCATTTTGTAGTCCATGAATTTGTCTACAATGAATTTCTTAAGACTGATATTCTGCGTCTTGTACTTTGTGGTAAGTTCATTCCAGAGTTCTTTTGATGTCTTTGAAGGCTGATATACTTTGTATAGCATCTTATCAAGACAATTCAGAATATAGTTTCTGCATAAAAAATCGGAATGCTTCCACGTATTCACCTCCGCTTCCTTGCCTGGTGCAGGAATCGGTTCCTCCTCCTCGAGGTACTTTTGCAGACCAAGTGTGGTGAGATAAAACAACATTTGATTTTTCCATGTCATGAAATCATCACCATCTCCCTTGAACGGTTCAGGTCTGTTGTGAGTAGAATTCTTTGAAAATTCGACTGCTGCCATCTCTGTTTTAGTAAGAAAACAGTAAAATTCTTAAGATGTTATATGTCTAGTATACCAAAACAGAGAATAATCAATTATAAACTCGTCGCACAAGTTTATAACTCAGATTTCCACTACACTGGAATTCTGTAGTAATTATCATAACAATATGAATGTTGTAAATAAATTACAACAACAGCGTTATACTATTTTGAATAAACAGTATAACCAGAATAATGGATAGAAATATAGAACAATGTATATAAATATACAATCAGACTAGAATTCTAACCGGATTACGTCTGAGGCTCGTCGTAACGATTTCCTTAAGAATTTTATTTCAAAATTCTCCCAAGATACAACAGACGAATTCTGCACGAAATTGTAATGAGTATATCACTCTGTGATTTGAATATTTGAACAGCAGTTGTGTTTAGAAGAGAAGAGATAAGATAGATTAAAAATTCGGTGAGGAAAGTGATCAGTTTTCCTCTTTATTTATAATTGATCTGTATCCCTTCGAACGGTCGCGACTGCACCCGTTTGTCCAAACGGTCGCGCCTGTTGCTTTTTCATCGCACCTGCCTGCTGTTCGGCCGCGTCTCCTCACATGGGCCGCACCTGTTCGTTTGCGCGCGCTTCAGAAGTCGTGTCTCTTCAGTCCCGCGTCCGTTTTTACCCGCCTGCTGCTTCTCTTCATATTCCAGGCCCAACCCAGTTTCAGCCGTAGCCCAAAAAACTGTTAACAATGGCCCAGCAAAAGAATGGTCATTTTAGACCCGTACCCGGCCCGGTTCGGTCGGACGGCGGCGGCGGCGCGCGTGCGTGTGTGGTGGTGATGCGTAATCTCCCTCCTCACAACGAAGCATACATTTGGGAGCCCCAGACCCACAACCTCCTCATGAGAAAGCTATATTTAAACCAATATAGCTCTCACAATTTGGAGATGTGGGAATTTGTATATTTCATTCAACTTATTCTTAAGGAATTCCAACATCAGAAATATAACATAATGCTTAAGTATGGTGGCAGGCTTGTCTATTAACCAAATGAAGACCAAAGTTTATTTTAGTACTTGTCGTGACAATAAATCAGAAATTTTGGATATACTACAGTTGCAGGAAGAAACCTTACCAGTCAAATATCTAGGTTTTCCTATTTCTACGGGCTACTTGCATTATGCAGAGTGTACATCTTTGTTCTAGAAAATTATGGGCAAATTTGACAACTGGGAAGTAACCTACTTTTGATGGCTGGTAGGGCTGAGCTAGTACACACTGTTATCACACATATGGTACTATATTGGCTACTGGTCTATCACATGCCAACTGCTACTTTAATTAAATTACACGATATATGTGTTGATTTCTTCTGGCCATGAAGACAACATAAGATAGCATGGAGTAGAGTATGCAGACCAAGGTTTCACATTCCGTCCGGCTTGCCGGAACTCCGGCCATCTCGGCCCGGTTCCGACGATGACCGGAACGGAATCGCCAAAAAATCTCGTTCCGTCATCAGCATAAAAAAAAAACCGTCAAAGAATCTTAGCAGCCTTTAAATCATTAGTAAACAAAAAACTTTAAATCATTTACTGTCAAAGAATCAAGAGGAAAAAAAACAGTAAAGTAAAAACTATAAAAACAAAACAACTTTAAATCATTTCATTCATAAATCAGGAATCTTCAATCAATTCAAGTTTAACGTTTTGCTCAAAAAATCAAAGAATAAATCACGGTCTCAACATTCAAATTGGCGAAGGAATCAAATATTAGGCTATAAAAAGCATAACTATCTCAAAACAA
This sequence comes from Allium cepa, assembly GCA_030765085.1. Classification (NCBI taxonomy): domain Eukaryota; kingdom Viridiplantae; phylum Streptophyta; class Magnoliopsida; order Asparagales; family Amaryllidaceae; genus Allium; species Allium cepa. The sequence goes on along the minus strand of CM060946.1, from coordinate 90,284,560 downwards.
TACACATAAACCCACCGATTCGAAGCCATAAGCAACTGAATTTACTCTGAAGAAAGTATTTGATAACTGGAATTCGCGTCTGGAAGCAGTCGAATTTAATCTGAAATTCGTGCCTGGAAGCAATCGAATTTGATAACTGGAATTCGTGTCTGGAATTTGAAGCGGGTATCAATTCGTGTCTGGAAGCAATCGAATTTACTCTAGAGTAGGTATCCATTTTTTTTCCCTTTTTCCTTTTCGCGTCTGGTTTTTGAAATCTGAAAACGTGAAAAACGTAGGCGGCTTCGAGCGGGTCAAATGATTTAGGGAGGAAATATTTAGGGAGGAAATATAAAGTGGGTTGGGCTTTAATTGGCTGTTTACCTAGCCTTTAGAATTAGTTAGTGGACAATTACTTTAAATATAAGCATATGTTCATTGTTTGTTATTATAATTTTTTAGTTAATTGAAGTTGATATTAACAAATTTTTGTTATATAATTTATATAATTTTGTTTATTATTTAGGTGCTTGAATATGGCAAATCGTGATATTGTCTGGAATTACTGTACGGCAGTAGGTATCAATAAAAAGAAAACGAAGTACAATTTTTGCAATAAAGAAATTTCTGGTGGAGGTGTAACACATATGAAAGAACATTTGACAGCAATGGCTGGCGATGTTGCACCATGTCCAAACGTTCCTAAAGAAGTCAGAAAACTAATACGGGAACATCTAATCAAAAAGAGAAACGAACGAAACCAGGGGAAGCTTGAAAAACGTGTGCAAGAAGAATTGATGAGCATGCCCGAACAACAAAATTCAGACGTTGGAAGTGATGGAAATGAAGATGATAGAGATATTCAACATGCCTTTCAAGCAAGTAAAGAATCTTATATTAGTGATGAAAGACGATGTTCAGGCATAGGATCCAACGGAGTAAAGCGCATCGATCGTTCTAAATCCGTAAGAGTGGATAATGGTTTTGAGATACGTGCACCTTCCAGGATAGATTCGCTTCCAAGATAGATTCATATGTTCAAACACGAGGAGGTAGATCTCAACCTTCAATTAAAACTGCAATAAAAGGCATTAAAGATGCCAAAAAACATATAGGACGTGCAATATCTAATTTTTTTTATTTTAACCATATTGCCCATAATGCTGCAAGTAGTCCTTATTATCAAACAATGGTTGATGCCATTGCAGAAGCTAGTCCTAGAGTCAAACCACCCACCCCAGGGGAACTTTCGAAAACTTATTTAGATTTAGAGTGCGCTGAAATCAAACAACATATTGATACTTACTCCAAATTTTGGGATGAGTATGGTTTCACATTGATGTGCGATGGTTGGAGCACACAAAATAGAAGAAAAATCATAAATTTTCTTGTGTACTCCACTCAAGGAACCGTCTTTCTTAAATCTGTAGACGCCACTAACAAATTTCAAAGTGCTCAGTATATTTGTGGTCTAATGGATAATGTCGTTAATTTTATTGGAGAAGATAGAATTATGCAAATAGTAACTGACAATGGAGCAAATTATAAAGCTGCTGGTCAATTACTAATGGAAAAACGAAGACAACTATATTGGACACCATGTGCAGCACATTGCATCGATTTGATTTTAGGGGATATTTCAAAAGAAGCCGAGGTAAAAATTATTATATCAAATTGCCATTCAATAGCAGGATTCATATACAATCATGGTTGACTATTTACAATAATGAGAAAAGAAACAAACAACAAAGAATTAATTCGGCCAGCGGTAACCAGGTTCGCCACTCACTTTATTGCATTAGAATCCATATACACACATAAAGAGAATTTGAGAAGGATGATCTATTCGAGGGAGTGGAGTGCAAAGATTCCAAAACTCGGTCCTAAAGACAAAAGAACAGCAATTCTTGTCTATAACTTGATTCATAGCAATAAATTTTGGGCTAACATTGCTGCCATTATTCTCGTATTTGGTCCACTTGTAAAAGTTTTAAGAATGGTGGACAATGATGATAAAGCAGAGATGGGATATTTGTACGAAGCAATGGATCGAGCGAAGGAATTAATTAAGAAAAATGTTGGTTCAAGACAGTATCAAAGATGGTGGAATATAATCGATAAAAGATGGGAGAGACAGTTGCATCGACCTATTCATGCAGCAGGTAATTCTTTTAGCTATTACACAATTATACGAATGCATATCATGTCAATACCTTCTTTTAACCATTCAATTCTTTTAAGTTATTTTCTCAATCCCCAAATTCAATATGGAGATAAAGCAACAAATGATGATGAAGTTTTAAATGGATGGACAAACATCCTTGAAAGAATGGTACCAGATATTGCTATGCAAATTGAAATTTCGAAAAAGGTAATAAAACATAATACTCAACTACTTATGATTCTTTTTCAAATTATGACATGTCTATTAATAAATGTTGTGTAGGTGAAAAAATACAGAATAAAACTTGGTGTGTTTGGTTCTGCAAAAGCAAAACAAGCAGTTAAGTCATGTCTTCCCGCTATGTGGTGATCAATAATTGGCAGAGAAACTGCTCCAAATTTAACACATTTAGCAATGCGCATTCTTAGCCAAACGGTTTCTTCTTCAAACTGTGAAAGAAACTGGACAAATTGCAATGATTCATACAAAGCTGAGAAACAGAATAAAAATGGAGAACTTAGAAAAACTGGTATTCGTACATTATAATATGCGATTAAGAGTACGACATGCTAAACGCCAACAAACAACCGACCAACTTATTGATTTGGATTACATCTTTCATGAGGAGGATCCACTTGCATAATGGACTCGAGAAGCTGAGAATCCACTACTTGATAATGTAAGCGATATTCCTTGGTCGGACAATGATAATGTATCTGCAGAAAATACTGAAAATGATAGCTCATCAAATGATGATTCAGGTAATGCCGGTGGTGATGGTATTGGTTCTAGTGGTTATGGCGTTGGTTCTACTTTTGATGATTCTCAAAGACATATCCAAAATTATGAAGCAGATGACTATAGTCGACGAAGAGATGGAAATTTGAACATTGTACATGAAGACCAAGGGGATTATGATGGCAGATATACTTCTAACAATGTCCCGAGTTTTAGATATTCTACGTCTGACTATACCGGAGGTTATTCGTATTGTGGGTTAAATCAACCGTATGCTGCTGAGCCATCAAGTAGCCAAGATGAACCCTCACCCTTTGATAATATAATGATGACATTTTTAAGTTCGGATCAGATACAGCAATATGCTTTTCCAACATATTATAATCCAACACAAGATGAAGAGAGAGATGAACACAATTTACATGATGCTCAGAGAAATAGCTTTTGGTATTAAATTTTTATGTTGTATGTTTTGTAACTTCTATGTCACTTGAATAATTTAGTGTAATTGACTATCAGTATTGCATACATATTTGCGTACTTATAACAAAAATGTACCGGTATTCACAAACCGGATTTAAAACGGAATTTCCGAAAATTCCGAAACGGAACCGGAATTTTGAATTTTTCAACTGACCGGAACAAAAACGGAAACCGAAACTTCGAACCTTGATGCAGACCCAAACTAGAGTGGCGTATTGGCCTAAAGAGCTTCACAGATCTCATAAATGTTGCTTGCTTGAAGCGCATTTGGCAACTTATGTTTGAAAACAACATATGGACAAAATGGATGTTAAACAAGTACTGCAACAAGACTACTTTTTGGCAATTACAATTTGATAATAACATGTCTTGTACAATGAAGAATGCATTGGGACATAGGGGTAATAGCCTAAAATGCATTAAAAGAGTAATTGTGGATGGCAGTGCTTCTTATCTAAAGACAGAGACTTGGTTAAATAATAAAACTTTGGTGGACATTATTGGACGGGATAGATATCATATCTCCTTTAATAAACATGTCGTAGTTTTAAGCATTATCTATAACAATCAATGGAATACCTTTAAGTTTTTTGAAACTAGGGAGGTATCACATTTGAACAATGAGGTGGAGATTGAAACTCCTGGTGTGTTAGATTACTGGAAATGGTGTGGACAAACTCAATTTTCCTTTAGCAAGATATGGCAAGCATGTAGACAGCAATATGAACAACTACACTGGTGTACTATCATTTGGAACAACATAAATAATAAATAAATGTCATGTTGTGCATACAGAGTACTATTAGGGCTTTAACTGTGAAGATATTTGTGCATTGTGCAGAGAACTTCCAGAGAGCATCGACTACTTATTTCTTAACTGCAGCTACTCACGATATTTATGGGTGCTAATGAAATTAAGATTAAACATTAATACAAATAATAACCCCTGAATCTTGATGGCGAGGTCCAGCTTCTTCGTAATCAGATTGACAAGCACGATCAAATTAGCCAATTAGCTTCCTGTTGCCTAGTAAACACTATTTATCATACTGGGAGGAAAGGAACAAGAGGATACTTAAGCAAAAGGAAACTAATAAACTAGAGAAGGCGAAAATTATAAAAACAAAAGTCACTTATCTGGTATCGAAATCGAAAGAAAAAACTCTATGCACTAATCGCAACGAGCAGATATTATGAAGGTTAGGTGTAGAGCTATGGGATGCTGGCTGATTCCCATGATATTTTTTCATGCAGATTACTAGGGTACCGCACCCCTTAACTCACTGTATATAACATTCCGTTTCTCAACGAATCTTCAAAAAAAAAAAAAAATCCGAAAATTCAACAATTTCTACAAGATTCATCGTTGAATTTTTTAGGTAAATTTTGTTATATTTACGTATTTCGGATTATTATCTACCATATTTATTTTTTCAGACTTTTTGAATTACTTTTTTAGAATGTCTACTCACTTTTTCTTCTACTAAAACCATCGTCGACTGGAATGCCACGGGACAAACGCATTCATCGATGTTTGTTTTAAAAACATTGATATGCGTGCCGATCGTGTTGCACAGTGGTATGAAAATATCACAGTCATGTTCAACGTAAGAACTGGTTTGGATTAAAACGCTGTGCAAATTAAAAACAAGTTCGATAATCTAAAACGTGAATGGAACCCATGGAACAAGCTGCTACAGATTCCAGATGGCTGTTGAAACGAAGAACAGAACACGATCAGTGGATCTAACGAGTGGTGGGATACAGCAGCAGCAAGGTACCGTAAATACAAACATGTCTCGTCTGCTCGTTTTAGGCAGGTGGACTTGATTTTTGATGGCTGCATCCGAACTGACAAATGTTAGTTCATAATTCCACCAGATCCACACGTTCAGCTACAGTTCGACGCATGGCTTTACGGTGACTATCTTAAGGGTGATGTTGCGTAGATCTCCAGTCGCAGAGCGCCTAAACAGCAATGGTCCACTGACGGTCCTTTTAGGTCCGTTGGCAGTTCTTTGCATGATTTGACTCTTAATAGATGTATAGAAGCGAAGTAGGAGGATGACGATATGAAGAATGAGAGTTCGTGATTTGTTTGGCTGGGTATGATGGCAGAGATTTCAATCTTTTGCATGCCCTACTGGACAATCCGAGCAGCTTAGAAAGACAGTTATTTATCTTGTTGTCCAGTTGAGAAGGAGAATGTAATTGGTTTTATCTGTATTTTATTTTCTGCATTTTTATTCGGTACTTTTATTTCTGCATTTGTATTGTGAATTTTGAACTACGAATTTTTATTTTTGCATTTATATTTTGTATTTTGTATTTGAAAATAATTAACATAAATAAAATAATAATATAAACAAACGATAAAATAATAACTTTTCCCTTTCGCATTGCCTCTTTCGTAAAAAGAACGCATTCTCCCTTTTGCGAACTAACCTCTTTTCCAGCATCTTTCGTTTGCCTCTTTTATTTTCCCCTTTCGGTTCAAAAAAGAACGCACCCTAAATGAAGAAGAGCACCATAACTTGGGTTATGAAGTATATGGCGACGTGCTGATATGAGCTATTTGCTTCTTATTTGTTTTGCCCTTTTTTTGTTTGTATAAGCATGTTTGTTTCAAAGATCGAATAGTCTTGTTTGGCTACGGTGGGCTGTTGTGGCATGTATGTAATTCTTTATCTTATGTTTGTAATAAAAGGAACCCATTTTAAAAAAAAATTACATTTATCTATTTATAACATCCATGGTCAAAACTAAAAAAAATTATTTTAATTAATTTATTGTATATATTTTTAAAATGGTACTTAGATACAATATGCCACTGGAACAACAAATCACAAATCACGTGTTAATAAATGTTCGGATCATGCTACGCAAGTTTTGAACTTGTGACCTCTCGCATGCAAGTTTCAGATTTAAAATATTTTCAATGGAAAAATAATAATTTTAACACATATCTGTTAGCGCCAAAATTGGTCACAAACCCCAAGTATCGTGAAAGCACCAGTGTATGAATACAAATCAGCGGTATTCAAACACAAATCACAAATCTAAGCAAGCAACACGCAGCAATACAGAAATTATGAACAAGAACACACGGTTTATAGTGGTTCGGCTATCTCCGGCCTATGTCCACTTCAAGGGTTTTTGTCACTTTATTGCTTGATACTTGAAGATTACAAGTTTTTTATAGCGAAGTACAGCAGATAATAAGCTTAAATTCCAGATCAATGGCAGTGATGATGATATGGAGTGATTCTGACAGCGTTTGGGCGTGTTTTTTCTCTCAAAGTTCTCTCTTCCTCTTTCTGAATGACCAGGGTCTCTATTTATAGGTGTATGATGCTGATATTTCGCTGAAAATTCAGAAGACCGCTTCTGGCACGTGAGGGGGGCCCACATGCCCGGCCTAAGGAAATTTGGGCTCACTTTGGGATCGATTCGAACTCCATTCGAATCGATCAGAAAATCATCCAATCGAGGTGAAATTTGGTGTGGACATTCTTCAACATGTATGCAAGCTTCTGTGAAAATTCATGGCATTTGGATCAGTGGTTTGTGAGATATGATCGATACGAGATCCATGTTTTGTGTGCGCTGCCCTGTTCGAATCCATGCTTCGCATCCATTGCTTCGTATCGATCAGAAGCACGTGAGCACGAGGTAACGTGGCGTGAGTTTCCTGGATCGATCCTACCTATGCGGCAATTTGATCGAGTCGTTCCGAGGCTTTCGCCTTGTTTACATCGATACATTCACATCATTTCCATATCAATTCAGCACCAATAACATTCGTATCGTTTGTTCAAGGTCTCGTTCGTATCGATCGATTGAAGCTGGGGATCGATACGAACAGAGTGGTTTTCAGAGGCGTACAAACGATATCGATGCATTGACACGGATTCGAACATATGGAGTGCGAACAAGATTTCTCTGGAACGATTCGAACTAAATGGATACGAGCTTGTGTGAACCCAATCGATACGAACCTGATAGGCTCGAATGGATTGAGGCGGGGCGATGGATACGAAGTAGGATGGAATCGAATATAACCAAGGTGAACCCTTCCAGATCGATTCGAAGCTGGTCGATTCGAACAAGTAAAAACCGAGGGATACGAATCTGATCGATTCGAACGGGTTGTTTCTGAGGGATACGAAGAGCTCATTTTACCTTACCTGTATCGATCACATCTCACTCATACGAACTCCGATTATCCTGAAATTTGAACCGCTGGCTTCTACAGCTTTGCTTGTCATGTCTTGTCAATTGTGGCCCGATTCGGACTCGGAAAAAATTCATCGATATTCGTGGTTATCCTACAATGCATAGTTGATATTTATGACTAGTAGTCATTGATTTTCAGTCAGTTTTGGGTATCTCAATTTTGCCAAAAAGTGGGATAACAATATCTATTATTATTTAAATATCATTTAAATCAATTAATTGTGTAAATTAAATATATCAACATATACATATATATAATATGTTTTATAGTTATAAAATTAAATTGTCGCCTAATATACTTTCGGTTAGAAAAATGAAAAAAATTATTTTCATATAATTTAATTATTAACCAAAATTGAAAATAGATTTTTCATGTTTTTAAATTATACAGTTTTATATTAAATATTCAATAAAAAATATCACTTAGATTATCATTGAAATTTTAAATTTCAAAATTATGTTTCGAAAACAAATTTTTTTAATTAAATTTTAGTATAGATATTGATTTTAAATACATATATTGAAATTAATAATACATTTTCTATGCCATGTGCATTATGAGATATATATATATATGTGTATATATATATATATATTGTATGTTTAAGAGTATTAAATATAAAATATTATTAATATAAATGTATATATGTTTAGTAAAAAATTCCTATATATTGTATTTTGCTTTGCAGCAAATAAATTATTAAATTTAATATTATTTATAAATGTTTTAAAATATACTTATGTAATTATACACACACACACGTAACGTTAAAATTCCATGTATATGTGTGTATAAAATTATTTAAAATAAAATATAGTTTATATATACTTATATATATATATATATATATCACTTCATCTCATGGTGCCCTCTCACGGTGTCCATGCTTCCTCTTACATTCCCATCCCTATCTACTTATCGTCTGTGCTTGCCTTATTTTCCTTGCCCATCCCTCCTCCTCCTCTCTCGTCTTCCTCTCCTTCATTTGTCCTTAACCCTGTCAAGCCGCTGTTACCCCCTCAACCCCCTGACCCATCTCTTCCATCTTCTTTAGTTCCTCTCCATCCTCTGTCCAGCCTTTCTTTCCCTCCATTTTCCTCCATTGATACTGCTTCCACGTTTCTTCTTCTTGAACCAGTTCCTGCCTCTGTTCCTTTATCTAAATGGTCTTCTTTTTTTACTAGTACACTAAAGAATGATGGTGTTTACATTCCTGTACACTTTGACTTACAGTACTCTGGTGTTCCCCTTGAACCAACAATGAAAGTAGTTAATGAGGGTATCAAAGCATGGCCAGAGTGCTTGGTTGGATTTTTCTAGCAGAAACAGACAACTACATGACATTTAAAGCTAATTTCGAAAAAGTATGGAAACTAAAATGGTCATATGAGATATTTTTTGATAAGAAGAACTATTATTTCAAGTTTTCAAATGAGGAAGATAAGCTTAATATTCTTATGAAAGGTCCAATCTTTATCAATGGGCAGATGTTCATTGTATCAAAATGGAACCCTTCCTTTGCATCAGCTCAAGCAATAGTAAAGTTTGTTCTAATATGGAACTCTTCTTTCTTTGTATCTCTTTGTTCTTCTTATTTATACTTGTATAATTTTTGCATGGTATAAATAAAAGGTAACGGCCCTTTTAACCCCACTGGCTTTGCCAAATAATATATATATATATATATATATATATTGTATACAAAAATTAAAGTGTAAAAACATACATTTGGATAATATATTTGTATATTAGACAAGATGACATGTCCGTTGCAGTGTAAATCCCAGCACTTATACATGGACATATTATACCATACACGGATTGCTATGTTACACACGCATAAACATGTAGTATATGATACACTTATACATATAATATAATATTGATTAGACATTATAAAATTATATTATAAATTTATATAAAATAAAGATTTTATTTAAAAGAAATTTAGAAATGTTTTAAATAAATTAGGCCACATAGGCGCATTAAAGGTTCAAAATGAAATTATTATTGAAACTATTTCCACTACAAGCTGGCCATGTTCTAACAATGGTATCAGAGTCCAATAGCTTATGCGGTCTGAATTAGTGATATTAGGATTAACTAATTAAGTGCACATTACAAATAGTATGATGTCTAAAAAGGTAGTGTCGAAGGATTTGGTTTAGGTAATCAAATACTCTACCCTACTTGACTACCGACCTGACCTAAACAGATATGTGAAAGACCTCTATATATCAATTTAGGGTTTGGAAAAACATAGAAGACTAATGAGAGATTATTAGTATAAAACATAAAGTTTAACCTTACTAATATTATAAGAATGTCAACTATGGTTTTGTCATAATAATTTACCAATTAAAACTTATAGAGAATGTCAACTCCAAAATTATTTTCTAATAATGACAATGTTAATGGACCCACCTATACTGATTGGCTAAGAGTAATTAAAATAGCATTAACTTATGAGTGTCTATGGTCAGCTGTTATATGCAAATCTAAAGAACAACCTACTGATGATGCAGACCCCAAACTAAGACTTGCTTACGAAAAGTGAGTTTCGGTCCTAGAGATCGCTTAAGTTTCACTACACCAAACAGGCCATTTTGTGAACTTTTTTCGTTTCATTTTGTCACGGTTATAATTGTTGGAAATTTGTAACGGTTATTATTGTTACATTGTATTATCACGGTTATTTCCATGACAAAATTTGGGCTTTTCGTAAATAACTAGAAGACATTGGACAGAGTCGTCATTTATGTTCCAATCCTTGCTTCAGATGTTTGTCACGCTTCTATTTTTCTTCCTTAAATCTAATTAGGTTAAAGTCGCCGCAGCCTTCCTTCGTTGCGAGTCGCCCGCCTATCGCCGTAAGTTCAAAGCCTCCTTCCATTTCTTTCGCCAAATCCGCCCATCTCTTTCACCAAATCCGCCCATCTCCTTTGGTTCCGCCAAATCCGCCTATCGCCATAAGTTTAAAGCTTTTGCATACATTTGGTTCTTCTCATTTTATTTATGGATGGCAGTTTTTACTTTCTCTGCTCGATTGCAATTAATTTAATGCTTGGTGCTCTTGTTCTCCTAAGCGCTCTATGTAATGTTGGATGGTCAATTTTTGTACACCATTGATATGCTTATGTTGACTCTATTTTGTTAGATAATATCTCTATGTTGTTGGATACCTGTACTGTAAGATTAGTGGTGCATGTATTATAAAGTGATTAATTAGAGATCATCACACCCATTAATAATGTATACACGAGAGTCTGAATCATAACCTATCGAATTCAATTCAATATGTGATATTTTTGTAGCACTTTATTGTGTGGTGATGTTACAATATCAGGCTCTATAGTCATTCATGTGTCTTAGCTCCCCACCCTTCCCCCCAAACCAACATAAGCAAAATTTATATGTCATGGAACGAGGTAGTGGTCATTGTTTTATTTCCAGTTTCAAATTCATTCATCTTTTATTGGTGGCATTTTGAGGTTTCTGGAAACACTTTTAGTTTAGTTAGGAACTTAGGATAATAGATTTTATCCAAATTTAAGTTTGAGATAGTTGTTCCTTTTTTTAAATTTTATTGACTTAATCTAATATGTATATTTTGACTTCAAAATAAAACTTATTCCATGTTTTAATTGCTCTCCATGCTTTAAAGAGTGATTTAAAATATCAAAAAACAATGAAATATTAGTTCTAGTTTTATCTTTATAGTTCTTTTTAATACTATGTCATTACAAATTACTTTTTATTAACAATTATTTGTAAATTTAGGTACTGAATCATGGATGAATATACTATTGAGTTTTCAGAACAATTCTTTTTTATGTTTATTTATACCATTGTTTTTTATGTTTAGAACAAATCCTATTTTTTTGTAATTAAATACAATATATTGGCAGTGGACATATGGACATTCTGGAAATAATTTATTTTTTACATATACATGTTTGTTAATTGGCAAGTATTTTTTTATGTAGTAGTAGATATGACTAAATATAATACAGTTAAGTTGTTGAACTCAATATAGACTTTTGAGATTTTATTGGGGTTTAAGTTGAAATGAGTATAAATGCTTCCTGCAATGCATTGACATATTTAATATCATAACTTCATTGTAATCTAAACAAACTCAAAATGAGGGAAAAAAGCACTAGGTAGAACCACAAGTTCTTTTGGTACCAACATTTTCTACAAGGTTAATAGTCATCCCTTTGAGAGGTGAGGGTACATTACCGACTGCTTCTTGGGCAGCAAGGGCCTTTCTATTGATCATCTGATAAATTTCAATAAGAACGGTCCGAAAGCATTTTCAATTTTAAGGGCTTCCAAAGTTGAAGTTTTCAGAAAGAAAAGACCATCTTTCGCTGCAAAAACCTAAGCATCTTCAGGCGAGGCCGAACGTAAATGGTTTAGCTCCGATTTGTTGCCAGCCATTTTTCTTCTCCAGTCATGTTTAATTTCTTTGGGTTCTCATTCCAATTGCTTATTTGATTTTTCTATAACCTTTAATCAAATGCCCTGACTTAGATCTGAATAATTTAGGGGTTTTCAATTTAGAGGTATATTTTCAAGCTTTGAGTATGTTATTATTTAGATCGGATTGATGTTTCTTTTAAATATTTTGATTTTGAATGACCTTAGTTGTGTTTGGGGACGATTGTTTGTTTGCAAGGAGGGACTTTGGAGGGGTTTAAAGTGCCTGTTGAGTGGTCATTTGGGGATGTCTATTGAGTGTTGAAGTGTGGGGGGGAGTGTTTGTTGATGGCAGAGCGGTTTGTCAGTAGTAGTGCAGAAAGGAATGGGAATTAAAGTCAAGGGTTGAACTGGTTGTTGAGCAGATGGGATGGTTCTGCTCAGTTTGATGACATTTTTGAAGGTGGAGTTTGCGTTCGACTAGTACTGATTGCAATGTTGATATCCCGGTAACTGATTTTTTTTTGTCACTGATTTTTTCGGCAACTGATTTGCAGTTAGTCACATTGTTGATTGTAGGAAGGTGGCCGTATTTGATGTTTGCAAAGGTTGGATATTCAATGGTTGTGGGAAGTTTTCAAATGAAAATGTGAAGTGAGTAATGGTGGTGAGCAGGCTATTGGAATTGGAGTTACGGTGGAGAAAACTGTGAAGAGAAATGAATGTAGAATGGTGGTATGTTGTAATTTGTGGTATGTAATGTGATTTATGGCAACAAAGTATGATGAAGAGCAATGGTGAGGCTCTGGGTTGTGGGAGGAAGTCTGGTTGTTGGTTCGTATGAAATATGGATGGTTGTCAGTGAGGTAGAGTGCACTTTTGCTGCAGTTGAAATTAAATGCAGTGGGAAGTGTGTTGTAACAGTGAAGATTGGAGGAGCAGTAGTAGGTGGTCAGTGTTATGATGATTGAGAGGGGTATGGTGACGTCTGTGCAATATATTGGAGCAGCAGTTTAAAGGGGATGTTGGCAGAAGTGTTTATCTGAGTGATTGTTGGCGGAGTACCTTAGTCTATAAACAATATTGAAGCCTAGAATTATTTTTATTGTTATTACTCTTTTTATTTTCTGAAATATTGACTATTAATTTCATAAAGGTATCCAAGACAACCCAAACCTTGAGTTGTTCATGTATTGTTTTGTTTATATTAGCATGTTGTTTAATGCTTCGTTTATGTATCAATGTTGTATTTATATAAAATTGTAGGAACAAATAAATTTTCTTGCTAATGTCGAAGCCTACATCGAGAGAGTGGATTAGAATTCGGCATAGGAATACCAATGAATATATACAAAGAGTTCGACATTTTATGGAATTCGCGAAGAGTCATTCACCACCGGAATTTGGACTATGCAGCCGTCCTTGTATAATGTGTAGGGATTCAAAAATGTTGGCTTTTAAATTAGTAGAAAAACACTTGATCGTTCATGTTATGGATCCAACATACGACGAATGGTTTTTCCATGGCGAGAGAAGCGACAATAATGTGGTGGTCAATACTAAGCGACATAATACCTATGAGGCTTACAACTCTAATCAATTTCAAGAACAGAACCACGTAGGAGATGCGCTTGAAGACCTTGTTGATGATGCATATAGAGTATATGGTAGCGTTGAAGGCGTCGGTGATGGTAACCATTGGAAAAAGTATTAGGAATACAAAAGAAAAGCAAATGAAAAATTATACCCTTCTTGTGAAGATGATCTTACAACATTAAGTGTCATTATAGAGCTTCACAATTTAAAAAAAGATTTTAATTGGTCAGGAAACAGTATGACCAAGTTTTGATACGATTGAAGCGGTGGCTTCCAAAGGAAAATACAATACCGGAGAAGTACTCGACAATGAAACAAATGTTAAAGGATTTGGGAATGAAAGTAGAGTGTATACATGCTTGTGAAAATGATTGTATATTGTTTTGGAAGGAATACAATGATGCGTTGGAATGTCCACGTTGTCCTACGTCGAGATTTAAAGTTAAAAATCAAGGGGAAGTGGTAAAAATGACAAAACAACCTCGAAAAGTTTTGAAATATTTTCCAATAACTCTGAGATTAACAAGGTTGTATACTATACCATGGATAGCTCGAAAGATGTTATGGCATAGTGAAGCAAAACCTTGCTGGAATTCCATACGTCATCCTATTGACTCAGCCGAATGGAGATCGTTGATGAACAAGTGGCCAGAGTTTGGCTTGGTATTACTACTGATAGGTTTAACCCTAGTGCAACACAATCAAGTAATTATAGTTGCTGGCCTGTGTATATGGTTCCTTATAACTTACCCCTTTCATTATGTATGAAGTCGGAGTTTCAAATGTTATGCTTGTTAATTCCTGGACCAAGAGCACCTAGTAAAGATATTGATGTGTATTTGGAACCCCTTGTCGATGAATTGAAGCAGCTATGGACAGAGGGAGTGCCTGCATTTGACATGGATAAGAAAGAGCATTTCACTTTGAGAGCAATGCTATTATGGGGAATTCATGATCTATCTGCATTTGGAAATTTATCTAGTTGTGTAACACATGGTTACAAAGCATGTCCTGTTTGTGCTGTGGAGACTGAATTAGAACGTATTGGAAGTAAGATTGTTTATACGAAGTATAGAAGATTTTTAAAGAATGGTCATCCATATAGGGCATTGAAACATGGATGGTATAAGAATATAGAGGATAAGGAATCTCCAACACAATTGACGGGATCAACTCTTTTAGAAAAGCTTGCTCATATCAAATATGTACCCGGTAAAATAACAAAAAACAAAAAAGCATAGTAGATGATATTGACCTTGACGATGAACATTTTGTAAATGAAAATGGCGATGAGAAAGACCAGCATGGTATAAGAAGTTGATTCTTTTTGGCTTAGAGTATTGGAGTAGTCATAGAGTGCGGCATACTATTGACGCGATGCACACTGAGAAGAATGTATCGGAGCATTTCATTAACTTGCTGTTTGATAGATACAAAAAGCTTCCAAATTTGCATTTGATAAAACATACAGGATGCAATGTTGTCAGGTTCTAAAAGATGCAAAACTTCCATCATGCTTTGGGACTAAGTTAAGCAACATAGTAAATATTCAACCACCCATTTTGAATATTAGAAAGTCATATGACTATCATGTTATTATCCAGTATTTTTTGCCTATCATGGTTCAACATGCTTATCCAATGTATCGTGATTTAAGACGTGCGATATTACAAGTATGCTTGTACTTCAATATTATTTGTTCGAAGGTTTTAATTCGAGAGCATGTCCAAGCTTCCAAAGATATGATTGCTGAGGCATTATGCGTGTTGGTGCATTATTTTCCCTCTCAATTTTTTGACATAAGCATACATTTAATGGTGCATTTAGCTGATCAGGCACTACTTTTATACATGATGTATCCATTTGAAAGGTGCGACATTTTTTTTAAATATAATTATCACATGATTCTTTTTCAATAGTAACGTAAATGATGTATTTTTATATTAGAGCTATAAGGAATGCAAATACATACCAAGCAATAAATGCTACGTGGAGGGATCAATTTTCGAAGCATATCTTGTTTCAGAATCCGTTAAATATGCCATGGAATGTGTTCCAAATCCACGTACTAGTAATCATAGCTCTAAATAAGCACCATTTTTGGATGAGAACGGAGATGACATTTATGAACGTTCCATCATTGAGGGTAAAACTATCAAGTTATCCGGCATACAACGTACTCAAATTCGAAGGTGGATACTTTTTAGGATGGAAATTCCAGACCGAGATGATTATTATAGGTTTTCATTTTTTCTTCACGCTATAAGATGTAACTTTAATATTTACATACGCCACCAAATATTGGTTTCTAGCGAACACCGATCGTCGTTAGAAGATGCTCAACGAAGTAGAAAGAAGCTCCATGCAAGGACGGAAGTAGTAGTGCAAACTAAATTCATTGATTGGTTGTACAAGAAGGTTTGTTAAATTCCACAAAGATCATAATTCGATAATCAAATTAACATTATTTAACTTAATTAAATTATTTTAATAGTTAATGGAAGAAAAAAGCATGGAGTCATTGTTATAGTATTACGTTAGTGGACCAGCGTGGGAAGCCAAAACTCATCTTAAGTATAGAATAAATGGTTATGTATTTTCTCCGCAGCCCTATGATGACACCCTTTCAACGCAAGATAGCGGTGTTTGTATGGATGCAATAACAACATTTGTTGCAAGTGCGAAAGATTTGAATCCTACAGATGATGACACCACTTGGTATGGTATTATCAAGGAAATCATTGAAGTTGATTATTATGAATTTTCACATATAGTATTCTATTATGAGTGGGTCAATATTGCTGATAAAATGCAGGTTGTAAGATTTATCCGGACTCTAATTTGTTGATGGTGAATCTAAAAAAACTTAAAAGTAGCGACGGAGTGTTTGATGAGCCTGCCATTCTTACATCAGAAGCAAGTCAAATTTTTCACATACCAGACATACAAAATCCTGATTGGTCCATTGACGACATTCACCTAAACGCTTGACTGATAGCGTGGATGATTACGAGATGCCAACAAACTTCCAGTCAGTTTTAAAGGAGCAATCTAACTTAACAACGTTGTTGAAATGTATTGAATCCAAATAGATGAGCTTGGTTGAAGTAGTAGTTGCTTGTTTTGTAACTTTATTAGTATTCTCATTCATTATTTGACATTTATCATGTTGCCTTCGTTGCTTTGGTCAAGTATTTTGGGTGTCCTCACTTGTTTTGCTCCTATGATCAGCATATTTTGCTAGCATTCTCCTACAAGTCCTTGTTGTCAATTATTGCTAATTTCTTCAGTTTCTATATTTTTCGGTCTTCGTACTTTTTCGAACGCACAATATTATTCGTTGTATGCAAAGCAACTGTAGTATTATTCTGTTATTGATGAGGTCTTTCCTTTGCCATAGATCAGAAATTTCAACAAATTTAAAATATAAAGGCATTTCTCTCTTCCCTATATACTCATTTGTTATCATTCATTAAATCTTCACATGGCATATAAAACCATCCTTCTAAATGCAGCAGAGATAGTATTTTCAATGCAAATGCAGATGACATGCAAGTATGCAAGTATGTGTGAGCTTTTAAAGTGCGTGAAGTTTTCCATTCATATGAATTGAGATGTGAAAATTCAAAATTAATGAATATGAACAGTCTCGAGTATGGAAGACTTTTGGAAATATATAAGTTTTAAGTGGCAGTTTTAAAATGTATATAGTTCTTTATATAATTTTGTGGCATTATATTTTGTAGATAGGTTGTTATATCTCTTGCATTATATTTTGGCAGTATGTCGGCTAGTTGCAGTAGACATACAGAAAGCAGAGTAGAAGAAGTTCCTCCTCCCCCACCAAATAAAAAGTACTCGATAATTTTTGAGATGGATGGTGCTAAAGGCGACGATGCAACAAAGTGGAGTTCCTGTTGTGGCACTCTAATTCGAAGGCATATTCCCATTAGCTATGATGATTGGAGGAAAGTTGATGGGTTCTTTAGGGATAGTTTATGGAAATCACTCATGGTATTTGAATTTACAATTTTTGCAAGAATGATTTTTTTTTGTGCATATTTGAAGTACAAAATCATAATCATAATATTTATTTTACCTTTCTATAGAAGGAATTTTATTTGAATATAAACCCCGATTTAGCTCGACCTATTTTAGAGAAGGCGTTTTCACAGTTCTTCAGAACAGCAAAAGCGAAATTGAGAAAGCTATATCTTAAAACAAAAGAAGGAGAGTTATTGCCTAGGCGTCTTGCGATTGATAACCGACCCGAAGACATTGATAAAGTTCAGTGGGAGGGGTTCATCGACATTGAGTATGCTGATAAGAAGAAAAAACAACGCAAGACGAATGCTGATAATAAAAGAAAGAACACCATAGATCATACATTGGGAAGATAATCTTATACTATACTATATGAAGAATTGGTACGTAGTAAATCTTTCACAACTAATCGCGATAATATTGTATAATTGTTTAATATATTTACATTTATTCATGTAGGAAACTGATAATCCCGAATGTAAAATTACACAAGCAAAGGCATGGACAGTGGCGCACACAAGTAAAAAAAACCAAAGAGGTGCTTCCTTGCGCCGCTTAAAAATATGTAAGTCTTTGATTTATAGCTTTGATAACATATAAGAGGCTATCAGGCTCATGTGTACATTTTGTATCATTTTCATTTCAAAGACAAGCCTGCATTGTATTGACTCTCAAATATACAGATATTTATTTTCCTTACATATATGCATCTTAAATATACATATATTTATTCATAAAAAATGACCTGCCAATGTTTATTTGTCATTGTAACTGTACATTTTAACCTGCTAGGCTTTCTGCCAGTCTCAGTCAATAACACATTTCTATGTAGTTCAACATAATGCATGGTATTCTAACTGGTATTTATCTACATAGCTTGTAGTATATTTGTGGGTAATGAAATTGAATGCTGGAAAATGATTTAATGTTAGGGGGAAATAATAGAATTAAAGATCTATTTGGCATGAGTCGGTTGGGATGGTAGTCAAGTTTGAGATTTAGTGGAGCTGGTACTAATTTGGATTTATTTTATTATACTTTAATTTGGTTGGGTTCAAGTTTAGGATATTATTTGTTCTTTTAGGAATTTTTCGTTATGGGCTTATTTAATGTTTGATTCAGCTCAGTTTAGTTAATTTTAATCTTAATATATTGATGGACTTTGCTAATAAAAAACAAATCAACGCCCGAACTTCCGAAATGTACAAAATTAAGCGAGTCTAAAATTTTCGACTGAGCGAAACCAAGGTCAAAACGGAAACCTCAAACCATGATTTTAACTAACGCTACTAAAGCTTTAATATTTCTAAAAACCAAAATAGACCATTCAAATTCTTTAAATTAGACCTCAACTTTAGTTTCAAGTCATTGCACTTCTTCGGTAGGAGCATGTTTAAAAGCAGAGTTAATTTTCCTCTGCCCCTCATCCCTTCTATAATCCTCGTTAAAAAAATGAATTTTAAATTCAAGTTCAGTGGTTCCTGCTTGATCTTACTATTGCTGATACAATTGATCTTCTCAGAGCACTAATTAAAAGATAAAAATTCTGAGAGAAAATGACGTGGGTAAGAACGTATTGTAAAAAAACTTAAAACGATGAAAGTTAATAAAGCTCTATGTAAAGTCGGTAGTAAATTAGTAGATAGCACAATGGATAGAAAATTTTGACTATAGATTCTTAATATAAGGCTTTTCCCATACAATTTGTATACATACAAATATATTCATTTTGTTGATAGATTTTTTGTAGGGTAGGACCTGCAACATAACAAATTGAAGAAAATGACAATATATAAGTTTGTATGTTACTGTGTATGTTTTAAAGAGTTCGTGCATGAAAAAAAATCAGCAAAGTTTCATTTCACGATGCAATTCATCTCTAAGAAGATACAATAATAGGATGTGTCATGCAATAAAGCTCCAAAAGATGTTCTGTAAAATCCTTGATTCCTATAAATTACCTGCTTGATTTTGTACAAGGTCTGATGACCTTCGCCTATGTTTTGAATTTTTATTTGGTTACTAGTTTCTTTTCAATGTTGTACATCATTTCTCACTGGACTCACCACCTGTAAAAAATGAGTCATTGCACTCACTGTGTTTATTAAGTATATGCAATCAGGGGATTGAATTAGTTCCTTAAAATGACAGCCTTTATGGTTTACTTAAAAAGCCAGCAGTATACTCGACTTGAACTTGCAATTGCTATGATTCTTTGGAGTAAAGGTACACAGTACACTGCATTCACGTTTTTCTCCTATTTTACTTCCATTTTAGTGGATCACTCTTGAACTATTTTTCAGTTGCTACTGCGACCTCCCAATCTTTGGTTGAAATTTAAGGTTTTACATTGATAATCATTTTCCAGCATTCAATTTCTTTAGTCATTTTAGGCGCTAAGTGAGATACGGCTATGGCCTCGCATTATGGCATTTAGCATTGCTTAAGTGCTGGACCACTTAAATTTTCAAGTCTAAATTCATACATTGTGACAGGTGCAACTACCATTCATATATTATGTCTTCTGAACCTCTCAATAGTACTTTTGAACCTATACAAGCAATAGTGTACAATCAAATGTACATGTAATTTATGGATATGATTACAAATGAAAATTGACATCTGCTAATTTCAGTTTCAGTTTCAATTATATATTTAACCTCTGTTATGTAATTTTACATCTTTACAAAAGTATGAATTGTGTAGGCATTGATAGAAGCAGCCGAAGAAAGACAAAAATCGGAAGCTAGTGTTAATGGAGAAGATGGAATAAGAAGTTTAGAAGATTTTGAAAATGATCCCGTTGCCGAAGCTTTTCGGGATGATAAAAAGCGAAGCTATTGCCGAGCTATTAGCTCTACGTCTAATCTAAACAAGTAAGACTCTCTCAAGCTTCAAAAGCCATTACCAATTACAAAGAGAATGCAAATCAACAATGAAAAACGGAAATGCGTGAAGAGAAGAAAACAATGAGTTTAGTTATAAATGATATGAGACAATGTATAAAGATGCTTGTAAATCATATTGGAGGAAATGTGCCAACACTAAGAGGAGAAGCTGCTTCTAATACAGAGCAAAATCTCAACAGTCCTGGAGGTAGCTGTGGTGCTCCACTAAATGGAATAATGGGATCTTCTAAGAGAGAGAAACAAACAGTAATGCTATTGTCAGTAGATTTGACGGAAGTAGCAAATGGACACGTTGGGACGCAAAAGATATGTCATGGTAGAAAGGTGGTTGAAGGAGAGCAACTTGTTTGGGTGGAGAATGTTTACGATCCAGAAGCTTCAATTTATGAAGCACCACAAAATGGCCACTACACGCTATCCGAATTAGTTGAAGGGGGTTTTGTGATTTGGCCCGAGTATCATTCGCGTTATTAGTAAGTTACTAAACACTACGTAGTTATATTTTGAAACTGTGTTTTAAAGTTTGTTATATATACTATGCTTGTATGCTATAATTTGTGGTGTTGGTATGAAGTATTCTTTTTGGTGTTTGAATGAAACATAAATGTTTGGTGTTGTTCTAATGATTGATCGTATGTTTTCTTAATGTTAATACTATATATTATTTATATAGATTGTTTGTAGCTGTAATAAAATATCGGTGCTATATAGTTTGTTTGATATTGTTTTAGTTATCACGGTTGTAAGTGTTAGAAAATAACCTTTCGTAATGGTTAAAGCTGTGATATAATTTGCATTTGTCACGGTTATAAGTGTTAGAGTTTCCTTTTTGGTAATGGTTATAAATGTTAGAAACTATTGTCCTATCATGGTTATAAGTTTGATACTATCTAAATTTCCTACGGTTATAAGCGTTAGTAATAACCATTTTATCACAATTATAACCGTGAGTAAATACTGTTCTGTCACGGTTATAAGTGTGATAATATCTAAATTTATAACGGTTATAAGTGTGAGAAATTACTATTTTTATCACGGTTATAACTGTGAGAAAAAGTGTGACTGAATTTGCCCATGGTACCTATTTTCACGGTTATAACCATAACAATTAGTTTTGTCATGCTTATAACCATGAGGAAATTGCCTTTCTGGTGTTGTGTTTTCTTGTTGTCTATTTTAAGCAAGCAGAGGCAGCACGAAAACATGTATATCCATGAGATATTTGATAGTCTTAAGGCTCTATTTGGTGAATAGTCACGTTCCACAAGGTAGGAGCTTATGAAGAAGCTGTTCAATATCAAAATGACCAAAGGACATAAAGTGGACAATTACATGCTGATGATAAAGGGCTATATTGACAGGCTTTGCAATTGGATGTATAAATAAGCAATGAATTGCAAGTTGATTTGATACTTGGTTCCTTACTCCTTAGTATGAACTGTTCATACTGAATTATATTATAACCAATTAAATGTGAATCTCGTAGAGCTTCTCAATATGTTGAGATCAACCGAGTCTGCATCTAAGGATCAGGAGGCTGTACTTGCTGTTATGGGTAGTGCATCATCTTCGAAGAGTTCGAAGAAGAGGAAAAGAGAAGGTAAGAAAAACAAAGAAAGTAAGAAGACCGATGACAAGGGCAAATGTCACCACTCACTACAACAAAATTCCATTTTACAACATTGAATCTGCAACAGATCACCCAAGTGTTGTAAAAATTCTTGATCTTTCACAATGTTTTTAAAATAACTGTTGTAATAGGATTCCCATGACAATGACTTTTTGTACAAATGTTGTAAAAAAAATATCTATCATGTTTATCCAAATAGTTGTAAAAAATTGTTTATAACAATGTTTTCTTTGCATTCTTTTGTACATATATTTCCATAACATTTACGTGTTGTTGTTGAAATTTGTAAATCAAACGATGTCTTTAGAACGTCGTATTATTGTTATATCAATATCAAACGAATTCTATTGTAAAATATTTTTTTTTACATTTTACAACATTTACATAATGTTATTGCAATCGTATTTGTAACAATATTCTTTTAACATTGTTAAAGATAATATGATCAAAAAAGTTGATGTTGTTAATTCTCTTATATCAACGATATTTTATTAACATTTTTACAAGTTGGTCGATGACTATTATATACAATTATTAAAGTTTGTAATAAATACAATGATTAAAAACACATTATTAGAATTATATTATAAAAGCGATGTGTTTAACAACTTCTACATAAAGAGTATCTTGTAACATAACAATATTTTAGTAAATTGTAAAATATTGTGCATTAAGTAATATTCATTATTGTATAGTATATCATGGTAATAAATTTTTAAAAGTTCATTTAACATGGTACAATATTTCATTTTATAATATTATTTTATTGGCATTAACCATTTATTATGCGTTCATTTCACTGTTTTACAAAATGCTAAGTACATGTTGAATCATATTAGTTATCCACATGATTGATGTTTTAACAATTAGATTAGACTTGTAATCATAAATTATAGGTTAGTCATTATCCTCTATTGGATCCATAACTTGCATGCTTAGATTTATTGGATTCAGATCAATACAGTTTACATCAATGCTACCACCTCCTCTTTGCCAAATCACAATTCTACTAAGCCCTAACATAGGTAACGTTTCGGCCTAAATCATAGCCTCTACAAAACCCTAAAATCCACATTCCCTAACTAAACCAAAAAGCCCCACTTCTATTCGATAACCTAACATCGACGGTCTAGTACGTCAGTGAAATTTTCCACTATTAGAAATCCTCTCGGCGCCATTAAAAACGCTGCCATTTGGATCCGAATATTGCAGCTAGAAAAAGACGAACTTCGCCATAACCCTCATATCCAATCTCAAGCCCGACATCAAAATCATGCCACCTTCAAAAATCCCAGATCTGAATATCAAAATCAAAACTTATAGCAAAAAGTCCTAACCGTACACTGAGAGGATCCCCGTTGCTACGCTTCTTCCGTCTTTGATGCCTTCCAACGGAATATTCTCTAGATAGCGAAGTCTATACCTATTTTTTCATAAATTATGTTTTCAAAAATAGATTTTTGAATTAGCCTAACAAAAATTAAATCAGTCAAAATTAAAAATAGATTTTTAATATAACCTAACAAAAATTAAATCAGTCGAAATTAAAAATAGATTCTTAAATTGTTCTTAAATTTTAAAATTAGATATTAAATATTAAAATAGTAATATGTGACTTATATTTTTACTAGAATTTTAAAATTCAAAATTATGTTTTGAAAATATTTTTTTAATTAATTTTTACTAATTTTTTATACGAATATTAGTTTTAAATATATATATATCTAATATATATATATATATATATTGCATATTTAAAACCATTAATATATATATATTATATTATTTATATATGTGTGTGCATATATCTAAAATACATACGTTTAACAAAAAAATCTATATATATTATTTCAGCTTTAGAAAATAAATTGTTAAATTTAATATTATTTATAAATGTTTTAAAATATAATTATATAATATATATAATGTTGAAATTCCATATGTATATATATATATAATTATTTAAAACAAATTATAGTTTATAAATTGTTGGCAGCAAAATTGGTCACTAACACCGTTGAATAGAATTATGTAAAGATATTAATTGAGAAAGTAAATTAAAACTGAGAAGCAACACAGTTGAATGCAAAAGGAACAACAAAAACGAGAACATCGTATTAATAGTGGTTAAGCATAATTGCATATGTCCACTTTGAATATAATCTTTATTACTTTTCCAATCAATTGAATACAGATACAATATGTAAACAAACATTTGAATACAAGTCTGAACTAAAAAGAAGCGAGTTCAGAAAATGTCAGAGTATCCCTAGAGTTCTCCAAAAAATCCCCCTCAACTGTGACCCCTGCTCCTCTATTTATAGACGAAGATAGGTTGGTTCTTCTATACAGGCCCGTGACCAAGGTAGCTCAGCCTACGGTTGACAATTCATGTGTACCGACCTAGGCATGCCGACTATCCATGACCGATCCACCTGCTGCAGGCCCGGTGTTTCCCCGTAGGTGACTCGAAGAAAACTCTGAAGCGACTCGGGGCAGTTAGTGGTGTGACTTGAAGTAACCTGGTCCTTGCTCCGAATTGACTCACACTCATGCTCGTGTCAGTCCAATCTTCCATTCTTAACTTCTAGTCATGTTGACCATCCCCATATGGCCGAACCACTAAAGGTCGAACCACCTAGGCCGATCGTAGCGAACAGCATCACAAAGTCCACGTTCGACCCAACTATACTGACCCACATTGACTGACCCACCTTTACCGAGCCACCTCGGCTTCTTAAATTCCAATCATGTTGACCATCCCTATATGGCCAAACCACTAAAGGCCAGACTACCTAGGCCGATCGTACCAAGCAACATCACAAAGTCCACATTCGACCCAACTATACCGACCCACATTGACCAACCCACCTTGGCCGAGCAACCTGGGCTTGGCTATCTTGGCTGAACCACCACTAATCACCGAACCACCATGTATATACTCCAACACCGACCCATCTTCAATCCTTGTACTTCGCAAGCATGTCGATCCAGTGTCAAATACACCGAAGCACATGTGTAGGCCGACCCAATCACAGTCACCCATCATCACCGGCCTACCTATGCCAACTCTCCTTGGCCAAACCACCTTAACCGAACAACACGTGCAGATCCACTTCAATTTATTTTCCTTGACCGATCCACCAAAGTCGGTCCACATATACAGACCGATCCATAATTAAGCTATATCGATCTCTTATACCTCCAATCCTCTCTTAACTTGAGTCCCGTCTAGGTTCAACCATAGGCTCTGCAACTATCGCCATGTAGCCGGGCCAAAGTGCCAGGTAACATTTGCCCCCCAAAGCGTGTCTTGTGAATCAACACGACGCGCTTTGAATTAGCGAGGAATCCCTATTTCCAGAGGCTAGTTCGTTCAAAATGATGATTGATTATCGCTTTTTCATTGGCCTTTGACGAATCTCCGAGTCGTTTAGAGGTAAAGTTCAATCTCGAAGAAAATTTTCAAAATCTTATTTTAACTTTTCAAAAGCTGAATGTACATAACCTTTTGAAGGTTAAATCCTACTGGAACCCATAAACCAATGTTTCTCCACCAACTCGATAACATTTGTCTCTTCGTACAATTTCATTTATCTTTCATTGCCAGGATGTGTGTATATGTTCATGTACACACATTCTATTTTATTATTATTGTCGTAATTTCGTCCATCATATATATTTATTATTATTATTTAAATAACAAAATCGGGTCAGCATATGAAGGTCGGCCCACTCGGTCGGTTCCTTTGGCAAAAAGGTAGGCCGGCATGCCAATACTGACCCACATGACCGATACTCGCTTCTCCGACCCAGTAAACACGTGCTGACTGGTACCATCAGGTATAACCCATTCATCTCCCCCCTCTTGTCATACAAAAAACTCATGCCTTGGCCTTTTCTTCCTTTCTTATTTTTTGCTCTACTCTCACAATTTTGCAAACCTTTCTCCTTTTGATCCCTATCTACCACTCAATCCATCCTCCTTTTTCCTGAACCTAGATCTTCAACTCTGTAACTCTAGTCTCTCTCTAATTTGAACAATACCTATCTCTTCAACAATTGCCATCTGATCCAAGACCCTTGCATAGGTATGAATTTCTTATCCAATCCAGCCCCCTAAGCCTAGAGCTTCGTTTTGCATTCAAGTCCATAGGTTCGGTGGGAGATGGTGAAGAGAAGAGAGCAAAAAGGGAATTTGCACTTTAGGATAGCATGGCTTTGACCTTGGGGTCAGCCTTGTGGAGAGCTAGGAGGCAGAGTCGATAGGTTTTTTAGGGCAGGGATAAGTTGGCAAAACCTTGTTGGACATATTGCTTGGTATTTCTGAGAAGGACGAGTGGGTTGGTATCCCGAGTGAGAGGATCGGTCGGTATTGAGAGAAACGAGTCGTTAGGAGTTTAGGAGCATGGGTAATTATCCCGAGTGAGGGAGTCTTTTGGTATTTAGGGTGAGAATGCGGGTCGATAGGAACTTAGGAAAGTGGGTCGGTGATTAGAGAGAGGGGGATGAGTGGATCAGGGTAGATTTTGGAGGTTCGTTCGGTAGTTTGGAAATGAGTGGGTCGATACCGAGCGAGGCAGTGTGGCTCAGTATATATAGGCTTGAATAGAATAGCGGTATTTGGTATGGGGATCGGCATTGGCAATCAAAATCACCTCATCTCGAACATAGAATATAATAGGACCATATATTTCTATGCCTAAAACAATGGACTGACAAAAACCAAAGCATATGAACATATGGACCTGATTTGGACTAATAACGTCATAATTTTAACGAGTCTAAATGCATATTTGATTCAATAAAACCAAGCCACTGCCTCCACAGCATGCAATGCCAATATCTGATCCCAGGACCTCCGCTTTCGTCCATAGGACAAATTTTAGAGACGGTTAATGATAACGGTCTTCAAAGACGATAATTTTAAGCTCCACCGTGCCATATTATTTTTCAGAACCTTAATTTATCTGTACTCTTGTTTGAATCGTCACACTAGTTCACACATCATACAGGGGAACACTTTGTTGTTATATCTGATATCTATTATCTTTCAAGTATAACTTAAACAGGCATATATCCATACTAATTGCTCATTGAAGATGTCTAAAAAATCAAGCTCCGCTATAGTTACCGACAAGCCCGAGCCAAGTTCTCGGTAGGAGGCAGTAGGGACTCCGAACCCATCGTCAGCCTCCACACCTAGCAATCTAGACCCATCCATCACGGTAATAGGCCCGGCTCCCGATATTATAGATGGGGTCGTGGTTCTGGATGACCCCATTGACTCTCAAGCCTCGAAAATTGGCGAATCTTCTCTCCGTCGACTATGTTCTATCCATGGAATCCACTTCGAAGATGCCCTAGTTCCTTCGGCACAAGATCGACCTCACTTGCCCTCAACCGTATATACCGCTTGCAAAAAATTTATGTATTGGGTCGGAAGTGTGCCACCTTTCAATTCATTCATCTGTGAAGTGTTGTAGTATATAGGAATTGCTCCAGCACAACTTCACCCTAATAGCCACACATTTATCTACGGTACATGCGTTCTTTCATGAGCGACTTACTCGGACTTCCAACTCCCGAGGATATCCATTATATTATCGCTTTTAGAGACGTACCGACATCTCATCTTATATATTCCTCGAGACACACCCCAAATGTCAAGTTTTGATGGGCGCGTGGTGTAAATTTTCTTAGTATAAACAAGAGTGGTTCTACGTATGCTGTTCTTCGGTTTCACGAGGAGATGGCTAGAAGAGAGCAAGTCTCATTTTTATCCCAGTCTTTGTCTTAAGGCTCGAAGTGCATCTTCTCTAAACTTCTTTTCAACTTTTATAGATATCCGCCCACGACCTAAAGGCGTCGGGTATTCTGAGGCCATCGAAGCTATCCAAGCTATCCTCATGGGAGATTATGACATCAAATCTGTTAAAGAACGGCTCTCGAAGTTCAGATTACTGAAAGAGGGGCGCCGAATTAGCCTTCCAATTGGTGCCATTATACGGTTGCGGGAACGGGCAAAGAACATGTTGGACCTTCGATGCCCCCTACCGAAGGGGCCCTTGATACATCCAAGGAAGGTAAGATTAAAGAAATAGAGGTGCTAGTGACGACCGACAAGAATGCAAGTTCCGGCCAAGCGCAAGTGGTTGATGCACTCAGTGCCGATGAACCACCGCCTCCTTCGAAAAAGAGAGAGAGTCTAGCTTACAAGCTAAAAAAGAAAATGGTTGGCAGAACTTCAAAGGTTACGATTACTCCGAGTGAAAAGAAGTCGCCTTCCCAAAACATAGAAGGCTCATTAAAACGACTATCTGACTTAACCATTCTTGATGACATATGAATGGTTTCAACAACCCTGAGGCTATGGGATTCAATTCGCCTATGAGAAGCAATGAAGGCGTTCAGACTCACCATCAAGGAGAGAAACTCCAATGAGTAAAGCAAAAAACACTGGTCCGTCGGAGGGCAAGCACTAGGACACACACAAACACTTACACTTCGCCCTGCACTTGAATTTCACTCATTGTGTGATTCCTATTAACTCGTCCTCATTTGGTTTCGCGTGCACGTGATATGGGGCGTACACACGACATTGACCGCCTTCGCGGATCCTCTATCTTCCACCATTCTAGTTGAGATTCAGGATTAGGTAAAAGACGAGACAGGGACGGAAGCAACAATAGAGATTATCGTCCCGAAGAGTTGTTGTCTTCCAGAAGGAGAACTTATAGCCATTCTTCATATCCAAACGAAAATCCCCTCAGTCGGAGCATAGTGGGGAGAAATCTGCTAAGAAGGGATCCCAGTCCGAAGTTCCTTACGACCCACACTCTGGCTCGTTGAGTGTCAAGCAATCTCATAAGCCTTATAAGAAATCAGTGACTCTGGTTAGGCAGCCCCTCTAGTCCCTGCTCACGATCCATCTACAGTGGAAAAATTATCTAAGCTCAATGCTACATTCCCGAAGATATGTTTTGATGGACTGAAATTTCTTCTCACGATTCATCTTATCCCCGGACATGTTAAACAAAGCGCCATTATCTACAACAACGATGTTTATGTTCAACGCGATGCATTTGTGCACTTGGTAGAGAAAGTTTCAAAGGTTTCCATGGAACGTCAATACTAGTTTAATCACCTCAAACTTAAAGCTATTCATGACAAAGATATCATTAAGGGCCAGTACAAAGACTATCCTCATACAAATCTCAACTCGAGGCTGCCCAGAAAAATGCCAAGGAGACAGCCGAGGCAGTTAGTCTCTTAGAGGCTACTCATAAGAAAGAAATTAATAAGGCAATCCAACGCAGCTGTGCTCTAGCTTTGGAGAAAGAATCTATCCAAAAAGAGAAAGACGTTCTCACTTAATGTGTCAAAGAGCCGGAGGAGTTGCTCTTTAAAGAGAGAGAAGAGAAGATTATAGCGTAGGAAGAGTCACAAAGATACTGTGATGAGATCGTTGAGAAGCAGCTTCTAAAGGTAAAACTCGATGAGGAACTTTCTAGGATTAGAATGTTAAAAAAAGCAGCTTGCGAGGAAGGCAAGAAGATGGAGCTCATAGAGGTCAACTCTCGTATTGAGGCAGCCACCAATGCTAGTAGGGAAGAAATCAAGTGTTTATTCGACCCGCTCATCGCCGAATACAATGCGCGAGTCCTCATGCATCATGACATATCTTTCTTAGGCGATGGTTATCTCTAATCATTGGCTGAAGCATGAAATACTTTAGTGAAAATTAAAAGAGTGGAGCTGGGCGTCGAAGAGGTTGATGGGGATGCTCTCGTGAGAGAAGTGCTCCAAGGAAATGAGCCTTCAGACTTATCTATAGCAAAAGCTTTTCGGAAAAAACTGCCCAACATCGAAGGGTAAAGATGACATTGCTGGGTCGTCCGACACTGCGTCTCCAACCCCTCCACTCGTTCAAATGGTCG
The DNA here is from genome assembly GCA_030765085.1 of Allium cepa. Taxonomy (NCBI): domain Eukaryota; kingdom Viridiplantae; phylum Streptophyta; class Magnoliopsida; order Asparagales; family Amaryllidaceae; genus Allium; species Allium cepa. The sequence continues at coordinate 90,254,418 of CM060946.1, read as the reverse complement.
ATAGTTCATCACTTTAGCCTCCCGAGCAGCATGTCGGTTATGACCTGGAGAAGCCTGGACTTGGCGTTCACATTTTATCTCCAATCCTTGAGGGAGACACCTGAGGACCATTGAAAGTCAACTAGAAGCCAATACGTAGGTTCACCTTCTAGGGTTCAGGAAACCATTGCGTTAGGCAAGTAATAAATGTATTCTAACATTTGCTTTTTATTAATTCATATAGGCCATTCTGGTCCCGAACCAATTCCAAGGAGCGATGTCGCCACGGAGCAGGAATAAAAGGTGGCTAAGGCACCTCACACCGGAGATACTCCTGATCCCGATGCTTAAGCGATCGAGGCTCTAGATTAGGATAAACTTGAGAATCCCTCACCTATAGATGAACACAACGAGATCGAAATGACAAGCGCTTTCGAACATATACTTCAAAGCTTATCATGAAGGAGCAAATTGAGGAAGAGGAGAAAAAGAAAGCCAAAGTTAAGATAGAACCTCAAGTGGTGGAACTCGATGACCCCCTAAATAGGCCCCTGAAGGTCATCCTCCTCGGTGGGACCACACCTCTGGAGGTCCTCCTTCCTTCCTCGGATACCACATCGCTGGGAAGCAAGGGGTCTAGGAGAAAATGTTCAGCTGAGAAGACTTCGGAGAAGCCGAAGAAGGAGAAAAAGTCAAAGAAGTAGCCATCATCTGGTCATGCCTCGATCAGCTTTAATAAGTCAAAATCATGTAAATTTTTCTCTTATTTTTTATAGTCATCGTAGATAGACTTTGGCTCTAGACTTCGAAGAAGTTGTAATGGAACTTAATTTCTGACTAGTAAATAAAATTTTGTTTCTTTGTATTTTCCAAACTCTCATCGCTTAGCTTATCACCTAACATGTAATTGAAATTCAGAGTCTTGTGGGTCACGTAAACTCCTATCCATTCTCACAGGACTTGGGGATTTTTGAATCATTTATACTCTAATCTGCACTCTAGGGACCCAGAGTACTCTAGTTTATGCTCCAGGGACTTAGAGATTTTTTGAATCGCTTATACTCCAGTCTGCACTCTGGGGACTCAGAGTATTCTAGTCCATGCTTTGGGGACATAGAGATTTTTTGAATCGCTTATACTCATGTCCGCACTCCGGGGACTTAGAGTACTCTAGTCTGCGCTTCGAGGACTTAGAGATTTTTTGAATCGTTTGTACTCTAGTCTGCACTGTGAGGACTCAGAGTACTCTAGTCCACGCTCCAGGGACTTAGAGATTTTTTGAATCATTATACACTAGTCCGCACTCTGGGGACTCGAAGTACTCTAGTCCATGCTTCGAAGACTTAGAGATTTTTTGAATCATTATACTCTAATCCACAATTTGGGGACTCAAAGTACTCTAGTCAGTGCTTCGGGGACTTAGAGATCTTTTGAATCATTATACTTTAGTCCGCACTCTGGGGACTCAGAGTACACTAGTCCGCGCTTCGAGGACTTGGAGATTTTTTGAATCATTATACTCTAGTCCGCACTTTGGGGTTAAGAGTACTTAAGTCTCCGCTCCGTGGACTTAGAGATTTTTTGAATTGTTTATAGTCTAGTCTGCACTCTGGGGACTCAGAGTACTCTAGTTCGCGCTCCGGGGACTTAGATATTTTTTGAATCATTATACTCCGTCCACACTCTGGGAACTCAGAGTACTTTAGTCTGCGCTCCACGGACTTAGAGATTTTTTGAATCATTGGTTGATTAACTTTTAGTTTTGTGCATGCGTTCATATGCCAGACATGTTAAGGCAATTTTATTTTGCCATGAAATTACAAAATACAAAACACTAATAGCCCATAGGAAAAAAGCTTCAAGCCTTTATTGATTGTAGAAAACAAGGACAAACTGAATTGTCTTATTACATGTCAGAAACAGAGAACAACAAAAGAAACATATTCTGGAAACAATTGCTACTAAATGCAAAAGAAATAAACTAAGTGTAATAACGACGCAAATGCTCGTTATTCCATGCTCTGGGGAGCGTCACGCCATCAATAGTTGCTAGCTTAAAGATTCCTTCTCTAAGCTTCCGTTGGATGACGTGTAGAACTTCCCATATGGGATTCATATGTGAAGGGATTTGAAAAACTTGCTTCAAAACAAGGTTGCCCACATCAAAAGTTCTTGGTCGAACTTTTCATTATAATATCGAGCGACTTGGTGCCAACATGCTGCTGCCCTTAAATCAGCTTCTTCATGCTTCTCGTCGATAAAGTCCAATGATTCCAGTAAAAGATCTCGATTCGACCTGGGATCATAATGAGTTACCCTGTGAGAGGGAACTTCAAGTTCCATGGGTATAACAGTTTCAGTGCCGTATGCCAAGGTGAATGGAGTATGATCAGTCGTGGACTTGTGCTTGGTTTTGTAGACCTAGAGTGTTGTTGGAAGCTCATCCATCCACTTGCCTCTAGTCTTCTCCAAATGTTTTTTAATATGGACTTGATTATCTTATTTACAGCTTCAACTTGTCCATTCGTTTAGGATGAGCGACTACTGGAAACCTTTTCTCAATATAATATTTTTGGCAGAACTGTTTGAATTTTTTACTCTCAAATTGAGTTCCGTTGTCAGTAATGATAGTTCGGGGGAGGCCAAAATGGCATATAATGTTTCGCACAACAAAATTAATGACCTTTTTGGTGGTGTAGCTAATGGCTCCGCTTCTACACACTTGCTGAAGTAGTTGACCGCGATAATTGCATATTTCGCACCACCTTTGGAGATTGGCAAGGAGCCGATTATATCGATCCTCCATATTGCAAGCCATGGACTAACCATTTGCATGAGCTCCGTCGGCGGTGCTTTGGGGATCTTTGCGTACTTTTGATATTTTTCGCATCTCCTTGCACAGTTAGCGATGTCCTGATTCATGGTCATCCAATAGTATCCATAGCGGAGGATCTTTTTGGCTAGCGTCTACCCCCCAGTATGGTCGCTACATTCTCCTTCATGAACTTCTTTTAAGACCCGCTTTATCTTATCGTGGGCGATGCACCTAAGTAAGGGAATCGAGAATCCCTTCTGATACATCATTCCATCCTGCATTATATACCGCGAGGCCTTGCAAATGGCTTGTCGTCTCTTGTTCTTTCTCTTGGGCAAGGTTCCATATAGCAGGTATTTTGGAACGAGGTCATCCACGACTCCATTTCAGTTTCTGTCCCTAACACAAGATCTACTTCCATTTCATTTATACTCGGGGCATGTAAGGTTTCGAAGGGAACCAAGCCCATATATTGTGCATCACCAATACTTGCGAATTTCACCAACGAGTCGGCTTCCCCATTTTGTTCACGTGGAATGTGTGAAATATCATATTATTCAAGGTCCGCCAATCATTCTTGAACCCGAGCGAGGTATGGGGCAAGCCTTTGCCCCTTTGCCTGATAGTCTCTCCGTACTTGGTATACCACTAACAATGAGTCATAGAAGATTCCAATTTATTTTTATTACAAGTTCTTTGGTAAGTCTCAAGCTCGCAATCAATGCTTCATACCTAGCCTCATGTTCATAGCGGTGAAACCAAGTTTCAAAGCATAACAAATTGATTGGTTCTCGGGAGTTACAAGAATAACACCAGCCCTAGAACAATGGTCGTTGGATGCTCCATCGGTGTATAGCTTCCATCGAACAGCGGGGACTACATCACCACCACTTGGCTCGTTTGATATGGTGAACTCTGCAATGAAATCTACTAGTGCTTGCCCTTAGATAGCCCTTTGTGGCAGGTCAGTTATATCGAACTGATTCGGATAAATGTTCCATTTGAGTAACCTTATAGAAGTCTCTGGTCGTTGGAGGACCTGCTATAGAGGTTGATCGGTATAGACACTGACCGGATGTGCCTGAAAATACGGACGAAACTTGCGTGATGCGATCACCAAGCAGTAGGCTAGCTTCTCAATCTTAGGATAATTTCTCACTGCCTCTGTTAAATGCTTACTAACATAGTACATTGGCTTTGGATTCGGTCCTCTTCACGAATCAAAGCTTCACTAATGGCATGCTGAGATACAGCCAAGTAAACATACAACTCCTCATGATCTATAGGCTTTGACAAAACCGGGGGCCTCTCCAAGTGTGTCACCAGAGCTCGGAACACGTCCTCACAGTTCGACGTCCATTCAAAATTTCCCTTCCCTTTCCTTATCACATCAAAGAAAGGAATACACTTGTCGGTCGTCGCTCTGGATATAAAGTGACTCAACGTGACGACTTTTCCATTTAGGCTCTTGCTTTATAGTTCTGGGTGATTATATGTCCCGAATATCCTGAATCTTTTCTGGGTTGGCTTCGATTCCCCATGCATTGACAATGAAACCCAAAAACTTACCCGATGCAACCTCAAAGGAACATTTCAGTGGATTGGTGTTCATTCTGTAAAATCTGAGTATATCAAACATCTCGGCCAAGTCTTGAATGTAGTCGTTTGACTGTCATAACTTCACAAGCATATCATCCACATAAACTTCCATCGTTCTACCAATATGGTCTTTAAACATCCGATTCACCAAACGCTGATACATTACCACTACGTTCTTCAATCCGAAAGGCATCACTACATAACAGTACAATCCAACGTCCGTGACAAAACTGGTATGCTCCTGATCCAAAATGTGCATCGAGATCTGATTGTATCCCGAATACGCATCCATAAATGACAATAATTTGTGTCATGTTGTCGAGTCAACCGTCTGATAAAGTTTGGGCAAAGGAAAACTATCCTTAGGGCATGCCTCGTTCAGGTTTGAGTAATCAACACAGGTCCTCCACTTCTCGTTTGGCAAGGAGCCGATTATATCGATCCTCCATATTGCAAGCCATGGACTAACCATTTGCATGAGCTCCGTCGGCGGTGCTTTCGGGATCTTTGCCTACTTTCGACATTTTTCGCATCTCCTTACAAGTTAGCAGCGTTCTGATTCATGGTCATCCAATAGTATCCATAGCGGAGGATCTTTTTGGCTAGCGTATGCCCCCCAGTATGGTCGCTACATTCTCCTTCATGAACTTCTTTTAAGACCCGCTTTATCTCATCGTGGGCGATGCACCTGAGTAAGGGAATCGAGAATCCCTTCTGATACATTATTCCATCCTGCATTATATGCCGCGAGGCCTTGCGAATGGCTTGTCATCTCTTGTTCTTTCTCTCGGCCATGGTTCCATGTAGCAGGTATTTTGGAACGGAGTCATCCATGACACCCTTTCAGTTTCCATCCCTAACACAAGATCTACTTCCATTTCATTTATACACGGGGCATGTAAGGTTTCGAAGGGAACCAAGCCCATCTATTATGCATCACCAGTACTTGCGAATTTTACCAACGAGTTGGCTTCCCCATTTTGTTCACGTGGAATGTGCGAAATATCATGTTATTCAAAGTCCGCCAATAATTCTTCAACCCGAGCGAGGTATGGGGCAAGCCTTTTCCCCTTTGCCTGATAGTCTTCCTGTACTTGGTATACCACTAACAGTGAGTCATAGAAGATTTCAATTGATTTTTATTACAAGTTCTTTGGTAAATCTCAAGCCCGCAATCAACGCTTCATACCTAGCCTCGTTGTTCGTAGCGGTGAAACCAAGTTTCAAAGCATAACAAATTGATTGGTTCTCGGGAGTTACAAAAATAACACCAGCCCTAGAACAATGATCATTGGATGCTCCATCGGTGTATAGCTTCCATCGAACAGCGAGGACTACATCACAACCACTTGGCCCGTTTGATATGGTGAACTCTGCAATGAAATCTACTAGTAATTGCCCTTAGATAGCCCTTTGTGGCAGGTCAGTTATATCGAACTGATTCGGCTAAATGTTCCATTTGAGTAACCTTGTAGAAGTGTCTGATCATTGGAGGACCTGCTATAGAGGTTGATCGGTATAGACACTGACCGGATGTGCCTGAAAATACGGATGGGACTTGCATGATGTGATCACCAAGCACTAGGCTAGCTTCTCAATCTTAGGATAATTTCTCACTGCTCAAATGCTTACTAACATAGTACATTGGTTTTTGGATTCGGTCCTCTTCACGAATCAAAGATGCACTAATGGCATGCTGAGATACAGCCAAGTAAACATACAACTCCTCATGATCTATAGGCTTTGACAGAACCGAGGGCCTCTCCAAGTGAGTCACCGGAGCTCGAAACACGTCCTTACAGTTCGACGTCCATTCAAAATTTCCCTTCCCTTTCCTTATCACATCAAAGAAAGGAATACCCTTGACGGTCGTCGCTTTGGATATAAATTGACTCAACGTGACGACTTTTCCATTCAGGCTTTGTACTTGCTTTATAGTTCTGGGTGATTATATGTCCCAAATATCATGAATCTTTTCTGGGTTGGCTTCGATTCCCCATGCATTGACAATGAAACCCAAAAACTTACCCAATGCAACCTCAAAGGAACATTTCGGTGGATTGGTTTTCATTCTATAAAATCTGAGTATATCAAACATCTCGGCCAAGTCTCAAATGTAGTTGTTTGACTGTCATAACTTCACAAGCATATCATCCACATAGACTTCCATCGTTCTACCAATATGGTCTTTAAACATCCGATTCACCAAACGCCGATACACTACCCCTGCGTTCTTCAATCCGAAAGGCATCACTACATAACAGTACGGTCCAACGTCCGTGACAAAACTGGTATGCTCCTGATCCAAAATGTGCATCGGGATCTGATTATATCCCGAATACGCATCCATAGATGACAATAATTCGTGTCCTGTCGTCGAGTCAACCGGCTGATCAATTTTGAGCTAAGGAAAACTATCCTTAGGGCACGCCTCATTCGGGTCTGAGTAATCAACACAGGTCCTCCACTTCTCGTTTGCCTTTCCCACTAATATGGGATTAGATACCTGTTCAGGATAGACTGCGTCGCGGACGAACCCATTGGCTTTAAGTTTATCCATATCCTCTTTGAGAGCAGCAGCCCTCTTCGGCTCCATGCCTCTCCTCTTTTGTTTAACTGGCACATACTGGGGATCAGTGTTCAATATATGACTTGCGGTGGTGGGAGAAATCCCACACAATCAGAGTGGGTCCAAGCGAAACATCCAGATTTGCTTGGAGGAAATCGGTTAGATCCTCAATAATTAAGAGGTTGAGTTGTGATCCAATCTTTGCACCTATGATGGGTCGTCGCAGCTGACTGGAATGTCAATCATCAGTTTAACCGATGTTGCGTTAGCCTTCTTGGGTTCTTCATCATCATCTCTCGGATCTGTGTCTTTATAGATCTGACCCAATTACCCAAGCCAAGGCTCGAGCATTACTTGTCAATTTTTAACACGGTTGCAGACAGAGTTGTTCATCCCTTTCCCTTCTCTCTTCGCTGGGCCTCTTTCAGCTCAGCCACATAACATGCATGACCAGTCGCTTGATCGCCATGCACTATACCAACTCCTCTGTCCGTTGAAAATTTCAAGGTCAAACACCACGGGGCCAAAGCTGTCGTAAATTCCACCAGGGCCGATTGGCCTATAAAAACGTTATACGGGGAATCAACATCCACAACAATGAACGGTGGGATCCATACCCTCCAACGATCACCTTCCCCTAGTTCAACTGGAAATTCAACAAAAGCTACTGCATCAGTAACTGTAACATTAAAGCCATGAATGTGGGCTTTAGATGGTTTTAGATCCTTCGTCTCCAACTTCATTTGGTCATATGCCTTTTTAAAGATAATATTGACAGAACTCCCACAATCAATCAGTATCCTTCTCACAAGCGCTAGTCTAGTCGTAGTTAGATAACCATCGGGTCAATGGTAGGTGCCTTCACTCAATCGACATCCCTACTTCCGAATACTATATCATCCGTCATCATTCGCTATTGTTTTGCTGGAGTCCCGTCTTCTGTATTCGAGCAGCATTTGAAATCTGCATGCTTCAAGGAGCTAGCATAACGTTCCATTTCTTGCCAACTCTTGTCTGACGGGTGAGTCCCACCAATTATCGTGTTTATGACCAACCTTCTTTTGGACTGAGCGGGCTCCTCAGTATCATGGAGGAGTCTACACTCTTTAGTATTATGCCCGTAGGTCTCGTGGAACCGACAGTTTTTTCCAGTATGCTTTTGTTCCTCAGTGAATTCCTTTGGGCGTTACTTTCGGTATTGGAATATATTATAATTTAATAAATAAATATTATCCAGAGATGTGTTCAGAGGAGTGTATTCACTATAGGTTGGGATTCTTGGTTTCTACTTTCCTGCTTCCCTCTTTCTTCTGAAATTTCCTCCTCTGGATCCTTTAGACTACTCTAGCTTATATTGAACATTGACTTGGACCTTCCAGAGTTTTTATAGGATTGCTTTACCGCAATGTTGCTTTGCGCCGCTTCCTTGCTGGGCCCTGGCGCACTAATTCGTTTGGACCACCTGGCCTCTTCTCTTCTCAGAAATTGGTTTGCCTTTGAATAAAAGCGTTCCAGGGTAGTCGGTGGTTTTCCAGTCAGCCAATCACCAAACTATAAGTCCGGATCTACTCCTTGCATCACGTCCATAAGGATAGCGTGGTCATTCGAATTGCTAACTTCGGTAGCAGCAATGTGAAATATTTGCAAACAATCCTTTAACGACTCCCCCTGATCCTGGATCACACTGGATAAAGACATCACGTTCTTTGGGCGAGTGGCATGGATCCTAAACCGCTCCACCAATTTCACCGCTAACTCATCAAACCTGGAGATCGATAGCGGGGGAAGTCTGGTGAACCACATGTTAGTGATTCCGGATAAGGTTATTGGTAAGTAACTGCATTTGGTCGCATCATTTGCCCGAGCCGAGTCCGTCATCCACTCATATCTCATTATATGCTGTCAGGGATCAGTCTTCCCTTCATAAGCTAGAATAGTAGGCATATTAAACTTCCGGGAGTACTCGGCATGTAGGATAGTACCTGTGAATGGAGTATGGCTTCTAGATACGCCCCGATCATCGTTGGATAAGCCATGATTCTCCCTCATCAGTTGTCTAACCATAGCTGATAAATCTGGAGTCTGAATAGGAGGTGGCAAGCAGAAATCCATCCTATGTGATTGTTCGGCTGGTGCCTCCTCAGTAGGTGATCTCCCAAGTGCACGTTCTGAGGACCTGCTTCGCTGCGATTGTGGCAAGGTGGTGGACCAGCTTCCACTCATGTTTCAGATCCTAAGTTCCCTACTTCATCTTGAGTGCGATTTCCCAGGTGAAGGTGAGGGGCCATGATTCCAAGTAGCGAAACTGGACCATTTTTGTTGGATTACTCTAATGCACCTGTTTGTGCCGTTTCAATCCTGCGGCGTCTACGCCTGGGATGTTCATCTGATGAAGCGGAGCTGTCGGATGATGAGTATGAAGCGGGACTTCCTCCAGCGTTCTAATGCTGTTGTAGAGCGGTATGGGTCCTGAGGTTAGCGTTTGTTTGAATCTGCTCGTTAAGTTGTCTCCAACTTTCCACGAGCTCTCTCATCAGCTCATTGAACTCTGCCCTGGTGGCAACTTTTGATTGGTTTCAAAAGGTGGCGGCCCATGCGCCTAGATTGGCTTGTTGATTGCTGGGTCCCACTTGTTGGATGCTGGCGGTCTCATTAGCATCCGCATTGTGGGAAGCTGATCTGGTACATGGTCTTCCCATCTTAGAGTTATCCATAGGAACTCTGAATAGAATCTGTGAACCCTTGAGAATGAACTCGGATCTCCTTTCGGGGATTTCCTCAATTCAGTGGCGACAAAGCTGATCCTAACAGCCTGAGAATGAATGCTCTAAGCGAAAGCACCAAAATTGGTTACTAACACCCTTCAATAGAATTGTGTAGAGAGATTAATGAAGAAAGTAAATTAAAACAGAGAAGTAACATGGTTGAATGTAAAAGGAACAAAAAAATGAGAACACCAAATTTATAGTGGTTCGGCGTAATTGCCTACGTCCACATTGAATTAATCTTTATTAATTTTCCAATCAATTAAGTATAGATACATTTTGTAAACAAACACTTGAATACAAGTCTGAATTGAAAAGAAGCGAGTACAAAATATGGCAGAGTATCCCTGGAGTTCTCCAAAAAATGTCCCCTCAACTGTGACCTCTGCCCCTCTATTTATAGAACAAGATAGGCCGGTTCCTCTGTGTAGGCCCATGACCAAGGTAGCTTGGCCCACAACAGACAACTCATGTGTACCGACCCAAGCATGCCGACCCTCCATGACCGATCCACTTGTTGTCGGCCCGGGTTTCCCCGTAGGTGACTCGAAGAAACTCTAAAGCGACTCGAGGTAGTTAGTGGTGTGACTTGAAGCAACTTTGTCCTTGCTCTGAATTGACTCACACTCATACTCGTGTCGGTCCGCTATTTCATTCTTAACTTCCAGTCATGTTGACCATCCCCATATGGCCGAACCACTAAAGGCCAGACCACCTAGGCTGATCGTAGCAAACAGCATCACAAAGTCCACATTTGACCCAACTATACTGACCCACATTGACCGACCCACCTTGGCCGAGCCACCTTGGCTTCTTAACTTCCTGTCATGTTGACCATCCCTATATGGCAAAACCACAAAAGGCCAGACCACCTAGGCCAATCGTAGCAAACAGCATCACAAAGTCCATATTTAACCCAACTATACCGACCCACATTGACCGACCCACCTTGGACGAGCCACCTCGGCTTAGTTATCTTGGCCGAACCATCATGTCTATACTCCAACACGGCCCACCATCAATCCTTGTACTTCACAAGCATGTCGATCCAGTGTCAAATATACCGAACCACATGCGTAGGCCGACCCAATCATAGTCACCCATCATCACCGGCCTGCCTATGCCAACTCTCCTTGGCCGAACCACCTTGACCGAACAACACATGCCAGTCCACTTCAACTTATTTTCCTTGACCGATCCACGAAGGCCGATTCACATATACAGATCGATCCATACTTAAGCTATACTGATCTCTTATATCTCCAATCCTCTCTTAACTTGAGTCCTGTCTAGGTTCAACCATATGCTCTGTGACTATCGTCGTGTAGTTGGGCGAAAGTGTCGGTTGACATATATACTTATACGTACATACATACATACATACATACATACATACATACATACATACATACATATATATTTGTAATATTTTATATACATAAATTAAAGTATATAAACATGCATTGAATAATATATTTGCATATTAGACAAGCTAACATATCTGTTACAGTGTAAATCCTAGCACTTATACACGTGTATGTTATATCTTACATGGATTGCTATGTTATACATGTACACACACATATATAAATATATATAATACACATAAACACACACAAATATAATATTAATTACATAATATAAAACTATGTTATAAATTTAAATAAAATAATGATTTTATGTAAACGAAATTTAGGAAAGAACTAAATAAATTAGACTTCATAGGCCCAATAATAATCTAGAATGGCAAAAAAATTTGAAATTCACCCATTACCTCTAGTGCAAGCTGATCCAGTCCCAACATATGCTACCCTTACCATTCAAACACATGAATGCATTTGATACATTCTTTATATTACATTTTTATTTAAATTAAATTTAAAATTCCCTTTAACCAAGTTAAATAAAATATGATTTTATTAAAAGCATTATTAGATTGAATCTAATGATTTTCTCGAATTCATAAGCCTAATAGATTCAAAATATTTTTTTGAAATTATTTCACCCACTTCCAATTGGCTCGGTTCCAATATTGGTATTAGAGCTAAATTGTCTATGTAGTCAAAATTAGTTGTATTAATGCTAACCAATTAAGATTACCAATTTAGTAGGATGTTCAAAATAGCAGTGTTTAGGCTTGGATTTGGGTAATGAAATACCCCACCCTCCCTGGCTACCGGCCTAGCTCAAAAAGTGAAGTGAGCTTAAAGGTTGCTTCTAATAGAAACTACGTAAATTTGAATTGGGCCTTACTAATTTTCAAAATTATTTTAAAATTTTAAATAAAATTTTATATTTAAAAGTTATATTTATTATAAGAAATTCATTATGAATGTTATATTGTGATTTCAAAATTGTTTTGAAATTAAAATAAGAATTTAAATTTAAAAGTTAAATTCAAATTAAGAGTTACATTGTAAATGCTATAACATGATTTTCAAAATTGGCTTTGAAAACAATGATATTATAATGTTATAATATAGTTTTTAAAAGTGCTTTGAAAATATAATACACATATTTTGAAAATTTTAAAATATTAATAAGACTAATAAATTTAATTAATTAGTTAATCAATCGTAAATTAATTAAACTATTTACATGTATAAGATGATGTAAGTATATATGTATGCACATAAGAAATTTTCGAATTTAATATTTAATTAAAATTGTTCAATTAAATAAATTGACTAAAAATTAATTAACGAATAATATAATACATATATATACACGAATATATGTGTATAACCATAATGTTATGGCATACGTATTCAATTAAAATGTTTAACCGAAAAACATAAAAATTAATTAAATGTTAATTAATTAAATTAATTAAATAGATTTAATCAATATAATGTTATACCTAAGACTATTATATAAGTTAATTAAACTATAAAAGTTACATAATGATTAAAACTTGTATAATATGAATGTATAATTAAAGTTGGAACATGAAAGAAACCTAATAAGATTTAAGTGATAAATACATTCGTATAGTATATATACGGTGATTTTTGATGTGTCATATACTTGAATCGCGTGGGTGTTTCATAAGAACTAGATTATTCCATAAGTCGATATCACTCAACTAAGATGTAAAGATTATTAAACTTTAATATAAAGTAATCATCTACAATTTATATATAATAAATTACTTGCATACTCCTTAGTTGTTAAGCTTGCCTTAAGCTACGGATGTTATATGTGTACTATTAATATATTGAATAGACGAGGTAAGATAACTGCACATATTTGTTAAGCTTCCCTCAAGGTATGTGGATGATACTTAGTCTATCATGAAATGATGGGTATGAGTGAATATTTTTTTTTATTTATTGAGCTTTTCTCAAGGTAGAGATGAGATTAGGACAAAGATCATAAGGTTAGAAGTTGTATATGATGCAATCAATATGGCGTTATCCATCGTATGTGGGCTTATGATTTGTTGAGCTTTTCTCAAGGTCGGAATCCTAAGGCATACGAGTTCTAACACCCACTACAGAAGTTAAAAGATTTCTATGTTTTCTTATGGTTTTGAAAAAAAATTCTAGTAGGAGCCTTATTAAAAAAATGAAATGGTAACATTTAACCATTCTAATATTGTAAAAATATTTGCTATGTAAAGTTATAATAATCAACATTGATAAATTTGTGCAATTAATATAATTGATTAGATGTTCTTCAACTAAGATATACAAATGAAATAAAATAAAGATTGACAAAAGACATATAAATAATATTTTCTACATGTTTTTGTTTCAATACACATGCAAGCGCCTAATTTTATAATTACTAAATACGTTCGTAATTGGTCACTTACATATGTATTTGTCCAAGACTGTGTATTGTCCTATATGAATTTCGAACGCTAAAAGCAATACTTGAATATGGATATTTGATCCATGTATAATCATGCAAAAATCTCATATAGTGAACGATCGCAGTTCATACTGTAATGCTAATAAACTAGTGTGAGATCATATATTCAATATGATTGATTACAATAATGATCTTATTGTGATAAATGTCACACCGGACCAAAAGCTATAAAATAGGTACAATAACTCGATCATTAAATGTCTATCTGATCGATTTACAATATTTGATATCCTTAAATGTAAGGGATGATCTGCACTTTTGTAAAAGGTTCGTTATGATGTTGTAGCGATGTTTCTTTTTGAATAGTTTGACTATATAGAAAGAAAAACGAATGTACAAGAGTAGATGATGAAGAAGGTGAATGATCACTTTTGCTTCATAAAGAAACGTCTGAAACATGTATTGTAAAATAATAATTGACACTTAACAATAGAATAAGAAATATGATTCTTATTCCAAAATGCGTCTTTTATAAAAAACTGTTTTCTAAGAAATTTATTCCTCCAAGTTAAAGATATTTGATCTGAAAACTTTCGACTGTAAAATGGTTATAGTAGATGGAATAAAAAACCTACATTAAGGGTTAAATGGACCTTCGTATTTCGTAATCCGTTATAAAAAAGGCAAAAATAGTGGGAGCTTACTATATAGCACTTATTGGTTGCATCAAGTTATCGAAATTATTTTGTAAAACGCACCACACATTTTTTATGAAATAATAGCGGTTTTTTCAGTGCAAACTAAAAAAAAAGATGTGATTTCATTTCAATATGAATATTCATTATAAATTAAAACTATAATAGTGGTATTTATTTACAAAACAAAAGTGATGCACTGAAAATAAACAAGTATCTAAAATTATTTGCAATTATTTTGAAATCATAAACTAAATCGTAATATTGAGAAATAATTTATGATTATATGATTATGAATCATCTGATACTAGTTAGGTATATCTCAGATAATTAAGGATGAAACACCCATTCAGTGAGAGCATCATATGAGTTGGTGAACTCTTCGAAATGATACATATAGGTATATAAAATCGCAAGTCTATTAGTACTAAAAAAGTTCCACGTACTTTATTATATTCATCAATGAATTATCATAAGCATGAATATGTGTATTTGATACGAATATAGTGTGTCCATATTAAATTAGTAGAATATAAAATGGAAATAAATGAAATTACATACAATAGAATTGATTCGATTTGATCGAATATATGAGTATATTGAAAGAATCCAAACGTACTTAAAAAATTAAATAAAGATTCAATCTCAAAAGCCTCCTTCCTAATATACACAATGATGTTTCAATAAGGAATAATCGAACTTTTTTGGATAAAGTACGATTACTGATGAGTGAAGTTGAGCTAACTTCTTCCCATAAGGTCTTATATCTAAAAGTAGTACACAAGGTTAAAGTTGGTTTCATCTAAAGAATTATTTAAAATAGGTATGTTTATGTGAAACCCCAAAATATCCTAAGCCAAGAAGTTGATAGGTTGTGAAAATCGAATGGCTACACATAATAATTGTATGCGAGGGTTCTTGTCCAAATCGCCCCAAAAGAGTTTGGGAACAATTGTTGTTGGATGATCATGTTATAAATATAACTACCATAAACTAAAACCAAGTCAGTTTTATGTAACACAATTCATAATTTTTTTATGAATTCCTATTCAGTTACACTGAAACGATGTTGTTTTAAGAAATACCAACTTCATAGCAGATGACTTTCTTCTAGAAATTATTGGTATAAAAAAGATTTGAACGACCCAAATATGAAATGATTATGAGGGATGAAACAAAACTAACGAACCCTGAATAGACATGACACATTGGAATGTCTAATGATAAATCACTCACATCAAAGAGAAATTGTGAATTTTATTAATGTTGAGAAAAGAGCTTTCTTAGTGTTAAGTAAGTCATTAAGAGTATGGACTCTACCATGTGGCAGCGCAAATCCGAAATGGATTCCAAGTATGTTATCAAAACACAGTTTTGATATTGGTATATCGGCTGCAACAGTGTCTTCAAGAAGAAGATCAATGCAGTTGGAATATATGCCAAGTTAATAAGAATAACGTCATAAATTTCAATTGTTGAAACTAGCATAATGGATTCGTCATTCAACGTGCTATAGTTACATCGGATTTTACTCACAAAATTATTACCATCATACTATATGTTTTGGTACATATGCGTTGAAACATAAATTCATATTAATGATTTAGAATAGAACGTTTGTACATAACAACCAAAATACCTCAAAGTTGGTGGGAGCGATATTGAGTCTATGTGTTTTCAGATACAATCCAAGAATGGATACGAAAGTATCATTCGACAAGCATCAAGTTCAGTTAGTGTTTTGACAGAAATATCAAAAAG
Organism: Allium cepa; assembly: GCA_030765085.1. NCBI lineage: Eukaryota > Viridiplantae > Streptophyta > Magnoliopsida > Asparagales > Amaryllidaceae > Allium > Allium cepa. The sequence continues at coordinate 90,238,419 of CM060946.1, read as the reverse complement.
TTTGATCTTCAGTCAAAACTTAAAGTAAGCATGTGTCTACAAGAAAGAACATAAAAAGATATCAAGATATTTCTTAATTATAAGTAAACAACATACTACTGATGGTTAACTATGTACTTATGTTAAAATTAGTTCTAGTTTGGTTGTTTAATACTCGATATTGGATTTATAAATTATATCCTTTGTAATAAGTATAAAGGATGTTCGAAATGTCCCAAATGATATGCGATGACACCTTATTAAATGTTTAATATGGAACATGTAAGATGGATTCCTTATGTATTGGTAACGAGAATTATCATACATGTTGTATTGTCCATGTTATTGAAATTTGCTTACGTATTTGATGCATGAAGCAAATATCAAATCCAAATTATGATTACCAAATAGTAGTTTAGAGTGTTCTCGAGTATTCACAAAATACTAGAGATGTAATGACCCGGTATTTTCAACCATTCGCATCCATTATAAGCGTATAGGTAGACACTCATGCCGGAATTGAATTGCTCAAAATACCGCATTGTAAATAATTTTTTTGGCAAATCTCAGAATATACAGTAAATAAAAATCACAGATCACAGACACAGAGTATTTAATAATGCAGCGGAAGTAAAAGAGATAGTAGTTCATGAAGCTACTACATAAATATATCAGAGTTAAACAAGATACAACAGAAGAAATAAAGTACAACAGAAGTTTCAATATGATAACCAAGTACAAGCTAAATACAACAACAGAACCGAAATAGATAAGACTAGATAAGCAGATAATCTCCAGCGATTCCAATCTCCAGAAGTGGAGTCCAAATCTGTGAATACTCAGGCTGACCCGAGCGTAAATAAAAATACAAACACTCGAGTCAGGACATACATACTTATACAATGTAAACCAACTCAAGTGAACTGTAGTAAAAGTACATGTAACTTAGAAGATGCTTGGGACCGCCCATCCTTTAAGGATCTGTTAAACTATTTACTATGTAGTATATTGAGCTATATAGTAGTGTCTAATCAGTAAAGTATAATCATATAGAAAATAGCGTTAAGGGGATGGTGAACCTTAACGCGGCCGGATCTTTAAACCAAAATCGTAGTGGGCTCGAAATAAGGAACATGTGATAAGGCACGCGAGGCAATGCCAGGGTGGATACACCGTTTGCACTCCCGGACCGGTGGTGACGGCAAGCCAGCAGCTTCCGCCTACCTCGAGCAATACCCCGAATCAAAGTGGCGCCACCATATCGAATCACAAAAGTAATAGAATGGTTTCCGAAGAAGCATGCTCGATGAAAGGGTGCGACCCTTTGTGTAGCCCGGTATAGCTCCTGTTTTAGTCATAATTGGGCCATCCATCAGCGTTCTCTTATTTCATTCCAGTAGCGTTCGCCAACCAACCTACTTCATTCCGGAATCTCCACCGCGTACATGGTGTCAAAGTGGTTTTTCGGTATCTACAGAGAGTATGCCAGATATCCGATACCGGTCTCTTTGCCAACCAATCGTTATTATAACCCGTGGTTATAACTTTAAAACAATATTTTATACTTCAAAATAAAATATCCTTTTCAATCTAAATCTTTATCAAAATAAAGATTAAATCGTTTCCAAAACCATTTCAATATATCGACATACCATATCATTCAAATTCAAATATTTATCAAAATAAATATCAAGTCATTTCTAACCATTTCAATATATTAAATTATCATATCCTTTTAAAAATTCCTTTCAAATCATTTTAATATATCTAAAATATCATATCTTTTCAAAACTTCCTTTCAAATCATTTTATTATAAAAATATCATATCTTTCAAAACTTCATTTCAAAACATTTTTATATCAAAATATCATATCTTTCAAAAATTCATTTCAAAATATTTTTAATATCAAAATATCATATCTTTCAAAAATTCATTTCAAATCATTTTAATATATCAAAATATCAAAGTATTATTCAAACATCATTCATTTTTAATTCATTTAAATACCATTTAAAACCATTCATTTTATTTAGAAATTAATCACCATTTCAAACTTACATTTCAAGGGAGTTTATATTTAAAGATTAAATATTTTCATAAGAAAAATAAAGTCAATTCCTTATATTTAATAGTTAAATATTTAATTTTCAAAATTTAAATCTTATTCCAAAGATTAATCTCATTAATATTTAATGAAATAATAAAATTCAGTTTCCGTAGCACTTAAAAATGCTACGTAAAGTTATAGTTTAAAACAGTTCCTTTAACAAAATACAACATTAAGTGTTGTAATAGATTTTCTTTAAATTTCAAATAAACTTTAAATGTTAAGTTTAACCACTATAGCACTTACAATGTGCTATAATATCCTTTATTTAAAATTAAATTTTTAGTTCATTTAATACAACTACAACATTTACAAAATGATGTAATATCCTTTACATTACGCTTCAAAAATGCTGTTAAATCAAATTCAGAGTTTAAATACAAATTTCACCAATAGTTAATCTTTAATTTAAATTGTTTAACTTATAAACATCATATGATTTCACATTTTAAATTCATCATTTCAATACTCTTATTTTTATGATTTTTATAAAGTTAAATCTCATCCAAAAATCAAATTTTAACATAATTTCTTATTTAAATTCAAGTATTAAATTCCATTTCTTAATTAAATTATTAACTTAACAATTAGGTTTAAATTTACAAAATATAACTTATTTCCTTAAATTTTACTTAATTAAAATTTCACTTTTTAAAACAAAATTTAAAATTTCACATTTAAGTTATATTTCAAAATTTACTTAAACATTCATTTGTTTAACATTTTAACTTATTCAAAAATCATTATTATTTTTATAAAAGCATTTAAAATACATTTTGAAAGCAAAATAATATATTTTTCTTACTTTACATAATTTCCCTTTTAAGACAAAACATAAATTCCAAAATTTACTTATAGTTCAAATTCTACTTTACTGTTTACTTAATTCATTATTTAATTTATAGAAAATCACCAATATTTCTACAAAATCATTTTTAATTAAATTTAAATCAAAATATTATCAAAATATTATAATTTTTTCATTTTAAAATATTTTAAAACATTTTCAAATATATTACATAAACCATGGGTCTGTATATAGTTTTCTAGCCTAGGTCAAGTGATACGGATATATATTATTTCAATCCGCAGTTTACAAAGAAAACCCGGGTTCTATCATTTCAAACCCGCAGTCCCAAGTAAAATGAATGATTTTGGAAACCACTCAGGCCTATCATTTCAGCCCATAACGTTTTTCCCCTATTCTAAAGTCCGTTCGGGTATGTATCATTTCAACCCATAGTGATTCTAGTCTACAGGAAACTTGCAATGGTGATAACTGATATAAATGATAGAATTGCATGAAATAACAATAAAATATGATATAAAAAGTGTAATAACAGGTGTGAACATCATATGATAATAATATAGCAGATATAGCATGATGATAAACAATTACAGATTCAAATGGTGTCAGTTTATCAGTTATATAAGTACATATTAGTCTGGTGAGATTTACTCACATTTATGGCTGGAGATTGCAAGCCAAATGACACAACGGATTGCAAAAGGCACGATGACACAACAATAGGCTTAAGTGGGAAGAGATCCAAGCTTAGAACTTGTGTTGCAACCCAAAACAAAACCAAATAAATTAACATTTCAACACAACATTAAATTGAAACAACTTTGAAATAAAAAGAGATACGAATACGTAGTATTTTGCCTTACTTTTTACATTTGATTGCACGGCCTAGGGGATGTTTTGGCTCAGGTTTGGACATACTTTGGTTCAGTTTTGGGTCCTATAAGTCATGGCTACAAGGTATTGAAATGGTGGAGGAGTTACTACACATGAATATGAAAAGGCTTATGCAAAATAGTTGGGTTTTTGGTCAACAAAAGGCTCGACCATGTAGGTGTTTGGCTTGGCCATTCAAGTTCAGATCTGGATAGATGTTGTAGTGGTGTGTGGTGGTCTGGTCAGAGGTGGTGGTGGCGGCTAGAGGTGGTGATGGTGGTGGAAAACGAGGTGGTGAAGCAACAAGGCTCAAACTAGCATGTTTTCAAGGCATATGTTGTATTTTTTTGGATTTTAGCATCATGGCGGGTTCGACCACGGTTCAGATATGAGGAGTAGGTGGTGATGATGACAGAAAAGAGGTGTAGGAGGTGGTGGTCATGGCTATGGAGTGGAGGCCAAGCAAAACTATGGAGAGAACAAGGCAAAAATACATAAGAAAATAGGAAGAAAAGGAAGAAAATAAGAGGAAAACATTACCCAAAATGTTTGAAGTCATGAATAAAATGAAAGAATGATTTCTTGAGTGAGAAATAGAATGAAAGTCACGGCTAGAAACTGAAAATTGGCAGCCAAAATGAATAAATGAGATGGTTATGGCATTTGAAACGTTTTTGGACAATAAAACGTCTAGAAATGAAACGTCTAGAAATGAAATGCATTTCCGTTTTTTAAAGATCAAATAAAAACAAAAGTGAATCAGCAAATACTTGCAAAAACCGAAACCAAGTGAAAATATAAGAAAATAAAAAATAAATTTTAAAGAAAATATAAAAAGAATGAAAGAAATTACTTTAAAATACAAAACAGTGTCCAGAAATTACAAATAAATCAGTACTAGTCTTGGAAAAATATCCACTTCATTTTAAAAATATTATGAAGTAAAACTTTGAAATAAAATAATTTATTTATCATTTCTAGAATAAAATAAATAATTAAATTGGAGAAAAATAGAAAAAGAACTAAAGAAAATGTTTAAAAATTGAAAACAGGGCATGGAAATTACAAGAAAAATACTACTAACTCTAGAAAAATTTCTACCTCACTTTAAAATATTAGAAGACAAAAATTTACATAAAATAACATATTAATACATATTAAAATAAAATATGACAAAGAAAATATAATTTATAAAATTTAAAATAACAAAATTGCAGAATAAATAAATTGCACTCAATATTGAAATATACATAACTTTCACAGTTTAAGTCCGTTTCCAACGAAACGAAAAGCAGTCTTCAAGTTATTTCATCTATTTTCAAAATAAAAGATAAAATTTAAGGTTTCAAATAATTTAAATTTGAAGTTTAAAAGTCAAAGTTTGACCAGTTTGAACAGAAATTCACTTTTCAGTAAAACATTCAATTTATACAAGTTTGAAACTATAATTCACATAAAAATCAACATTTATATTTAAAATAACATAACTTATTCATTTTAATAAATAAAATAAAAATCTTAAATCAAAATTTCAAATAGAATAATCAAAATAAACAAAAAAAATAAATAAATCATAAAATTCAGGGTTGTTACACTCTCCCCCACTCAAAACTTTTCGTCCCCGAAAAGGAAGGAGGTAGGAGAATAGAACAACCAGAAATAAAGGTAGATTTAAATAATAGAATCGGGCACGAATCGTAAATTTCAAACCATAAGAGTTTCAATTTAAAATATTATCACAAAATTTCTTTGTTGGAAAATACCTTTATAGTAAAATACCTTTATATCGAAATAAATCTTTCTTTCGAAAATATTTTTATAACTCGATGTTTCAACAAGTTTATCCTCGTTCTTGCAGACTCTGGCAATGCGTTGATCAGGCGCAAAGCTAGAATTCTTCAAGTACTTAGAAGACTTGTTTCAACACCCTGTGAAAATACTTGAAAAACCTTTAAAACATATATGGAAAGTACAATCCAAATAAAACAACCAAACCAAAACCTTTATCCAACCATGGTTCGCAAATACACAATGGTTACGCTTGGATCCCCCAGGAAACAATCTATATCCGTAAGCTTTCTCAGCCCTGCGAGTTACGCCATGATGACTAGTAGAGTGCAGGATACACAATAGTTACGCCTGGGTCCCCCAAGAAACAATCCGTACCTCTATGCCGTCTCAGCCAGGCAGTTTCGCTACTAATCGCGACCTACATAGATTGCAGGATACATAATGGTTATGCCTAGATCCCCCAGGAAACAATCCGTACCCCTAGGCCAGACTCAGCCGGGAAATTTCACTATGCAGTCGCGAGAGAAAAAAAAACCATGGGTTACGCCACGGTAGGAACACTCGAGTATCATATCCGGAAAACAGAAAATCAGAGAGAATAATATCGATAGAATGAATCCACAATGTGGCCACAAAGTGGATATCAAGCAGAAGGCACTATCCATATCATTGCTTCGAAAATATATATCATATAGTCCCTTTTTCAAATACCTTCAAATATCATACTTATATAAAGTCCATTATATATAGGATTCTTTTTTTTCAAATCGAATACTTTCCAAATCAATAGTATATCAAATCATACTTATATAGACTTCGATTATATAAAATTCTCTTTCCAAATTGAGTACCTTTCAAATCAATAGATTTCAAATCAACTTCATACTTATACAATTCCATTTTATATAAGTTCGACCACTCCCAAATCAAGTGCTTAATAATATAAGGTTCTCAATTTCAAATCATTTCAATATCAATTCAGTTTCAAAATCATATATGATTTCACCAAATTTTCTTCCAAATTAAATATCTAAATTTCAAAGTTCCCAAAATAATAGGTTTATAAAATTATCCCAGTTTCCAAATTAAAATAATACAAGTCAAACAAATTCATTTCCAAAGTCACCATATAAGTACTGGTTTTTAATTTCAATTTAATTTCAAAACCAAATATTTTCTCAAAATCAATTATACTCAAAATGGTTCCAAATTTATAATTATCCCTTTAAAACTTTTAAACTATCTATTTCTATTTGAAATATCCAATTTACCTTTCTGAAAACCATTATTCAAAACTATTTTTTTCAAAACATTTCAAAACTAAATTTATATTCTTTATCAAACATTTTATACTCTTCGAAATTTCTTAGCTTTGAAAATTTAATCTCAATTTGGAAGTGTTCGAACATTCAAAATAGTTAGGGAAATCAAATTTCCAAATTCAAGAGTTGAAAATCGACATAAATCAATAAATCAATTTCAATAGATAGGATTATACTAAATCAATTCCGAAACTCGAGGACTGAACACCGGTCTCACTTTAAATTGTTTCAAATATATACATATATCTTTCGAAAATATCAAATTATACTTCGGAATTTGAAATCAAAACGGTTTTACAAAATCATTCGCATAGCGAAGCTATTAAAGAGGCATCTCCCCCACTCTGAAACTCGAAAATCAATGTCGATGATGCGTGCACTCATCACCGAAATTATTTTCCAGCGACATAAGTGAGTTCTGGACTTCTATTTTCTTGAAAACTTCTTTTAAATTTCTTCAAAATTATTGGAATTCATTTGAACTCATTTGAAACATTTCTTATTTGAAAAATACTTCTAAATCGTATTATTTTTATATTTTTTCCAAAATCTTAAAACCAATTTCAAAATACCGGAATTCAATTCGCGAATTTCAAATTTAACCCTTCAGTTATAAATCATTTTGATATAAATCAATTTCTATAAATTTTCAAAATTTCAAATCCTTTCAAAACTTTTATAAATAGGGTAACAATTTCACTTTTATATATAGAATAAAATCATAGTTATCAAAATAATAATTTCGATATATAAAACAATTTTAAAATACAAACAAAATCCGATTTTCAAAGGATGATTCAAGAATGGATTTTAAACAAAGATAGAGATATAATTTAGAGGAACTCCAATCAATAGAATCCTGATTCGAAGATAGACTCGATCGAAGTTGAGATAATTAAATTTCAAAATAGAAGATGGATATACTTCTATAAATCGCAGGCGACCTTAACCGGGTCAACTGTAACTTCAGGAATATAATCGATGCGAAATTCCAAAAAAAAATCGACATTCGATCGCCGGAGATAGAATACGGCATGTCAAGATATAGCAGCATCGTAAACCGAGGATACAGATATCTTCGGTGAATCAATGCCAATTGTAAAGGAGTTTTCACCCCCTTTGCAAAACAGGAGTTATGGGATACTCCAGAATCAAACGAAAATAAATAGAAAGAGACAAGACTTAATTTCGGAACCGAGAGACATTCCAAAATTCAAAGGAAATCGAGTCAAAAGGAAGAGATTCAACTCGAATGAAAGTGATTCTATAGATAAATTTACCATATATGCTAATTTTTGCCTAGAGCCAAAGCTCGGATACCAACTGTAACGACCCGGTATTTTCAACCATTCGCATCCATTATAAGTGTATAGGTAGACACTCATGTCGGAATTGAATTGCTCAAGATACCGCATTGTAAATAAAAATTTGGCAAATCTCAGAATATACAGTAAATAAAAATCACAGATCATAGACACAGAGTATTTAATAATGCAGCGGAAGTAAAAGAGATAGTAGTAGTTCATGAAGCTACTACATAAATATATCAGAGTTAAACAAGATACAACAAAATAAATAAAGTACAACAGAAGTTTCAATATGATAACCAAGTACAAGCTAAATACAACAACAGAACCGAAATAGATAAGACTAGATAAGCAGATAATCTCCAGCGATTCCAATCTCCAGAAGTGGAGTCCAAATCTGTGAATACTCAGGCTGACCCGAGCGTAAATAAAAATACAAACACTCGAGTCAGGACATACATACTTATACAATGTAAACCAACTCAAGTGAACTGTAGTAAAAGTACATGTAACTTAGAAGATGCTTGGGACCGCCCATCCTCTAAGGATCCGTTAAACTATTTACTATGTAGTATATTGCGCTATATAGTAGTGTCTAATCAGTAAAGTATAATCATATAGAAAATAGCGTTAAGTGGATGGTGAACCTTAACGCGGTCGGATCTTTAAACCAAAATCGTAGTGGGCTCGATATAAGGAACATGTGATAAAGCACGCGAGGCAATGCCAGGATGGATATGTTGAATATGCGCTTATATGATTTTTGTTTGATGATAATAAACATACATACATTCGTTTAAATGTATTTGTTAATGTACTATTTTAATTTTCATAGATTAAATAAATATTTGCTGAATAAAATTAAATAACACAGAATTTGAATTCAAACAGAAATTTTATTCAAACAAATATTTATTACAATTTTGAATAGTACAAATTCAAGCTCTCACTATACATATACAATTTTGATTACAAATACATCACAATTTCATTTAACCTGACTACACATCACTCATTCACTCAATTCGTATTTAATCTTCACCTTCATTCCAGTTAGAATCCAGCATCTGAGCAATCTGCAAAAATATTCACTAACGCAGTAAAATTGAAAAAGAAATATTTTTGCAATATAAAATATAATATTTGAAAATATTATTTGCCTCAGTTCTTTGGGTTGTTCGTCATCATTTATATTTGAATTCATCACACACGAACAGCTTGTGACATACACAGTGTATCACTGTATATGCCACAAGGCCGTGCACACCGATATACACTTGATAATGCTACAGGGGCAGGTGAGCACAAGGTCAAACCCAAATAAAAAGACGGGTTCAACTCAGGTGCAAATATAAATAAAATCACAACACACGCACAAGGTCAAACCCGAACTATTAGCTGGATTCAACACATGGCAGTTGTACATGCTACGACTTCAAGCATGCAAGCAAGATGGTGATCAATATGCAGTACAGTGAAGTAAAAAACAAGTGATCAACAAGGTCTGGACAACATAAATGCACAAGCTAATAATACATGACAAGACTGCAACAGTATGGCTATATGCATGCTACAGAAGGGACAGGAACATGAAGTATGCAAGCTCGACTAACAGGTTCAGCCTCTTCATCCAGCAACAACCAGACTACAACTATAACATGAACCAATTAGAATAAGTACACAAACACATATCAGCCCATATGCAAACAATTCAAAGTCGAAGGCTTAACACATCAAGTTGATCAAGACAGCTACTACAAAACTGCATACACATAACCTGACCCCAAGTGCATCAAGACAGTCCACATTTACTCACTGAATAGTCAGTGCATATATGTCAAGTGAAGACTCAAGACCACATAAGTCGACAATGTTACCAATGGAAACCAGACGAGTAAAACAAGTGACTTGATGAATTTAACACCAAGACCACAAGAGATATCAACAAGCACATAAATGATACAAGTGATAAAATATAAGAAGTAACCAAAGTAGCAGTTTTTACAAAAATAAGAAAAGACTCAAAGAAACAGTTCCAAATCAAGACCGAGACAAAATCAAGCATAAAAGTTCAGATGCAGACATAAACAACATCAAATAACCAGAAATGCACCAGAGATATGGCAACACAGCAACAACCAAATGGAGACGACATCCCACAATATCCACAACAAATAGCTCAGTAACCAGAAGCAACAACATGTACAGTGATATGCAGCAAGGTAAACAACACTTTGAATAAAATCGAGCAAGTGTACAGTTTGAACAATATCCAGAAGTTTAGTTTAAGAAATCAAATGGCCGAAGTAAACACTCAGTGTCAAGGCCGGAGTGACAGTGAAATCGCCATGTCAATTTTGAACAAGTCAAAGTAAAAATGCCAGAAAACAAAATACCGTGGTAGCCAAGAAATCAACATTTGAAATATACGAATTTGACAAAGTCAGATAAATCATCAAACGTTCTAGCATCATCAAGTGGCCGAGGTGAATTATTGACAAATTCAAATAATTTTATACGAACGCAAAAATAGGAATTCGAATCCTATATAAACCCTAAGATCATCATTGGCATATCTATCAAGTTCAAGCATTGAATCAGAAAGAAAAAGAGCAATAAATTACTTACCGAAGCAAGATCTAACTCGATCAATTTCAAGAGCCGAGAGCAAAACAGAGAAGCCAAGCAATCGACGAAAGCAACAACTGAAAATCTTCTTTTTCGATTGAGCAACCAAAGGTCGACGCTTTAGAAAACCCTAGTTTGGATCGAAGAGAATAAAGCCCTAAATTTGCAAGAGGAACGGCCGCCATTATTCATGAAAACGAACGGAGCAAATAAAAGAGATGGGCCAAATTATAAAAGGGGCGGCATTTTTTTAATAAGGGCTTTAAATTTTAAATAGGGTTATTTTAATTTAAATTGTTTTTAATTTGTATTTCACCTTTTTAAACTGTTTTATTTTCTAGTCGTGTGACTAGGGGACAAGCTACGTGGCGTTGCTTGTGAATTCGCAACTCAGTGGCTGTGTTGTGGCAGGGTTTTGAGCGTAGAGTTAGATTTAGTCGATAGCGGGTGTCGCGAGTTTATGTGTGTAAGCGTCTGACTATCTAATTTCTAGTAGAAACCTTGGGGGCAGCACGTAGGCAGGGTTTTGCCGAAGCTGGGTAAATTCTGTGTCGTTCTATTTCTGCTTATTATTCTGCTATTATTCTATGCTGCTATTATTCTGTGATTTGTGTTGAATTAATTTTATAAGCTTCCACAATTAATTTTTATAATTAACACCATCACCCTATTCACCCCCCCCCCCTCTAGGGTGAAATCGATCCTACAAGTGGTATCAGAGCTAGGAACAAAAGCCGTTTTTGTTTTAAAAATTTGATTTTACAAAAAACCAAATTTTATTTTAAAAAAGTTGAATTTTTAAAATGGCTTCTTTTAATACTGCTTTTGTTGAGGGTCAATCCATAGTTAGACCACCAATGTTCAATGGTGAATATGCTTATTGGAAAAATAGGATGGAAATCTTTTTGAAAACCATTGACGCTTGGAATATTGTTGAGATAGGTTATCGAACACCGACTATAACCGTAGATAATCAGGAAGTAGATAAACCAAAGGAACAATGGACAGACTAGAAAATAAATTACAAAATACTAATTCTAAAGCTATGAATTCTATTATCTGTTCACTGGATCAATTTGAATTTAATCGTGTCTCACATTGTCTAACTGCGCAGGAAATATGGCACACACTAGAAGTGACTCACGAAGGAACATCTCAAGTCAAAGAATCTCGCCTTGCCATGCTAAGCAGCGAATACGAGAACTTTTCAATGGCGAAGGAAGAAAATGTTAAAGAGATGCACGGACGACTTTCCAATATCGTACATAAATCAAAAGCTCTTGGAAAATCATACACGGAGTTGGAGATAGTCCAAAAAATCCTCAGAGTCCTTCCACGAAAATTTGAAGCAAAGGTGACTGCCATTCAAGAATCGAAAGATTTAAAACAAATGAAAGTTGAAGAACTCATCGGAAATCTCACCACTTATGAGCTAGAAATGAAATTCAAGGAAGAGCGTGAAGGAAGTGATACTCGAAAGAAATCAATAGCTCTCAAAGGAACAACTGAAAGAGATAACGATGACGATGATGAAGCAGCAGCAGAATTGAAGCTATTAATAAAGAAATTCAAAACGTGGAATTACAAATATGGAAATTCAGCTCGAATTCAAAAAGCGAAATGCAGAATAGCCGAAGCACTAGACTACTCGAAAGAACAAAAGATCATCTGTCACAAGTGCAACAAACCCGGTCATATCAAGCCCGATTGTCCACAAATTAAATTCAGCCATGAAAAGAAACAGAAAAAGAAATTTTTTGCAGCTACTTGGGATGAACTAGACAAGCATGATCAAAGCACTGGCAGTGAAAGCGAAAAGGCAGAATTGTGTCTTCGAGGTGATATAACTGACAGTGACGACGACGAGCCAAGTGAGGTATCAAAACTTACCCATTCTAAGTTGCTTATTCATTTTCATGAAGTAAACGGCTGTTTTGAACGATTTAGGGAAAATATGCTAAACTTGAATCAAAAAAATATACTTTGATAGAATTAAATGAACTACTTGATCAATTAGTTAAAACCTATCAAAGTAGGATCCCTAATGTGATAAGTGTCCAACATTTGAAGAAGAAATTAAAAAATCAGAAACTAAAATAAAATCACTTGAAAATAAAATTCTGATTTTGAAAGAAAATGAAAATACAAGGAGAGAAAATTCTATTAAAAAGTGCACACAATTATTGAACGAAAATGAATCTCTCAAAACACAAGTCCAACAATTGTCAACGACTTTAGATAAATTTTCAAAAAGTGAAAAATTGTTGAATATGCTATTAGGGAAACAGACTGTTACTACAGTTAGACAAGGACTTGGATATAATCAATCTAAAAATGTTAGAAATGAGATTAATCGAGAAAAATTAATGTGCACAATTTGTAGAAAATTTGGAAACGATCACAATAATTGTTGGTATAGACCCAAACATGTGAAAACTATACCGATTTGGGTTCCAAAAGGCACAAATATAAAAACTCTCAAAGTTAAACAAATTTGGGTGCCGAAAGGAACAATTATAAATACTTTTGGGTCTTCACAAAATTATTTTTCTAAATATTCTGCCACTAACAACCATGGACCTATAAAAACAAATAGGTCACATAAATCTTTCAACGTGTAGGCGTGGTGGCAGGCTAAGGAACAACAACAGTGTTCTCTGGATTTTTTGGCTGTTCCAGAAACACAACGAACGACAAAGCAAAGTTCCTTAGCCTAGTATAAAGGTGAAAGAATCACAACGGACAACAATGAAAAATATCGTAAAGGTAAAACAGGTAAAGGTATATTTATTTGTACGATATATTAAATGTGATAATCTGCACCATATTCTGAATTAAAATCAGCCAATAATGAGATAATGAAAAGATGATGATTTTGATTCTGACTTATTCAACATAATTGGCCAAATTATATTCTTATGCCAAAAACACTATAATAATCTCTAGATTCTTTGAATTACTTCATATATATCAGTTTGGATTAAAAATAGTGTTTTTGTTGGATGATAATACATTTGGTTATAATACGGCTAACTATATATTCACAATCTCTTTTGACATGACTTCAATTAAAATCCTAAAGAATTTCATCTAAAAATTGTAAAAAGGATTTTAAGAAATTTTTGAAACTTCAAGAAACTGTTTGGAATAATAATGATGTTTTAATGATTGATGAATACTCATGAATATAGTTGTTTATCCTATGGCTTCTAAGATTAACACTATGATATTTGTTTGATTGTTAACCTGGCTTCAATTCAATTTCAAAAGAATGTCATTTAAATTGTTGTTAAAATTGAGTTTGAAATTTTTTGGTGCACACTTCATGGTTTGGTCAATCGAATTCAATTAATGATAATTTTGATTGAAAGAGAAATTCAGATGCAGATTACACTGGTTATCTAGTTGATAGAAAAATTACTAGTGAAACGTGATTTTTGTTGAGACATTTAGTGACTGCATCATTTTTCAAAGAAAATATCTGCATATTTTTCATTTCAAATAATTTTCAAATAGCAGAAAATTTTCTTATAAAACCCCCTCGAGAAAATCATTTTCGACCATATTTTCAGATTAGTCATTTTGAAAAATTAATTTCATAATTATTTTTGAATTTGATTTTAAATGACTATTTTGACTAATCTGACTCCCTAATGATTATCGAAAAGAAAAATAGTGATTGAAAAAGTGATGAGCGTTAATATTGATCATATATTATGACACGAGACAGTATAATTAGTAAATCTCTCTAGAAATTTAAACAAGAGTTATAAAACTTTTGTTGGTAAAAGATTCATGACCATCTCTATATCTATCATATTTCTAACGACCATCACTCATCAAAATTCTTTATAGTTTGTCGATATGTGGTACTTTAAACAGGAATCGTTCGTTTTTCATTTTTACATTTTTTTTAAATAAAAATAAAAAAAATAAAAAATAAATAAATACCAAAGTATTCACTCTCATTTAAAAGTCCTCACGGTTATGCATGGGTGAATTACTTGGAATTTGTTATGTGCTTCCATGCTCATTTAAAAGTCCTCACGGTTATGCATGTATGGAACGCATATCAAAAGTTGATTTTTAAAATAAACAAGTTGATTCTAATCCCATTTAAAAGTCCTCACGGTTATGCGTGGTTAGAAGATACTTGAATTCATTTTTAAAAAAAAAATTGGAATACTACTAACCTCATTTAAAAGTCCTAACAGTTATGCATGGTTAGTAGATATTCAAATTCCTGATATAAATATGCCACAAATAGACACAACTGTATGGTTTTATATGATGACATCATTCCCATCATTCTAAAAGTGGAATATGCGCCTAACAAAATATTTATGATTTTTGTTTGATTTTTTATTGAAATTTAATATTTATATTCAATTGAGTTTTAATGTTGAATTAATATCGATCACTTTATCTCTATTTTCTCTAACATTATTATTCTTTTGCTGATAACAAAAGGGGGAGAGAAAAGTTAAGATTTTGTCAAATAAAATCAAGCAAATGTCAAATAATTTTCTATTTGCATCTAGGCTCATTTGCATATTATTTAATTGTATGCATATATGTAGGGGGAGCTTTGTGTAGAGAGGAAGCATTAAAATAGGGGGAGCAATCCATGATCAAATATATTTAACATATTCAAAATCTTAAATATATGTTTGTTATCATCAAAAGGGGGAGATTGTTGAATATGCGCTTATATGATTTTTGTTTGATGATAATAAACATATATACATTCCTTTAAATGTATTTGTTAATGTACTATTTTAATTTTCATAGATTAAATAAATATTTGCTGAATAAAATTAAATAACACAGAATTTGAATTCAAACAGAAATTTTATTCAAACAAATATTTATTACAATTTTGAATAGTACAAATTCAAGCTCTCACTATACATATACAATTTTGATTACAAATACATCACAATTTCATTTAACCTCACTACACATCACTCATTCACTCAATTCGTATTTAATCTTCAACTTCATTCCAGTTAGAATCCAGCATCTGAGCAATCTACAAAAATATTCACTAACGCAGTAAAATTGAAAAAGAAATATTTTTGCAATATAAAATATAATATTTGAAAATATTATTTGCCTCAGTTATTTGGGTTGTTCGTCATCATTTATATTTGAACTCATCACACACGAACAGCTTGTGACATACACAGTGTATCACTGTATATGCCACAAGGTCGTGCACACCGATATACACTTGATAATGCTACAGGGACAGGTGAGCACAAGGTCAAACCCAAATAAAAAGACGGGTTCAACTCAGGTGCAAATATAAATAAAATCACAACACACGCACAAGGTCAAACCCAAACTATTAGCTGGATTCAACACAGGGCAGTTGTACATGCTACGACTTCAAGCATGCAAGCAAGATGGTGATCAATATGCAGTACAGTGAAGTAAAAAACAAGTGATCAACAAGGTCTGGACAACATAAATGCACAAGCTAATAATACATGACAAGACTGCAACAGTATGGCTATATGCATGCTACAAAAGGGACAGGAACATGAAGTATGCAAGCTCGACTAACAGGTTCAGCCTCTTCATCAAGCAAAAACCAGACTACAACTATAACATGAACCAATTAGAATAAGTACACAAACACATATCAGCCCATATGCAAACAATTCAAAGTCGAAGGCTTAACACATCAAGTTGATCAAGACAGCTACTACAAAACTGCATACACATAACCTGACCCCAAGTGCATCAAGACAGTCCACATTTACTCACTGAATAGTCAGTGCATATATGTCAAGTGAAGACTCAAGACCACATAAGTCGACAATGTTACCAATGGAAACCAGACGAGTAAAACAAGTGACTTGATGAATTTAACACCAAGACCACAAGAGATATCAACAAGCACATAAATGATACAAGTGATAAAATATAAGAAGTAACCAAAGTAGCAGTTTTTACAAAAATAAGAAAAGACTCAAAGAAACAGTTCCAAATCAAGACCGAGACAAAATCAAGCATAAAAGTTCAGATGCAGACATAAACAACATCAAATAACCAGAAATGCACCAGAGATATGGCAACACAGCAACAACCAAATGGAGACGGCATCCCACAATATCCACAACAAACAACTCAGTAACCAGAAGCAACAACATGTACAGTGATATGCAGCAAGGTAAACAACACTTTGAATAAAATCGAGCAAGTGTACAGTTTGAACAATATCCAGAAGTTTAGTTTAAGAAATCAAATGGCCGAAGTAAACACTCAGTGTCAAGGCCGAAGTGACAGTGAAATCGCCATGTCAATGTTGAACAGGTCAAAGTAAAAATGCCAGAAAACAAAATACCGTGGTAGCCAAGAAATCAACACGTGAAATATATGAATTTGACAAAGTCAGATAAATCATAAAACGTTCAAGCATCAACAAGTGGCCGAGGTGAATTATTGATAAATTCAAATGATTTTATACGAACGCAAAAATAGGAATTCGAATACTATATAAACCCTAAGATCATCATCGGCATAGCTATCGAGTTCAAGCATTGAATCAGAAAGAAAAAGAGCAATAAATTACTTACCGAAGCAAGATCGAACTCGATCAATTTCAAGAGCCGAGAGCAAAATAGAGAAGCCAAGCAATCGACGAAAGCAACAACTGAAAATCATCTTTTTTGATTGAGAAACCAAAGGTCGGCGCTTCAGAAAACCCTAGTTTGGATCGAAGAGAATGAAGCCCTAAATTTGCAAGAGGAACGGCCGCCATTATTCACGAAAACGAACAGAGCAAATAAAAGAGACGTGCCAAATTATAAAAGGAGCCGGCATTTTTTTAATAAGGGCTTTAAATTTCAAACAGGGTTA
This sequence comes from Allium cepa, assembly GCA_030765085.1. Taxonomy (NCBI): domain Eukaryota; kingdom Viridiplantae; phylum Streptophyta; class Magnoliopsida; order Asparagales; family Amaryllidaceae; genus Allium; species Allium cepa. The sequence goes on along the minus strand of CM060946.1, from coordinate 90,220,735 downwards.
TTTTAATTTAAATTGTTTTTAATTTGTATTTCACTTTTTTAAACCGTTTTATTTTCTAGTCGTGTGACTAGGGGACAAGCTACGTGGCGTAGCTTGAGAATTCGCAACTCAGTGGCTGAGTTGTGGCAGGGTTTTGAGCGTAGAGTTAGGTTTAGTTGATAGAGGGTGTCGCGAGTTTACGTGTGTAAGCGTCTGACTATCTAATTTCTAGTAGAAACCTTGGGGGCAGCACGTAGACAGGGTTTTGCCGAAGCTGGGTAAATTCTGTGTCGTTTTATTTCTGCTTATTATTCTGCTATTATTCTGTGATTTGTGTTGAATTAATTTTATAAGCTTCCGTAATTAATTTTTATAATTAACACCATCACCATATTCACCCCCCCCCCTCTAGGGTGAAATCGATCCTACAGAATACACTGTTTGCACTCCCGGACAGGTGGTGACGGCAAGCCAGCAGCTTCCGCCCACCTCGAGCAATACCCCGAATCAAAGTGGCGCCACCATATCGAATCACAAAAGTAATAGAATGGTTTCCGAAGAAGCATGCTCGATGAAAGGGTGCGACCCTTTGTGTAGCCCGGTATAGCTCCTGTTTTAGTGATAATTAGGCCATCCATCAGCGTTCTCTTATTTCATTCCAGTAGCGTTTGCAACCAACCTACTTCATTCTAGAATCTCCACCGCGTACACGGTTGTCAAAGTGGTTTTCGGTATCGACAGAGAGTATGCCAGATATCTGATCCCGGTCTCTTTGCCAACCAATCGTTATTATAACCCGTGGTTATAACTTTAAAACAATATTTTATACTTCAAAATAAAATATCCTTTTCAATCCAAATCTTTATCAAAATAAAAATTAAATCTTTTCCAAAACCATTTCAACATATCGACATACCATATCATTCAAATTCAAATATTTATCAAAATAAATATCAAGTCATTTCTAACCATTTCAATATATTTAATTATCATATCCTTTCAAAGATTCCTTTCAAATCATTTTAATATATCTAAAATATCATATCTTTTCAAAACTTCCTTTCAAATCATTTTATTATCAAAATATCATATCTTTCAAAACTTCATTTCAAAACATTTTTATATCAAAATATCATATCTTTCAAAAATTCATTTCAAAACATTTTTAATATCAAAATATCATATCTTTCAAAAATTCATTTCAAATCATTTTAATATATCAAAATATCGAAGTATTATTCAAACATCACTCATTTTTAATTCATTTAAATACCATTTAAAACCATTCATTTTATTTAGAAATTAATCACCATTTCAAACTTACATCAAGGGAGTTTATATTTAAAGATTAAATCTTTTTATAAAAAATAAAGTCATTTCCTTATATTTAATAGTTAAATATTTAATTTCCAAAATTTAAATCTAATTCTAAAGATTAATCTCATTAATATTTAATGAAATAATAAAATTCAGTTTCCGTAGCACTTAAAAATGCTACGTAAAGTTATAGTTTAAAACAGTTCCTTTAACAAAATACAACATTAAGTGCTGTAATAGATTTTCTTTAAATTTCAAATAAACTTTAAATGTTAAGTTTAACCACTATAGCACTTACAATGTGCTATAATAGCCTTTATTTAAAATTAACTTTTTAGTTCATTTAATACAACTACAGCATTTACAAAATGATGTAATATCCTTTACATTACGCTTCAAAAATGCTGTTAAATCAAATTCAGGGTTTAAATACAAATTTCACCAACAGTTAATCTTTAATCTAAATCATTAAACTTATAAACATCATATGATTTTACATTTTAAATTCATCATTTCAATACTCTTATTTTTATGATTTTTATAAAGTTAAATCTCATCCAAAAATCAAATTTTAACATAATTTCTTATTTAAATTCAAGTATTAAATTCCATTTCTTAAATTAAATTATTAACTTAAAAATTAGGTTTAAATTTACAAAATATAACTTATTTTCATAAATTTTACTTAATTAAATTTCACTTTTTAAAACAAAATTTAAAATTTTACATTTAAGTTATATTTCAAAATTTACTTAAACATTCATTTGTTTAACATTTTAACTTATTCGAAAATCATTATTATTTTTACAAAAGCATTTAAAATACATTTTTAAAGCAAAATATTATATTTTTCTTACTTTACATAATTTCCCTTTTAAGACAAAACATAAATTCCAAAATTTACTTATAGTTCAAATTCTACTTTACCGTTTACTTAATTCATTATTTAATTTATAGAAAATCACCAATATTTCTAAAAAATCATTTTTAATTAAATTTAAATCAAAATATTATCAAAATATTATAAATTTTTCATTTTAAAATATTTTAAAACATTTTCAAAAATATTACATAAACCACGGGTCTGTATATAGTTTTCTAGCCTAGGTCAAGTGATACGGATATATATCATTTCAATCCGCAGTTTACAAAGAAAACCCGGGTTCTATCATTTCAAACCCGCATTCCCAAGTAAAATGAATGATTTTGGAAACCGCTCAGGCCTATCATTTCATCCCATAACGTTTTTCCCCTATTCTAAAGTCCGTTCGGGTATGTATCATTTCAACCCATAGTGATTCTAGTCTACAGGAAACTTGCAATGGTGATAACTGATATAAATGACAGAATAGAATGAAATAACAATAACATATGATATAGAAAGTGTAATAACAGGTGTGTACATCATATGATAATAATATAGCAGATATAGCATGATGATAAACAGTTACAGATTCAAATGGTGTCAGCTTATCAGTTATATAAGTACATATTAGTCTGGTGAGATTTACTCACATTTATGGCTGGAGATTGCAATCCAAATGACACAACGGATTGCAAAAGGCACGATGACACAACAATAGGATCAAGTGGGAAGAGATCCAAGCTTAGAACTTGTGTTGCAACCCAAAACAAGACCAAATAAATTAACATTTCAACACAACATTAAATTGAAACAACTTTGAAATAAAAAAAGATACGAATACATAGTCTTTTGCCTTGCTTTCTACATTTGATTGCACGGCCTAGGGGATGTTTTGGCTCAGGTTTGTACATACTTTGGTTCAGGTTTGGGTCCTATAAGTCATGGCTACAAGGTATTGAAATGGTGGAGGAGTTACTATGCATGAATATGAAGAGGCTTATGCAAAATAGGTGGGTTTTTGGTCAACAAAAGGCTCGACCATGTAGGGGTTTGGCTTGGCCATTCAAGTTCAGATCTGGATAGATGTTGTAGTGGTGTGTTTTGGTCTGGTCAGAGGTGGTGGTGGTGGCTAGAGGTGGTGGTGGTGGTGGAAAACGAGGTGGTGAAGCAACAAGGCTCAAACTAGCATGTTTTCAAGGCATAGGTTGTATTTTTTTGGATTTTAGCATCATGGTGGGTTCGACCATGGTTCAGATCTGAGGATTAGGTGGTGATGATGACAGGAAAGAGGTGTAGGAGGTGGTGGTCATGGCTATGGAGTGGAGGCCAAGCAAAACTATGGAGAGAACAAGGCAAAAATACATAAGAAAACAGGAAGAAAAGGAAGAAAATAAGAGGAAAACATTACCCAAAATGTTTGAAGCCATGAATAAAATGAAAGAATGGTTTCCTGAGTGAGAAATAGGATGAAAGTCATGGCTAGAAAATGAAAATGGGCAGCCAAAATGAATAAATGAGATGGTTATGGCATTTGAAACGTTTTTGGACAATGAAACGTCTAGAAATGAAACGTCTAGAAGTGAAATGCATTTCCGTTTTTTAAAGATCAAATAAAAACAAAAGTGAATCAGAAAATACTTGTAAAAACCGAAACCAAGTTAAAATATAAGAAAATAAAAAATAAATTTTAAAGAAAATATAAAAAGAATGAAAGAAATTACTTAAAAATACAAAACAATGTCCAGAAATTACAAATAAATCACTACTAGTCTTGGAAAAATATCCACTTCATTTTAAAAATATTATGAAGTAAAACTTTGAAATAAAATAATTTATTTATCATTTCTATAATAAAATAAATAATAAATTGGAGAAAAATAGAAAAAGAACTAAAGAAAATGTTTAAAAATTGAAAAAAGGGCATGGAAATTACAAGAAAAATACTACTAACTCTAGAAAAATTCCTACCTCACTTTAAAATATTAAAAGATAAAAATATACATAAAATAAAATATTAATACATATTAAAATAAAATATTACAAAGAAAATATAATTTATAAAATTTAAAATAACAAAATTGCAGAATAAACAAATTGCACTCAATATTGAAATATACATAACTTTCACAGTTTAAGTCCGTTTCCAACGAAACGAAAAGCTGTCTTCAAGTTATTTCATCTATTTTTAAAATAAAAGATAAAATTTAAGGTTTCAAATAATTTAAATTTGAAGTTTAAAAGTCAAAGTTTGACCAGTTTGAACAGAAATTCACTTTTCAGTAAAATATTCAATTTATACAGGTTTGAAACTATAATTCGCATAAAAATCAATATTTATATTTAAAATAACATAAATTATTCATTTTAATAAATAAAATAAAAATCTTAAATTAAAATTTCAAATAGAATAATCAAAATAAACAAAAAAAAAATAAATCACAAAATTCAGGGTTGTTACAACAGAATTGTTCACATAAACAATGAACTCCTTATGAAAGATTGTTCGGACTCGAACTTCATAAGTATTATCGATATATCAATATCAAATTCATGTTCAAACTTTATTTAAGGAGCTTTAAGTTGGAAATGTTCCAAAAGAAACTCAATGGTTGGTTCAACCAAAAGACTGAGTACATCACTTAGAATAACGCCAAATAAAAGCAGTGTATAAATATAAAGTGCACAAATTTATAACTAAGCTATGAGTGATTCCAACAATTGAGAATACCACGTCATTATTATACAATAACAATGTAAGAGCTCACTAGAAGTTGAGAAACATACTCTAAATAGTTCCACATAATAAAGGTAGTTTATCAACAACAGAGAAAGTTGATTGACAGAGTATATAATTAAAAAAAAATAACATACCCGTTCACTAAGGGACTGACTAGATTAGTTTAAGAAAACTAATCAAAGAAGTTGGAATAAGATTCCATAATTGATCCCAAGTGCAAGTAGGAGATTGATAGAGTTAGAGATATGCTCTAGGGGCAATATATAATTTATTACATATATTAAACTCGACAACCAATCTTGATTGGAATAAAATGTATTTTCCTTTTGTATGTACTTGTTATAATGTGTAATAAATAATCGATTATTAAATTTAAGTTTATTTAACATAAAATCCATAAATGGTTTTTTTATGATAGTAGTTACATTGTGTTATAACCATGAGTAATTTATCACAATATAATAAACATACCATTTTAGATATTCCTAATCAAGATGTATCAAGACTAGATATCGATACATCTATTGAGATTAGTGTAAACTCTCTTCAAATATTAGGCAGTGTGTTACTCATAACTGTTGGAGAAACTAAGAGGTTACATACTAATAGTTATTGGATAACTATAGAACGACACTCGATAGTTTTCTATTAGTTAATATAGTTAAGATCAAACATAGAATATCGATGTGACAATATTACACAAATTCCCTTGATTTGAGAATATTGTCAAGCTTTAATGTTGAAATCCCACTTTGATTATAGTTGAGTCATGACAAGACTTCCATCGATTGATTATATTTGGGTCGAGTAGAATCATTGAAAGTGAAACACTATTCAAGAGAGAATTCGTCTCCCTAATTATATGAAGTTAGTATCATGGGTCTACTTAAGTCAAAAAAAGTCAAAATCTTTGGCTAAAGCAGTACGGTTAATAATAATTTTTATTATTAAAACAATGATTCTGTGCTAGCACTTACAAAGTTGAATGTGGACAATGTTGGAATTTTTATCAAAACCAAATTCCATAAGTCATAATGTGATATAGTTTAGACGAAGAGAATTGGTGTAAGTAATTGTCACTACTAGGTAACACTTAAATAAGTAAAATTGAAGTTTACCAATAAAGTCGTGTAAGTGATAAATTCAGCCAACATTTCGTATCGCTAGCTAAGGTTGCATGTGAACATTAATGTTTGAATTGTTCAACATTTATTGCTAATTCAATTTACGCTTTCACAACCGTATTTGTTAATACTTCAAAAAACCACATGATTTAATTAATTTATAAAATATTCTAAGTTAATTAAATTAATTAATATTTAATTTATTTGATGTTTATAAGTTATTTGGAATTATTTGAATGCAAATATAAAATTTATATTTGCATACACTAATATATGATATCTGTGTATTTTTAAACAATTTTAAGTAAAATATAATTACATAAAAAGATTTATGAAAATTTTATACCATTTGATGGGAAGCAATGTTAGCCATACCATATGAATAAAGAGAAATGGAGGGAGAGAAAATTAAAGAAATTAATTAGGGAAGTCCTATTAAAAGAATGAGAAAGGTTTCAATTTTTTCAATTAAAAACAAATCATGTAATTCATTTCTTATTACATTTATTTTTTATTCTCTATTCTGTTCTCTCCTCCTAACTTTCCATGGCTACCAAATGAGATCAATATTTCCAAAAAATATCAAATCTAATACTAAAAGCAAACATCAAATAAAAGAAAATTAAATAAAAATAATTGGTTCATCGTTCTCTTATAAAGCTGGGTAGTGATCTGTTTGAGGAGAAATATCAAATCAAGGTGTTTCTCTTGGCTTTATCTAAAAGGTGAACTCCTATTATTTTATATATTGTTTCATTATGATTCTATGTTTTCATTCTTTACCTACCCCATTCATTCATTTGTATGTATTTGGACAATGTTTTGAATATATTGTGTATTCCCTTCAATCATCTTTATCATCATCATGTTAATATGTTTAAAATCATCTTGTTTGCATTCTTTGCACATGTCATCAATGATAACTATTATGGATCTATTGCTATTTTGTTTGGTTATTTATGCTATGTATTTAACTAGATATGTTTTTCAATGTCATAATTTATACATGCTTGTGTTGTCCATTTCTTTCATATAGAAAATCTTATTTGAATAACATTTTGAAATAACTTATTTACATAAAGTTTAGTTTTTATATTATAAAATTGAAATAGAAGATTCTCTCTAAATTTATTTTAAATAATTTTTTCGTTGTTTCCTTAAATTTTAGGTAGACTTGAAATTCATAAGTTGATTAAAGAAAAGAAAAGGTCAGCAATTTCATAAAAAGCTAATGTTAAATTACCTATGTAATTTGTATTGCTTGTTACATAAAATCCAAACTTAAACAAAACACACATGTTATTTATTTGAAACAATTTTGGAACATGAGTATAAGTTTTACATGGTTATTGATTTGGATATAAATCTTTTCAACATTGTACACTTTAAAAAGAATTTTATTATTATTATAAGTGAACTTTTATGAAAAAAATCACATGTCTCTTTTTACCCTTTTGTTAATGTAGGATTTTATTTTACTAACCATAATTTTAAATACACACGCATATAATTGCATGTCCCTTTGACTTAAAATTAATAAAATAGATTCTTATATGTAACCATTAATTTAGTTTCAAAATGTTATTAAATTAGATATTGTCTTAATTTTTGATGTCATGGTGTGTAAACGGTTATTCTTAACTTTAATATATACATATACACATACACATACATATATGTTATATATATATATATATATATATATGTATATGTATGTACATATATATGTATGTATATTATATGTATGTATGTATGTACGTATGTATGTATGCATGTATGTATATGTATATGTATATATGTACGTATGTATATATGTACGTATGTATATATGTGTGTGTGTGGGTCTTACACACATATGTATATGTGTGTGTATAAGTCAAAATTTAGGATAAGCAAGGCATGTGTGAATTCAGTAGTAAATGTCATAATAGGTCAACTAATCTAATTAAAGAGAGAGAGAGAGAGAGAAACGAAAAGTTCCCTTCTCTACAATTATAGCTCCATCTTCCCTTAATTAATTATTTATGTCAAGAGAAAGAAACAAAAAGTTTCTTGCTTTAAAGTTTTACATATTTATTTACACACACATATACACACGCACATACATGCATACATGTGTACTACTTATATGTTAATCTTACCATTCAAACACATGAATGTATTATACATTCATTATATTACATATTTATTTAAATTAAATTTAAATTTCTTTTTATCAAATAAAATAAAATATGATTTTATTAAAAACATTATTAGATTGGATCTAATAATCTTTTAGATTTTAAAGGCTCAATAGAGCCAAAATGTGAAATTTTTGAAATCTACTTATTTCACCCGCTCCGACCGATCTGATTCCAACGCTACCGAACCGAGGCTATGATATCAATTGATGTTGAGGTCCCTTCTCATAGAAGATTTCACTATGATCACAAATTGAACGAGGAACTCTTGCTTGAATCCTTCAATTTGATTAAAGAAAAGCAAGAAGATGTTGGTCAAAGGATTGCTGCTACCAACGAAGAGTAGTAAACTAGTTAAATGCCAAAGTAAAAAACCATGCCTTTGAAATAGGCGATCTCCATTTGAAATGAGTATTGCCGGGTATGGGTCACTTGATCCAAATTGGGAAGGTCCCTTTGTGATTACACAAAATCTTGGAACGGAAATTTCAAGCTGTCAACGGTAGATGAGACTCTAATTATGTAGGCATGGAGTAGCGAGCATTTGCGCCGCTATGTCACTTGATTTTCTTTTTGTAAATAAGGCATCATATTCATTAGGATTTGATATACTAGGGCGATAATCTCCACTTAAAGTTAGCCTTTTGAATCAGTGGAACTACATTGTTAAAGTCTGAATTTGTACTGCAATATTAGTAGTACAATCAAACATTCTATCTTTTGAAAACCGAATGTCTACATATCCGGAGATAGGTACCAATGAACTCCTCTAATCCATGATCAGGTCGTTGGAGTATAATCGGATCAGGGTGTGATCGAATAATTTTCCCCTAATATCACATCTTTGACCAAGGCCAAGCGCTAGGCGTGGTCATGGATGGATGCCCGGAGATAGGCATTGAGGACATTGACTCCTGGGAATAGAATTAGTGTACGATTGAATTTTTCTTATAGGTATACTATTGAGTTATATCGGTGTTCTTGTTGACATGTGAAGATAAGCCATATAATTTCAGTCGCGACAATAGAACACAACTTTATTTATAGTTAAACGAGATATATTCGACCGATAATGGTCAACGTTGATTGATAAAGTATAATTTCGTTTAGTTAAACGAGATATGTTTGAACAATGAAAAACGTAGCTGGGTAATGAACTTGTAACGATCCTGGATTTTTACTGAGTTTAAATTGCTAGTTAATTTAATTTTTGAATAAAATTGTGAAATTAATTGGTAATTAATATAAGACTCTGGTTAAATTATGAATTAATTGAGAATTAACCTGAATATTTGAAAATAAATATGTATACAAAATAATCTTCAAACGATGTTTAAAGTTAAATTCCATATTTTATAATATAAAATATGTGTGTTATTTTATTAGAGTATAAGTAAGTTTTAAAAACGATTTCTTTATAAGTTAAATAAATATAAATATATAGGAATGTAGAATGTAAAAGAAATAAAATATAAATATATATGTATATAGAGAAATAAGACAATAAGTATGTAAGTTAAAATAAATATTTAAGCTAGAATTAGAAACAAATATATATATGTGTGATAAATTATAAAATATAAAGTAACACACAACTAAATTTAAACAACATATTAAAATAGGAATTTGTTTATATTATAAAGTAATAAAGACATGCAAGAAAATAAAAGTAAGATAAAATAAATATCTACAAACAAAACAAACAAAAATTTATAAATATCTATGCATAAACAAATAAAGTGTGAATATGAAACAAGAAAACAAAAATACATTCAAGTATGAACAAATAGAAATTTTATACATTCAAACAAAAAGAAAAAAAGAGATAAGTATGTAAACAAGTATAAGTATGAGAAGCTTGCAAAAGAAGACAATGTAATATATTCAAGTATGAACAAACAACCAAAGGTAATTAATGCAAAAAAATATCTTAGCACACACAATATCATATCAGCCACCATTTTAAAGCAAAAGAAAGAAGAAACAAAAGAGAGAAAAAATCTACAAAACCATAAGCTTATAAAAATAAGGCAAAGGAAATTAATACAAATAATGCTAGCACACCATAGCATATCATTAGCCGAAATAATAAGATTTTTAGCCACCAAAACAATGTTATCAACCACCAAAGCAAGAAGAAAGAATGGCTAGTCAAGCAAAGAAAAAAAATATCTCTGGTATAATTGTACGAACCAAAATATTTTGTTACCCTATTGTACAAACAAATAATAATTACCTGTAAACTCATTTTCTATATATCAACTTCATACATACCAGCCCTTCTTCAATTCAGTTCGTTCATCAAAACTGAAGTAAACCATCATCTTAACCTAAAAAAAAAATCAACTTAAACAATAATTCAATCAGCTACAACCAGAAATCAAAGGGTTTCAGTTTGCAAATTTCAAGTTTGTTTCAAATTGAATAGCTCTGTTCATCTTCTCAAAACAACGGTGAGTAACACCACTCTTAAATAAACTTAAAGTATCTGTAATTTGTTGCATGATAAATATCTCGAAAATAAAGATGATTATGTGATTTTATGGATGTATAGTTGTATGTCTACCTGATGTTATCTATGCACCTCTGTTCAAATTCTCCCAGCAAAATTTAGAATAGAATTCATATTCTCTTATTATAATTACAGTTAGTATTTAAACTATAAACAAACTTGTTTGTTAAAGGATAGAATAGAGATTTAAAATGTGTTTAAATTTAATTAAACTAAATGTTGCTCTGGGAAAGCATAAGAACAAGAATGTTTAAAACTTTGTCAAAATTCAAACATTTTTATTTATCAATTCAAGCATGTAAATTGAATTAATAACCAGAAACATGATTTTTAAACAAAACATCATAATTTTTAGTTAAGTTTTAAAGGTGCAGTTCTGAGTTCATCAAAATATAGGTTTTTGATGATCTCTGATGATCCAAGGGTTTGTGGTGATCGAGTTCTTGGCTGGAGGTGCAGGAGTGAACGGTGGTTGCAGGAAAAATATTGGTATTGTGGTCTGATGGTCGTGGTGGAGGCGACAAGTGTCTGAAGTTCAGAACCTTAGTTTTTAACAAGATTGATTTTTGGGCTGGTTCGACTACCCCAATGCATCGAGTTCAACGCGGTTCTGGAGGATGGAAGAGGGGAGGCTGACGAGTAATTGGTCGGAGTTGTATGAGTTTTGGTGGTCGGGGAGTGGCAAACGAAGGGTTGACAGGTTGGGTGGTGATGGGTTTTGTTATTTCCAGGTTTGGGTATTTGAACTCGTATTTCGATTCTCGAGGAACGGCGTAGTTCAGATGATCGGGGATTAATGTACTGATGATAGACGACTTGCTCGACGTGGCAGTGTTGGCCGGAGGAGTTCGTCGGCACCGTGCACGTGCACGGTGCTATTTATTTTCTGGTGAACTGGGGTTTTGTTTTGCTCACGTATTTGTTTCGAGTTTCACTCGAAGTAGATGGTTGGTTGACTCGAAGTCCTTAAGTGTTGAACTCGAAGTAAAGAGAAGTTACCTCGGGTTGTTTTGTTTTGCTACAGGTTTTGAACAAAACCTGAGAGTAAATCTAAAATTAAAGCAAATTTAAATAAATTTTAAATTCTGAGATAGTTTTAAAAGCAAGTTCAAATCTAGATGAATCTAGATTCAAAATGGATTTGAATCTTAAAGTTTTAAAATATTTAAAAGAGGGTTTTCAAGTTTTAAAAAAACAAACCTGTCGGTTTTCAGATTTTTAAAATTTAATTTAAAATCTGCGAACATAATTTAAACTAGGTTTAAATTCAAAAGGTTAAGTTTAGTTTTCAAATAAACTTTTGAATCTTAAGTTTTTAAAATGAATTGGGATTTTAAATCAAGAATTTAAAATCTAGATTTAAATCAAAGATTTGAATCAAAGGTTTAAATAAATGTTTAAATTAGTGGATTCAAGTTTCTGAATTCAAATCTAGGATTTAAATCAGTTTTAAATCTGGATGTTTAAACAAGTTTAAATCAAATAGCTTTTTAAAGTAACTTGTTTTCAAATAAATATTTGAATTTGATTTGATTAAATTCTTTTATAAAAACGATTTTGAATGAAAAGTTAAACAATTTGTTTTAACTTGAACTTGCAAATTAAAATATAATGTATTTTTAAAGCTTAAATTTTTAAATAAAAATTTAAGTAATTTAGTTAGAACTTTCCTTTTATAAGTTTATAAGTTGATATTTAAAATTTGGTTAATATTTAAAAATATATTCATTTTGAATTTTAAATTCAAAATGAAATTTGAATCTAAATTTAGAAGTGTAATGTTTTAAATACACTTTAATGTTAATGAAGTCATTAATAAAGAAATGGATTACCTTAGAAATAACTAAGGTATTAAAATGATTTAATGAATAAGATAATTTAGGAATGACTTATTTATTTAATTTATAAATTAATGGTTTAAATTAATTTATAATTAGAGATTAATTAACAAAGTAATTAAAGAATTGTTATTAGTTAATGAAGGTCATTAACTAAGATTATTTAAATAATTAATTAATTAATGTGATCAATTTTAACAATTAATTAGATTAAGTAATGTAATGTTAATCATTTATGAAATTGAGTAAGTGTAATTACTTTATGGTAAGTAATTAAAGGTTTAATTTCTTAAAACAATTAATTAAGGGGTTAATTAATTATGTATTTGGTTTAGAGGTTAATTTAATTAATGTGATTAATTAAGAATAATTTATAATTTAAGAATAATTAATTAAAGTGTTTGATAAATTAAGTTATGTCAAATGAGTTGTAATTAATAAATCAGGATTGGATAATTAATTCATAAGTAATTAATTTAATTAGAAATAAATTGAACTAATTAGAATTAAACAATTAATTAATCCTGCTTATAACTGTTTATTGAATGCTTGGCCTTACTTATGAATGATTGTTTGGTATGAGATGCCTTGAATTGATTGTCCTATCTGATCTGTGATATTTTGTTCTGTGGATTGAGCTATATAATTTATTCATTTATTTGTGATACATTTGTATATTATCTGTGAATATGTGAATGAACGATAAGCGTTATAGTTTATACCGCTTATCAACTATATTTCTGTGTTTTGACCTGTGATGATGATGTTGTTGCACTATTGTGTTAAACCCCTGGACCACACCATACACACACAAATATGGATTTCACGAGGAAATCGATTAAGTCACAGATTTTTAAAATGATTTTTAAATAGACAATTTGAATTCAAATGGTTTGGAAATGGAATCGGGTTAAATATGAAAAGTTTTTGGAAAGGAATTTCAAAGATAAAATTTATTTTTGAATAACTTCATTGAGTTTTGAAATTTAAATAATTTGATTCAAATTTGAATTCAAAATTTGAAACTGAATCCTATGATTTGAAACTAGGGATTAAAGATGTTATACAAGTTTATATGGGTTAAACCATGTTAAATATAGTGATTTGGGAATTTGAATTTAAATTCAAAGGCTTTAATCTCGTGCACATATAATTGGATTTTTCTGAAATGAAAACTATTTGTTTTCAATTAATTAAAGCTTTCACATAAGAAATGAACGTCCAATTTGTGTTAAAAGGATTTCTAGTTTGAAATGGAAATGATTTCCAAGTTATGGAAACGGTTTGAAAGCTATAAATTAAATCTTTAATTTAAAGATTTAATGAGTTAATGCTAATCTAAATGGAAATTGTTTTGAAAATCTATGAATGGATCTTTGTGAAACTGTGTGAACTTTGTAGAATAAATCTTTTTGTTTAAAAGATTTAAAATGGTAATTTGTTTAACCATTTGAGAGAAAAGTTTCGGATTTTAGAAGTTGTGACTTAACTGAAATCCCATATCCATATTTTTTTAAATATTACGCTCATTATTCGGTTTAGGCGGGAGATGACCTTGTGTCATATAACCCATTCCGAATAATGATACGACGCTATGGATTGCATTTGAAGACCGGTGTTGAAGACCAGACATTTATGAGAACGATAGGATAACCTATCGATTGTCTCTGCACCGAGTAGCTACGGTATAGAGATTTCCTAAGTGATGGGAAGTCCGATCGGGATTGTGAATACCCGAATTTGCAAGGGCTTCTTTGGAAGTGCCTTCGGTTCTGTTCGAACCCGGGACAGACTTGTATGGTTGTATGTATGACACTACACTTTGAGATATAAAACAGATTTCTTTTAAATACATATCTGTTGGTGGCGGAGAATTTATTCTCTTAGCTTAACACCCTTCTTTAAGATGTACGAGCTCAGAGGTTATGTAGTTGAAGGTTATCAGTGATATACTCCCAATTTGGTAGTGTGGCATGCTGAGTGCTGCTGTGTGTTGATGATCATTTGTGATCGGAGCATGGCTTTCGTAAAGCGTAGCTTCGTGGACGAGACTGCATCAGGACCTCACACCCCGGAAATGGTCGAAACAGGAAAGATGCGGCAAGGTTATGAGGGTCGCGCCCTTTAGTGTGTGTCATTCCCTTCTGGTAAAGGGTGGTATCATGGTATGGAGGCCAGATATTTACCTATGTGGTGGGCTTCAATCTCATTTACTGTGTGGTTGTTGCTTTGTGGTTTAGAGGCGCCTCGGATAAAGGTCCCAAAGGACTGGGGGGGTGGCATGCTCGAGTAGTAGTTACCTAGTTACAGAGGTAACCCGGCCTTGTGTTGGCAGAGATCCGGTTAGGTTCTCGAGACGTCCCGTCAGAGGCGTACCAATGGACAGTGGGAAGTTCCTTGGCCCGACCATTTGTTGGAAAATCCAAACAAAACAATACGAGTCTTGTACGGTTTTAGTTGCAGAACCTGTCATTTAAAATGGCAGCTATAACGGGCATAATATGATAGTACCTATGCTGGCTAAGATTTATATTATACTTTCGAAATGTTTTTCTGCACTATGCACTAATAATAATATCAAAGAAATTTTCGCGTATCAAGCATGTTTGACTATCATAAGGAGAAATCTCCTCCAATTCTGCGTTTGCATGGTGTATGTGGCGGGAGGCCTTATGGTAGTTTCATTTTCAAAAAGCATTGCGGGTTTTAAATTTTAAAATCTTTTGATTGTTTAAAAGACCAAACCGTTTTTGTTACTCACACCAGTCCCATGATCGACTCGGAGTTTATTGTTTCTTACCTAAACTCTGGGTGCCCACTATTTTTCCACACGGGCAGTCTAGAGTTGGGTTTTTCAGATAGTTAAGGTTAGTAGATTATCTAGAGTTGGTCCAGTCTTTGGATTTGGACGAGACTTGCTTATCGTTGTGAAACGTGATGTTGGTTCGAGCTAGCTTTGGATTAGAGCATTGGATTTGGGGATGCATTCTATTTTGGAGATATTCTTTCCGCTGCTAGTGTTATCTGTTCTTTTCCGCTGTGTCATGTATCTCTGATAGTATGGATATCTATTGTATCATTCTGTTGTATCATGTTATATCAGATGTTGTATCTGTCATTGTATCAATGTGATATATATTGATATTCTTTTCTTCCGCTGTGTTGTACCTAATGGTGTTATAAGCTCCAACGAACCAGATTCGACGTTTGGATCTGCGGCATTTGAATATGAGTATCGTATTCGGTGCCGATTTTCGAAGGTCGAGTCAGGGCTGTCACAGAACTCGTGCTGGAAAATTATAGAAAACATATTAATCTGTGTAGAGTTACAACAAATAATGATATTGCATAGATCACAAACACATGCAACTATGATATATAAGTAATTTCGTTATAAATAACTATCCATATATAAATCAATGTTAAAAGTTTCTGGTTTTACTTTTTATTTGAGTAGATGTACATGATTCTTCCATTCAGCTAGAGTTTGGAAATGAATATATATGTATATGTATATGATGTTTGGATGGGAGAAGGGTTGAGAATTAGGGTTTTGAAGTTGAGATTTTTATTTGAAATTAGAGAAGTAGTTGAATGAGAAAGAAAATACGCTCTGTCCATTTGGATGTCCGTAACCTACTTACGCATTTACAGAACGTGAAAATAGGTTTTTGTTTAAAAAATAACGTTACTTGTGCATTCTGTAAATATGCATATAATAATGAAAACATGCGCATTTATAGAATACTCTCTGAGACAAAAACAAACATATTTTCATAATTAATTTTTAAACGAGCAAATTTCTGCAATAATTTTTTTTGAGAAGCCAATTCGAAAGTGTCCTTTTGAACCTTTTAAAAATTGAATAAAGCAATACTTTAATAAAGAATTATTAAAAAATGATGCTTTTAACGACACATTTTTTAATTGATGTTTCAAATCTATGTTTTAGAGCCGTGCGAAAGACACCTATAAAAATGCTAGTGATGCGGTGCCAGTAGCCCAGCGCTACTCATCTCTTAAGTGTAACTGAGTTACTGTTGGCATGTCAATGGAATTCTAATGGCAGCTAACTATGTTTCCACTCCGTTCGCGATACAAAAAATATCAAACATCCTTGCTCAATGCAAAACTTTCCAGCACATAATTCAACTTCATGCTTCAACAATCTCTAACGGCTTTCATCACGACAACATCTTTGTTTCCAAACTCATCACAACTTGCTCACTCTTGAATTTCAAGAACTACGCCCTCGCAATCTTCAAACATAAACAAAACCCTAACATTTATCTTTATAACACCATGATCAAAATTTTAGCTCAATCTGATTCTCCCACTGATGCCATTGTACTATTTAACTCAATTCAAGAAATGGGGTTTCGGCCGGATACATATTCCTTTCCCTTCGTACTAAAAGCAGTTGCCTATTCGATGAAGAGTGAAGTCGGTAAGCAGATTCATGGACAGATCATAAGACACGGGTTACTATTGGATGTTCACATTTCTACCTGTTTGATTCATATGTATTCAAACTGTGGATGCATTGATGATGCACGCACTGTGTTTGATGAAACAATTTGTAGAGATGTGATTGTTTGGAATGCTATGGTTGCAGGTTATATAAAGACTCAAGATGTTGATGGTGCACGTTGTTTGTTCGATGAAATGCCTGAAAAAAATGTGGTTTCTTGGACTACATTGATCGCTGGGTATGCTCAGATGAATCGGTCAAATGAAGCCGTGGCTACGTTTAGAAGAATGCAGATTGAAAATAGTGAGAACGAACCGGATGAGATTGCATTGCTTGCGGTGCTTTCTGCTTGTGCCAATTTGGGTGCATTGAATTTGGGAGAATGGATTCATAGTTTTATAGATAGAAAGAAGTTGAACAAGATTGTTCCTTTAATGAACGCCCTTATAGACATGTATGCAAAATCAGGTAACATGGAAAAAGCGAGAAAAGTTTTTGATAGCATGAAAAATAGGAGTGTTGTTACTTGGACTACAATGATTGCAGGGTTAGCTTTTCATGGTCTTGGAAAAGAAGCAATTGATATGTTTGCTAGGATGGAAAGAGAGAAAGTGAAACCTAATGATGTTACATTCTTAGCAATTTTATCAGCTTGCTGTCATATTGGCTGTACAGATTTGGGTCGATGGTATTTTGACCGGATGAGCTCTTATCATCATATTAAAAGAAAAATCGAGCATTATGGATGCATGGTTGATCTCCTAGGTCGAGCTGGATGTTTGAAAGAGGCACATGGTTTGATAAAGAAGATGCCATTTAAAGGGAATGGCGCGGTATGGGGAGCTCTATTGTCTGCTTCTAGAACTTGTAGAGATGTTGAGATGGGAGAGCTTGCACTGAGACATCTTGTTGAAGTTGAGCCTCATAATTATGGAAACTATACCCTTTTGTCTGATATTTATGCAATGTCTGAGAAGTGGGGTGAAGTTGAGAAGTTAAGGAAAGCTATGAAGGATGGAGTGGTTATGAAAATTCCAGGAGGTAGTTCGATAGAAATTGATGGTAGAGTTCATGAGTTTACTTCAAGAGATGGAACTCATCCTTGCTTTGAGAAGATATATAAAGTTTTATACAGAATATGCGGGCATATGAAAATGAATGGAAGTTTTTCTGAACCGATCTAGTTAAAGACCAGTTGTGATAAGCAGGCCATATGTCTAGAAATGAGTCGCTGGTTATCTGTCTTTCCGGAAGATGCTAACTCTACATATAAATTAAGAATGTCACTGAGAGTAGCTTTGATCTTTGAAGCAATCCTGATCTGAGATATTGTGAGTATTTTGGGAATAGGTATGCCTATAATACTGTCAACATTATGAAATACCAACCACACATACTGTTAGATTAGACTGATTAGTCAGTTGAAATATTACATGATTATACGCCTTTAAATGACAGTGGACAATAATTCAGCAATCTGTCTTTTGTATTTGTGCTAGGTTAAAATGAACATATACTTTCACATACCGTTTCTTTCTACTGCTAATGACGCCAAACATTTGCATATTGATATGGGACAGAAATACAATTGCTTCACAATCTATGTAATTTATATATTGAGGCATAGTTTGATTCTAACTTATAATGCAGCCTAAGACATGATAATACTTTTCAGATCAAGAGAGGACCTGGATTAAGCAAAACAACAATGACCTTTATTCTGTTTTTGACAACTATAGTTGAGGTCGAAGAATGAAGCCTAGTCAATCATCGTAATAATCCTTGGTAGAAATCATTGTCAAATCCAACATCTTGAATCCTTAATGCTAAAAGTGTACAATACCATAACATTTGAACAGACTTCCTTAGTATCTCTTTCGTTCCTAAACAAGAGAAGTGAGCAAATATTAAGGTAAGTTTCATTTAATCTAATAAAATTATCTTTTCAATGGTGTATTGGACAAAACCACTTATAGCTTACATATAATTGCATTCAGTAGCATTCATTTAAAGCTACATCCCTTAATAAAACATGAATTTGGAAAGAACGAACTAATATAATACTTTTGAGGGTGTATATATGGTAACACAATTTAAGGGGCATATGTTTGGCTGATTGCTGTTAGGCCTATACGAAGGTGTTTCGTGATTGACCATTATACGGATGGTTTAATTTGGAGGCAGCATTAAATTAGATGGGTGTTCTGCTGTTTCTCCATAGAAACACCATCACATATTTTGCCGTGAGGAAATAAAAATCATAGCATCCGTGGGATAACTACTACATGTAATTTTTTTCAGATAATAGTTGTTCCTTTTCCAAATTGTACTCTAGCACTCCACTTTTCTATCTCACGTTGTAAGAGTGGAGTATGAGAGCACTATACAGTGTGCATTTACGATTCCTATCTTAGTGAATTACCTCTTTCATGCTTCTCCTTTTGAGGCCAGTTGGCAGTATGTACTACGGTGGCATCTCCCACGACCGAAGGCGTGTGATCAATTTCTTCTATGTCCTTAAATATTAAAGACTTTTTAGATCTTAGTAAAAGTATGCTGGTTTTACTTTTCCCAGCATTTTCATCGTAGACTGTACACTCAGCAGAATTCTCTCCATTGATGTCCATTACTTTAAAAATTCCTTTGCATGCATCCTTTATAATAGTAGGTGAACTCTCATTATTTGAACTTAAGTTTGTAACCTCAGCAGGAACTGTTCGGGAATTATTTTGTTCTTTCATATCTAACTGGATCCAGTTAGAAATATTATTGTTCGAATGTACTTTGCTTGTCCGATCAAATTCTACTTCATTGATATCAAATTTCTCTGGTTCTAGGTGGATTATCTCTTTGACCTCATATTCGGATGTCTCTATACTGCATTCAGTTCCATCATCTGCAGTATCTTTCAAGTTCACATTGCTGATTGCTGAAATACTACACTCCGAACCATGTATTGAATCGGCATAAACTGATATCGGCCTATGACTTTTTCGATAAATTTGTGGTTTCTTGCTATTAGCTGCTGACATGTGGCGATAACCAGTCTTTCTTTGACTGCATACAGTTGGTCTCATAAACCGAGGTAAGTTTAAGTCTCTTGTGGAACATTTACTTTCATTTAATTTATCTACTTTGTTAGGCTGCTTTTGCTCTACATCTTTATGTGATGATTCAAGTTTTCCTTCATTTGGTCCCTCGGATCCAAATAATTGCATTTGTTCGTGAAGTAGACTCTCAATTTTCTGTTTGACCTCACGACGTTCATCTTCAATTTCGTTGATTTTCTGTAGCAGTCCAGACATTGCTAGTTCTTTCTTAGCTTTACTTACCTGTTAGGTCATCAATTAGTAAATTAATTTATCATATAACTTTCATGTTAGATTAATATAACATATGGCCACTCATGTAAATACTCTACAAATTATACTTCCACAACATGTGAAATTAGAACTTTAATCTCTTACAAAACTCTCCGATAATGGTGGCCGTCTGGCCGAGAGTTAGGTATCCATCATTATGTAAATACGCAAACATTCTCATTGTTATTTTCATAACCTAAACCATAATAGTTTCGTATGGGTAATGTCATTTATTTTTGTATTCTTTGCTATTGCTGTAGTTGATTTTGTATCATGCTTTTGCAACTATACAGCAAATATGTTCGTTCAGTTCCATGGCAGTTAACTAGATCATTGATATTTACACCCCAGAACCATTTTCATAATAAATGGTCGAATAAATGTAAACCAATTGAATTTCACGGGTTATATTATCCACTAGGGAGCCCTCACATCTCACCATATGAAATGAAAATATGAAATAAAGATAACAGAAGTTAAATGGGTAGCGTTGGGCACATCAACAATCATTGATTAAAAAAAAAAAAAAACAAAACAAAAGGATTGACTGCAAAAACTTTTTCTACCCTAATGAGCCCAGTGTGGATGTATGTATTGACAAAGATAATTATGTAAAAAAGTTATGTTGGAATTTATGGGTTCAAATCTAAATTTCATGTAAAGATATTTACGAGTTCAAATAAAATTTTAGATCGAAATATTCATGGATTTGAATCAGAAGAAAAAATAAAAAGGATTCATGTCCAAATTATCGATTAGGCTGTCAGTTTATGGAATTGCCTATTGTGCTCATACTCCGTTTCATCGTATTGTGATTTAAATGCTTGCTTACTGCTGATTCTTCACTTCCTAAGTGAATATTCTTAACCCTTGTTGCAAAGCCAAGGGAACAAACAGTCTCACAGATATCCACTTCCTTTGGACTGACATGTAGAAGCATCAAGGTTTTTGAATCTGATCCTGGAATATCAACAATTTGAATTATTATACCATGAAAGATCTAATGTCTATCAATTGTATTCGTACAGGGTACAAAATTTTAGATTGTGAATGAGAGAACAGCATACCAAGGCAGTCTTTAAGAACCTGTGTAAGTTTGCTATTTCTGTCAAATACAATATATTAGTCACTTAGCTTTATCAAGCGCAACTATTATAGACTGCCTACAGACTAGTTTTTAGTGGTTTCTAGATAATTTACCTGTAAGGCACATGGTTTTTTTTGCAATGCAGTGCACTAATGACATCTCCAAGAGCTGAGAGGGATAGGTTTATTGCCTTTCCTTCCTCAAGCCTTCTTCCGCTTGATTGCATCTTTAGAAGCCGCTCACTTCCACCTAAATCAACCATCCATATCTTATTTGTTTCTACCCGTCTCCCTGAATCTCTTGAACTAGATATTGATATCCGAACCAGGCTGCTCTGAGTATGAACAAAACAAACGTTAAGGTATCGCATTATTCATTCTTAGCTTAAATTGCAGAAATCTCCCTTAATATTGTGTTATATAACATAAAACCTATAGAAAAGTGGTCAACTACCTTTTCCATTTCTACAATTATAATTGTTTAATTTAAAATAGAAGGAGATTAGTAGGAGGAAAGAGAAAGGGGGTGTGTTTCAAACCAACTTGTCAACTACTTTTTTTAAATCTGTTTTAAAATAGTTTTGAATACAAACTTTTAAGTAGTTTTGAATGAACTGTAAAAGTGAAAAATAGTTGGATATGATATGTTTTTTAAGTTACAATAAACTAGTTTTGTCATATTTACTTGTTTTAACGGCTCTCTCTAAAAGAAATAAAGCGGCGCATTCCACTAATAAATCTGTTTGTCAACTGCTTATTTTAAATCTTTTTAACAGTAGTGTTGAACAGTAACTTTTAAGTAGTTTTCACTAAATTGTAGAAGGAAAAAATGGTTGGATGTACTATGTTTTTTAAGTTAAAATAAACTAGTTGTCATATTTGTTTTAATGGAACCTCACTCTAAAAAAATAGAACGGCGCATTCCACAAAAAAAAAAAAAAAAAAAAAATAAAAATAAAAAATAAAATAAAATCTTTTTTTCTTCTTCTTTCACACACGAGGTATAACTAGCAATTCCTATTTAGGCTTTACAAAATCGACCATGGATCTATCCCCCCTTCAATGTTTGATTACTATGAGTTACAAGTAATGAATGTAGATCAAAATACATAACTGGACATATCCATCTAAAAGGATAGTGAATATCAAAATGGCGACGCTTTGCTTGTAAACTGTTTGAAAACAACATGACTATTTTGGCCATTTACTTGGTTAAAAATTATTTATGAAATTTTATCATATGTTATAAGCCACAGATAATGGGTTAAAAAATATAACTTGAAATTTACTTGTGCTATCTCCTACCAAAAATTTCCAAACATCCAAACCCAAATAAGCTACTTATAAGCAGCCCACACTCATTTCTTAACATATTTTTAAATTACTCTAATGCACTCTCTTAACCCAAAATAAATAAATAAAATAAAATAAAATAAATAAACAAAAAACATAAGTAATAATAAATATATAGAAATTGTGTCAACGCAATCCATAATTAGTCTTTGTAAGGCCAGTTATGTATTTATTACGCGGTTAAAAATAAGTCGAAAACATACCCAGCCTTAACAAAGCCAACTACACAAGTAACAATGGAGATCGTTACAGCAATCTCCAACCAATGTTACTTTAGTTGGTTGCTTTACATCAACCTACTTCTCATTGGGCCGTTCGGAATGGTCCAAGTAGTTTTGACTATTTTGAAGTTGTCAAACATGATTCTAACACTCCTAATTTTATTATATTCCTTAAATTGCTTATGAATAAAATACTGTATTACTGCTAAGTACGATTATTTTATATCAATTCTTGGTACTCGTGAATTCAGAAGATGTAAACATGATGAAAAAAGTTATATACTAAAGCGAGAGAATAGTTCTACTATACAACCACAAGTATGTTAAACTTAAACTTCTGCTATGTAGGGTCACTTCTTTTCTTATCTCGGTATATTATAACCGTTGAGAACAATTAATTACCAGTGAGATCTGCTTGATTTTGAATTTGACATGGTTGGAGCTTGTGACCTCAAACGACTTCCCAATGTATATAACCGTTTTACTTGTTCAGTATCTCTCACTTTGACTGAAACAAGATTGTCGATCTCAACACCACCAACTGAATTGGTTTTGATTAAAAGACTCCTTGAAAAACAATACAAGAATAATTAATTGCACTGAGGTGGATTATGTTTCCAAATTTAATACATGAAAATGAATTTCATTATCCGGTGTCTGCATTGCTTATCAAAAAAAAGTTTTGGATTTGAATATTTTTAGCTATTCATATGAGCTGTAGACATTCATACTGTTTTACAGTGTACTTGTGAGTAATTTGTGCGCACACGCGTGCAATACATACCCACAGACATTCATGCACACATACGCACATGCACACATACATCCTACACACACATGCACACCATACATCCTACACACACATGCACATGCACACATACATCATACACACACATGCACATACACACATATACCCATGCACACATACATCATACACACACATGCACATACACACATATACCCATGCACACATACATCATACACAAACATGCACATACACACATATACACATGCACATGCCCACAAACATACACGTACATACACATGGGGCAGGGATCAACCAACTACACCCATTATACTTCAACTCTATATTACACCTCAATATTTTATAGAGTTCTACAATTTCAAATAAAACCAAATTTTGTAGATATATTCTGTGTCATTCAAGATCATCTTCATCAATTTGAGATAATTTTGAAAATTTTAATATATTAAAAAACCAAATTAATTCCAGTCATTGAATACTTGAATTTAACCATTTTTTTAGAAATGTTAGGATGGTCCTTTTTTCCTGTGTGTGAAGATGTACCTCGAATGCTACAAGAATCTATCTAAAAAGCTTGATTACATTTGTAATCACAAAATTCTAGAAAAAAAAATTAAGATGTAACAGCGTTTATCCATATGTATGTATGTAATGATATTTGATGTCTAATCTATATCAATTAGTTGGACGCCTCATTTTATTGGCATGTAGTAAAATACACGTTACATGTGATGATGTTTGTTTTGAATGTGTAAGGTGGGCACTTGGTTTGTTGACTAAATTTAGGAAACGGTCTTTCCGGTAACGGGCATAAGATTGCGGAAAACTTATCCATCTCAGATCCCGCTCAAGTGGGAGCTTTGTGCACTGGTAAATCACACAACACACACATATACGCCTGTATGTATATGTATACGTATATGTGTATATATGCAATATCACGGTGCAAGATTCCAGCCAGGACGTCGGAATTCCAGCCATTCCAGTCCAGTTCTGACATTGATCGGGCCAGAATTTGCTAAAAACTCAGTTCCCAGCACTACAAGCAAATGAAAAGGAAGAAAAATGATTCATATCCATAATTACCCATCGGAAGAGAAAGGAGAAAAGTGAGAGAGGCAAAATCAATGTGCAAAGAGAAAGCTGTTATACGTCTAGTATACCAAAACAGAGACTAATCAATAATAAACTCGTCTCACAAGTTTACAAATCAAATTTCCACTACTTTGTAATTTTGTATTAGCGATTTTTTTAACAATAATTATGTTGTAATTAATTACAATAACAAACTAACAACTATAGTAATAATAACGATAACGATAAGTCAAACGTTATACTATTTAAAGAAATAGCACAACGTAGAAACGAAAATAATATATATATATATATATATATATATCAACTAGAAATCTAACCGGTTGAAGAAGGAAATTTCGTCTGAGGCTTGTCGAAACAATTTCCTAAAGACTTTATTCAAAGTCTCTCAAGATATAAGAAACGTAAGCTGCTCGAGATCGTGATGTGTATGATAGGACGGATTATGATTTAAGAAAATGAAGATAAAGAAAAGATAATTCGTTTTTCAAACCGAGTGAGGAAAGTCATCTGGAAAAATCGCTTCTCTTTATCAATTTGCAACGGTCACAACCGTTGAAAAATTCGTATCTTTCTATACACACTTCTGTTGTAAAATCAGTCCATTTTTTAGATTGCAAAAATATATGACACAAACCAATCTCATTGGACCTGAACCCGACCTGGTTCGGTCGGACGGGCGGCGGCGCGCGTTAGTCCATGGCCATATAGGTCCTACCCCTCGTACAAAATCACCCGACCCTAAGGGCCAATATAGAGATTGAGAGTACACTATATAAACAAGAAAATGGTCTTATTTTTGGCGACGTGGGATATATCTCATTCACTATTTTTGAGAATCCTAACAAAAGCGATGTGGCATCTTGCTGGGAGAGGTGACATTCATTCAGGATTTTTGTTTGCTAAATGCTAATTAGGGTTTATAATAAAGCAGACAAAGGTGGGTTCAGGATGTAGGATATAGGAGCAGCATATAGTTTAATTTGATGTTGAGTGGGTTATGTTGTTTCATTGGGTCCGAATTGCAAATTTTGAGCTTTTGGGATGGATTTGTAAAGTTTTAGACATTATTGGTTTGTTCAGGGAATATGGACTAATAATAAAAGTTATTGTACATTAGCTAGCGTATAACAATTTGCATTAAGTTATTGTATTGGTAAATTATTATAAAATGATTTGTATAAAATTTATATAAAGTCTATTTTGTTTAATCGTACAAAATTCAAATTATTTATACGATAAAGTTATATCAATTAACATTATTTAAAAAATAGCGGAATTATCAACGGAAATAAAGCGGAATTTTCAAAATTTTTGAAACGGAACCGAAAAATTCTAAAAAAAAGTTTAATGACCTAAACGGAAACGGAAAATGGAATTTTGAATATTGTGTGATAAACACACACCGAGACTGCCCTGGGCTGTAGCCTGGACTGAAATGTGAACTTTGGGTATGTCTGTGTAATTCACATGTGTTCACATTGCAGCATTATGAGTTAATGCGCTTATGAAAAGAAACATAATATGATTCTAAGTATGATCTCAGTTATCAGGAATACATTTCTTTCTACTAAGGTTTAATAAAATAATCATACTTAGGTACTTTCTGAACCATTAGTTTTCTGCATTGAGGAGCAAGTAAATCTCTGATGCTTCCCATGTAAATCTCGAGCATACTGAAAGTGAATTCCAACATGAAATTGCTTTCTGATGCTTGTTCAAACAGTGCTTTGATAACTCGCGGCATAATACCAGGATCTTCTAGCCTACCTTCCTATGGTTATCAAGAAATGTCAGAGTAATGGTTATTGTTAAAAAAAAAAATCTTGATCTTAAAGAAGAAAACTTTATGCTGTATAGTTTCTCACCATAGTATATGTTTTACCAGTGCCTGTTTGCCCATATGCAAATATGCAAATATTATATCCGTCCACAGCAGATTTGATAACTGGCTCGATCTCTGTAAATACTTCCTCTGTAAAGCGTTATTAGTTCATAATTACAATGTATTTTAGCGCTGAAATTTAGTGATTATAACATAGATACGAACAGAATTTTTGCTACCTTGTGTAGAGCTCGAATGAAAAACCTTGTTAAAGCAATACTGTTTACTCTTAGATTTGGCAGTCTTCAGTGTCACTTTGTTGGAATCAGAAGTAATGATAGGTGATTCATGCCCATGTATCTCGTCTTGTAATGGACGTATCCGGCAAAATACCCGGATGTTTCCTGGAGAAAATAGAAGACAAAATTGATAATCCTTTTGCATACGGCTCAACTTCTGTGGTAGACATTTTATGGCTCTTACCTTTCAAGTCCAAGTAATCATTTAGGACTACTCTTCTTTCTATACTCAGATTGTTAAATCGGTCATTCAACAAACTGATTTCACCTGTCATATGAAAAAATACTAGATATCATAAGTTTACAGTATCAAAGTTGGCTTTGACAAAAAAGAAAGAAAGTAAATTACTGTGTACCTTGAACCTTTGCTATGTCTTCTTGCCTTTCAGGTTTATCTTGCTTCATTGTTCCTGTATCGAAAGATGACATTCATTTAGTATGGACAAACAGATTCAGTCTTGCTTCGAGTCAAGGTTGTTTTCAAACCTCAAAGTAATATATAGACGTTTTCCATCTGAAATTATTTAATCTCTGAGGCATTTCTCTTTTTACCGATATAGATTGCGTAGTTGTTTTTTCAGAACTCACCGTTTATTCAATATATTGAGTTTTTATATTTCAAAATGCTATATAGAAGATACCGAATACTATCAGCTTGCAATAATTCATAGCAATAGTTCCCATGTGTAACTGGCAATAATTTAGTCATGGTTACGACTTTTTATATAAGATCAGAATGATCAAATTTTGTAGAGTTGAAAAAAAACCTTATCTGGAATTTGATGCAGAACAGAAATAGACGATTGAAGTGAATCCCATTTAGAGCTGCATGGAAAAGTTTTGATCTATTGCAAAGCAATCAACTATTATCATCTTTTATTTATCTCAGTCAACGTTAAACATGAGAATATTGGACTAGTCAGAAGCTCTAAGAACCCCAAAAAAAAAAAAAAAAAAAAGAATAAATGATAGAAACAGGGACAAAGTCTGAATGACCTCAAATGAAGAGAAGTTTAAAATATAAACTGAAGTTGGATACTTTGATATTGATGGATGGTATCTATCTAACTGTAATTTAAAGATGATGCAACAGAGACTTGGAATTTGGTAGGATAAGGTCTAACCAACTGCTTTTAATCTCTCTGTGCCAAAAACGTGACTTATTTTCATCACCATTTACTCCCTCTGTCTCACTTCAGCTTCTCGGTCTGTCTCCATATGACTGAGTAAATTAAGTGAAAAATTGAGGTACGTGAGAAAATAATTAGTGTGCTCATATGCTAATTCTTAACTTTGTACATAACTATATAGCATTTTATTATATGAGCATATAACAGTTTTATTTTATTCAATTATTATCTATGGAAGATATAGGAAAAGCAAATATGGTAGGTCCAAGGTGCCTAGAAGTTAACTGCTAACTACAAAATTGAGAAATATGTCTTATTCGAAAGACGTGAAAATAGCATGTGATTCTGCATTACTTGCTGCTGATCCATGCTTGCATGCAATAATTGGGTATTTATGAATACCATTGGCTTAATAGCCTGCTTAATAATTCTTACACACTGATGTCTTCTTGCAATCATTTGGTTTATCTATATTTCTCTTTATTTTTAATGATTATATACTCTCATTATTATTCGGTATGTCTCAGCATTGATATTTCATGTTTCTGTTGCTAAAAGACACTAATGTTTGATGGTAGTCATAAAATAATCAGCCCAGACTTGAAGATTGTCAAGCTAGCCTCGTGTCATCTGCTTTTCTGCCAAGCAATAGAGTATTCATTCAATGCAGGTAATACAGTTGGTGCAGATTTAATTACTGTTATCACGTAATTTGTTAGCTTACTATATCGTAATGTGGGGTATGCATATCGTAAGTTCCAAGACAAATTAATACGTGAATAGTTTCCTGAACTCTACTATAGGCTTTTATTGAACTGTCTAGTTGAACATTCATACACATCAACCATATCACACCCTCATTATCAAAATAACCAAAAAATTCCTTGGTTTGTAACCACTTAGCTTTATTTCTGTTTACAAAATTGTCAATGTCTACTAAAATTGGGTAAATATCTGGTATTCAAAAAAATAAATACGGATGCAGATATGAAAACACTCATATTTGATCCGTTCGGTTTTTGTTAAAAATTTGATTTATATTATGTGTATTTGAGTACAATGAAAAATACGTATTCGTTGTTAATAGCTTATATCATATACATTTATGTATACTGAATGCTTGCTATTTGTAATCATTATATTCGTTGATTTTACATATTTTTCTAATCATCAGTATGAAAGTGACTATGTGATCGTGTAATATGAAAGTTAACTAAATTACTTGCTTGAGCGGAATATATGAATATAAAAATATAAGCAATAATAAAAGACACAAAAGATTTTTATATTGGTTCGAACTTTCCGTTCTACGTCCAGTTCCAGACTCCTTTTGAAATTCAATCGATACCCTCGTTTCACCTGGAGGAACATGTATTACACCGCCTGAACAATCGAACCGGACTTTCTCGCCTAAACAACTGAATAGGACTTCTACTGCCTGAGGATACTACAACAGGACTTCAAATACAAGTGGAAATGTTTCTGACTGAATATGCTCTGTAATAGCACTGATGAGTCAATATGAGTACACCCTTCTTATAATCTTCTCCTTTTTGGTATATAGTGAAATTCGTGAAGAAAGGAAGACTTATTGATCACACAAGAATATGCTCGAGTGTTAGTGATCAAATAGTTTGATTTGACAATCTTTAAAGTAAATAGCAAGTGTATAGAATTTAGAAATCAAAAATAAGAATTCGTTAATAATAGTGTTGAAATTGCTTGCTATTTGTAGTTGTTAAAATGTTGTAATGCTTCGCGAAGAGTAGCCATGAATCAAAAAGAAGCAACTATTGAATTGAGCGTTGTTTCTGTTCAGGGAAGAGAAGCAACCTTTCAAAAAACTAGCCGTTATTTTTAACTCAGAAGTCTGAATAAAATTCAGCCTTCTGAATGTAGCGAAATAACAAACCAACGCTGAAACAGTGCAAAATAGGTTGAATTCAGACGTCTGAATATTAAGGTCAGACGTCTGAATGTGCCTTAAAATTTATGTTGCGCTTCAGCATTCAGACGTCTGAATTAATGATTCAGACGTCTGAATTAATGATTCAGATGTCTGAATCCTGTGTTTCAGACGTCTGAATCCTGTGTTTCAGACGTCTGAATCCTGTGTTTCAGACGTATAAAAGCTTTTCTTTGAAAACAAGTGCGTATATTCAATAGTTTGTGCACGCATACCAATTAGAAGAAATTTTAACATATATTACTAACTATACACAGACTCTAACAATATAAATGATTACGCTCATCAATCCGGAGTCTGATCATTAATATTTTTCTACAAAACTTGGTTAGATAAACTCATATAATTGTTATTATCAAAATATCAGGAACCGAGGTTTCAACATTCTCCCCCCTTTTGATAATGACAACTACGAAAATATTGGTTAGTAAATAATTACTTCTCCTGTCATAGAAATATTGGTTAGTACGAAAATAAGATTTTCTCCCCCTGAATTAAAGAATTTCTGTAACAATATTCTACCTTTACCCCCCCCTTTGTCATTGACAAAAAGGAACATAGAGATATACATCACATAGAAAACCATGGAAGAACAAGAACATTTAGAATCAAACACAACTACAGATTGAACTACAAATAGAACATAATGTTTTAAAAGTAAACAACATAAAACAATACAAAGCACTTAAACAGAGAATAGCAAGGATTGTAGCAAAAGATAACCAAACACATCATAAATAAAAAAATGAGATAAGAAATCATCCATACCAACTTAAAATTCATCATTGTCGTCAACAACATCAACATCTTCTTCTTCTTGATTGGAAGACCAATTGAATGAGGCCTATTATGTTGAATCTCGAAAGATGAGGAAGACATACAAGAAAGCTTATCCCAAATTTTGTTTAAGAATTTCTTTATGGAGTTGATTTTTTTGTTCGCGTTTCTTACCATGCTCACCATTTGTTTTTGAAGCTTCTTTTGATTTTGCGAAAGAGTTCTTAAAGCTTGCTTTGGTGTTGCATCTTCTCGGATTTCTTGAATTTCCTCATAGTATTCTTCTTTTTGTTGTTGATAAGGAGGTTGAGATGAAGATGACGAAGGTATGTTAGGATGTGACGGTTGACGAATACCACGATTTCGGTTGTCGCTCCATTGATGAAAGGGAATGATATCATGAGATGTTGGTCGCTTTGGTAATTGCATTAGCCCTAAAGTATTAGTATCGTTATTGCTCACATCGCCTTTGCCGATGATGTATCCTTTGGAGTTATCTCCAAAAGTGACGGAACCTCTATCAGAGTAGATAGTGTTAGTCAACATGTCTTTATTTCCTGTCATATGTTTTGAGCAACCATTGTCTAATATCTATTTTCCTCTTTTCTTAAGTGGTACCTGCAAGAAATATGAAAATGATATTGGTATCCACTTTTTGTTAGGGTCCTAAGAGTCAGGTCTTAGGAAACCAAACCCAAGCGGTTTCAGCATTCCCTTTGTAAATAAAATCTTTATTATCGTGTACATTTTCCATAAAAGATTTTATGTACTTGTTCCTAATTAAATAATTGTTGGTTTTAGGAACCCAAATTTTAATGTTCTCAGAATGTTTTGGAATATTTGGAACATTTGGAACATTATTGATTATAATAGGATTACTTTTCTGAAAATGATTTTCAAAAGAATTCCTTTTCTTAGGTAGACTATTCGAAAATTTCTTATAGCCTAAGCCCTTTTTATCTGACACAGTCTAAGAATTTTTCAAAATTTTAGAAAGATTTTCTATTCCTTTATTAAAATTTGAAACATTTTTGGTAATACCTTTTTACCGTATTTTGAGACTAGAGATATCTCATTCTAGTATTTTAACATTTGCTTTTAAATCCTGATTTTCAACTTGGAGAGAGTCATTCTTTTTCTTTTTGAGTTTCGATGTCTTGACTCAACATAGAAATTTGAGAAGTTGTATTAGAATAAGAATCTTGAGAAGCTTGAAGTTCTTCTTCTAAAATTTTCTTTTCATCTCTTAGCATTTCAACTTCAAGTTCGGTTCTATTTAACTTTTCACTAGTCTCTTTATATTTTCTTTTGATGTTCTTCATATTATCTAATAGAATATAATTTATTTTTACTAAATCATCAAAAGTTAAATCACTTACTTCATTATTCGTGGCCATAAAACACACGTTTGCTTGTTCAGTGTCGTTATCGCTGTCTAATGAAGAGGATTCTGAATCATCCCATGTTACTGAGAATGCTTGTTTCTTTTTGGATTTCTCTCTTCTGTTTTTGAATTTGTCTTTCTTTTGATCAAGACAATCTTTCTTCATATGACCTTTCTTGTGACATTCATAACACTCGATAGTTGAAGTCGATGGCTTGTTATTACTGTTGTTGAAGCTGCTTTTATTATTTTCAAATCTATTGTTTTTTTTAACTTGAAAAACTTCTTGAATTTTTTTTGCGATAAGAGCCATATCTTCTCCATCGGAATCAGATTCTTCCTTTTCAGCCTTGAATGCTATTGTCTTTTTATCTTGTGCCTATACTCGTTTAGCTTGGAGATTAACTTCATAAGACATTAGATTTCCTATCAACTCTTCCGGTTTTATGGTTGAAATATCATTAGCTTCTTCAATTTCTAAGACTTTTCGTTCCCATTCATCCGTTAGAGAATTTAGGATTTTTGAGACAATATCAAAATTTGTGAATTTTTCTCCTAATGCCAAAAGTGAATGATATATGTCTTGAAATCTAGAATACATATCATTTATAGATTCATCTTGCTTCATTCTAAAGTTTTGGAACTGATTCTTAAGCATGGAGATCTTGCTTTGTTTAACTTTGTTAGTGCCTTCATGTGTAACTTCCAATGTGTGCCATATTTCATAAGCAGTAGTACACATGCTAACTCTA
The DNA here is from genome assembly GCA_030765085.1 of Allium cepa. Classification (NCBI taxonomy): domain Eukaryota; kingdom Viridiplantae; phylum Streptophyta; class Magnoliopsida; order Asparagales; family Amaryllidaceae; genus Allium; species Allium cepa. The sequence continues at coordinate 90,187,696 of CM060946.1, read as the reverse complement.
TTAAACTCATTTTTATCTAGTGCACAAAATAACATATTCATATCTTTTGCATTTGCAGTAGCATCTAGTTTTTGTGTGTTACACCATTGTGAATATTCAGTAGTAGGTATGTGATGTTCAGTTTGACAGATATTCCATGTGTCATAACCATTAGCTTGCATATAGATTCTCATCCTAGTAGCCCAATAGTTATAGTTCAAACCACTGAAAAGTGGTGGTCGTGAAGTAGACTGACCTTCAGTAAAACTGGTGTTGGTGTTATTTTCCATATTACTAAAATATCAAATAACTGTGTTACGGTTATAAGATTACTTGCTCTGATACCAAATGAAAGTAATTGTGCGATCGTGTAATATGAAAGTTAACTAAATTACTTGCTTGAGCGGAATATGAAAATAAAAGACATCGGAGATTTTTATACTGGTTCGAACTTCCTGTTCTACATCCAGTCCCAGACTCCTTCTGCAATTCAATCGATACTCTCGCTTCATTCGGAGGAACATGTATTACACCGCCTGAGCAACCGAACAGGACTTTCCCGTCTAGACAACCGAATAGGACTTCTACTGCTTAAGGATACTACAACAGGACTTCAAATACAAGTGGAAATGTTTCTGGCTGAATATGCTCTGTAATAGCACTAATGAGTCAATATGAGTACACCCTTCCTATAATCTTCTCCTTTTTGGTATATAGTGAAATTCGTGAAGAAAGGAAGACTAATCGATCACACAAGAATATGCTTGAGTGTTAGTGATCAAATAGTTTGATTTAAGAATTTTTAAAGTAAATAGCAAGTGTATAAAATTTAGAAGTAAAAAATAAGAATTTGTTAATATTGGTGTTGAAATTGCTTGTTATTTATAGTTGTTAAAAGGTTGCAATGCTTCATGAAGAGTAGCCATGAATCAGAAAGAAGCAACTGTTGAATTGAGCGTTGTTTATGTTCAGGGAAGAGAAGCAACCTTTCGAAAACAAGCCGTATTTTAACTCAGAAGTCTGAATAAAAGCCTTCTGAATGTAGCGAAATAACAAACCAATGCTGAAACAGTGCAAAATTGGTTGAATTCAGACGTCTGAATATTAAGGTCAGACGTCTGAATGCGCCTTAAAATTTATGTTGCACTTCAGCATTCAGATGTCTAAATTAATGATTTAGACGTCTGAATCCTGTGTTTCAGAAATATAAAAGTTTTTTTTTGAAAACAAGTGCGTGTATTCAATAGCTTATGCACGTATACCAATTAGGAGAGATTTTAACATATATTACTAACTATACACAGACTCTAACAATATAAATGATTACGCTCATCAATCCGGAGTCTGATCATTAATATTTTCCTGCAAAACTTGGTTAGATAAACTCATATAATTGTTATTATCAAAATATCAGGAACTAAGGTTCCAACACAGGATTGAAAAAAATTATGTTAAATCATTTTTTATTTATATTTCTTGATTTCTCAATCTTTAACGGATATGAAATTATTCGATTTTCGTCCATATCCACAGTTGTGAATATTTGAAATTGGTTTCAGATGTGAATGCAGATATAACATTATCCACAGTTCAACTACCTATTGACAGGCCTAATTTGAAGTATCAAATTCATTCTTTATTCACATCCTAGTATCGATTCCTCATCCTTTTATGTATCATATCAAATTTAAATTCAGTAACTTTTGGAATTTGAAGTTTTTATTCAAATTGAAAGCTCAAATATCTTGCTGAAGATACACACATTGAAGATGAAGACGTTGGAAGCACCATTAGAATTTGAAAGCTGAAAATTGAGAAAAATAAAATCTGTTTTGATGTAGATAAATACGATTTTGGGGTTGGTACGTTCAAGAATAGCATCATATTTTCATAAGCTTACACTTTATTTTGGCGGTTGATAATTATTTAATATTAGGCAAATTCTATTTCAACCCGGGTATTTATTTAGTAGCCTCCAAAAATTAAAGTCCGTAAATCCAAAAAATAACAACCCGGGTATCTACTTAGTAGCCTCCAAAAATTTAAAAAGTCTATAAATCCAAAAAATAACTTAGTAGCCCCTTACCATTTTCAGAACTAACATTTCCATCACGCAAAACATGAAAAATTGAATTTTTTTCTTCACTGGTTTAGGAACTAGGGTTAGAATTTTTTTTCACCGATTTAGAAACTTAATAGTGAAAAATTAAATTTTTACTTAGTAAAGTCTGTAAACCCAAAAAATAACTTATTAGTGAAAAATTGATTTTATCTTCACTGATTTAGAAATCCAATTCATATTTTCTTCAGAATTACAACTAAAATAGTCTGTAAACCCAAAAAATAACTTAATGGTGAAAAATTGAATTTTTTTCTTTACCGATTTAGAAACTAGGGTTTTGAAGAAGCGATGGTTTAGACAGTAAGAAACTGACGTAGTAAGATAATGGAATTGAGAAGAAATAAAGCATGCAGTTTTCTAAGGGTATCTTAGTTTTTAAAACTTTATTTATTTCAAGGGGCTACTAAGTAATTATCCGTGTTGAAATAAAATTTGCCTTTGTATTATTTAGTGAATTTTTTTTGTTAGAATCGTAATAATATGATATCCATGGAGTATTTATAATATTTGAAAAATAAATACATTTATCCGCCAAATTAGAGTTCCCATTGTAAATTAGATTCACTGTGTTAACAACTATATTAATTTTAATCAATAAAATATCCCCTATGACGACTGTTTGAGTTCTTATGAAATGACTCGTCTGTGATTACCATTATAGTATAATCACATGTTTGAATCAATATTGTGAAAATATCCTAATTCATACGATATTTTGATGACAATTATATTATGGAACATACGGATGACTTTCGCATCACCTACATTTTTGATTTTTGTGTCATGGATAATGTATTTCTCACGATGAAGTAGAATCATTTTTCGTGTAGTTTTGTAATTAAGATTCATATTTATAACAAACGTAGCTGTTGTTGAAGGGGGCCACCTCACAAGTTTTTTAAGCTTATATATGTGCATATCCTTATCAGTTTCCTTTTAAATTTTTTACTCAAATATATATTGATTTTGCCCTTGTTAGGATTTCATTATACTTTAGATTGATTAATCATGAAACTCTAAATCTGAATATGTGATCCATACTGATTTGATTGAGAAGAAATCATAGGAAGATGAATAAGTTAGCAAAAACCATACCTGAATCCATGTATGCTGAATCCATAGCTGTTGATTGGAAGAGAAAAGAAAAATTGGTTGATCTTCCAAATTGATACAAACCTTTGATCTGAATTATTTTCATAGTAGAGATTTGACGAATAACAAGAGCTTGTGTAATTTGAGGATCACGACCCCTTATTTATGATGTTGGCATTTTCTAATATGGTCCTTCAACAAATTAGAATTGTCTTTGTATCTACACATTAATACTATGACAATTATAATTTTAAGCTAGGGCTGTCAATGGATATCCGAAAAATTTGAAATCCATTCGCATCCGTATTTGAAAACCTGATAAATATCTGATATTCGAAAAAACGGATGCGGATGCAGATTCGAAGACATCTGCATCCGAAAATTATTCTTCTGGTTTTAGTCAAGATTATAGTTCAAATTTTGTGTATTTTAGTGCAATGAAAGATATTTGTTTATTCTTTTATTAAGTTGGTGGTTTATATTATATGCACTAAATGCTTATTAACTACTCAAATCTATTTATTATCATCATTTTTGTTAATTTTAGCACTTTACAATCAATGAGATTGAAAAATATTTATGTTAAACTAAAATTTCTTCTTATAATTCTTGATTTATCTATCGTTGGTGGATAGAATAATTATCCCGATACAGGAAAATAGACATAGTGAAGAAGTTGCAAAAGAAGTTAGTCTCAAGGACAAGTTTGCATTTTAGTCTGAATGACACTTTTTAGTGTGAGCAGAAAATGATAGTTATAACTGTCATTCTGTGATTTACACTAGAAACTGTCCTTTAGCCTAAAAAGCAAACTTCTTGTTTCTAAAACTAAATTTTTCTTCAACATTTTCCTTGAGCCTATAAACCCCTATCTGATATCCATTCGTATCCGTGTATGTAGATATCCGATATCCGAAAATGATTTCGGATTTGGATGCGGATATGGCAGTATCCGCATCCGAAAACATCTGTTGACAGACCTACTTTAAGCCTTTTAATTCTAATTCATAATTTGATCACTTCAATCAGGTTTTACATCAAAATAATACAACATATTTATTTTACATGTATAGCACACATGTTGAAATTTTCCAACAATCTTCCTCTGGGTCGTATATACGTTATAACCTTATAAATGTGTTTACCTTTATTAGCTCCAAAATTTGTTATTTATAACATAAGATGTTTTCGAAACAATCTCGTCTATTAACTGTGCTGACAAAGAATAAAAGCAGCTTTCGTTAATTTTAGTGTAACTAAACTCATTAATGGTCTCATATACCAACAAATCAAATGACATAGATCAATCATGGATGCGTAGCATAGAAATTGCATAAGATACGAGCTATGCATGTCTGTTTACAACTGGTCCTAATTTAGTGAGATCAAAACGTTCAATATCTGAACAACCTAGAGTGCAAATAAAACTTTATTACTTTGTTTCTGATCAGAAAAACAATTTGATATATATCTGTAACCGAAGTATATAGCACTGTGTCATATGATAGTATCTAATACAAACTTCTCCTGAACCAAAATATTCTTACATAAAAGTTACACTAATCGAGCAACATGCTCATGAAAGACCTTGAATGATAATCCTTATCGGTTTCCTTTTAAATTTTTTTACTCAATTTATTGATTTAGTTATTGATTTTGTAATTTTTTTCTAATTCCCCGTTTTATTTATTTATTTACGCTATTATTTGTGAATACTGTTGAAAAAAATGTAAATCAAGTGTTGTATCCTCGACTCAAAGTTTGAGGAAAAGGAGATAAGAACACGCATAATATGTCTTTCCATTTGTTTCGAGCATAAGTTACACATCGACCGTACGTAGGCTTATCGTATTAGTTGAATTTCATGGATCGATTCCCTAGCGTTTGTTGAACCTAAGCGACCGTAATTTGTAAGTTGCCATTGAAAATGCTTCCATTAAGTGTTCCTTTTTGGGATTTTATGGCGCGTTGTGCCTCCTTCCTAGTATTTATTTTCTAATGTATCTATGTATCTGGTTTCAAACCATTGTGAACATAAGGAGTTTCAATGTATCTGATATACTTGTGTTTCCATTATTTTTGTGTCTATGTGCATAAATTTTGTTACGAACTCAAAGTAACTTAAAAGAAAGCATTTGAACACAATATAAGCTTTACTAAAACTAGTAATCATGTTGTACTTCACCATTTGTTCGTTAAGTGCATCAGATGAGTGCAAAATGGGTGAATTTCCAAACATATTTTTAATCATTATACATTTGTAATGTATTATTATGGATACAATAATTTGACATTAAAACATGTTAGATGTTCTATGAGAATTTTAGAATAAGTGTATTTATGTTTTGTTTCAAATCCTATTAAATTATTATTAAAATATAAGTTCGTTTAAATCATATTATTATAAAAATAATATAATGCCAAAAACACCATGTCTTATGACTACTAAGGAAAATGTGTGCATTCTTATTATTCTTACTTCTAATAATATATATGAGAATTTCCAAGCAACATTTATTTAAAATTCAATGCTATTTTTTAGTTTACTTACATGTAATTAATTTGTTTTAATTCAATTATAACATATTATAAAAAAAATGTGTAACAAAATTATTTTATTTAAAGAGTAATTAAATATTTTTGAATAACAAATATATGAGCTAGAGTAAATAATATCATAATGTGATAATTCTAACTAGCAGTGTCAATATTCGTGTGTATACAAACACGCACGCACACATGTGTACATAGTTAACCACATTAATGCTCTATATTTGAATTTCTATACTAGATGAGGGCATGTAATATGCTATCAAAAGTTATTAATGTGTTCAGAATTTCGATGCAAACTCAGAGTACAAGTTGCACATAATATGGAGATTGCATCTGAAATATATGAAATTTACAAGTTAAGGGGCTACTTTCTAAATAATAAATTATTAAGGGTCGCAATAAAATTTACCTCATCTCTGTAAATTAAAATCGATGCTGCCGTCAAAGCTTTGACTGTCGATGACTTCCAGCTTCGACCACCATCGCCTGCGTGACCGCCATCATCATAGTGTAAAAACCCGTAAATTATGGATAACTTAATTAATTAATTAAAAGGCCAAGATGAGCTAAGTAAGATAGAAAAAGGAGACAATGATTTAATGAAAACGAGTATGTTGTCCAAGTCCAAATAATTGTGGGATAATAAACATGACACTTTTCGATTAATTCATTCCATTATAATAAAAATAAAATAAAAGCTCAAAATATACATTAATGGTAGTGGCTTAGAGAAACAAAAATAAAGACAAAGCAAAGCATATATATGCCAAGGAAAAGCAAAGAAGAAACATGATTTCTTTAAGATTTAGGTGCGTAATAATTAACCTTTTATTAAGCTCATTTTGGTTGATACAGATCATGTTATTTTGTTGGTATTTATATAGATTTATTCAAAATGAAAATATGACATGATGTCCTAACCATTGTTCTAAAGATGAGTTAGTAATTTGAGAAGCTCATGCCTTATGGCTAAATTGTTATGAAGTTCTAAAGTAAACACTTAGAAAATATACAAGGAAAATAACTCGTAATTCAAATGAAAGACTGAGTAAGGATAAAGAATTATTCACGTATTTTCTTGAATTTTATAAGACTTTACATATGTGAAATAAGTTAGACCTAATGAAGAACTGCGCTGGTGGAGGGGGATCTGCATTGAGAGTTGATGGAAATGATATATGTACTAAAGTATTAATATAAGGGGACAAAATCTATAAAAAAAACCCCGAAAAGATAAACAAAGGATTATGTAAATGTCAGAAAACAGTAAGGTAATATATCCAATGGCGATACGTGTAAAGGCGGTAACATGCTTTGTCAAAGGTGTCAAATATTGTCAGGTACTGAGCTAAAGAGGTGGTGGCCAAACATCTCAAAGGAGAATTGCACTAGATAGTATGGTAGCAATTTATCAAAGGAATCTAAGGATTTTATAGGGAAAGTAGTTCTACGCCGCTGTTTTAGATAGAGTGCCGCAATTATGAAGAGAGTAAGACAAATTACGTCGCCATACCGCACCACAATTTGGAAAAGAACATGCTTAATAAGTAAAGAGTGTGCTTTGCACATGAGTCGAGGCATGGTGTACTGCCTCGAAGTAATGTGAGCAGAAGTGGAAGGGCTATTGACGTTGAGCAAGGACGCTTACTCGAATGAAGACTTGAAGAAACTTCAAGTGAGGAGAGGCAATCAACTTCCAGAGGTTTGCAAGGGTTGATTCTATGACGACTGCCTTATACCACCGGCACAAATAATAACTAAATAGTGCGCTGCTGCCGTGCCCAGTCGATATAGGATGATCATCATGGTTGAAAATGAAGCAAATATAGCATATAACCTAGCATGTATCTCACAACACACATACAATATATAATATTACAGATATAACAAAAAAGATAGTAATAACATTGTAAACTAATCATTAGATTATAAGATCCATAGAGTTATACATCAATAGTCATAGAGTATATACAACATAATCAACTCAAATAACTGTCTTAACAAAAAGAAAATAAGCGAGTACTGCCAAGGCTCCAAAGTGCTACCCAATGGAAAGCATTAAAATCTAAATATATGTATATAATGCGAGATAACTCCATCCAGCTCGTCCTCCGCACAGCTACTGCATCACCTAGACCTGTTATCTAGTCTACCCATTTAAGAGTACCCAAGGTAATAACAAGAAAAGCATAAAACCTTGGATCAGACGATAGTTTGGCATGAGTGGTAAATGAATTTAAAATTCTATATAGGTAAATATAGTAAGAAACAAAGGTATACGAATCATACCTGATCTGTCCTTGAAATCAAAGAATCAACATATAATAATATAACATGCTGCTCTACAATATCATTAAGGTACTATACAGAATAGAATGGCGGATATCCAAATATCTCTATCTCTGGTACCTACTCCCAATGATATCACGAGTGATAGCCCACTAAAGAAAGCAACCATAGCACCGACCAAGCAACACTCACTATCATTCATCCCCGTGCCTTGAATATATGATAACTTGTATGGCCCCTGTGCCAGGACTAAAGGAAATCTTGTACTCTGATATAACACAGCTTAAAGCTCGATACGTGTTCCGTAGCCCAAAGCTAGACATTAGACCCAAAGCCACTAGTCCAGGGTATGTAGGTCCCTCAATTGACCCATGGTGAATCCCCACTTACAATACCTATGCTTCAAGTATAACAGAAAACAGTTCGATTATCAACAATTCTGTAGCACATATACATCCGAGCTCTTCTATTCAGATCCGAGCCCTTCTCTTGCTTAATCCAGTTTCTATTATCCAAGAACCCTATGTTTCTCATTCTATAGCTCTCTCTTTTATCGAGCTGCTATCTTCGTTACCTACCCCTCTCCCCTATAAATCACAAAAGATACCTATCTTTCATCATGTTGTTACATCACCATCCAACCTAATGCTAATGAGTAAACACCTCCATCACGATCTACAGAACCTCTACTCCATTCCCCTTAAGTCCCAACATCACTAAACCAACCCAAACAACTCGGTATCGACATAAACAAGTCGGCACCAACTTGTTTGCTTAGCCAATTATTGGCTAACTCTTCTTCCTTACTTCTAGTGCTTCCTTCCTAGATGTTCCGAATCCCGATCCATTCTTCAAAATAACTCAGTCCTATCTCATAACATCTAACTTCAAGTTCTAGGAGCAAATAGGCATCTTCCTAAGCACTTTACCCATTTCTTACGTCTAACCACAGACAACCTCCTTACCTATGCTCAATCACCCCATGCTAACTACCGACAAGTTTGACCAGCAAAACAACTCGGTAATGATATAAACAAGTCGGTATCGGCTTGTCTCCTTAGTGAATTAGGACATGCGACTTGAACCCCAAGCTCTTCCTATACTCCAGAGCCTCCCCGCCAAGTTTCGTCCAATTTCGATCATCTTTGCCTCCAATTTACCAAATTCACCAACTTATCTTTCTAAATATCCAAAACAGTAGCAAATAAACATCCAAAACACTAGCAAACAACATCAAAGCGCAATATACATCCATTCCAACAAGAAATACACAAGATTACGATAAACAAATCAATTCTAATCTAGATCTACATATTACATGCACATATAAACATAAATAAGGAGAATTACCAAATCATTCTTTTGAAAACCACCTTTAAAATTCACCAATTTAGGTTACAAACATATGATAACATGTAACTACAGTTAAAAAAGCTTTTAAGGCCAAAAATCATGTTAAAACATGTAATTCTACTATATAAACGTATATAGGATAGTGAGAAGTTATAAATCACTCACCAATCATCAAATTCAACCGATTTGAGTCTCGATCCAAAGTGGACAGTGATAAAAAGCAACTCGAATCAACCAATATATTGATCTCTATCTTCTAATCAATGATCTATTCACTAATCTTCAATTTGGTTTGATTTAGAGAGTAATTGGGTGATTTTGGATGAATCTAGGATTAATGGGGGTTTAGATCTAATTTAGGAGAGAGGGAAAAACTTTTAATTTGACTCCTTGTAACTCCCCACCTCTATACTCACATTAGCCAAGGACACTACAGAGTAATGCCGTCGACTAGCATGAAGAATAAGGCTGTTGAGGAGCGATCATCTGTGTAATTGCTTTGTGCGATTACCGATATGTCTGATAGTATTACATGCATTTTGTTTCAAGAGGAAATCTGACACATAAATTACAAACTCAAAACTACTACACAGTGGCTATGTGATTTTCGGAAACAAATATAAAATAAACATAACATAAATCAATCACAGATATTCATTCACTAAGGTGGAAACAGATAGTGGTCATATAAGATCCACTACACTGTAAAAGAATAGGTACAAGTGCTAGACAAAAGAATATGTATACATCAAGGAGTCTCTATCTTGAATGTATAAAAGCAAAAACTACCAAGCTAAAGTAGTTAGCCAAAAGTCAGGAGGCAGACCCTGATAAGAAGTCAAGTAGAAGCACCTGAAATACCTCGGTCCGGCCTGAGTATTATTTAAGAAGAAAATAATAAACGGATGAGTCTCGCTATAAATATCATATAAAATGAGATATGATAAGAGATATGAAAAAAATGTATGATAACAATAATGTCATACTGTGACAAGTATACATTAAATAACAAAAAAAATCATACTATATCTCAAACTTTCTCAAACACAAAAAAGAGTGTCATATTCTTTAAATTATTCACCAAACCACAAATATTGATAAAACTTATCAATGTAAATCACAAAAATTGGTGAAACACAAATTCTAGAAACCATCAATTAGAAATACAGAAAACACAAGGGGGAGGCCTATCACAAACGGGAGCATGAAAACTCACCAACACGTGTATCACAAACGAGACGCTATCCCATAGACCGAAGATCGACGCACCTAAAAAGATACGCCCCATGCAAAGTCAAACATCGACGCACCTATAAAGATATGCCCCATGCAAAGTCAAACATCGACACACTTAAAAAGATACGCCCTATGCAAAGTCGAACATCGATGCACCTAAAAAGATACGCCCTATGCAAAGTCGAACATCGACGCACTTAAAAAGATATGCCCCATGCATCGACTTCTCGAGCCGATTACTCCACGAATAGTCCAAAGACCATGGGTCGCTAGCCCCTAAAAATGAGACGAAGCTCCATAAAATCGGGGTATAGTCCCCTATGTGGACAAAGAGACATCACATATCGCTTAGTCTAAACCATAAAATGATCACCATTGATCAATAAGAAGTGTGAATTACACTAAGCTAGTAAATAAATGAGTTTAGCTCCATGTCCCATAACCACTGGCTTAACTTAAATATTTACGAACAAATTGTAGATTTCGACTCGAAAATTGTCACAAGATTTCAATCGAACAAGTCCAAGAATTAACCGACAAAGTAAACGCAAGCATTCCATACCACTTGTTTTGCTATGTCGTTTAATTAAATTTCTCGAACGAATGAGGTAAAGGTTTGTATATACTAATAGATTGAAAAACGGTTTTAAAAGCGAGATTTATATTGAAAGTAAATGTTGGAATCATTTTTGTGAAAGAGTTTGGATATTTACTATTAGTATAGAAATTTTTGTATTTTAAAGTGACAAATCACAGAAATGATTGTAAAAACAATCAATCACCAAAAACTCACATTCGACGACATGAATTCAAACCAAAAAATCGATATCAAATCCAATCAAATGGATATTCCCAAGAATCCGGAAAATGAAGTCATCAAAGTCGATAAAAGTGATAACAACTAATCGGATCAATAAAAATCGATAAACATGGGAAATTCACTCAAAAAATAGGCAAATAGGCAAAACTGAACCGTTCCAGACGTTTGGAGGATCAACCAGACGTTTGGATTTGGGTTCTGGAAATAATTCAGAAAACCTCCCAGATGTCTGAACGATAAACCAGACGTCTGACCCTAACTAGACGTTTGAAATTACCAACCAGACGTCTGATTCTTTTCTCTGCCTTTTTATTTTCTGCGTTCGTTATATAATTTTTCCAGGGACCATAATTAGACGTCTGAAATTACCAACCAGACGTCTGGTTGGTTCAGCTGGGCAGCAATTTACCTAGGCCAAAAAATGGCCAAATCGATTCGGAAGCGATCGGAGAGCAATTGAGACTAGAGATTTATACCAAGCGATAACCTATCCCTATAGGCTCTTCGATACACCCTAGTAACATGTCCAAATATCCAAAATATGATCTTTAAAGATTTTGACTTCAAAACACCAAAATTTGGAAAATTCACCAAATCAATTCAAATCAAAAGCAATTGAACATGAAATAGATGTTTGGAATTCATACTTAACAACAATGAAAACTATAGACGTAGACGTGAGTTCAAAAACTCACCTTTAAACCCAAATATAGAAATGAGAAGCTTTGAAACAAGCAAAGATTGATTTCTCTTCAACAACGCCTCTAGAATCTTCAATCTATTATCAAATGAAATGAATTTCCAAGTTAAGTTATAGGAATTTCTAAAAATTGAAGAGAGATTGAGATGGAGAAGATGAAGATGAAGAGGATTCTTACCTAAGCTTCTCTTTGATTTATAACTTGAATTTGAATTCCTAAGAGAAACTAGGTCTTAGGAATTTTAATTTCCTCTTCTCACCATTCTTTCTAGGCTTGAGAGTGTTAGGAAATATTATGAATGAATGAAGAGGAGTGGAGTGGGAGTTAGGGTATTGTGTTGGGTTAGTGGGCTGAAACCCAAACCCAAAGCCCAATAGAAAAATAGCAAAATTCAACCCAATTCCAAACATATCGATGTTTATAATCAAAAAGATCGCAAACGCCATTTTGAACTTAATGGAAGTTGTCTCGAGTCCTAATTCGACTATTTGCAAAAAGTAGCATTTCGGACTTTAATCCGACTAACGATGCTATATTTAAATAAAATATTTTAAATATATAACCGTAAAATATGCAGGTTGTTACAGACTCCCTTCCTTAAAGAAATTGCATCCTCACAATTCTTAAGAAGAAACAAAGAGTATCAACCATACAAGCATATCAACATAAAAGAAAGTTTAAAGTAGGAAGTTCACCTTAAAGAGCACGAGAGAGTAAGTCTGGATGTGTTTGCTCGATGAATTCTCTGGATTTTCAAGAGTAATCATTAGGATTTGTAGACCATTGAACTTTCATAAGCGGAACATCTTTATTTCGAATGCGTTTAATCTCCGTAGCAATGATACGAATAGGATGTTGCTCATTTGTCAAATTAGGTGAAACTTCAATTTCTTTAATAACACCGGGCTCAAGAATAGAATCGGAATCCCTAAGGCATTTCCATAGTTGAGAGACGTGGAAAACGTCGTAAATAGCAGAAAATTGAGCCGGTAATAAAATGCGATAAGTCACGGAACCAATACGTTCGGTGATGGAAAATGGGTCAATATATCGATGTGGTAATTTTTCCGATCGACTGAAACGCACAACACCCTTCATAGGTGAAATACGAATGAACACCAAATTCTAAGAGCGGAAACAATGGCCGCGAGCACTAGATCATTAGTGGCATATCCAGTCTCGGTATGCTTTAATTGTATAGAAGTATAAGCAATAACGCATTCCTTTTTTGCATGAGAATGACACCCAAACCAATATGACTAGCATCGGTACAAACGGTGAAGTCTTGGTTCCCTTCGGGTATCACAAGAATAGGAGCATTGGAAAAGAATTCTTTTAAATGATCCTTTTTCCCGAAAAGCTTAAAACATTCAAAATTATAATTAATCTTTATATAATCATCTTTTTAAAAATTTTAACTTATTATAAGTCAATTTACTGTGTCTGTCTGTCTCAACATAGCGTGTAGGAGATTCCTATCGATAAAGTTGATCACGCGCGTCGACCAGAATTCTTAAAGCACTCAATGGGCAATGCAACAAAAAATCATCTTCTATATGATAAACATGTCTCTTAAAATTTTTACGAATATTCTTTGCTCGTTTTAAGAACAAAATCCAATTATACTTATAAATGTATCTTATTAAAAAGATTTGCAAATTTTAAATTGCTGTTTTCATCCATAATCAATGAATACAAAGCAGACTCATCGAGATATTCATAGAATACTCGATTCATAAGATGGATGAAATAGGCTGGACAAACCGAATGACATCGCAAGTCATTCATAAGAATCATAACGAGTGCGGAATGCGTTAAAGAGGAACGCTATCCTCCGCAACTCGTAGCTGATGAAAACTGGTGGCAAGGTCGAGCTGCAAAGACCTTTGCACCTCACAATAGATCGCTTAGGTGGTAATCCTAAGACAAGCTTAAAGATACCGGGAAATTCTTGAACTATTTGGATGAGGGAAATAACAGCTTCCTCATCGTGTGGGTCTAGAGAATAAAATGATGCCACCAAACTGGAATCAAAACCATTAAGAAAAATAGAAGTTTGCTTAACATATTGAGGATGTCGAAGATGTATAGTCCTCTCAGGACATAGGATGTGGGCTTCATAGCGGTTAAGCCAATCCATTCCCAAAATCATTCCGAAGCCTAAGTAACGCATAACATGAAAATCGGCACGGAAAGCATAATCACATAAAATAATCTCGACATCTTTACAAAATAAACTGAGTGTTGAGGATCCACCAACCAGATTCGCAATTTTCAATGAAGTCATCAAACCCATAACATTTAAAGAAAAAGAATCAACAAGTTCTTTTGATATAAGATAATGAGATGAATCCGTATCAAAAAGAACTCGAATAAGATAATCACGGAAAAAATTAATGCTATCGAGGACAGAATGAGAAATACCTTGACCAAGAGAAGTGTCACTAGGAGCTTACACAACATTTAGCTTTCGCTTCTTCTTGCTTTGAAGTTTGGGACACGCAGACATATGATGACTCAAACTTTTGCAATAGCGGCAATAAAGGGGTTTCGGACACTCATTTGCATAGTGGTCCGTAGAACCACAATTGTAGCATTGTCCACGACTAGAGGTAAAAGTCTTTGCTATCGAAGTTTCTTGCTTCCCTTTCTTGTTGGGATTAGGGCCTTTGAACTTAATAGGCCTCTTCATGTTATTGTTGAAGTTCTGTTTGGCACCCACAACTTCAACATCACTTTCTTTATCGGCCTCTTCAGGTCGAAGAGCGATATCAACAAGCTGATCGAAAGAAATTTCTAGTTTCAGAAGTAAAGCCTTTTTGAGGTTCTTATTCAACCCACAGACAAACCTCTAATTTTTCTTCAATGGGGTATTAATATACTCGGCCCCATATTTAGAGAGTGATTCAAAAGATGCGACGTAATCTATCACAGAAGATTCACCTTGAACAAGGTCAATAAAGCATCGGGCCAAAGTTACCTTTTCAACTTCCGGCATAAACTTCAACTCGAACCTTTCTTGCAATTGCTCCCAAGTAAGATTCGCTTCAACGATTTCCGAAATCAGAAGCTCATACCAGTCTAATGGTCTTTCTTGGAGCATGTTAGAATCCACTTGGACTCGATGTAGATGCACGAGATTCATGTGAGAAAAGATGCGGTCGCATGTTATAAGCCAAGCTTGGATTTTTATGACACTTTCGGATCCCTTGAATGGCCTTCCACCTCAATCGGTATAATCTCTACACAAGCGTGCAAACCCAGATCTAGGATGAGTAGGCTCTGGAATGGGTCCAGCAGCTTGAGCATTCTTTACAAGATCTAAAAGCTGTTGGGTAGACATAAATACTCCATCCTGAAGAGTTGCACTGGATTGACCAAAGGAAGGAAGAAGAGGAAAAAGTTATTCTTAGAACGAATATCAAACAAACTTGATTGATAAAACAAGGCATCATAAAAGAAATTAGGATAGAACGGGTCCAATGACTCGAATTACATCCTAAGGCACGATTCCTAAGAAAGACTTGGGACGATGATCCTTGCTATAATATTCTATATTGTTTTGAAGTTTGGCTCTGATACCAAGCTGTGATGTCCCACCTCTATGCTCAAACTAGCCAAGGACACTACAGAGTAATACCATCGACCAGCACGAAGAATAAGGCTGTTGAGGAGCGACCATCTGTGTAATTGCTTTGTGCGATTACCGATATGTTAGATAGTATTACATGCATCTCGTTTCAAGAGGAAATCCGACACATCAATTACAAACTAAAAACTACTACACAGTGGTTATGTGGTCTTCGGAAACAAATATAAAATAAACATAACATAAATCAGTCATAGATATTCTTATCACTAAGGCGGAAACAGATATGAATATAACATATAAAAGCGTACATCAAAGTTGTGGTCATATAAGATCCACTACACCACAAATGAATATGTACAAGTGCTAGACAAAAGAATATGTATACATCAAAGAGTCTCTATCTCGAATGTATAAAAGCAAAAACAACCAAGCTAAAGTAGTTAGCCAAAAGTCAGGAGACGGGCCATGATTAGAAGTCAAGTAGAAGCATCTGAAATACCTCAGTCTGACCCGAGTATTATTTAAGAAGAAAATAATAAACGGATCAGTCTGGTTGTAAATATCATATAAAATGAGATAGGATAAGAGATATGATAAAAATATATGATAACAGTAATGTCGTACCGTGACAAGTATACATTAAATAACAACAAAAATCATACTATATCTCAAACTTTCACAAACACCAAAAAGAATGTCATATTCTTTAAATTATTCACCAAACCACAAATATTAATAAAACTTATTAATGTAAATCACAAAAATTAGTGAAACACAAATTTTAGAAATGATTAATTAGAAATCCAGAAAATACAAAGGGAGAGGCCTATCACAAAAGGGAGCACGAAAACTCACCAACACGTGTATCACAAACGAGACGCTATCCCATAAACCGAACATCGACGTCTAAAATGATACGCCCCATGCAAAGTCGAACATCGACGAACCTAAAAAGATACGCCCCATGCAGAGTCAAACATCGACACGCCTAAAAAGATACGCCCCATGCAAAATCGAACATCGACGCATCTAAAAAGATATGCCCCGTGCAAAGTCGAACATCGACGCACCAAAAAAGATACGCCCCATGCACCGATTTCTTGAGCCGATTGGTCCATGAACGGTCCAAAAACCATGGATCGCTAGCCCATAAAAATGAGACGAAGCTCCATATAATCGGGGTATAGTCCCCCACATGGATAAAGAGACATCGCATATCGCTAGTCTAAACCATAAAATGATCACCATTGATTAATAAGAAGTGTGAATTACACTAAGCTAGTAAATAAATGAGTTTAACTTCATGTCCCATAACCACTGGTTTAACTTAAATATTTACAAACAAATTGTAGATTTCCACTCAAAAATTGTCATAAGATTTCAATCGAAAAAGTCCAAGAATTAAACGACAAAATAAACACAAGCGTTTCATACCACTAGTTTTCCTAAGTCGTTTAATTAGATTTCTCGAACGAATGAGGTAAAAGTTTGTATATACTAATAGATTGGAAAATGGTTTTAGAAGCGAGCTTTACATTGAAAGTAAATGTTGGAATCATTTTTTGTGAAAGAGTTTGGATATTTACTACTAGTATAGAAACCTTTGTATTTTAAAGTGGCAAATCACAAAAATGATTGTAAACACAGTCAATCACCAAAAACTCACATTCGATGACGTGAATTCAAACCATAAAAATCGATATCAAATCCAATCAAACGGATATTCCTAAAAATCCATAAAAAATAGGAAAAAAATAGGCAAATAGGAAATCCAATCTGAACTACAAACCAATCCAATCTGAACTACAATCCAACCTTTGTATTCCTAAAAATGGATATTCCTAAAAATCGATATCAAATCCAATCAAATCGATAAACATTGGAAATTCACTCAAAAAATAGGCAAATAGGAAAACTGAACAGTTCCAGATGTCTGGATTTGGGTTCTAGAAATAATTCAGAATACCTCCCAAACGTCTGAACTACAAACCGGACGTCTGACCACTAACCAGACGTTTGAAATTACCGACCAGACGTCTGATTCTTTTCTCTGCCTTTTTATTTTCCGCGTTCAATATATAATTTTTCCAGAGACCATAACCAGACGTCGGAAATTACCAACCAGACGTCTGGTTGTTTCAGCTGGGCATAAATTTGCCTATGCCAATGATGGCCAAATCGATTCGGAAGCGATCGGACGAGCGGCGGAGACTAGGGATTTATGCCAAGCAACAACTCGGCCCTATAGGCTCTTCGATACACTCCAAATAACATGTCTAAATATCGAAGATAGGATCTTTAAAGATTTTGACTTCAAAACACCAAAATTTGAAAAATTCACCAAATCAATTCAAATCAAAAGCAATTGAACGTGAAATAGATGTTTGAAATTCATACCTAACAACAATGAAAGCTATAGACGTAGATGTGAGTTCAAAAACTCACCTTTAAACCTAAATATAGAAATGAGAAGCTCTAAAACAAGCAAAGATTGATTTCTCTTCAACAACACCTCTAGAATCTTCATTCTATTATCAAATGAAATGAATTTCCTAAGTTAAGTTATAGGAATTTCTGAAAATTGAAGAGAGATTGAGATGGAGAATATGAAGATGATTCTTACCTAAGCTTCTATTTGATTTATAACTTGAATTTGAATTTCTAAGAGAAAGTAGGGCTTAGGAATTTCAATTTCCTCTTCCCACCATTCTTTCTAGGGCTTGAGAGTGTTAGGAAATGTTATGAATGAATGAAGAGGAGTGGAGTGGGAGTTAGGATATTGTGTTGGGTTAGTGGGCTGAAACCCAAACCCAAAGCCCAATAGAAAAATAGCGAAATTCGACCCAACTCCAAACAAATCGATGTTTATACTCAAAAAGGTCGCAAACACCATTTTGAACTCAATGGAAGTGGTCTCGAGTCCTAATTCGACTGTTTGCAAAAAGTGGCATTTTGAACTTTAATCCGACTAACGATGCTATATTTAAATAAAATATTTTAAATATATAATCGTAAAATATGTGGGTTGTTGCACTCCTATAGCCCCAATTTGTAGTATTCTCAAATTAGACCGATGGGCCTACTTATGAACCTAATTAATTACATACAAATTTTGACTAGAAACTATTAAAACTTAAAGCAGGTATTACATCCTAACCATAAATCTGTTTTTCTATTATGATCACTCTACGAAATGGAAAACCATTATCCTGAAGCAATGGAACTGGTTTGAGACTCTAATTCGATTTTTATCAAAATTATAGCCCAAACAAGATTTCCAAAGTCAAAATGGAACTGGTTCTAGAACTGGTTTGGAACTGGTTGTGAACGCCGGCCATTTTCTGAGGTAAGTGTAACACCCCTAATTTTTAATAACATTATTCAGGAGATTTAATTAGATAAATTAAATAGAATAATGTAAATCTTAAGTGATAAGGGGGACTGAGACTTGAATTAATCAATTGAGGGTTGAGCCTAATAAACTAATTAATAGGCTTAAGAATGTGGTTTTTGGTTAATTGAATTACATAAGGGTATTATTGGAAATTTGTCGTCCATAACTTCCCCTTATATATTTTCATTCCCACTATTTCTTACCATTCACTTCATTTTAAACACAATTTATGACGACCCGACTTTCTACCACCTAAAAGTCATATCATCTTGAAGGAAGAAAGGGATAGAAAAGAGAAAGGATAAAGAAGAAAGAAGAACCAACATCAGAATCTCAACAGCGGAACGAATAAATTATATTAATCATATAAGTATTACATAATATACAATATCAATCAGAGTTACACAGATAATACATCACATACTAGACAGTTATAAACACATGTCTAGTATTTACAATACAACATAATACAAATCAAACAATACGACTCAGAGATACCAACACAGCGGAAAACTATATCTATGAACGCTGAAGCCTCCTGCTCCATTGCTCCTCCAGACATTCGTCAAAGCTAACCTGAATCCCTTGGCTACTCGTAAAAATTTGAGCACCCGAGAGTTTAGGAAAAACAGAAATAAACTCCGGGTCAGACATGAGTCTGCTATGAGTAACAGGTTAAAGTTGCTTAACTTTGAAAAACATTTGAAAACAAAAGGTATCACGTAAGACTTTCCACAAATAAACATGGCAAGTTTTTACCTTACGCTAACCAAATCATTTAATAGGAAATTCTGTGATATTATAATAGTGTCTAGGGTTTTCAAGTAAATATGAAATAGCCGAAATTGTTACATTATTAAATTCCAGCTACTGGCCACAAAAATGGGTAATACAATCAAAACCGAGGGCGCTTATTGGATTTTGGATTCCATACAATGGCAGGGCTACTGGGTACCGCCCGTCAAAGTACGTGGCCTAGATCAGCGTACCGGGGATCACTCCCGACCCCCTACAACACAAGGCCGGAACCATTCCTTACTGAACAGTCCCGAACAAGACAACCCCGACAGTTGGAGCTCACAATTGTCCACACAGCCGAATAAAAAGGGACATCTAAACAGGGGGAAATCTTGTCCTGTTTGGGCATGACCCACCTAACCTTGCTGCACCTCCCCTGTTTTAGCCATTCCCGGTTGATGAGGCTTGAGGCTGCGATTACCTTTAGAGAACACATCTCTTAGAATGCTCATCGCCCACCTGACGATGTTATGAAAGCATTCAATCCATACAAGTTCGTTCCGGGTTCGAACGAAACCGAAGGCATTATCTTGTTACACTCATTTTGGAATCACCCTCAGAGTTAACGATGACAACCCTTGCATTCTGAATCTTCATCTTCACTTCAGATTCACGACCTATCGTTAATTTGGATCGATGTGGTTTCGGACTTCCAAATATGGAAAACCCGATCCCGGTCTCATCGAAATCCAAAACGTATCTTTTAAGGCCAAGTTGTTTTAAAGTTTAAAGCAATTCAATTCAATTATCCATATACACACAGATAGATAATTCACAATATCATAATAGATAGTCAACATCAACATAAACAGAAAATCTATATTATCATCACAACAGATAATCCATATTATCATCATACTTAAATCAGAGCATACCTATCACATAGCATTCATTAATCTCATATTTGAGATCTCAATCCATTCAAGGTAAACAATATCATCAATCCATATATAAGCAATCATATCATCTATAATTAATTTAAAATGAATTAAATTAATTATATCATCTCTACTTAATTTAAAGTAAATTAAATTAATTACTTCACCATTTTAAATCTTGCTTATATATATCTATTAATTAATTGTCCATCAATTAATTTATCATCATCCAATTATTCAATTTAATTAACCACTCTTGATTAATTAACTTTAATTACATCCAAGTAATTAATCTTTAATTTATTTTCACAAATTAATTCACCTTAACTAAATACAGAAATTAACCTCTAATTACTTATTAAATTGATTAACTATAATTAATTACTTAAATCTTTAATTACACTAATTAATTTCTCTTTAATTACTTATTATTGGTTAATTGATCTTAATTGATCCATCCTTTAATTACATCATTAATTATATTGATTAATGATTTCTAATCCATCTTAATTAATTACCCTTTTAAATCAATTACCTTAAGTAATTAATCTCAATTAAATCACATTTATTAATCACCCCTGATTAATACCATTCAGTAATTAACTTCCTTTAATTACTCCATCAACTAAATTAATTACTCCTTAATTAATTTGCTTTAAATTAATCCGTTGATTAATTATACTAAGTAATTCCACTCCAATTACTTTCACCGTTAAATCATCCTCAGTTAATTACATCAAGTAATTATCATTAATTACTTCCCTAAGTTATTATATTTATCACATCTTCAATTAATTATTTAAATTAATTAAACTTAATTAATTAACTTAAACAATTCATATTAAACCGAATTAATTACAATGAGCAATTAATTCCTTAATTACTTCCATTAAGTAATTATACTTAAACAATTTGCAGTTTTATCTTAAATTAATTAATCTAATTAATTATTAAAGCTAATCACATTAATTCATTATTGAATAATCCTAGTTAATGGCCTTCATTAACTATAAACAATTCTTTAATTACTTTTCCAAAGTAAATTAACTAAGATTTATTATCATTAATTACCATTTAATTAATCTTTAATAACTCATTAATTTAATTAAGTGTTAACTGTAACTTAATTAATCCTTAATTGATTGATTAATTAATTACTAATCATTAATTTAAATTCAATCTTATTTCATTAATGAACTTTAATTACCAATTAATTTATCCTAAATTAATTAGCTTAAACCTTAATTAACTAATTTAAGCCCTTAATTATTAATTAATCCAAATCAATAATTATCTATTTAATTAACTTAATAATTACAAATCATTAAATCTTCAATTATAAAAACATTTTTCTTATTGCTGATCAAAGTATCATTTACAAGGTATTTAAAAACGATTTAATTTCAAATTTTACTTTTAAATTTCACTTTAAATTTAAGATTTAAAATGAAACAAATTGACTTAACAAAGTTTAAAACAATTTCAAAACCCTTTTTAAATTCACAAGTAAAAAAAATATCTACCTTAATATAGAAGCTTCAAAGAATTTAAAACCCCAATTTCATCTTAGATTTAAATCAATTTAAAATTTTACTTCATCATTTAAAATTGTTTAAACAATTCAAAATCTTCCTTTATTTCAAAACCAAGATTTCAAATTTAGATTTTAGCCCAGATTTATACTTAGGTTTGAATCTCCATTTTATTTAAAGCTTTACTTTTTAAATTTAAAACTATTTAAAACTCTTTTAAAGTTGTTACAAGTAATTTATTTAATTTTTAAAAAAAACTTTATTATATTTCAAGACTGAGATTCAAACTTCATTTGAACCCGAACTAAATTTTGTTTAAAACTTAGTTTAATATCTGTTTACATTTTAAAACCCAGGTTAAAAAAATTTAAAACTTACAGATTTTCAAAACTGTAATTAACCTACCCAAGACAACTACCAGATTGCTTTGAGCCTAAAGCAAATTTCTTCGAGTCTAAAACCGAATTACCTGAAAAACTCAAGACACCAAAACCTTGAAATCAAAATCCAAACCACCTCCACCAGAACAAACATGCCATGCACGTGCACGGAGGCTTTAGGTGATTCCGACCATCGACGGCGATCTTCCCACGTCCACTGGCATCTCCAAAACCCAACTCAATCGTCAGAAATCCCTCAACTCGACTCGAAATCAAATTCGAGTATAATAACCAAACCTGGAAACAGCACGGCCCACCACATCCAAACCTGTCATCGCCTCTTCCACGACGCCTCGGCCACCAGAAAATCCTCTACTCCGGCT
The DNA here is from genome assembly GCA_030765085.1 of Allium cepa. Taxonomy (NCBI): domain Eukaryota; kingdom Viridiplantae; phylum Streptophyta; class Magnoliopsida; order Asparagales; family Amaryllidaceae; genus Allium; species Allium cepa. The sequence continues at coordinate 90,164,594 of CM060946.1, read as the reverse complement.
ACGACTTCGACTACGACCCAACTATCATTCCCCAAAAACTCGAAGCACTCGATCAACGTCACAGGTCATAGTGGTCGATTCACTGAACACAGTAAAAACTAGGGTTCTGAACAAAATCCCATCACCGCTCCCTCCTCCTCGAATTGTTCATCCATTTAACAATTTTCCACCAGTCTCCAGTCATTCCTCCACCTCCAGGAGGAATCCAGACCTCCACCTTCCAGTAGATCACCAGAAAATCACAATTTCACCTATTATGTTCAACCCAAAACTACACCTTCAACACTTAATTATAAATAGTGATTTTAGTTTTAAAAATCAAGTTTTTGTTTTAGTTTTTGATTCATATGCCTGAATTCATGATTTATAAAAATTGAGTTTTTACTTATGTAAGTTTTTCACTGTTATTTTGTATTCCAGACCCAATACAAATTGTTTTTCTTTTAAATAAAATTTTTAAACTTAAATCTATGTTATAACAGACATTTTATATTCACAACTTAAGTCTTATCAAGCTTTGATTAAGAGAAAATGAGTTTTGATGAGGATTTTAAACCTGAAACTAAAGTCAGATAGAACACAAAGATGCTCATCACTGTATTCACACATAATACAGAGCTATACACAAGAAATATTCTCAACACAACTGAATTCCAGAGAAACTTGCATCAGAACAAATATATACTTAAACTATTCAATTGTGATGTTACTCACCTTTGTTCCTGAGAAGATAACAGAGCACTTCTGCTTGAACTTTTAAAACTAGGAAAAGTTTGCTTTGATCTTCCTCTTTATTTCATCTTGTTTTCTTATTGTTGAATAATGTTTTCGGTTTATATTTGAGTTTGTATAAAAATGAAGAGGCTTGCAATATAATTTTTCTCTGGTTTGATATGTTTAGAATGAATTGGAAGATATGTATATATAGAAAGATAAGTTTGTATAGGGAAGGGGTTTACTGGGTATAAGCTTATCTTCTTTTTGTTTTTATCAGGCAGATTTTTTTCAAAAGGAGGCTGAAATGATTTTTATACATTTCTAGTAGACCAAATGGTGTGCTAGTATTAAATGAAATGTCCTTCATGTTGTATACATGTCTTATTTTGTATGTATTAAGATATTTTCTCTTTTGTCTTATTTCTCTCTTTGTTCTTGCATACTACCTTACATGCTACATTCATATATAATTTACTTGCCTAGCTTGCTTTATATCCTATGTACATATATACTTTGTTTTATTAGGCAGATTTGTGGAGGCTGAAATGCTTAATAAGATTTCGAATTGACTCAATAGTTAGCTGAGATGATAAAACATTTAATGCAAATGTACTTTATGTTTCCTACTTAGCTTACCTTATCTAATTAGTACACAAGTATTCTCTTTTACTTTGCATTTCAACATGCTACATTTTCTTGCATGCATAATACTTTACAGGTCATGTATAATCTACTTGCCTACTTATGCTTCATACTTTATTCTTGCCTGACTTGTTTTTATACTTATCTCATTTTTGTTTTTGTGTTCCTAGATATTTGTTTATACTATGTACTAGCCTAGCATATCACCTTACAGGTTACATACAAACATATTTTTACTTCCTGACAGCTTTATTTTCTTTTTGTACAAATTATTCTTTTGTTTATTTGGCTAAGCAGATTTTATTTTAGTCTTAGTGGCTGATATGAAATGTATTGTGTGCTAGAGATATTAACATTAATTTTTTTTGTTTGTTTTGTCAAGTCTCATACTTATAGTTGAAAATCTTTTTATCTTATCTTATTTAATATTTCATTTTACTTATGTTAATAACAAAATGTTCTTAAGTCTATATATATTTATATTTATTTTTAACAATATATTTGTTTTATATTTAGAAGCAATTTTGATAAGATTTATTCCATTTCAACTCTCATTATTTAGATTACATCATAACTATATATTTAAATCAAATATCAATAAGCAGAGCTTACTTCATTTATATGTAAACAAGATAGATTTCATTTTTAAAATATTCTGAAACTCTTATTATAAATTCTAACTCAATAATTCTTCCCAATTCACAAATGTATATATCTGTTTTTAAAAGATAAGTTATATTTTAATTAGTCACATTAAATATTAATTAAAATAATACTACCAAAAATCCGGGATGTCACATTCCTCCCCCCTTAAAATAATTTCGTTCCCGAAATTTAGAACAAAGGTACTTTAGTAATCTATTTAAAGATTTAATTTTAAAACACAAGCATATATCAGTCATATGCTAACAAGCATAGCAAACAATTCATCTAATCAAACAAATCTAATTATCCAGACAAAATTCTGGATAGAATTTTCTCGAGTTTCTCAAGTATAAATACCGGAATACTCGCTCTACAGAATCCAAACAATCAATACTACTAAGCTACAAAGCTTCCACTCATCTAGATCTACAAAACAAGACAGGATATCAAACTACAGACAAGTCTGACTCAACAGCCAAAACTCCCTGAACTGCTGGCTCTACAATCAGAGATAGACCTTACACATACTCCCTCAGAAATACGTGAAACACATCGAATTCCAGTTATCCAAACTGACAATTCAATTCTAAAGACCAAACACTTATCCAAAATCAAATCTTCGATTACGGAATCCAAATTCCTTCGTCTCTTATCCACAAAACTCTTCGGACGATCCTGGGCTGCCTACATCCTTCCTGATCAGCTCAACCCTTGCTGATGCCCCCTAGAAACAAACTGAACCAAAAACAATCCAACAAAATGACCTTTCCAAGATCAACCAATCTCAGAACACAACTCTATTCCAAATCAGAAAACAGATCTCACTTCTCCCATCTGGAAGAGATAAAAACAGATGCACTCCATATCGGGCCTCAGATCCTGAAAAACTTCCTGTAGAAACTCTCTAATCCAAACACTGAAAAATTCTAGTTATTTCCAAACTAAAACAGTTGCCACCATGCTTCTACTGCGCAACTCTAACCAGAGCAGATGAAAATGCTGATGACGAACACAAGCACAGACTGGACAACACATCCTAGAACTATGGTTCATCATATCCATAAAAGAAACTCAGAAGTTCCTCCAATACCCGAGCTACTTCACCAAACTCTCTCCCTAAAAACCATCCTACTACTAGGCTGAACCACCGGTACCACTCCTAGAATCTAGTCGATAGGGAAAACTCAATCTCCAAAAGCGAACAACCCTCTAACTTCTTGATGACATCCAGAAAAATCTTGACAACCCAAGAGAACACTCAGCTATCGCAAGTCACTTTTGCGATCAATCCAGCCTCTTTTCCAAAGAAAAACCGCTCCCTCTTACCAAACAGAACAGCCTATGCTTAATTAGCCAATCCATCGAAGAAATGGATCAACTCTGCTACTCTTGGAATTACCTCAAGAAAAACGGCTAACCAGAAAACCTTCTCGATGGCTCACAGAATACTCCGAGCTACAATGCTGACTCAGATGCCAAAAGACTTCCTATCCAAAACTCTTCGAGAAACTCGGACCTCAAACCAAACAAAAACATCCTGCTGAACTCAGCCACAACACTGAAGCAGACACACTTCCTTAACTTGTTTCCGAAGAAACATCTTCGGAGACATCCATAATCACTGTGTCTCATCACACAGCTACTACATCCTGAGGTATCATGATATCATGACTTACTTCTGTCCAATCGACAGATCCAAACTCTAGCTCATCCAAGTTTGCACTTCAATGATAAACTCAGAACCTTAACAGGTTTCCTTCAGAGATCAATGAAATCCTTACACTATCCAAAACTTACTCGAGACGATATTAGATCTACAGTCTCGACAGATACACTTCCAACCTCGAACATTCGAACTCCAACCATTGGTAGTCATGTTACACACACCACTACCCTATCTACCTCTATAACTTATACTGGAAAACCCGAACAGATAACCCAACGGATAGGTAGAAATAAATATATACCTATATAAAAATTACAAATACGATCTCTTAAGAAAGAAATCACTCAAGAGCCTAGGTATTCGCTCAACCTAGCGCTCTGATACCAACTGTGACGACCCGACTTTCTACCACCTAAAAGTCGTATCATCTTGAATGAAGAAAGGGATAGAAAAGAGAAAGGATAAAGAAGAACCAACATCAGAACCTCAACAGCGGAACGAATAAATTATATTAATCATATAAGTATTACATAACAATATCAATCAGAGTTACACAGATAATACATCACATACTAGACAGTTATAAACACCTGTCTAGTATTTACAATACAACATAATACAACTCAAACAATACGACTCAGAGATACCAACACAGCGGAAAACTATATCTATAAACGCTGAAGCCTCCTGCTCCATTGCTCCTCCAGACATTCGTCAAAGCTAACCTGAATCCCTTTGCTACTCGTAAAAATTTGAGTACCCGAGAGTTTAGGAACAACAGAAATAAACTCCGGGTCAGACATGGGTCTGGTATGAGTAACAGGTTAAAGTTGCTTAACTTTGAAAAACATTTGAAAACAAAAGGTATCACGTAAGACTTCCCACAAATAAACATGGTAAGTTTTTAGCTTACGTTAACCAAATCATTTAATAGGAAATTCTGTGATATTATAATAGTGTCTAGGGTTTTCAAGTAAATATGAAATAACCGAAATTGTTACATTATTAAATTTCAGCTACTAGCCACAAAAGTCGGTAATACAATCAAAACCGAGGGCGCTTATTGGATTTTGGATTCCATACAATGGCAGGGCTACTGGGGTACCGCCCGTCACAGTACGTGGCCTAGATCAGCGTACAGAGGATCACTCCCGACCCCCTACAACACAAGGCCGGAACCATTCCTTACTGAACAGTCTCGAACAAGACAACCCCGACAGTTGGAGCTCACAACTGTCCACACAGCCGAATAAAAAGGGACATCAAGACAGGGGAAAATCTTGTCCTGCTTGGGCATGACCCACCTAACCTTGCTGCACCTCCCTTGTTTTTGCCATTCCCGGTTGATGAGGCTTGAGACTGCGATTACCTTTAGAGAACACATCTCTTAGAATGCTCATCGCCCACCTGACAATGTTCTGAAAGCATTCAATCCATACAAGTTCGTTCCGGGTTCGAACGAAACCGAAGGCATTATCTCGTTACACTCATTTTGAAATCACTCTCAGAGTTAATGACGATAACCCTTGCATTCTGAATCTTCATCTTCACTTCAGATTCACGACCTATCGTTAATTTGGATCGATGTGGTTTTCGGACTTTCAAATATGGAAAACCCGATCCCGGTCTCATCGAAATCCAAAATGTATCTTTTAAGGCCAAGTTGTTATAAAGTTTAAAACAATTCAATTCAATTATCCATATACACACAGATAGATAATTCACAATATCATAATAGATAGTCAACATCAACATAAACAGAAAATCTATATTATCATCACAACAGATAATCCATATTATCATCATACTTAAATCAGAGCATACCTATCACATAGCATTTATTAATCTCATATTTGAGATCTCAATCCATTCAAGGTAAACAATATCATCAATCCATATATAAGCAATCATATCAGCTATAATTAATTTAAAATGAATTAAATTAATTATATCATCTCTAATTAATTTAAAGTAAATTAAATTAATTACTTCACCATTTTAAATCTTGCTTATATATATCTATTAATTAATTGTCCATCAATTAATTTATCATCATCCAATTATTCAATTTAATTAATCACTCTTGATTAATTAACTTTAATTACATCCAAGTAATTAATCTTTAATTTATTTTCACAAATTAATTCACCTTAACTAAATACAGAAATTAACCTCTAATTACTTATTAAATTGATTAACTATAATTAATTACTTAAATCTTTAATTACACTAATTAATTTCTCTTTAATTACTTATTATTGGTTAATTGATCTTAATTGATCCATCCTTTAATTACATCATTAATTATATTGATTAATGATTTCTAATCCATCTTAATTAATTACCCTTTTAATTCAATTACCTTAAGTAATTAATCTCAATTAAATCACATTTATTAATCACCCCTGATTAATACCATTCAGTAATTAACTTCCTTTAATTACTCCATCAACTAAATTAATCACTCCTGAATTAATTTGCTTTAAATTAATCCTTTGATTAATTATACTAAGTAATTCCACTCCAATTACTTTCACCATTAAATCATCTTCAGTTAATTACATCAAGTAATTATCATTAATTACTTCCCTAAGTAATTATATTTATCACATCATCAATTAATTATTTAAATTAATTAAACTTAATTAATTAACTTAAACAATTCATATTAAACCGAATTAATTACAATGAGTAATTAATTCCTTAATTACTTCCATTAAGTAATTATACTTAAACAATTTACAGTTTTATCTTAAATTAATTAATCTAATTAATTATTAAAACTAATCACATTAATTCATTATTGAATAATCCTAGTTAATGACCTTCATTAACTATAAACAATTCTTTAATTACTTTTCTAAAGTAAATTAACTAAGATTTATTATCATTAATTACCATTTAATTAATCTTTAATAACTCATTAATTTAATTAAGTGTTAACTGTAACTTAATTAATCCTTCATTGATTGATTGATTAATTACTAATCATTAATTTAAATTCAATCTTATTTCATTAATGAACTTTAATTACCAATTAATTTATCCTAAATTAATTAGCTTAAACCTTAATTAACTAATTTAAGCTCTTAATTATTAATTAATCCAAATCAATAATTATCCATTTAATTAACTTAATAATTACAAATAATTAAATCTTCAATTATAAAAACATTTTTCTTATTAATGATCAATTATCATTTACAAGGTATTTAAAAACGATTTAATTTCAAATTTTACTTTTAAATTTCACTTTAAATTTAAGATTTAAAATGAAACAAATTGACTTAACAAAGTTTAAAACAATTTCAAAACCCTTTTTAAATTCACAAGTATAAAAAATATCTACCTTAATATAGAAGTTTAAAAGAATTTAAAACCCCAATTTCGTCTTAGATTTAAATCAATTTAAAATTTTACTTCATCATTGAAAATTGTTTAAACAATTCAAAATTTTCCTTTATTTCAAAACCAAGATTTCAAATTTAGATTTTAGCCCAGATTTATACTTAGGTTTGAATCTCCATTTTATTTAAAGCTTTATTTTTTAAATTTAAGACTATTTAAAACTCTTTTAAAGTTGTTACAAGTAATTTTTTATTAAAAAAAACTTTATTATATTTCAAGACTGAGATTCAAACTTCATTTGAACCCGAACTGAATTTTGTTTAAAACTTAGTTTAATATCTGTTTACATTTTAAAACCTAGGTTAAAATTTTTTTATAACTTACAGGTTTTCAAACCTGTAATTAACCTACCCGAGACAACTACCAGATTGCTTTGAGCCTAAAGCAAATTTCTTCGAGTCTAAAACTGAATTACCTGAAAAACTCAAGACACCAAAACCTTGAAATCAAAATCCAAACCACCTCCACCAGAACAACACATGCCGTGCACGTGCACGAAGGCTTTAGGTGATTCTGACCATCGACGGCGATCTTCCCACGTCCACTGGCATCTCCAAAACCCAACTCAATCGTCAGAAATCCCTCAACTCGACTCGAAATCAAATTCGAGTATAATAACCAAACCTGGAAACAGCACGGCCCACAACATCCAAACCTGTCATCGCCTCTTCCACGACACCTCGGCCACCAAAAAATCCCCTACTCTGGCTACGACTTCGACTGCAACCCAACTACCATTCCCCAAAAACTCGAAGCACTCGATCAACGTCACAGGTCATAGTGGTCGATTCACTGAACACAGTAAAAACTAGGGTTCTGAACAAAATCCCATCATCGCTCCCTCCTCCTCGAATTGTTCATCCATTTAACAATTTTCCACCAATCTCCAGTCATTCCTCCACCTCCAGGAGGAATCCAGACCTCCACCTTCCAGTAGATCACCAGAAAATCACAATTTCACCTATTATGTTCAACCCAGAACTACACCTTCAACACTTAATTATAAATAGTGATTTTAGTTTTAAAAATCAAGTTTTTGTTTTAGTTTTTGATTCATATGCCTGAATTCATGATTTATAACAATTGAGTTTTTACTTATGTAAGTTTTTCTCCGTTATTTTGTATTCCAGACCCAATACAAATTGTTTTTCTTTTAAATAAAATTTTTAAACTTAAATCTATGTTATAACAGACATTTTATATTCACAACTTAAGTCTTATCAAGCTTTGATTAAGAGCAAATGAGTTCTGATGAGGATTTTAAACCTGAAGTTAAAGTCAGATAGAACACAGAGATGCTCATCACTGTATTCACACATAACACAGAGCTATACACAAGAAATATTCTCAACACAACTGAATTCCAGAGAAACTTGCATCAGAACAAATATATACTTAAACTATTCAATTGTGATGTTACTCACCTTTGTTCCTGAGAAGATAACAGAGCACTTCTGCTTGAACTTTTAAAACTAGGAAAAGTTTGCTTTGATCTTCCTCTTTATTTCATCTTGTTTGCTTATTGTTGAATAATGTTTTCGGTTTATATTTGAGTTTGTATAAAAATGAAGAGGCTTGCAATGTAATTTTTCTCTGGTTTGATATGTTTAGAATGAATTGGAAGATATGTATATATAGAAAGATAAGTTTGTATAGGGAAGGGGTTTACTGGGTATAAGCTTATCTTCTTTTTGCTTTTATCAGGCAGATTTTTTTCAAAAGGAGGCTGAAATGATTTTTTATACATTTCTAGTAGACCAAATGGTGTGCTAGTATTAAATGAAATGTCCTTCATGTTGTATACATGTCTTATTTTGTATGTATTAAGATATTTTCTCTTTTGTCTTATTTCTCTCTTTGTTCTTGCATACTACCTTACAGGCTACATTCATATATAATTTACTTGCCTAGCTTGCTTTATATCCTATGTACATATATACTTTGTTTTATTAGGCAGATTTGTGGAGGCTGAAATGCTTAATAAGATTTTGAATTGACTCAATAGTTAGCTGAGATGATAAAACATTTAATGCAAATGTACTTTATGTTTCCTACTTAGCTTACCTTATCTAATTAGTACACAAGTATTCTCTTTTACTTTGCATTTCAACATGCTACATTTTCTGGCATGCATAATACTTTACAGGTCATGTATAATCTACTTGCCTACTTATGCTTCATACTTTATTCTTGCCTGACTTGTTTTTATACTTATCTCATTTTTGTTTTTGTGTTCCTAGATATTTGTTTATACTATGTACTAGCCTAGCATATCACCTTACAGGTTACATACAAACATATTTTTACTTCCTGACAGCTTTATTTTCTTTTTGTACAAATTATTCTTTTGTTTATTTGGCTAAGCAGATTTTATTTTAGTCTTAGTGGCTGATATGAAATGTATTGTGTGCTAGAGATATTAACATTAATTATTTTTGTTTGTTTTGTCAAGTCTCATACTTATAGTTGAAAATCTTTTTATCTTATCTTATTTATTATTTCATTTTACTTATGTTAATAACAAAATGTTCTTAAGTCTATATATATTTATATTTATTTTTAACAATATATTTGTTTTATATTTAGAAGCAATTTTGATAAGATTTATTCCATTTCAACTCTTATTATGTAGATTACATCATAACTATATATTTAAATCAAATATCAATAAGCAGAGCTTGCTTCATTTATATCTAAATAAGATAGATTTCATTTTTAAAATATTCCGAAACTCTTATTATAAATTCCAACTCAATAATTCTTCCCAATTCACAAATGTATATATCTGTTTTTAAAATATAAGTTATATTTTAATTAGTCACATTAAATATTAATTAAAATAATACTGCCAAAAATCCGGGATGTCACACAAATCAAAAGAGAAGGAACGCCAACCATGAAGAGATCACCAGAAATTCAAAATTAAAGCTAGAAAATCAAGCTTAGGGGAAGTTAATCTCAATTCAATCTCCTTATCTTGATCAAGGTGAATAATAATTCCATCTCTATTTTGTTTTAAATCATATATTTTTAGATTTAAGGGATAAATTCGTTTTTATGGTATATTAGATGATGGTATGCATGTTTTATGATCTATGTGATTTAAACAAGATTGTTTAAAAGGGTTTTTGCACGGTTTTAGGTCAAAACCAAGATTTAATTTGTTTAAATGCCATGGAGAAATTTTATGTTATGAGAAATATGATTTTGGAGTTGGGTTTCAATTTTGATAACTTTCTAAGCTATGGAAAGATTATTATGAATTTTCAAAGGAATATGGTTATTTGGGTTTATAGATTTATTTTCGAAAATATAATGAGAATTTGGGTCTGGAATTTCGATATGTTAGATAACATGACTAAAGTGAATTTCTGCAATTTTTGAGGATTTTTCCATAGTAATTGGCTATGCAAAATAAATTGTTTTAGAAGAGGGACTTCTTTGCAAAATAATTTGAAAGGGCTTAATTGATTAACTTAACCGCGGTCTAGATCTAATTAGCGGTAGTTAATTTTAGAAAAGAATTTGAAAGGTTAAGCCAACTAGTCTAGAGTTAACACGTGGTAGGTTAGTTAGAGAAAAGTTTACTTTATAAAGAAGTAAACCAGGTTTACATCAGAAAATATGTTCCGCCTTCTTAGAAAAGCACCTTTCGACACAGAAGCTTCCGCCTCCATCTTTGTCGAAACCAACTATGCTGAAACCAATATACAAGATATCATCTTGATGGTACGTAGTGGATTAGAGGAAGGCGGAAGGTAAGATGTTGAAAGCATAGCTTTCGAAGGAGTCGTAACCTTGATTTGTTTTTAAAACTGGAAAGTGCTTGCTTTTGTTTTGTTTAGCCTTCGACATAGTCGAAGCATATGGTTTCGAAAGAGGTTTTATAAGGGTTTCGAAAGGGTTGCCACTAACTTATAATTTCTTTCGACTAGGTTCCTTTACTTACGAAAGAATGTTTTAAAAGAAGGGGGTTCCGACCTAGTCGATACCCTACTGCCGTTCTTTGACCTTTTGATGGTGTTGAAGATATCAACGTTGTCGAAAGGACATTTGTTTTATAAGTCCAGGACACTTCCAGTAGCTTTCCAAAAGGGTTAGGGTTTCGAAGGTGATGGTTTCGAAAGGGGTATCGACACCAACCTTCTAATGTTTTTACCCAGATGTTAAATGCTTTCGAAAGTGATGGTGCCGACGCCATCAAGTTTTCCCAAAATTTTTATATGATAAAGGATGGTTTCTGTAACGACCCTATTTTTAACTATTTTAAATTATTAAATTTAATGTGGTTATTAGATAAAAATGGTTGGAAATAAAAGTTTAGTGAATTATTAGAGTAGTTGTTGAATATGAACTTTAATAAAATTTTGAAATAATTAATTTCGATGATATTGGAAAAAGATATTGAGATGAAATTCTACATATTTGATGTGTTGTAATCAATAACTTGGATTGAATAATAATGTTGAATTGCTATGAAATGGAAATAATTGTTCTATTATTTGAATTTATTTTAAAAGTAAATTTTATAAGTTAAATGACTTATATTTCAATTACAGTGATTTATGGGATAATTAAGTTGTTTAAATTTAATATTGAAAATTATTCAAATAATTGAATCCTGTATTAAGTATGAATGGAAATGATTTTTAAAGTTGATTTATATTTTATTTAAATACGAATGAAGATTGTTAACATTTAAAATTGGATTTAAACAATGAATAATTAAAAATTAAAAATTTTATATTATAATTAACAAGTGAAAATAACCATTGTGGCCACTGGATTTAGACGAAACCAGTTTCATCGGATTCGTAATAGTAAATTATTGTAGGATTTTAAGTTTCGTAGCGGTCAGACTTGTCGTTTGGCTGTGCGAGCTCGTAACGTTCGGAATTTAATTTAATTAATCGTTTTCGAAAAGCTATCTTCCACGTACGATCGAATTAAGTCTCGAAACCAGTTCCATTGTGTTCGAAATAGGGTAGAACATTATGAATGACAGGCGGCACGCTGCATTTGGAGTTCAAAATTTCCGAGTGTTAAGTGGCTAGATATTTTCAATATAATATATAACTATTTTTCCTTTCTTCCAATTAACTCGGTCAAGCCACGTTCTTCTTATCTTTCCCGTATATTTTTCTTCCTCTCCCTTCTTATTCTAATTGCAGCCTTCTTTTAAAAAAAACCCAAATCAAATCGAAATACGAGCCTACGCTCTCCATCTACAACGGCATTGCATCCTCCAGCTTTGGCTCGCTTCATCCAATGCTCATCCTCGCTTCCTCTACAGGCAATCCCGTTGATGCACTGCCATCAGATATAAATCTATGCATTGAGGCGTCAATTTGGTACTGCTGCTATTGATTTCATACCCTGATCTGAAGTTCTTAAACAGATATCTATCTATGTTGGCCAATTTGTTTAGGAATCGATGATTTCTATTCTAAAAGGTTGTACCTCTGAATTCAGAACTGTTCTAGAAGACGAATTGCAAGTACACCATATGCTTGGATTGATGTTGTCGAATGTTGCAGCAATGACAGTAATAAGACATTACACCGGACCTCGAATACTACAAAATGTTTCAACTCGAAATCATACATCTACTTAGGATTTGCGTCAACAGATCTCTATTGCACTTCACTTTCCATCAAGGCTTTGAAACAATACTTAGCAAGTACATCCGGCGTTCATGTTGATGCAGGTCCGATTCGGATGAAACAAAGTGCGTTGAGATTATATCGACGCTACCTACATTATGGAGTTGGATCGTGTCTATTTGAATCTAGAAAAATTTCTGATTCAAAAAAAGTGAGTGTTTTATACGCTCACAATTGACTGAAATAATTTTTATGTTAGTTAAATTTATATCATGAAGTGATTAAAATTTATTGATAGTTGTTTGGTAAAAATTTAATTGACATCTGAATTGACATCTGAATTAATTGGTAGAATTTGAATTGATAGTTAAATTAATTAGAATTAAACTGCTAGTAAAATCCTCGATTACTGATAATTGGTTGATTATTATGATTTTTGATTGTTTGGATGTTTGATTGGGATAGATGGTAATTAGTTGATATTTGAATGATTGGATGTTTATTTATTATATATATATATATATATATATATTCTGTTATCATCTTGTACATTATTTGCAGTATATAAACTGCAAATCGAATTATTTCGAATAAATTAAGAAATAGGTCGAAATGATATATACCTGTGACATTTATTTGGATTCAAATGATATATATCCATTCCTGAACTAAATTGAAATAATTAGTTCACTTGGCCATATGATAGAAAATTATATACGGACACCGGATTGGTTAAATTAAATGATTTCAAAAATTTTGATTTGAAATTATTTAAATAATTTTCTTTAAAGAAATAAAAATTAAATTTGTGGAAATCTAATTATTTTCAAACTTGAGCTATAAATTTGAAATTTAAATTTGGTAAACGAAATTGTTTAAATAATAGAATTTGAGATTTTGAAGTTATAATCGAAATATGATTTGAATTTCGGAAATTGATTTATTTTAAAAGATTGGACTTTTGTTTGAACTTTGAATATTGCTAAGTAAAAGTGATATAAAATGATATTTCAAAATTGAGCTCGGAATTGAATTATATTTGAAGGCTTGGATTTTAAGTTGGACATTGAAGGTTAATTCAATTTAAGTGTTTTGATTCGGTATTTTGAAAATCAAACACAAAATTGACATAAATTGAAATGGTGTTAATTTGGAGTTGAAATTAAAAATTCTAGTTGGAATTGAAATTGAAATCAATTGGAATTGAAAGCGAAATTTCATTAATTTGAAATCAAAATCGAATTTATTTTAATTAAAATTGGAATCAAATTAAAGTTTGACATGAAATAGGAATTGAATTGATTGAATCGAAATGGAAATTGAATGATTTGAATTGGAAAATTTGGAATTAAATCGTTTTGATTTTGAAATTATTTTAAAATAAATTATTTTAGTATAAACTATTTAAATCTCTCCTTTAAATATTCATATTATTTTGATTTTCAAACTATTTTTCTATATAAACCATTTTTAATACTCAAACTATTTTCTATTAAATTATTTTAGCTATTTAATTATTTTAAAACTATTTTCTAAAAATTCAAACTGGTCAAAAGATTGGAATGTCTATATTTAAATCTTGGATTTAAATGAAATGAGGTTCAAATGAAATTATAACCTAAATTGGAATTCGAAACAATTTTGGAAGCGAAATCGAGATGTCAAGGTAAAAATGATATGGAATATTTGAGTAAATACATTGATTTCGAAATGGATTTGATTTTGAAGTGAATATGATATTTTGATATCAAGTACGAATTGTTTTCGAAATATAAAAATATCAACTGGCGTGTAAAATGACGTTTAGTTGTTAAAGAGACCGGAGCCTCTTATTGGCATACTCTTTGTCGATGTTGGAACCACTTTAACAACCGTGTACACAGTGAATGATATCTAGAATGTAGTGGTTGAATTGACGAACGTTTACTAGAATGAAGTAAGAGAACGATGATGGATAGCCTTGACATTCATGTCATAATTAAAATGACTAAAACATGAGTCTATGTCTGGCCAATGAGGTTAGCTACCTCTAGCGACTTGTATTGCTATTGTGATTTTGTATTCGATGGGTGCATCTTTTTCGTTTGGACTGATTGTCGCAGTCGGCCATGGATGGGTTACGACCAACCAGAATGATTAAGCTGGTAGAAACCTACCTTGAACATTGCCTCACATGCCTTGTCATACTTATCCTTATACGAGCCCATTACGACTTTGGTTTAGTATTGTACCTATAGGGGACTCACTAGCTACCGACGTTACAGGTTGTGTTATAGGACCTGCATAGACTACATGCCATAAAAATATGTTAAGGGGGATAATGTAAAATCTTAACGCTATTTTGATATTTATTTTACCGATAGACATTATCTATTATAGCGTACACTATTATATATAGATAGTTTGACAGATCCTTAGGAGATGGAAAATCTCATAACATCTCTTAGCTTATTGCACTCATATTTCATGATATTGGTTTGACTTACATAAGAGTATTTTAGTCATGTCTCGAGTGTTTTTTTTTATTACGCTCGGGTCAGTCCTGAGTTTTTTCAGCATATTGAAGATCAGTTTCTGGAGAACGATGACGAAGTTGGTATATTATTACTATTATTATTCTCTGCATCATGCTATTCTGCTGAATTGTTTATTTATCCCCGATGTATATATAAATCTGATAAATATTGCATAGATTACAATCAAATGTATGATATAAACAACTTCATGAATTGATTATTTGATTATTATATTTTATAATTCCGCTGTGAAATGATGTGTTTCTTTTTTTCTTCCTTCTTGATTTTTCTAAAAAATTTCCCTATTGTTTATCTGCATTCCAGATTGTTTAACTTGGACACGTGTGGATTATTGTCGATTTAAACTTTTTGAAATGTGGGTTTTCACAGTTGGTATTAGAGCTAGGTTTAGCGATAACCTTTACTTTGTGAGGTCTGACTCATTAGAGATAGGATAGTAATACCCTAGGATGATTCTGTTTGAGTGTGTATATATGAGAGCGTGTACTTAGTGTTTTAAAATATTTTGTATTGTGTTTACTTATCCGTTGAGTTATTTATGAATTCTGGTCAGTGCATGGAATGTCATGTTATCGATGGGGGTTTCTAAACACTTAAACGAGGCACGTCGACATAATATTGTTTCAAATAGGGTAAATGAAATAATTTTATCTAAAAATTATATTTTATATATATAAATGATAATTTTTAATAAATAATAGTTGTCAAGAGATGATAATATTTTATTATCATCGATTATTTGTTCAATAAAAAAACGAATACTTAATGAATTTTATTTTATGAAGTAGTTGATAATTAAATTAAATTGAAATCAATTAATTAAGAATTAGTTAAAATGATCAAGTTGTAAATTAATGAAATATTTTGGTAATAAAGTAAGGAAATTTGTATCAATATATTTAAATATAGCTTATATATAGAATGATTTTAAAAATTGAGAATTTTAGAATCTAAAATCCTTTTATTTTCAAGAATTTGTTTTCAAAGTCTTAAAAATTAATAAATTAATATTATTTGAAAGAGTTTTGACTAGAAAAATATTTTTAAGAAATAAAAGCATTAAATCTGCATTGGTCGTTGGGAAATAATTCTAGGGATGACTGCAGCATCGCTAATATCCATTTTTGAGTTTTTGAGTATGAACTGCTGCCAAAAGAAATTTATTTTCGATTAAATTAAGTTTTGATTTTGGAAAAAGTATTCTAAGTATGATTTAATAGGTATATGAAAATATTTTTGAACTTGTAATTGAAAATAGTATATATAAAAAAATTAACTTATAATTCATAGATTTGAACAGGAAAGTAAAACTAAAATTTTAAAACTGTTGAATATTTTGGGTAAGCAAACAAAAGAAACTTCAAATTTGAGAAATGAAATAAAATTGACGGTGAATTTTTTTTATTAATATGAATTGGAGTTATAAAATAACATTGACTTAAGTAAATTTATTATGAGTTTGAATCAATGAATAAACTGTTGAAGTGAACCAATTTATGATAATAAAATTTTCTGAAGTAAAATTATTAAAATGAATTTAAATTTATGAAATAAACTAATTAAGCGAATCAATGGATTAATATGAACTTAAGTTATGGAATAACAGTAAAAATAAGTTGTAATTTTGTAAAATGTTTATAATAAACTTAAATGGTTTATAAATAATATTAGTGTTAAAATACTAAGTGATAATCAATTAAATTTAACTTAACAAGGTTAAATAGAATGAAAATTCATTGGATGATAAATAAAATGAATGTCATTAAAATAAATATTAATCAATTGAAAGGAAATCGATTGAATGTAAATACATTAAATTGTAATCTATCAAAAGTGAATGCAATGAATATTGACTGATTGAATAAAAATAGATTGAAACCAAATTAGTTGAATGTAAAATTAAAAGCGAATGAATTGAATATAAATCCATTGAATGATTAAGAAAATGAATGGTATCAAATTGAATGCGAATAAATTTAAAGTAAACTAATTAAATTCGAAAGAAATCCATGTGAATAACTTGAAAGTAACAAATTGTATATAGATGAAATAAATGTCAATGAATTGAAAGTAAATCAATTTAATGTTGATAGGAAATGAAAGTAAAATAAACCGAATATTGATATTAGAAAGTGTGAATTGGTATTTTTGTGAATAAGTTTGGACTATGGCAAACTGAATATGTATAAAGGAAGATGTTGGATAGACAGGTTCATAGTAAACCCATGAAAACTATGATTGGATACTGGCAGTGGCCAGTAGGTTTATAGTTAGCCCATGAAAGCTATATCCGGATGAAATATTGACAGATGTCAATAGTTTCCTAGTAAACCCATGAAAACTAGGGTAAGAAGAAAGGATATTGGGGTTACCAATAGGTTCCTAGTAAACCCATGAAAACTAAGGTAAGAAGAAGGGATATTGGGGTTACCAATAGGTTCCCAGTCAACCCATGAAAACTAAGGTAAGAAGAAAGGATATTAGGGTTACCGATAGGTTCCTAGTCAAGCCATGAAAACTAGGATAAGAGTAAGATATTGGAGTTACCAGTAGGTTCATAGTGACTCCATGAAAACTATGTAATAGGACAGGGAGTCCTTAAATGTTTAACTGGTTATTAGTCAACCCATGAAAACTAATAGGTTAATAGTACTCTTAGAAACTATAATTGAGGCAGGTGATCTAAAATGAATGGGGATGGGTAATCCAGAATTGATTCATTTGTTTTGCATATCATCGTATTATACTATTTTGAATTGTTTTAACCGTTGTGGATGCAGGAGCATATCATATGGTTTTATAAAGGTTTTGAAATAATAGTGAGGGGAAACCCGTTGCGTTATATGGCGTGGTCTCACTAGATATCTAAATAATTTGAGATGGTAGATTATTATTCATATCAGGCTTTATGTCTAACTCAAAGTTTATAGCTTCCCCTTAAACTCTTGGGTACTCAATTGATTTTGAGTAGTTTGAGAGTTAAAGAGGTTTTCAGGTACCTCTTAAGACGAATAAGCCTTTGGAGACGTGCATGAGGCATGATAGCTATTTAGAGTTGTATTTTCTTTTGATTCTGCTGTGTTGATTGTAATGGAAAAGTTGTTATATTGCTTATATATACTCTGATCATCCAAGGGGGCATCTTTGTATGTGGCTCTTGGCGTATGTTGTAATGAATATATTTTCTTTGAACATGAATTGCGAATTTGGTATTGTGTAATGAATTGGAAATGTTTTGGGAATGAAATGTGGTTTTGGTTGAAGTTTAATTTTTTTTCTATATTCATGTGTTTCTATGTATCAATAAATCTAATATCGTCATATTTGGTCGTCGAGGTTTAAAAACTATGGATGATTGCAGCATCCATAGCCATTTAATTTGGGCCTCCAAGTTGGGGGATGTTACAATTTGGTATCAGAGCATAGGTTTATGAAACTTTAGAAAAAAGTTAAATCTAAAAGATTTTCAAACACGATCCAATGAATTTAAAAATATAATCGGGGTTTGGGTTAATGCTTTAGTAACGTACTTGTATTTGATATATATATATATATATATATATATATACACACACACACACACGTACGTGTTACCCTCTCTCTTAGACTGTTCTTCTGTATCTTCCTAAGGCTTGTATGTAGATTTACGAGGAAGAAGATATGGAAGCAGGAAACAGAAGAAGCAATCTAGGTGGAGGAAGCACTACAACCAACGGAAATGCTCGACCTAATACCAGGAGGAACCAAGGTCGACGGGCAAATGCTAATCCAAATGCCGAAGCCAATGTAGTTGCTGGAAATCCACTTGTAGATGCGGGGATAGTGTATTAGTTGTTAGCCAATCTATTGCAAGCTGGAGCAGCTGGTAATGTTGGAGGAGCTAATCCTGTGGCTCCAATTGGGAATAACTATGCTAAGCTAAACAGAGATTACACCAGTTTGGGTGAAAAGCCGTTTGTTAGGATGGAGAATGCTGTTGAAGTTGAGAATTTGCTACTAAGTTGTGATAGATATGTACTGATCTAGGATTGGATGATGGGCAAAAGAAAAGTCTAACATCTAGGCAGTTGAAGGGACAACGCTTCAATAGTGGAATAGTGTGACCGCTGAAGTTTTGGGGAAAGACCTGACATGGGCTGATTTATGGAGAAGGTTTGAGCAGAGGTTTCTGTCTAAAGTTGCTAAGTCTGCTTTCATGAGGAAGTTCATGGATCTAGTTCAAAGAGAGATGCCAATGGTCGAGTATGCTGCTCAGTTTGATGAGCTATCTTGATTTGGATATGCTTTGATTGACACTAATGTTAGAAGGAATGAAAGGTTCATTCGAGGACGGAGACCCGAGCTTGCTAGAATTACCATGACCCATATCCGGGAACCTAATAATGTGGTGGTGGAGATGGCCATTCACCATGAAGACATGCTCACTATTTCATCCAGAGAGAAGACAGTTGAATCCCAGTGTCCTCATAGAAAGAAGAGGAAATTCTTGAAGAGGAAGGGAGCTCAAAAGGGGGATGCTGCCTAGAAGGCAAAAGCTGATTTGGTTTGCTACAAATGTGACAAGAAGATTCATTATGAAAATGAATGCCGGTCGGGCAAGGGAAGAAGGTTGCATATAAGAAGATGAAATGCTATAACCATGATCAAGTTGGGCATTAAAAGAACCTGTCTCCAGAGCCGCCATGGCGGACAAGGGGAAAGTTTTGCTGTTGGATCATCAGCTAAGCCCACTGCAGCTGATAAAGGGAAAATTATGATGGAAGGTACATTTTTGATTAAGAGTATACCAGTTAGGATACATTTTGATACCTGTGCATCTCATTCATTTATATCCCAATGTTTGGTGGATAGACTATGCTTAGAACCCACATACCTTGTTACTTCCTTAAGGGTTGTGAATCTTATAAGAGGATATGCAACTCTGTGGATAAGATGTGCTCAGTTAGAACTTGACTTGTTAGGTCATAAGTTTGCATCCAGTTTGAATGCGTACGATTTCATAGATTTCAAAATCATTTTGGGTATGGATTGGTTGAGGAGGTATGAGGCCAAGATATTCTGTCAGGATGGGGAGATATCTTTGAGACACCCTGATAGTCATAACTGAATTATATTCTCAGTAGAGAATTCTGACTAGAGTTGTGCTTTTTTAATTTCAATGGAAGTGGGTGAAGAGCTAAGTCAGGTTCGGATTTTAAGAGAGTTTGCAGATGTCTTTAAGCCAGTCAGAGGACTACAATCGAAATAAGCTGTTGAGTTTCAAATAGATCTTGTTCCAGGAGTTGAACCTGTGAGTAGACCACCTAGCAGGTTGATGCCGACAGAGATGAAGGAACTGAAGGTGCAGCTAGTGGATCTAGAAGGAAGGAATTTTATTAGACCAAGCAGTTCGCCTTAGGGAGTGACCGCGGTATTCGTGAACAAACCAGATGGGTCGTTGAGGATGTGTATTGACAATCGTAAGCTGAACAAAAGAACGATAAAATTAATAAGCATCCTTTACCGAGAATTGACGATTTGTTTTATCAGTTGAGTTGAGCCAAAGTGTTTTTCCAGCTGGATTTGGCGTCGGGGTTCCACCAGCTGAGAGTGGCAAAGGACAATATTCCTTTGACTGCATTTCAGACTAGATATGGTTCGTACGAGTGGTTAGTGATGCCATTCGGGTTGATGAATGCACCCGCTTTCTTTGTGGATCTGATAAATCGAGTCTTCCGAGAGTATTTGTATAGATTCGTGTTGGTGTTTATAGAAGACATTTTGGTCTGCTCTAAGGATGAGTGAGAGCATGAAGATCATCTTAGAGTTGTACTAGAGACACTAAGGCAGAATCAACTGAAGATGAAGTTTTTCAAGTGTCAATTTTGGAAGAAAGATGTTAAGTTTCTTGGTCATGTTGTTTCAGAAAAAGGATTGTCATTCGATACAGATAAGATCGAACCTGTGAACAATTGGAAGAGACTAAAGACGATGACCAAGGTTAGAAGTTTTCTTGGACTTGTTGGCTGCTACCAGAGATTCATCAAGGATTTCTCGAGGATAGCTACTCCTTTGACTAAGCTTACCAAGAAGGAAGGGAAGCTTGTTTGGTCCAACAAATATGAGGAAGCATTCCTTAAGTTAAAGCATTTGTTGACCAATGCTCTAGTGTTAGTAGGTCCAGATCGAAACCAAGGGTTGGTAGTGTACACAAATGCGTGTGGGATTGGATTGGGAGCTGTGTTGATGCATCGGGGCAAAGTCATCGCTTACGTATCTACGCAGCTTAGACCGCACGAAGTAAGATATCCTACTCATGACTTAGAGTTGGCAGTTGTGATTTTTGCCTTGAAGATTGGAGGCGTTATCTCTTAGGGGAGAGATTTGAGTTGTATACCGATCATGAGTCTTTAAGATACTTATTCTCTCAGAAAGAGTTAAATATAAGGCAGCAGAGGTGGTTGGGGTTTTCGCTGCTTATGATATTGGTATAGAGCATACTCCTAGTAAAGGAAATAAGGTAGCGAATGCTCTCGACAGAAGACATTAGAATGTGGTGTCGGCTATGTTGGTAGAGTGGAAAGATCTAGAAATTTTGGCCAGTTGTGATGTGCAGTTAAGATCGACTGCTAGTTCTAGTCAGAGTACTACCACATTGTCCTGTTTAGAAGTTCGGCCAGTGTTGATCACGAGAATTGCTTCAAAGCAGAGGGATGATCCATTACTATCCTAAAGGATCAAAAGACTTACGGTTGGAACTGAGGTCGAAGATTTGAATGATTTTTGTCTTGACTAGAGAGGATGGTCGAGAAAGAAGGGACGATTATGTGTTTCATATGTGGAGAACTTGAGAAGAGAGGTTCTTGGGGAATGTCATCGATCCAAGTTTACGATTCATCCTAAAGGGACCAAGATATATTAAGATATGAAGAGGTGCTTCTATTGGGATGACATGAAGAGGGATGTTGCCTTGTGGGTTAGGCAATGTGTAAACTATCAACAACTGAAAGCCGAACATCAGAAGCCGAGTGGGTTACTTTAGTCTTTAGATATTCCATTATAGAAATGGAATTCGATATCCATGGATTTTATGGATGGGTTGCCAAGATCAAGGAGAGGAAATGAAAGTATATGGGTTATTGTGGAAACGTTGACCAAGAGTGCCCATTTCATTCCAGTAAAGTCGACCAGGACGGCACCAGTTTTGGCGAAGTAGTTCATGAAGAACATAGTTAGACTCTATGGAGTTCCTAGTAGCATAGTCAGCGACAGGATGCTTTATTCACTAGTGAATTCTGAAAAAGTCTACAGGATGTGCTAGGCACTAAGCTCGAGATGAGTACCATATATCATACATAGAAGAATGGGCAGGCAGAGAGTCAATAAGGTTTTCGAGGATTTGTTGAGAACTTGTGTGTTGTATTTTGAAGGATCTTGGGAGGATCACCTGCATTTGGTTGAGTTTTCCTATAATAGTAGTTATCTGACTAATAAAGGAATGACACCTTTTGAAGCTTTGTATAGAAGGCCATGCAATTCCTCTGCATGTTGGTTAGAGACCGGAGACAGATTGGTCTTAGATCTAGATTTGATAAGGGAGGCGTCAGAGAAGATTGAGTTAACCCGAGAACGGATGAAGGAAGCTCAATCTAGCAGAAGAGTTACGTAGATAATAGGCATAAAGACCTAGAGTTCTCAGTAGGAGATAAGGTTTTCATTAAGGTACCACTGATGAAGGGTGTGGAACGGTTCGAGAAGTCAGAGAAATTGGCCCTGAGTAATGTTGGTCCATTCCAGATTGTAGAGAGGATTGGAAAGCTCGTATATAGGGTAGAGTCGCCAAGCAATATGGCAAGTGTCCATAATGTATTTCATGTATCTCATCTTCGCAAATATGTGCATAATCCAGAGGCAACTATTCCTCAGACAGGGTTGGAGGACTTCGTAGTAGAGCCTGATTTGACTTTTCTTAGACAACCAGTTCAGATTGTAGCGAGAGATGAGAAAAGATTAAGGAACAAGACAGTTAAGTTGTTGAAAGTTTAGTGGAGCGACAACGAAAAGGACTATAATTGGGAGATTGAGCACATGATTTGAGATACTTATCCTGATTTGCTTTGAGTGTATGTCTATATTAGGTTTATATAGATATTTCCTAGTCAGGTAGACTAGTATGGTTGTTAGGAGTCATTGCAGATGATTGCTATATTTAATTAATCCTTACTAAATTTCGAGGACGAAATTCTTTAAGGAGGGGAGCCTGCAACACCCCTAATTTTTTATAACATTATTCAAGAGATTTAATTAAATAAATTAAATAGAATAATGTAAATATTAAGTGATAAGGGGATTGAGACTTGAATTAATTAATTAAAGGCCGAGGCTAATAAACTAATTAATGGGATTAATAATGTGGTTTTTGGTTAATTAAATTACATTAAAGGTATTATTGGAAATTTTTCATCCATAAGTTCCCCTTATATCTTTTCATTCCCACTATTTTCTTCCCATTCACGTCATTTTAAAATGCAAATCAAAAGAGAAGGAACTGTCGTCCATTAAGAGATCAAGAGAAATTCAAAATTAAAGCTATAAAATCATGTTTAGGGGAAATCAATCTCAATCCAATCTCCTTATCAAGATCAAGGTAAATAATAATTCCATCTTTATTTTGTTTTAAATCGTATATTTTCGGATTTAAGGGATAAATTCGTTTTAATGGTATATTAGATGATGATATGCATGTTTTATGATTTACGTGATTTAAACAAGATTGTTTAAAAGGTTTTTTGCATGGTTTAGGTCAAAACCGAGATTTAATGTTGTTTAAATGGCATATGAAAAATTTATGTTATGGGAAACATGATTTTGGAGTTGGTTTCAACTTTGATAATTTTTCAAGTTATGGAAAGATTATTATGAATTTTCAAAGGAAAATATGGTTATTTGGGTTTAGAAATTTATTTTGGAAAATATATTGATAATTTGTGCCTGGAATTTTGAAATGTTAGACAATCTGATTAAAATGAATTTTTGTAATTTTTGAGAATTTTTCCAAAGTGATTTGCTATGCAAAATAAATTGTTTTAGAAGAGGGACTTCTTTGCAAAAAGAATTGAAAGGGCTTAATTGATTAACTTAACCACGGTTTAGATCTGATTAGCAATATTTAAATTTAGAAAAGAATTTTGAAAAAGTTAAGGCAACCAATCTGGAGTTAACACGTGACAGTAGAGAAAAGTTTACTTTATAAAGAAGTAAACCATGTTTACATCATAAAATAGGTTCCGCCTTCTTAGGAACGCACCTTTCAACATAGAAGCTTCTGCCTCCATCTTTGTCAAATAACCAACTATGCCGAAACCAATACACAAGGTATCACCCTGATAGTACGTAGTGGATTAAAGGAAGGCAGAAGGTAAAGTGCCAAAAGCATAGCTTCCGAAGGGATCGTAAACTTGGTTTGTTTTTAAAAATGGAAAGCGCCTTCCTTTGTTTTTCCTTAGCCTTCGACAGAGTCGAAGCAGATGGTTTCGAAAGAGGTTTTGTAAGGGTTTCGAAAGAGTTGCCACTAACTTGTAATTGCTTTCGACTGAGTTCCTTTACTTATGAAAGAATGTTTTAAAAGAACGGGGTTCCGACTTAGTCGATACTCTGCTGCCGTTCTTTGACCTTTTGTTGGTTTTGAAGATATCAATGATGTCGAAAGAATATTTGTTTTATAAGTCCAAGCTACTTCCAGCAGCTTTCGAAAAGGGTTAGGGGTTTCAAAGGTGGTGGTTTCGAAAGGGGTATCGACACCAACCTTCTAATGTTTTTACCCAGATGTTAAATGCTTTTGAAAGTGATGGTGCCGACACCATCAAATTTCCCCAAAATTTTTATATGATAAAGGACGGTTTTGTAATAGATCTTTTCGCCTATATTCGCTTTGACCCAAATAATATTTTAAGTATAAACCCAATGCTTTCGAAAGTGGCACTTTCAATGATTTTGGATGGGTTACTTCCATTAATGTCGAAATGGGTACTTTCAACCGGATACGAAGCTAAGCTTCTAAAGGTTAATAATAATACTTTAATGATTTGAAAGGTTACAAAAGGTAGATTTTAAAGTATTAAAAGGCAGGAGCCTACTGATTTGAAGATATATTTTTAAGTCTTTCGAAGGAAGTTATCCTATGAAGTCGAAAGGTAGGTTTCAAAGGTATTGAAAGGTTTTATGACCCAAACCCTATTTTTAAATGTAAAACCCATGGCTTGCTTTTGAGAAGAAGCTATTTATGATAAATTATTTTAAACTCACAGGAGTGGTATTGCTATTTTGTTATGTTTCTTCTTCTAATATGAATATATTCACTTTATAATGGACCCTTAACTTCATTTTGGTGATAAAACATAGGAGAACCGGTTAGGTTAACCCAATAGTGAATATAAATTGATTAAACTCCTGAATGAGTAGAATTGCATCCAGGATGTCAGGAAGACCAGAATATAGGGTGCTAAAATATAAAAGAAAGATATTGGCAGAGGCCAATAGGTTCTCAGTAAGCCTATGAAAACTGTGTAAAGGGAAAGATGTTGGCAGGGGCCAATAAGTTCATTGTAAGCCCATGAAAACTATGTATAAAAGAAGTTGTCAGATAGACGGGTTCATAGTAAGCCCATAAAAACTATATATAAAAGAAGATGTCATATAGAGAGGTTCATGGTAAGCCCATGAAAATAATGTATAAAAGAAGATGTCAAATAGACAGGTTCATAGTAAGCTCATGAATACTATGTATAAAGGAAGATGTCAAATAGACAGGTTCATTGTAAGCCCATAAAAACTATGGTTAGATGCTAGCAGGGGTCAGTAGGCTTATATTTATCCTAGAAAAACTATATACGAATGAAATATTGATAAGTGTAAGATATTGGAGTTACCAATAGGTTCATAGTGACTCTATGAAAACTATGTAATCGGATAGAGAGTCCTTAAATGTTTAACCAATTATTAGCCATCCCATGAAAACTAATAGGTTAATAGTAATCCTAGAAACTATTATTGAGATAGATAGTCTAAAATGAATGGGGATGGGTAATCCAGAACTGATTCATTTGTTTTTTATAACATCGTATTATATTGTTTTGAATTGTTTTAACCATTGTGGATGAGGACCACAATATATGGTTTACCAAGGTTTTAAGATACTAGTGAGGGGAAACCCATTTAGCTATGAGGCGTGGTCTCACTAGATATCTAAATGATTTGAGATGGTAGATTATCATTAATACCAGGCTTTATGTCTGACTCGAAGTTTACGTTTCCCCTACTCAACTGATTTTGAGTAGTTTGAGTGTTGAGGTTTTCAGGTACCTCTTGTTAGGAACTGGAGATAGTGGTTTTGGTGACAACAACATTTATAACTTATTTTATTATAACTTATATACTAACACTATTGTCTAGATATATATGAATGTTATTATGCAGGATATATATAAGGCAGGAACTGATTATTGAAGACTGTACTGTATAAAGATCAAGAATGAAGAAATCAAGTTTGAAGACTCATGAGTATCAATATCAAGAATTCAAGATAAATATCCACTTTTGTTAAAACTTCATAATAGCATGGAAATCTTCATTCCAAATTTCATTTGGGATGGAACTCATTTCTACCTTCTTAGTGGCTTACAAATCCACGACAAGAAGCTTACAAACCTACGCCAAGTGGCTTACAAACCCACGAACATCCTGGTTTTGTACAAGTTCTCGAGTCCTGATGTGATGAGATATTCTGCAGGAAGAAGCTTGCAAAACTACTTCAAAATGGTTTTTCAAAATGATTTTCAAAACTTCTTTTCAAAATGTTTTAGCCTTAAAAATTATCTTTTCAAATGATTTTCAAAATGATGTTTTAGCCTTAAAATATTCTTTGTTTTTTTAAATATACTCTTTTTTTAAACTTCGTTTGTTTAAAAAAACTATCTTTTGATTTTTAAATATTCTTTATAATATATATATACACACACTTGAGATTTAAAATCAAATTTATATATACATTCTAAAAATATATTTTTCTACTCTTCTTTATTTTAAAACATAGGAAAGTTAGTTTATTTTACTCCAGAATTATTTTTTCTTGTTTTCCTTTCAATACCATTTTCAAAACAAATTTTACATTGTTTTTAACTAAGGGATTTCGACATCATGGGATACCCCATGTTGGCATGGTGGCCATTAAATTCAAAAGTTTCAATTTTCAAAAAAAGTGTCTATTCGTTTAAATCTCTTCACGAATGGTTATGACCGTTATTAGTCTATAAATAGCCTTCACAAACGAATTTTTTAACTAACTATTTTATTCACTCCTTCTTCTCCACAAATCCATAATCTAGAATTTTTATATTTTTAAGATCGTGCCAAAATTCTGCCGAATTCTCAAGTGAATCAAATTAGAATCTCATTCATGTTTGATTCTCTGCCCACTCTCAAAGGTCAAAGTGCTATTCAAAGTTATATGATCAATTTGTAATCAAAAGTATATCGAGTTTCTCTATAAGATGTGGTTGTGCCTGGAAATCAATCGGATGATCTTGTGTCTCGTAAATCAAGAGAGTTTGCTCCAGACTCGAAGACAAGAGGGTACCTCAAGGCTTTTAGAAATTGAGGATTGTAATCTCGACATTGGTATAATAAAATTTTCCATGAGGTGTTTGCCTTGGTGCAGGACTGGATGTAGGGTAACTCCGAACCAGTATAAAATCGGCGTGTTCTTTCTTTTTACTGCTTTTTATTTACTTTTTGCATCTGTGTTTGATTCTGTGATTAAGTTCTGCATTTGTTTATATCATAATTTTTAAATTAGTCCATATAAATCTTAGAATCCATTAAACACTATTCACTTCCCTCTAGTGTTAAAATAGCCTTAAGATCCTTAATTCACACTCCCTTTCAATTGGTATCAAAACATAGGTTTTCATAGTTTTCATAATCTAAAACTTGAAAGGTTAAAAATGGCATTTTTTAGAAATTTGTTATTACTAGTTTATATTTATGCATTTCATCAAAGTATCATAAGTATGCATATAGTTTTTATGAAAAATCAAGTTATCTATCAAATTGGTTTGTTATGCAGGAACAGACATGTTACATGGCTTTTGAAGAATCAGCAACCGATGGACAAACTGTGCAAATTGAGAAAGATAAATGAATACTTGATAGTGGCTATTCAAGGCATATGACTGTGAATCCCGAGATACTCAATAACATTATATATCAAGATGGTGGATTGGTCAACTTTGGAGATAACTCAAAAGGATATGTGATTGGCATCGGCAATGTTGGTAATTCTGAAACTCCTCTTATTTCTGACATGTTGCTAGTTAGGAATTTAAAACATTCAGTCAACTATGTGATAAAGGATTTAAAATTACTATGTGATAAAGGATTTAAAATTAAACTTGGAAAAGATAAGTGTCACATCGAAGATAATAAGTCAAATATTATCTTTGAAGGAATTAGAAGAAAAATAATTACATCCTTAGTATGAAAGTTTCAAATGGTAACATATGATTTTTGGCTAATACAAGTGACCCTTGGATTTGTCATAAAAGATTTGGTCATTTAAATTTCAAACTGTTATCTAGGTTATCAAAACTTGACTTAGTTAGAGGTCTTCCCAAGTTAAAATTTAAAGTAGATAGTATATGTGATGCTTCCCAAATAGGAAAAATTAAGAAAAGTTCATTTAGATTAAAAGATATGATTTCTACTTCTAAACCTCTAGAATTACTTCATTTAGATTTATTTGATCCACTTCAAGTTCAATCAGTTAATCATAATAAATATGTTTTTGAAATTGTAGATGATTATTCTAGATATACGTGAACAATTTTTCTTAAACTTAAAAGTGATGCTTTTGAATTATTTAAAAATTTTGTTAAGAGAATTCAAAATCAATTTTCTTTAAAAACAAAAACTATTCGTAGTGATCGCGGTGGAGAAATTGAAAATGAAAATTTTAAGAATTTCTGTAATAAAAAAGGAATTACTCATAATTTCTCTTTTCCAAGAACTCTAACAAAGCGGAGTGGTAGAACGTAAGAATTGAACGATTCAAGAGTATGCTAGAATAATGTTGTCTGATAGTAACTTACCTAAAAAAGTTTGCGCTAATGTAGTCGCTACAGCATGTTATATATTAAATATGATTTTAATTAGACCATTAACTAATAAAACACCATATAAATTGCTTTACAATAAGAAATCCATAGTAGCTTATTTTAAAGTTTTTGGTAGTAAGTGTTTTATTCTTAATACAAAAGATAATTTAGATAAATTTGAACCTAAATCCAACAATAGTATCTTCATCGGATATTCTAATAGATGTAAAGCATTTAGAGTTTATAATTAAGAACTAACACTATTGAAGAAACAATGCATGTATCTTTTGATGAAAATTTTAAAGATACTGTACAAATAGAAGACGAAGAAGATTTTGTAACTTTAAATGATGAACCTAATGAAACTAATTATGAAATCATTCAACCTAATAAAAGAATTAGGCTATTAAAAGATCATCCTGTAGAAAATATACTAGAAAATGTTGAATCTATAGTTAAAACAAGAAAACAACTAAATAGTATGAGTAATGTAGCTTTTATATCACTATTGAAGCTAAAAATCCAAAGGAAGCATCTTCTGATGATTCATGGATTCTTGCTATGGAAGAAGAATTGAATCAGTTCACCAGAAATGATGATTGGGAACTTGTTCCTAGACCTGAGGATAAAAGTATAATTGGAACAAAATGGGTTTATAAAAACAAAATGAATGAACTTGGTGAGAGCTCATGAAAAATAAAGTTCATTTAGTCGCGCAAGGTTATTGTCAAGAAGAAAGAATTGATTATGACGAAATCTTTGCACCCGTAACAAGACTAGAAGCTATCAGAATTCTACTTGCTTTCGCACACTACAATAATTTCAGGTTATATCAAATGGATGTTAAAAGTGCTTTTCTAAATGGTTTTGTAAAAGTAGATGTTTATGTTGAACAACCTCCACTTTTTGAAGATATTAAATTTCCAAATCATGTATATAAATTAAAGAAAGCTTTGTATGGTCTGAAACAAGCTCCTAGAGCCTATTATGAAAGACTAAGATCTTATTTACTACAATCTAGTTTTGAAATTGGTAAAATAGATACAACTCTTTTTATTAAAAGAAACAAAAATGATATTCAATTAGTACAAACATATATAGATGATATAATATTTGGATCAACTAATAATTTAATGAATACAGAATTTTCAGATATAATGACTAAAGAATTTGAAATGAGTCATATGGGAGAACTAAGTTTCTTCTTAGGACTTCAAATCAAACAATTAGATAAAAGAATTTTCATTAGTCAAGAAAAATATGTTAAGGATTTAATTAATAAATTTGGATTGACCACTTCTTATGGAAGACCAACTCCAATGACAACTAATGTAGCTTTAAGTAAAAAAGATAAATCAAAAGATGTCGATCAAAAATTATATAGGGGAATGATTGGTTCCCTGCTTTATATAACATCAAGTCGTCCTGACATCATGCATAGTGTCTATCTCTGTGCAAGATACCAATCTCAACCTAATGAAACTCACCTAAAATCTGTTAAAAGAATTTTAAGAGATGTAAAACATACTTCAGATTATGGTTTATTTTACCCTAAAAATGATGTATTTGATTTAATTTCATATTGTGATGCTGATTACGTTGGTTAAATCAGACCGAAAAAGTACAAATGGAACTTGTCACTTTCTAGGACATTCTCTAGCTTTCTGGTTTAGTAAGAAGCTAAACACTATCTTGTCAACAACTGAAGCAGAATATATATCTGCTGCTTTGGCTTGTTCTCAAGTTATATATATGCAACAAACTTTAAAAGAATTTGGATTAACTATAAATAAATCACCAATTTATTGTGACAATACTAGTACAATAAACCTATCTAAGAATCCAGCTCATCATGCTAGAACAAAACATGTTGATATTAGACATCATTTTCTTAGAGATAATATAAGTAAAGAAGTCATAACTCTTGAATATATTAATACTGAAAAACAAATTGCTGATATATTAACTAAACCATTAAATGAACAAAACTTTACCAAATATAGAAGAGAATTAGGTATATGTTCATTAACTGAAATATAAATTATAAATAATACAAGTACAGTTAATAATTAGTATAAATAAAAATTTCTAAAAAATTGAACTGGGCATGTCGACATGCCCCATCCCCTTATGTCGACATACAGGTCGAGATTTTCAAATTTAAATTTCCCTGTAAAATTAGTTATTAAGTTATATATTTATATATTTTGACTTTTACTTCTTTTCTCTGTTCTATTCTCTATAATAAACTTCTAAAATAGTAAATTAATGGCTTTCTCTTCTAACAATGACCTTCTTCATCCACTTCTCCTCATTCTGGTCCTTTTCAACGTTCCACACACGTACGAATTATCAAATTACAAGAGAAGATGAAAGATTTGCTTCAAATGATGATGGAAATTCAAGTGAGTCAACTGCGAATGGATAGATAATAAGATAGGCAAGGCAGAATCCTCAGAAATTTACAAAACTTCCTTGTGGATAACCATGTCGATCCCATTGTCATCGAAGAATCATCACAAACCATGAATTCTGAAGAAGAAGAAGAAGAACCTCTAGAAGAACCACAAGAGGATCAAGAAGAAGAACATCCTCTGATGAATCCGGATGTTCATATGGGCGAAGACGATGGCGTGATTTGCGTTGGAGAGGTCCTTTTTTATGCTAATGGGAACTTGGTCGAACAACGTGGAAACTTTTGTCTCCACTCCATAAATCACCAATAGCTAATGGTCCTCGTTCAGCATTTTTTCGTTTTCTTGATTATATATTGGTTTGCTAATTTGTATATAAGTGTTATCTTAATTAATGTTCTTCCAAAAACAATCTTTGGTGCATAAAATATTGAATTCCGTTTAACTTAGGATGTTATATTTCACTCATACATAGTTATTATTCTTATGTCATATGTTTGTTTTTCTCATTTTCTATTAAGTTCAAGGTTTATAGGTTTTTTTTTTGATGACAAAGGGGGAGAAGTTATATAAAATAATAGGCTTGGAGTAAGGGGGAGTTGTTGGCATAAGCTTGGAGTAAGGAGAAGTATTTGGTGTAAAGGGGAGTTATGGTATGATCGAAGTAGTAAGTATATTTTATAAGGTTGCATCATCAAAAGGGGGATATTGTTAGGAACTCGAGATAGTGGTTTTGATGACCACAACCTTTGTAATTTGTTTTATTGTAAATTATATACTAACACTATTGTCCAGATATATATGAATGTTATTATGCAGGATATATATATAAGGCAGGAACTGATTATTGAAGACTGTACAGTATAAAGATCAAGAATGAAAAAATCAAGTTTGAAGACTCAAGAGTATCAAGATCATGATTTCAAGATAAGTGTCTAGTTTTGTTAAAACTTCATAATAGCATGGAAATCTTTATTCCAACTTTCATTTGGGATGGAACCTATTTCTACCTTCTTAGTAGCTTACAAACCCACGACAAGTAGCTTACGAACCTACGACAAGTGGCTTACAAACCCACGAACATCCTGGTTTTGTACAAGTTCTCGAGTCCTGATGTGATGAGATATTCTATAGGAAAAAGCTTGCAAAACTACTTTAAAATGGCTTTTCAAAATGATTTTCAAAACTTCTTTTCAAAATGTTTTAGCCTTAAAAATTATCTTTTCAAACGATTTTCAAAAAGATGTTTTGGCCTTAAAATATTCTTTGTTTTTGTTTTTAAATAAACTCTTGTTATAAACTTCGTTTATTTTAAAAAAAAACTATTTTTTGATTTTTATATATTCTTTATAATATATATATACTTTAGATTTAAAATCAAATTTATATATACATTCTAAAAATATATTTTTCTACTCTTCTTTATTTTAAAATATAGGAAAATTAGTCTATTTTGCTCTAGAATCATTTTATCTTGTTTTCCTTTCAATACCATTTTCAAAACAAATTTTACATTGTTTTTAACTAAGGGATGTCGACATCATAGGATACCCCATGTCGACATGGTGGCCGTTAAATTAAAAAGTTTTAATTTTCAAAAGAAGTGTCTATTCATTTCAATCACTTCATGAATTGTTATGTCCGTTACTGGTCTATAAATAGCCTTCACAAATGAATTTTCTAGCTAACTATTTTCTTTACTCCTTCTTCTTCACAAATACATATTCTAAAATTTTCATATTTTTAAGATCGTGCCAAAATTCTACCAAATTTTCAAGTGAATCAAATTAGAATCTCATTCTTATTTGATTCTCTGCCCCCTCTCGAAGATCAAAGTGCTTTTCAAAGCTATAGGATCAATTTGTAATCAAAAGTTTATCGAGTCACTCTATAAGGTGGGTTGTGCCTGAAAATCAGTTGGGTGATCTTGTGTCCCATAAATCAAGAGAGTATGCCCTAGACTCGAAGACAGAAGGGTACCTCAATGCCTTTAGAAATTGAGGATTGTAATATCGACATTGGTATAATAAAAATATGTATGAGTTGTTTGCCTTAGTGCAGGACTGGATGTTGGGTAACTTTGAACCGGTATAAAATCTAATGTGTTCTTTTCTTTTACTGCTTTTTATTTACTTTCTGCATCTGTGTTTGATTCTGTGATTGTTTTGTAATTAAGTTCTGCATTTTTTATATCATAATTTTTAAATTAGTCCATATAAGTCTTAGAATCCATTAAATACTATTCACCCCTCCTCTAGTGTTAAATTGGCCTTAAAATCCTTATTCCGCACTCCCTTTCACCTCTTAAGATGAATAAGCTTTCAGAGACGTGTAGGAGGCATGCTAGCTATTCAGAGTTCTTTTTTATTTTGATTCCGCTGTGTTAATTATAATGGCAAAGTTGTTATATTGCATATATAAACTCTGATCATCCAAGAGGACATCTTCATATATAGCTCTTGGCGTATGTTGTAATGAATATATTTTCTCTGAACGTGATTTGCGAATTTGGGATTGTGTACTGAATTGAAAATATTTTGGGAATGAAATGTGATTTTGGTTGAATTTTTTTTTTCCATATTCATCGTTTTTGTGTATCAATGAATCTAACACCACCGTATTTGGTCGCCCACTTCCCTTTATACCGAATCAGAAAAGAATGTATGAATCTCGGTGCCAGATTCCCCTTTATACTGAATCAAACAACATTCTTTAGAAGAGAAACCTTCACAAATACAATATCGTCAACAAAAAACTCCAAACCTCTTCGTATCCTATTAGCGTAGCTTTTTTATCTATTCTGAGCAGCTTTCATTCGTTATCAAATGATCTCAATCTTTTTTGAAGTTTCTCTAATCATATCTAGCCTAAGCATCAATTTCTCACCCACATTCCACCAACTTGAAGGAGCGTTGTATGGTCGGCCATACAATGCTTTAAAAGGAGCCATACCAATACTCAACCGATGACTATTGTAGCATGCAAACTCCACCAGATGTAGATGGTCATCCCATGATCCTCCAAAATCTATAATGCATGCTCCCTAGAAATCTTTCAATATACGATCCACTTTTTTGATTGGCTTATCCGTTAGCGAGCGGTAAGCTATACTAAGATACATCTCGATCCCTAACGCCTCTTGCAAAATCCTACGAAACCCACTGGTGAGAAAAAGGTCTTGGTTGCTCATAATGTTTTTTGGTACACCATGAAATCGTACTATCTACTTTACATACAACTCTGCTTGCTTGGATGCCATTCTACTTGACTTGACGGGTATAAATTTTGCACTCTTGATCAACAAATCAACCACGACCCAAATGCCATCGTACCTTCTTCAAATCATCAGCGGTCCATCTATAAAATCCATTGATGCTTGCTCTCATTTCCACTCAGGAATCTCTAATGGTTGCAATAACCTACTATGTTTCTTCTACTCTTTCTTTACCAATTGGCAGTTCATACACTTCGAGATGAATTCCCCCAACATCCCTCTTTATGCATTCCTAATAATAAATTCACTTCATATATTGTTACATCTTGTTACAGTCGAGATGAATAGTCAACTTAGAATGATGACACTTCCGTAACACTTTCATCTCTTAATCCATCAACATTGATAACAAATAATTTTCCATCCTTACGAAACCAACCTTTTCGATCGAGTTCGTATTGCTTTATGTGTTATTATATTTGCAATGATCTCCTCCAACCTAGCTTCTTGCTTTTGATATCATCGATCCTTTCTATTAAAGTAAGTCTGTTTAATAACCTTGTCAACGTTTCTTGTCCAGATAGTAATGAGGCCTGAAGTCATATCTATCAATATATTCAATCTACTTCCATTCCAAGAACATTGCTCCCAAACTAGCATGTATTCTACTCAATGCATCGGTGACTGCATTCATTATTCTTGGTGTATAGAAATACCAAAATCATAATGGGCCAAGAACTCCGACCACCGTTGTTGACGAAGGTTGAGATCCTTTTGAGAGAAAATGTACTTCAAGGATTTTTGGTCCGTAAACAGCTCAAATCTTTCTCGTAGCAGATAATGCCTTCACATATTCAAAGCAAAAACTATCGCTGCCAATTCTAAATCACGAGTCAGATAATTGCGGTTTTAGTTGTCAACTAGCATAGGCAACAACTTTTCCTTTCTACATCAACACCACTCACAATCTAGTAACACAGGCGTCTGTATATATTATCAACTCCTCGTTTCTTCTTGAAATGGTCAACACTGGTGCACTTGTCAACCTCTCTTTCAAAATCACAAATGCATGCTCATACTTTGCATCCTCGTCAAATTGTTCAACGGTGCCGCTATCTTTGAGAAGTTTTTGATGAAGTGTTTATAGTATCCC
Source organism: Allium cepa (assembly GCA_030765085.1). Taxonomy (NCBI): domain Eukaryota; kingdom Viridiplantae; phylum Streptophyta; class Magnoliopsida; order Asparagales; family Amaryllidaceae; genus Allium; species Allium cepa. The sequence continues at coordinate 90,128,466 of CM060946.1, read as the reverse complement.
ACCAATCCTATGAATGTCCCCACAACCATAACATTCTTAGGCTAGTTCCAATCTTGAACCACTGCCACTTTTGCAGGATCCACTGTTATGCCTTGTCCCGAAGCGTCATGACCTAAGAATCTCACTTTTTCTCTCTATAAATGGCACTTAGAGAAATTTTCACTTAACTTGTGCTTCCTCAATATCTCTAGTACAATCCTCAAGTGCATCTTGTGCTCCTCTTTAGTTCTAGGATAGATCAGAATATTATCCACAAACATAAGCACGAACTGTTCGGTTGGTCTCTGAAAACATGATTCATGAGATCCACAAAGTATGTCGGAACATTGGTTAACCTAAATGGCATCATCATCCATTCATAAAAGCCTAATAGCATACAAAACACAGTAATAGGAATGCTTTCCTTCGCTACTCCCAATTGATGAAATCCCATTGCTAAATCCATTTAAGAGAACACCTTCGCATTGTGAAGCCGATCAAACAAGTCATTAATAATGGAAGTGGATACTTGTTCTTCTTCATCACTTTGAGCAGTGCATGATGATCCACACATAACCTCAAAGAGCTATCTGCTTTACTCGTGGGTACTACAAGTGCAATCTACTCAGATATGCTACTTCGAAAGAACCCTCTTCTTAATAGGTCATTCACGTGCGCCTCTAATTCCTACTTCTCTCCAAGTGTTATACGCCTTAAAGGCATAACTATCGGTCTAGCTTCCTTCACTAAGTCTATTTGAAACTTGATCTCTCTATGTAGCAGCAATCCGATCATTTCCTCAAAAATATCTGGGTACTCTCTAATGATAGGCACATATGACAACCCCTTCTGTGGAACCTCTAGTGAATATAGAAAGCTAACCATCATTTCATCCTTTGGTAGGTAGTTAATCACTACCGTTCGCCCTTCCACGTCTTCGGTTGTCAGCATTAGCTTCTTGCAATACACTAGTACCGCATATTTCTTAAACCAGCCCATTCCCAAGATAATCCCTAACCCAAAAAAATCAATATAAAGCAATCACAACAAGATAGCATTCATGACTCAATAAAACCAAACCGCTACAAATCATGCACATGCTAGTAGAGTCTCCAAAAGGGTTTGTCACGATCAAGGGTCGATCTACTATCTTGGATCTCAATCCCAATCTGCCTACTAGATCATTACATATTAACGAATGTGAAGCTACGGTATCAAAAAAAACTCGAATAGAAACATCACCAATATAAAGCATACCTTGAATAACGACTTCCTTTCCCTTTTCCATCGCCAAGAAGCACTCGACAAACTCGAGACTGCATCCATAGCATACGCTTCATAACTTGCTTATCCTTCACGGGTTATGTACAATCTTTATCCAAATGCTTAGGCTTATTACAATTATATCACTTTCTCTTGTCACTCACTTTGCAGTTTTAATTAGGTGACCCTTATCCTTGCATCTAGAACAAGTAGATTCCCATTTACCCTTTTTCTGACCATTCATTCCTTGAAACTACTTCCTCTTTCCGTTCCACTTCTTCTTGTCTCCACTGTTTTGCTATGGTTTTGAATTTTACTTTTCAGTGGAAACAACTATAGCTATCCTAGCATTAGGATACATATTCTAATGACGAGGTGCTTTCTCATCTAGCTTCTCAAATGGCTCATCAATGTAGTCCACTAGCTTCTCTCCAAGATAATCATCCAGACCAATCATGAACTTCTGATTCTTTCTCAACGAAGAGTCGATGTATGACATTCGATATTTTGATAAAAGCATCAAATTCTACAACATACTCAAAAACTGACATCTCTCCTTACTTAAGACCAGCAAACTTCCTACACAACATTAACTTCTGAGCAACCGAAATGAATTTCTCCTCGAACCTTGTCTTGAACAGGTCCTAACTGAACTGGTCTTCAGGCATAGCAATAGTACTGGCATTCCATCAATTCATGGCTTGCTCCTAAAGCTATCCAAAAGCCAACTTTCTCTTTATGACATCGTTCACTTCCATATCACTAAAGATACATTCACAAGTATCAATCCAATCTGGCACTTTTACAGCCAATTCTGTTCCACCGAGTGGTTTCCCTTCTAAAGTAGAATAATCTTTCCTTAACTTGGCAAAATCAACCTCAGGCACTTGCGCAGGAGCACCTCTACCAACAGCCATTCCAGGAGCATTCCTCATCATATTCGCCATCATAGCATTGATCAAATTTTGAAAATCAGGCGTAGCAGCTCCTAATCTTGCCCTTTCTTCAAATCCTGAAGCAGAGTTCCTCACAATATTCCTTGTATGCCGGCTCATACTTATCTGTAATAAGAATGGTCAGTCTCTCATAAAGAAAACTATATCTATGGTGCTCATGTGCATGCAACTTATATTATATAATATATTACTAATAGTTTTGAAAACCAAAACATATAACAAGAATGCACTCTCCCGTGTGTATATATACACTCTAGATCTAATCTAAGGCGTTAACTCCTTCCTTATCTCTACCGGATCATGGTATTTACTCAGGTTAATCATGTAACCAAAGCCTTGATACCAAATGAGATGACCGCCATATACCACCGTTATAAATAATAACTAAATAGTACACTGCTGCCATGCTCGGTCTATATAGAACAATCATCAGGGTTGAGAATGAAACAAAAACAGCATATAACATGTCATATATCTCACAGCGCAAGAGTAATATATAATATCATAGATATAATAAAAGAGACAACAATAACAATATGAACTAATCATTAGAGTATAAGATCCATAGAGTTATACATCAATAGTCATAGAGTATATACAATGGAATCAACTCAAATAATTGTCTTCACAAAAAGAAAATAAGCGAGCACTGCCATGGCTCCATAGTGCTGCCCAACGGAAAGCAAAGAAATACATACATGTATATAATATGAGATAACTCCATCTAGCCTGTCCTTTGCATAACTACTGCATCACCTAGACCTATTAATTAGTCTAGTTATTTAAGAGTACCAAGATAATAAGAAGCAAAACATAAAACCTTGGATCAGACAACAGTCTCGGTGTGAGCGATAAATGAATCTCAAAATATTATGTAGGAAAATTAAGTAAGGAACAAAGGTACATGAATCATATCTGACATGTCCCCATAACCAAAGAGTTAAAAGATAACAATATAATATGCTACTCTACAATATCATAAAGGTACTATACAGAACAGAATGGTGGATGTCCATATATCTTTATCTCCATTACCTATTCCTAATGAGATCCATGAGTGATAGCCCACTAAAGAAAGCAACCACAAGATCCATCAAGAAATACTCACTATTATTCCTCCCTATTTTCTAACTATGTGATAACCCATATAACCCCCATGCTAGGGACTAATGGAAATCCCGATTTTTGTTTTTCTCTCATATTACGCAGCCTAAAGCTCGATATGTGTCCCGTAGCCCAAACTCGAACACTAAACCCAAAGCCAGTAGTCCAGGGTATACAGGTCTCTCAATTGAGCCATGGGCGTCCCCACTTATAATCCCCTTCTTTAAGTACAACAGAAAACACTTCAAGTATCAACAATTTCTTAGCACATATACATCCACGCTCTCCTTTGCTCTATTCAAATCTAAGCCCTTCTCTTACTCAATCCAGTTTCCATTATCCAAGTACTCCTGCATTCCCCATTCTATTGCTCTCTCATCTATCATGTTGCTATCTTCGGTATCCACTCCCCCTACGAGTCACAAACTGAAGATACATAGCTTTCATTATGTTGTTAGATCTCCATCCAACCTGATGCGAACAAGCCAACACCTCTAGCACGACCTATAGAACATCTACTCCATTCTCCATGTAACGATAGCGTATTTTCGTTGCCGAAAAACCGAAATGTTATGGGTTTAAGAAAGAGAAAAGAGGAAGAAGGGAGAAAAGGAGAGATAGAAAATAGAGAGAAAAGAAAACAGAAAATAGAACGGAACAGAAATAACAGAACAATATCAGAATCTCACAATTCGCAGCGGAACAACATATAATAGATAAATGAATAATCTTTAAACAAAGAATTATATCAGTTATTACATTACATTACATCATATCATCAGAGTGTATAACAATAAACAGTGCAGCGGAAAAAGAAATACTACACTAGTATTACGCCATGCCATCCATCTTGCCTCCAGCAACTCCTGAATTCCAGAATATCCTGATAAACCTTAACTCTTGACTGCCCGTGTGGAAATTTGGTGGGCACCCAGAATTTAGGAAGGAAAACAATAAACTCCGAGTCAGTCATGTGACTGGTGTGGGAACTCAAAAACAGTTTATTTATCTTTAAAATCAAAATAGAGGAATATTTTTAAAGTCAATTCGCAATGCTTTTAAAAATGAGACTACCATAAGACCTCCCTCCACACACACAATGCAAACGCAGACTTGGAGAAGATTTCTTCTTATGTTAGTCAAAGATGCTTAATACGCATTAAAAGAAAACATTTGATATTATTACTAGTGCATAGTGTAGAAAATATTTTGAAAGTAGAATATAAATCTTAGCCAGCATAGGTACCATTATAGTATGCTTACTATAGCTACCATATTAGATGGCAGGTTCTACAACTAAAACCGTACAAGTCTCGTATTGTTTCTTTGGATTTCCAACGAATGATCAGGCCAAGGAACTTCCCATTGCCACATGAGAATGCCTCTGGATGGACATCCCCGAGAACCAAACCGGATCTCTGCCAACACAAGGCCGGGTTACCCCTAACTGAGTAACAACTGACCGAATATGCCATCCCCCGGTCCTTTGGGACCTTTCACCGAGCGCTCGCAATCAATTCACACAATCATAAAGTGTTTTCAACATGAGTAAGTATATGGCTCCATACCATGATACCACCCTTTTCCAGAAGGAAATGCACATATCCTAAAGGGCGCTACCCCTCATAACCTTGCCGCATCTTTCCTGTTTTGACCATTCACGGGGTGTGAGGCTCGACGAAGTCACGTCCACAAAAACATACTTTATACAAAAGCCATGCTTTGGGTCAACAAATGATCATAGAAATGATCACCAAGATAGACGATCAAACAAATGATCCTATCACAAATAATCAACACAATGATCATTTCACAACAACACTCGGTATGTCACATTACCAAATTGGGAGTATATTGCTGATAATCTTCAACTATATAACCTCTGAGCTCGTACGTCTCAGAGAAGGGTGTTAAGCTAAGAGAATAAATTCTTCGCCACCAACAGAAATATATTTGAAAGAAATCGGCTTTATATCTCAATTTGTAATGTCAAGCATACTATCCATACAAGTCTGTTCCGGGCTCGAACAAAACCGAAGGCACTTACAAAGAAGTCCTTGCAATCCGAATAATCTCTAATCACGTTCGGATTTCCCATCACATATGGAGATCTCAATACCGGGGATCAGCCAGTGCAGAGACAATCAACAAGAAACCCTTACGTTTTTGAAAATATCCGGTCTTCAACGCCGATCTTCAAATGCAATTCATAACGACGTATCACATATTTGGAATGGGTTATACGACCCCAAGGTCCTTTCCCGGTTAACCCGAATAGTGAGCGCTTATTTTTAAAAAAATAAGTGTGGCATTCAAATTCAAGCAAATTACAACAAATACCTATTTAAAGGTAAATATTGATAGTCGGTTATTGAACTATCAATAGATATGCCAACATCACCAGATTCCAAATAATTTTCAAATTATTTATTTTCCAAAAATATCTTTATAAGATATATATATTTTTTCCATTCTTTAAAAATAAATCAATATTTATTTTTAAACCCAATTTCCAATTTCATTTATAAATTCCATATTGAATTTACATTCCAAAATATTTATGAATATACGATTCCCATTCGTTTTCAAATATTCATTTTCAATTTATCTTCAAAAAGATAAATTCAAAATATTCACTTAATATTGGAAAAACATTCCCATACTTATTTATTTATAAGTAATTCACAAGTCTTTTTATTTTCTATACTTGGAAAATATTCAATATACTCTAATCGAAATTAAGTATATATTTCATTCTTTAAGGAAATCATTCACTTAACCATATTTATTTGGGCCAAAACGAATGTTGCGTAAAACATCGTTACGACAACCCAAAATCACTAGTATAGGGATTCGAAATTAAAATAGATATATAAATCCCAATACTATACAAAACATTTCCTTTCGGAAATTATTTACTATAACAACAGTGTTATAGTCCACCATTTCCTTTTATTTCTCGAAAACATCTATTTCAACAATAAATGTTGAAATCTATGTTTTCGAATCTCAACACCTTTTAAAACATCTTTAGATCGTTTTAATTCTATTTCAAACATCACATCCAAAATAATTTCTTTAACATAATATTCACTATTCAAAAACGTGAATATACCGTGTTAATAAATTTCATCGCTTCTATTCATTTTATTTTAAAGGATTATTCACTGTCTAAAACATGAATATAATTCCATTAACAAATTACAACAATTCCTTATCAAAATAAGTCGTTGCGGATTTATAAAACAACGTTTATAAATTCTATTTCTATTTATTTTATATCAACTCCTTTTTATAAATTCCTTTATTAACCTATCTCAATTCATATCACAATGATATACTAAAAATTCATATTATAAGTCAAACACTTATAATTTATTTGTTTACAAAATTGTTTCTTTAAACTTCCCAAATTTATAAATCTTATAACTTATAAGATTCTTTTATTTGCCCCAAATCTATTCCTTTACAAATTTATAAACCTACTGCTTATAAAAATTCCATTTATAACCTCAGCGTTATAATTCTATAATTCCATTTCATTTATGAAATTCATTCACAATTCATTCTAACTCTTATAAAAACTTCGTTTTATAATTCCAATATTTTAATTTACAAATATCAATTTTGTAAATCTTTTATATAAATCAATTTATATCATTCTTTTTAAAACATCTTTAAACTCCTTTATAATTTCACCATTTTCTTTGATTTATAAAATAATCAAATTTTATAAATCCTATATTTAAACTTTTTACAATAACTTCAAAAATCCCGATTTAAACTATTTTATAAAATCATTAATCCCATATTTTCAAAAATCAACTTTTAACTCCATTTCTCAAAAATCATAATTTTTATAACATTAAAATTATAACGTTTATTTATTTAAGATGGATCAATTCCAAAAAAAATATTTTTTATAAACGTATACTTTCAAAAATCACTTTAGAAATTAAAATCGTTGTTTTAACTTCAAAAATTGGGTCCGATGATGCAACACATCAAATAGTCAATCACGACTTTCAAACATCATATATCAATATGATAAACAATCAAATATCACAATATCTAAATCAAATAAATATTTGTGAGGAATCCAGTTGGATCCCTCCAACCTGTTTCCCTGCATCCACAGACATTAGCACAATACCAATTCCGTTTCAAGACGGAATATCGCGGTATATGGGATTTTATAAAATATTATCCGCTTACTAACGGCGCAATAGGGTCTCATCCGCTGTACAATGCGGGAAATCAATCAACTGCAATATATACATATGCCAATATATATATATATTGCTATATATATAATATAATACCAATTCCACTTCGAGGTGGAATATCGCGGTATATGTGTGTAATAAATAACCTCCGCTTACTAACGGCGTATAGGGTCTATTCACATCCAATATATATATATATATATATATATATATATATATATATATATAACAATCATCATTCAACCATTCAATCAACACAGTTAACAATTTTAAATCTAACTATTTAAAATTTAAATAAATCCTTTTGAGTGAGAAGTTCTCACCTTTGCTTTTTTTATTTGCAATCCATTTCCTTCTTGACTCGATTTTCTTGATTTATACCTTGTATAAATATTTACACAATTTATTAATATTCGAATCAATCGAATAAATTTTCATTTTTTTTTGTTTTAATTATTCAATGGTTTTTTTCTAAACCAATTTCTTCTTAAATAAATTTATTTAAACTAATTTTGCTTTTAAAATAATTCTAACTAGAAATTTCCAATTGAACTAAATTTCCTTTTTATATATTAAATCAACTAACACATTTTGGTTTTAACCATTAATTTGTTATAAATAAATTTCCTTTTAAATTAAATATATTTAACCTAGATTTTATTTTAACTAACAAATTCCTTTTAAAACCAAAATCTAATTTATAATAAATTACTTATTCATCTTTCGCACTATTAATGATTTTTATTTTAAACTAAAAATTAAAAATTCAAACTGATTTTCTTTAATTAAATTTGTTTGACTAATGGTTACAATTTTAAAACTAAATCCCTTTTTAATAAATTGTTTTTGGCTTTCAAACAATTTCTTTTTAATACTTTGATTTAACAAAAATTAAATTCAAAACTATTCTTTATAAATTCAAATCTTCATTTTATATAACATTTGGACAAATTGCATAATTTATTTGAATTTCTATCCAAATTTTTTTTCAATAATCCTTTTAGTAACAAAAATAATTGAATGAACTAATGAAACCATCTTCCACTAATTTCATTATTTAAAATAACCTTTATTATCTTTCAATTAAATTTTGAACTAATTTTCCTTTTGACAAATTTCTGTTAACTAATTATTTTTAATTTTAATAAATCTTCCTTAATGATTTCTAAAAATTTAAATAAGTTAATGAATTAAACACCCTAACTAAATTATTTTATCAACCTAGTAAAGCAAATCATATTATTATTTTTTTCTTCTTTTCAACTGCATATAGGTAAAAATCAAATTTTCTCAAAAATCAAATTTTTTCCCATACTGTTCAACATATTAATATTCGTATACATATATTTTACTGTATGTAATTTCTTAATAAATATCATCAGGTTCAAATTCGAAAATAAACAAGTCGAGAATACCTCACCTCGAACACACGCGTTAAACTCGACTTTGGCCGCCGCCTCCACAACGGCACCACCACAACAAACTCCTCATCCCAAAATCACTATGCGCGCACGTCCCCCCCCCCCCTCCCCCGCTGCTAACACGACCTCACCATCGTGAAAAACCCAGCCGCCAGCCCATTGTGAAATTTCGCGTCGAACCCAAGCCCTAGCTTGACAGCGCCGCCATCATCTCGCGCTCCACACTCGCACGCCCATTTTCCCCAACTCGCGATGTCACCTCGCGCTTGCGAGCGTCGCCGCCATCGAGACCTCGTCCTACGCGCGCGGTCGAGCGCCGCCATCTCGCGATGCTCGAGATTGAACTCGCGAACCCTGACTCCCCCCTTCGAGCTCGTGATTATCCTCTCGTTCGCCATGACTTTTTCGCGAATTGAACTCCCCAGGCTTCGGCCATTTTTTTTTTCTGAATTAAGGAATGGAAGGAGAGTTAAGAGGTAGAACGAGAGAAAGGGAAAGGAATGTCGCCATTGTCGTTTGAACGAGAGGCCATTGATTTTGTTTTGATTTGCCTTTTGAAACTGAAGGGGGCTTCGGTATTTTAAAAGAAAGTGGGAGGCATGGGTTACACGATCTTGTTCGTGATTTCAATGGCGTGATTTTAGGCGTGTTTTAAGGGAGAACATGCTGATGTTTGACTCAATTTAAATTTAAATTTAAATTGAATTCAACTCAAATTCCAATGCGTTAACTCACCGTGTGATCACATATTAACTCCGAAAAATACGAAATTTGAAATGCGAGAATAATTCAATATTACGGACCCAATGGAATTGATTTCGTCGAATTCCGAGACTGTGCCTCGGAAGGCTATTTTTAAATATCGATTCAAACGATTTAATTTCAAAACTGAACAATTCACTTCCAAATTAAATTCTGAAGCTTCTAAAATCTTCAATATTATCAATATGAATTTTACAAGCCTTTGAAATATTTTTATTCAACTTAAAATTGAAAATTCAAATTATTATTCAACTCTCAATAGATTAAATTCTATAATTTAATCGCCATTTTCATAGTTATATTGAAAATTCAATCCAAACCATCATTCAAATATTTAAAATTAATTAAATATTTTCAAATTAAATTATTAAAAATTCTGGGTCGTCACATTCCACAAGGCCCATCATCATTGAGCCAACCCAAACAACCCAGTGTTGACATAAATAGGTCGGCACCGACTTCTTTTCTTAGCCAATTATTGGCTAACTCCTCTTCCTTGCTTCTAGTACTTCCTTCCTAGATGTTCCAAACCCCAATCCAGTCTTCAAGACAACTTGGTTCCATTTCATAGCATCTAACTTCAAGTTCTAGATACAAGTCAGCATCTTCCTAAGGACTTAACCCATTTCTTACATCTTACCATAGACAACCTCCTTTAGCTATGTTCAGTCACCCCATGCCGACCACTGACATGTTTGACCAATACAAACAACTCGGTATCGACATAAACAAGTGTGTACCGACTTGTCTCGTTAATGAATTAGGACATGCGACTTGAACCTCAAGCTCTTCCCATGCTCCAGAGTATTCCCTTAAGTTTCATCCAATGTTGATCATCTTTTTGTTTGATTTTCCAAATTCACCAACATATCCTCCTAAACATCCAAAATACTAGCAAAGAAACATACAAAACACTAGCAAACAACATCAATGCACAACATACAAACATAGAATAGCATGCATATATATCCATATCAATAAGAAATAAACAAGATTATGATGAGCAAACTAATTCTAATCTAATTCTACATATTACATGTACGTATGAACATAAATAAGGAGAACTACTAAATCATTCTTTTGAAAACCATTTCCAAAATTCACCAATTTAGGTTACAAACATATGATTACATGTAATTAAAGTTAGAAAAGGTTTTAAGGCCAAAGATCATGTTTAAAACATATATATAGGATAGTGAGAAGTCATAAACCACTAACCAATCACCAAATTCAGCTGATTTGAGTCTCGATCCAAATTGGATAGCGATGAAAAGCAACTCGAATCAACCAAAATGATGATCTCTATCTTATTAATGATATATTCACTAATCTTCAATTAATTTTGATTTAGAGAGTAATTTGAGTGATTTTGGATGAATCTAGGGTTATTGGGGGTTTAGATCTGACTTGAGAAAGGAAAAAAATTAATTTGACACCTACAGCTCCTATTTATAGTAATCTCGAATTAGACTAATGGGCTTACTTATGAGCTTAATTACTTACACACTAATTCTGATAGCAACTGTCTAAACTTAAAATGGGCACAACTTCCTAATTATTAGTTCAATTTTCTATTATGACTACTAGAATGGAAAACCATCATCTTGAACTAATGGAACTGGTTCGAGATCCTAATTCGGCTTCTATCTAAAGTTCCAATCCAACCAAGATTTCCAAGGTCAAAATTACCTACCTTGTAAATATGTAAAGGTCGTATGATTCTATAATTTTGGGATATAACTCTTAGGGACATTTCACACACTTATGACCTTTACATATGTGAAGTATTATATATGCTGTCTTGTAAATATTGAGGGAAAATCTCATTTTGTGTTATACGGTGTGGTATCTCACTATATATTTATGTTGTTTTTTAAGGTAAGTGTTATTCACACACAACATTATGTCTGATCCATATTTTTATCACCGTTCTTATAATAAATTCATGGGTACTTATTTGAATAGGCTGAATGTATGGGATATGCAGGTTATTTTGGGCATAGGTCGAAGATCGAAGACAATGCTAAAGGCCTAGTTATATTTTAATGTGTGCTAATTCCGATGTTATAAGTGTTTGGATGGCATCTTCGTATGTTGACCCAACACTGTACTACATATTTCTTTGATTATATTTTAACATCTGCACGGGTATGACTTGGGGATAACGTTGAAAAATTATGTAATAAATATTTGGACAAATTTGATGGAATAAAACATTTTGCTGTTTTGTCTACTTAGACTATTTTGACAATATGGAACTGCCTCTTGGTCATTTGAAAATAGTTAAGGTGATGATTGAAGGATCATTGGCATTTATTTTCATGTCTCCTAGTGAGGGATGCTATAGCTGGTATCACAGCTTATGGTTAAGGTAATCTAAGTAAAACAGAGTTAAAAGTAGGAACAAGAACTTAGAATAAGAAAACCAAGGGTAGGATGCATTATTATATATAAATACATACATGCATACATACATACATCCATATATACATATATATATATATATATATATATATATATCTGTGTGTGTATATAGATAAAACGTATTTGCAAGCTAATGTATAGATATATAGGTGAATATATCTACCCTTCTATTAATATTTTGCTCCTTCCTTTTGTTTTTGATGAAGACTTTCTTAACATAAAAGGAAAGATGGATTTGAGGAATAAGCGAATTGCGTTATGAGGAGCAAGTGCAAGAAGAGATTTGGAAAGTGCATAGGCCAATGAAGGAAGCGGGCAAGTTAAAGAGGAGTCGGATTTCTTGTCCTCTCACCACCATTTTCCCTCTAGAAGCTACCTAAGTAACTCTTCTTAATCAGCCTCTCTACGTCATTCTTTAGATGTTGGCAGTTGTCAATATGACGACCATTTTCTTGTGAAAGTGGCAGTATGCTCCACCCCGGTTTTGTTCTGGCTCCTTTCCCTTATATGTCACGTTGTATGCCATCTTGGCCTTAGTCATCTCATATATCTATCCGAGATTTTGAGTGTGGGGGTTTTTTGTAGTGAGGTTTGACTCCTTCTGTCGCTTCGCAAGTGGGTGGTATCCATCTGCCCCATTTTCTTGTTATAACTGGGGGCAGATGTTCTATAAGATTGTGCTACAGACCCGGCTTCCTCCATCCTGATGTAACCAACTGCCCTTTCGTAGGAATCAGTCATGATATGATAAGACTTTCTACTTGTCTCATATAGCAGTTCCCCTCCTAATTCGGGTATGAGCCGCTATTAGTAATGCTTCTTCGTTGGTCGCCCCAATTCAGAGAGCTTTTGCCTTGAAGCGCTTAATGAAACTACACAAGCTTTCGTTCTTATCCAACTTTACACACAAGATGGTATTGACATTTGGGGAGGCTTCTCTTCCAAAATTGAATTGTCTCAAAAAATTAGCAAATAATTGTCTCCAAGATCGAACTTCTCCTGGTCTGTATCTTTTGAACCACCATAAGGCTGCACCTGATAAGTATACAAGGAATAACTTGCATTGGGCCATCCTTTTGACCTTAAGGATGTCCATGAAACATTCAAAAGTGCTGAGGTGATCGTTGGGGTCGGTAGTTCCGTCAAACTTGTCAATAGAAGGGGCCTTGAAGTTATCAGAAAAATCTACCTCGATAAAGATCTAATTGAAAGGGAGCAAATTCCTTCCTCTATTTTTTTCTCCGGTATTCTACCGGCAGATCCTTGCTAGCTGCTCTACCCGAGTTTTTAGCTGATGCATTTCGCGTTCTCTTGGGTCAACCTGGGATGAATTACCATTAGATATAGTGTCCTCATCATCTCTAGCATATCGCATTTGTCTTTCCAGCAACAAAGGTTTACATTGGCTAGCTTGGTTTTGATTCGAGGGTTTGCGCGGATTTTTCCTTTCAGCTTGGCATCAGATTTTAGTCCAACGTTACCATTCCTATTTATTGAAGTGCCATTAGCGTTCCCTTGTTGAAAGTCCAACGCAGTAAGGGAATGAAGGCAGTGGGTTATTGGAGTGGGGAGGTCAAGATGGACGTCGAATAACGTGTTAGGTCATTTTTTTTCTAATTCTTCCATGCGTTGGTTTATTTGTTGTGTGAAGGATTGGAATGCGGCCATGATAGGGTCCATGGGAACTAGAGTTCAAGCCCTCACTTCATCTTGGGTTTTCAAAGGTGTAAATGATTTGTTGGCAGTCTTTGCGGCTAAGTGTAAAGTTCTTGAACAGAAGAGATGGTTGAACCATTGGGTTCATGTTACATAGTGTAAAGTTTTGTTGGATGTAGGAAATGAACAGAGGTGCGAGCCTCCTTCTAGCATCAAAAGATGTTGGTGAACTTTTTCGTCTCCTAACTCCTCAATTAAATGTGAAGTAATTAGCAAGCTAATTACCTCAATGATTTGAATTAGCTAAATTAAGTAGTATTAAATTTTCCATAAAGTAATGATTATGTTGCTGGATGCTTACACAATCAGGTAGTTGCACTTTAGATGTTTGTTAAAATGTCAAATCCAACTAGTATTTAATTCAAATACAAATAAGGTAAGATTTGGTACTGAAAACTAAGTAGGTACATAAAAAAGTAGGAAATAGTAAAGGACATGGAATTTATGTGATTCGGATGTTAGGAATCCTACGTCCACTGGGGATTTTCCTTTCTTCCTTTTTCGTTAGTTTAGTATAAGTTTCATGGTAGAGAGTATAGTGAAACCTTAAACGTAATTCGAAAAAGAAAAAAACGTGAGAAGTCCCTTTTATGCTACATTGCCTTTTCTATTTATAGTGTTGGGATGTTGGTAAATTACTTGATTTTTTTCTCGCCGTTATGCTTCGGCCCTTGGATTCTGCCAGATGTTATCTATTTATTCTCCCGGTTCGACGTATCCGAATTATTGATGTGTCTTTGGTGGGAAGCTTGAGTTGAAGGAGGGAACTCCTCAAATTAGAGAGAGAGAACATTCAAAATTGTGGTGGAATAATTCAAATTTGAATCAGCTTTTCATATGAGTCCTTTGGGGAGATGTTAAGTGTTACTCTTGGCTTCGAGAGACTGCAATTGCATTTATACTGACTGATGTATGATTCTTACATGATGCTGCAGTGCTTATGTCTTTGATGCTTATCTTATTTGCACTTGTTTTTTGACATCATATCGGGGTGTGGTTGCACAACCCTACCTTATCATAGGTATTAGTTTGATGTGATTCAAGTTGACTTGTTGATTTGCACAGATTATTGATAAAGGTGGATAGGTTGGAATCTCTGCTGTAACGACCTATATTTTACATATTAAAAGATCTTAAGATATTTTTATTTTATTCGAATGAGGTCGAACGATTCTATAATTTTAAGATATGACTCTTAGGGATATTTTACACACCTTTGATTTTTTCAAATTTCTATACGACTATTTTGACCTTGAAAATGTTGTTTGGGCTATAACTTTTAACAGGAGTCGAATTAGAATCTCGAACCAGTTCAATTTCTTTAGGATGATGGTTTCCTATTTCATAGAGTGATCATAATAGAAACATGCACTTACGATTAGGAAGTTATGGTTGTTTTAAGTTTTAACAACTACTGGCCTGAATTAGTATGTAATTAATTAAGCCTATTAGTCTAATTAGAGATTATTATAAATAGAAGCTGTAGGAGTCAAATTAGAACTTTTCCCTCTCATTCCAAATCAGATCTAAACCTTAATTTGCCCTAGATTCATCCTAATTCATCCAAATTACTCTCTAAATCAAACTAGATTGTGGATTGGAGATTAGATCCTCAATTAAAAGATAGAGATCATCGACTTGCTTGATTTGGAGTGTTTTTCTTCGCTTTTCGGATTAGATCTGCACATAAATTGGTTGAATTGGTAATTGGTGAGTGTTTTATGATTTCTCATTATCTTATGCATGTTTATATGGTAGAATTGTAGGTTTTAACATGATTTTGATCCTAGAATCCTTTTTCTAACTTTAATAACATGTTAACATATGTTTGTGCCCTAAATTGATAAATTATAATATAATGTGTTTAGCAATTCACCACATTCATGTTAGTATGTTCATTATCACTTAGATTTTGGTTAGAAATGCTTGATTATTATAATTCTATGTGTTTTTCATTTGATTAGTTGTATGGCATGTAAGAATGGATGTAATTGCTATGATTCTATATTTGTATATTGTGCTTTGATGTTGTTTGTTAGTGTTTTGGATGAATAGGAAGATAGGTTGGTGAATTGGGCAAATTGGAGGCAAAAGTGGTCGAAATTGGATAAAACTTGAAGAAGAAGCTTTGGAGCAAAGCAGGACCCCACATGATAATTCGCACCTCATTTGGAGTTGAAGGCAAGACTCGACATCAAGTTATCGAGATGAGTCAGCATCAATTTATGGGGGAAGAAGCTATGACTCGGTCGTTGGATAGGGTTTGGCCCTAGGAGTTGTTCTGTAGCAAGATGTTGGAAAATTTGACTGAGTGCTTGGATTGAGGTCAAGTTATCTCTAGAAGTGGCTTAAGATTGGGGGCCGAGTTATTAAGTAGCGATGAGTCAGGGTCTAAAGCTCCTGGAGAAGAGTACCGAAGGCATGGAAAGGTAGGTAGCCAATAATTGGCTAAGTGTATAGCTTGACACCGAGTTATACCTACAACTCGACATCGAGTTATCACACTGTATGAGATGGATGTGAAATTTTCAAGGCAGGTAAAGGATTCTCTATAGGCCATGGTGGAGATGTTGGCTCATTCATATCAGCTTGGATAACGATGTAACAACATGATGAAAAGAAAGAATCTTGGATGTTGACTTGTGTTGGGAGTAGGTTTTGAAAATGGCGGCTCGTAAAGGAGTGAGCCGTAGGATCAAGGAATATGGATGGGTTCCTCATGAATAATGGAAGCTGGATTGAGCAAGAAGGGCTCAGTATCCAAAGGAGAAGAGGTGGGCTTGGAGTATGTGCTAAGGAATCGCCGATGCTCGAAGTGTTTTTTTGATGTACTCGAAGCCTAGGTGTTATGAGTGGGGATGCCCATGGATTGATAGCAAGGATCCGTATACCCTGGACATATGTCTTTGGGTCTAATGTCCAGCATTGGGATGTGTGACACAAATCCAACTTGGGCTGCGAGATACGAGAGTACAACGGAGAACTGGGATTTCCATTGGTCTTTGGTAGTAAGGAGGCCATACGAGTTATCATGTATTCAAAGCGCAGGGATGAGTGATAGTGAGTCTTTTTGATTGATGCTATGGTTGCTTCCCTTTAGTGGGCTATCACTTGAGGATATCATTGGGAGTAGGTACTGGAGAAAGAGATATTTGGACATCCACTATGGTATTCTGCATTGCACCTATTTGATATTGTAGAGTAGCATATTATACTGCTATGTGCCAACTCTTTGGTCGCAGAGACATGTCAAATATAGTTTTTGTACTCTTATTCCTTACCTTATTTACCTGTATAGTATTCTGAGATTTATTTACCGCTTACACCAAACTGTTGTCTGGCCCAAGGTATTACGCTTTGCTTCTTATTATCTTGGGTAATATTAAATGAGTAGACTAGATAATAGGTTTAGTTGCGGTAGCTGTTAGGAGGACAAGCTGGATGGAGCTATCTCGCATTACATACTTATACGGATTCTATGCTTATTCCGCTATGCAACACTGGGGAGCCTTAGCAGTGACTGCTTACTACTTGTATTTGAGACAGGTATAGAATTTTACTTATGTTGTATAAACTCTACTATATTTGATGTATAGCTCTCTTTTACTTTATTGATGATTTTTTCACATAGTTATTACTGTCACTTTTGTTACATCTGTGATATTTTATTTTGTCCATGCACTGCGAGATATGACAGGTTATATGTTATGTTTGTTATTTTAACCCTAATGATCATCCTATATCGACCGGGCATGACTGTAGCATACTATTTAATTATATTTGTGGCGGTGATATAGGGCGATCATCACATCTGTTGTCTACCTGTGAGTGTGGATCTACATGGGAGCGTTCATTAAGTGGCCATGTGTGCAGTCCTTTGGAGTGCACTTTGACTACTTACAGCACTGCTTAGATTGCCATCAGCATGTGTAGTACAGATCTGCTCCCAAAGGTGTTAACAGAGTATGATTTTAGCTGACAGTGTAGTATAGTTACTCGTGCTCTTTAGCTTGTGCATGTAATGTATCGTTGCTCGTGCATAGCCTTGTTCGTTTGTCTAGGATGCGTCGTATTTCTGAAGCAGCTGACGACATTGTTGTGTAGTATCTATGTTTTTCTTTAGCTTTGTGCATCACAATTGCCTCTTGCTCCATCTAGGCGGCTCTTCTATCCAGAATGTCCCATTTTTTCCTATCTCGGCTACGGTTCCTTTGGCCAAGGTTAAGTGTAATGACCTCGAGCTGGTTCTCTATGCGGTATCATTTGGACTACTTTTAATTTTTGCTCTTTTTATCTTGAATTTAATTGCAAGGGCAGCTTTCTTGGCTCTACACCTTATTCGTTTCTCCATATGATAAAGCAAGAAATGTGAGTGTTACATATTCCAGGAAGAGTATGATTATCAATGATGTACTCATGAATCTAGCAGCATAATATGGTTTCGTGAGAATGCATGATCCAAATAACATTCCCTTTCATGCCAGAGGCATCAACAAGAAAATGGCCTGACACAAACGCCATTTCGTTCGCCCATGATGATGCCCATACCTCTAATGAATTGGGGCACTAGTGCCAAGATGAGTGTGATTACCCATGCTATAATCTTGAATCATGCATTTATATTGCTCCTCCATGAGGATACACAAGCTAAACATGCTCCCTTCCATGTTGGACGCATCCACAAACATATGACCCAATCGCCCACATCGTGGTCCCATTCAATCGTCTGTGATGATGACCCTCCCTCTAGTGAGGCAGGGAACTTAGGCCATTGTCGACCTGCCAATGAGCTCTTAAAAATCAGATCAAAAAGATAAGCGCCCAATAGCTAAAAGAGGATTGGCATTTGCAAACTCAAGTCTGCCCATACATGCTAACTGGGATCAAATCGTCTCATCTAAAAGACAAGTATGTTGCTTGTTTACTTATTCTTTGTTTTGTTCGTTTACTTATTTTCTATGTTATGCTTAAATGCCTAATTGATACCCCCTCTTTTGGTCAAGGCCGGTATATCAGCAAATTGGCTAGAAAGGATGGATATCAGGATTGAAGATCGATTGGAAACAAGGCTATGATCGATATCATCAAAATTTCACCAAGCTCCAATCAAGACGGGATCGATTGGAAATGATGAACAAGGTTAGGAAAGGCTACGTTTCAAATTTTAACTCAATCAGAGTTCGTATGCTCAAGATATGATCGATACAAATTAAACACTATTCTCATTCGTATCCGTCATGTTTAATTCACTTCGTATCCATCAACTCGAATGCCTTGTTCTTATCCACCAAACATACACTACTTCGAATCTATCGAGCTTTCCCCCACTTCGTATCAATCCATACTCATCCTACTTTGCATCCATCATCACCAGCTAGTTCGTATCCATGAAAGACGCACCACTTCGTATCCATCACATCTACTCTGGTTCGTATCCATCGCCTAGTGACATTTTGTATCGTTTCCGTTAACGCATAGCTCGTATCGATTGATCAACAATTGACATGAAGCATACAACCCACGAGCGATATGAGGCAACACCTAAAAGATATCGATACAAAGTGTTTAAGTCTATAACGATACGAATTGGAGTAGAGACTATCCATACGAAAAGGCTATTGGATCATCGATACGAAGTAAGCATCCCTGGATCGATGCGAAGCATGGAGCGCGTCAGGTCGATGTGAACGAGGCACAAATGAGTGGATGGCTTGGTCACTCGGCACAAAAAGTGGATCGATCAAGAAATTTAACGCCACGTCACCATCATATGACCAACACAAAGGGATCGATGCGAGCCGTATCTATACGAATGTGACAGCCAACCAATAAATCTTGTTGAATTACTAGTTTTGATTCATGACAAGACGGTTCATAAGCTAAAGAAGAATTTGCATACATACATGACAAAAAGAAGACAACAGAGGATCTCTATGCTTAAAGTAACTATTATAGGTGTTGAGTCTTAGACATATGTTAAAATCAATCCTCAAGTTTTCAATTTTTCAATTTTTCTTTACAAACAGAGTTCACTGTGCAATATATGCACAGCCAGTCGACTGACTGTTCTTGCCAGTCGACTAACTGTGCATATGCACAATAGTGAACACTGTTTATATTTTTGAAACGGCAAATATTTTTAAATATTCAAACACCAGTCGACTGACCCAATATACCAGTCGACTGAACCGGCTTCAACTGCAAAATTTCTAAATGAACATCTTCTTCCATGAAGAGTTGCAATTCATCAACAGTCGTCTCTCTTGGCCGAAACTCTTCACTAAGAGTTGCATCTCTCTGATAACTATATATCGGAGTTATCTCATACTTCATAATCACCAATTTCTGATTCTAATTCTTTCTATTCTCTCTTGTGATTACTCAAGTGCTCTCATACTCTCTATTGCTTTGAATCTTTAAATTATACTCTATATACTTTGATTCATAGCAATATTCTTCCTTTTCAACTCTTCACATACTCTTTATACTCTTGAGGAATTGATTATAGGAAGTTTGTAATCTTAATAGACAAATCAGTGTTATCAAGAACACATTAAGTCAACTACATTTATACTTTGTTAAAGTCCTGTTCTGCTGCTCAGGCAAGGGAAAGTCCTCTTCTGCTGCTGAGGCAAAAATCATGTTCTGCTGCTCAGGTGTCTGTTCTGCTGCTCAGACCTATTCCTCCGGGTTAAGTGAGGGTGTTGTTAGTTAAAGCCATAAGTTAGTCTGGGACTGGACGTAGGACGGTGCTCCGAACTAGTATAAAATCCCTGGTGTCATTTTACTTACTGCATTTATATTCCGCATTATTTACTATATATACTCTGCATTACTGTTTATCCATATTATACGGTCATATACACTTTCATTTGGTATTAGAGCGAGGTTTATTATAACCGTTACAAAGTTATCTGATATCTTGCTAATATTGAAAATAACACCAACACTACCACCAACACTGTCACTAACACTAGTTTTATTGAAGGTCAATCCACTGCACGACCTTCATTCTTTAATGGTTTAAACTATAATTATTGGTCTACTCGTATGAGAATCTATATGCAATCAAATAGTTTGGAATCATGGAATATCACATTAAATGAATACACTCTTCCTACTGGAGAATATTCCACTTGGTCAAACACACAAAAACTAGATGCTACTGCCAATGCTAAAGCTATGAACATGTTATTCTGTGCTCTAGATAGATATGAATTTAATCGTGTTAGCATGTGTCAAACTGCTTATGAAATATGGAGAACGCTTAAAATCACTCATGAAGGAACTAACAAAGTCAAACAAAGCAAAATCTCCATGCTCAAAAATCAGTTTCAAAACTTTAGAATGAAACAAGATGAATCCATCAATGATATGTACTCTAGATTTCAAGATATCTATCATTCACTATTAGGATTAGGAGAAAAATACACTGATTTAGATATTGTATCAAAAATCCTAAACTCTTTAACGGATGAAGGGAAAGAAAAGTATTGGCTATTGAAGAAGCTAATGACCTCTCTACCATAAAACCTGAAAAGTTAATAGGAAATCTATTGTCCTATGAAGTGAATTTATAGGCAAAACGAGTACAAGCACAAGATAAAAAGAACATAGCTTTTCATGCTGAAGAAGAAAAAGATGAAGATTCGGATGAAGAAGATCTAGCATTTATTGCCAAAAATTTCAAAAAGTTCTTAAAATTCCAAAAAATAACAAAAATAATGGAAAAAGGAATTTTCCAAACAAACCATCATCTTCGGTTCTAGAATGTTTCAATTGTCATAAGAAAGGTCATATTCAGAAGGAATGCCGGGAATTAAAAAAGAAATATTTCAAAGGCAGAAAAGACAAGAAAATGAAAGCATTCTCAGTAACATGGGATGATTCAGACACTTCTTCATCAGAGAACAGTAGTGACAGTGAAAACGAGCAAGCAAATGTCTGCTTCATGGCTACTGAAAACGAGGTAAGTAATTTTACTTTTGATGATTTGATTGAGATAAATTCAGAACTAGTCGACACTACAAGAAATCTCAAAAGAAAATAAAAGGAGACTCATGAACATCAGAACAAAGCAGAATTCGAAAGAGATATGCTTAAAGATGAGAAGAAAATATTAGAGGAAGAACTTGAAAAATTACAAGAATCATTCTCTAGTATCAATTCTCAACTCACTCTTTTGAGTCAAGAAATTGAAACTCAAAAAGAGAAGAATGATGCTCTTGTTTCTGAAAATCATGACCTAAAAACAAAAGTAAAATTGATAGAATTGGATAATACTAGTCTTAAAACTAAGTTAGAAAGCATCACCAAAAACTTTTCGAACTTTAATAAAGGGAAAGAAACTTGATCAAAAATTATTGATAACTCTCAATCTGTGTCAAGTAAGAAAGGGTTAGGATATGTTAAGAAAACAACAGCTCCATCTAAAAAGAAAATTAGGAGAAATATTAATCCTACTACAGTTCAGAAAAAAAGGAATTCTTACTCAAAAAGCATAAAAGTTTGGGTTCCTAAAACAAACAACAGTTTGATTAGAAAGAAACATATAAACACCTTTTTACAAACTGTTCATAAAAATAAAGATTATATTTTTAAATGGGATACTAAGCCCTCTTGGGTTTGGTTTCCTAAGATTTAACTCTTAGGACCCTATTAAAAAAGTGGGTACCAATATTATCTTATATTTTTTGTAGGTCCCACTCAAGAAAAGAGGAAAATGGACACTCGACAGTGGTTGCTCAAAACATATGACAGGAGTTAAAGATATGCTATCAAATATTATTTACTCAGATGGAGGCTCCGTCACTTTTGGAGACAACTCCAAAGGATATATCATCGGCAAAGGCGATGTGAGCAACAATGGTATTTCAAATTTACCTCTTATTTCAAATGTTTTACGTGTCAAAAATTTAAAACATAATTTACTTAGTATCAGCCAATTGTGTAACAAAGGATTCAAAATCACTTTTTCTGAAAACAAATGTAGTATTTTTGATCAAAATCAAAATCTTATCTTTGAAGGAAATAGAGACAGAAATATATATGTTCTGAATATGAAAAAATAAAACATAAGTCAGATATGTGTTTAATAGCCAAAGAAAATGATCCTTGCTTATGGCACAAACGATTCTATCATATTAATTTCCAAACTATAAATAAGCTTTCTAAAAATGATTTAGTAAAAGGTTTACCAAAAATGAATTTTAAAATAGATCATATTTGTGATGCATGTCAGTTAGGAAAATTAACTAAATCATCTTTTAAATCTAAAAAGGTTATTTCAACCTTACAACCACTTGAATTACTGCATATAGATTTATTTGGACCAACACAAGTACAATCCATTAATCACAGTAGATATGTGTTGGTAATTGTTGATGATTTTTTAGATATACTTGGACTATTTTTATGAAAAATAAAAGTGATACTTTTGATAATTTCAAATCGTTTGTCAAAAGAATTCAAAATTTTAAAGGTTTGAAAATTAAAAACATAAGAAGTGATCATGGAGGTGAATTCGAAAACGAAGCCTTTGAACATTTCTGTAAGAAAAAAGGTATATTCCATAATTTTTTGTTTCCTAGAACTTCACAACAAAATGGGGTTGTAGAATGTAAAAATAGAACCTTACAGGAATGTGCAAGGACTTTGTTAAATGAAAGTACATTACCAAAACATTTTTGGGCTGAAGCAGTTGCAACAGCTTGTTATGCTTTGAATCGTGTTTCTATTCGACCACTAACAAAGAGTACTCCTTATGAACATCTCAATGGACGAAAACCAAATATTTCCTATTTTAAAGTTTTTGGTTCGAAATGTTTTATTTTAAACACAAAAGATCAGCTTGGTAAATTTGATCCAAAATCCGATGAAGGAATCTTTTTAGGATATTCGGATCGAAGCAAAGCTTATCGAATTTATAATAAAAGAACAAATATCATCGAAGAAACTCTTCATGTATCTTTTGATGAGAATTTTAAACCAACTCCAAGTATAATAGATGATGAAGATTTCCCTGATAACACCACAAATACAGAAACTACAACTTTTAAAATTAATGAAAACATTGCTCACAATAACAATGAATTAAGATCTCCACCTAGTGTATTAAGTGATCATCCTTCTATTAATGTTATTGGAGAACTAAATTCATCTATTAGGACAAGAAGTCAATTAAATCAAATGGGTCATGTAGCTTTTCTTTCTCATATTGAACCTAAAAATATTAAAGAAGCATCTACTGATGAAAAATGGTTAATCGCTATGCAAGAAGAACTAAACCAATTCGAAAGAAAAGACGTTTGGGATTTAGTTCCACGACCTAGTGATCAATCAGTTATTGGTACAAAATGGGTTTTCAAAAATAAAGCAGATGAACAAGGAAATATTACTAGAATAAAGCTAGATTAGTTGCTCAAGGTTATAATCAAGAGGAAGGAATTGACTATGAAGAAACGTTTGCTCCAGTCGCTAGACTAGAAGCAACACGAATCTTACTAGCTTTTGCATGAAATTATATCAAATGGATGTCAAAAGTTCTTTTTTAAATGGTTTTATAAAAGAAAATGTTTATGTTGAACAACCTCCATTATTTATACACGAACAATTTCCTGACCATGTCTATAAACTCAAAAAGGCTTTATACGGTTTGAGACAAGCACCCCATGCTTGGTACGATCGTCTTAAAAGTTATTTAATAAATTCTGGTTTTGAAATTGGAAAGGTTGATCAAACTCTTTTTATTAAAAGAAATAAGCATGATATTTTTATTATCCAAATATATGTTGATGATATAATTTCTGGCTCTACAAATGAAAAGCTTTGTCAAGAATTTTCTAAGATAATGACAAATGAATTTGAAATGTCACATATGGGTGAGTTAAATTATTTTCTTGGTTTACAAATAAAACAACTAGAAAATGTATTTTTATTAATCAAGGAAAATATTGTAACAATCTAATTAAACGCTTTGGTATGGAAAATACTTCTACCAAACCAACTCTTATGAGTACAACCATACATCTTGATAAAGATGAAAATGGAAAAAGTATTGACCAAAAATTATATCGAAGTATGATTGGATCGTTACTATATTTAACAGCTAGTAGACCTGACATAATGATGAGTGTTTGTTTGTGTGCACGATTTCAAGTAGATCCCAAAGAATCACATTTACGAGCAGTGAAACGCATATTACAGTATCTAAATAAAACCAAGGACTTTGGACAATCCTATCCAAAGGAATGTCCTTTTGAATTGGTATCATATAGTGATGCTGATTTTGGAGGAAGCCGGACAGATAGAAAAAGTACAAGTGGGACTTGTCATTTCATTGGACGATCTCTTGTATCTTGGTTTAGTAAGAAACAAAACTGTGTTTCATTATCGACATGTGAAGCAGAATATATTTTTGCCGCTCTGGCATGTGCTCAAGTTATATACATGTAACAAACACTACAAGATTTTGGTTTTAATTTAACTAAATCAACTATTTAATGTGATAATTCTAGTGCTTTTAATTTATTTAAAAATCCTGTTAATCACTCACGAACAAAACATATTGACATTCGTCATCATTTTCTTCGTGATAATATTGAAAAGGATTTGATAAATCTAGAATTTATTTCCTCTGACAAACAATTGGCAGATATATTTACAAAACCTTTAAACGAAAATACTTTCGTTAATTTAAGACGAGAGCTTGGTATTATTTCTTTTAAAAATTTATAAAATTATATATATATATATATATATATATAACTTTCACTCAAATTTTATCAAAACAAAAATAAATTTTTTATGACTCTAGCAAGACTTGAACTCATGACCACTCCTATGTTTTCAAATACTTCTTGCCATTTGAGCTATGATTGTTCCTTGTTTCATGTAGAAGATTGGTTCTATTTATTCTGAATATTTTCGTTCAAAAACAAAATAACATAGCCACCGGGACTCGAACTTGGGTCTCCTAGCTGGTAGTTCCATAGCTTATCAGTTATGATATAATTGCATTTCCTGCCGAGTCATATGTTTCATAAATTCTTAACCGTATATCCTTCGAATAATTTCCATCCACTATTTTTTTTGTCTCTGGTTATTAACTAAAGGTCTATAACCATTCATTCTAAGCTCATATTCAACTATATAAACTGCACTCTTCTCAGTTATTAATCATCATTACAAATTTTTCAAACAATCTTTACAATTTAAATTTCCTCATCAATGGACTCTCAAAACTCTCATGATTCCTCAAACTCAAAATTATCCTTTGCCACTCCAACCTCCTCGAGTAGCTATAATTCATCCAGTAGCTCGACACCATCATTGCCAACTCCTACCCCTATTCATGAACCAGGAAGATATCATACCGGATTTTTACCAAAACTAAAGAAGTCTCGACGATCGTTGTTTCTTTCTCCAAAAAAACAAAAATTGATGAAATCCATCACTACCAACAGAAACAAGTCAATCTACAGAGAGAAATGTTTTACGAACAGCGGATGAATTCAAATCGTCTTAGCCTTATAGAATCTATTGCACTTAAATTTTGTGGAAAATCATCTAAGCATGATGCTGTTCAACCTTCAACATCTCATCAGCCAAATTCATCCGGCTGGAATAAATGGGAACGAACTCCACCTCAATCTCCGGCATCTCCAAACTCATGGTAACGCCAAAATTATTGGTCTCCTTTTGCGACCTTATGTTGAGAATACCAAGGTTGAACCACAAGAATCCTCTCTAAAACCTCCAAAATAATCATCATTTCTAGTATATTATTGTTCCTGATTATTTGTATTTCTCTTATGTATTTTTTTATTTTATAAAATTTTGTTTTCTCAGTTTCACTGCATTTTTTACTTCCAGTCAGTCGACTAAAATTGCAAGTTAGTCGACTGAATGCAGGTGCTCAAAACTCTCGGGAAACCAGTCACTCGACTGACCTAACACGATCAGTCGACTGGCTATTCAAAATTTTGGCAAATTTCAGCACACCAGCCGACTGAATGCTTTTACCAGTCGACTGGCTGTGTGAAACTGCTTCTATCTTCCCTATTTTGTTACTTTTTTTTCCAAATTTCACTATACTCTTCTCAGTTTTTACCCAAATCTATTTCGCCCACAAACCCTAAAATCCCAATTACACTCAATTTTTTTCACTAAAAACTCAATCAAATGGCTCCTCCAAAACGTCAAAGGCAAGACTCTTCTTCCGTCGATCCTACCGATGCCCAAATTGCACAATGTCTATACAATGATGTAGCTGTAACAAGATGGCATAAAATGAAAAACTCAAGGATCTTTGAAGGTTCATTCATGGTCTACAACGATTTCATGGCTTATGGTTTACAAGAACTTATGCGTCGATCCGGATATGAATCTCTACTTGACTTGAATGCCAATTCTCATAAGATCAACCACTTCATGGTAAAATTATTTTATGCTAATTTAAATCTTCCTCATCAACGTCCATCGAATAGGGATGATTGTGTTTGGAGTTTAGTGTGTGGTCAACAAGTATTCTTCTTCTTAGATCGAATGGCACACATACTTCAAACTCCCAATCATGGCATTCGACTAGATGATATCGAATGTAATATTCGACAAAGGGATCGGATTAGCCATATGTTTATGGGGGATAATGACGGAACAAAAATCTATTTTCCTTCGACCAAAAACTAGAATTCTTCACAAAGCTTTAATGCGGAGTATACTTCCAAGAACAGGGTCATATGAACTTATCTACCCAGAAAATTTCAAAGCTTTATATGCGGTATGGGGAGGAATTCAAGTAAATTGGCTACGACGAATATTGGATGAGTTTCTCACCTTCAACAACGGTAACATGAGAATAATTTATTTCGGTGAATATATAATGCGATTGCTTTTAAATGTGGGAACACCTCAACCGGAATCCAAAACTTCTTCCGTTGGATTATTAACATTCGCACAATAAGCCTCATGAAACTACCGTCAGCTCCTCCGACATTTACCTCCTATGAAGAATGGCGTTAGCAACAACAACGTCAATCAGGTGGACCAATTATTCAAGAACAAACGTCTCATCCCGAAGAAGACGACGAAATTCGTCTTGCACAATCAGCTAGTTTGCGAGAATCCGTCGAGATCCTTTCTAGAAATCAACAAATACTAGGATCTCGTTTAAAGAAAGTGGATAAAAAATTAGACAAAGCAAAAGGATTCTTTTCTATCCTATGGGATGCAATTTCATGTTCGTCTTCCACAACTGCTTCTTCAATAGCACACGGTAAACGTCCAGAACCAAGATTTACATGGTCAACTTCCGAAGAGCATACTAGTAGTGTTACCAGTGGCACAGGCAGTAGTGCTCATGGAACTTCTAGACCCGGAAAGGAGCCTACACTAGAGGGAGATGAGTAGGTTCTTTTGGTGAGTGAGTTGGATATGAATTATTTATAACTCTATTATCAATTTAAACATATTGAATCTTGCAACTTATTTATTTGTTGAGACTTGTACTAAATAGTTTCTCTTTATATTTATTTATTTCTACACTTTTCTTTTATATTTTTGTTTGTTGTATCTCCTTTTTGTCGATGACAAAGGGGGAGAAAAAGTATGTGCACTAACATATTTGATGCAGGAAAAAGATATCATACATTCAGGGGGAGAAATATTCTCTCTCTAACATGTATACAGGTTGTCATCAATCAAAAAGGGGGAGAATGTTGAATTACTAGTTTTGATTCATGATAAGACAGTTCATAAGCTAAAGAAGAATTTGCATACATACATGACAAAAAGAAGACAACAGAGGATCTCTATGCTTAAAGTAACTATTATAGGTGTTGAGTCTTAGACATATGTTAAAATCAATCCTCAAGTTTTCAATTTTTTAATTTTTCTTTACAAACAGAGTTCACTGTGCAATATATGCGCAGCCAGTCGACTGACTGTTCTTGCCAGTCGACTGACTGTGCATATGCACAATAGTGAACACTGTTTATATTTTTGAAACGGCAAATATTTTTAAATATTCAAACACCAGTCGACTGACCCAATATACCAGTCGACTCAACCGACTTCAACTGCAAAATTTCTAAATGGACATCTTCTTCCATGAGGAGTTGCAATTCATCAACAGTCGTCTCTCTTGGCTGAAACCCTTCACTAAGAGTTGCATCTCTCTGATAACTATATATAGGAGTTATCTCATACTTCATAATCACCAATTTCTGATTCTAGTTCTTTCTATTCTCTCTTGTGATTACTAAAGTTCTCTCATACTCTCTATTGCTTTGAATCTTTAAGTTATACTCTATATACTTTGATTCATAGCAATATTCTTCCTTTTCAACTCTTCACATACTCTTTATATTCTTGAGGAATTGATTATAGGAAGTTTGTAATCTTAATAGACAAATCAGTGTTATCAAGAACACATTAAGTCAACTACATTTATACTTTGTTAAAGTCCTGTTCTGCTGCTCAGGCAAGGGAAAGTCCTCTTCTGCTGCTGAGGCAAAAATCCGGTTTTGCTGCTCAAGTGTCTGTTCTGCTGCTTAAACCTATTCCTCCGGGTTAAGTGAGGGTATTGTTAGTTAAAGTCAGAAGTTAGTCTGGGACTGCACGTAGGACGGTGCTCCGAACCAGTATAAAATCTCTGGTGTCATTTTACTTACTGCATTTATATTCCGCATTATTTACTATCTATACTCTGCATTACTGTTTATCCATATTATACGGTCCTATACACTTTCAAATCTAAACTTGCATCGATCATAACTCACAATATATAAGTCCAAATGCCACCAAATTTTCGCAAGAGTTTGCGTACAACCCCAAGAATGTCCATTCTCGATCTCGACTAGATTGGGCAAGATCTTGATCGATAAGAATTCCATTCGTATCGATCACAGATCGAGTCAAAATCGCTCGAGATCGATCACGTGAGCCCACCCACATGAGAGAAGGAGTCTTCCGAGATCCGGGAAGGATATTTGCAGCCTACACGTATAAATAGCAGTCCATGAGCTTCGAAAAAGGAATCTTCTGGTTCTTCTACGCTACTGCTCTGTCGAACTCCATTATAACTCGATTATTATCAACTATATTCTTGTAACCAGTGAGTGATTATCAATAAAATATAAACTCTTCAAAGTGGATGTAAACCGGAGATAGCTGAACGACTACAAAACCTTGTGTCTTTACTGCATTCCTTTTAAATTTTAAGTGTTCTTCACGTTTATTTTCTCTACATACTTGCTATCTGTGATCTGTGATTGTAAATGGGTGCTTTCATCGGCAATTGGGCGTTTGTAACCAATTTTGGCGCAAACATTTTGGTGCTTTCACTGAGAGAGACTAGTATTTAGGGATTCTAAAGCTTGAATTTCATATTCGAAAGCTTGAAGATTTGGATTTGGAAAGCTATGGCTAGGCAATCGACAAGAAGACAAAGGACTGAAAGGAGTCGGCATGAAGGGAGTCAGGAGCCTTCCTCGGGAGCGAATCAGGCGTCGATCTTCATCACTAGAGATAAGATGGAAACGATGCTCAAGAGACAAAAGGAGATGACGCAAAACTTACTCCGATGGGTTGGACAAATTGGAGTGCTGAATTAGTGGAACGCAACTGTAGGAGATGCTGGAGATAGGAATCGGAAGCACGGAGCAACCAGAATTCAGAATGGAGCAGGACCATCTAGTGCGGCACCAGACTTGGAGGCACTCACTCAGAGCATGTTGATCCAATCCCGGGCAGAGTACCTGGTGTAGCTGAGCAACATGGCATTGATAGAGGAATGGATGCTCGTCTAGAAGAGCAGATTCCAGGATTCACTCATGAACTCGGGGGGCATATCGGAGGCAATGGACGAGGAATATGACTTGGAGATAGTGAGAGGTTCGCAAAGATGGTTAGGAAAGCCATAAGGGGAGGACTAGTGAATAGAGACTAGGAGGATGTGAATAGGAGTCCCTTTGCTCCAATGATCAGGCAAGCTATGAACCCGTCAGATTTCAAACTACCAACTCTAGAGATGTATGACAGGAGAACGGATCTTGTTGTTCTCTTGACAAGGTACATTAGGCATATGGAGGTACTGGGGGCATCATAAGAGGTCATGGAACGATGCTCCCCTTTGTATTTGACGGGATATAGCAGCATTATGGTTCACACAATTGGGGAGTGGCTCTATTGGCGCATGGACGGAGTTGATTGAAAGGTTTATGAGGTAGTTTTGGGTCCACATAGTCCGGCCTGAGAATGTTATGACTTTGACATTGATAAAACAATGGAAAGGAGAATTTCTCATGGATTTCTTAACTAGATTCAATGCAGAAGTGGCTTCAGTGGATCAACCTGATCCATCGATGGTTTCGATGGCGGCGGTTTCAGGAATTTCAGATAATTCGAATTTCAATATATCGTTGGAACGGGACCCACCGAGGGATCTTGGGGAGTTCTACCATGAGGCGGAAAGGTTCCTGAGGTAGAAAGATGCGTAGGCTGAGAGAAGGGAGAGAGGCTGAAGCTTATGCAGTAAGGAGTGGAGGTCCACCCAGGGAGGAACCAAACAAAGACGAGAAAGGCAAAAAGAAAATGAATGACAACGATATAACTTCAAAAGGACTTGGATGGAGTCAAATTTTTCTTCTTATACATATTTAACTGAGACTCTAGAAAGGATTTACTTGGATACTCGAGGGCGCCTCCAGTATCGAAGGCCGGCAAGGAGGGAACCTTCTGAATATGAGTGGGCATCAGGAAAGCATGGCCTATTCCATGAGCTGGATGGGCACAACACAAACGATTGCAGGCATTTGAAAGATATTATTGAGGAGCATGTAAGGAATGGTCATCTACAACAATATGTAAGGAATCGAGCCGTGGCAGTAGAATAGGAGTGACCACCGCCTATCTAGAACGAAGATGGCACTGGACCTAGGCAACGTCAGCTTGTTATCAACTAAATAGATTTATAGCTTTGAATAAGTAATAGAACTCGAAGTAATACAAATAAATCACTCACACATGTACGAGATCGAGGACGGTCCCTAGGAATGCTTTGAGACAATGATGAATCGTGTTGCTCGAGTCTATGAAATCCTGTTTTTCTTTTCGTTTTCTTGAAAATTTTGGTTTCTTCCTAAGATGTACAGACATTTATTTGGTTTTCCCTGGCTATAAGAACTTTTTTTTGAATGATTAGATTTGGATCAATGTAATAAATAATACAGATCCCGCCATCACCGTCCTGACCAGAGAGATGGGGCAGCAATCGCAAGTTACGAGTCCCTTCGTCAGAGAGCGATGGAATGGACTCGAACACAATATAAAAAGTCCTTGGTCGGAGAGTCGAGGCCGGAGAATATAAAAAGTCCTTGGCAAGAGAACCGAGGCCAGAGAATATAAAAAGTCCTTGGCCGGAGAGCCGAGGCCGGAGAATATATAAGTCCTTGGCCGGAGAGCCGAGGCCGGAGAACATAAAAGCCCTTGACTGGAGAGTCAAGGTCAGAAGAGAATAACGCGACCTAGCGAGGTCTATGGATTTCAAGTTAAACCCAAAGAGGTCATGGTTTCGGATTTTGGCTTGGGACAAATGGACCTAAAGCGGTCCTGGATTTGGCAAAGGGCCCGGTGCGGTCCAAAATTTGGATATCAACCCAGAACGGTTAAGGATTTTGTTGTTGGTCATTGGATATGGATAGATTAAAGCTCGGTTGACGGATTCGGATAGCTACAGAATTGGCTAAGATTGTGGTTACAACACTTTGAATTGGACATCGTCTTGGAGCAGTCGCGGATTTAGATATACCTGTGGCATTTGGATAGGACGGCGTGGTAATAGATTGGATTATGGATCAGATGGAATGGTTATGAATGGAATATGGACTTCGGATATCGGATTCAGAGCTACTCAAAACATGCCTTCTTACCACAAGGCATGTTTTAGGGAGCAAATGTAACCTCGCCTTTTGGTCAAGGCTGGGATAACAGTAAATTGGCTAGAAAGGACGGATATCAGGATTGGAGATCGATTGGAAACAAGGATGTGATTAATATCATCAAAATTTGACCAAGCTCCAATCAAGACGGGATCGATTGGGATGATGAACAAGGCTAGGAAAGGCTATTTCAAATTTCAAATCAATCAGAGTTAATATGCTCAAGATATGATTAATGCAAATTGAACATTGTTCTCGTTCGTATCCATCATGTTTAGTTCACTTCGTATCCATCAACTCATAGACCTTGTTCGTATCCACCAAACATACACTACTTCGAATCCATCGAGCACGCCCCCACTTTGTATCGGTCCATACTCATTTTGCTGCGCATCCATCATCACCAGCTAGTTCGTATCCATGGAAGAGGCACCACTTTGTATCCATCACATCTACTCTGGTTCATATCCATCGCCTTGACATTTTGTATCCCTTTCGTTAATGCATAGCTCATATCGATCATCATTTACATGATTCGTATCGATCAACGATCGACACGAAGCATACCACCGACGAGCGATACGAGGCAACACCTAAAAATATCGATACAAAATGTTTAAGTCTATAACGATACGAAATGGAGTAGATTCTATCGATACAAAAAGGCTGTTGGATCATTGATACGAAGTAAGCATCCCTGGATCGATGCAAAGCATGGAGCGCATCAGATCGATATGAACGAGGCACAAATGAGTGGATGACTTGGTCACTCGGCATGAAAAGTGGATCGATCCAAAGACTCAGTGCCACGTCACCATCATATGATCAACATGAAGGGATCGATACAAACCATATCGATACGAACGTGACAGCCAACCAATAAATCTAAACTTGCATCGTCATAACTCACAATCTACAAGTCCAAATGCCACCAAATTTTCATAGAAGTTTGTGTACAACCTCAAGAATGTCCATGCTCGATCTCGACTCGATTGGGTAAGATCTTGATCGATATAAATTCCATTTGTATCGATCATGGATCGATTCGAAATCACTCGGGATCGATCACGTTGGCCCACCCACATGAGAGAAGGAGTCTTCCGAGATCTGGACAGGATATTTGCAGCCTACACCTATAAATAGAAGTCCAAGAGCTTTAGCAAAGTGCTCCTCTGGTTCTTCTACGCTGTTGCTCTTTCGAACTCCATTATAACTCGATTATTATCAATTATATTCTTATAACCAACGAGTGATTATCAATAAATATCAACACTTCAAAGTGGATGTAGGCCGAAAATAGCCGAACCACTACAAAACTTGTGTCTTTACTGCATTCCTTTTAAATTTTGAGTGTTTTTAACATTTATTTTCTCTATATATTTGCTATCTGTGATTTGTAATTGTAAACGGGTGCTTTCATTGGAAATTGGGTGTTTGTTACCAATTTTAACGCAAACACTAATCCTACATGTTTACTTGACAGAGGTTGGGGGCCGCTTGAGCAGCCCAACACTAGATAAAAGGTGATCATAAACGAATGAAAGTAAATACAGTTGACCAACATGCATATTGAACACTAGTGGAAAATAAGAAATAAATGCAAAAATGATACTAGAAATGGTCAAGTTAAATTACAACACCAATTTGGTTCATTACAAAAAATTGAGGGCCTCACCTGACCTGCAAACTACTAAAAGAAAATGAATAAAAAACTGGCCATCTGCTCCACTACTCAAAGGGAGCGAAGGTCTTCGATGACTTGACAATCATCATGCACAATTTCCTTGTCCACATCTAGAACAACTAATATAGTTAGGGATATGTCTAGGGTAAATTATGTAATTTTTACATTTATTTAACTCGATCGCGAACCTTAATCGAAATAAAAGGTATATTCATTTTATTTTATGTTTGGTATAATGTGTTATATTAATTAACCTGTTTAACTAAAAATATATCTAATAGAAAATCCATAAATGGTATTTTTTGAGATAGTTTTTACAAAGTTTTATGATCGTGAGTAATTTATCACAGTGAAAACAAATATACTATTTTAAATGTTTTTAGTCAAGATGCATTACGACTAGATATCGATGTATGCGTCGAGACTAGAGTACGTAACGCTTTTCAAATGTTGGGTAGTGTATTACTCATGACTGCTGGGGGCAACAAGAGGTTACGTATTGATAGTTGTTGGATAACTATGCAACGACTCACTCGATAGTTGTCTGCTGGTTAATATAACTAAGATCAAACAGAAAATATCAATGTAACCGATTTACACAGTTCTCTCCACTTGATAATAATGTCGATCTTTAATATGAATCGATCTTTAATATGAAAGCTCTACTATGATTATAGTCATATCATGGTATGAAGTCCATCGAGTGACTATATTGGGTCGAGTGGTAGCATTGGAAGTGAAGCACTATTCAAGAGAGGAATCATCACCTCAGTTATGTGAGATTAGTTGTGATATCCTGGAAATTTTAGGCAATATTTATTTAATAATTTCATTAATAATTATTTTAAAAATGTGAAACATTGATTTAATAATCTAATTCAAACAGGAATTTTCTTTTGAAGATTAACAATTGTTTAATCTGTCAAGATATTCTTTTCAAAATAATAATAATTTAATTTAAATTGAGAATCTGATTTGTTTTCAAATGTTAAAAATATTTAAGTAATAAAATTCATCTTTCTAAACTGATTTAAAGATATTTATTTATAATGTATATATGTGTATACATTGTAAATAGAGGATTTGATTTTACTTCAAAATTTAAATATTAATAAAGGATATTTTCTGATTATTATATATAAATGTATAAATAGTAAAATTGATTAAATTGATTTAAATTAGTATTGAAAATTTTTCAAAAGTTTGTTGTAAAAATCTATCTTATATTTTCATAGAAATGTAAGTAAGTATTTATTTTGTTATAAAAATAAATATAGTTTAAATTTTGTTTTATAATAAAAGTTTATTTTGTTTATTTTAAAGAAAATAGTTTTTCTTTGAAATAAGATTTAATTCATTCATGTGAAAGTATAACATTTGGTTTGAAAACTCTTGAATAAAATGAATTCAACATTATTTTCTTTTTAAAACTTTTCTCTTTTGCAAATTAGTTTTAAAATATTATTTTAAAAATAATTAAACAAACATTAAAATGTAAATGTTATAAGGAAGTTTATATGTATTTATTTAAAGACTAGATGTTAATAAACATTTAAAACATGCTAAAATAAATTAGAAATGGTTTTAGGATAAATTTAAATACAATTATAAATTAAGAATTTTCTTTCATATTAAAATGCACATGTGTTTAGCTTTTAAACTAATAGAAAGACACTTGTAAAACATTTGACATAATAAGTTAACAAGTGGCATGTTGTTTATTTTTGAAATTTATTCTTTAAAATAAGAAAATGTAACAATGTATTTTGTTAAAACATTATCTTCAAAAGAATAAAATTTAAGTAAAATCAAAACCCAAAACAATGCATGATTTAAAAATTCTGCAAACAAACTTCGTATCTTCAAATTCAATCCCAAAAAAAAACTGTATAAAATCTGCAAAAATCAAACTTCAAATCTTCATATCTGAAAGCAAAGTAACAACATCACTTTGAGATCAATTTCAATCTTCAAATCTGAGCAATGAGAATAAGGGTTTGCATGCATGTTCAAACAATTTTCATCATCAAGTTAAAAGCAACTTCAACTTGCAATTGCACATCCCAGTTCAACATGCAGTTTCAAAACGGAGTCTTGGAATATGTGATGCTTCTCTAAATTTGTTTTCTGCATCTTCATTAAACAGGAGAGTAAGCTTCTTTATTTAAAAACAGTTTTTCTTTTTAAATCAAAGCTAGATAAAATTTCCAGAACTTAAGTACTAGTTCACATAAATTAAAAACTGTTAGATGAAAATTGTTCTGTTTCTTTTTTTTTTTAGATTAACCTCACAATACTGAAGCTTATGCTTTCTGTGCATGTGAATTGTTATTATTGAGCAAGTTTGTATTATTGGATTGTGATGATGATCTGAGTATATATGTATAAACATACATATGGACTGTTATGGTCAGGAATCTGCCTACCTGTATATGTTTAAACTAAGTTTAATAAAAAAAAAATAGAAAAACTTTATCAACCTGTTAATTTCTGTTAGAATTTAATATGTGTAAACAAATAATGTTGTTTAGTAATAAATTTTGATTAAATCATAATTTGGTTATATTGGAAGTCTGTTACCCTCTGAAACAAACTCAACAGTAAACATTTTGCAATAAAACAAAAATATAAACATCATTAACTATTTAAAACAAGATTATAACATGAATGTATGTTAGAAATCGGAAATTTTAAAACAAGTTTCACCTTTTTAAATTGATCGTGTAATTAGCAATTCTGTTTTGAACAGAATTTTGGAATTGACTGTTAAGCTAGTGAATTTTAGGTGTTAAGATGCTTCCTGTTGGTGGAGTACTGATGTAAGAATGGAGGAAATTTTGGCAATAGATGATCAGAGAGAGGAGGAGATGGGGATTGGGATTTCCAGGTTTCAAAACCTAGTCTTGCAGTGTTGAAGTTTTGGGTTCCTTCACATGCTCTCTGTTGCATCGAGTGATGCCAGACTCTGGAATTGGGTAGAGGGGATGTTGAAGAAGAGATGACTGGAGTTGTGGGTGGCCAGATGATCAGAGGTGGGTTTGTAGGGTGTTGACAGGTTGAGGTTTATGGTGCATTTAGGTTTCCAGGTTTGGTTCAACTGTCCTGAAATTGTTTTTCGAGCTGCTGTGAATTGATGGAGGCCGTAATCGTGTGGGGTGTTGGTCGGCGTCATGGTGAAGTGGTTTTGAGTGGTTGGAGTTCATCAGAGTGCCGGTGCATATGCACCGTGCACATAATTTTTCTGATGAACATTTTTGGGATTGTGCAGTATTCTGTCTCGTGTATTTCTCGGGTAAACCATGCAGTGACTCGGAGCAGGTGGCTTGAGAACTCGGAGTTATTGTGGGAAGGTCTTGGGTTGGTGTAGTTTCAGGTTATTAGAACCTGACAGCAAATCTGGGTTGTAAATTTAAATATAATTTAAATTTAAGGTAGGATTTTAAGTAGGGATTCAAATTAAAAGTTTAAGTTTGGATTTGAATTCAAATGGATTTCTGAATCCAAAGTTTTAAAATGAAACTTTTAAATTTAAAGCAAAATTTAAATTAGGATTTAAAAATCAAGTTTAAAAATGAGTTCAAGTTTACTATAGATTCAAATTCTTGAATTTAAATCAGTTTGTAAGTTTTTAAGTTGAACAAGTTTTAAATGTTTTAAAGCAGGATTTAAAAATGAATTTGTTTTCAAATGAGTTTTAAACTTAATAAAAATTTCTTTTCTTTAATATTTGAACTAAGTTATGAAATGTTTAACTTAAATTTGAAGTTAAAATAATCAAATTATTTCAAAACTTGATTTCTTTATTTAAGTAATTTGGTTTTTAAACTTTTCTTATATATTTAAGTAATGAATGTTCTTTAACATTCATTTTATTTTAAGGTTTATAATTATTTAAATTTGGATTAATGTTTAAATATTAAAATTCTAAATGGAATTTGAATTTAATTTTAGAAATGTATTGTTTAAATATATTTTGAATGTAATTGAAGTCATTTGATAAGTAAATAAATTATTTTGAAAATAATTAAGATAATTAAGAATTTACTTAATTATTTGGTTTTAAATAATGGCTTAGATTAATTTTTAATTAGAGATGATTATTGATAATTAATCTAAGATAATTTTTCTTAAGTAAGTAATTATTGAGAATATTGTAATTAATAAAAATAATTATCTAAGGATAATTAAGCAATTAATTAATGAAACTAATTTTGATAATTAACTAGATTAATTAATTTAATATAATCAATTGTAATTTGTTAAGCATAATTAATTGATCAAAGTAAATAAGGAATTATTTACTTATTGTAATTAATTTTGATATTGTGGTTCGCTTAAGTTAATTAATTTAAGTAAATCATTTGATGATTTAATGAGTGAAATTACTTAATGTAATTAATGGAGCAGGATTACTTAGAAAAGTAATAATTGATAATTACTGAAATGTAATTAGTGAAAGGTGATTTATTTTAATTAAGTAATTTGGATAATTACTTTTGTAATTAATTAAGGAATTAATTAATGAAGATAATTAATTATTGGATAATTAATTTGTTAATGAGTAATTAAAGATAGTTAATTACTGAATTTAATATTAATCAAGGTGATTAATAATTACTAAAAGTAAAAAAAAATTTAAATTAAGTAATTAATTTGAATACTAATTAGAGATCATTAATTATTATAATTAATGATTAATTGTAATTAATTAAGGATAAATATAATTAATTATAATTAATTAATAAATGAGTAATTAAATGTTAATTACTTATGAATAAGGTTAATTAATTTGTGAAAATTAATCAAAGACTAATTACTTATTGTAATTAGTAAATGATTAACCAAGGTGTTTAGTCAAGTTAAATACTTAGTGAATGATTAATTAACTGGGTTAATTAATTAATGGATATTAAGCAGGATTTAAATGTGGTAATTAATTTAATTTAATTTAAATTAATTAATGATAGAAGTAATTAATTTAATTCTTTTTAAATTATAATTGATGGTTAATGAATCATTGCTTATGGATATTATTGATTGAATGGTTGTGATCTCAGTAATGAGATGAGTTGTATTTGTATGATATGGATGTTTGGTTAAGGTATGATGGTTTGTGATGGATTATTTGGTTGTGATGATTATCTGTTTGTGATAATGATATAGATTATCCGTTTATGATATGAATGTGATTATCTACTGTGATATGTAGCTTATCTATCTGTGTGAAATAGATAATAATGAAATGAGTTAATTGTTTAAAACCCTTAAGTACAACTTGGACATTAAAATGGCGTTTGGTTTCGGTGAGAGCGGGATCGGGTTTCCATATTTGGATATCCGAAAACCACATCGATTCCAATTAAACGTTAGGTCGTGAATCCAAGTGGAGCAAGTGAAGACTCGAGGTATAAGGATTATAAGTCAGTATAACTCTGTGGGTGATTCCGTAATGAGTTGGACGGAATAGTACTTATAGGTTCGAGATGGTGATTTAGAGTGCAAGGGTTATCGTCATTAACTCTGAGGGTGATTCCAAAATGAGTGTAATGAGATAATGCCTTCGGTTTCGTTCGAACCCGGAACGAACTTGTATGGATTGAATGCTTTCAGAACATCGTCAGGTGGACGATGAGCATTCTAAGATTGATGTGTCCTATAAAGGTAATCGTAGCCTCAAGCCTCATCAACCGGGAATGGCTAAAACAGGGGAGGTGCAGCAAGGCTTCGTGGGTAGCCCCCACTTGAGAGAAAGATTTACCCCTGTCTAGAGGTCCCTTTATATTCGGCTGTGTGGCAGTTGGTGAAGGCCAATCTGCGGGGTGGTCTTGTTCGGAACTATTCAGTAAGGAATGGTTCCGGCTTTGTGTTGCAGGGGAGTGGGCGTACTCCTCGGTACGGTGATCTAGGCCACGTACTGTGACGGGCGGTACCCCAGTAGCCCTGCCATTGATGGAATCCATAATCCAATAAGTGCCTGTACGGTTTTGATTGTGCCCAACTATGTTGGAACGTGAGATGTAAGCATTCCAGCTATTTCTGTATTTTATTTTGAAAACCCTAGACACTATTAAAGTATCACCGGATTTCCTATCAAATGGTTTGGTTAGCGTAAGGTAAAAACTTTTCCATGTTTATGTGTGGGAAGTCTTATGTGATGCCTTTTGTTTTCAAAGGATTTTCTAAAGTTAAGCAACTTTTATCCCCGTTTACTCACACCAGTCCCATGTCTGACCCGAGTGTTTATTTTCTGTTTTATTAAACTCTTGGGTACTCATATTACGTATGAGTAGTCAAGTGTTTCAGGATTGCTTTGACGAGTTCTGGAGGAGATAATGGAGCAGGAGGCTTCAGCGTATAGATATATGTAGTGGTTCCGCTGTGTTTGAGTTGTATCTGTTTTCTCTGATATACTTGAATTGTAATTGCTAGACAGATGTTTATAACTGTCTAGTTTGTGTTGTATTAGCTGTTTAACTCTGATGTATATGATAATATGTAAAGTTTTATGTGATATAATATAATTTATTCGTTCTGCTGTGAGATTCTGAGGTTGTATGTTTCTTTCTTTCCTTTCTTTTCTCTTTCCTATCCCTTTCTTTCTTCTTAATGATGCGTCTTTCTATGGAATGAAAGGCGGGTCGTTACATTGTGGTATCAGAGCTCTAGGATGAGCGAATACCTAGACTCTGGAGTGGTGTCTATCTTAAGAGAGCGTATTTGTAATTTTGAATATATATATATATATATATATATATATATATATATATATATTTCTACCTATTTGATTGGGTTACCTGTTCGGGTTTTCCAATATAAGTTCTAAAGGTAGATAGGGTAGTGGCGTGTGTAACACAACTACCAATGGTTGGAGTCCAAGTGTTTGAAGTTGGAAGTGGATCTACTAGGGCAGTATTGGGCATCTTGAGTAGTTCTGCAGTTGGTGAAGGATTTCTCTGATCTCTGAAGGAAATATTTTCAAGATTCGGAGTTTATCTTTGGATTGAAAGCTGGATTGCACTCGTGTGAGTGGATTTTCTTGAGTTTGGATCAGTTGGGAGTACAGAAGCCCGAAATGGTACCTTGGAAACTTCAGGGAGGAGTTCTGTCTATATATGAGTTTGAGACTCAGTTCGGCAGGGTGTTTTGTGTTTGGTTTGAGATCGAGTTTCCTGAGGGATATCTGTCTATTAAAAGCTCTATTGTGAAGAGGCAGGTGTAGCATTGTGATTCATGAGCTTTTGGATAAGGAAGTCTTTGGCAGCAGTAGCAGCAGTGAGTGGCCTGTTTCTTCGATGGTTCGGAAATCTCTGTGATTCTTGTGTTAGTAGTACGGGCAGATGGTGTAGCTTGTCCATTTCTTCTGGAAGCCTAGCTGGGTGTGATGTTTGTGGTTAGAGATGGACCACTAGATTCTTCTTTGATTTGAAGGCTTTAGCTGTTCTGATTATTGAAGGAGAACGTTTTCTTGGAATCTGAACTAAGTAGAATCGCAAAAGTGACTTGCGATGATTCGGAAGTTTTCTGAGTAATTTTTGTTTGGATTGAAGCATCTCTAGTGGATGTTTGAGTTATCGAAGTGGTTTGGTATTTTCTGGATATCTTCGAAGGAGTTAAGATTTGCATCCACATAGAGAGATTGAGTTCTGTTTTGACTTGGTTCTTGGAGCTTTACCGGTGGTTCAGCATAGTAGGAGGGCTCTTTTAGAAAGAGATCTGTTTAAGCTGGCAGGATTGATTGGATCCAGTTTCCTGGTTGAATTTTTGCTGTGATGTT
Organism: Allium cepa; assembly: GCA_030765085.1. Taxonomy (NCBI): domain Eukaryota; kingdom Viridiplantae; phylum Streptophyta; class Magnoliopsida; order Asparagales; family Amaryllidaceae; genus Allium; species Allium cepa. The sequence continues at coordinate 90,086,219 of CM060946.1, read as the reverse complement.
GTGACCGAATCGGATAGGTCACTGAGATTTTATGGAATTTGATGAACAATGTTTCCGGGATAAGTTGATCAAGATTATACTTGTGTTCATCAACAGCATTCTTAAATCAGAGTTGCGCAGTGGAAGCATGGTGGCAGCTATTCCAGGATAGAAGCAACACCCGATTCTTTGGGAATTTGAGTTTTGTCTTGGATCAGAAGATTTCTACAGGAAATTCGTTTTAATCTGGAGACTTGGATGTCTTGTGCATCTGTTCTGTTTTCAGAATAGGAGTAAGATCTGGAGATCATTTATTTCTTTGTCCAGATTTGTTCTGTGAGGCGTCTGTGAAGATTTGTTTGTTCTAGAAAGTGGAAGGCAGCCCAGGATCGACAGGAGAGATGTGTGGATAAGAGATTGGATCTTTATGTCTTCTCGTAAGAGTTAAGTGTTTGATCTACAGGATTGAATTTCCGGTTCGGATGGCTGGAATTTGTTTTGTTTTTCACGTATCTCTGAGGGAGTACGTGTATGGTTTATCACTGGTTCTAGAATCAGTAGGTCTGGGAAATTTGGAAGTTGATCAGGACTTGTCTGAGGTCCAGTATCATGTTTAGATTTGTAGATTTAGATATATAGGAGCTTCTAGATCTGAGTGGTGTAGCTAGTTTAGATTCTGTAGGGCGAGTGTCCCGGTGTTTGCACCTGGGAAACTCTAGGGAATCTTATCCAGAATTTTGTCTGGATAGTTAGAATTGTTTGTTCGAATTGGTTGCTATGGTTGCTAGTATTTGGTTGATAACATATGTTTGCTCTTTTAAATCTTAAAATCTGTATGGGATTATTAAATTACCTTTGCTTTTAAATTTCGGGGACGAAATTCTTTTAAGGGGGTAGGAATGTGATATCCCGGAAATTTTAGGCAATATTTATTTAATAATTTCATTAATAATTATTTCAAAAATGTGAAATATTGATTTAATAATCTAATTCAAATAGGAATTTTCTTTTGAAGATTAACAATTTTTTAATCTGTCAAATGATATTCTTTTCAAAATAATAATAATTTAATTTAAATTGAGAATCTGATTTGTTTTCAAATGTTAAAAATATTTAAGTAATAAAATTCATCTTTCTAGACTGATTTAAAGATATTTATTTATAATGTATATATGTGTATACATTGTAAATAGAGGATTTTATTTTAATTCAAAATTTAAATATTAATAAAGGATATTTTCTAATTATTATATATAAATGTATAAATTGTAAAATTGATTAAATTGATTTAAATTAGTATTGAAAGCTTTTCAAAAGTTTGTTTTAAAAATCTATCTTATATTTTCGTAGAAATGTAAGTAAGTATTTATTTTGTTATAAAAATAAATATAGTTTAAATTTTGTTTTATAATAAAAGTTTATTTTGTTTATTTTAAAGAAATAGTTTTTCTTTGAAATAATATTTAATTCATTCATGTTGAAGTATAACATTTGGTTTGAAAACTCTTGAATAAAATGAATTCAACATTATTTTTCTTTTTAAAACTTTTCTCTTTTGCAAATTAGTTTTAAAATATTATTGTAAAAATAATGAAAACTAAATGTTAATAAACATTTAAAACATGCTAAAATAAATTAGAAATGGTTTTAGGATAAATTTAAATACAATTATAAATTAAGAATTTTCTTTCATATTAAAACGCACATGTGTTTATCTTTTAAACTAATAGTAAGACACTTGGAAAACATTTGACATAATAAGTTAACAAGTGGCATGTTGTTTATTTTTGAAATTTATTCTTTAAAACAAGAAAATGTAACAATGTATTTTGTTAAAACATTATCTTCAAAAGAAATCAGATTTAAGTAAAATCAAAACCCAAAACAATGCATGTTTTAAAAATTCTACAAACAAACTTCATATCTACAAATTCAATCCCCAAAAAAAAAAAAATCTACAAAAATCAAACTTCAAATCTGCATATCTGAAAGCAAAGTTACAACATCACTTGGAGATCAATTTCAATCTTCAAATATGAGCAATGAGAATAAGGGTCTGCATGCATGTTCAAACAATTTTCATCATCAAGTTAAAAGCAACTTCAACTTGCAATTGCACATCCCAGTTCAATATGCAGTTTCAAAACAGAGTCCTGGAATATGTGATGCTTCTCTAAATTTGTTTTCTGCATCTTCATTAAACATGTGAGTAAGCTTCTTCATTTAAAAACAGTTTTTCTTTTTAAAATCAAAGCTAGATAAAATTTCCAGAACTTAAGTACTAGTTCATATAAATTAAAAACTATTAGATGAAAATTGTTCTGTTTCTTTTTTTTTTGAGATTAACCTCACAATACTGAAGCTTATGCTTTCTGTGCATGTGAATTGTTATTATTGAGCAAGATTGTATTATTGGATTGTGATGATGATCTGAGTATATATGTATAAACATACATATGGACTGTTATAGTCAGGAATCTGCCTACCTGTATATGTTTAAACTAAGTTTAATAAAAAAAATAGAAAAACTTTATCAACCTGTTAATTTCTGTTAGAATTTAATATGTGTAAACAAATAATGTTGTTTAGTAATAAATTTTGATTAAATCATAATTTGGTTATATTGGAAGTCTGTTACACTCTGAAACAGACTCTAAAGTAAACATTTTGCAATAAAACAAAAATATCAAACATCATTAACTATTTAAAACAAGATTATAACATGAATGTATGTTAGAAATCAGAAATTTTAAAACAAGTTTCACCTTTTTAAATTGACTGTGGAATTAGCAATTCTGTTTTGAACAGAATTAAGAATTTTGGAATTGACTGTTAAGCTGGTGAATTTTAGGTGTTAAGATGCTTCCTGTTGGTGGAGTATTGATGTAAGAATGGAGGAAATTTTGGCAATAGATGATCAGAGAGAGGAGGAGATGGGGATTGGGATTTCCAGGTTTCAAAACCTAGTCTTGCGGTGTTGAAGTTTTGGGTTCCTTCACATGCTTTCTGTTGCATCGAGTGATGCCAGACTCTGGAATTGGGTAGAGGGGATGTTGAAGAAGAGGTTACTGGAGTTGTGGTGGCCAGATGATCAGAGGTGGGTTTGTAGGGTGTTGACAGGTTGAGGTTTATGGTGCATTTAGGTTTCCAGGTTTGGTTCAACTGTCCTGAAATTGTTTTTCGAGCTGCTGTGAATTGATGGAGGCCGTAATCGTGTGGGGTGATGGTCGGCGTCATGGTGAAGTGGTTTTGAGTGGTTGGAGTTCGTCAGAGTGCCGGTGCATATGCACCGTGCACATATTTTTCTGATGAACATTTTTGGGATTGTGCAGTATTCTGTCTCGTGTATTTCTCGGGTAAACCATGCAGTGACTCGGAGCAGGTGGCTTGAGAACTCGGAGTTATTGTGGGAAGGTCTCGGGTTGGTGTAGTTTCAGGTTATTGGAACCTGACAGCAAATTTGGGTTGTAAATTTAAATATAATTTAAATTTAAGGTAGGATTTTAAGTTGGGATTCAAATTAAAAGTTTAAGTTTGGATTTGAATTCAAATGGATTTCTGAATCCAAAGTTTTAAAAAGAAATTTTTAAATTTAAAGCAAGATTTAAATTAGGATTTAAAAATCAAGTTTAAAAATGAGTTCAAGTTTACTATAGATTCAAATTCTTGAATTTAAATCAGTTTGTAAGTTTTTAAGTTGAACAAGTTTTAAATGTTTTAAAGCAGGATATAAAAATGAATTTGTTTTCAAATGAGTTTTAAACTTGATAAAAATTTCATTTCTTTAATATTTGAACTAAGTTATAAAATGTTTAACTTAAATTTGAAGTTAAAATAATCAAATTATTTCAAAGCTTGATTTCTTTATTTAAGTAATTTGGTTTTTAAACTTTTCTAATATATTTAAGTAATGAATGTTCTTTAACATTCATTTTATTTGAAGGTTTATAATTATTTAAATTTGGATTAATGTTTAAATAGTTAAACATTTTAAATATTAAAATTCTAAATGAAATTTGAATTTAATTTTAGAAATGTATTGTTTAAATATATTTTGAATGTAATTGAAGTCATTTGATAAGTAAATAAATTATTTTGAAAATAATTAAGATAATTAAGAATTTACTTAATTATTTGTTTTTAAATGATGGCTTAGATTAATTTTTAATTAGAGATGATTATTGATAATTAATCTAAGATAATTTTTCTTAAGTAAGTAATTATTGAGAATATTGTAATTAATAAAAATAATTATCTAAGGATAATTAAGCAATTAATTAATGAAACTAATTTTGATAATTAACTAGATTAATTAATTTAATATAATCAATTGTAATTTGTTAAGCATAATTAATTGATGAAAGTAATTAAGGTATTATTTACTTATTCTAATTAATTTTGATATTGTGGTTTGCTTAAGTTAATTAATTTAGTTTAATTAATTTTAGTAAATCATTTGATGATTTAATGAGTGAAATTACTTAATGTAATTAATGGAGCTGGATTACTTAGAAAAGTAATAATTGATAATTACTGAAATGTAATTAGTGAAAGGTGATTTAAGTAATTTGGATAATTACTTTTGTAATTAATTAAGGAATTAATTAATTAAGATAATTAATTATTGGATAATTAATTTGTTAATGAGTAATTAAAGATAGTTAATTACTGAATTTAATATTAATCAAGGTGATTAATAATTACTAAAAGTAAAAAAAATTAAATTAAGTAATTAATTTGAATACTAATTAGAGATCATTAATTATTATAATTAATGATTGTTTAATTAAATAATAATTAATTAATTAATTAAATGATTAATTAATTGTAATTAATTAAGGATAAATATAATTAATTATAATTAATTAATAAATGAGTAATTAAATGTTAATTACTTATGAATAAGGTTAATTAATTTGTGAAAATTAATCAAAGACTAATTACTTATTGTAATTAGTAAATGGTTAACCAAGGTGTTTAGTCAAGTTAAATACTTAGTGAATGATTAATTAACTGGGTTAATTAATTAATGGATATTAAGCAGGATTTAAATGTGGTAATTAATTTAAATTAATTAATGATAGAAGTAATTAATTTAATTCTTTTTAAATTAATTATAATTGATGGTTAATGAATCATTGCTTATGGATATTATTGATTGAATGGTTGTGATCTCAGTAATGAGATGAGTTGTATTTGTATGATATGGATGTTTGGTTAAGGTATGATGGTTTGTGATGGATTATCTGGTTGTGATGATTATCTGTTTGTTACAATGATATAGATTATCCGTTTATGATATGAATGTGATTATCTACTGTGATATGTAGCTTATCTATCTGTGTGAAATAGACAATAATGAAATGAGTTAATTGTTTAAAACCCTTAAGTACAACTTGGACATTAAAATGGCGTTTGGTTTCGGTGAGACCGGGATCGGGTTTCCATATTTGAATATCCGAAAACCACATCGATTCCAATTAAACGTTAGTTCGTGAATTCAAGTGAAGCAAGTGAAGACTCGAGGTATAAGGATTATACGTCAGTATAACTCTGTGGGTGATTCCGTAATGAGTTGGACGGAATAGTACTTATAGGTTCGAGATGGTGATTTAGAGTGCAAGGGTTATCGTCATTAACTCTGAGGGTGATTCCAAAATGAGTGTAACGAGATAATGCCTTCGGTTTCGTTCGAACCCGGGACGAACTTGTATGGATTGAATGCTTTCAGAACATCGTCAGGTGGACGATGAGCATTCTAAGATTGATGTGTCCTATAAAGGTAATCGTAGCCTCAAGCCTCATCAACCGGGAATGGCTAAAACAGGGGAGGTGCAGCAAGGCTTTGTGGGTAGCCCCCACTTGAGAGCAAGATTTACCCCTGTCTAGAGGTCCCTTTATATTCGGCTGTGTGGCAGTTGGCGACGGCCAGTCTGCAGGGTGGTCTTGTTCGGAACTATTCAGTAAGGAATGGTTCCGGCTTTGTGTTGCAGGGGAGTGGGCGTACTCCTCGGTACGTTGATCTAGGCCACGCTGTGACGGGCGGTACCCCAATAGCCCTGCCATTGATGGAATCCATAATCCAATAAGTGCCTGTACAGTTTTGATTGTGCCCAACTATGTTGGAACGTGAGATGTAAGCATTCCAGCTATTTCTGTATTTTATTTTGAAAACCCTAGACACTATTATAATATCACTGGATTTCCAATCAAATGTTTTGGTTAGCGTAAGGTAAAAACTTTTCCATGTTTATGTGTGGGAAGTCTTATGTGATACCTTTTGTTTTCAAAGGATTTTCTAAAGTTAAGCAATTTTTATCCCCGTTTACTCACACCAGACCCATGTCTGACCCGAGTGTTTATTTTCTGTTTTATTAAACTCTTGGGTACTCATATTACGTATGAGTAGTCAAGTGTTTCAGGATTGCTTTAACAAGTTCTGGAGGAGATAATGGAGCAGGAGGCTTCAGCGTGTAGATATATGTAGTGGTTCCGCTGTGTTTGAGTTGTATCTATTTTCTCTGATATACTTGAATTGTAATTGCTAGACAGATGTTTATAACTGTCTAGTTTGTGTTGTATTAGCTGTTTAACTCTGATGTATATGATAATATGTAAAGTTTTATGTGATATAATATAATTTATTTGTTCCGCTGTGAGATTCTGAGGTTGACTGTTTCTTTCTTTCCTTTCTTTTCTCTTTCCTATCCATTTCGTTCTTCTTAATGATGCATCTTTCTATGGAATGAAAGGCGGGTCGTTACATTAGTATCACGGTCAATTCAAGTCAAGTCAAAGTCTCTGGCCAAAGTATTTTAGTTAAAAATAATAATTATTATCGAACTAAGGACTTTGCCATTTGGAATATAGAGTTGAATGTGGACTATATTGGAAATTTGACCGTTACAAATACAACAAGTCCAAAGTGATATAGTTTTAATGAAGATAATTGGTGTAAGTAAATGCCACAGCCGGGTAACGCTTAATTAAAGTGAAATTGGATTTTATCGAAAATAAGCAGAGATAAATTTGGACAAAATGTCACACTACCTGCAAAGTGACATGAGAACATTAACGTTCAAATAGTTTGATGTAAATCGCTGATCAAAATTTACACCTAACGAGTCACACAATCGAAATAATAATTTTATTTAGACCAGACGATTTAATTAGTTTATAATTGTTATAAATTAATTAAAATTAATTAATATTTATGAAATATTGATTATAAAATTTGGAATATGATTTAAGGGATAAATATTATCGTATATATTTATAATAGTTATAAATATATCGATCGATATGCGATATTGACAAGCAATTAAATCGGATTTAATTTGTAATATTTATTTTGACCTAAATGGGCTATTAGCCAATGATATCATGGTGATATTTCAACGGAAATAAGGATGTAGGAGGTGGATAAAACTGGGCTAGGGGTATTTTAGATGGATGGCTTGGAGTTGGGAAGAACGGGTAAGAGATATGATCCACCTTTCTTTCTTTTTCTTCCACTATAAATGGACTCCTAACCGTAATGCACAAAGGACTATTTTGGCTTCTATTTCTCATCATTGTTGGACAAATTTATCTACATAGGAGCTTCAACAAACTCATCTCAAATCAATTCCAAAGCAAAAACTATTGGACAATCAACAGTCTATGATTCAAGGATTAGAGTCTATCGAATCGAGAAGAGTTTTGAGGAGGGAGATTCACTACTACAAGATGTGCTTCAACACGTTGGTTTTGGTACGTGTTTACCATACCATATGACTTAAGATTACCGTACAATATTCTATTATTTGTTTATATATCATTATTATATTGTTAGTTATGTGGGATTCTTATAAGTATCAATGTTGTCACATATTAGATTGGTAATATGTATGTATATTATTAAAAAAAATCGTTGTTTTTATAGATTTGATGTATACACAGTTGAATAAATTATTTGAATTATTATTCTTTTATTAATTACTTTATATATATCAATATGTCATATAACGTAAATTAAATGACTTATATTTAATTGTATCATCATATCATGTTAGTAATTGATCTTATATTTTATATATGCATATATACATTAATTATGATTTTAGGTAATAGCTAAGAATTTTTGATAATTATTTAATATTATTTGAATCAAAGTACAAGTTGAATAATTCATATAAAATAATATGTATTTTGAAAATTATATTTTAAATTTTTTGAAATTAATTCATCTTTATATTATCTCTCAGAAAAAATCCCATAATTTAAAAACTAAAATTTTTATTTTAAAAAAATCATTTGTATGTGTAGCCTATAATAAATCATTAATAAAAAATTATTTTTGGCGTAGAAAATCATGGAATTCAAATACATAAATATAATTTTGTTACTGTAAATATACGTGATAAAAATACTTTATATATTGTGTGTGTGTATAAGTTTATATGTTTATATAGTCTTTTATTTCATTAATATCTAATTCAATATATATAAATATTATTATTATTATTTTACATATATGCAATAGATATATTTTTCCTATATATAAATATATATATATATATCTACATCATTTTAATATTTATTTAAATAGCAAGTTTATGTATATACATACATTTGGATATACGATACATATAAGGTGTGCTAACATGTCCGTTGCGATGCAAATCCCAACATCTATATACGAGCATGTTATACCTTACACGGATTATTATGTTACACATGCACAGACATACATATATGTATATGTAGATATGTGTACCATTATATTTAATTGAATATAGACTAGATAAAATTCCATCTATTACTTATAAATTTAAATGAAATAAGAGGTTTTATTTAAATTAAATTTAAAAGTATTATAAATAAATTTGACTTCATAGGCCCAATAAAAATTCAACAGAGTTTAAAAAAATTAACGCTCGCAGTGAATCTGAGCATAGTCAACCCATTAGACGAAACTAACAATAAAGGGAGGTGGTAATAGGCATCAAAAATTATCTTAAACATGGTCGTTAATCTACCATTCCATGGTTCTTCCTAAGTGATGCTCGTCTTTGCTTGTTCCACCCGGCTCATGCAGACTAATCGCGCTAAAGAGATCCCCTTAACTCATCCGTCTTCTTGCGTCTACCCTATAAATCAACCCGTAATCGATTAAGCTCCCCCTCGAGCATCTCTTTCTCTTCTGCCCACACTTGAAAGTAGTGTCTCTGGCCACCTCCGCCACATTCCTTGCTCCTTCGGCCCCGAGTGATGGCCTCTCAAGCACCATCACCTTTCCTTCTACTAGCTAATGAGCCACGACTTAATCTTCAACTTGCTTCCTCAAAGCTTACCGGCCTATGTGAATGCGGAGGGTGCGAGGTCCAGCTTACACAATGGGTCAAGTATGAGAAACTACAAAAGTTAAAATATAAAACTATTGAGTTAGAGAACCCTTACCAAATAGCCCTCCTTTAGCTTGGTGTCCACCACTGCTTCTAAAGAATGAGGGTTCTAGCCAAACTTGGGCCGACCCAATTGAGTCGTAGCCTCTGAGCCACTTCGGCTAGTGAGCGCAAGAGCATCAACACATCGGCCTCATCCCTATCCTTAACCACCCTTAAAATAACAGAAACCACAACCCCAAATTATTTCCCACTAATATGGGCCCAATCATGTCCAATTCCCTTGAGAATTTAAAGGAAGGACGACCACTTGAGCTCTTTGATTCTTCTACTCAGGGCCTCTTGGATTGTTCCACCTCTAAGCTAGTGGTGGCTCCAAGCAGGTTGATAATTTATTTTGATGGCTAGTGTTGTGATTAAAGATCGGTCGGGAACAACGTTGCCCTCTCAATGGCCCAAGTGAGAAATCGATGCCATTTTCTAACGAGCGGTGGCAGCACCTTGGTGTTGTTGCGACGACATCTGTTGAGAAGTCCCCTTCGAGTCAGTTGTGTACACCAGTTGTGCAAAGTTTTGACAAACACTACTATACAAAAAAAGAAATAGTTAGCATGACTTCAAGGAAGACAACAGTGACAACTTGGCTTAAGTTAAAATTACCGCCATCAGATTGGTCTCTCCGCCATCACCTAATAAAGGCAGACAAGTGGACCCCACATTGCTACCATTAGATCATGCCCCATTGAAGGTTTGTGTGCCAAAGCACAGTGTGTGTTACTTCACTTGGAAACTTGGGGGTGAGAGGAGTCTCGAAGGAGGAGCCTACGTAGGTCGGGCGTCACAGAAGTGTTAGAGTAACTTGAAGACCATGAGACATGACAGTCAAGGACTACCACGTCTTCCAAAAACATCAGATTAGAAGTCTCCAGATCATCTTCAATATCCACCATCAATCTAGTTGAACATCTGGCTGGAACCCGAGTCATAGCTTCCCCCACTCTCATAGTTTAATTTGATCCAATCAAACCAACATAACGGAGGTTCTCATACGTCAAAAGCATGATTGGATTCATAGTCATTCCTGGTGTTTCCCTAATCCATCGAACATAATTCTCATAGACGGTCGCTCCTAAACCAAAGCCTACTCCTAAATCGATGCCTTTACGAGTCGATGCAACAAAGTGGGGAAGTTATTATAAATAATAGACTAGTTCGAGCTCGATGAAATAAATCTGAGGATAGAAAATACCTAGGCATGGAAGGCTCATGTCGTAAGAGTTGGATTGATGGTTGCTAGCACATAGAAGAAGTGGTCTTGATAGTCGGCCACTTTACACGAGAGACCATAAAAAAGAGGTTTGTTAGTTCCCTAAAGCTGATAGTAGTGGCTCGGCGGTGTCTTCGCATGTTTATACATCCTATAAACCAACCAGCCAAGGGTCGGGGTCGGCTATTGGATACCAAAGTCATGGAAGACTATGAAAAACCCAACCAAAAGGCTGTACTATTTGGGAAAAGTAACCCGAGTGCCAAATGGTGAGTGTTGAGGAACCAAACGAAGAAGGGATGGAGTGGAAGCATCACCCCACTCCACATAAGTGAGTGACCATGTAAAGTAGCCAATCGAGAATTGGTTGGCTCTATTAACAACAAAGCGGTAAAAGGGCCTATACCCACAGATCCATATTGGGCCAAAGAGCTAGCATGGTCGACTCAGTTTTATCGGACCTTCAAAGACCCATACAAAAAGTTCGACTGCTTATAGACGCAACTTCAATCATTTGCAATTAGCAAATAACCTAATTAGTGAACCATCCTGACTGAATTAAGAATTAACTAAGCTCGGGGTCAAACCTTCCCTGGACATAGACATGGGCGACCAAGTGCAGCCCAACTTAAGACCACTTAAGTCCTAGCCCTGGTGCCAAGTGGATCGTATGGTCCATGCCCACTACCAATTTCTTGCTTAATAATAATAATTACGGGCCACGGCCCAGTGGACAACCTTTCTAATCTATGGGAATGGCAGTTCAGTGATATTGATATGGCTTTTGAGGTGGTCGAGAAAGTATCGAACACCAATCGACTAAAGTTGACTTCATAACGACAATCGATTGATTCCATGCTCGGTGGAAGTTCATTAATACAATAGTGATACTTGGATCATCATAAAAATAAAGTAGAAAAAGCTATAGCATAATTAAATCGGTATTCAAGCTGACTAAAACATTAAAGTAAAAGCAAAGCGTAAACAAGTAAAAGAAGAATCACTCATTGCTTAGAGTGAAAATTTGAAGACGCTAATTAAAGACAAAGAAATCGGAAGCTCCAAGTTCTCTTTAATGGCGAAACGAAGAAAGCTCGATAAAATTTGAAGACGAGAAGGAAATGGGATTATATAAAAAAAAAGGCAATCGATCTGAACCATTAGATCAAATAGCCAAGAGATGATTTGCACCGTCTATATTTTATCAATTACTCTATCATATCACCCATCACAAAGTTGAACCATCTTTGTAGCATATTGAGAAATCAACCTCCATCACTAATCACACAGAGACATGTTGGCAGAATTAAATGCGCAAATGACAGGTCTGCCTCTACTCATAAGCGTAAACCTAGATGGCAAAATGTTGCTCGATTTTCTTGCAATTGTATCACTAGTTGGCCTGCATGGTTCCAACATCCCGCTTCGTAGCCTACATGATTCCAATTGCTTGCATCTTGGCCTGCATGATTGGAAAAACCACACCTAGCTCAAACTACTTAGCTCCCACAATAAAGCGGCCCACCCAACACTAATGCACGCGTGAAACATACAAAGTCCATGTGGTCATCAAGGGTCAACAGCGGTAGGTAGCTGCCCGACATTCAACGTAGTCCTCAATAGTCGAACAACCTAGATAATATTCTCCCTCATTTCTTGACAAGGCGCCCGCTCGTCTTCCACCTCAACCTCCTGCAGCTTCTAAAGCCCTCTTGTCTAAACTCGGTAGGTTGTGGCCACTAGTGCTTGATCGCCCACGTAAAAAGAAGCAACAATTGTATCGTGCCTCTGAAAAGACTAGCATATACGATACTACTCATATGACAAAAGCGGCATTGTACAATAACCAATCTTGGTACTTCATTGTCACACTAGAAAAGCACCCATACACAACCACTCCCTGATTCCATGCCTCATATCCCTGACCAAGGAATACTAGACCACTAGTTAGCCTCCTAGTAGGCACACATATCAGTCAAACAACTTAATCAATAGTCAAGAGTGATTTCCGGGATTTGGCAACCTGATCTCGACCGGCTAACTCAAATTCCAACTACTATAAATATCATCATGCGTTGGTACAAGGATCGAACATTTCTAGTTCTCTAGCATTTGTTTTCTTATTGTTATCTCTTGTAGTCCAAGCTATTGCAAGGGAAGAAAAGTAATAAGAAAATACTCAAAGTGGACATGAATCAACTTTGATCGAACTTTTATAAATCTTTCATCTCTTTACTTATCGCATAATTATTACCTAACTTTTCATTTTTAAATTAAGGTATTAGTAAGTAACCTTTGTTAATATCGGTTCTCAACTATAACTTTGAGGATGGTTAAATTTTTATTTAATAGACTTCAAGTTATGTATTAAATAAAGTTCCTCACAATAAAAATAATGTCACTCCATATGAACTTTGGATGAAAGGAAAGCCTAATCTAGACTATTTTAAAGTATGAGGTTGTAAGGAAATTATTCGATTATCTAAACCAAAAATCAAGAAATTAGGACAAAAGGCTATTGACTGTATTCTCTTAGGATACACTCAACACAGCAATGGTTATAAATTTCTAGTAATAGAACCGAATAATTTATTTAAGGGAAAGGCAATAATAGAATCAAGAGATGTAGTGTTCTATGAAAATACATTCATGTCTATTCCATCTATTAATGAAAAGGTGAAGGTTAGTAGACTCATTCGTGAAATAGTGGAGGTTAATGAACCTTTTTGTGAATTTAGAGCTCTCAGACAAATAATGATGAAACTGATGAATCTTTTTAGAGAAGTAGAAGAAAGGGTATTGCAAATCATTCAGATATGATCTTATCATTTATTTAGTAGAAGGATCGGGAAATGTTATTAAATATCAAGCCATGCTTTTCATAAGTAGAGTCTGATCCTTTAATATATAATAAGACAATAGTCCTAGAATTCATCCTTTTGATAAGAAGCTATAAATAAAGAAATGGATTCTATTATGGGAAATAAAATTTGGAAACTAGTAGACTACCTCCTGGTTCTAAACCAATAGGATGTATATGGGTATTTAATAAAAGGTTAAGTATAGATGGAACAATGAAAAAGTTTAAGGCAGGGTTAACCACTAAAGGATATGCTCAAAAAGAATAAATGGATTATTTTGATACACGTGCTCTTGTAGTTAGAATTTCAACAAATAGGACATTAATTGCATTAGCACCTATTTATAAACTTGAAATTCATCAAATGGATGTTAAGACTACATTCTTAAATGGAGAACTTAATGATGAAATATATATGACACGACCAGAAGGTTTTATGATGCTTGGACAAGAATGTAAAGTATGCAAGCTCATTAAGTCACTATACGGTCTTAAACAAGCATCAAAACAATGGCATGGGAAATTTGATAAAACGATAGTGCCAATTGGTTTTAGAATCTACGAACCAACAAATTCCATATTGGTAAAAGAGTAATCACATGCCTTTATGTTTATGATATGTCAATATCTAGAATTGTACTTCGACTATTAAAGAAAAGAAAAGATTTTTGCCCTCTTGTATTGACATGAAGAGTATGGGGGGTGCTGAAGTGATTCTAAGAATAAGAATAATGAAAATAGCAAAAGGATTGGCGTTTACTCAGTCTCATTATATTGGAAAGATCCTAAAAAGGTTCAATCTATTTGATTGCAAACTTGTAACCACCCCATTTGACCCAAATATGCAATTATATTCTGATACTGGTAGATTACTGAATCAACTAGAATATACTAAAGTTATTGGAGCCTAATGTATGTCATGGCATGCACTAGACCTAATATTTCATACATTGTTGGCAAAATGAGTAGGTACATCAATAACGCTAGTCATATTCACTATATAGTTGTCCAAAGGATTTTAAAATACATATATAGAAGTATATATTATGATATTTTCTACAATGGATATGGATGCGAGTTGGAACAATGGTAGAATGGATAATAGTAAATCATTTAGCGGATGGATATTCACTCTTGGTGGGGAACAATATCCCGGGCCTTAAAAAAACAAACGTGTATTATTGATTCTGCCATGACTGCTAAATTGATAACATTAACTTCTTGTAGCAAAGAAGCGGAATAGTTAAGCAATGTACCATTAGAAATTCCTATATGGCCAAAATCTATGCCCCCGGTATTATGATAGTCAAGCAACACTACCATGAGCATATAGTCATGTATATAATGGCAAATCAAGGCATATTAGTCTAAGGCATGGTGCGATAAGGCACATGCTCACTGTTGGTGAAATTATCATAGCTTTCGCGAGATTTAGCCAAAACTTAGCAGTCGATTTAGAAAAGGACTTGCAAGGGTTTGTGTTGAAAACACCAAGGGTAATTGGTTTAAAGTCAATATAAGTAATCTTTATGATGGAAACATGAGTCAACATAATGAAATTCATTCCGTCGAGTTCATTCAAAAAAAGTACATCATATGGTGCGTTTGAAAGCACATAATATTAGCTTGAACAACTGATAGTATATTCTGTTTCAAGAAAAGTGTTTGGTACTTATAATGTTATGGTGGAGGTTGTACTGCTTAGTACTTAATAGATTTACAACAAAAATATTATTAAAGCGTAAGACACTTCTGATAAACCTACCTATATGAACGCATGAAAGTGGTACTGCCTTCTACGAGACGTGGCTTCGTCCCTAAGGCTGTTTCATGAAACTGAGGTATGGATACAAGGTCAATACAAGTTTTGGCTTCTAAACCGTTTGAAGGAAAGAAAACGAGTCCGGCACGTCGCATATGATGATTCAATTCTTAATCAACTATTTTATCCTGGCATGCTTTGATAAGTGATCACCATGTATAGATTCAAGCCTACTTCTATACTTATGCACGAGTCTTCTACCAAGATGCAACAAGAGAAATTTTACTAAAATTTTATAGGGGATCATTAGGGAAAATTTATTAAAATTTACGAGTATTTTTTGTTTTGGAGAAGAAGAGAGAGAGAAAAGAGAAAGAATATGGAAATTGATAGTCCCATATCATAGGATATCTTAAACTGTATTAGTTTAATATAGGTTTCACAAGAAAAAGGACGGACCCTTTAGACACCCAAATATTTCTTTTGAGTTGAAGAAGAAGGACATACATGTTAATACATACGGGTGCTGCAGCCATCCATTCGACTGGTCAGGTTTGGGTTCAATTACATTTTAAAATTGAATTTTACTTAAATGGTTCAGTTTTAAGCCCGTTTACAAGCCCAAAATAATTTGAATTATGAAACTATAAAACCGATTGGGGATCTGACTATTGGGCCAACGGTCAATTTTCTCAGTGAATATGCGTTTTCTTTCACGAGCAGAAGCGTCTTTTGGTAAATAGACATCTCTTGGCGCCAATAAAAAGACAAGCCCTCTTTTAGAAATTCACCCAGAAAATTGGCCCTCTCTCTTCTACTTCTCTAATTTCATTTTTTAAAATCCAAACATCGATATTGTGATCCTATACATCACAAACTCGAAACTCTTATCACAACAGTCATCTGTATGATAGAATTGATTTCCTTGGTGCAACCACAATCAATTAGAGAGAATCATTTTTGACTTCATTGTAATTTGGACAATGATTTGCTGCAACTCTAAGCACTTATTTGTTTACTTAAACGAGTGAAAAAGGAAAATAATGTCTTAGAAAAAGCGTTTATTATTGTAGTTATACAATTCAAATATGTGCCTATGAGTGTTTCAGATTGAAGGTATTATGAAAAGCTTCATATTGGAAGAGATGGGAAGTCGATTGGAGGAAGAGATTAAAAGATATGGAGAAGAGAATATGTCAAGTGCAAGTGTCAGGCACTCAGACCTCTGATTTCCTAAGTCAGACGTCAGACTGCCTGTAGATTTCAAAACAGAAAATCTTCAAGCAATCATACATCTGACTTAGGGAATTAGAAGTCTTAACGGCTAACTCGAGACTTTTTTGAAGTTTTATAGAGAAGTCTGACCCCTAGGTCAGACGTTTGAGTTCCTATAGTGACGTTTTTCTAGGTTTCAGTTGATTTGAATTTCTGAGGGCAATTTTCTTATTTTGGCGCAAGCTTATCATATGTTGATGTGCAGAATCTTTTGATGTGATCCGATGGTCTAGAGTAATTAGAGTATCTATATATTAGCCTTTTAATCGTCTTCCTAATCAAGGATTATAAGGATTATTAGATTTCCAATTATTATAATTAATACAAACCCTACCTCATCTAATTTGAGGTTTTTCTATTTTGAATGCTCTAAAATATAATACTTTAATTGAGTGATTGATTAAAGAGAGTCTCTACATCTTGTAACTCTCTAATCATTGATTAGGCTTGTAATCTCTTATAATAAAAGGGTTGTTAGGTTTCCATATCGCTGGATACAAATCTAAACCACGTTAAATTTTCTATGTCTTTTTTCTTTCTGTTACTTGATCTTGTCTGACAGCAGAATTGATTTTGAATTTTTATTGGTATTCAAATAGACAAAACTAAATTCGGTTTAATCGCTTTCGCATATTAGTGATAAATCCTTCCCTACATTTTTCTCTACATTTTGTATCCGAGCAAATGTTTTTGTTCTATTTGGATATTAATGGAAACCTCTGGAAAATCTATTGCTAGGTCTGGTGTTAATTATGTTGTTACACGTTTTGATGAAAATGGAGATTTTGGAACTTGAAAGGTGAATATGGAATTAGTGTTGAAGAAGGAGAAGACTTTTAAGATTGTTTCTACGCTTGAGAAATTGAAGGACATTAAGGCGGATGTTTTGGAAGAGATGAAATTCTTATAACAATCCAGTTGAGTCTTTCAGATGAAGTTCTTAGAGATTTTTCTCAAAAGAAGATGACGAAGGAATTATGGGACGCATTATCTGATGCATATCAAGACCAGTCTCTCACAAATTAGATTATTCTTCAGCAACAACTCTGTTTGTTTAAGATGAAGTCTGGAGCTGATCTTATGGAGCACATTGGTGCTCTTACTACCTTGGTTATGAACCTTAAGGCAACAGATGTTGAGATTAAAGATGAGACTCCATCAGTGATCCTCTTGTGTTCTTTTCCTAAGGAGTATACTGTTTTGTTAACTCTATGATATATGGTCACAATAAGATTAGTCTATCAGATGTTAAGGCTAGTCTTCATAAAATTTTAAGATCACTGCTTTTCGTTTCGTTGAAATCTGATTTATAATGTGAAAGTTATGTCTTTTTAACTATTGTGTGAAATTTGCTGTATTTAACAAAAATTGTTTATTTTAAACTTTATAAATTATATTTTATTTGGTCATTTAATGTTCTAATTTATGTTTTTATGTGTAAAATAACATGCTATGTATGTATTTTGGTTTTAAAACATTTTTAAAAGTATAATTGACATTTTCAAATGTTAGTTGTATTTTGTTTGTAAGTTTTAATTCCTAGTTTTAAATAATTAAAGTAATTCTTTATTTATCTTTATATTTTTCTTAATAATTTATTTTATTCTCGTCACCACTTCATTTTTTTAATCATTTATTTTATTAATTTTACTTTTTATTTGTTTTAAACTGAAATAGAAATTTTCTAAGGCTAGTGATATTTATTTGAGATTTTCATGCCCTGTTTGCAATTTTTAAACAAATTCTTTTGTTCTTTTTCTATTTTCTCTAATTTAAATTTTTAACTCATTTTATAAATGATAAATGAAGTATTTTATTTCAAAATTTTGCTTTAGAATATTTCTAAAATGAAGTAGATATTTTTCCAAAGCCAGTGATGTTTTCATTGTAATTTTTGAACACTGTTTTGGATTTTTAAGCAATTTCTTTTATTCTTTTTCTATTTTCTTTAAATTTTATTTTTTATTTTCATGTTATTTCACTTATTTTCGGTTTTTAGAAGTATTTTTTGAATTTTTATTTTTTTTAATTGAATTTAAGAAAAAAGAAATTTGAAGAGTTTTAAAAAGCTTTGAAACTTAAGTCCTTTCATCTCCTATGTCCCTTCATTTGCCATAACCCCTCATTTACTTACTTTGGCCGTGCAATATACTATCTTAGCCGTGAATTTTTTTCCATTTTCACTCACAAAAGTTCCTCTTTCATTCTTCTTCACGGCTAGAGAAATTTCCTTGGTAATGGCTTCTTTTTTTGTCACTTTTCTTCTCATTTTTTCATATTTTTGCCTTGTTCTCTCCATAGTTTTGATCGGCCTCTCCTCCAGAGACATGGCCACCACCTCCTACACATCTTCCCTGCCATCATCACCATCTACTCCTCTGGTCTTGAACAAGGCCGAGCCCCCTATGGTGATAAAAATCCACAAAAATGCAACAATGTCCGTGAACCATGCTAGTTTGACCACCACTTGTTCACCACTTCCATTTCCACCACCACCATCACCTTAGGCTACCACCACCACCTTTGTCCAGACCTACCCTCACCACTCCAGCCACTGACTTGACCCACACTCCACTGGCCATGCCCAAACACCCCAAGGCCGAGCCCTTTTGTTGAACCAAAACCATGTTTTAGCCTAAACCCCTTCACATTCATACCATGTAACTTCCTCCATATGTTCTAGCCTTTATGCCATGCATTCCTATGTTCAAACCTGAGCTAAAACATCCCCTAGGCCGTGCAAACGTATGTAGAAAACAAGGCAAAAAAAGTTGTGCACTCAAATTGTTTTTCATTTCAAAGTTATTTAAATTCAATGTTGTATTGAATTTGTAATTTTATTCTATTTTGTTTTGGGTTGTAACATAGAGTTGTAGCATTGGATCTCGCTCTCCACTCAAGTCCATTAGGCTTTTCATTTTGCTCTTGATTCCGTTGTGTCAGTTGTATTGCAATCTCCAGCATTTTGAGGTGAGTAAAGCTCACACGACACTAATACTTATGCAGTTGTGAAACAACAACAACTGAATGTGTAGAAAAAAATATATGATGTTATAACTGCCATGTGATTATTATATATGATGTTAAACCTGTTAAATTACATGTCATCTCATCTATTACTGTTATATGTTGTTAACTGTTCATTTATATCTGTTTATCACACTGCAAGTTCCCTGTAGATTAGATTCACTATGGGTTGAAATGATACAAACCCGAACGGACTTTAGAATAGGGAAAAATCGTTATGGGCTGAAATGATAGGCCTGAACGGTTTTTATTTATTTGTTTTTAACTTGGGATTGCTGGTTTGAAATGATAGAACTCATATTTTTGTTTGTAAACTGTGGATTGAAATGATATATATCTGTATTGCTTGACCTAGGTTAGAAAACTATATACAGGCCCGTGGTTATTTTATAAAGTGTTTTTGGATACTTTTAAGTAGTTTAAAAATATAAATTTATGAAATTTGATTTAAATAGATTTTGAAATGTTTTAAAATAAATAAATTATGATTTTTCTGTGAGTTAAAAATGTAATTAATGAATGGTTAAATTGGATTATTGAAATATAACTTAAGTTTGGAAATTTGGAATTTTGGTTAAAAATGATATTTAAGTTATATAAATAAAATGGAAATTTATTATTATTTAGAAAATGGTAAATATGATAATTTGATTTAAATTTGAATTTAAATGATTTAATAAAGTATTATTGATTTTTCTAAGAATTAAAATGGTTAAGTAAATGAATGCTTAAAAGTGGAATTTTAAAATACAACTTGATTTGGAAATGTGGAATTTGGTTTTGTTTAAAGGTTTAAGTTAATTAAATAAATTGGAAATTTAGTTTAATTTGTGAAATGGAAATTTGAAAACGTAAGTGTTAATAAGGTGTGTAAAAATGGGAAAATTGTACGATTGAATTTGTTAAGTGAAATTATTAAAAAAAATTGGATTTTCTGTAAAGGTTTGCTTTATAAAAATCATAAATAAAAAAGTATTTAATGAACATCTTTCAATGTTAAAATATATTTTTTATGTTTAAATGGTCTAAATTGAAATGTTTTCAAGTATAACTTACAGCATCTTTTTCTGAATGCTGAAAAAGGTTGAAATTTTCAATGTTTATGGTTTTAACTTAGTAAATGAACTCAGAATGGTTTAAAACTTTGGAAATTGAATACTTGATTTGAAAGTATGTAAACTTCACTTTTAAATGGTTTAAATGAATTATTTTGATGGAAATATAAGCTATTTAAAAGGTGATTTGGAATGTTAATAAATGAATGATATCTCTGAATTTAAAAGGTATTTAAAGTTGAATATTTGGATTTGAACTTATTAAAATGAAGTTATGAAAGATATGATATTTTGAGATTAAAATGATCTAAAAATGAAGTTTTGAAAGATATGATATTTTGATATTAAAATGATCTGAAAATGAAGTTATGAAAGATATGATATTTTGATATTAAAATGATCTGAAAATGAAGTTTTGAAAGATATGATATTTTGATATTAAAATGATCTGAAAATGAAGCTTTGGAAGATATGATATTTTGATATATATTAAATGTTTTGAAATGATGTTTTGAAAGATATGATATTTGATATATATTAAATGTTTTGAAATGAAGTTTTGAAAGATATGATATTTGATATATATTAAATGTTTTGAAATGTAGTTTTTGAAAGATATGATATTTGATATATATTAAATGTGTTGAAATGAAGTTTTGGAAGATATGATATTTTGATATTAAAATAATTTAAAAATGAAGTTTGAAAGATATGATATTTTGATATTAAAATGATTTGAAATGACTTGATATTTATTTTGATAAATATTTGAATTTGAAGTATATGGTATGTTGATATATAGACATGGTTTGCAAATGATTTAATCTTTATTTTGATAAAGATTTGGATTGAAATGATTGTTATCCCGCTTTTTGGCAAATCCGTGATGCCAAAAGATCGGTCGAAAACCAAAGGCAGTTCATCTCAAAGATTGGTTGTACTTTGCTTCACCATGGACATCGATGAATTTTGTCCAAGCCCGGATCAGGCTACAATTGATAGGACATGACAAGCAAAGCCACGAAAGCCAGTGTTCCAAATTTCAGGTTAATCGGAGTTCGTATGAACGAGATATGATCGATGCAAGTTAGCCAAAGGATGTTGTTCGTATCCATCAAAATGTGGAGGAGATGTCCATTTCGAATCCATCAGGCTCTACGTATTTCGAATCGATCACATTCGAGTCGATCAGCAGTGATATCGATCACCTCGAATCGATCGGTTTTGAATCGATCAGATGGACATCCACTCAGCACGTTCGTATCCATTGAGTCCGAGCAGTTCGAATCCATCATTCGTGTCCATCGGCATACCCTACTCTGAATCGATCGGTCTCGTGCTCAAGCACTGCTTCGTATCGATCGTCCTCACATCCATCAAGAGTGACAGATCATTATTTCGTAGCCATGGAATCTTCCATGTTCGTATCCACTCGGTCCGTCTCGATCCCCTTCGTATCGATCCATGATTCGAATCCATCGATGCAAACTGGGTCGTGGCATATGATACGAACAAGGCGAAATTTGTGGATACGAAGAGGTCAACTCGGAGCAAAAGTAGGATCAATACGAGGAGTGCACGCCACGTCACTACAGAACCACGTGCACCCATCGATTCGAACGCATGGATTCGAAGTGATCGAGTCGAACCAAACAGCCAGCCAAAACGCTCCAATTCGTATCGATCATATCTCCCAAACCACGAGGTCAAATGCAATGAAATTTTCAGGAGAGCTTAAGAACAAGGTAAAGCATGTTCCTGCCAAGTTTGAGCTCGATTGGACTAATTCTTGATGGGTACGAAATCAATTCGTATCGATCACAGATCGAGCCGAAACTTGGTGAGGTCGGTCGCGTGGGCCCACTAACGTGCTAGAAAAAGTCTTCCGAAGTTTGAGCGAGATCTGGGCCTCCTAAGCCTATAAATAGCACCCTACAGCCTAAAGGGGATCTTTTGGGCCATTCAACGTCCAGACTCTGCCGGATTCAATTCCATACTTCATTGTCGCTGTTGTAATCAGATTTGAAAGCTATCATCAAGTGTAATCCGTTGTAATCGATTAGAATCATCAAGTGAATTAATAAAGACATAAACTTCAGAGTGGACGTAGGCAAGATCGCCGAACCACTATAAATCCTGTGTTTTTGATTGTTATTGCTGAATTATTGTGATTGATGTTGCTTAGATCTAAGTTTTGTATTGATTATTGCTGATTTGCATTCATAAACGGGTGCTTTCACGATATCGGGTGTTTGTGACCAATTTTGGCTCATACATTTTGGTGCTTTCACTGAGAACAGCTGATTCAGGATAAGTTGAATTTGAAGATTTAAGAATTCAGATCTAGGAGCTATGACAAGGCAAACAAGTAAGAGACAAAGGCCAGAGAGAAGTGAACACCAAGGAAGTCAAGAGGCTTCTTCAGGAGCGAATCAAGCATCGATCTTCATCACTAGGGACGAGATGGAGACAATGATCAAGAAACAGGAGGAGTTGATCCAGAGTTTATTTCAACAGATAGGGCAACTTGGAGCACAGAATAGAGAAGCTGATGGAGTTCAGAACGGAGCGGGACCATCCGGCGTAGCACCTGGATAAGGAGGCACACCCATGGAGAACGTTGATCCAATTTTGGAGGGAGAGAGAGGAGAATCTGCGCAACCCGGGAGTAGTAGAGGAGTGAACGCTCAGTCAAGGGGGCAAATCCCAGAGTTCCCTCGTGAACTCGGGGGGCAGGTCGAAAGTGATGAACAAAGATTACACCTTGGAGACAATGACATGTTGGCGGAAATGGTTAGGCGAGCTATGAGAGGAGGACTAGTAAACAAGGATTTGGAGGATGTGAATAGGAGTCCTTTTAGAGCAACAATCAGGCGAGCTAGGAACCCACCAGACTTTAAGTTACCATCGTTGGATATGTATAATGGAAGGACAGACCCTACAGTTCATCTGACAAAATATATGAGGCATATGGAGGTTCTGGGGGCATCAGAGGAAGTTATGGCCCGATGCTTCCCATTGTACTTGGTAGATATTGCGGCGTTATGGTTTAGACAGCTGGAGAGCGGCTCCATAGGAACATGGGCAGATTTGACTGAGAGATTCATGAGGCAATTCAGGGTTCACATTGTAAGACCCAAGAATGTGATGACTTTGGCAACTCTAAAGCAGAAAGCTGGGAAGACTTTGAGGAGTTTTCTGACGCGATTCAATGCGGCAGCAGCTTCGGTGGATCGACCAGATCCATCTATGGTTATGATGGCAGTTGTGTTTGGAATAGCTGACGGAACAGAATTCAAAAATTCGTTAACTGAAGATCCACCTGTGGATCTAGAAGAATTCTAGCACGAGGCAGAAAAGTTTTTACGATTGGAGGATGCGAACGCCGAAAGAGAGGAAGGAGAGGGGATTGATGTTTTTGCAATCAAAGGCGGGGATGCACCTGGAAAGGGTGCGGAGACTAGTAAAGGAATAAGGAAGACTGAGAATAACGGTGACAGGTCAAAGCGGCCACGGAGGGAGCCACGATTCACCACTTACTCTGAGCTGAATGAGAGTCTGGAACGAATCTATCAGGATACCAAAGAGCAGGTTCCGTATCGTAGACTGATGCGAAGAGATCCAACTTCTGACGAAAGAAAATCAGATAAGTTTTGTGTATTTCATGAATTGAGCGGTCATGACACTAATGATTGTAGGCATCTGAAGGATGAGGTGGAAGGGCATATCAGGAACGGTATGCTCCTTCAGTATGTGAGGAGGCGAACTCCAGCAGTGGAGCCAGAGCGACCACCGTCTACATCGGCTAGAGGTGACCCTGAGCCGGGATAATGTTTGATTATTCATTGATTGACTGAAATAATGATGAACAAGTCGTAAACCTCTCACTGACACGGTTAAATCATTTACACATGTGAGCGATCGCGCACGATCCATAGGCATGCTATGAATGACTACCAACCGCATCATAGTAAGAGTTTACGCTTCGACATCTTCATCTTGCTTTTGCTTTGATTTTGATTTAAACATTTAAACTTTGCTTGTTTGGACATTTCTGTTGTGGGATTCGTATGATTATTGCTTTGATATTTTCAACTCTGTGAAGAAAGTTTACTGGTATGCCCGTTGGATCGCGAACGGTCCACGAGCACCTCTTGTATGGCGATGAACCGTCAAAAGTCTTTGATTCGGAAACTCCCCCGAACATGAACTACGTCATCAATAATACTAAGTCCTCCCCGGGCGCACATAATTTGCCTCGAACGGCGCACGATCGCGAACGATCACAATTTGCCTCGAACGGCACACGATCGCGAACGGTCACAACTTGCCTCGAACGGCACCCGACCGCGAACGGTCACGATTCACTTATTATATTCGACCTCGAACGGTCACAACCAGCCTTGAACGGCGCTCGATCGCGAACGATCGATATCCGCCGCGAATGGCATACGACCGCGAACAGTCCCATCTCATCATTCGCCGCGAACGGTCCCGATTCATCTCAAATGACACACAATCCCGAACGATCGTCATCTGAGGTCATATGAAACTATCAAGTTCTTTACAGGTTGTTGACAGGGTATGAACATCCAGCTCATGGCATTACAAAACACACCTTCCTATCGCAAGGCATGTTTTGGGGGGCAAATGTTATCCCGCTTTTTGGCAAAGCCGTGATACCAAAAGATCGATCGAAAACCAAAGGCAGTTCATCTCAAAGATTGGTTGTACTTTGCTTCACCATGGATATCGATGAATTTTGTCCGAGCCCGAATCAGGCTACAATTGATAGGACATGACAAGCAAAGCCACGAAAGCCAGTGTTCCAAATTTCAGGTTAATCGGAGTTCGTATGAACGAGATATGATCGATGCAAGTTAGCCAAAGGATGTTGTTCGTATCCATCAAAATGTGGAGGAGATGTCCATTTCGAATCCATCAGGCTCCACGTATTTCGAATCGATCACATTCGAGTCGATCGGCAGTGATATCGATCACCTCGAATCGATCGGTTTCGAATTGATCAGATGGACATCCACTCAGCACGTTCGTATCCATTGAGTCCGAGCAGTTCGAATCCATCATTCGTGTCCATCGGCATACCCTACTTCGAATCGATCTGTTTCGTGCTCAAGCACTGCTTCGTATCGATCGTCCTCACATCCATCAAGAGTGACAGATCATTATTTCGTATCCATGGAATCTGCCCTGTTCGTATCCACTCGGCCCGTCTCAATCCCCTTCGTATCGATCCATGATTTGAATCCATCGATGCAAACTGGGTCGTGGCATATGATACGAACAAGGCAAAATTTGTGGATACGAAGAGGTCAACTCGGAGCAAAAGTAGGATCGATACGAGGAGTGCGCGCCACGTCACTACAGAACCACGTGCACCCATCGATTCGAACGCATGGATTCAAAGTGATCGAGTCGAACCAAACAGCCAGCCAAAACGCTCCAATTCGTATCGATCATATCTCCCAAACCACGAGGCCAAATGCAATGAAATTTTCAGGAGAGATTAAGAACAAGGAGAAGCATGTTCCTGCCAAGTTTGAGCTCGATTGGACTAATTCTTGATGGGTATGAAATCAGTTCGTATCGATCACAGATCGAGCCGAAACTTGGTGGGGTCGGTCGCGTGGGCTCACTCACTTGCCAGAAAAAGTCTCCCGAAGTTTGAGCGAGATCTGGGCCTCCTACGTCTATAAATAGCACCCTGCAGCCAACAGAAAGGGGATCTTTTAGGCCATTCAACGTCCAGACTCTGCCAGATTCAATTCCATACATCATTGTCGCTGTTATAATCAGATTTGAAAGCTATCATCAAGTGTAATCCGTTGTAATCGATTAGAATCATCAAGTGAATTAATAAAGACATAAACTTCAGAGTGGACGTAGGCAAGATCGCCGAACCACTATAAATCCTGTGTTTCTGATTGTTATTGCTGAATTATTGTGATTATTGCTGCTTAGATCTGAGTTTTGTATTGATTATTGCTGATTTGCATTCATAAACGGGTGCTTTCACGATATCGGGTGTTTGTGACCAATTTTGGCGCAGACAATGATATTTTGTTTTGAAGTATAAAATATTATTTTTAAGTTATAACCACGGGTTATAATAACGATTGGTTGGCAAGAGACTGGGATCGGATATGGGCATACTCTCTGTCGATACCGAAAACCACTTTGACTAACCGTGCACGCGGTGGAAATTCCAGAATGAAGTAGGATGGTGGCGACATTCTTATGGTATGTTACGTGGACCCAACTCCCGTGAGTTGGCATAAGGTGGCTAAAACAGGAGCAGTCTCGGGCCAGTTGAGGTCGCACCTCGTAGCGGACGCATTTCTTCGATACCATACTATTACTTGTGATTGTTTGGGCGCCCCTCCGATTTTATGGGAATGTGTTCCGCGGTGGATGTATGTGGCTGCTGCGTTACCACCAGCCCGAGTGTCATAATCGGTATATCTACCCTGACATTGCCTTGTGTGCCGCGTCACCTACCATATCGAGCCTTTACTACAATTTTCTATTTGTGTCGTACCTATGCAGTATCTTCTCGTAGTCTCCCGATCAGGAGATATGCAGGTATTGTATAGACTATTGGAATTATTTGTGTTAAGGTGGAAAATGTAAAGCCTTAACGCTATTTAAAAGTATGTTTATTTTACTGTTAGACATTATTATAATAGCGCAATATACTATATAGTAAATAGTTTAACGGATCCTTAGAGGATGGGCGGTTCCAAGCATCCTTTAAGTTACTTGTACTTTTACTACAATTCACTTGAGTTGGTTTACATTGTATAAGTATGTATGTCCTGACTCGAGTGTTTGTATTTTTATTTACGCTCGGGTCAGCCTGAGTATTCACAGATTTGGATTTTCACTTTTTGGAGATTGGAATCGCTGGAGATTATCTGCTTGTCCAGTTTTATCTGTTTCACTTCTAGTTACCATGTTGATCCCAGTGTTGTATTCATTTTGTACTTGGTTATTATCTTGAGACTTCTTTTGTACTTTATTTCTTCTGTTGTATCTTATGTAACTCTGATATATTACATAGTAGCTTCATGAACTACTATTTCTTTTACTTCCGCTGCACTATTATTACTCTGTGTCTGTGATCTGTGATTTTATTTACTGCATATTCTGAGATTTGCCAAATTTTATTTACAACGCGGTATTTTGAGCAATTCAAGTCCGACATGTGTGTCTGCCATTGCACTTGGAGGGTGCAGCATGATAGGGGGTTCTCGCTTCCTGGTTTGATAGCGAACGATTGACTCTTACTCCTACATGTCCCCGCGGGGGTTGGTGGTGCAGTCGAGAGGCTGGCCGTAAAGGCATAACACAGGTACCGATGTATGCTACGGTGGGCGTTACCCCACTGGCGCGGCCCGTTACATTTAGTATCAGAGCTTTGGCTTTGAGGCAAAACTTAGAATATAAGGTAAATTATTTACAGAATCACTTTCGTTCTAGTTTGAATCTTTCCTCTTTGATTCGAATTTCCTATGAATTTGGAACGTTCCCTGCGGTTCCAAAATCCATTCATGTCCCTCACTATTCATCTTCTTTTTATTTTGAAATATCCCATAACTCCACTTCAAAAGGATCTTTATAATGAGTCGGTGGTCTCGCCAATCTCAAATTGATTTGTAAAGGGGTGAAACTCCTTTACAACAGCATCGATTCACCAAAGATTTTATATCCTCGGTTTAGATGCTAGTATCTCTTATTATCCCAAACTCTATCTCCTGAGGTCGAATGTAGATTTACCCTAGAAAATCCACATTGATCTTATTCTTTAAGTCACGGTTGACCCTGTTAAGGTTGCCTTGCCCGCGATTTACTTAAGCTTACCCATCTCCCTACTCTGTTATTTAATCATCTTGTCTTTTTCTAATCTATTCTTCCAACCATTTTACTTGTAAATCTATTTTTTTTTTATTGTGTTGTTTGGGTTGTTGATGTTGATTTGGGTTTCCGATCGATTCGTCTGATCAAAGCTATCGATAGGATTTCTAAAACACTTTGACAGAACAAACTGACACAATATTATTTTTAAATTTGGTTAATCAAATAAATTTTGATATATAAGTAAATTTATGGAACTTAATAAATTGATTTAAATTTATTATTTGAAATGATAATACTTGATTTACCATTTATAGTTCTATAAATGAATTTATAAATAATTGTTTATAAATTGATTTGGGAACTGAAATGAATTTAAAACAAGGAATTTGAGAATTTAATTTCCGATGGTTTCATACCTCGTGTTTAAGTTCTGAAGTATATTATTTAAAGCATTTTCGAATAAGAATATATTTCCAAAGGACTTTAAAGTTTAAAAATTAGTGCTCTTCTCTTTGTCGCTGGGAAATAATTTCGATGATGACTGCAGCATCATCGACATTCATTTTCGAGTTTTGAAGTGAAGAGACCGCTCTGTAGTCTTGCTGCAGCATTGTTTTGGAATTCAAATTGATTTGAATTTCTAAAATATGACTTGATTTATAATATATATAGATATATGAGTTAAATTTGATTTGATAAATTATGTACATACATTTATTTATCTCTAAATGGTTTGAAGGAAATCGGAAATTTAATTCTTAAATTTTATTTTAAAGAATAATTTCAATTATAAAAAGAAAATCAAAATTTTGGATGAATATTCAAGCATGAAATGATTTAATTGGAAAGTTTCATTTGTATAATACAATTGCATTCAAATATAACTTACCTTAATTTCAGAAGTTAACAATGTAATTGGATAATATACAATATAGAAAGATTTTATAAATAAATTTTGAGTGGTTATAATAAATGTTATAGACTTAAATTTTAGTTATAAAATGATTAACGGAGGTAAATATAATAAAGGGTGATTGAATAACTTACAATAAAATGATGCTAAAAGAACTAAGAATAAAATAAAACAGTTATAATAAATGTAATTATATTTAACATAAGTGATAAATATTGAGAGGAATAAATTTCATTTTAATTAGGAATAAAGAATAATTAAATTAATTAAGTACATTATGAGTATAATAAATGATTATTATTTTAAAAAAAAACCCATGGTTTTTAAAAATTTTAATTTAAGATGATTGGATGATAAAATAATGAAATTTGAGATAGTTAAGATTTATTTAACTTGTGTAAAAAAAAAATTCTATTTAAGTTGAAATTTCCATGGTTTCAAACTTCTTTCCTTATTTGTTTTTCAAACCATCTTTGGTTGTCCTTATTATCCTTATCTTGCTACAGACTGGTATAGGCATTTTCTATAATCTTTCTGTTTAGAACTCTTTCTATAATCTTTCTATAATCTTTGGTACTCATTTTGAATCCACCTTTTTCGTGCTTGTGTTCTTGATTTTGGAGGCTCTTGGAAAGATCATCTCCACCTTGTTAAACTTAACTATAACAACAGTTATCAGGTATAATCTCAAACTTCTTGTCACCTTGTCTTAATCTTATTTCATTTCTATGTTTTCTGTGCTTTCCCGTACCTCATTCCTTTTCGGGGACGAAAAGTTTTGAGTGGGGGAGAGTGTAACAACCCCGTATTTTGTGATTATTTTTAATTGTATATTTTAATTATTTTAATTAAATTTTGATTTAACTTTATTTTTATTTATTTAATTTAGATAATTTTGTTAAAATATAAACTTTGATTTTGATATGAATTATCATTCCAAAACATGACTAAAAAAAGAATATTTTCCAAAAAAGTGAATTTTGGTCAATATGGTCAAACTTTGACTTTTAAATTTAAAATTTGAAAGTTTGAAATTTTTTAATTTTATATTTTATTATGAAAGTAAATAAAATTTTAAGATCACTGCTTTTCGTTTCGTTGAAATCTGATTTATAATGTGAAAGTTATGCATTTTTAACTATTGTGTGAAATTTGCTGTATTTAACAAAAATTGTTTATTTTAAACTTTATAAATAATTTATTATTTGGTCATTTAATGTTATAATTTATGTTTTTATGTGTAAAATAACATGCTATGTATGTATTTTGGTTTTAAAACATTTTTAAAAGTATAATTGACATTTTCAAATGTCAGTTGTATTTTGTTTGTAAGTTTTAATTCCTAGTTTTAAATAATTAAAGTAATTCTTTATTTATCTTTATATTTTTCTTAATAATTTATTTTATTCTCATCTCCACTTCATTTTTTCATCATTTATTTTATTTATTTTACTTTTTATTTGTTTTAAAGTGAAATAGAAATTTTCTAAGGCTAGTGATATTTATTTGAGATTTTCATGCCCTGTTTGCAATTTTTAAACAAATTCTTTTGTTCTTTTTCTATTTTCTCTAATTTACATTTTTTAATTCATTTTATAAATGATAAATGAAGTATTTTATTTCAAAATTTTGCTTTAGAATATTTCTAAAATGAAGTAGATATTTTTCCAAAGCCAGTGATGTTTTCATTGTAATTTTTGAACACTGTTTTGGATTTTTAAGCAATTTCTTTTATTCTTCTCCTATTTTATTTAAATTTTATTATTTATTTTCATTTTATTTCACTTTGTTTCGATTTTTAGAAGTATTTTATGAATTTTTATCTTGTTTTAATTGAATTTAAGAGAAAAAAAATTTGAAGAGTTTTAAAAAGCTTTGAAACTTAAGTCCTTTCATCTCCTATGTCCCTTCATTTGCCATAACCCCTCATTTACTTACTTTGGCCGTGCAATATACTATCTTAGCCGTGAATTTTGTTCCATTTTCACGCACAAAAGTTCCTCTTTCATTCTTCTTCACGACTAGACAAATTTCCTTGGTAATGGCTTCTTTTTTTGTCACTTTTCTTCTCACTTTTTCATATTTTTGCCTTGTTCTCTCCATAGTTTTGATCGGCCTCTCCTCCAGAGCCACGGCCACCACTTCCTACACATCTTCCCTGCAATCATCACCAGCCACTCCTCTGGTCTTGACCAAGGCCGAGCCCCCTATGGTGATAAAACTCCATAAAAATGCAACAATGTCCGTGAAGCATGCTAGTTTGACCACCACTTGTTCACCACTTCCATTTCCACCATCACCTTAGCCTACCGCCACCACCTCTGTCAAGACCTCCCCTCACCACTCCAGCCACTGACCTGACCCACACTCCGCTGGCCATGCCCAAACACCCCAAGGCCGAGCCCTTTTGTTGAACCAAAACCATGTTTTAGCCTAAACCCCTTCACGTTCCTACCTTGTAACTTCCTCCATATGTTCTAGCCTTTATGCCATGCATTCCTATGTTCAAACCTGAGCGAAATTCATGCCAAACCTGAGCCAAAACATCCCCTAGGCCGTGAAAACATATGTAGAAAACAAGGCAAAAAAAAGTTGTGCACTCAAATTGTTTTTCATTTCAAAGTTATTTAAATTCAATGTTGTATTGAATTTGTAATTTTATTCTATTTTGTTTTGGGTTGTAACATAGAGTTGTAGCATTGGATCTCGCTCTCCACTCAATTCCATAGGCTTGTCATTTTGCTCTTGATTCCGTTGTGTCAGTTGTATTGCAATCTCCAGCATTTTGAGGTGAGTAAAGCTCACACGACATTTATACTTATGCAGTTGTGAAACAACAACAACTGAATGTGTAGAAAAAAAAATATGATGTTATAACTGCCATGTGATTATCATATATGATGTTAAACCTATTAAATTACATGTTATCTCATCTATTACTGTTATATGTTGTTAACTGTTCATTTATATCTGTTTATCACACTGCAAGTTTCCTGTAGATTAGATTCATTATAGGTTGAAATGATACATACCCGAACGGACTTTAGAATAGGGAAAAATCGTTATGGGCTGAAATGATAGGCCTGAACGGTTTTTATTTATTTGTTTTTAACTTGGGATTGCGGGGTTGAAATGATAGAACTCAGATTTTTCTTTGTAAACTGCGGATTGAAACGATATATATCTGTATCACTTGACCTAGGTTAAAAAACTATATACAGACCCGTGGTTATTTTATAAGTGTTTTTGGATATTTTTAAGTATTTTAAAAATATAAATTTATGTTTGATTTAAATAGATTTTGAAATGTTTTAAAATAAAGAAATTATGATTTTTCTATGAGTTAAAAATGTAATTAATGAATGGTTAAATTGGATTATTGAAATATAACTTAAGTTTGGAAATTTGGAATTTTGGTTAAAAATGATATTTAAGTTATATAAATAAAATGGAAATTTATTCTTATTTGGAAAATGGTAAATATGATAATTTGATTTAAATTTGAATTTAAATGATTTAATAAAGTATTATTGATTTTTCTATGAATTAAAATGGTTAAGTAAATGAATGCTTAAAAGTGGAATTTTAAAATACAACTTGATTTGGAAATGTGGAATTTGGTTTTGTTTAAAGGTTTAAGTTAATTAAATAAATTGGAAATTTAGTTTAATTTTTGAAATGGAAATTTGAAAACGTAAGTGTTAATAAGGTGTGTAAAAATGGGAAAATTGTACAATTGAATTTGTTAAGTGAAATTATTAAAAAAAAATTGGATTTTCTGTAAAGGTTTGCTTTATAAAAATCATAAATAAAAAAGTATTTAATGAACATCTTT
The DNA here is from genome assembly GCA_030765085.1 of Allium cepa. Taxonomy (NCBI): domain Eukaryota; kingdom Viridiplantae; phylum Streptophyta; class Magnoliopsida; order Asparagales; family Amaryllidaceae; genus Allium; species Allium cepa. The sequence continues at coordinate 90,052,982 of CM060946.1, read as the reverse complement.
GAATGTTAAAATATGATTATTATTTTATGTTTAAATGGTTTAAATTGAAATGTTTTCAAGTATAACTTATAGCGGCTTTTCTGAATGCTGAAAAAGGTTGAAATATTCAATGTTTATGGTTTTAACTTAGTAAATGAACTCAGAATGGTTTAAAACTTTGAAAATTGAATACTTGATTTGAAAGTATGTAAACTTCACTTTTAAATGGTTTAAATGAATTATTTTCATTGGAATATAAGCTATTTAAAAGGTGATTTGGAATGATAATAAATGAATGATATCTCTGAATTTAAAAGGTATTTAAAGTTGAATATTTGGATTTGAACTTATTAAAATGAAGTTATGAAAGATATGATGTTTTGATATTAAAATGATCTGAAAATGAAGTTTTGAAAGATATGATATTTTGATATTAAAATGATCTGAAATGAAGTTTTGAAAGATATGATATTTTGATATATGTTAAATGTTTTGAAATGAAGTTTTGAAAGATATGATATTTGATATATATTAAATGTTTTGAAATGAAGTTTTGAAAGATATGATATTTGATATATATTAAATGTTTTGAAATGAAGTTTTCAAAAGATATGATATTTTATATATATTAAATGTTTTGAAATGAAGTTTTGGAAGATATGATATTTTGATATTAAAATAATTTAAAAATGAAGTTTGAAAATATGATATTTTGATATTAAAATGATTTGAAATGACTTGATATTTATTTTGATAAATATTTGAATTTGAAATATATGGTATGTTGATATATAGACATGGTTTGGAAATGATTTAATCTTTATTTTGATAAAGATTTGGATTGAAATGATATTTTGTTTTGAAGTATAAAATATTATTTTTAAGTTATAACCACGGGTTATAATAACGATTGGTTGGTAAAGAGACCGGGATCGGATATGGGCATACTCTTTGTCGATACTGAAAACCACTTTGACTAACCGTGTACGCGGTGGAGATTCCAGAATGAAGTAGAATGGTGGCGACGTTCTTATGGTATGTTACGAGGACCCCAACTCCCGTGAGTTGGCATAAGGTGGCTAAAACTGGAGCGGTCTCGGGCCAGTTGAGGTCGCATCTCGTAACGGACGCATTTCTTCGATACCATACTATTACTTGTGATTGTTTGGGCGCCCCTTCGATTTTGTGGGAATGTGTTCCGCAGTGGGCATATGTGACCGCTGCGTTACCACCAGCCCGAGTGTCGTAATCGGTATATCTACACTGGCATTGCCTTGCGTGCCGTGTCACCTACCATATCGAGCCTTTACTACAAGTTTCTATTTGTGTCGTACCTGTTTGCGCCAAAATTGGCCACAAACCCCAAATACCGTGAAAGCACCAGCGTATGAATACAACTCAGCAATATTCAAACACAAATCACAGATCTCAGCAAATAACCCAAAAAATGTTTGCACAAGAAATGGACAAACACCTCCAAGTCGTATGATTCCGTTGATTTTAAGTTGTTTTTAGTGATTTGGGTGATTTATGCAAACATATGAAAAGCAGGGACTAAACTGTAAAAGACACATAGATTTATAGTGGTTCGGCTAGAACGTGCCTACGTCCACTTTATATGTTATTCTCCTTTTCCCTTCAGATTACAAGTACAAGGCTTTGATTACAAGTAATTGAAAGTTGTTTGAAAGTTCTATCCATGCTTGAGCTCTCAAACTTGTCTGCCATTGTTGTACCCCTGCCCCTCTATTTATAGAGTGAGGCTGGGGGTAGGGGTTCTGGATGTACATAGATGTTGGTGGGCCTGGGCTGATGCAATCTGGCCTGGCAAAGTTGGTTCGGCAATGCTTTGGTCCGGCGTTGCCTTGGTTCGACAGTGGATGGAGAATGAGTTGGTTCGGTAGGCGTGGTAAGAGTGTTGGTTCGGTGGGATTTGGTTCGGTAGGAGCATGGAGATGGAGCTGGACCGGTAGTGGCATGGTTCGGTGGAGAGTGGTTCGGTGGAGCTCATTCGGTAGTACATGGAAGTGTGGTTGGTTCGGCTAGGAAGGGAAGTGGAGTTGGTTCGGTGAGGCCTTGGACCGGTGGAGCTTGGTCCGGTGGTGAGAGGAAGGTGGTTTCAAACAGTATGTTCTTCCTACCTTACATCGATCATATCTCCTTCATACGAACTCTAATTAACCTGAAATTTGAAACATGGCCTCTCCTAATTCTTATCGTCATCTCCAACCAATTTCGTCCCGATCGGAGCTCAACCAAATTTTGGCGATATCGATCGTAGCCTGGATTCCAACTGATCTCCATCATTCCTTGTCAATTTGTTGATGTTCCAGTTTTGTCCAAAAATGGGATAACACTTTGCCCCCCAAAACATGCCTTGTGATAGGAAGGCGTGTTTTGTAATGCCATGAGCTGGATGTTCATATCCTGTTGATGTCCTGCAAAAGAATTTTCAGTTTTATGTGACCTCAAATGACGATCGTTCGGGATCGAGATATTTGAGATGAAGTGCGACCGTTCATGGTCAAGCGCCTAACTTCAAATGACGATCGTTCGGGATCGAGCCATTTGTGGTGAAGTGCGACCGTGTGCGGTCAAGTGGCGGACCTCAAATGACGACCGTTCGTGATCGAGTCATTTGAGGTGAGGTGAGTTGTGCCGTTCGGGGCGAGTTGTGACAGTTCAAGGTCAGATGCCGTTCGAGGCGAGTTTGCGACCGTTCGAGGTCGGGTGCCCTTCGAGGCGAGTTTGCGACTGTTCGTAGTCGGGTGCCGTTCGAGGCGAATTTGCGACTGTTCGTAGTCGGGTGCCGTTCGAGGCGAGTTGTGACCGTTCGAGGTCGGGTGCCGTTCGAGGCGAATTTGCGACTGTTCGTAGTCGGGTGTCGTTCGAGGCGAGTTGTGACCGTTCGAGGTCGGGTGTCGTTCGAGGCAAATTGTGTGTGCCCGGGGGGGACTTAATATTATCAGTGTCGGAGTTATTGTTTGGGGGAGTCTCCGAATCAAAGACTTCGGCAGTTCGCTGCCATGCAAGAGGTGCTCGTGGACCGTTCGCGATCCAACGGGCATACAAGTAAATTTTTCCATAGAATTGTAAATGTTAAAGCAATAATCATATGAACCTTACGGCAGAAATGTCCAAACAGGAAGAATTTAAATGTTCAAATCAAAATCAAAGCAAAAAGCAGAATGAAGATGTCAAAGCGCAAACTCTTACTATAACGCGGTTGGTAGTCATTCAGAGCATGCCTATGGATCGTGCGCGATCGCTCACATGTGTAAATGATTTAACCACGTTAGTGAGAGGTTTACAACTTGTTCATCATTATTTTAATCAAGCAATCAATGGATAATCAAACGATGCCCCGATCCAGGGTCACCTCTAGCCGATGTAGACGGTGGTCGCTCTGGCTCCACTGCTGGAGTTCGCCTCCTCACATACTGAAGGAGCATACCGTTCCTGATATGCCCTTCCACCTCGTCCTTCAAATGTCTACAATCATTAGTGTTATGACCGTTTAATTCATGGAATTCACAAAACTTATCTGATTTTCTTTCGTCAGAAGTTGGATCCCTTCGCATTGGTCTACGATACGGAACCTGCTCCTTGGTATCCTGGTAAATTCGTTCTAGACTCTCATTCAGCTCAGTGTGAGTGGTGAATCGCGGCTCCCTCCGTTGCCTCTTTGACCTGTCCCCGTCATTCTCAGTCTTTCTTTTACCTCTACTAGTTTCCGCGCCTTTCTCAAGGGGATTTCCTCCTTTGATCGTATAAATATCAATTCCTTCTCCTTCTTCTCTTTCGGCGTTCGCATCCTCCAATCGTAGAAACTTTTCCGCCTCATGATAGAATTCTCCTAGATCCACGGGTGGATCCTTAGTTAATGAATTTTTGAACTCTGTTCCGTCAGCTATCCCGGACACAGCTGCTATCATAACCATGGATGGATCTGGTCGATCCACCGAAGCTGCTGCCGCATTGAATCGCGTTAGGTAACTCCTCAAAGTCTCTCCGGTTTTCTGCTTTAGGGTTGCCAAAGTCATCACATTCTTGGGTCTTGTAATGTGGACCCTGAATTGCCTCATAAATCTCTCAATTAAATCATTCCACGTTCCAATGGATCCATTCTCCAATTGTCTAAACCACAATGCTGCAATATCCGCCAAGTACAATGGAAAGCACCGGGCAATAATCTCCTCTGATGCCCCCCTGCACTTCCATATGCCTCATATACTTCGTTAGATGAACCGTGGGGTCCGTTCTCCCGTCATACATGTCCAGCGATGGTAACTTGAAATCTGGTGGGGTTCCTAGCTTGTCTGATTGCTGGAGTAAAAGGACTCCTATTAACATCCTCCAAATCTTTGTTTACCAAACTGCCTCTCATAGATTTTCTAACCATCTCTGCCAACCTGTCATTGTCTCCGAGATGCAATCTTTGTTCATTACTTTCGACCTGCCCCCCGAGTCCACGAGGGAATTCTGGGATCTGCCCCCTTGACTGAGCGTTCACTCCTCTGCTGCTCCCAGGTTGTGCAGATGCTTCTCTGTCTCTCTCCGAAATTGGATCTATGTTCTCCATGGGTGTGCCTCCTAATCCAGGTGCTATGCCGGATGGTCCTGCTCCGTTCCGAACTCCATCCGCTTCCCTATTCTGTGCTCCAAGTTGCCCAATCTGCTGAAACAAATTCTGAATCAACTCCTCTTGTCTTTTCATCATTGTCTCCATCTCATCCCTGGTGATGAAGACTGAAGTTTGGTTCTCTCCTGAGGAAGCCCCTTGACTCCCTTCGTGCTGACTACTTTCTGGTCTCTGTCTTCTACTTGTTTTCCTTCCAAGAGCCATAATCTCGGATAGACTTCTGGTTCTTAAAGAGAGTCTCTCAACAAATCTTTGCGAGGCAATGATTAAAACGCTCCTGAGTTGTTCTCAGTGAAAGCACCAAAGTGTTTGCGCCAAAATTGGCCACAAACCCCAAATACCGTGAAAGCACCAACGTATGAATACAACTCAGCAATATTCAAACACAAATCACAGATCTCAGCAAATAACCCAAAAATGTTTGCACAAGAAATGGACAAACACCTCCAAGTCGTATGATTCCGTTGATTTTAAGTTGTTTTTGGTGATTTGGGTGATTTATGCAAATATATGAAAAGCAGGGACTAAACTGTAAAAGACACACAGATTTATAGTGCTTCGGCCAGAACGTGCCTACGTCCACTTTGTATGTTATTCTCCTTTTCCCTTCAGATTACAAATACAAAGCTTTGATTACAAGTAATTGAAAGTTGTTTGAAAGTTCTATCCGTGCTTGAGCTCTCAAACTTGTCTGTCATTGTTGTACCCCTGCCCCTTTATTTATAGAGTGAGGCTGGGGGTAGGGGTTCTGGATGTACATAGCTGCTGGTGGGCCTGGGCTGATGCAATCTGGCCTGGCAAAGTTGGTTCGGCAATGCTTTGGTCCGGCGTTGCCTTGGTTCGACAGTGGATGGAGAATGAGTTGGTTCGGTAGGCGTGGGAAGAGTGTTGGTTCGGTGGGATTTGGTCCGGTAGGAGCATGGAGATGGAGCTGGACCGGTAGTGGCATGGTTCGGTGGAGAGTGGTTCGGTGGAGCTCATTCGGTAGTACATGGAAGTGTGGTTGGTTCGGCTAGGAAGGGAAGTGGAGTTGGTTCGGCTAGGAAGGGAAGTGGAGTTGGTTCGGTGAGGCCTTGGACCGGTGGAGCTTGGTCCGGTGGTGAGAGGAAGGTGGTTTCAAACAGTATGTTCTTCCTACCTTACATAGATCATATCTCCTTCATACGAACTCCGATTAACCTGAAATTTGAAACATGGCCTCTCCTAATTCTTATCGTCATCTCCAACCAATTTCGTCCCGATCGGAGCTCAACCAAATTTTGGCGATATCGATCATAGCCTGGATTCCAACTGATCTCCATCATTCCTTGTCAATTTGTTGATATTCCAGTTTTGTCCAAAAATGGGATAACAGTACCTATGCAGTATCTTCTCGTAGTCTCCCGATCAGGAGATATGCAGGTATTATATAGACTATTGACATTATTTGTGTTAAGGTGGAAAATATAAAGCCTTAACGCTATTTAAAAGTATGTTTATTTTACTGTTAGACATTATTATAATAGCGCAATATACTATATAGTAAATAGTTTTACGGATCCTTAGAGGATGGGCGGTCCCAAGCATCCTTTAAGTTACTTGTACTTTTACTACAGTTCACTTGAGTTGGTTTACATTGTATAAGTATGTTTGTCCTGACTCGAGTGTTTGTATTTTTATTTACGCTCGGGTCAGCCTGAGTATTCACAGATTTGGATTTCTACTTTCTGGAGATTGGAATCACTGGAGATTATCTGCTTGTCCAGTTTTATCTGTTCCACTTCCAGTTACCCTGTTGATCCCAGTGTTGTATTCATTTTGTACTTGGTTATTATCTTAAGACTTCTTTTGTACTTTATTTCTTCTGTTGTATCTTATGTAACTCTGATATATTACATAGCAGCTTCATGAGCTACTATTTCTTTTACTTCCACTGCACTATTATTACATTGTGTCTGTGATCTGTGATTTTATTTACTGTATATTCTGAGATTTGCCAAATTTTATTTACAACGCGGTATTTTGAGCAATTCAAGTCCGACATGTGCGGATGCGAATGGTTGAAAATACCTGGTTGTTACAGTCAATGTCCCTAGCTCAAAGGACGAAGAAAAGACCCAAAGCAAGCTTCAGTATCTACTGCAGTGATATTAGATACAGAGAGTGGTACCAATATGTTTACAACTTCTAGCTCTTTTGGAAAGAGCAACTTATGGTTTTTTGACCGGCATATCCTATCATATGACACATAATAGGAACTATTTCTCTACATACCATGAGATTGATGGAGAAAAGGTTATATTAGATAATAATGCTCTGTATGGTTGGTATTGGGAGTGTGAAGGTCAGAATATTTGATGGTGTTATTCATATTATTACTAATGTTAGACATGTACCTGATTTGAGAAGGAGCTTGACTTCTATTGGGGCTTTGAGTAGGCGTGGGTTAAGGACCGTAGTTGAGGAAGTGAAAATGAAGATATCGAAGGGTTCTATGATTGTAATGAAAGACGCGAGGGCATGAAATCTTTATTTATTGAAGGGCATTACTGTAGTTGGTGAATCAGCTTCAGTTACTTTGAACGATTCAGATTCTTCCAGATTGTCACATTTACACAAATGGGACATATTGGTGAGCGTGGTTTGGATGAGTTGAGAAAGCGAGGTTTGGTTGATGATATTCATCATTCAAAACTTGGCTTTTGTGAGGAGTGTGTTCTTGGAAAGCAGACAAAGAATTCTTTTGCTACTGGAGAGCATAAAGCGAAGCTGTTTTAGAGTATGTTCATACAGATATTTGGGGCCCTCCCCTTGCCCATCTTTGGATGGAGCCAGTATTTAATTTCATTTATAAACGATTTCTCTCATAAAGTTTGGATATACATCCTACAATGTAAGAGTGCAACCTTTGACAGTTTTGAAAGTGGAAATCTACCGTTGAGAAGCAATCGGGGAAAATGTTGAAAGTTCTCCGTTCTGATAATAGCGGTGAATTTGTATCATAGGAATTCATCGAATTTTTAAAGTTCGAAGGCATTAAGAGGCATTACACAACACCTGGCGGCCCTCGGTCTAATGGGGTTACTGAAAGGATGAATCGGACATTGTTGGAGAGAACTCATTGCCTCAGATTGACTGCTAAGTTGAAGAAGGGATTTTGGGCTGAAGCTTTATCTATGGCGTCTTTCCTCATCAACCGTACACCTTCTACTACCAAAAACATGAAGATCCCTAAAGAAGTATGGAAAGGAGAGCCTATTAGCTATTCATTTCTCAGAGTGTTTGGATGTCCAACTTATGCGCAGAGAGCAAAAGCAAGTTGGAACCTAGAGTTTGGAAGTGTATCTTTCTAGGCTATAGAAGAAGAGTGAAGTGATATAGGATCAGCAAGAAGATTATTATCAACAGGCATATGAGTTTTGATGAGAAGTTTATGTTGAATGTGGAGCCTTCCTTTTTCAATGACAGTATGAGGACAGATTCAAAATACCAAGCACAAGGTAAGTCATCTTCAGCTTCTTTTCATATAAGTACAGATGGTGTTTTCAATGGCACCATGGTTGATGAGGATAGTATAGATATTGGTACAAAGGATCGGACTCAAGGTAGAGCGCATTTAGAGACTAGGCCTGTTAGAAAAAGAAAGAAGCCTAGGTAGATTGAGGATTTTGTTAGAATGAGCATCGAAGACATTGACTTCAATGATTGGCAAGATATGCATTGAATGTTTTCCACAATGAGCCCAGAGATTATGGAGACACTATTGCATTAGTTGACTGTTTCAATTGGTTAGTTGCTATGGAAGAGGAGATTAAATCTTTGTAGAAAAATCATACTTAGGATTTTGTGTCTCTTCCCACTGACAAGAGGAAAATTGGATGTCGGTGGATATATAGAGTGAAAGATAGTGGTAATGGTGATTTTAGATACAAAGCAAGGTTAGTAGAAAAAGGGTATGTTCAAAAGAAAGGGGTAGAATATCATTATATATTTGCTCCAGTTGTCAAATATACATCCATTCGTATCCATTTGGCATTAGTTTCTCATTATGATATAGAACTTGAGCAACTAGATGTCAAGCTACATTCTTGTGTGGTGATCTAGATAAAGTGATCTATTTGCGGCAGCCATAGGGGTTCATTAATAGTAGCAGGCCAGATTATATTTGTAAACTTAACAAATCACTAATTTAGGAGGTGTGATGGAGATATGATATATCTTTTTTTATATGTTGATTGCAACTCAGAGTACAGTTAGAACTACAGAGTTGAAAGCAGAGCTCAGCAAAGAGTTTGATACGAAAGATTTGGGAAAAGCACAGAGAATTTTGGGTATAGAGATAGTCAAAGATAGGAAGCAAAAAGAGTCGAGACTCACTTAGGCGCAGTACATCGAGAAGGCCTCGCTTGATTTGGTATGGAGAAAGCTAAGTCGGTTGGCACTCCAGTAAGCTCTCATTTTAAGTTGTCGAAAGAATTATCTCCTTTATCGTGTGAAGACAAGAGGTATATGGAAAATATACCTTAATCTAGTGTTGATGGTAGTCTCATGTATGCAATGGTATGCACGAGACCAAATTTACCCCATGTAGTAGGTGTTGTGAGTCGATATATGTCTAACCCAGCAAAGAGCATTAGCAAGCAGTAAAGTGGATATTTAAATATCTTCATGGCACTTCATCAATTGGCTTGTTGTATGGTGGAGTAAATGGAGACATCTCTCTTAGAGGTTACTGTGATACAGATAATGCGGGGAATAGAGACGGACGGAAGTCGGTGTCGAACTATGTTTTTACACTTGGCATAGGCTTGATTTCATGGAGATCAAAGCTACAGTCTATAGTAGTTTTATCGACTACCAAGGCCGAGTTTATATAGATTGTGGAAGCGACTAAGGAGTGATTATATTCACTTCAGTTATTGAATGATTTTTTTATGGTGTAGCGGATAATAGAGCTATTTTTAGATAGTCGGAGTGCGATTCATCTTGTGGAGAATCAAGCTTATTGTTCCTGTATAAAGCACACTGATGCCAGAGGCTACTACCTTGTGCTTGAGGAAGAACGAAGCAAGATCAAGTTGGTGAAGGTGATTATTGTGGATAATCCTTTAGATATGATGACTAAGTCACTTCACTACGACAAGTTTGAGCATTGCTCAGACTTGATCAGTTTGATTTCAGTTGCTTAAGTACCATGGGATGCATACCCAACAATTCCTATGACTATTTTGTTGATTGTTGAAGAGACCGACATATTTAAATAGAGGCGGAGTGTTAATGTTACACGGTTCAAATATGTGTCTATGAGTGTTTCAGATTTAAAGTAGTCTATGAAGAGCTACTATTAGAAGAGACGGAAAGTTGAATGGAGGAAGAGATCAGAAGATATGGAGAAGAGAAGCTTTCAAGTGTAAGTGTCAAACACTACGACATTTGATTTCACAAGTCAGACATCTGTAGATTTTAAAGCAGAAGAGCTTAAGGCAATCATAAAGAAAATAATATCATCTGTTGATAGCGCAGATTCTTTTGATGTGATCTGATACTCTAGAGTGATTACACCATCTATTTATTAGCCTTCTAATCATCTTCCTAATCAAGGATTATAAGGATTATTAGATTTTCAATCATTGTAATTAATAGAAGACCTAGCTCATCAAATTTGGGGTTTTCTATTTTGAGTGCTCTAAATTACAATTCTTCAATTGAGTGATTGATTAAACAGTCTCCACTTCTTGTAACTCTCTAATCATTGATTTGGCTTGTGATCTCTTATAACTGCTGATCGAAATAAAAGGGTTGTTGGGTTTTCGTGGTCGTAGGATACAGATTCGAACCACTTAAATCTTCTGTGTCTCTTTTCTTTCTGTTGTTTGATTTTGTGTGATAACATAATTGATTTTGAATTTGCTTTGGTATTCAAATAGACAAAACTAGATTCTAGTTAATCACTTCCACATATTAGTGATAAATCATTCCCTACATTTTTCTCTACATCAACGACGCATCTTGGAGTGATCTCCACACATTTGATAATACGGTTTTTGCTCCAACCAAGATAATTAGCTTTGTAGATAGACGGTCCAAATCCTTTTCTTACGCTGTTATGCATTTACAGTTCCTTAATTCTGACACCATTAACCAAATCGATTGCTACGGATTAACTGCATTTTCTATTTTCTTAGATCAAGTCAGTGAATTGATCATATCAGTTTCAATCGGACCCTCTAATTACAATTTGACAAATTAAGCAACATACTGGCCATTTCAAGCTATATATATAAATATTACCAACCATTATTGTCACAAATGAAAAAAGTCATCTCGTCACGTCATATGCCATATTTCATCACTTTACAACAGGAAAAAAAAAACAAACAAACAAAACGTAGAATACACGATTCACAAAGGCAGGAATCTACACCTTAAGCGTGAGTCAAATGCATATTAAAAAAACAACAACTTGCACACACGCTTGCTTTCACTCCTCTTTGTTCCTAGGCATTGAACTCAAACCTCCATCTTCTCTTTTCTCAAGCACGTAAGGCATGTACGTCCCAAGCATCCTATCCCACACCACAAAAAAAGGCTGAGAAAAGTTGTACTTGCTCCCATACAACTGATGATGAATATCGTGGTACGCGGTATTGTTCTGAAATATCATATGAAACGGGTTTCCAGGCAGCCATAGCCCACAGTGGTCATCGACCGTCTTAATGGTTGCAAAGGAGAAGAAATATATGGACGTTTTTGGGGACATTCCGGATAGGAGGAAGGATAGGGCACCTCCTATCGTGTCTAGAAGCAGCCCTTCGATAGGGTGGTTGTAGAGTGCTCCAAAAGAGTAGGGCACCACGAGGCGGTGGTGCAGAGAATGCACGTGTTTGTATAGGAACTTGTTCACGTGCATGTATCTGTGCATGAAGTATTGCCATGTGTCCATTATGATCATTGCTATCAAGAATTGTTTTGTGTACGATACTAAGGATGTTGGTTGTCGTGATGAAGTTTCAGTGCTTCCAGCAACCTGCATGCATAGATTATTCAGGATGTAAGTTCTGCGGGTGCGTTTACATGAAAATGTTGCCAAAGAGAAGGAAGAGTCCAGAATAAAAGCTACTTTCGCTGTTAACTGCTCAACAACAACAAAAAAAGTCCAGTAAGGTCATTCGTATCACTAATTAAAGCCACATATAAACTTTAACTGGTACAATCCTGTTGAACAGGGACAAGAGATTTGGTAGAATGGCATTATATCGATGACATCAGGATTTTTGAACCATGATGGTTTGTGTGCCTAGAAAATAACTCAAAATTAGAGTTTTCCTTGTTCTATCAATGCTTGCTTGATCTTTCCACCTATGCCACTACACAGACACTATACACATCCCTCGTTGCTTAGGGTTTAAAATAAACTCTAGTCAGTCAACACAATCATACGAGTTCAGGTTAGATAAGGCAGAAGATTATTAAATCCTATATTTGGTTCTATATAAGAACAGACGAGGTAAAGACAATGCTATTACTACTATTTACCTGAAGACGTGTTGGAAGGGTTATTAATGAAATTATAAGCTTGGCCTTTGCAGAACAAGATAAGAGCGAAGTATTTAACTACTATAGTACATGGAAAAATTATAGGCTTCTAAGAGCTCATTTTCAGCACCCTAAAATTTAGATCCAAAAAATAGTCGATTGATAATGATGCTAGTCAAGAATATCCACATGTATGCTTGAGTAAAGCACCAGGAAACCACAGAATTTTGCTTTGATTACCGATTTCAAGCATATGTAATATCTTGGTAGAAGCCTAGAAGGTACCTACTTGTAACTCAACTTTCAGTAAACAATTTCTGTACATCTCATTAAATACAAATATCATTTCAAATCGGCTGCAAATACAATTATTTTACAACCCCTGAATGAAAAATATCTTGCATTTTTGCACTTAGGCCTGTTAGATATGATTCGCATTATTTGGTGCATGGATTGGACATGGTGAGTGCGTGGATTGAACTTGATAAAGTCACATACGGTAAGAAATATGGAATAAGCATGGTATATAAATGAGACTGGTGGCTTGTAACATTGAGAATTCATTTTGTTATAATAAAGTGTTGTGAAGGTCAAGTACATGCCCACTCGAGGGCATTGTTGGGATACTCAATCGAGACAGTGACACATCAGACATTTCATTCAGTGGTCTCAGTAACCATACACCAAATGAAGAGTGTGCATATAAGGCAGCTGCTGCATACTTGAGAGTGTCCAAACTTAACAAGGCCAACCATATATATTAGATAATTATATTTAATATGGTTCTTGTTTGTAATCAACGACTTTGGGTGAATAGGGACACCTTCATTGCTGCGACTCTATGAAGATATGCATTTAAGAAACGCAGTTGGTATTTCCAAATTTGACATGCCATTGATTGACCGATAAAAACATTTATGTCCCTTGACATAATTAGATTAAGTTAGTTTACTTGCTCATACATGTTTATATCCTGCTCATATATATTATAATAAGCTCAAATTATGTGTTTCTCAAATGCATGCTTCGACAATGTATTGAGCTACTGAAAGCTCCACTACCTAACATTAATGCATGTCCCCTTGATAGATTGATAAAATACATACTAATATTTTTTAGTGTTGGTAAGGAATTTGATTAGTAAATGCCTTCATATTATTAAAGCACGTGTATAGATAGAACAAGTGAAGAAAATAATCAGATTGACGTTATGTAAAGACCATTTATTTTTTTCAATCAACATAAGTGAATATCAATCTAAAAGAAGCATATGCCTTTCTTAAAACATAAGCAGAAAAGAATATCTAATTGTGAAGGTCTGCATTGATTGATACTGATTTTAACATACTGAAACGTTTACTGCACTAGTTGAAGACAGTTTGTTTGAAAAATATTAACTGCATTGTTTAAATGCAGTAAAAATTTAACTGCCAGCTTTGAGGATGTACATTAATTGAAATTGATTTTAATTGGTTGAAAACACTTAATCCAATGGTTGAGGGCATTTAAACCTCACCTGCATTGACTGAATGTAGTTGAAACTTAACTGCCTTCAAGCTTTGTGGAAAAAAAACGAATTTTTTTAATTGTTTTTTAGATATCAACAATGTCTATCACAAGAAAACTTATAAAACTTGTGATTTGATGGTAAAAACAAAAGCTCAATCCAACTTTTATGTAAAAAAATAATAATGACGTTTTAAATCGGATGACACTGAAACAACAAAAACATGTTTTACGTAAATTGTTGTGCAGAGAGCCGCTTCACAATAACAGTATCAGTTAGAAATCTTGTTATCACTAAAACCAGGTCAAGATAATTTGGAGTACTTGATAGGGTTATACACCAAGTCAAATATGTTGATCACAAGTTGATGGATGTTAGCCTTGCGTTCTTGAGATGTCATTATGCAATTTCTTTATTGTTTAAGTTCTTTCATGCAAAATTACAAATCATGAACGGCGTTGACGGCCATTAAAGCTCTCTATTCAAGCTTTCTTTCTACAAGATAGAAAAAATAAAAATGAAGAAGAAGACTGAATCAAAAAAATTACCCCCACCCGCTTTGAGGGTACCCCTGTATTTATAGAGAATTTCAGCTGCAGAATTGGGGTCACGTGTCTCCTAGAGTGAACGAATGGTGGATGCGATTTTCATAAGGAAAAGCTGGCGTCGCAGGGAGATACATGCGATGGCTCCAAGAAATTCTCGACGAAGGCTTTATTATATTGCTTCGCAATAGCTCTAATTGTTTTTCATCGTGAAGGCTTTATGCAACTTCCCGTGATGACACTTTTACTTCATCAAGTGGCTGCTTCCATAATTACGTCGCGACGACTTTATGTTTTATGTCTACAATTATCACATAGAAGCTCCCAGTAAATTGCCTTATAAACTCTTCGCGGTAGCTTAGAAATGAATTTTTCTTAGCGATGGCTCTTTGTTGGACTCTTAATGATAGCTCTTTGGAGGACTCTTGGCAATGGCTCTTTGAAACTCTTGGCGATGACATTTTGGAAGATTCTTAACGATGGCTCTTTGGAAGACTCTTGATGATGGCTCTTTGGAAGACTCTTAGCGATAACTCAACCGCATTGCCTTATCCAACCTTTCGCGATAGCTCAACCACATTGCCTTATTACTCGCGACAGCTCTTCGAGGCTTATCACAACTTTTAGGAACTATCTTGATGTTTCCACCGAACTCTTCGCGACGGATTCAAAAGAACGCTTTCTAGTATTTTTGGATATTCTTTGTGATTACCCTATCAAACCTTCCACAATGTCATTTATTTGTGTTATTAGTTTGTGTTGCTTTGTTTGCACACGACGACTTGATTGCTTTGTTTTGTTACCTGAAGATGGACCATGAGGGCCTTGCAGGATTACTCACGATGGTTTGTTATCTTGTCAAGCAATCACTTCAAGATACATCGTGATGACTCTATTTGCTAGCGATGACTTCATTTATCCATGATAATCCTAAGTATGTACAAAGCTTTCTTATGCGTGATGGCTTTAACTACACGCAATGTTTAAATTAGGGATGTCGGCTTCCATTAACATATGAAAGCCCACAAAAATAAGGCGCGGTGACTGCAAACTTGATCTTAGAATTTTGGCTGTAACACTTGCCCCTTTTTGAGAAATTCTTTATGCTTTAGCTTATGTAAACTTATGTTCTTGCATTGTTTTTTTTCAAGTTATCATTCTTTGGTACTTTACTCTTTATTGTTGATTGCTTGTGCTACACCATCTTGCTATAACTTTCGCTTTTTAACATTGTGACTTCCTAAAAAGGTTTTTCAAAACGCACAAGTTTTGCAATCCTTTTAAAAAAATTAATTTGCTAAGATCGTTCTTATTGAAAACACTCTTTATGGGGAAGAATTTCCCACGAAGCTACTCGAAGATACTCTTATAAACGATTTCATAATTTTGTTTGGAAAACATTTGATGCGAAAATCAAATAATATGCTTTGTAAAATAAGATGGTTTGAAAATTGAATTTTTGAAAGGGAGGAAATCTACTTGAAATCTTAGAAAGTAGCTTTTATTAGAATAAATCGGTGCCCTGATAAGATAGGAATTTCTAGCGTTTCAGGAAAATGCATTTTGTCATTTGCCTGTTTCGAGTTTGGTTGTTCATCAAACCAAGTGTTCAATCGATTGTCCTTTTTTGGACGGTTGTTTTCATAGTTTTTGCTTGATCGTCATAGTTTCTATTGACCATTCCCCTTGGATAGGTGCTTCGACCAGGCCCGGCGGCAGATTTAAGGGCTTAGTTGACCATCACTTTTTGGATAGTTGCTTTAACCAGACCCGAAGGAGGAACCAAAGGCTTATCGTCCAACTTCCTTGAATGGATACTTTGATCATACCTGACGGCAAAATCAAATGCTTAATTGACCACCACTCTTTGGATGGTTGTTTAGGTTAGGTTCGAAGTCGAGACCAAAGAATTTTTGTCCATCTCCGTAAAATGGGTGCTTCGATCAGACCCGACGGCGGAATTAAAAACTTAATTGGCCATCACTCTTTCAATGGTTACTTTGGTCAGGCCCTTGGACGGGACCAAAGGCTTTTCGTCTATCTTTCTTGGAGGGGTCATGGGTTCTTTGAGTAGACCCGACGGCAGAATCAAAGGCTTAATTGACCACCACCAATTGGATGGTTATTTTGGCTTAGACCAGAAGGCGGGACTAAAGGATTTTCGTTCATCTCCCTTGGATAGGTGCTTTGACCTAACCCGACGGCGATATGAAAGACTTAATTAACCATCACTCTTTGGATGGTTGCTTTTGCCAGGCCCCAAGACGAGACCAAAGGCTTTTCGTCCATCTCTTTTAGATGGTTGCTTTGACCAGGCTTGGTGATGAGATTAAAAGCTTAATTAACCACCACTCTTTGGATAGTTGCTTTGTCCAGGCCCGAAGGTGAGATTAGGATGGGTGTTTTGATCAAGCCCGGCGGTGGGACTAAAAACTTAGTTGACCACCACTTTGAATTGTTGCTTTGGCCAGATCCGAATGCGGGATTAAAGGCTTTTTGACCGCCTTCCTTGGATGGATGCTTTAATTAGGCCCGACTGCGGGATCAAATGCTTAATTGACCATCACTTTTTGGATGGTTGCTTTGATCAGGCCCGAAGATAGGACCAAAGGCTTTTCCAAATGCAAGGATGCCTTTGTTCAACAAATTTTCCAACCTCATCAGGTCCGAAGTTAAGTTTGAACGTGTGCACTTCACCTTCGAGGGCAATGACTTAGATGTGATTCATTTTTCCTCCAATAAGTCATCTGTAGTTTGCTTTATTCATTCATGAAATATAGCCTCAAATGTTCGGCATTTCAAGTCCTTCGTATTACATTTCCATCAGGTTTACTTAATCGATATGTCCCTGGCGGGACTACTTTATGAATGACAAGCGGACCTTCCCAATTTGGTCCAAGGGGACCGTCTGCATGATCCTTCGTGTTTGCCATTATTTCCCTCAAAACTAAATCTCCATTTTTGAACGTCCTTTCTTTCATTTTTGAATTATAATATTTTGTGATTTTGCATTGATATGTCATGGTTTGAATAGCAGCCTGATCGCTCAATTCGTTAAGCAAGTCAAGCGACTCCTTTTCAGTTCTTGATCTGTCTCATATGTATAAACAGTTATTTGACATGAGGGGACTACGACTTCAACGGGTGACATTGCCTCAAATCTATAGGTTAAAGTGTATGGTATGTGTCCGATAGCAGTCTTTGCAGATGTTATGTATGCCCATAGAGGAAGTTCATCTACCCAATTCCTTTTGGTTTTTCCCAATCGTTTCTTTAAAATGTTCTTTATCAATTTGTTTGCGTCTCTATTGCCCCGTTAGCCTTCGGTTGAGCTATTGATGAATTTTTTTTTGTGATTTCGTTCTATTCACAGAAGCGAGTGAATTCCTTGCTTTCGAACCAGTTTCCATTATCATAAATAATCTTGTTTGGGAGCCTAAATCTTGTCGCTATATTCTTGATAACAAACTTTAGAATACTTTCGACGGTTATTTTACGCAGGGGTTTTGTTCTTCATCTTGATACCGGAGAGGACCGATCAGATCATTCCAAATATGTCAAAGGGTCATGAACTAGAAATGGTAGTTAGGTTGATTGGAGAAAGTCAAGAGATTTTAGAGGATTTTTGGCATTTATCGCATCTTTGACATATTTACTGGCCACTTCTGTCAGTTGATGCCAATAATACCCTTGACTCATTACCTTTATGGCCAGTTTTTGTTTGAACCAAAAATGACATAAACGTCCAACAGAGAATAGAAGAGAATAAAAAATGAAGAAAACAAATTAAGATGAGTAATAAATGAACACACGGAGTTTTAAGTGGTTCGAAAACTTTGGTCAACGTTCACTTAATGATTTTATTGCTTCACCTCTGACTTGGGGGCAGAAGTTCTTAGGAGTCGGTACAACTTCGACACTTTGATTTTCATAGTTACAAAAATATAGAGTAAAATGGAGTTAGAGCTAAAAAGATCCTTAAAATGAGCCACACCTCTCTATTTATAAAGGTAGAAAGCCTAAAATCTCATCCAAAATATCTTCAAACTATTTTTTTCCTACAAACCAATTCTCCTTAGAAGTAGGATGTCACATCTTCAAGTAGCTATGGGTTGATACGACTCCATGGGCAGGGGTCGGTACCGACCCATAAATTTTCCAATCTGCCTATCTTCAACTCTTTGCTTCGGCTTGCCTCGTGGATAGCTTTGTGGTTTCAATTGTTCGTATCAATAATAGCTTGTTTGAGTCCAAAAGATGCAGTTATAGAAGAATGAAGTTGTTGGTTTGGGAGTTCGTGAAGATTGATGGAGATTAGTATTGAATCGACATAACAACATTGGAAATGAGTTCTTAACATCAAGAGGGACAAAGAGACAGAGATGAACCCCCGTAGAGGAGTTCTTTGGAGTCGGCACCGACCCATAGGTAGAGGTCGGTACCGAACCCACGCTTGTGGTCAGTGGGTCTAGAACTTTGGTGTTGAACTCGTGTCATTGTTGTGATCTTGATTGTACTTTGGTTTTGAGTTCCATGGTCATCCATCCAGGCTTCTTGCCTTGATAACTTCGAAGTCTGGTTCGTTCGTATATTGCATAGTCAAAAGATAGGATAACACTTGCCCCCCTAAAGCATGTCTTGTGAATGGAAGGTGCGCTTTGCTTGAGAACAAATGTGATATCAATCTCTAATAATCGAGCTCTCCTGCTTCTTCGATCTTGGTATAACGTCCAGTTCCTTTGGACTCTTTAATCAATTACGGATCGTTCCAAACCTGTTGGAGCCTAAGACTCTAGACTTTGCCTAAGTGTTGTTTATACATTATCATAATTTTGATTTCATTCCAAGTTATTACATCACATATCAAAACCATCCCGTGTTCATCCGAGATTTACATTACTATCATTCTGATTTTATTCAAAGTAATTGCATATCAAAATCGTCCCGTGTTCATCCGGCATTCATTTGTTTTCTTTTAATTTCAAGGCGTTCAAATCCTTTTATCAAAATCAATATGTTTTAAAGTTTGATCTCTCCAGATCGTTTCTTACTCGGTTTAATATACGATCTCTTCGAATCGTTAATCAAATCTATGACCGTTCAGCGTCGATAGTTAAATCCATTGTCTTTCGAGGCTGGTGGTCGTTCGAGACTGGTAATCAAATTCGTGATCGTTTGGGACCAATAATCAAATCCTTGGTCGTTCGGAATCGATGATCAAATATGTGGTCATTCGAGACCGATGATTAGATTCGTGGTCTCTCTGGACCGATCTATGGCATCTCTGGACCTTTATTGAGCCCAATCCGCTTGCTCTTCGACGAGGGGACTTAACGACGAGCAAGCTCATCCAATCACTCTCCGGTAAAGTGACCTACCCCTTGCACTCCAGACCCGACTCTCTGCTCAGAACATAACGCGATTCTTATTGAGTCAAATCCGCTCGCTCTCCGACGAGGGGACTAAACGACAAGTAAGCACATCCACTCGCTCTCCGACGATGTGACTTACTCCTTGCACTCTAGTTTCATCTCTCAAGACAGAACATAACACGATCAAATCCATGGTCCCTCTGAACCCTTGTCGAGCCCAATCTGCTCATTCTCCGACGAAGGGACTCGACGACAGGTAAACCCATCCACTCATGTTCCGATGAGGGGACTTCTCGCACTTTGGTCTCCTTCCTCCGGACGCGACTTTATAGCGATTAATATCGATCATCACATTCAATGTGGATTTCAATAATCAAATTCAAATATCAAATTCAAATATCAAAAAACAACATAAAATCTAACATCCAAGTAATTGCCTCGTCGGGCATTGCGGTCTAGCATCTAGCCCAGAGCGTGCCTAGAGGCCGTTCGGGATTCCTTACACGAGTAGGCATTTAGACTGTATTATTGCATGGTTTATTGAAAAAGGTAGAAGAAGAGTGCGAGAACCAGACCTGGTTCCCTGGCATCTCGGTCAAAGAGATGACCATCATTCCCTTTGATCCAGGGCCATTTCCATTCGCCGCGGATGATGGCTGCTCTCGTTCTGTCATTGCAGTTCGATTTCTTACGTATTGTTGATAACCAGTTATATCTGACATGTTCCTCTATCAGATCCCGCAGATGTCTGCAATCGTTTGTGTTATGTCCATCCAGCTTATGGAATGACAGTACTTTCCAGATGTCTGCAATCGTTTGTGTTATGTCCATCCAGCTTATGGAATAGCAGTACTTTCCAGATGTCCTTGCACGCTCTGTGGGCTCTCACCTTGTCGGCTTTCGGTAGGGAAGCTACCCCTGTATCCAAGTAGACCCGTTATAGGGTTTCGTTCAAATTCGCGTAGGTAGAAAGCTTCGGTTCCCTCTTTTTCCGCTTAGAACCATCATAGCCATCGTCCATTTTTTTTCTTTATCTTTACTGGATCCTGCCTCGGACGGTCCTCCGCCATCCAGAGCATTACCTCATCCTTATCAGCTCCAGCGTCCTCTTGCTGTAGAAATTTTTCAGCCTCATGATAAAATTCTGCGAGATCCATCGATGGATCCCGTTTTAAAGCGATTTTAAAATCAGACTTGTCTGCCATTCCAGAAACTGCCGTCATCAAAATCACTGACGGATCCGGTCTATCTACTGAAGCAACCGCCATTAAACTTTGTTAGAAAATTCTTAAGGGACTCTCCGACCCTCTGTTTCACAACTGATAAAGTCATCGCATTCTTGGGTCATGGAATATGGACTCGAAACTGCCTCCTAAATCTATCACTAACTCGTTCCACGTGCTTATGGAACCGTTCTCCAGCTGCCTGAACCATAGCACAGCTAAATTTGTTAAAAAACAAAGGGAAACCGTGTCTCATTACTTCCTCCAATGCCCCCAGCACCTCCATGTACCGGATGTATCTTATCAAATGAACTCTAGGGTCTGGTTTTCATCATATAGCTCTAGTGTTGGTAGTTTGAATTCTGGTTGATCCTAACGTATCATATGTTCGAAGCAGACGGACTCCTATTCACGTATTCCAAGCTTCGATAGGACAATCCGCCTATCATAGCTCATCTTATCAGCACAGCAAATCTATCATTGTCATCCAAAGGTAGTCTCCAGTTTGCATTTTCAGCATGCCCCTGACTCTGCGAGGGAATTCTGGTACGTACTCCTCCGGTTGTGCTTCAGCATTCTGATCTACATTCAATCGCTCTGGTTCAGCGCTAAATTACGATCCATGCCCCTGAGTCCTTGGGATCGGTACCGACTCATGCTTGGGGTCGATATCGACCCGTACAATTGGCTCGAGGTTTGTCCCGGGTCGTTTTACCCCACTTCCAGTTTGTTGTACTCCTCCAAGTCTTTGATTTAGATTTTCTGCAACTCCAGTTGTTCCCATCCTTCTGAAGAAGTTCTCATTATCTCTTCCTGACGAGCCATTATCTCTTCCTGACGAGTCATCATCCTCTCATGCAGTCCATTCATCATAATTTCCATCTCATCCTTGGTTATATAGATTGATGGGGTGAGATCATGCGCCTCCTGGCCGCCCCTTGTTGATTTCCAACAGTAATTGTCCTCCTAGTTGACTGTCTAGCCATTTAGAATCTTTTTCAAATCTTAGATCAGTAGGTTCAAGTGTTTTTCTCAGTGAAAGCACGAAAAAGAACCAAAAATGGCACAAACACCCAACCGAGAATAAAAAATGAAGAAAACAAATTCAGATGAGTAAGAAATGAACACACGAAGTTTTATAATGGTTCGGCAAACTCTGCCTCACGTCCACTTAATGGTTTTATTGCTTAACTTCTGACTTGAGATAGAAGCTCTTAGAAGATGGTACAACTCCAACACTTAGATTTTCAGAGTTACAAGAATATAGTGAAATTAGAGCCAAAAAGATCCTGAAAATGAGCCCTGCCTTTTTATTTATAGAGGTACGTAAAATCTCATCCAGAATATCTCTAAGCTATTTTCCTTGCTATAGACCAGTTCTCCTTAGAAGTAGGATGCCACATCATCAAATAGCTACGGGTCGGTACGACTCCATGGGTGGGGTCGGCACCGTCCCCTAAATTTGCCAATCTGACTACCTTCAACTCTTTGCTTTTGTCTCGTGGATAGCTTTGTGATTCCATAATTGTCTGTATCAATATAATCCAAAAGATGGAGTTTTGGAAGAATGAAGTTGCTGATTTCGAAGTTCGTGGAGATTGATAGAGATTGGTATTGAATCAACATAACAACATTGAAAATGAGTTCTTAACATCGAAAGGGACAAGGAGGCAGAAGATGGACCCTGTGGATTCTTGGGAGTCGGCACCGACGCATGGGCTGGAGTCGGTACCGACCCCACTTGTGGTCGGTGGGTCCTCGAACTTTGGTGATGGACTTGTGCCCTTGTTGTGATCTCGGTTGTACTTTGTTTTGGGTTTTGGGTTCCGTGGTCATCCCTTTGGACGTCTTGCCTTAATAACTTTGAAGTCTGGTTCGTTAGATTCATCTGTATATTGCCTAGTCAAAAGGCAAGATAACAATTTTATTCCATTGGAATAATCTCCGCAAAATCCTTCATGTGCTTCCATCAGCAATCTCATGTTTTTTTGGGTATGATACATCTTAAGTAAGACATTGAATATCATTTCCTATATAATATTCCATCAACTATGGTGTATGAGGGGACTTGATACCTTAGTTTTCATGCGTTTTTCTTTTCTTTTGGTAGGATTTCGTTTTCAATATATTCAATTAAAGGTGTTATCCCATTATTGATGTACGGATTTTCGTGAAAGGATACATTATTGACGTACGGATTTTAGTGAATGTCAATCCTTGCTGGATCCTTTCTGACACCACTATTCTCTTGGGTATTTTTTCTCATTATTTGATTGTAAACGAACTTGAGATCTAATTAGGACCAAAGCTTCTTTACCTAATTTTTTCTCTTCTCCAATACTTGGATTTGGTTGAAATCCAACAGGTATGATTTTGACCTCAGGTGACCTCAGGTGATCTTGCTAGCTTTGCCAAAAAATCCGCTTGAGCATTAATTTTCCTTGGTATTTGGTGTATGGAGAAATACTCAAAATGAACCAACATCTTATGGATTCTTTTGACGTATTGGGATAATCGGGTATCTTTAGTTTGAAATATCTTGTTCAATTGGATCACCATTATGAGTGCTTTCCTCCTTGAGAGAATCACTCATTCATTTTGATCAAAAAAACTAGTTTACCATTAATTGTGAATCACTGAGTATTTCGATTTTGGGAATTTTGAGTTGTTGTGCCAAGGTTAATCTCGCAATCATTGATTCTTATTCCGATGTGCTATTGGTTGCTGGAGAGCCTAATTTCATGACGTAGTGAAGTATGTGCTCATCAGGGGTAATTACAACATATCATGCTCTTGCACCATATTCGTTTGATGCTCCGTCGACGTACAACTGCCATTTCGGTTCGAGTCTCTTTTCTTTCTCTGACTGCTCCTCAATAAATCATGTGCACTCTACGACAAAGTCTGCTAAAGCTTGTCCTTTGATTGATGTCCTAGGTATGTAATCGATATCATATTGGCTCAACTCCATTCCTTATTTTGTCAATCTTCCTGATACTTCGGGTTTACTTAGATTTGCCTTAGTGGATAGTTGGTTAAAATCTTGACTGGATGAGCTTGAAAATAAAACCTTAGCTTTCGTGCTGACAACAATAAGCAATATGCTAAATTTTCTATAACCGAGTACCTAATCTCAGCATCTTTTAATCTTTTACTCGTGTAGTAAACTAGGAATTGGATTCCATCTTCCTCTCTTACCAAAACCGAGCTGATGGCATGTTCTAATATAGCCATGTATAGAAGTAAGCATTCTCCTTCTATGGAGCTCGAAAGTATCAGAGGTGATTCTAAATGATTTTTCAACTCCTGAAAAGCCTTTTGACGTTCCTTCGTCCATTCGAATGTCTTCCTTTCCTTAATTAGATCGAAAAAAGGGATACACATATCTGTTGCTTTGGGCATAAACTGATAAGGGTTGTAGCCCGTCCATTTATTCTCATCACTTCCTCGCACGTTTTAAGTTGGTGTTGTATCTCTAATAGTTTTTATCTGTTCTAGGTTGATTTCGATTCGTCTAGCACTTACAGTATGTCCTAAGAATTATCCATATTGGATTACAAAGCAGCACTTTTGTGTATTTAATTTCATCTCATACTTCTTTAATACCTCCAACATCTCGCTCGAATCTTCTACACGATCCTCCGCTTTTAGATTTTACTAACATGTCATCAACATAAACTTCAATGGTTCTCCATATTTGATCTTTGAACATTAAGTTCACAAGTCGTTTATATTTTGCCCTTATATTTTTCAATTCGAATGGCATTACTTTGTAGCAGTACATTCCTCAGTCTGTCATTATCGGGGTTAAACATTGAAATATGACTGTATCCCGAATAAGCATACATAAAAGACAGTAGTTTGTGGCAGCTAGTTCCTCCACTAATTGGTCGATTCTGAGTAGTGGGTAACAATCTTCCAGACATGTTTTGTGTAACGACCCGTAAATTTTCGATAATTAAAATAGCTAATTTAATAAGATTTCGTGATTTAGTGTTAGAAAAAAAATTGTAAGTCGTTTGGAATAATAATAAATGTTGAATCCATTGGGTATAATAGAGTAATTGATTGATAAGTAAAATCTATTTAAATCAGATATTGAATATTGAACAGGTAAATTGTTTAAATTAAATATTTAAAACTTATTGAATAATTGAGTAATGGGAATTGAATGACCGCATAATGGAAATGGTTGTTCTATAATCTTAATTCGTTTCAAAAGTTAAATTTTAAGTTCGTTTTGAATATTTCAAAAGATAGTGATCTAAGAATAATCAAATTGTTTAAATTTAATATTACAAATGTTTGAATAATTAAATTCCGAATTTGATATGATTAATTTGATATTGAAATTTAATATATGAAAATAGAATGAATAATTGAAATTTGATTTAATATGATTCAAATTGGTTTCCAAAGTGAATGTAAGTTATATCGGGATTATAATGGAGTTAATAAGATTTTAAAATTGGAATTTATTGGATAATTGAATAACGGGTTTAATATGATTAAAAATGATTTGTAAAATTTTATTTTATCATATTGAAGTTATAGTGATGTTATAGAACTTTTAAAAATGAATTTAAAATTTATTTGTGAAAATTGAATATTTTAATATGTAATTATCGACTGAAAAATAGCCAATTTTTGAACAGTCTCAGAATTGGACGAAACTAGTTCCATTGGATCCGTAATAATTTGTTATTACCGGATTTCAATTTTCGTAGCAATCGGAGTTGTCGTTTGACCGTGGCAGCTCGAAACGCATCGAAATGGTTTTAATATTAATTTAGCGAGTTAAAATAGTCATTTTTCAAACAGTCTCGGATTTCGACGAAACCAGTTTCATCGGATCTGTAATGTTATATTATTATAAGGTTTAAATTTTCGTGTCAATCGGATTTACCGTTTGTCCGGGGCGAGCCAAAACGCATAGAAATCGGTTTAATCGATTTAATTTAAAATCGAACGTTTATTGCCATAACTCGCACAGATGATCGAATTAGCTCCCGAAACCTATTTCATTGTGTCCAGAACGCGGGATAAACCCTAGGAACGTCAGTTACCGCGCGAAATTCGGAGTTTGGAAAAGCCGATGAATAGTATTCGTCGTTTCCTATAAATAGCCCCTTTATTCACAAATTAAAAATAATAAAAAAGGGGCTAGGGTTTCTTATAGCCGGCCGCCATTTTCTAAACCAAAGGCCGAAAATCTTCCTCGTTCCCTCTCGAATTTCTTGCAAGCCACTAACCAATTCCAAAAACGTTCAGCTGGACAATTGTAGAACACATCACGATCTACCATTTCAACGGTTATGATCGGATATAACCTCACGGATCGACGCGTATTGGTGTTTGAAGGGGCCGGTTTTGGTTGCATTTTTCTGGTCGGTGGTGGCGCTAGGGGGGTGCGGTCGAGCATGGGGAGTCGAGCTCGGCTAGGCGAACGGAGTGGTGGTGGAGTGATGTGGTTTCGAGCATCGTGGAGGGAGCGGCCCTAAGCCCTAGTCGCGTGCGTGACGGGTTCTTGTTGCCTGTACGCGAACGAAGATGGAAGAGGGGGGTTGCGGCCAGGATCTGATGATAGGGAATCAACGGCTAAGATTGGGCAAGGCTATATATATAAATATAAATAAAAATGTAAATTATATTATAGTTTAAATTGTACAATCTTTGAAATGTGATATCTTTGTCATACGAGGGCGGAAAATTACGAAACGACTTGCGTTGCAATCGTTTTGTCGAGCACTACGCTATGGAATTGGATTGGAATCATTTGGAGCTAGAAAAAATTTTGAGTTAAATCGAACGTCGTTCGATTTGATTTAAAATCGTAAAAATCAAGATGAGTATTTTATTAACGCTCACAACGTACTGAATATCTTTATGCTAGTTAAATTTAATATTATGAAGTGATATGAATTTTATTTGTCGTTGTTTGATAAAAAAAAATTGTCATATAGTTTGTCATTCGAATTAATCGTTGAAAATTAAATTGACAGTTAAATTGAAATTGAATTGCGATTAAATTACCTGACATTGATAACTATGAAATTGTCATAAATTGTATTGTTTATTGGATGATTTATTTCGACGGATGCTATTGATTGATATTTAAATGTTTGGATGTTTATTTGCTTATATATAACTTGTTATGCATACATATGACACTATGATTGGTTTAAGTGATATATATTCATCCCTGACATTTAATTGAAATAAATAATTACTTGGCCATAGGATAGAAAATTATATACGGACACCGGATTGGCTAAATTAATAATTTCTAAAATCGTCGATTTGAAATTTATTTAAATGTTTGTTTTAAAAGTTATAAATAGAAATCAATTTATAGAAATCAAATTTATTGAAAAATTGAGTTTGGAATGTTGAAATAAAATTTTGGTTAAAAGAAATTGTTGAATAAATTTAAGTGGAGACTTTGAGATTTAAAATTTGGATATGATTGAATTTCGGAAATTTATTTGTTTAAAGATTGAACATTAAATTTGAGCTTTGAATATTACTAAGTAAAAGTGACATAAAAATGATATTTTGAAATGAGCTTGGAATTGAATCATATTTGAAATTTGGATTTAAATTTGAATATTGAAGGATAATTTTGTTAAGTGTTATAAATTGATATTTTGAAAATCCAGCTCTAAATCGATATAAATTGAAATTGAATTAATTGAAAGTGAATATAAAATTGAATAAATTTGAAGTCAAAGTTGACATTGATTTGAATTGAAATCGAAATTGAATCGGTAGAATGGAAATTGAAATTGATTTGAACTGGGAAGTTATAAATTGAAATGGATTGGTTTTGAAGCTGTTTTATTTTGTTTTCCAAATTACTCTGCTATATAAACCATTTTTGAATACTTAAACTATTTTAATCTATTTTAAATCTACTTAACCCAATTTAAATTATTTTAAACTAATTTATCTATTTCAAATCCATTTTAAGATTTTAAGTATTTTAACTATTTTAATTATTTAAAACTACTTTTAAACTACTTAAAACTATTTTTCTAAAATTCTAAGCTGGTCAATAAGGTGAAATGTTTATATTTAAATCTTGAATTTAAATACGAATTGGGTTAAATGAAGTTGCAACCTAAATTGAAATCCGAATTGATTTTGAAATCGAAATAAGATATAGAGACGAAAAATGATTTTGAAACGGAATCTGACATTTTAAATAGATACGATGATATTTGAAATGGATATGATTTTTGAAGCGAATATGATATTTTGATATCAATTATGAATCGATTTGAAATGTAAAAGAGTCACCGGTGTAATAATACGTAGTTATTAAAGAGACCGGGATCGGATATGGACATACTCTCTGTCGATACCGAAAACCACTTTAATAACTATTATACGCGAAGTGTTGATTCAGAATGAAGTGGATGGTTTGGTGAACGCGTTGACTGAAGAAAGAGAACGATATTGGATGACCCCTGATATGACTAAAACAGGAGCCGCGTCGGGCCATTGAGGTTCGCCATCTCTAGCGGACACACTTCTTCGATGCCATATCTATTACATTTGTGATGCGATTTGGGTGCACCCCTTGATTTGGGAGTGTTGTTTCGCGGTGTTGGGGTAGCTGCTAGCTACGCTCAACATCAGTCCGGATCACGCAACTACTAGTATCCTAGTTGGTATCGCCTCATGTACCTTGTCATACTGATTATCCTATTCGCGACAACTACGTTATGTTTTGTGTTATACCTATGGGGTACCCTCTGATAACCACCAGTTTACGGTGAGGCTTACGGTGCTGTATAGACTATGGCATTATAAAAATGTGTTAAGGGGGATTATGGTAACGCCTTAACGCTATTTTGATACTTTATATTACTGATAGGCATTATCTACTTAGCGTACATTACTACATAGTAAATAGTTTAACGGATCCTTAAGAGATGGAAAATCCCGTAACATCTCTTGAGTTATTGCACGCACGTTGACACTGGATATGAGATGTCAAACCCCGTAAACATCTCTGACGCCGTTACACTCATATTTATTTACGATTGATTTAACTTTCATAAGGATATTTTAGTCTTCACTCGAGTATTTTGTCTTTTCATTACGCTCGGGTCAATCCTGAGTTTTCAGATTTTTGAAGATCTATTCTGGAGGATGAAGACGAAGATTTGGTACACTATTACTATTATTATCTGTGCATCATGCTGTCTGCTGCATTATTTTAATTGTTCTGTTGTATATGTATAACTCTGATAAATGTTGTATAAATAATAATCAAGGTATAGTAAACAGCTTCATGAACTGTTTATTTGACTACTATATTTTATCGTTCCGCTGCGAGATTCTGTGTTGTTTCATTTCCTTTATTTCTCTTTCTTTTCTTTTCTTATTTACCCCAATAACCATCTGCCCTTTTGAATGGTTTGGAATCGACATGTGTATTTGATCGTCGGTTTAGACTGTCCAAAAAGACGGGTCGTTACATTTTGTTGAGATCCGTATAATCGACGCACGTCCTCCACTTCCCATTGGATTTTTTCACTAGTGGATTTGCTAACCATCTCGGGTAAAACACTTCTCTTATAAATCCGTTTTACAACTACTTTTTTACCTCTTCCTTTAATTTTGCGGTGCAGGTCTTGTCAAACAACCTTTTCTTCTGCCTTATTGGAACAAACTTCGGGTCGATGTTGAGCACGTGACACATCATAGATGGATCAATCCCTTCTATGTCTGCGTGGGTTCATGCAAATACATTTATACTTGACTGCAAAAACGAGATCAACTTCTTTTTGGTTTCTTTGCTCATTCCATTACATATTTTTCACTCTTTTAGTAGAGTCCCGAGGGTCTAATTTCTTCTAAGCTTTCCATTGTGTGTGTTCCCTTAGTCATTTCTCGAATTCTCGAATATCTATGTCTGGGTCTATTTCCTCCAAAACCTCGTTCTCATCACTACTTGGTTCAATTCAACATGCTTTCTCATTCTCGCTTTGAAACCACCTTCTTTGATAATCACTTGTCATACCGTTGAAGGGAAATTTAGGTTATTTGCCTTAGATGTTGATTCTCGCGGATTGATATGCAAAGATTCTTGGTTTGATTACATTTACTTGACTCGGGTCCATAGCAAGATCCCCTCATTTTATTAAACTGCTCAAGTGTCGTGAAATACATTTCACAAGAATTAAACTGCTCACCACGAACAGTTTCGCATCTCATCTTGCAAAGAAACTTGACCAACAGATGTTTTGATGATACGAAAGCATCAATCTTGTCAAGAGTCGGCCTTCCAAAAAAAGCATTGTAGCAGGAATGTTGGTCCATGATCACGAATAACGTCTCAAAACATTCTTGAATGCAGAGGAATGCTGATTTGTAGAAACAATTTAATCTGACCTACTGGAGTAGTCTTTATTATTGAATCTAAAGATCGGCTCCAGGCTAGGTTCAAGTTTTTCTTCTGGAATCTCCATTTGTTTAAAAGCACCTTTGAAGATGACATTCACTGCACTACCCGTGTCTACTAGAATTTTGGATACAACTGACAGTCTTATTTGAGCAGTTATCATAAGACGGTCATTATGGGGATGTCGGATTCCTCTCAGATCCCATTAAGTTATAATCAAATCATGCATTTTGATCGCCTTTTTGGAAGATTTTAATGGAGGCTCATCGCTTGCTAAGTAGATTCCCTCTTTAGCCTCTCTCACATAACTACTTCTCGATCCCTTGCTCAATCTTGCTATGTGTTGTCCTCCATGGATCACATCAATATGATTCATTGGTTGTAGCGATCCAGGCGAAAGCTCGGTTTCCATGATGTTAGTGTTGTTGACGGATGGCTTTCCATTATGAGTGGGCTTTTGATCGATCTTCACGTATTTTTTGAGGACTTCCTTCTAATCATATTCTGTATAATTCATGCCAAGACTCTAGACGCATCCGTTTTGTGATCATTCAGCTTACGGTAGACATAATAATTTCCTCCTCTGTTTGGTTCTGGATTAGTCCTTGCTTTGAATAAAACAGAGTAATTGAGTTTGTCCTTTGTCAAAGCATATACATAGGAGATATGCTGATTTAGTGCAACGGCATTAGCTTTGGCAAACTCTTCTCATCTTCCTTTTTTATTCGGGATTGAAAAGTTTATCTTTCCCCTTGATTCCTCCTGTTATGGAATATATCATCCATTCAAACTTATCAGCATGGAAGTGAAAATACCCATGAATGCATAGCTCTTTACAAAATGGTGTATTTTCGATCAGACCAAATTTGACCGTCGTTAACTTCTCTTTGTCGTTTACTATCTCTCTGCTTTGTTAGCTTCTGCATTAAATTGCTTCAAATAGTCTCTCAATAATTCCCTTGGTTTATGTTTGATGTTAGTCAATATGCTCGCATCAATTATAGGTTCTTTCGAAGCACAAAAATGCACTAAAAAATCGTACGAGAATTGTTCATATGAATAGATTATCTTTTCTCTATAATGTCGATACCATTTTGCTGTTGTTTCGAATAATGTGGTCAGAAATAATCTGCATTGCACTACGCCTGAGGCATTATATAGATCCATTTGACTGTCAAACGTCATTAAGTGATCATCCGAATCAGGGGTGCTGTCATACTTAATAGTCGGGATTTTAACATAAGAAGGCAATGGTACTGCCATGATCCTTTCGTTCAACGATGTCCCCTTGAAATTGTTGTTGATTTTGGGATCCATCGTTCTTTTTTCTTTTAATTCAAACATGTCCTTTGTCATTTTATCCGCTAAGTCCCTAAAATAAGCTTCTTAATCTTCATCATCATAGTTTTCTTGCTTTACCTTATAATACCTTTTCGAAGCAAAACTTGCAGATTGTGATTTCGAACTTTTATTCGGCTAATGAGTTTGGGGACTTTCCTTCTTTTGCATTCCTAAATTGCTATTTCCAACATTTTTACTTCTTAGGTTCGACTCCATTGCCTTTTTGAATGGAGATTCAACTTCCTCTCCATCTGTCTCTTTTACTCTCTTTAATGAAGACTTTTGTGAAACTAAAGCTTCAATAAGCTCGTGCATGACTTCCAACTTTCTTTTCATAGCTTAAAGTTAATCCTTCTCCTTCGATGTCTCTTGAGATGCCTTCGGTGTCTCTTGAGATGCAGACGTTTGCCCTTCCTCGGCATTTCCTATTTCAAACTGTATGGCATTTTGTCCTCGAGATGAACATGATGTGCAACTTCTTTTTGTGTTTAGACACTTTCTTCGTTGATTTTCCCATGATATAAATGTTATTGTTGATCAATTCACAAAGCCTAAAGTTGGGCTCTTAATGAAAGCACCACTTAGTATTAGTACTAAAATTAGGTCAAGATAATTTGGAGTACATTACCTTTATCAAGGATATGTACGATGATGTTGTGACTAGTGTCAGAGCATGCGATGGTGAAACCGGTGACTTTTTCATTAACACAAGATTACATCAAGGGTCAGCTTTGAGCCCCTACATTTTTGCTCTAGCGATGGATAAGGTTACAAAGGGTATATAAGGTGAGATCCTTGGTGTATGTTATTTGCTGATGATGTTGTGCTAATTGATGAAAGTATGATTAAGGTTGATAGACAACTGGAGCTATGGAGACGACTTTAGAATCAAAGGAATTTAAGCTTAGCAGAAGTAAAACAGAGTATATGAAGTATGAGTTCAGCGGTGTCAGGTCAGATGATAAAGATGTCACTCTAGCCGAACAAATAGTTCTCAAGAAGGAACCATTTCGATATTTAGGATCAATGTTGCAGTATAATGGCGGGATTGATGAATGTGTTAGTTTTAGAATTCGAGCGGGATGAGTGAAATGGCAACAAGCATCTGACATTCTCTGTGACAGGAAAGTCCCACAGAAGCTTAAAGAAAAGTTCTACAGAACGGCAGTCGGGCCTGCGATGTTGTATGGTGCAGAATGTTGGCATACTAAAAGCCAACACGTCCTGAAGATAAGCGTAGTAGAGATGCATATGTTGCGATGGATCTGCGATCATACAAGAAAAGACCGAATTAGAAATGATAATATATGTGATAAATTTGGAGTAGCACCAATTGAGGAGAAGCTAATTCAACATCGCTTAAGATGGTTTGGACATCTTCAACGGAGGCCGCCTGAAGCACCTGTGCGCGCTGGAATTATAGGTCGCATCGAATGCTCAAAGAAAGGTAGGGGTCGACCAAGGTTGACATGAAACGAAGTAGTAAAAAGTGACTTCAAGGATTGGAGTGTATCTGAAAAGCTGGTGTCGGACAGAACCGCGTGGAAATTAGTGATCCACGTACCGGAACCATGAGCTTATGAGTTTTATAAGTTATAGAACGAGGGAACAGGAGCCTAATATGTAGCGTTTGGTCTTTGATCAATATTACTATTAGTACCATTATCACTATTATTATCATTATTATCATTATTTTTATATATATACATACATATATATTTTATCTTTAATTTTATTTTACTTAGTTATTATTATTATTAATTTGCTTATTTGACTTTATTTTATTATTGTTATTGTTATTATTATGACTTTTTAATTGATTCTTTCATTTAATTTTGGGTTCCATCTCTAGTCGATACCAACTTATTTGGGAATAATGGCTTAATAGTTGTTGTATAATTTGAAATAGGGTCATACATCTAGTTAAATACGTTGATCATAAGTTGATGGATGTTAGTCTTGCCTTCTTGAGATGTCATTATGGAATTTATTTATTGTCTAAGTCATTCCACAAAAAATTACAAATCATGGACGGCGTTGACGGCCATTGGAGCTCCCTACACAAGCTTTCTTTGTCAAGATAGAAAAAAATGAAAATGAAGAAGAAGATCGAATCAGGAAAATTACCTCCCCTCTTTAGGAAGTACCCCTGTATTTATAGAGGATTCCGGCTGCTAGATTGGGGCCAAGTGTCTTTTAGAGTGAACGAACGATGGATTTGATTTTCATAAGGAAAAGCTAGCATCGCGGGGAGATTGACATGCGATGGCCCCAAGAAATTCTCAACGAAGGTTCTATTTTGCTTCGCGGTAGCTCGAATAATTTTTCATCGCGAAGGCTTTATGGAACTTCCTACGATGGCACCTTTACTTCATCAAGTGGCTGCTTCGATAAATATGTTGCCACAACTTTATTTTTTATGTCTAAACTCATTACATAGAAGCTCCTAGCAAATTGCCTTATAAACTTTTCGTGGTAGCTTAGAAAGGAAACTTTCTTAGCGATAGCTCTTTGGAAGACTATTAGCGATAGCTTTATGGAAGACTCTTAACGATGGCTCTTCTGAAGACTTATGATAGCTCAATTGCATTGCCTTATCCAACCCATCGCGATACATTGCTTTATTCAACTCCTCGCGACAGCTCTTCGAGGCTTATCACGGCAACTTTTAGGAACTATCTTGATGGACCCACCGAACTCTTCGCGACGGCTTTTAAAGAACGATTTCTAGTGTTTTTGGATATTCTTCACGATGATAGTATCAAACCTCCCACGATGTCATTTTTTTGTGTTATTAGTTTGTGTTGCTTCATTTGCATGCGACAGCTCGATTGCTTTGTTTTGTTACTTGAAGATGGGCCATGACGGCCTAGCAGGATTACTCACGATGGTTTGTTACCTCGTCAAGCGATTGCTCCAAGATACATCGCGATGGCTCTATTTGCTATCGATGGTTCCATTCATCCATGACGATCATAAGTATGTATAAAGCTTTCTTATGCACGATGGGGCTTTACCCACACGCGATGGCTAAAATTAGGCACAACGGCTTCCGTTAACATATGAAGGCCTCTAAAAATAAGGCGGGATGACTTCAAACTTGTTCTTAGAATTTTGGGTGTAAACAGATCTGAAGTAGATTTTCTATATAAAGAAAACTTTGATTGTGTTTTATAAATGATGCCATACAAATTTTGATGGGGTGAACTTTGCGATTTGGTGATAAAAATGAACTCCGGTTCGATGTTTCTACTAAAATAACATATTCTTATATTTAGATTAACATGAGATATAACAATTAAAAAAGATGCACGTTCATGAATGCGAAATGATTATATTAAAATAAGAAGTATGATTATGTTTGCTATTTTCTTAGACGGAGAGGATCATTATGTATTATTCTTAATTCTACGGATGCAACCCAAATTTCCACTTGAAAATTGCCCTTATAATCATTTAAAACTAACCAGCTCATTTATCTTCAAACTGCAAATATGACCGAGTCAAATCCTTATAATAGAGAAAGAGGAAGTAGGTAGCATACTGCACATTACTATAGGCTATAGCAAGTTACAATGATGTCTTAGTTTGGTAGAGAGTGAAATATATCTTTTATCGAAATTGGAGAAAAATATATATGATTTCAACTCGTATTTAAAGAGAAGTTTTAACAAATTATGAAAAGCAATGTTAAAACCAATTGGCTTCGACAGAAAACGAGTTAGTGCAAAGCATAAAAAGGATATAAAAGCATGAAAAGCTTGGCAAAGCTTTACAGCTTTTTTTATTTATTTTAAACCCCACCTTTTGTTCTACAAACTTGTTGCCTTGCCAAGCATAACGTTACCAAAAACTATACTGAGATAACAAGTTATTTCTGGTGTGCTTTTTTAAACAGAATATTTGGTTGTGAACTTACCATGGCATAAGTAATAGGTAAGATAATGAAAACAGGAAATAATTAATAATAAGGGATATAGCATATGTGTGGTATGAGCTTAATTTTATAACAGTTTAAATTAAGATTGGCACTTGTTAATTGATACAGTCTAATATATGTTGGTACATAGTTTTCAGCAGAAACTGATTTATTGCCTTTCATTCTACATTTTGGCGCATAAACATTATGCAATTTAAGCCTGGTAGGCCCATGCTAGGCCGAATGACAATTATCTGGAACCCTAATGTACAAAATATAAAGTGTAAACAAGCCTTCAGTGCAGGTTAAGCATGTGCACAAATCAATACTTGCATCACAATCGGCCATTAATCATTGTCAAATACTTAAATACTAACACCTTAGCTCAATGCATGTTAATAAATAACATAACTAATTAATGAATCAGTACTAACTAGATAAGTGAGACCGCCAGAAATTGATTTCGGGTTGGAATCCAATTTAGAAACAATCAATGCCAAACTTAACAAAATCATGTTATAAATTATAAAAAAACAAGGCCTACTCCACGTCCACCCCAACAATTGCCTTACCCATGCCATTATTTCACAAAAATCCATCATCCCCCCCCCCCAATTTTTTTTTATAT
The DNA here is from genome assembly GCA_030765085.1 of Allium cepa. Lineage (NCBI taxonomy): Eukaryota > Viridiplantae > Streptophyta > Magnoliopsida > Asparagales > Amaryllidaceae > Allium > Allium cepa. The sequence goes on along the minus strand of CM060946.1, from coordinate 90,016,899 downwards.
TCCCAACCCTTGAACATCAACTGTAACCCTCTTCCTCACCTTCTTCTTTATAATTTAATGAAACTGTCTTGCTTTGTTTGTGTTTTCTTCCATTTCTGTACAGTGGGAATTCACTTGGATTGAATTTCATTCATAAAGGAAAGGAGATCCAAGTTATTTAATTTTTGATTCCTTTCAGAATCTAAAACAAGTTAACTACGGTTTGCTTCCATCATCAATAGGGTTTTTCTACAAACCTCGCCAGTTGCTAGCCTCTTTCAAATGATCATCTTTTCAGAAACAAATTGAAAGATAACCTATAAATATTCAGCAGTTACCAAATGAAATAAGGGAATGTATCTTCTTCCATGCATTTTGTAACTTTTGGTACAATTGATAAAGGTTTTAAAAAGCAAGAAAAAAAATCTTCTTTTTTCTAACGTGGTGGGAAAGGTAAACATTGGATGGTAATAAAATTGGCAAAAAAAACAATTACTTCTCTAATTTCCATGGATTCTACATAAATTAAATTGCAAGCACTTTTCAACCATATTCATATATAAATTAGTAGGTAGGACCATGCATATAAGCAATCTAATAGGTTGCATACTCTTGTAGTACGACAGTTATAAGTTACAACGAAGAATACATATTCAAAGAGTGGCTTTTTCCATAGATAATAATTAATTCATAGCATGATACAAATCCATAACAATTAAAAAAAATTGCTCACCGCAAACAACAAAAGGGAGACAGCAGCCTGAATTGATTGCTGGAACAGAACTCCTTTGACTACAGTTGACTTCGAGATTGTATTTTTGATTTCTTCTTCTTTTTTGGAATGCATTCTGAATCGATCCCAACCGTTCAAAAGACAGTACAATCCAGAGTATAGCCAATAGACTCCAATCGGAATGAAAGTGCCGAGAATTTCATCCGAAATTTTGATTTTGGGAGTCATGGGAAACCCTAATCAAAATTAAAAACGGAATCTGGTTAGAGAAGATGGAATGATTTAAGATTTTAACTGAAATTTGTCAGAAAATGGAGCTGAATGGCTTTAAGAGAAATTGTATTTTAAACCCTGAAATTTCATTTGTTTATTGTTGCTTAAATCCTGTATGACATTTTGGCTTAGTTTTAACGTAGTATGTTTTATGTGAGAAAATATATTATGTACGAAATGCCTCCAAAAGTTTAATACTCGAGATCTATTTACTACGTTTGTAATGTCGTATACATATCAAATATGTATAAAGTTTCTTAAAATCGGACATTATTAAGGAAAAAATCAATGGCAAAGAGATTTTGGAGGCAAAATGATATTTTAATCAAAGTTTAACGTTATAATTTCAGAAATGAAGTCAATGACCATTAACTCAAATGGCAAGTGGCATGACATTTAGGCTGAAGTCGTATAGGTCAAGGTTCAAATCATCAAGACTTCAAAATGAATGATCGACTTGAATAAAAGTGTCACTCTTACTAGTATAACCGCACAACGGTGGAGAAATCGACCGTTCGATTGTATAACTTTGATAAGAAATATACATTTAAAATTTTTGTTAATATTACTTAAACATTAAGTGATAATATGTTGGAAAAGAATAAATTGAGATTTGAATCTGAAAATATGAATTTCAAATTTAAATATTAATCAAAGTATTCAAAATTGTCGATTTGAAATTGAAATTTTAGAATTTGAAAATCATAATAGATTTGAATTTGAAATCTTTGATGCGCGAAATAAAAGGAGGAAGTTTAGGAAAACTGCGATGAGACAAGATCCATGTAAACCGCGATGAGACAAGATCCACAATTTTACGGAAACCGCGATGAGATCCATGTTTTTTTGTTTTCAGAAAAATTGATTTTGGCCAGTGACAGTAAGCAAACCTCCCTAACGGTCGGTTTGATTATAAAAAAAATAGAAATAATGTCTTCGGTTCTCTTCCTAAAAAAATTATATTTCCAAATCTTATAATCTTCATGACTTTTTCATTTCTTAACGAAAAAATAAAAATAATATTTTGAGTTCAAGTTAGAAGATTCTCTACAAATCTAATATTCAAGTGGACATTGAGCTCGAATTTCTAAATCGAGAGAGCTTCAAGACTGGGTTGGTTTGAAGTTTGGATTTCGATGAATTTGGTGAGTTGGATTTTATCTCTATACGCTATGATCGTCATTCATGTTATGTCTTATCCTTAAATATCAAATGTCGGCTTGATGAATGGATTTGAATTGCGATTTTAAAGTTAAGAATCATATTGAATGAGTGTTTATGTGTGTTTAAATCATAAAATGAATGTGTTAAAAGCTTAAGGATGAATGTTGTAACGATTGAGATTTTCGACTCCCGAAAGTCGACATTGATACGTCCACTGTATCAACTGCCGAGCAATCGAAGGCCGGAAAACCGAATTGTTAAGGTTAAAAAAGAAGAGGTAGAAGAAGAAAGAAAGAAGAAGCAACAGAAACAATATCAGAATCTCACCTTTCGCAGCGGAACAACATATAATAGATAAATGAATAATCTTTAAATCAAAAGAACTGTCCATTTTATACATTACATCATCAGAGTCAATATACAACACAACACAAGAATGGACAGTTATATAAACATGTTCTCACAACTGAATACACAGCGGAAAAGATAATATCATATACAAGTGATATGTTTCGCCATCCAGCTTGCTCCTGATCTCCACAGCATCTCCTGAATTCCAAAATGACTTGATAACCTGACTCTAGACTGCCCGTGTGGAAATTGGTGGGCACCCAGAGTTTAGAAAGGGAACAATAAACTCCAGGTCAGTCATGGGACAGGTGTGAGAACTTAAAACAGTTTATCTTTAAAAATAAACAAAGAAATATTTGTAAAATAGATCTGCAATGCTTTTAGAAAATGTAACTACCATAAGGCCTCCCGCCACACATACAATGCAAACGCGGAATTGGAGGAGATTTCTCCTTATGATAGTCAAACATGCTTGATACGCAAATTTCTTTGATATTATTACTATAAGTGCAAAGTGGAAAACCTTTCGAAAGTACAATATTAATCTTAGCCAGCATATGTAACATTATGTAGGATCGATTTCACCCTAGAGGGGGGGTGAATAGGGTGATAGTGTTAATTATAAAAATTAATCGCGGAAGCTTATAAAATAATCTCAACACAGATCACAGAACAATAGCAGCACAGATAATAGCAGAATAATAAATGCAGAAATAGAACGACACAGAATTTACCCAGCTTCGGCAAAACTCTGCCTACGTGCTGCCCCCAAGGTTTCTACTAGAAATTAGATATTCTCTCGCTTACACACGTAAACTCGCTATACCCGTTATTGACTAATCTAACTCTACGCTCAAAACCCTACCACAACTCAGCCACTGAGTTGCGAATTCTCAAGCTACGCCACGTAGCTTGTCCCCTAGTCACACGACTAGAAATTAAACGGTTTAAAAAAGAAAATTACAAATTAAAAACAATTTAAAATAAAATAGCCCTAATTTTAAAACCTATAACCCTTTAAACATAAAATAAAAAAACTTTTTATCAAAGCCGTCCCTTTTCTTCGTTTTCCTTAGCCCGGTCCTTTTTTTTATTCTTCACTCTGAATATCTTGAGAAAAATGGTGGCCTCGATCTTCGTTCGTCTCTAAAATTAGGGCTTGGAAAAATTGAAGTTGCCGACTTAATTTGGCACAATCGAATGATGATTTCGTTCTTGATTGGTCGATCGATGCTCTCTTCTCTTTGCTTCACGGCTACCTCAATTTGGTCGAGTTAATTGTCAAAAATGGTATGCGATTTTTCCTTTTTCGATGTTGATTTTTGCTCGACCTTTGGTTCGAGTTATTGATATTGTTCTCTGTTGCTTGAGCTCGAATCCCTATGTGATTGCCGATGATGATTAGGGTTATATATAGGTTTCGAAATCATATTCTTGCGTTCGTATAAAGTCATTTGAATTTGTCTTCGGCCGTTTGATTTCACTTTGATGTTTGAGATGTATCTGACTTGTTCAATATGAATATGCTTTCGTTGCGTGATGGTTACGGTTTTGATTTATTTCGTGATGACCACGGTGTTGATTTTTAACTTGGTCAATTTTGACTTGTTCATTATATCCACGGCTTTGAATTCTGATGCTTGATAAAATTGATTTGCTATTTTTGTAGCATACTCGACTTTGGTCATTTGTTTTGAAAACTGCAGCTTGATGCTTGCATCCCTCTTGCTGTTCACAGCCATTACATCCTTACTGCCATGTTGTTCAATGGTTCTTGTATATGAGTTGTTTCACTGGTGGCCTATGTACATGCTTCACTGCATCTTGTCTTGTATGATTTTGATGGTTGTTGCTGTGTATAACATTTTTGTAGTTTCCTTTCCATGAGTCACTTGTGCTCGGGCTCACTGTACACTGAAGCATTCTGGTTTGATTTGCTAGTTGTCTCGGCCTATAGTGTTTACTTGAGTGTTGCTGAGTTTCATCATGATTTGCATTTTGATGCTCTTTGAGTTGCAGTGCTTCATCACTTGAACTACTCTCTGACTTTTGTCTGAGTTCATATATATATATATACTCCATTTGTCATGTATTAGTGAAGCAGTGTTGCAGTTTGGCTTTGTCTGACTTGTAGTGTTCATTTGAGTTTGACATTGTTTATGTTGACTTGACCATGGTTGTTGCACCTGAGTTATATCATTGGTCTTTGCATTTGTACACTTGTTCATATGAATTGCTGTTCCATTGTTGGTCTGTGTAGTTGCAGTATTTATGTACACTGTGTTGTACTGAGCTCGACATTGCTTCATGTTGCCTTCATGTAGCTTGTTCTCTACATTTGCTTGATTGTTGCAGTCCATGTTCTGTTGAGTTGTTGTATGGTCTGTGGTGCACCTGGTCATTCGAGTCCTCCGTGCATCATTATCTGTTGCATACACTGTACTTTTGTTGTTTGTATTATTGCTGTTGTGTCACTTTAATTCTTCTGAGGCTCGAGTTGCACACTACTGTCTTGGTTGTATATTGTAAGTTGTTTAGTGCACTTTTGTTTGCTGTAATATTGCTGGAATAACTTCGACATTGTTTTGATGCATTTACATGTTGTTTCAGTCTTCATGCACTGATGCATTTGGAATTTGTCTAAGCTTTGCATTCTTTTTTGTAGCCTTGTGTTGAATCCAGTTTTAAAAACTCGGGTTTGACCTTTTGCTCGTGTCGTGATTTTCAATGTATTGCACGTGAGTTAAACCCGGCTTTTCATTTGGGTTTGACCTGTGCTCACCTGTCCCTGTAAATCAATCAAGTGTATATCGGTGTGCACGACCTTGTGGCATGTACAGTGATACACTGTGCATGTCACATTGTTCGTGTGTGATGAATTCAAATGTAAATTATGACGAACAACCCAAATAACTGAGGCAAATCATATTTTCAAAAATCATATTTTATTTTATATTGCAAAAATATTTCTTTTTCAATTTTAATGTGTTAGTGAATATTTTTGCAGCTTGCTCAGATGCTGTATTCTAACTGGAATGAAGTTGAAAATAAAATATGAGTGAATGAGCGATATGTAGTGAGGACATTTGTAAATGCGAAATTGTGATGTAATTGAATTTATATCAAAGTTGTATAGTGTATAGTGAGAGCTTGAATTTGTACTATTCAAAATTGAAATAAATATTTGTTCGAATAAAATATTCGTTTGAATTTAAATTCTGTGTTATTTAATTTTATTCAGCAAATATTTATTTAACCTGTGAAAAATAAAATAGTACATTAACAAATACATTTAAACGAATGTATATATGTTTATTATCATCAAACAAAAATCATATACGCGCATATTCAACAATCTCCCCCTTTTGATGATAACAAACATATATTTAAGATTTTGGATATGTTAAATGTATTTGATCATTCATATGCTCTAATTGCTCCCCTTATTTAAATGCTTCCTCTCTACACAAGGCTCCCCCTACAAATATGCATACAATTAAATAATATGCAAATAAGCCTAGATGCAAATGGAAAATTATTTGACCTTTGCTTGATTTTAATTGACAAAATCTTAACTTTTCTCTCCCCTTTTTGTTATCAGCAAAAGAATAATAGTGTTAGAGAAAATAGAGATAAAGTAATCGATATCAATCCAACATTAAAACTCAATTGAATATAAATATTAAATTTCGATTAAAAAATCAAACAAAAATCATAAATATTTTGTTAGGCGCATATTCCACTTTTAGAATGATGGAAATGATGTCATCATATAAAACCATATAGTTATGTCTATTTGTGGTATATTTATATCAGGAATTTGAATATCTACTAACCATGCATAACCGTTAGGACTTTTAAATGAGATTAGTAGTATTCCAATTTTATTTAAAAAAAAAATGAATTCAAGTATCTTCTAACCACGCATAACCGTGAGGACTTTTAAATGGGATTAGAATCAACTTGTTTATTTTAAAAAATCAACTTTTGATATGCGTTCCATACATGCATAACCGTGAGGACTTTTAAATGAGCATGTAAGCACATAACAAATTCCAAGTAATTCACCCATGCATAACCGTGAGGACTTTTAAATGAGAGCGAATACTTTGGTATTTATTTATTTATTTATTTATTTTTGTTTTTTTTTTTAAAATGTGAAAATGAAAAACGAACGATTCCTGTTTAAAGTACAACATATTGACAAACTATATAGAATTTTGATGAGTGATGGTTGTTAGAAATATGATAGACATAGAGATGGTCATGGAATTTTTACCAACAAAAAGTTTTATAACTCTTGTTTAAATTTCTAAAGAAATTTTCTAATTATACTTTCTCGAGTTATAATATATGATCAATATCAACACTCATCGCTTTTTCAATCACCATTTTTCTTTTCGATAATCATTAGGGAGTCAGATTAGTCAATATAGTCATTTAAAATCAAATTCAAAAATAATTATGAAACCAATTTTTCAAAATGACTAATCTGAAAATATGGTCAAAAATGATTTTCTCGAGGGGGTTTTATAAGAAAATTTTCTGCTATTTGAAAATTATTTTAAATGAAGAATATGCAGATATTTTCTTTGAAAAACGATGCAGTTACTAAATGTCTCAAAAATCACGTTCAACTAGTAATTTTTCTATCAACTAGATTACCAGTGCAATCTGCATCTGAATCTCTTTCACTCAAAATTATCATCAATTGAATTTTATAGACCAAAAATTTCAAACTCAATTTTAACAGCATTTTAAATGACATTCTCTTGAATTTGAAATGAAGCCGTGTAAATAATCAGAAAATCATGAATATAGAGTTAGCCGAATTATAACCAATTGTATTATCCAACAAAACACTATTTTTAATCCAAACTGATATATATGAAGTAATTCAAAGAATCTAGAGATTTTTATAGTGTTTTTGGCATAAGAATATAATTAGCCAACTATTTTGAATAAGTCAGAATCATCATCTTTTCATCATCTAAATATTGGCTGATTTTAATTCAGAATACGGTGCAGATTATCACATTTAATATATCGTTTAAAACATACCATTACCTGTTTTACCTTTACGATATTTTTCGTTGTTGTCCGTTATGATTCGGTCACCTTTATACTAGGCTAAGGAACTTTGCTTTGTCGTCCGTTGTGTTTCTGGAACAGCCAAAAATCCAGAGAACACTATTTTTGTTCCTTAGCCTGCCACCACACCTACACGTTGAAAGATTTATGCGACCTATTTGTTTTTATAGGTCCATGGTTGTTAGTGGTAGAAAATTTTGAAAATTTTTTTTGTAAAGACCCAAAACTATTTATAATTGTTCCCTTCGGCACCCAAATTTGTTTAACTTTGAGAGTTTTTATATTTGTGCCTTTTGGAACCCAAATCAGTATAGTTTTCACATGTTTGGGTCTATACCAACAATTATTGTGATTGTGTCCATATTTTCTACAAATCGTGCACATTGAATTTTCTTGATTAATCTTGTTTTCAACAATTTTCGAACTATTATATCCAAGTCCTTGTCTAACCGTATTAACAATTTGCTTTCCTAATAGCATATTCAACGATTTTTCACTTTTTGAAAATTTATCTAAAGTCGTTGACAATTGTTGGACTTGTGTTTTGAGAGATTCATTTTCGTTTAACAATTGTATGCACTTTTTAATAGAATTCTCTCTCCTAGTATTTTCATTCTCTTTTAAAATCAGAATTTCATTTTCAAGTGATTTTATATTGATTTCTGATTTTTTAATTTCGTTTTCGAATGTTGGACACTTATCACACTTAGGGATCCTACTTTGATAGGTTTTAACTAATTGGTCAAGTTGTTTATTTAAATCTATCAAAGTATCTTTTTGTGATTCAAGTTTGGCATATTTTTCCCTAAGTCGTTCAAAACAGCCATTTACTTCGTGGAAATAAATAAGTAATTCAGAGTGAGTAAATTTTGATACCTCACTTGGCTCGTCATCGTCGCTATCGGTTATATTCCCATGAAGGCACATATCTGCTTTCTCACTCTCACTGCTATCGCTTTTATTCCATGTAGCTGCAAAACACCGTTTTAATTTCTTTTCAAAATCGCGTTGAAATCGGGGATAATTGGGCTTGATATCACCGGGTTTGTTGCAAGTGATCCCGTGTTCTTCCGAGTTGTCCAGTGCTTTGATTATTCTGCTTTTTAATTTTTTATTTAGAGCTGGATTTCCGTATTTGTGATTCCACCTTTTGAATTTCTTCATTATTAATGCCAGCTCGGCTTCTCCATCATCATCATCCTCATCACAACTGCTATTTACCAATCCTGTTAAGCATATTTCTTTAACTGAGCCGGTTGTGGAGGACTTCTCATTGCTGTTGACTGTTGCACCATATATTGCAATTAAAGTATTCCAAATATCCTGTGTGTTTTCATAATGAGAGATGAAATTAAAATTATCTTGATTAATATAAGAATATAATATATGCATAGCAAGAGCATTAATCGAGATAATTTTCTTATCTGTTATATCACACCCATTTTCAATAATATCCCAACATTTAATATTAACAGATTTTAAATAAAATTCCATTTTTAATTTCCAATTCAAAAAATCTGTTCCATCGAAAGTAGAAGGAATAATATTGGAGCGACCCTCAACAAAAGTATTAATAAAAGAAGCCATTTCAAAAATTCAAAATTTTAAAACAAAAACCAATTTTTAAAACACGAATTTTAAAACAAAAATTGATTTTTGTAAAAAAAAAAATTAAAACAAAAACGACTTTTGTTCCTAGCTCTGATACCACTTGTAGGATCGATTTCACCCTAGAGGGGGGGTGAATAGGGTGATAGTGTTAATTATAAAAATTATTCGCGGAAGCTTATAAAATAATCTCAACACAGATCACAGAACAATAGCAGCACAGATAATAGCAGAATAATAAATGCAGAAATAGAACGACACAGAATTTACCCAGCTTCGGCAAAAACCTGCCTACGTGCTGCCTCCAAGGTTTCTACTAGAAATTAGATAGTCCCTCGCTTACACACGTAAACTCGCTATACCCGCTATTGACTAATCTAACTCTACGCTCAAAACCCTACCACAACTCAGCCACTGAGTTGCGAATTCTCAAGCTACGCCACGTAGCTTGTCCCCTAGTCACACGACTAGAAATTAAACGGTTTAAAAAAGAAAATTACAAATTAAAAACAATTTAAAATAAAATAGCCCTAATTTTAAAACCTGTAACCCTTTAAACATAAAATAAAAAAACTTTTTATCAAAGCCGTCCCTTTTCTTTGTTTTCCTTAGCCCGGTCCTTTTGTTTATTCTTCACTCTGAATATCTTGAGAAAAATGGTGGCTTCGATCTTCGTTCGTCTCTAAAATTAGGGCTTGGAAAAATTGAAGTTGCCGACTTAATTTGGCACAATCGAATGATGATTTCGTTCTTGATTGGTCGATCGATGCTCTCTTCTCTTTGCTTCACGGCTACCTCAATTTGGTCGAGTTAATTGTCAAAAATGGTATGCGATTTTTCCTTTTTCGATGTTGATTTTTGCTCGACCTTTGATTCGAGTTATTGATATTGTTCTCTGTTGCTTGAGCTCGAATCCCTATGTGATTGCCGATGATGATTAGGGTTATATATAGGTTTCGAAATCCTATTCTTGCGTTCGTATAAAGTCATTTGAATTTGTCTTCGGCCGTTTGATTTCACTTTGATGTTTGAGATGTATCTGACTTGTTCAATATGAATATGCTTTCGTTGCTTGATGGTTACGGTTTTGATTTATTTCGTGATGACCACGGTGTTGATTTTTAACTTGGTCAATTTTGACTTGTTCATTATATCCACGGCTTTGAATTCTGATGCTTGATAAAATTGATTTGCTATTTTTGTAGCATACTCGACTTTGGTCATTTGTTTTGAAAACTGCAGCTTGATGCTTGCATCCCTCTTGCTGTTCACAGCCATTACATCCTTACTGCCATGTTGTTCAATGGTTCTTGTATATGAGTTGTTTCACTGGTGGCCTATGTACATGCTTCACTGCATCTTGTCTTGTATGATTTTGATGACTGTTGCTGTGTATAACATTTTTGTAGTTTCCTTTCCATGAGTCACTTGTGCTCGGGCTCACTGTACACTGAAGCATTCTGGTTTGATTTGCTAGTTGTCTCGGCCTATAGTGTTTACTTGAGTGTTGCTGAGTTTCATCATGATTTGCATTTTGATGCTCTTTGAGTTGCAGTGCTTCATCACTTGAACTACTCTCTGACTTTTGTCTGAGTTCATATATATATACTCCATTTGTCATGTATTAGTGAAGCAGTGTTGCAGTTTGGCTTTGTCTGACTTGTAGTGTTCATTTGAGTTTGACATTGTTTATGTTGACTTGACCATGGTTGTTGCACCTGAGTTATATCACTGGTCTTTGCATTTGTACACTTGTTCATATGAACTGCTGTTCCATTGTTGGTCTGTGTAGTTGCAGTATTTATGTACACTGTGTTGTACTGAGCTCGACATTGCTTCATGTTGCCTTCATGTAGCTTGTTCTCTACATTTGCTTGATTGTTGCAGTCCATGTTCTGTTGAGTTGTTGTATGGTCTGTGGTGCACCTGGTCATTCGAGTCCTCCCTGCATCATTATCTGTTGCATACACTGTACTTTTGTTGTTTGCATCATTGCTGTTGTGTCACTTTAATTCTTCTGAGGCTCGAGTTGCACACTACTGTCTTGGTTGTATATTTGTAAGTTGTTTAGTGCACTTTTGTTTGCTGTCATATTGCTGGAATAACTTCGACATTGTTTTGATGCATTTGCATGTTGTTTCAGTCTTCATGCACTGATGCATTTGGAATTTGTCTAAGCTGTGCATTCTTTTTTGTAGCCTTGTGTTGAATCCAGTTTTAAAAACTCGGGTTTGACCTTGTGCTCGTGTCGTGATTTTCAATGTATTTCACGTGAGTTGAACCCGGCTTTTCATTTGGGTTTGACCTATGCTCACCTGTCCCTGTAAATCAACCAAGTGTATATTGGTGTGCACGGCCTTGTGGCATGTACAGTGATACACTGTGCATGTCACATTGTTCGTGTGTGATGAATTCAAATGTAAATTATGACGAACAACCCAAATAACTGAGGCAAATCATATTTTCAAAAATCATATTTTATTTTATATTGCAAAAATATTTCTTTTTCAATTTTACTGTGTTAGTGAATATTTTTGCAGCTTGCTCAGATGCTGTATTCTAACTGGAATGAAGTTGAAAATAAAATATGAGTGAATGAGCGATATGTAGTGAGGACATTTGTAAATGCGAAATTGTGATGTAATTGAATTTATATCAAAGTTGTATAGTGTATAGTGAGAGCTTGAATTTGTACTATTCAAAATTGAAATAAATATTTGTTCGAATAAAATATTCGTTTGAATTTAAATTCTGTGTTATTTAATTTTATTCAGCAAATATTTATTTAACCTGTGAAAAATAAAATAGTGCATTAACAAATACATTTAAACGAATGTATATATGTTTATTATCATCAAACAAAAATCATATACGCGCATATTCAACACATTATAGTATGCCTACTATAGCTACCGTATTAGATGACAGGTTCTACAACTAAAACCGTACAGGGCTCGTATTGTTTCTTTGGATTTCCAACAAATGGTCAGGCTAAGGAACTTCCCATTGCCATATGGGTACGCCTCTGGAAAGACGCCCCGAGAACCAAACCGGATCTCTGCCAACACAAGGCCGGGTTACCTCTGCAAAAGTAGGTAACTACTGACACGAGTATGCCATCCCCCGGTTGTAAACAACCTTCATTAGAGGATCCTCAATCAACAACAATCACAAAGTCATATATATTTGCGAAATCCACATAAGTTAAGTATCTGGGGTCCATACCATGGTACCACTTCTATCCAGAAGGAAATGCACATACCCTAAGGGGCGCTACTCCCTATAACCTTACAGCGTCTTTCCTGTTTTGACCATTACCGGGTTGTGAGGTCCGACGAAGTCTCGTCCACAAAGCTACGCTTTTCACAAAAGCTATGATTTGATCAACAAATGATCAGCAGCACTTCGCATGCCACATTACCAAATTGGGAATATATCACTAGTAACCATCAACTACATAACCTCTGAGCTCGTACGTCTCAGAGAAGGGTGTTAAGCTAAGAGAATAAATTCTCCGCCACCAACAGAAATGTATTTGATAGAAACCAGCTTTACATCTCAAATTGTAGCATGAGGCACACATCTATACAAGTCCGTTTCGGGATCGAACGGAACCGAAGGCACTTCCAAAGAAGCCCTTGCAATCCGGATATTCACTAATCACGTCCGGAATTCCCATCACAAAGGGTGATAAAATCTCTATATCGGAGATCAGCCGATGTGGAGACATTCGACGGTAATCCTTCCGTTTCCAAAAATATCCGGTCTTCAACACCGATCTTCAAATGCTATCCATTACGACGTATCACTATTCGGAATGGGATTCATGACCCAAAGGTCCTCTCCCCGCTAAACCGAATAACGAGCGCTTATTTTTAAAATAAGTGCAGCATTCAAATTCAAGCAAATCACAACAAATACCCATTTAAAGGTAAATATTGATAGTCGATTATTTAACTATCAATAGATATGCACAACATCACCAGATTCCAAATAATTTTCCAAATTATTTATTTTCCAAAAATATCTTTACAAGATATATTTTTCCACACTTCGACCATTTGAAAACAAATTTCAAATCAATTTTCATCTTTACAACTTTTGAAAACAAATTTCAAATCATTTTCCTTACGCGAAAACACTTCCAAATATTTATTCATTTTCGCTGAAAATCTGCCGAGTTCAAATACTTTAAAATAATTTATAACACTTATCCAAAATATACGGGAAAACACTTTGAAATAAAACTATTTTTCTTTAAACACTTTACTTAAAATATTAGTTATAAAAAAAATTATGCCAATATTACATATAACTTAAGTCCAAACTAATTTTCAAAATAAAATTAGTAGATAGAGTATAACTATTTAAATAACTATTTTCTAAAACAATTATTGATAAAATCTTAGAAATAATCATTTCTATATCAACTTAATAAATCTTTACTTAAAGGATTCAAAATAATTTAAGAAGTTAATTTCTCCAAAGTATCCTTTTCAAAACCAATTCTAGAATTTCATACATATATATGTTTATACTTTTCAAAGTTATTCAGAAATTTTATTCGGATTTCTAGGGAGAATACACTTTTATTTCAAAATGGTTCATTTAAACCAATTAAATAAACCCTTACTAATTTACTTTAAATTTACGTTCAAAATCCGTAAATTTATTTCCACACTTCAAAAATAAATCAATGTTTATTTTTAAACAAATTTCCCTTTCCTTTATAAATTCCATGGTGAATTTAAAATTTCCAAATATCCACTAATATACGATTTTCAAATCGATTTCAAATATTCACTTTCAACAACAATTAAAATTTTCATTCGATTTCAAGAACAACAAAATCAATTTCCATATTGATTTTCCAAGAAATTAAACACCAAGTGAATTTCATTCAAATCTCAAATTGAAATCAATTTCTACTAAACCCCAAATCAATTTTCAAATTGATTCCAAATTCATTTTAAACTCCTAATAAATTTCCAAATGGATTTTCAAAATACTTTAAATTCAATCACCAAAAATCAATTCCCAAATGGGTTTCAAATTTTATTTCCTTTTTAGAAATAAATTCCTTTTAAACAAAACCAATTCTTTTATTTTTCAAACTCTTTAAAAATCCATATTTTGAACAAATTCTTCAACCTTTGACTAATATTACCCGAAATCCATTTATTAAAGCTTTTCCCATATTTTGAAATTTTATTCAATAAGATTAAAAATAAAACTTTATTATTTAGAATTCCTTCTTTTAAATTTATCCAATTATAAAAAATAAATTTTAATATAAACTTTCAATCTGAATTTTCAAAAATCAATTTTTATTTATTTCCGGTATCTAACGATACCAAAATTATATTCGGCTAAATTTTAGCCTTCAACGATTTCAATCACAAAGATAATCACACAGAGATTATAAATAATCAACACACAACACTGAAACAAATTCAATTATTTGAGGAATCCAGTTGGATCCCTCCAACCTATTTCCCTCCATCCACAGATGTTAGCACAATATCAATCCCGTTTCAAGACGGAATATCGCGGTACATGGGTTTATATAAAATATTACCCGCTATTATGCGGCGCAATAAGGTCTCATCCGCTATATAATGCGAGAAATCAACTCCAAGTACATATATAATACCAATTCCACTTCGAGGTGGAATATCGCGGCATATGTGTTTAATAAATAACCTCCACTTAATATGCAGCGTATGGTGTCTATTTCAATACAACAGATAGCAACCATCATTCAATCACACAATCAAGCAATTTTAAATTTAACTATTTAAAATTTAAATCGAAACAAATTCGATCGAGTGAGAAGTTCTCACCTTGCTTCCAATAGCGGTTTCAGCGTTTTATTCCGAATAAAATTAAACACGCGTTTAATTTTACCCAAAATTCACACTAGCTCCAATCAATCCCAATCTAGCTCCATCATGTAGTATTCGACAATACGATTCCAGCGCAAGTCGTTTCGTCCAAAACGGACCTCGTATGACAAAGTTAAACACTTTTAAACATTATACGAATTTAAATAATATAATTTGACATTTTATTTTCTTATTAAACCTTGAAATCAATCTCGACCGCATGTTTTTGATACTGCAGATCCAAGCCGTGCTTCTATTTCTTCCCCAGGCTATACGAACGCGACCAATAACCCACCGCCGTCGTTGACCTTCAATTTATCGCAACCTCCCCTTGCAGTTTGAAGACGATCGAACACCGCCGAATGGAAGCTCGTCGAGAGTGCTACCATCGGTCATGAGCACGGCCATCTCGGTTCCACCTATGCTTGGAAAAACGAGCACGAACGCATGCCATTTGAACGCATATTGGCGTCAATCTACCACCCCGATTTCGATCATAGCCGTATGGATCTGAAGATCTTGCCAAGCTCTATCGTTTTCTAGTTGAAAGTTTCTTGAATTAATGCGTGGATTAGAAGAGATTAAGGAGAGAAGAATCGAACGATTTCGGCCATTGAAGGGAAACTGGCGGCTAGGGTTTAGAAACTAGGGTTTGTGAAAAATGGATGAATACAAGTCCTTTTATAGAAAAATTATGCGAGACTATTCATCCGGAATTTTTCTGAACTCGAAACAAAGCGTGCCGCCTGGCGTTTATAATGTTTTACCCATATTCCGAACGCAATAGAATATATATCGGGAGCCAATTTGATCGTATTTGGAAAATAGGTTTTCAAATCGACTATTTAAATTTAAAATTCACTTAAACCGATTTCAGTGCGTTTTAGTTTGCCCCGGACAAACCGTAAATCCGATTGACACGAAATTTGAAATCTTACAATAATATAACATTACGGATCCGATGAAACTGGTTTCGTCGAAATCCGAGACTGTTTGAAAAATGACTATTTTTACTCGTCAATTAAATATTAAAATATTCAATTTCTACAATTTAACTTTTAATTCAATTTTAAAAGTTCTATAACATCATTCTAACTCCAATATGATTTAATACAACTTTACAAATCAATTTTAATCAGATTAAACCCAATTTCCACTTATTTATGTAATTTCAAATATTAAATTATCGATTTAATTATCCAATTAAATCTAGATATTCGAAATATAATTTATTCGACTTACAAATTTTACTTGTTAATATTTAAAATCAATTAAATATACGAATTTCAAATGACGGGAATTCTGGGTCGTTACAAACTTCCCCCCTTAAAAGAATTTCGTCCTCGAAATTGCCAAGTAAGAAAGAGTTACAGAATCCACGAACTTTTCAAAACCATTTGTTCAAATTAAATTTCAATTTCATTTAAACATTTTAACTTTTCCAAAATCCATAGTTAAACTTCTTAGAATTACTTTACTAAGTTTTTCAAATCATACTTAGTTATCTTTTCAAAACCAACTATATCGTTTAACTTTTCACTCCAAATTTCAAAAAATTTCAATTTTCTCAAAAATATTCTAACGCCTTAAATTTTCGAAAAATTTCGCCAGCGTCTCCTTTGCACGGCTAGCTCGGTACGACTGCAAAAATGGCACCACGGCCCCCAGATTTCAAAAAGAAAAGAAAACGCCAAGTGGCTGGACAAGAAAATCATCAAATTTCATACTGAAATTGAAATACATACCTCTTTGTCGAGCAATTCAATTTTTATCTTCGAAATCAAAATCCCAATTCCATTAATACACCTGTATATCATGCTGGCCATAATATCCAATTACAACATTCAATTTTATTTTGCACATTCCTTTACAAAATTTTCAATATATACTTCTTATACCATTTTTACTTTACTATTGAAGTTATATATCTATTTTCATTCTAGATTGTTTTCTTCCCTGTATTAGACCTTGTATAAACATTTATACAATTTCATTTTATTTCACACAATTCAAATTGGTTTTCAATATTCAGTTTCAATTCCAGTTTTATTCTTTTGTTCATCCCCAAACATTTATTTTCAATTTACCATTTTGGTTTACAACCACTTATATTTAAACTGGATTTCAAATTCCATATGAATTCAATTTACCTTTTATTTACAATCATTGAATTCAATTCATTTCAACTATATCTAATTGGTCTTTTCTTCAATTAGTTAATTTTCTAACTTCTCTTTAAGTTGGATTTTATTTTAACAACTTCAAACTTTACAAGTTATCAAACTTAATGATATTTCATAAATATTTTATATAGTATTCTAGAGTCTTTTCAATCTTTCAAAAATTATTTTTGAAATCTATTCAAATTATCTTTTGAATTTCCAAAACCAAACTCAATTTCACAAACAACTTCATTTAATTAATTCGGCAGCTATCCCTCTTTTGGAAACCCGAAAATGAACACCGAGGATGCTGCAGTCATCACCGAAGCTATTTTCCAACGACCGAAAAGAGTTTAGAGCTTTTATCCCTTCAAAACATTTTCCAAAACCTTTGAAAATTTATTTTCAAACTCAATGGAATTTAATTTTCAAAATTTCCAATTCCTTTCAAAAACATTTCCAAAAACTTCTCCGGAATTCTATTTCAAATTATAAATCACATTTACATCTATATTCTCAAATTTTATTTGTATATGGATTTTATTTCTCGACTTTTTGATTATGATTCCAATTTCTTATTCATTTTTTTATGATAATAATTTAATATTAGCACTTCCCAACAAACAAGCAGCCATATACTCTAATAATTTTCAAAACTTATTTCCTTTTAT
The DNA here is from genome assembly GCA_030765085.1 of Allium cepa. NCBI lineage: Eukaryota > Viridiplantae > Streptophyta > Magnoliopsida > Asparagales > Amaryllidaceae > Allium > Allium cepa. The sequence continues at coordinate 89,998,982 of CM060946.1, read as the reverse complement.
ATACAAAATAGTTTTGGGTAAAATTATTTCATTTACCCTAATTTAAAACAATATCATGTCGAATTGTTCTGTACGAGTGTTTAGATATCCCTATCGATAGAGTTGTACGGACTATATCGACCAAAATCCATATACCACTCAACAAACCAATCATCACAATATAAAACAATTTCATATTCACTAACAAATACGCGCTCATATCTATTATTACACTCAAACTTATTCCAGAGTACTGCTGACTCTGTCTCTAATGAGTAACACCCAACAGAGCCAAGATTGTCGCTTAACCAAATGCTCTGATACCACATATCAGGACCCGATTCTTCGACCAACTATAACGATTGAGATTTTCGACTCCCGAAAGTTGATATTGATACGTCCACTGTATCAACTGCCGAGCAATCGAAGGCCAGAAAACCGAATTGTTAGGGTTAAAGAAGAAGAGGTACAAGAAGAAAGAAAGAAGAAGCAACAGAAACAATATCAGAATCCCACCTTTCGTAGCGGAACAACATATAGTAGATAAATGAATAATCTTTAAATCAAAAGAACTGTACATTTTATACATTACATTATCAGAGTCAATATACAACACAACACAAGAATGGACAGTTATATAAACATGTCCTCACAACTGAATACATAGCGGAAAAGATAATATCATATACAAGTGATACGTTTCGCCATCCAGCTTGCTCTTAATCTCCACAGCATCTCCTAAATTCTAGAATGACCTGATACCCTGACTCTAGACTGCCCGTGTGGAAATTGGTGGGCATCCAAAATTTAGAAAGGGAACAATAAACTCCAGGTCAGTCATGGGACTGGTGTGAGAACTTAAAACAATTTATCTTTAAAAATAAACAAAGAAATATTTTTAAAATAGATCCGCAATGCTTTTAGAAAATGTAACTACCATAAGGCCTCCCGCTACACACACAACGCAAACGCAGAATTGGAGGAGATTTCTCCTTATGATAGTCAAGCATGCTTGATACGCAAATTTCTTTGATATTATTACTATAAGTGCAAGGTGGAAAACCTTTCGAAAGTACAATATTAATCTTAGCCAACATAGGTACCATTATAGTATGCCTACTACAACTACCATATTAGATGGCAGGTTCTACAATTAAAACTGTACAGGGCTCGTATTGTTTCTTTGGATTTCCAACAAATGGTCAGGCCAAGGAACTTCCCATTGCCACATGGGTACGCCTCTGGAAAGGCGCCCTAGGAACCTAACCGGATCTCTGCCAATACAAGGCCGGGTTACCTCTGCAAAAGTAGGTAACTACTGACACGAGTATGCCATCCCTCGGTTGTAAACAACTTTTATCCGAGGATCCTCAATCAACAACAATCACAAAGTCATATTTATTTGCAAAATCCACATAAGTTAAGTATTTGGGATCCATACCATGATACCACTTCTATCCAGAAGGAAATGCACACACCCTAAGGGGCGCTACTCCCTATAAACTTGCTGCAACTTTCCTGTTTTGACCATTACCGGGTTGTGAGGTCCGACGAAGTCTCGTCCACAAAGCTACGCTTTTCACAAAAGCTATACTTTGATCAACAAATGATCGGCAGCACTTCGTATGCCACATTACCAAATTGGGAATGTATCATTAGTAACCATCAACTACATAACCTCTGAGGTCGTATGTCTCAGAGAAGGGTGTTAAGCTAAGAGGATGAATTCTCCGCCACCAACAGAAATGTATTTGATAGAAACCAATTTTACATCTCAAATTGTAACGTCGGACACACATCCATACAAGTCCGTTCTGGAATCGAACGGAACCGAAGGCACTTCCAAAGAAGCCCTTGCAATCCGGATATTCACTAATCACGTCCGGAATTCCCATCACAAAGGGTGATAAAATCTCTGTATAGGAGATCAGCCAATGCGGAGACATTCGACGGTAATCCTTCCGTTTTCGAAAATATCCGGTCTTCAACACCGGTCTTCAAATGCTATCCATTACGACGTATCACTATTCGGAATGAGATTCATGACCCAAAGGTCCTCTCCTGGCTAAACCGAATAACGAGCGCTTATTTTAAAATAAGTGTAGCATTCAAATTCAAGCAAATCACAACAAATACCCATTTAAAGGTAAATATTGATAGTCAGTTATTTAACTATCAATAGATATGCACAACATCACCAGATTCCAAATAATTTTCCAAATTATTTATTTTCCAAAAATATCTTTACAAGATATATTTTTCCACACTTCGACCATTTGAAAACAAATTTCAAATCACTTTTCACCTTTACAACTTTTGAAAACAAATTTCAAATCATTTTCCTTACGCCGAAACACTTCCAAATATTTATTCATTTTCACTGGAAATCTGCCGAGTTCAAATACTTTAAAATAATTTATAACACTTATCCAAAATATAACGGGAAAACACTTTGAAATAAAACTATTTTTCTTTAAACACTTTACTTAAAATATTAGTTATAAAAAAATATTATGCCAATATTACATATAACTTAAGTCCAAACTAATTTTCAAAACAAAATTAGTAGATAGAGTATAACTATTTAAATAACTATTTTCTAAAATAATTATTGATAAAATCTTAGAAATAATCATTTCTATAACAACTTAATAAATCTTTACTTAAAGGATTCAAAAACAATTTAAGAAGTTAATTTCTCCAAAGTATCCTTTTCAAAACCAATTCTAGAATTTCATACATATATATGTATATATTTTTCAAAGTTATTCAGAAATTTTATTCGGCTTTTCAGGGAGAATACACTTTTATTTCTAAATGGTTCATTTAAACCAATTAAATAAACCCTTACCGATTTACTTTAAATTTACGTTCAAAATCCGTAAATTTATTTCCACACTTCAAAAATAAATCAATGTTTATTTTTAAACAAATTTCCCTTACCTTTATAAATTCCATGGTGAATTTAAAATTTCCAAATATCCACTGATATACGATTTTCAAATCGATTTCAAATATTCACTTTCAACAACAATTAAATTTTTCATTCGATTTCAAAAACAACCAAATCAAATTCCATATTGATTTTTCAAGAAATTAAACACCAAGTGAATTTTATTCAAATCTCAAATTGAAATCAATTTCTACTAAACCCCAAATCAACTTTCAAATTGATTCCAAATTCATTTTAAAACACCTAATAAATTTCCAATGGATTTTCAAAATACTTTAAATTCAATCGCCAAAAATCAATTCCCAAATGGGTTTCAAATTTTATTTCATTTTTAAAAATAAATTTCTTTTAAAGAAAACCAATTCTTTTATTTTTCAAACTCTTTAAAAATCCGTATTTTGAACAAATTCTTCAACCTTTGACTAATATTACCCGAAATTCATTTATTAAAGCTTTTCCCATAATTTGAAATTTTATTCAATAAGATTAAAAATAAAACTTTATTATTTAGAATTTCTTCTTTTAAATTTATCCAATTCTCAAAAATAAATTTTAATATAAACTTTCAACATGAGTTTTCAAAATCAATTTTTATTTATTTCCGGTATCTAACGATACCAAAATTATATTCGGCTAAATTTTAGCCTTCAACGATTTCACTTCGAGGTGAAATATCGCGGTATATGTGTTTAATATAATAACCTCCGCTTAATATACGGCATATGGTGTCTATTTCAATACAACGGATAGCAACCATCATTCAGTCACACAATCAAGCAATTTTAGATTTAACTATTTAAAATTTAAATCGAAACAAATTCGATTGAGTGAGAAGTTCCCGCCTTGCTTCCAATAGCGGTTTCAGCGTTTTATTCTGAATAAAATTAAACACGCGTTTAATTTTACCCAAATTTCACAGTAGCTCCAATCAATCTCAATCCAACTCCATCGCGTAGCATTCGACAATACGATTCCAATGCAAGTCGTTTCGTCCAAAACGGACCTCGTATGACAAAGTTATACACTTTTAAACATTATACGAATTTAAATAATATAATTTAACATTTTATTTTCTTATTAAACCTTGAAATCCTTCAGGGCCGCATGTTTTTGATACTACAGATCCAAGCCGTGCTTCCATTTCTTCCCCAGGCTATACGAACCGACCAATAACCCAACGCCGTCGTTGACTTTCAATTTATCGCGACCTCCCCTTGCAGTTTGAAGACGATCGAACACCGCGAATGGAAGCTCGTCGAGAGTGCTACCATCGGTCATGAGCACGACCATCTCGGTTCCACCTATGCTTGGAAAAATGAGCATGAACGCACGCCATTTGAACGCATATTGGCATCAATCTACTACCCCGATTTCGATCATAGCCGTATGGATCTGAAGATCTTGCCAAGCTCTATCGTTTTCTAGTTGAAAGTTTCTTGAATTAATGTGTGGATTAGAAGAGATTAAGGAGAGAAGAATCGAACGATTTCGGCCATTGAAGGGAAACTGGCGGCTAGGGTTTGTGAAAAATGGACGAATACAAGTCCTTTTATTGAAAAATTACGTGACACTATTCATCCGGAATTTTCCCAAACTCGAAGCGAAGCGTGCCGCCTGACATTTATAATGTTTTACCCCTATTTCGAACGCAATGGAATACATATCGACAGCCAATTCGATCGTATTTGGAAGATAAGTTTTCAAATCGACTATTAAATTTAAAATTCACTTAAACCGATTTCAATACGTTTTAGCTTGCCCCGGACAAACCGTAAATCCGATTGACATGAAATTTGAAATCTTAAAATAATACAACATTATGGATCCGATGAAACTAGTTTCGTCGAAATCCGAGACTGTTTGAAAAATGACTATTTTTACTCGTCAATTAAATATTAAAATATTCAATTTCTACAGTTTAACTTTTAATTCAATTTTAAAAGTTCTATAACATCATTCTAACTCCAATATGATTTAATACAACTTTACAAATCAATTTTAATCACATTAAACCCAATTTCCAATTATTTCTGTAATTTCAAATATTAAATTATCGATTTAATTATCCAATTAAATCTAGATATTCGAAATATAATTTATCCGACTTACAATTTTACTTGTTAATATTTAAAATCAATTAAATATACGAATTTCAAATGACGGGAATTCTGGGTCGTTACAAATGTAGTATAATGTTACGATTTGTTGCTGATTTATATGAATTGTTGTTTGGTTTGGAAATGATAGGATGAGTAGAGATTGGGTTAGGATTTTTGAGACCAACATTGTTAGATAAATTAGAAATTGGAATGAAGGTAGAATAGTTAAACTTGAATGATTGCTGAAATGATATTCACCGAATCAAAGTTGTTCTCCCAGTTAAATCAATATTGTCCGAATGTTGAACAATTTATACCAAGGGTGTGAATCCGAGTGGAGGGACGTCGGCGCCAAGTGTTTGAGTGACGTGGAGAAAAAGGTCGAAGAGAAGAAAGACAAACGAGGAAAAGAGAGGAAGATGTTAAAGGAATTTCTCCTATTAAAGAAAACTCTCGGTCATAATAGGAATTCGGACATCTAAATGTCAAAATTTCAAGAAATTGATTCCCACGAACATTGCAGTGTAATATATGGGCAATTCATATGTTTGGATTTTTAAGTCAGACTTTTGAAATTAAGATCAAATGTATGAATCCCCTATTTAGATGTCTTATTAATCGTTGTTTTAAATGATTGTATTTGGTTTTAGATTTTGGGATTTTGGTGTCCGAATTCGTTCTATGGACCCCACGTGATGCTCGAAAGGTCCATAGTGGCTAAAGAGCAATATCAGGAGTTTAGAAATGGTATGCCAAGTCTCGAAAAATGTGTGATAAATGTTGAGTGATATAGAGACAATGGTGATGGTTAAAGATGTGACTTGATTCGTATGATGGTTTTATAGAATTATTATGTGGCTTCGAGACGATTTGATTAGAATATTGCGACATAAGGTTCTACGCAATGCTGCGACAAAAATTGGTACAACACTCCCAATCAATTAAGAAATGAGAATAATCAATGAAAATGAAAATTAAAATTAAAATACTAAGAATCAAGAGAGAGAAAACAAGATTTTTAAAAGTGGTTCGGCCTCAATTTGATTGTCTACATTCACTATTAGTTTTGTTTCGGGTGATTCTTGCAATTGCAACCACTTTTACAACATGTATAGTTCTATAGACTAGTTGATAGTCAGAAATGATAGTAATTCGGTGTAAGGATCCAAAAAGTCCTCTTCTTGTTGATAATAGCTCACTATTTATAGGCGAAATCACCATCGGATTCGCGAAATCGAGTTTGCACAAGTACAAATACTTAGCTCTGAGATTTCGGCACAAAAACTGTTCAAACAGTGCAAGATTCAATAATTAATATGGCTTGCAACCGATGTGGTTGATTTCATATTGACTTCCTTCCTCGGCAAGCTTCAAGTCTTCAAGGCTCTTTTATACTCAGAAATCTTAGAACCACCATGGATCGGTATCGACCATATGGGTCGGTACTGACCCATGTCACTTCATCATGATTCCATCCTCAAGTTGTAGATTTTGCATTAAGCGATGTGGGTTCCCCTCAACTTCATATGATTTGGTACCGACTCATAAGACTCGAGTTATTTTGATTTTAACTTCTTGAAATTTGCAACCTTGAAAATTTGGATGTCTTCCAAGCTTATCGACTCATATCATCATCATCTCATAACCTAGATTCATCGACGTGTCACTTGGTTCAGAATCTGATAACACTTGCTCTCCCCCCTAAAGTATGCTTTGTTGAATACAAAGCATGTTTTGGATCGAGACAAGCAACTGAACCCGAATCCAAATATGCAAAGACACTTCTATCTTATGAACCGTCTTCTTGAAACATCACATCCTTTCCGAGAAGGTCAGCACAATGGTTTGAACAATTATAGAACCACATCTCTTCAGCGGATATATAAGTTGAAGTACTCCATTCGGATTCTCCGTCTAATTCTAAGATTTTTTTTGTGAAATCTACTTCATTCTCTTTGGTCAGGCAAAATTACATCTCCTTTTCTTTCATGATTCATCATTTTTTATATACACTCATATGGGTCGGTCCCGACCCAAATGGATTGGTACCGATCCATATGAGTTTCTGAGTGTATATGTTCAAAACACTTAGAATATTTCTCATATATTTTCACTTTACACTTCAATCTCTTTACACTTCTGTGTCTTTGCAACTTCCTCTCCCAACAACTTGACAGCTTTGCTGTCTCATTCAATTCAAGTAATCCAATGCCATCATTTATAGTTCTGAGCCTATCGACTACGGTTGATCCATCAGAACATGACCAAGATCTCAGATTCTCGTTAATCTTTAACTTCGCGCTTCGCATCTAGATTCAGGTCTCAAATCGTGAAAAGGTGGGCCCTGATGTATTATTTTCCGCCATGGCTTCACCGCGACCTCACATTTTCCATTACCTCATCAACTTGCCATTGTCGATCCATACTCACGGCCAAGACCGACGCTACTGTCACCTCTCCCCTGCCGCACTCTCAAAAATCAAAAAAAGAAATACATGACGAGGAGATGGTGGTGGAATGGAATTGATCATCTTGGATTGATTTGGATATGAGTAGTCACGGGTTGCTCAAACGAGTTGATTTGTGAAGTCTATTCGTCCAGCGCACTCTAGCACTCAATGATTTCAAGTGTTAATAATCTTCAAGACCCACATCCCATCGATACTCAAAAGCAAACATTACTAATATCCACCACTACAAAGAGTAGCTCTACATCGTTGTGGATAGCAGTTTCATTGATGTAGATTCTAGGTTAATGAGTAACATCTGACACATTATTCCATCACTTACCTGAGCTCATTTGCCAACATGAGCGAACTATCTATGCAGATAGCACCTTTCATCGTGCTAAGGATACAAGATATATACTGCATAGACTGAATCACATATCACTACCTCGATCGATGTATAGAACTCGATTGGTCAATGCAGGTCGATATCCATTGGATTCTCTACATCGGCTACACGAGATTTACTTCAAATTAACACCGAACTCAAATCAAACTTGATTGTGCTCGTATCTGAAGCTTTTAGTAAAAGATGAACCATCTTCGACGTTTAGAGTGTCTTTTCGCTTCAGTGGGCCTTTTACGCCTCCGACTACTTCTACGCAATCTTCTACCTCAACCGTATCCAGAGATGGGAAGCCTCTACGCAAAACTCAACAGTTGATGCCTTTGATTCCTTTTGCAGCAGTGGGTGATACTACTGCCCCAGACACCAACTTTGAAGGTGTTATGATCTTGAATAATCCTCCAGATTCCTTAGCTTCAAGGCTTTAGGTCCAAGAAGTTCAAAGAATCCATGCCTGCCACGACATTCCTTTGGAGGAGACTCTTATCCCTTTGTAGTCCCAAAGAGCACAAAATCCCCTAGAAGGCTACACCACATGCAGTGGATACATGTGCCTCATCGAAGCTATTCCATCATTCAATCCCTTCATAAGGCTTGCAATCCAATACTTTAGATTGGATCCAACCCGACTTTATCCAAATGCAAATGCTGCTCTTACTTGCACGTACATGCTTTTTCTTTAACACTTACATGGGGTTCTAACTTTTAAGGAGATCTGATGCTTCATCAACTTTAAGAAGAAGTTTGAAAGTTCATCTCTTACTTTCTTGGAGGCATGCCATGGTTGTCAGATGGTCATCTGCCTCCATAGTATGCTCAGCCACTTCAAATACAAATAAGTTTTCGTTTGATATACAACCAACATCATTCATAAGCGGTTGTTCGGATGTATGTTCTAGTTCTCTTCATTCCGTTGTTCTAGAGCTTTCTTCGCTCAAGTCGCTAACTTTCTTCACTTTCTTTCCTATGGTTATTCCTCAAAGAACCATCAGTGATGATATGGAGCAAACGTACAAATATTTGAAAGAAATTCTGAAAGTTGATCGAAGGAGAATCAACCTTCTAGCTGACTTTCAGTTACACTAGTTTAGGCTCCTGTACACTGGTCGAAGGATTGGTCATCACATTCCTGCACCAAGGGCTGGGCAGGCACCTCAAGCCGCGTAAGAAGCCTAAGAAGAAGAAGTTGATCCTCGTCCACCTGCACCTTAAAACATTCCACATTTAAATGAGGATGGTGGAGGAGCTAGAGAAGAAGAAGAGACTATAATGGAAAGAGGTACAAAAAAGAGGAAGGCAATAAAAATTAGGACGATGAGGGGGAAGAAGGAGATGACAATGAGGAAGATAACGAGGAAGAGTTGACGGGAGAGACTACTCACGGGAACGAAACCCATACAGGGGAAGAGACAACTTTGCAGGAAGAAGTAACTCCATTGACCCATAAAGTTGAAGATCAAAATCTTGAAATTGAAGACTAAGTCCTAGCAAAATCCCACTAAGGGACCATTCTTTGACATAGCCATGGAAGACTTCTTTGGCGGTCTATCCAATCTTAACATCACCCTCGGCTTCATCGGACCAAACTTCAACCTCGGTGATTTCTCAACCCCCAATCTCCCATTTGGCATCGATGCGCTGCTTACTTCAGTGGGGGAAGTTACTCCGACTTCTAAACCCTATGAGCATGGTCTATATAATAAATATGATGCACCAATACTCTAAATACTTTACATAGCACCTAGGATCACAACACATTAACTCTACACGTACTACTCTCCAACTTCAAGTTCTAACTTGGTATTTTCCTTTTTTGGGTATAATGGGCAAATCCAGATTTGACACCTTGACCAAGAAAAAAGTATTAGTTTTCCCTCTCTCTATCAAATGGACCCACATACTCGATGAGATCCCTACTACAAAATTGATTATGATAGGTCCAAAAGGAAACAAAGAGAGAAAGAAGATAGAGAAAGAGAAGAGGAAGAGAGCAGAAGGTGCCACTCTAAGCGAGATAGATCATAGGACCACTCCATATCTAAAAGGAAATCTTATTCACCACATCAGGCACAATCCCTGTTTCTAAGGAACGTGGACCTACACTCCAATAGACCTAGCTCCCCAAAGGAATAGTCTTAGATCTCGGCTACTCACTTTCAAGCCTTGGCTCCACCCAAATCCAAAATGGCGCTGTCATCTTCTTCACTCCCACGCGAAAACTTGGAAAAGAACACCTTACTACTGCCACTAGCCTTTCGCCCCCAAATGCTCCAAGTTCGAAGATACTTACAGAGCGTGAGGTTGTACATCTTGGAGTGGATATCGTTGGCCTACAATTCATGTATAACATGAATAAAATCCCTTCTAAGAACTTGGAGACCGTATTATCACTTCATTAGGATCTAGTAGAGTAGTAAAATATGTGGATGAAACTATATGTGCTTGGCTGATCTAAATAAGAAGAACTGCTTGATAATAGCGACTTAAGAGAAGGAGAGTGAGATGGATGATAAGATTGAAAAAAACCTCTCCAGTCAAATTAAGAAACTATAGAAAGAGTAAGCTTCCAAAGACAAGGAAACCGAGGACGAGAACAAAGCTGCGATCTGGGTAGGGAAGTTGAGTTGAAAGTCCTGGATGAACAAGATCGGGTAGCTCATGTCCTGACCATCGATGTTACTAAAGAAAGAGTGGGGTATAGGTTAAAATAAGCATAGTGATCAAAAAGGTCAAGTTAGATCCCAAGAATAAGAGAGATGAGAAGAACGAGGCACTTGAGATCGTATGGAAATCTGTGTCCTTCAGGAGGAGAAGAAGATACTTGTGGACAAGCTCGTCAAGCTATGAGCCTGCCTTCCCTAAGTGAAAATGGAGTAGGTAGATTTTGAAAGTAAGATTGACTCCATCACCCTAGGCTTCTATGTTAATGTTGTCAGATCTTGCAACCTCGGATGGTAGGAGGAAGAGTACCCCGTGACGCTCGCAGAGGTATATGAGGAAGTCTTCAGGTAGAAGAAAGAAGAAACATGAAAAGAGGTAGATGGGGATGCGATCAAAATCCTCTTGCAATTTGAACATCTTAATCTAGAGGCCTTATCCAAGGGTCAAGTGTTGCAGGCCGCAAAAGCCACATTATTGGCACAGGTTCCCACCAAGGCTCATGTCGAGTCCAGCTCCATGGGCATGGTTGAAGACAACGCTTCTGTTACCACAAAGTCCTAAGTAGATGTGATTATTTATGCGATGGCCAGCTCCGAGGCCATCGATATTCCTATGCTTATGTCAACTCCGCCCGTAAGTGCCAAGGGGTATAATCCTGATGACTCTAGCTTTGTGTCGCACTGACTGTCTCTATCCTTCCATTAATGTCCCCAATTCAACCAGAGGACAAGCTGAGGACTCTCCTCATGTCCCAATGTCAACTCCGAGAGGTATATCTCTAATCTCTCCTATCTTCGAGAAACTTCAGATGTCCTCTAAAGATGTCCCTAATCTTTTTACATCCCTCTATCAGCGTTCGGGTCATCATAACCCTTCCTACAACTCCAAAGGCTTCTACTTCGGCAACCATAGCCACCACCACTGCATCAATTGTCATTCTATCCCCAATCCAGTCTCCACTTCCACTGTTGGATCCGCTTCAGACCCAAAGCAGAAAAGGTTGATGCGCTTAAGGATGAGAATTTAGACAAACTCATTGTTAAAGCCGACGATGACGACGAATTGACTATCACCCAGGTCGTGGGAAAAAATCCCTCAATGGTGGAGAACATAAAGAGTATTAAAAAGGAGTCGGCTTTGAAAAATTCCTCTTCCACTCTTAATAACCTTACCTATTCGTCCAGTATCCATGGAGCCACCTTCTACTTCTGTTATTAGTGCTTCCAAGACTCTACCAAGCGTTCATGCAAAATCGAGAGGTCCTCTCTATTGGACCACTAAGGAGGAGACTTCTCATTCAGAGAAGATCAACCTTGAGAAAGAGAGAACTATGGAGAGGAAGCGCCCTGCCAAACAAGCGACGAAGAGAGGAAAGCGAGGAAGGAGAAAATAGTCGACTGTCATTGTTACGTATGACATGTCCTTTTTTTCCTTTTGTTTTAGATCCCATGTACATAGGTCATTGTATTGTGAGTATAGTCCCTTCTCTTTTGTATACAAAAATTTCAAGTAATGAAAGTTGTTTTTGATCCAACTCCATCTCAGTTACTTTTATCGTACTTTACTTTCTTGCATATATACTTTTCTACATGTATAAATGCAATTATTAGTAATTCAGTTACTTATATGTTATACCTACCTGCGTTTGCAATCTGTGAAATACCATTGCTTACTGTAACTATGTACCTATAAATAAATTTCTACCATTGCTCGATGTTGTTCGCTTTGTTTACCATTAGCCAAACATATCTCGTTTAACTAAACAATGATGTGTTTCATTAATCAACTTTAGCTATCATCGACCGAACATATATCGTTTGGCCGTATACAAAGTCAAGCCTACAAAAAAGTATTCAATCCCACATAGGTTCCTATCTCTAGGATCCAGCGCCTTAAATGCCCATCTCCATGCATTTGCCCTCGACCTCGCCTATCTTCGAACGTTCATCAAAGATATTTCATCAACTAATTCCGCTAATCACCAGTCTAGCGTATCTCATCGGTGTTTAAACGAAGTTATACCTACAAAAAGGTTTGATTCCACATCGGTTCCTATTTCAAGGAACTAGTATCTCGGATACCTATCTCCTAGCACCCATCCTTGTCCTCGCCTATCATTAGGCATTGGTCGAGGAATAGATGTGTAATAGCAAATCATCTGACCGATCCTAGTATGATTATACTCCAACGACCCGATCATAGATCAAAGGAGTTCAACAGTATATATCTCCAAATATATAGACATCCAGTTTTTTAAAACATAGAATGTCAGATTGTGCCATTGTTTACGCACCACAAAGTTGGACTTTAAGTATGCGGTACCATTTTCAAAAAGTCAACTTCACTTATGAATAAAACAATGACAATAATTTCCTTATTACATGAAATCCCAATGAATATGATCTCTTAATGACAAAAAATTCAAGCAAACTGTAGGTGCTTGTTATTTAATGCCCATGAAATTGGGATCCCATCAATAATCGGTAGCTTGAAAGTTCCATCTCTTAGCTTTATGCAATGACATAGGGGTCATCCCAATTCGTACTAAGTTCCCCCATACCAGGATAAACCCGTTTCAAAATGAGATCACCTATCTCAAAAGTATAGTTTCCGACCTTGTTATTGAATTGCTTTGTTACTCTTATCCGGTGAGCTACTCTCAGATTAGCCTTCAACCAAACCATGGGACTCAAGCAAGAGTTCCTTATTCATCTTGATATCATCGTGCAATCTTATGTGAGAAGGGACTTTGACTTCAATTGGTATCATGACCTCAGTTCCGTAGGCCAAAACAGATGGAGTATGACTAATCGTGGACTTATGGGTTATCTGATAAGTCCACAATGCAAGTGGTAACTCATCAACTCAGATGCCATTGGCTCTTTACAATCTTTTCTTAATGAAGGACTTGATGGTTTTTTTCATTGCCACTACATGCCCATTCACTTATAGGTGTGCTACCGCTGAGAAGCTCTTTTCAATTCGGTACCGAGCATAGAATTCATTGAACTTGGCACTCTCGAATTGAGTTCCATTATCATTATTATCTTATGTGAGACTCTGAATCTACGCTAAACGTTCTTCACTATAATGTTGATCATTTTCTTCAGAGCCATCGTTGTAAGCTTTAACACCCCATACTTTGGAGTACCATAATATTAGGAAATTATTTTAATAAATGATTAACCAAATTAAAAAATGAGATTAAATAAATATAAGTTAACCAATATATGGTGAATGAATATAGGATCAAGAGTTAGGGATTTAATAAGAGTATGCTAGAATGTGGTTTTAACCCAAAACCTAAATTATTAAACCCTTACAGTCTAACTCCTCGCTCATTTTCTCATTTCCCACAGCATTTCCCATAGAAATCTCACACAAGCAACGAACAACTTTACACAAAAAAAATTCAACAAACATATAAATTCCACACCGCATCACTCAAAAGTCAAAGCAAATTATTTATCCATGCGGATTTCCCTTCTCGCATTGCAAAGCCGCCACATCACACACCAGGACAAACTTCAAATTCTCCAAACAATGTGCAAAGAAATGATGGATATTCTCAAACACATCGAGGACATGGAAAGTAATGATGGTAGAGGAGGACATTCTGGTCTCCATGCCGCTCAAATTTTATGACCCCGTGGATTACAATCAGATGAGCTATGCTAGAATGACCAATTCTGCAATTGATCTAACAAAAAAATATTAGAAAATTTGATTGTTATTTATGTAGTCGGATCCTATACATAAAGAAAATGATTTTATGGACATAAACAATTTACGATAGTTAAACTTCTCACCACATAAAGAAAACGACGATGAGATGCTTAAAAGTAAGAATATAGGTATTAGCAATCTATTAAATAATAGTAAAGCAGAAGAAATTCTAGCTCTCACATTAATTCTACCATTTCTCTCACCTCTCCTTAATTTACTCTAGATATTTTTTTAAATTTTATTTTAAAGACCTAATACAATGCATTAGTTTTGAACTGTTTATAAGATTTTATTAATTTTACGCTATTGTTTTACATTCAAAAATCTACACTTAAGTCCCCAATTTTCATGTATAATTTACATTTAAGTCCGTATATTTAAATTAATTAAATAATTTCATTATAAATTATTTAAAAAAATTAATTAACTATCATTTATTAATTTGTCTAATAAATAATATAGATAACCATGCCAATAAAATATCACGCCCATTGCAACAAAACAGTATAAATATGGATCACATAAAAAACAATACGAACAACTTTAATGTATAATTATTTATTTTAATAAATTATTAGTTAAATGATTGAAGTTTAAGATCACAAATCATCATAATAATCATAAAATTTTCATCCGTACTCATTAATTCTCTTCTTCTTTTTGAATCCATATAAATTATCATTTTATAGTTATCCAAAATATTATGTTAATTTTTTCCATGATTTTATATTCATATATACCAAGATTTTATAATTTCTACAGTCATTTACAAAGTTTTCATCAATTTTATTTTATAATTTTACATTCAAATCTATGTATTTAAATTAACCAAACACCATAAATCTATACTATATAAATAAATTCAAGTAATTAATACTCATTAAATTCTTTGATAATTTATAAACAAAATGACAATTTCAATTTATATATCGCATTAGTAGTAACACATGGTAGATATTTCTTTAAAATATAAAAATATCTGAATCACTTAACAAAAATTATAGGCATAAACAATAATAAAACGTTTAATTTATGATTGATATATCGAACACTGCATAACAAAATTTTATTTTAACAACATTTAAAGTATGAGTACCATGTTTTTACAAAATTAGCATATGCAATGCATGAGATACATTCTATTACCTTATTATTATTATTATTATCCACAATTTTAGTAAATTAAAAAAAAAATAGTTTTTTCCTTAATATCTCATGTTACATTTAAATTTCCTATCAATACAGATTTGCAATTTGACGTCTACAACTCATCATCATGCACATGTGCGGGTGCGCATGCGCATCAAAACACACATGATCATGAATTTACTAAATATTACTTCAAAAAGGAACATATTACATCTATATTTTTCTTTGAAGTTTATCGTATACATAAACACTAAAAATTGTTTCACATGCATCGGTATATCGGTCATATTTAACGTATAATTCCTTAATTTCAAAATATAAATTACATTTATTTTAAAATTACATAAAATATTTTAAGATATAAAATTTTGGAAATAACAATAGTATATATACACACACACACACACACATTTTCTAAACATATAAATCAATAAAATAATATGTTTAACATATAATTTCCTTAAACTTTAGAAATATTATCGTAAAACTAATTTGAAACAAAATCTATCATTTTAAATAGTTAGAATATGAAAATAATGAATAATATTATTATTTTTAACTATTCAAAAATAATTTTTGAATACTATGAAAAATAACATTTTAACATGCTAAAATAAAAAAATATATGTTTAACATTAGCGTATTACATTATACGTCGACTGTTTAACTATGTATATTTGACAATTTCTTTTACAACATTACCGTGTGCAACGCACGGGTTACATACTAGTGTAAGTGAAGCACAAACATCGAACTTTAGCCCAGATTTTTAGGAACACGTGTAAACAGCAGGTCATCACAAGGGACAAAATTCAAAGCAACATATGCAACATTCCAAGTCTACAAGCACCAGCAATAAAGGTTCAGACATCAAGATGGCACATGTGGAGATACAAAACCAACCATGCAACACTCATTTCATGCAACACTCATTCAGAACAATTTAATCAAAAAACAGACGTGGATTTAGAATGCTCAGAGACACTTTTTAGTTCTAAAGAATCTAATCTTATTAACACAAACCAGCACAGTCAGACTTAGAATACAAGAATACATCACTTGCACAAAACAGTCCAGTTTTAAATAGACTTGATCAAATCAACATCAATAAAATAACTTCACCAGTAACACAAGAAGAAAATGATTCCATGAATGTAGCATCCCGGGAATAGGAAGACAAAATAGATTAAATGCAAGAAGCTGAAGCTTTACATGACCAAAATGCTGCTCCAATAGGTAATAATGTAGGTCCCCATACGAGATCAAAACTACGCCAAAAGCAACAAGAAGAAACCCTATTTGAAATTTTAGCAATGAAAATCGTGGATGTGATAGACAACCCTGCATGGCATAACATAGTTTCACTTTTAAAACCGAAAGGTAAAAGATTAAACGTTCTAAGTCAAATTTGAGTGCTCCCTGTTTAATAAAATTAGGGAGCAACCTTACCAATTTGTCTTAATGAATATGTTAGTATGGAATATCAAGGGTCTTAATTCCCTTACTAAACAACTAGAAGTTGCACACATGATAAGATAGAAACAAGCATCAATGGTAGGCCATTTTGCAAACAACTTGTAGAAGACAAAATTACCGAGGTAGCTCATTTTCTTAATAAAAATTGGAAATATATTCACATTAATGAACAACATTGCAAGGGCAGAATTTAGGTCTTGTGGGATAAAAAAGCATGGGATGTGTCCGTCATACACAAAAAAGAACAATATATCACTTGTTGATCAACAACAAACTAGGCATGTTTTTCTTTTGTACTTTTGTGTACACTCACAATCAAGTGGAAAAAAGATCTGGGTTGTGGGAATACATAAAAGAACAAGCCAGTGTGATTGATCAAATACAACAAAGTTTTGCGATTCAACCCAGAATATCGTGATCTTGTCAGTAGATAAAATAGGATAATTTGATCATAGGTAATCCACTTTTTCAACTAATTTCAAAGTTGAAAAAGTAAAAGAAAGACCTAAAACTTGGAGTAGAGGACTTTCTGCTAAGCAAAACACTATCAAGACATTAAAGAAGGAGCTTTGTGCGGCTTACTCATATTTGATCTATCACCCAAATGAGGCACGGTCTGTAGAGCCATATAGAATAAAGAACAACTCTCAGAGAAACCATACAAACAAGCAATAGAAAATTTACAGCATGAAAAAGTTAAGTGGCTAACAAAGGAGATAGAGCAACTCGTTATTTTCATGCTAAATATACAGACCCTAAAGCCAATTCTACAAACAAAATGATGGTGGATGAGCGGGGCAACTGGATTGACGCCAACAAAAAACTAAACAAGGAAGTTATTTAGTATTTTATTAATTTATTTAATACTCGCTCTATTACAGATAACTTTATGATCACTTGCAAAAAAAATCTTTTTGGAAATGCCAGGAAAGCGTTGGATAGACATTTTGAATTAAATGAAATTAAGGAGGAGCTCTTTTAAATAGACGAATAGCCTCCAGGTCTAGACGAATTCAATTCAAAATCCTGCAAACTACAACCGGACCTCATTGAAAACGATGTGTTTGAAGCCATGGTGGGTATACAACAAGTAAGGTAAAATTATTAAAGAGATCAACCATACTTTTATTTAGTTAATTCCTAAAACTATGAACCTATAGACCCTTTCAGATTATGAACCAATTTCTTTATGTAACGTGATCTATAAAATTTTGATAAATTTACTGTGCAATAGAATGCAGCGTTATCTAAACGATCTAATCTCTGATCTAATCTCTATCAACCAAAACGCCTCATTCCAAGCAGACTAATCGTAGATAACTCTTTACTTGCATTCGAGATGATGAGAGGGTTTAATAGAAAGACAATCAAATAACATATGCATAAAGGTGAACTTACATAAAGCATAAGCATATGATAAAATTAGTTGGGAATTCATATATTGTATGTTTCTTTATATGGGATTTCAAGAAAAATTCCCATATATGATATATAAATGCATATCTACTACCACCTTATCTATTTTGTTGAATGGAAGCCTATCAGGCTTCTTTAATAGTAAAGGGGGTATAAGGTAGGAGGATCCTCTCTTTTTATTATTATTTTGCAACCATAATGGAATATTTCACGATATTACTTAACATGGTACTCTATGAAGGTAATATTACCCTGATTCTTTCTGTTGAACCTGCTCTTGCTCATTTATTACACACAGATGATATTTTAGTGCCTTTGAAAGTTAGCACTAGAAATGCAAAAAGCATTGCTAAAGTTCTATACACCATTAAGGTTGTTAGCACCAAAATTGATCACTAACACCCTTAGAAATATTGTGTAGAGAAATTAATGAAGGAAGTAAATTAAAACAGAGAACAATATATAAATTTCAATGCAGAGAACAAGAACACCAAATTTATAGTGGTTCGGTGTAACTGCAAACGTCCACTTTGAAGTTGATTTCTATTGATTTCCTTGATAGTTGATTACAGATACAATCCGTTTTCTAATTACTTGAATACAATTGGAAAGCAAATGACTAAGTCTCGAGTGAGTGTTGAATGCGGCAGAGTTTCCCCAGTGTTTCCAAAAAAACGATCCTTTTCACTGTGCCGCTGCCTCTCTATTTATAGACGAAGGTGGGTTGGACTTCCCTGGTGGGCCTAGTAGCTGAATATCTCGGCCCAAATGGAGTAAGCTCTGCGCGCTGACCCGAACATGCCGAACGGCCAAATGCTGAGCCATCATCTTCATGTCAAACGAGGCGGTGTTGTGTGGGAAGAGTAGGCCGAGCAACAATCGAAGCCGGGCGAGATTGAAAGAATGCCGAACAATCTTTGGTTGCTGAACGTTCTCGGGAGGCCGAACAATCTCTGAATGCCGAACGATCTTATGCCGAATGATATTTAGATGCCGAACGAAACTTATGCCGAGCGTCCTTGGTATGCCGAACAAAACTTATACCGAGCGTCCTTGGTATGCCGAACGTCCTCGGTATGCCGAACGGAACTTATGCCGAGCGCCCTTGGTATGCCGACCGTTCATGGATGCCGAACGATATACAATACCGAACGTTTCTCAATGCGAACGCTTCTGAGTGCCGAGCGCTCCTTCATACCGAGCGTTTCTCTGATGCCGAATGACCCTGACTGCCGAACGATTCCTTGTGCCGAGCGTTCAGAATGTCGAACGATACATACATTGCCGAGCAGTGTGCCAATGCCGAGTACTTAGTTTCCTGGTCAAATCCCCAGGAAACACTTACCCCCCAAAATGTATCGCGTAACCGAACGTGATACGCTTTGAACTACGTGTCCTTTGTGCTTCGCTTCGAACCTTAGCCCATCACTCTTGGAGGTTGTTTCCTTGTGAATACCAAATGAGGTAGTGTGTGCCGAACGTAACGTGAATACTAAACGATACGTTCAAAGCCGAACATCCCATGCATGCCGAACGAAATGAAAGCCGATGCCGAACGATGCTGCTTTGACCGCTTTTACCGGTCATTGTCGTTTCGTCTTCTTCTTCTTCCCTATAAAGGTCAACACGTTTCTTCTTCTTCTCTTTTCTCACTTCCACCTCCGCTACTTTGCACTTGTGAACCACGCCTATTAACAGACTCTAAAGATTAACATCCTTCCCAATCCATTCGACATCTGTCTCGATCTTCTAACTAGGTATCTATCCCTCTATTTAAATCCTTTCCCCGATTAAATTTTTTTAAAACCGAACTTCGATTAGGCTACTTTTTAGGGCTAGATGGTATGAAGGGAAATAGAAGTGGCCAGAGACGAGTACACGAGGGAGTTATTGGGAGGTGTATTGTGGTTCGGCACGTTCTCTTGTGCCGAACGAGGTTGGAGGAAAAAAGAATAGAGGAGGAGTAGGAAGTGGCTAGGATGCCGAACATCATGGTTTGGTATGACTCCTCGAACGATCCAACCTTGTGGTTCGGTGTGGATGGAGAAAGAGAGGAAAAAATGAAGCTGTTGTTAAGGACGGGGTGCCGAGCGTTGGGGCTCGGCATAACTCTGGTTCGGCATGACCTACCACATGCCGAGCGGTGGAATGGAAGGATAGGAAGGGAGTACGAATTAGATAGGATGTCGAACGTTATTTCGGCCGAACAAGACTTAGGCCGGTTGATACTTAGGCCGAACAATAGTTTGGCCGAACGATAGCTTGGCCTGTCGGTACTTAGGCCGAACGATAGTTTGGCCGAACGATAGCTTGGCCGGTCGATACTTAGGTCGAACGATAATTTGGCCGAACAATAGCTTGGCCGGTCGACAGTTAAGCCGAACAATATTTAGACCAAACGATCATGAATGCCGAACCATATCTCAGCCGAACAATACTTAGGCCGAACACTCATTTACCTTGCCTAATCATATAACAAAACAAGGATAGAGACTCCAACATACTAGCATACCGAACTGATCTGAACTGATAACTTCCTAATTCTGATTACCGTAAGCCTGAACTGAAGTCGATAAAAACGGATAAAAGCTTTTGACATACAATGTCGATGTCCGAGTCCAAAATTGAAAACATCGCAAGGCTGGTTTTCGGAGACGGTCAGAGATGACGGTCTTCGAAGATGACAGTCCAATGTTCAACTTTATACCATCAGCTACGTGACTTATAATTTCTCAACGTTTATATTTGAATGATTGCACTAGATCACACACCGCACAAGGGGGAAAAATTTATGTTGTTAAGTCTAACGCCGTTTATTTTTCGAGTATAGTTCAAACAGGTGTTCTGCCAAACTCAATATTTATTGGAAATGCCTAAGAGATCTAGCTCCGCGACGATTTCAGATTGACCGGGACCATCCTCCTGACAAGAAGTCGTGGATGTTTCAAATCCGTCAACCTCCCTTGCACATAACTTAGCTCCTGTAACGACCCAAGATTTTTAATAGTTTTAATAACGTATTTAATTAATTGAATTTTCGGTGAAATTTTAAATTATTTAATTTGCAAATAAAAAGAAATTATATTTGATTACGTATGATTTAATATAGCAAATGGTAAATTTTCAATTAATTTTATGAAAGTTTATTTATTAAGTAATTCTATTAAATTCAAGCTAGCTAATAACTGTTGATAATAACATATTTTTCAAACCCGAATATTTTTACATAGAAAAATTCTAAATCATCTTCTGACTGAGACGTCAATTTTCGTTTTTCCAAATTCGGGCTTCTTTAGTTCCGTCGATCTTATTTTTCTGTGTTTGCTGCACTTTCTCTTAATAGAAAATTCAAAATTTTATAATTCAATCGTACCACTAATATCTGTATACCGTTTTGATCGTCTCGTTGTGCTGATCTCAGCGGTATATTTATTTCTGTATTTTGAAATCCGATGCACAATAGAAGCAATAAATTGTTCGTTGTAACAACACCTTTAAATGTGACCATTAGCGTTGCTTTGCTTTTCAAACTTCAACGTGAATTCCTAGCAAGATTTTAAATTGCTATAAATTTTATTCCTGCATTAATGTTTAGCAGTTCGAAAACCAAACGCATACATTTGTATACGTTGTAGTTATTATTTTAAAACGATTCACTTTATTTTTCTTTCCCTTTTTAACTTCGTTTCTCTCTCATTACTTCATATTGGGACTTTTTGGTTTCCTTTGCTTTTCAACCTGAGCCTTGCTTGACAAGCAATAAATTTATTGCTTTAAATTTTCAGCTTAATGCAAGATGACAGTTGTTATCCCATGGCTATTTTAAAAATCAAAACGTGTAGAGTGATATACGTTATTCCCTTTGAACGGTTCCTTTTGCATTTATAACTTTCCTTTATGCTTTAATTGATTTCCTGGTTTCACTGGCTTTCGTTTTAACATTTATTCCATAAGTTACATAATTTGACCGTTGAAATTTTTCCTTTTATCTACTTATTTAATATTATATATAAGGCAAAGTATATACGTTATTTTATTGACAGATGTTTCCCCTTCTATTTCTCCTATCCACTAAATTTTATATATACACTGTTG
The DNA here is from genome assembly GCA_030765085.1 of Allium cepa. NCBI lineage: Eukaryota > Viridiplantae > Streptophyta > Magnoliopsida > Asparagales > Amaryllidaceae > Allium > Allium cepa. Next base: position 89,976,575 of record CM060946.1, on the reverse strand, counting down.
CTTTTCCAAAACAAAAATTTGTTTTCATAAAAAAAAGTGACAGTATGCTTCTTCTTCTCAAACATTTCCACGCCTCCATATTTTTTGTGAACCACCCACAACACTCCGCCCGCGTCTCTGCCTAACCACCACACCCACAGCGCGCCGCCCCGCCTCCGACTTCATTCTTCCTCCGTGATCCTACAACCCTTTACGGCTGGCAAGTGGTCACAAATCATCAGTTTCCTTTTTTTCTGGTAACTACGTAAATTTTTACATTTGTATTATACTACTATATCATATTACAGTTGTGTTTCAAATGTGTGTGCCTGCTTCAATAATGATATCTTCTGTAGTATATGGGCACGCATATATATTGTTTTTCTTTTTTATGTGTAATAGTATGTATATAAGGTTAGTTGTATGTGAAAATAGGTTAAGCTTATACTGTTTTTTTTTTGTGTGTTGTTTATAGTATTAATTTTACAAAGTTATAGTATATATAATATAAATATCTTAAGTTATAAAAGTTGGATCAGAGAGTGTGGTCTGCATATTGTTTATGCATATAAAATTTTCGCATGTGCATATTTTTTTTGCTGGTTAGAAGATATATTTTGTTTTGCATATCTTTGGTTACAAGTTGGATCTATATATATATATATATTGCACTGTAAGGTTTTTGGGTGTTGAGTATAACATGTTCAGGGTTCGTAGATATTAGTTGTATGCTTGTTATAGCAAGCTCGTTTTCAGTATAAATGTTGTTGTATATGTTAAAAAGGTTTTTTTTATATATGTGTTTTGTTTGTAACTTATGTATATACAAAAGCTGTGGAGTATATTTGAACAACTTTGACTATATAACATATATTTATAAACCTGTCTTATATTAGTTAACATATATAAAGTTTATATTTGTTGATTATAATATGTTATAACTTTGCCATATTGATAGATGTTATAGTTATGTATGTATATATTACATTTTGAAGCTGGGGACCACTTTATCAATTTGCTTTTACATATAATTAAAATAGTGCATTTATAATCTGCTTATATAGGCGACTGAACTAAGTTGTATATAACATGTTCATCTCATTTTATGTATATGTATAGGTTTTAGGATGGTTATGACATTTTAATTGAGTCGCAGAGTAGATACTAATTTTAAATTTTACATGCACTTTCAAAGTATAAAATAAAGGAATATTTGTCACCTTTGAGTCTGCATGTAGATTGTGAGTGAGCTGTGCGTGTATACATAGTTTAAAAGTAAAAGTTGCAGTTCATAATGTCAGTTTTCTTGTTATTGTAATATATGTGTTTTAATTTAAATTTGTGTTTGAATTTATTTTGTTTGAAAGTAAGTATAATATATATATATATATATATATATATATATATATATATCTTATTTAAATATAAGTTTTAAAAGAAAATTGTTTTAGAGAAAATTTATAACATATATTTTGTCTGATTTTATCAAGACAACTCTGATTCGTTTCCATCAATCCTATCTCCCAGCTCTGCCCGTCAACCCACTTTCAGCTTACTTCGCTTTGAAATTTTTGTTTGGATTCCTTCGATTGTCTAGATCGTGATTCAGTTCGTAACAAATCAGTTTCGTTGTCCATCTCTCTAGCCTTGAAAGGTGAGCAACCACTCACGATTAACGTTCGTTTATTTATTAAATTTGATTTCAATTGAAACGACAATTGAAATATGCTGCTGTTATTAATGTTAATTTGTTATATATGCTATTATCTGTAACTGTTCACTTATGAGATATGACACCATATCCTATTGTTTATATTTATTTTGATGATATATGCCTGCTGTTATTACTATTTTCATATCTGTTATCACTCTGCAAGTTCCCTGTTAGTATAGAAATCACTATGGGTTGAAATGATACATACCCGAACGGACTTTAGAATAGGAGGATTTCGTTATGGGTTGAAATGATAGACCCAAGCGATTTTCATTTAATTGAATTTGGGATTACGGGTTGAGATGATATCCACCCGTGTATATTTAGTGTACGGATTGAAATGATAAATATCTGTAACACTTGACCATATGATAAGGAATATATGCAGACATCGTTGGTCCATATAAAATATTTTGGAAATAAATTCATTGTTTTGGGAAGAAATATATGGTCTTATTAAATGTAAATTCTTAAATTATTATATATAAAGGGAAATGATATATATAGATTTAATAATATTTAATTTAATTAAGATGGAATTAATACATAAATTATGTTAAATATTTATGTGAATTATATTTCAAATAGATTTTTCAAGAATTGGGATAAATTAAGATGGGAAGATAAATTTGGGTTTATTAAAGATGACATTTAAATAAAGATTTATTTAATTAAATCGATTTGAAATTTTTGAATGGGAAATTTAAAGGTTGGATTTTATAACTGGATTTTTGATTTAAGCGATTTAATGAATATTTCACGTTTAACTAAATTAAGGAAAATATCGAGTAAAAATGGAATTTAAGGTTAAATAATAATGAGGTTAAATCGAGATCTATATGAAACTGTAAAACTGAACATTTAAATATTAAAGCTTTGAACTATATTGGAATTTAAATGGTTTATTTTGAGATTCGGATCTGTATTTAAAATCAATATAGTTGAATTTATTATTTAGAAACTAAAATTGAATTAAAATGAAAATTTAAGTTGAACCAAATTTGAATTCGTTATTTAGAAAACTAAATTGAATAAAAATTTAGTTGACCGTTGAGTACTTGAGGTTTTGAAATATATTGAAATATGAAGGGGTATTTTTTGTGATTACAAATCCGATTTTGAGATCGATAAATTGAAAAGTTTATTTTAGGAATTGAATTTAAATTGATAATCGAGATTGAATTTAATTCAAATGGGAAGGTCCGGTTGATGTTGAAACGATTTGTTAAGTTGAGGGAATTGAAAATACTTTACTTTATAAATTATTTAATATATATAAATACTATTTTGGGAAATATAGAGATAATTGAAGAAAAATGATATTTGGCTTGAAGTATAAATTAAGTTGAAATGGCCATGGTGTTCTGGTGTATATTTCTACCTTGTAGATAGTTCCATGGACCCTTAGAGGATGGTCATCCTAAACATCCTTTAAGTTATTTGTATTTCAGTTGATATTTCACTTGAGTTGAATTTATTGATATAAGAATGTTAATCCTGACTCGAGTGTTTTGTGTTTTGCTTTACGCTCGGGTCAGACCGAGTGATACAGCTTTTGAGACTCACCTTCGAAGTTGGAGTTTAGCTTAATGATCCAGCTATCTATTCTTTTAGCTTTTCCAGTTGATTGGTTCAGAGAAGTCATCTACTCGTACTGGAGACTTCACTGCATTTGAGAGTTCTGCTATATTTTATCTCTAACTTTGATATGTATATAGTAGCTTCATGAACTACTATTCTTTATCTATTCCGCTGCATTATTTACTCTGTGTCTGTGATCTGTGATTGATGTATTTACTGTAAATGATATGTTTTGCCAAATTTAAATTAACAACGCGGTATTTTGAATTATTCAAGTCGGACATGTACGGTTTTATTGTCGATTTAAATGGTCCAAAATAGCGGGCTGTTATAGTTGGTATCAGAGCTTTGGCTCTAGGCAAAACCTAGCATATATGGTAAATTAATTTACAGAATCACTTTCGTTCGAGTTGAATCCCTTCTTTTTGACTTGATTTCCTTTGAATTTTGGAATGTCCCTCGGTTTCGAAATTCATTCTTGTCTCTCCCTATTTATATTCGTTTGATTCTGGAGTTTCCCATAACTCCACGGAATGAATTGTAAAGGGGGTGAAAACTCCTTTACAATTGGCATTGATTCACCTGAGATTTCTGTATTCTCGGTTTACGATGCTGCTATATCTTGGTATGCCGAATTCTATCTCTGGCAATCGAATGTCGATTTGCTTTAGAATTCCGCATCAATTATATTCCTGAAGTCACGGTTGACCCGGTTAAGGTCGCCCGAGATTTATAGAAGCATATCCATCTTCTATTTTGTAATTTGATTTTCTCAACCTTGTTTGAGCCTATCTTCGAATCAGGATTCTATTGATTAGAGTTCCTCTAAATTAAATCTCTATCTTTGTTTTGAAATCCATTCTTGAATCATCCTTTGAAAATCGGGTTTGTTGTATTTTAAAATTGTTTTATACGAAATTATTATTTTGATAACTATGATTTTATTCTATATATAAAAGTGAAAATGTTTTCGATAAGGATTATATACCTATATATAAAACGAATAAGAAATGTTATTCTATATATAAAAGTTTTGAAAGGATTGGAAATTTTGAAAATTTATAAGAAAGTGATTTATATAAAAAGGATTTATAACTGAATGGTTAAATTTGAAATTCGAGAATTGAATTCCGATATTTTGAAATTGGTTTTAAGATTTTGGGAAAATATATAAAAAAATACGATTTAAAAGTATTTTTCTGAATAAGAAATGTTTCAAATGGGTTCAAATGAATTCCAATAATTTTGAAGAAATTTCAAAGAAGTTTTCAAGAAAATAGAAGTCCAGAACTCACTTATGTCGCTGGAGAATAATTTCGGTGATGAGTGCACGCATCATCGACATTGATTTTCGAGTTTCAGAGTGGGGGAGAGGCCACTTTAATAGCTTCGCTATGCGAGTGATTTTGTAAAACCGTTTTTGATTTCAAATTCTGAAGTATAATTTGATATTTTCGAAAGATATATGTATATATTTGAAACAATTTAAAGTGAGACCGGTGTTCAGTCCTCGAGTTTTCAATTTGACTAGTAATAACTCTATATAAAAAAAAAATTGATTTCCAACTCTTAGATTTGAAATTTGATTTCATCGACTATTTTGAAGGTTCGAGCACTTCCAAATCAAGGTTTAAAAGTTTTAAACTAAGAAATTTCGAAAAGTATAAAATTTTTGATAAAGCATATAAGTTTAGTTTTGAAGAGTATGACTTAAGTAAGTTTGAAACCTTTTGTTAAGTAAGTGAATATGACTATTTTTAATTATACTAATATGGAATTTAGTTTTGAAATGTTTTGGAAAAAAAAAATAATTTAATTTCAAATAATGGTTTTCAGAAAGGTAAATTGGATATTTCTAATAGAAATAGATAGTTTAAAAGTTTTAAAGGGATGCTTATAAATTTGGGAAACCATTTTGAGTATAATTGATTTTGAGAAAATATTTGGTTTTGAAATTAAATTGAAATTAAAAACCAGTACTTATATGGTGATTTTGGAAATGAATTTGTTTGACTTGAATTATTTTAATTTGGAAACTGGGATAATTTTCTAAACCTATTATTTTGGGAACTTTGAAATTTAGATACTTAATTTGGAAGAAAATTTGGTGAAATCCTATATGATTTTGAAACCGAATTGATATTGAAATGATTTGAAATTGAGAACCTTATATTATTAAGCACTTGATTTGGGAGTGGTCGAACTTATATAAAATGGATTTGTATAAGTATGAAGTGATTTGAAATCTATTGATTTGAAAGGTACTCAATTTGGAAAGAGAATTTTTTTTATAAATCGAAGTCTATATAAGTATGATTTGATATACTATTGATTTGGAAAGTATTCGATTTGAAAATGGAATCTTATATATATATATGGATTTTATATAAGTATGATATTTGAAAGTATTTGAAAATGTACTATATGATATATATTTTCGAAGTAAAGATATGGAAAGTGCCTTCTGCTTGATATCCGCTTTGTGGCCACATCGTGGATTCATTCTATCGATATTATTCTCTCTGATTTTCGGTTTTCCGGATGTAATACTCGAGTGTTTCCCACCGTGGCGTAACCCATGGTTTTTTTTTCTCTCGTGAATGCATAGCGCAACTGCCTGGCTTAGTCTTGCCTAGGGGTACGGATTGTTTCCTGGGGGATCCAGGCGTAACCATTGTGTATCCTGCAATCTGTGTAGGTCGCGAATAGTAGCGCAAGTGCCTGGCTGAGTCTTGCCTAGGGGTACGGATTGTTTCCTGGGGGATCCAGGCGTAACCATTGTGTATCCTGCACTCTACTAGTCATCATGGCGTAACTCGCAGGGCTGAGAAAGCTTACGGATATGGATTGTTTCCTGGAAGACCCAGGCGTAACCATTGTGTATCTGCGAACCATGGTCGGACAAAGATTTTGGTTTGGTTGTTTGTTTGGAATGTACTTTCCATATCTGTTTTTAAAAAGGTTTTTCAAGTATTTTCACTGGGTGTTGAAACAGGTCTACTAAGTACTTGAAGAATTCTACCTTTGCGCCTGATCAACGCATGGCCAGAGTCTGCAAGAACGAGGATAAACTTGTTAAAACATCGAGTTATAAAAATATTTTTGAAAGAAAGATTTATTTCGATATAAACGTATTATTATAAAGGTATTTATTATAAAAGTATTTTTCCCAACAAAGAAATTTTGTATTAATATTTGAAATTAAAATTCTTATGGTTTGAAATAAATTATTCGTGCCCGATTCTATTCTTTTGAATCTACCTCATCTGCTCAGCTTCATTTTTCACCTATATTCCGTTTTCGGAATCTACCTTCCTTTCCTTTTTGAATAAATCTTTTAAATATTGCTTGTTTGTATACTACATTGTTTTATATAAAATTTTAGTGTTATAAATATTTTTGAAGTTATAAATTAAATAAAACATCTTTAAAGAAAATGATTATTAATTTATTGATAATATTTGAAAGGTATCTTGAGATAAATTAAAATTTTCATAAATTTTGGATTTAATATTTTCAATAGTCTTCGTAAATAGAAGTAATAATGTAAATAATTGTTTGCAAAGGAGTTTGAGAAGTATTAAATATTAAAGAAAATTTAATTTCAAATGAAGTTTTCAAATAAATATTTCAAATAAATTTATATAGTTTAAATTAATTGTTAATCCTTATCTTTCAATCTATCTTTCTTTCTGGTTATTTCTATTCTCCTACCTCCTTCCTTTTCGAGGACGAAAAGTTTTGGGTGGGGAGAGTGTAACGACCCAAGATTTTTAATAGTTTTAATAACGTATTTAATTAATTGAATTTTTGGTGAAATTTTAAATTATTTAATTTGCAAATAAAAAGAAATTATATTTGATTACGTATGATTTAATATAGCAAATGGTAAATTTTCAATTAATTTTATGAAAGTTTATTTATTAAGTAATTCTATTAAATTCAAGCTAGCTAATAACTGTTGATAATAACATATTTTTCAAACCCGAATATTTTTACATAGAAAAATTCTAAATCATCTTCTGACTGAGACGTCATTTTTCGTTTTTCCAAATTCGGGCTTCTTTAGCTCCGTCGATCTTATTTTTCTGTGTTTGCTGCACTTTCTCTTAATAGAAAATTCAAAATTTTATAATTCAATCGTACCACTAATATCTGTATACCGTTTTGATCGTTTCGTCGTGCTGATCTCAGCGGTATATTTATTTCTGTATTTTGAATCCGATGCACAATGGAAGCAATTAATTGTTCGTTGTAACGACACCTTTAAATGTGACCATTAGCGTTGCTTTGCTTTTCAAACTTCAACGTGAATTCCTAGCAAGATTTTAAATTGCTATAAATTTTATTCCTGCATTAATGTTTAGCAGTTCGAAAACCAAACGTATACATTTGTATACATTGTAGTTATTATTTTAAAACGATTCACTTTATTTTTCTTTTCCTTTTTAACTTCGTTTCTCTCTCATTACTTCATATTGGGACTTTTTGGTTTCCTTTGCTTTTCAACCTGAGCCTTGCTTGACAAGCAATAAATTTATTGCTTTAAATTTTCAGCTTAATGCAAGATGACAGTTGTTATCCCATGGCTATTTTAAAAATGAAAACGTGTAGAGTGATATACGTTATTCCCTTTGAACGGTTCCTTTTGCATTTATAACTTTCCTTTATGCTTTAATTGATTTCCTGGTTTCACTGGCTTTCGTTTTAACATTTATTCCATAAGTTACATAATTCGACCGTTGAAATTTTTCCTTTTATCTACTTATTTAATATTATATATAAGGCAAAGTATATACGTTATTTTATTGACAGATGTTTCCCCTTCTATTTCTCATATCCACTAAATTTTATATATACACTGTTGCTTTTCCAAAACAAAAATTTGTTTTCATAAAAAAAAAAGTGACAGTATCCTTCTTCTTCTCAAACATTTCCACGCCTCCATATTTTTTGTGAACCACCCACAACACTCCGCCCGCGTCTCTGCCTAACCACCACACCCACAGCGCGCCGCCCCGCCTCCGACTTCATTCTTCCTCCGTGAGCCTACAACCCTTTACGGCTGGCAAGTGGTCACAAATCATCAGTTTCCTTTTTTTCTGGTAACTACGTAAATTTTTACATTTGTGTTATACTACTATATCATATTACAGTTGTGTTTCAAACGTGTGTGCCTGCTTCAATAATGATATCTTCTGTAGTGTATGGGCACGCATATATATTGTTTTTCTTTTTTTTGTGTAATAGTATGTATATAAGGTTAGTTGTATGTGAAAATAGGTTAACCTTATACTGTTTTTTTTGTGTGTTGCTTATAGTATTAATTTTACAAAGTTATAGTATATATAATATAAATATCTTAAGTTATAAAAGTTGGATCAGAGAGTGTGGTCTGCATATTGTTTATGCGTATAAAATTTTCGCATGTGCATATTTTTGTTGCTGGTCAGAAGATATATTTTGTTTTGCATATCTTTGGTTACAAGTTGGATCTATATATATATATATTGCACTGTAAGGTTTTTGGGTGTTGAGTATAACATGTTCAGGGTTCGTAGATATTAGTTGTATGCTTGTTATAGCAAGCCCGTTTTCAGTATAAATGTTGTTGTATATGTTAAAAAGGTTTTTTTTATATATGTGTTTTGTTTGTAACTTATGTATATACAAAAGCTGTGGAGTATATTTGAACAACTTTGACTATATAACATATATTTATAAACCTGTCTTATATTAGTTAACATGTATAAAGTTTATATTTGTTGATTATAATATGTTATAACTTTGCCATATTGATAGATGTTATAGTTATGTATGTATATATTACATTTTGAAGCTGGGGACCACTTTATCAATTTTCTTTTACATATAATTAAAATAGTGCATTTATAATCTGCTTATATAGGCGACTGGACTAAGTTGTATATAACATGTTCATCTCATTTTATGTATATGTATAGGTTTTAGGATGGTTATGACATTTTAATTGAGTCGCAGAGTAGATACTAATTTTAAATTTTACATGCACTTCCAAAGTATAAAATAAAGGAATATTTGTCACCCTTTGAGTCTGCATGTAGATTGTGAGTGAGCTGTGCGTGTATACATAGTTTAAAAGTAAAAGTTGCAGTTCATAATGTCAGTTTTCTTGTTATTGTAATATATGTGTTTTAATTTAAATTTGTGTTTGAATTTATTTTGTTTGAAAGTAAGTATAATATATATATATATCTCTTATTTAAATATAAGTTTTAAAAGAAAATTGTTTTAGAGAAAATTTATAACATATATATTGTTTGATTTTATCAAGACGACTCTGATTCGTTTCCATCAATCCTATCTCCCAGCTTTGCCCGTCGACCCACTTTCAGCTTACTTCGCTTTGAAATTTTTGTTTGGATTCCTTCGATTGTCTAGATCGTGATTCAGTTCGTAACAAATCAGTTTCGTTGTCCATCTCTCTAGCCTCGAAAGGTGAGCAATCACTCACGATTAACGTTCTTTTATTTATTAAATTTGATTTCAATTGAAACGACAATTGAAATATGCTGTTGTTATTAATGTTAATTTGTTATATATGCTATTATCTGTAACTGTTCACTTATGAGATATGACACCATATCCTATTGTTTATATTTATTTTGATGATATATGCCTGCTGTTATTACTATTTTCATATCTGTTATCACTCTGCAAGTTCCCTGTTAGTATAGAAATCACTATGGGTTGAAATGATACATACCCGAACGGACTTTAGAATAGGAGGATTTCGTTATGGGTTGAAATGATAGACCCAAGCGATTTTCATTTAATTGAATTTGGGATTACGGGTTGAGATGATATCCACCCGTGTATATTTAGTGTACGGATTGAAATGATAAATATCTGTAACACTTGACCATATGATAAGGAATATATACAGACATCATTGGTCCATATAAAATATTTTGGAAATAAATTCATTGTTTTGGGAAGAAATATATGGTCTTATTAAATGTAAATTCTTAAATTATTATATATAAAGGGAAATGATATATATAGATTTAATAATATTTAATTTAATTAAGATGGAATTAATACATAAATTATGTTAAATATTTATGTGAATTATATTTCAAATAGATTTTTCAAGAATTGGGATAAATTAAGATGGGAAGATAAATTTGGGTTTATTAAAGATGACATTTAAATAAAGATTTATTTAATTAAATCGATTTGAAATTTTTGAATGGGAAATTTAAAGGTTGGATTTTATAACTGGATTTTTGATTTAAGCGATTTAATGAATATTTCACGTTTAACTAAATTAAGGAAAATATCGAGTAAAAATGGAATTTAAGGTTAAATAATAGTGAGGTTAAATCGAGATCTATATGAAACTGTAAAATTGAACATTTAAATATTAAAGCTTTGAACTATATTGAAATTTAAATGGTTTATTTTGAGATTCGGATCTGTATTTAAAATTAATATAGTTGAATTTGTTATTTAGAAACTAAAATTGAATTAAAATGAAAATTTAAGTTGAACCAAATTTGAATTCGTTATTTTGAAAACTAAATTGAATAAAAATTTAGTTGACCGTTGAGTACTTGAGGTTTTGAAATATATTGAAATATAAAGGGGTATTTTTTGTGATTACAAATCCGATTTTGAGATCGATAAATTGAAAAGTTTATTTTAGGAATTGAATTTAAATTGATAATCGAGATTGAATTTAATTCAAATGGGAAGGTCCGGTTGATGTTGAAACGATTTGTTAAGTTGAGGGAATTGAAAATACTTTACTTTATAAATTATTTAATATATATAAATACTATTTTGGGAAATATAGAGATAATTGAAGAAAAATGATATTTGGTTTGAAGTATAAATTAAGTTGAAATGGCCATGGTGTTCTGGTGTATATTTCTACCTTGTAGATAGTTCCATGGACCCTTAGAGGATGGTCATTCCAAACATCCTTTAAGTTATTTGTATTTCAGTTGATATTTCACTTGAGTTGAATTTATTGATATAAGAATGTTAATCCTGACTCGAGTGTTTTGTGTTTTGCTTTACGCTCGGGTCAGACCGAGTGATACAGCTTTTGAGACTCACCTTCGAAGTTGGAGTTTACCTTGATGATCCAGCTATCTATTCTTTCAGCTTTTCCAGTTGATTGGTTCAGAGAAGTCATCTACTCGTACTGGAGACTTCACTGCATTTGAGAGTTCTGCTGTATTTTATCTCTAACTCTGATATGTATATAGTAGCTTCATGAACTACTATTCTTTATCTATTCCGCTGCATTATTTACTCTGTGTCTGTGATCTGTGATTGATGTATTTACTGTAAATGATATGTTTTGCCAAATTTAAATTAACAACGCGGTATTTTGAATTATTCAAGTCGGACATGTACGGTTTTATTGTCGATTTAAATGGTCCAAAATAGCGGGCTGTTACAGCTCCCGATGCTTTGGAGGCAGCAAATCTCTTGGATAACCCTGTTGATTCACAAGCTTTGAAGGTCAATGATGTTGCGCTCCGGCGAATATGCTCCATCCATGGGTTCCCTTTCGATGACGTGTTGGTTCCCTCGGGGCACGATCGTCCACACTAGCCGCCAGTTGGATACATGACGTGTAATAAATTCATGTGCTGGGTTGGCAGCGCGCCACCGTTCAGTTTATTTTTTTAGGTTGTGCTGCAATACATTGATATTGCCCCGTCGCAATTGCACCCGAACGGCCACGCATTTATTTACGGTACCTACATCCTCTTCATGACCGTCCTCTCTAGGGCCCTAACTCCGAGCGACATCAGATATATTTATATGATCAAGAAGTGGGGAGATATCCCCTCTTACATGTTTCTCAAGCCCTATCGCAAGTGCCAAATCTTAACTGGGGCGTGGAGCAAATTTGCCATGTACAAACAGGAATGGTTCTATGTGCGTTGCCCTCCTGGTTTCGCGAGGAGATGGGTGGAAGGAAGTAAGTCTTTTCTCTGGATTGATATTCATACTTGGTCATAGCCACGCCTTTTCTAATTCTTTTTTCATCTTCTTAGGTATTAATCCACGCCCTGACGGTCGCGGGTATTCTGAAGCCGTCGAAGCCATTAGAGCTCTTCCTGCCGAGGAACGGGACATTCGAACCCTCATTTCAAATGAGTCACTATCGAGGTTCGGACTGTTAGCAGAAGGTTGTCAGATAAGCCTTCCTGAGGGCGTCTCCATACCTAGGCCCGCATCCGGTAAGGGGAAAAAATTAGCCGAGTCATCAGCACGTCATACTCCCGACGCACCAGAAGAGGGGGAAACTCAAGGAAACAAGACACCCGAAGCACAAGGTGAGAACTTGGGTCCCGCTCAGGATCCGATAGTCGAAGTGCACGATATCGAAGCGTCATCTTTCCCTTCAAAGAGGAAAAAGGGATTGACGTACAAGATTAGGAAGGAGAAGGTTGGCGGAACTTCAAAAGTTACGCTCATTCCAACGGAGAAAGAGGCTTCTTCATAGCACGTAGAAAGTTCTTTAAAGGGCATATTCGTCCATCAGTGGCGATGCGGGCGCTCTAGCCCAAAGTCAGGGAGAGAAAACTCCCATTAGTAAAGCAACTGGTCCGTCGGGGGGGGCACACTAGGACACACACAAACACTTGCACTTCAATTTGCACTTAGATTTTCGTCATCACGCTACTCTTTTCTAATTCGTTGTTGTTTAAATTCTGTGTAGATGACATGGGTCGTTCACACGGATTCGATCGCCTTCGTGGTTCTTCTATCTTTTATCAACCTGGATGGGACTCGGGTTTCGGAAGACGTCGAGACAGGGATGATGACGGCGATAAAGATTATCATTCCCGGGACTCGTCATCTCGAAAGAAAAGTTACTATCATCCCAAGTACCACCAACACCCCTCTTCTCATTCGGAGCCTAGAAAAGACAAGCGCGCCACAAGGGGCCGCAATCCGCTGTCCTCCGGGATCAACACTTTGATTCCTCTTCCGCTCAACGGTCTCGAGATCCTCATAGGAGGGCTGAACTTTCTAAGCCGTCTCCTCCTGCACCTGCAACAGATCCAACCGTGTCGGAGAGGCTGACCGAGCTTAAGGATAAATTTCCAAAAATCTACTTTGATGGCTTGAAATTCCTCCTGACGATTCATCCTATTCCCGGACATGTCAAGCAGAGCGCCATCGCCTGTACCAACGACGTCTATGTTCAACATGACGCGTTTGTTCATTTGGCCGAAAAACTTTCTGAAGTCACCATGGAGCGCCAACACGAGATCGATCACCTGAAGCTTGAGGCCATCCATGACAAAGATATCATTAAGGCTCAGGACGAAGAGCTTGCATCTTATAGATCTCAGTTTGAGGCCGCCCGGCAGAGCGCTCATAACACTGCCGAAGCCGTAAATCGTTTAGAATCGACACATAAAAAAGAGATCGACGAGGCGGTACAACGCTGCGGGGCCCTAGCGTTAGAGAAGGACTCAGTCCAAAAAGAGAGGGACGCATTCAGCCTCCGAGTCAAGTAGCTTAAGGAGCAGCTCCGCAGAGAAAAGGAAGAGAAAACGACCGCCCAAGAAGAGTCACAATGATACTGTGACGAAATCATTGCTACTCGACTCTTAAAAGAAAAACTTGAGGCCGAGCTTTCCAAAGTCGAGGCGATAAAGAGAGAAGCCCGTGAAGAGGGCAAGAAGATAGCGTCTGCGGGCATCGACTCCTGTCTTGAGGCGGCTAGAGTAGAAGGTAGGGAAGAGGTCAAAAGCATGTTTGACCTGCTAATCGCTGAGTTCAATTTCCGTGTCCTCATGCATCAAGACCTGACTTTTCTAAGCGAGGGCTATCTTGAATCTTTAGCCGAGACATGGGAGGCCTTGATAGAAATCAGGAAGACCGAGCACGGTACTGAAGAGATTAATGAGGGGGCCTTGATAAAAGAATTCCTCAAGGGAAATGAGCCTTTGGACTTGTCTGCAGCTAAAGCTATTTATTACAAAGGCTCCTCCTCAAAGAAAGGGAAAGAAGTGATTACCGGTCCATCCGGGGTCGTGCCTCCAGCTCATGCGCGTACTCGACCGGTCGATCGGCCGATACTCGATCCATTTGAGCAGCATATCGTTATAATCCAGAGGACCCCGGCCTTGGCGTCCATATTCTATCTCCCATTCCGGAGGGTGAGAACCCCTTGACGACTGAGAGCTTGCCGGAACCTGGTAGATAACCCTTCACTGTAAGATTTCAAAAGTCGTCATTCTTTATGAAGGACTATTGTATTCTAATGCTTGTTTTTCATGATTTTGCGCAGGCCATTCTGATCCCGGGCCCACTCCGAGGAGCGATGTCGCCAAGGAGGTGGAGGAAAAGATAGGTGAGGCCACTCATGCAGGAGAGGCTCCCGGGCCAGATGCTCAGGTGATTGGAGCGCTGGATGAAGACAAATCTGAGACTTCTTCTCCCATCGAGGGGAGTTATGAAGTAGAGATTACAGGCGCCTCCGAACACACATCTGAGCTGAGTATGAAGGAGCGGCTTGAGAGGGAGAAGAGAGAGATAACCGAGATCAAGGTCGAGCCTCGAGTTCTGGACCCAGACGATCCCTTGAACAAGCCATTGAAGGTCATTCTCCCTGGCAGATCCAAGCCCATGGATGTTCCTCGTACTTCTTCAGCTGCTACCCCTCCATCAAAGAAGAGTACCAAGGGTAAACGTACAGGGAAGGAGTCATTTGAGAAGACAACGGAGGTGAAGAAGTCGAAGAAGCACAAGAAGTGATCATTACTCTTGTTCAACGAGAGTTAGTTTAAGTTATGTAATTATTTTCATCTACTTCCGTAGTCTTTGTAAATAGATTGTTGACTCCGAACTTTGGAGGGCTTGTAGTAGAAAATTTTTCTGAATAAAGCTTAGTTCCTTTTTTCTGCCTTTCAAAAGGCTCTTGTCATTCAATTTTTGTATGATTGTGATTTAAATCCAAGCTGTTGTGAATAACATGGACTTCTCGATTCACCTTCATATAGCTCAAAGATTCTTCGAGAGTTGTTCGTTTTTCCTTCCGCGCTTCAAGCACTTAGAATATTTATTAGTCTGCACATCAGGGACTTAGGGTACTCCAGTCCGCGTTTTGGGGACTTGGAGATTTGAGTCGTTTATACTCGAGTCCGTGCTCTGGGGACTTAGAGTACTCCAGTCCGCACTCTGGGGATTTGGAGATTTTGAGTCGTTTATAATCGAGTCCGCGCTCCGGGGACTTAGAGTACTCCAATCCGCACTCTGGGGACTTGGAGATTTTGAGTCGTTTATACTCAAGTCCGCGCTCCGGGGAGTTAGAGTACTCCAGTCCGCACTCTGGGGACTTAGAGATTTTGAGTCGTTTATACTCGAGTCCACACTCTGGGGACTTAGAGTACTCCAGTCCGCACTCTGAGAACTTGGAGATTTTGAGTCGTTTATACTCGAGTCTTCGCTCCGGGGACTTAGTGTACTCCAGTTTGCACTCTGGGGACTTGGAGATTTTGAGTCGTTTGCATGTGTTCGTACATCAGCCAAAATAATATAATTTCATTTGCCTATCACAGGATCATCATACGCAGAAACATTAGTAATTCACGGAAAAGATGGCTTCAAGCCTTTATTAATGAAAGCAAGCTAAATTGTCTTACTATATGCCAAGAACTAGAAATAAAAGTGTACTGGAAATAAATGCAACTAATACATGAAAGAAATAGACTAAGTATAATAATGCCGCAAGTGCTCACTGTTCCATGCTCGGGGGAGTGTCGCACCATCGACGGTCGCTAGATTGAAAGTTCCTTCTCCAAGCTTCCGTTCGATGACATATGGACCTTCCCATGCGGGATTCATATGAGACGGGATCTGAAAAACTCGTTTCAAAACGAGGTCTCCCACACTAAAAATTCTTGGTTGGACCTTTTCGTTATAATATTTTGCGACTCTATGTCTATATGCGGCCGCTCTAAAATTGGCCTCTTCGCGTTTTTCGTCAATGAAGTCTAACGATTCCAATAAAAGATTCTGATTCGACTCAGGGTCGTAATAAGTTACCCGATGTGATGGAACTTCAAGTTCCACGGGTACGACAGCTTCCGTTCCATATGCCAATGCGAATGGAGTGTGACCAGTCGCGATCTTGTGGGTGGTCCTGCAGGCCCAAAGTGCCGTTGGAAGTTCATCCACCCACTTGCCTCTAGACTTTTTTAGACGCTTTTTTAATATGGACTTTATTATCTTATTTACGGCTCCCACTTATCCGTTGGCTATCGGGCGAGCAACCGCTGCAAACTTCTTCTCAATGCCATATTTCTGACAAAATTCTTTGAACTTCTTGCTTTCGAATTGAGTCCCATTGTATGTAATGATGGTCCGTGGAAAGTCGAAGCGACATATGATATTTCGTACGACAAAATTAATAACCTTCTTGGTGGTTATTGTGGCCAGAGGCTCTGCTTCTACCCATTTGGTGAAGTAGTCGACCGCAACTATTGCATATTTCGCTCCACCTTTGGCTATGGGTAAAGAACCAACTAGGTCAATTCTCCACATTGCAAATGGCCAGGGACTAACCATTTGCGTAAGTTCCATTGGCGGAGCTCTCGGGACTTTTGCATATATCTGGCATTTATCACATCTTCTCATATAGTCTGCATCATCCCCATTCACAGTTGGCCAATAGTATCCATAACGGAGGACCTTCTTTGCTAATGTCTGCTCCCCAGTATGGTCGCCGCACTCTCCTACATGGACTTCCTTCAGGACTCGTTTTATCTCATCATGGGCAATGCATCGGAGTAATAGGGTCGAGAATCCCCTTCGATACATTATTTCATCCTATATTATATAACGAGGAGCCTTACGAAAGACTTGTCGTCTTTCGCTCCTTTCTTCGGGTAAGATCTCGAATAGCAAGTACTGCTTGATTGGGGTCATCCACGATTCCTTCTCGATTTTTGTTTCTAACACGAAATATACCTCCATCATATCTATACTCAGAGCATGGAGGGTCTCAACAAGAAATAATCCCATTTGCTGTGCATCGCCTGTGCTTACGAATTTTGCCAATGAATCGACTGCTCAGTTTTGCTCACGCGGGCATGTGAAATATCATAATATTCGAGATTCGCTGGCAGCTCCTGGACTCGAACCAAATATGGGGCAAGTCTCTGCCCCTTGCTTGGTAGTCTCCTCGCACTTGGTGCATCACCAGCTGCGAGTTGCTGAAGATTTCAACCGATTTTACTCCCAATTCTTTGATAAGTCTTAAGCCGGCGATCAACGCTTCATATTCGGCTTCGTTATTTGTTGCTGTGAATCCGAGCTTCAAAGCATAGCAAATTGACCGGTTCTCAGGAGTTACAAGAGCTATGACAACCCCCGAACAACGGTCGTTAGATGCCCCATCGGTGTACATCTTCCATGGAACGAGAGGTATGACAGTGTGGTCGTTTGATTCGGCTGTCATAGTAAATTCAGCAATGAAGTCAGCTAGTGCTTGTCCTTGTATGGCCCTTCGCGGCAGGTAGGCAATGTCGAACCGACTTAACTCAATATTCCATTTTAACATCCTTTCGGAAGTTTCCAGTCGTTGGAGTATCTATCACAGAGGTTGATCAGTATAAACACTGATTGAGTGTGCCTGAAAATACGGACGAAGCTTGCGTGATGCAATCACCAAACAATAGGCTAGTTTTTCAATCTTTCGATAATTTCTTTCTGCCCCTGTCAAGCTTTTACTAACATAGTAAACTGGCTTTTGAACCTGGTCTTCCTCGCGAACCAAGGATGTACCGGTAGCATGCTGGGATACAGCTAAGTATACGTACAACATTTTGTGGTCTATTGGTTTCGATAATATCGGGGGACTTTCTAATTTCCTTACAAGAGCTCGGGATGCTTCCTCACAGTCGGATGTCCATTCGAAATTCCTCTTTCCTTTCTTTATAACATCGAAGAAAGGAATACACTTGTCTGTGGCCCTGGATATGAATCGGCTTAGCGCGACCACCTTTCCATTCAAGCTTTGCACTTGTTTTATGGTTCTGGGCACTTGTACATCTTGGATAGCCTGAATCTTCTCCGGGTTAACCTCGAATCCCCGCGTATTCACAATGAAACCCAGAAACTTTCCTAACGCTACGCCGAATGAACACTTCAAAGGATTGATCTTCATTCCATAATGCCTGAGTATGTCAAACATCTCCGCTAAGTCTCGGATGTGGTCGTTTGACTGTCGTGACTTCACGAGCATGTAATCCACATAGACTTCCATCGTTCTACAATTTGATCTTTGAACATCCGATTCACTAGACGCTGATAAGTTGCTCCTGCGTTCTTCAATGCAAAGGGCATCACTACATAGCAATACAACCCAACGTTTGTGACAAAACTGGTATGTTCTTAATCTGGGAGGTGCATCGGGATTTGATTATATCCAGAGTATGCATCCATAAATGATAGTAACTCATGTCCGACAGTTGAATCGACCAGCTGGTCAATCCTAGGCAACGGGAAACTATCCTTCGGGCATGCTTTGTTTAAATCAGAATAATCAACACAAGTTCTCTATTTTCCATTCGCTTTCTTCACTAGCACCGGGTTAGATACCCATTTAGGAAAGAGGGCGTCGCGGACGAACCCATTGGCTTTGAGTTTGTCCACCTCCTCTTTGAGAGCCGCAGACCTCTCCAGGTCCATACCTCTCCTTTTCTGTTTTACGGGAACGTACTTTGGGTCTATGTTCAACATATGGCTCGCAACTGTTGGAGAAATCCCGCACATATCAGAGTGTGTCCAAACGAAGACATCAAGATTCGCTCGGAGGAAGTCAGTGAGGTTCTCGGCCACCACGGGGTCGAGTTGTGATCCAATTTTAAGAATTCGTGACGGGTCATCCCGGCTGACTGGGATGTCAATTGTGAGTTCAGACGGTGCTGCATTTGTTTCCCTGGTGTAACATTCCCATTTTAAAATCAAATTGAAATTGGAAATAAATTTAATTTTTGGAATTTAACTATGATTTAAACTGGTGTTTTCCAAAAATTTAATAAATATTTGTTTGTATATTTATGAAAATGAATGTAAATATGATTTTTAAATATAATTTTTAATTGGAAATTCTGAAATAAATATTTTGAATAATATTTTAATTACAAATTTAATTGTGAATTTATTTGGAGATTTGAATATATATATATATATATATATATAAAGATTGATAACTTGATTCATTAATAAGAAAAAAATGTTTTTATCTTTAAAATAAATAAAGATTAATGATTTGGAATTCAAAAGTGAATATTTTATAAATAGATAATTCAATAAAAATTGTATTTACTTGAGAGATTTCTTTCTTAGTAATGTATATTTTAATCACTTCAATAAAAATTGGAAATCACTTCAATATTTTAATCACTTGAAATTTAATTAGCCTTAAAGAAATTTATATTTGAAATAAGTTTGATATCTTAAGTTTAAAAATATAAATGAATTGAAAATAAAATTTGTATTTACTGACTTATAAATCTTTATTAGTAATGTATAATTTAATTTCAAACTATTTTTCTTTAATTTGTATAAGTAATTGAAATTATCTTTTGAAATAAAATTAGAAAACATACAAATGTAAAATAATTAAAATGAACTAAGTTGGAGATACATAAAAGTATAAGTAAGAAAACATGAAAATATGATTTGTAAATTTAAAATTGTATATATAAATATTTAGAACTAAATTTTTAAATTTAAATGAAGCAAGGTTTAAATTATAATTTGCAAATAAACTCAAGGAAAGGTCTTGACATAAAATGTTTGAATTTGACAAGTGTTAATGAAAATGTACAAGTGTATGGTTTAATTTGTGCAAGTGGCATTTTATTTTAAATTTAATTCATATGTAAAAATGACTAAAGAAAATTAACTCCATACTTCACCAACCTGGAAGCACAAAGAAACAAAAAGAAAAAAAATTTAAAGCTTCAATCAGAAACAAGCTTCATACCTGGAAAACAATAAAAAAAAATAATCAAACCTGAAACAAAGTTCAACATGATCAAGCTGGAAAAAGAAAACAACAAGTTTATCCAACCCTGGAAGAAACTAGTTCTCTGGAAAAAAGGGATGAAGGCAATTCAAAGCAAGTTTAACACTTCCAGACAAAAGAAAACAAACCACAATTGAAAACAGAAGATTAAAAACCTGCAAAATAAATTCTGAAAAGAAAAACTAACTGAAACAAACTTCAACCTGGAGATGAAAACAAACCAGAAAATCATCAAAACCAAATTCAAAAGCTTAAACCTGGATTCAGAGTTTTCAACCTGGAATTTAAAGCAACTAAGCCTGAGATCAAATCAGATCTGATCAATATCTTCTGCCTTCATTAACAAAGTGAGCAAACTTCTTTGACTTGATCTTTAAATTGATATAATGATTTATGTTTTGCATGTTGATAAATTTGGGGATGATAAGCGTGCATGTCTGTTTACAGAGGCATAACTCTGTTCTTGATAAAGAAAATCAAGTTTTCTATATACATTCTCTTATAGGTTGTGAATTTCAAACAAAAACATGTTGCTTAAACTCAAGATTAAGATTTAGAAATATATTTGAGTATAATAGGTTTGCAAATTATCTGTAAAATTTAGGAAAACAGTAAGCAAACCTTTCAAAATTAAAACTTTAAAATCATATACATTTTGATGATTGAAGTTGCTATGAAAATATCTTTGTATGGCTGCATGTATATGTGTATATATATACATATGTATATAGATGATGTGTACATATCTGTATATATGTATGCTCATGTCTAGGTATTCACAGTTTCAAAGAACAGAATCTATATCTACCAGAATAAACATTACTAGGTTATGATTCTTGAATGAATAAAAATTGTAATGGTGTAGTGTATTTTTTAAAAATAAAAAAAACAAGGAGAAATATTGATAAATCCATCTGGAAATTAAAATTACAGTAAAATATATCAAACACTTCAAAATTTGATGTTCACAAATTTTTGTTTTGAATTCATAACCTGATTCAAGTTGCGAAAAAATGAATTTTAATGATAGTTTTAAGATTTTTAGCTTTGGAAATCACTGGGATTTTAGAGTTGAACGGAATTGTGAAAAAACATCGATTTCTGACGTTCAATAGGGAATCGAACTTCGGGGTTCATGTTGGAGGAGGATTGGAACGCGATGAGTATAGGAAAATTAGTAGTGGAATTTATAATGGATCGTGGTGGTGGCGTGGTGGGTTTATAGGGTTTAAGAACGGGTTTGACTTGTCGAAGTTTGGAGCTGAAATTTTTCAGCATCGTTGCACCGAGTTCAATCGCACCCAGGGGAGAAGTTCGTGGGTTAGTGGCAAGGCGGTGGGCACTGCAGCATGGTCATGTAAAATCGGTGATGATCATATGAGGGGGAGTTTTGTTGTTCGAGTCGGGTTCTAGTGTTCATCAAGTGGCTCGATTTTGATTTCGATTGAGATGGGCGGAGCTGGGTGGTCGTGAAGCTTGGAAGGGTTGCCGTTGACTTGGCGATGTGGTCAGAGTTGATCAGAGGAGCTCCGATTGGCCGTGCACATGAATGCATATCACTGTGTATCAGTGGTGATTTTGTTTTGGGAAAGAAGCAATGTCTCGGGTGAATACTCGAGAAAATTTCAAGTTGCCTTGGGTTTTCGTGGGTAGTTTGGCACTCGGGTGTGAGCTCGTGTGTTTGACGAATTTGCCCGGGTTTTGTGATATTAACCTGATTTTGAAAATTAAGAAATCAAAACATGTGCACATTTTAAACAAAGGATAAACGCTTCAACAGATTTTAGAATTGAAAGTATATTGAAAAGTTAAACAAGTTTTCACAGTTTTTGAAGCTAAAAAGAATTCTTGAAAAAAAAAGTTTTAAAGTTTAAAATGCTTAAAGTTAAATATCTTTGAATTGTTTTAACAATTGGATTGTAAGTAATTAAAAGATTATTACTTAATTTAAGAAGGATTAATTTATGAAATTTATTAAAGGATGATTACTTGAAGTATAATCACTTTATGAAATTAATTAAAGCTAAAATTTATTACGGTGATTAATTAGAGGTTAATTTACCAAGTGATTAAGCAATAATTAATTAAGGATTAGTTAATTAATGAAAGTGATTGAGGATAATCACTTATTGTAATTTTGTTAATTAAATGATAATTAGGGGTTAATTAACTTAAGGTTAATTTAATTATTTTAATTAATTAAGGTGGGAGATTAAGGGATAATTACTTAATGAAATTAATTAAAGATTAATTACCTAATGAAAGTAATTACAGGTCAATTGATTCGTTAATTAAAGGTTAACTAATTAAAAGGGATGATTAATTAAATGTAGGTGATTAAGACTAAATCAATTGTAGTTAATGAATTTAATCATTGATTAAAGATTTCTAATGAAAGTAATTATATGGGTAATAAATTTTAAAACCACACGTTTCATTTACCTTAATCAAAGATGTTGATTTGTTATTGAATGCTGTATGATGGATTGCTATATTTGATATGTAATTGTAATGCTATGAGATATGAATTGCTTTGTGCTGAATTAAAATATTTGTGATTGTTTCTGTGTAGATGTGAAAACCCCTTTGCCCGTAAAACGGCATTTGAATTTCGATACGACAGGGAGTCGGATTCCAGTTGTTTATCGAAACCCACATCGAATCATAATGATGAATCTTTGTGATTGATCATTTATTTTATCTATGAATTTGTGAATAAAGATAAGCGTTATGGGTTATACCGCTTATCAATATGATTGAATCTATGATGATGATGTTGTGCACTATTGTATTAAACACCTGGACCACACTATACACACACAAATATGGATTGCATGTGGAAATCGGTTAAGTCACAGAATTTTAAAATAAATTTGAATTTGAATTTTAAATCCAAATGTTTTGGATATGGATTGGTTTAAAGTGAAAACTTTTGGAAAGGAATTTCAAAGATAGAAGTTATTTTTAATAACTCGATTTAGTTTTGAAACTTGATTTAAATTTTGAATTCAAAATTTGAAATTGAATTCTATATCTGGTATTTATGACGAAAAAAGGTTATACAAGTTATAAGTGTGTTGATATGGGTTTTTAAAACCGTTTTTAAAAGAATGGTTTTAAGAATTTGAATTTAACCCAAGTTTATATTTTAAAGGCCTTAACTTGTGCAAATTATAATCGGGTTTTACGAAACAGAAACAAGTGGTTTCAAATAATAATAGCTTTTATATAAGGAAAGAATTTTCCAAATTATGATGAAAAGATTTCAAATTTGAAATGGAATTGTTTCGAAAGGCTATGAATGAATCTTTGTTTAAAAGATTGGTGAACCTTGTTTTAAATTGAAAGGTGTCTTAGAAGTGAATCTTTTGTTTAAAAGATTTAAATGTGGAAATTGTTTTAAACCATTGAAGGTTTTTAAAATGAATCTTTTTGTTTAAAAGATTGGGAATGGTAATTTGTTTTAACCATTTGAATGAAAAGTTTTGGGTAATAAGTTATGACTTAACTGAGATCCCATTATTCATATGTTTTTTTAAATATTGCGCTCATTGTTCAGTTTAGCTGGGAGAGGACCTTTGTGTCATATAACCCATTCCGAATAGTGATACGATGTTATGGATAGCATTTGAAGACCGGTGGTGAAGACCGGATATTTTCGAAAACGAAAGGGTTTCTTGTCGAATGTCTCCGCATCGGCTGATCCTCGGTATAGAGATTTGAGCACCCATTGTGATGGGAAGTCTGGACGTGATTAGAAATTATCCGGATTTGCAAGGACTTCTTCGGTTCTGTTCGAACCCGGAACAGACTTGTATGGATGTGTGTCTGACGTTACACTTTGAGATGTAAAACTGGTTTCTATCAAATACATTTCTGTTTGGTGGCGGAGATTTATTCTCTTAGCATAACACCCTTCTCTGGGACGTACGAGCTCAAAGGTTATGTAGTTGATGGTTACTAGTGATACATTCCCAATTTGGTAATGTGGCATACGAAGTGCTGCTGATCATTTGTTGATCAAAGCATTGCTTTTGTAAAAAGCGTAGCTTTGTGGATGAAACTTCGTCGAACCTCACAACCCGGAATGGTCGAAACAGGAAGAATGCGGCAAGGTTATTTGGGGGCAGCGCCCCCTGAGGGTACGTTCATTTCCTTCTGGATAGAGGTGGTATCATGGTATGGAGCCCAGATACTTAACCTATGTGGTTGCTGCAAATTTATTACTTTGTGGTTGTTGGTGAATCCCGGGATAAAGGTTGGTTACGACCGAGGGATGACATACTCGTGTCAGTAGTTACCTAGTTACAGAGGTAACCCGGCCTTGTGTTGGCAGAGATCCGATTAGGTTCTCGGGGCGTCCCTCCAGAGGCGTACCTATATGGCAATAGGAAGTTCCTTGGCCTGACCATTTGTTGGAAATCCAAACAAAACAATACGAGCCCTGTACGGTTTTAGTTGTAGAACCTGCCATTTAAAATGGTAGCTATAGCTGGCATAATATAATGGTACATATGTTGGCTAAAATTAATATTATACTTTCAAAATGTTTTCCACTATGCACTAATAATAATACCAAATGGTTTTCGCGTATCAAGCATATTTGACTATCATAAGGAGAAATCTCCTCCAAGTCTGCGTTTGCATTATGTGTGTGTGGCGGGAGGCCTTATGGTAGTTTCATTTTCTTAAAAGCATTGCGGATTTCAAATTTTAAATTCCTTGGTTTGTTTTTTTTAAGTCCAAATGTTTTTGTTTTCTCATACCAGTCCCACGACTGACCCATAGTTTATTGTTCCTTTCCTAAACTCTGGGTGCCCAAAATTTTCCACACAGGCAGTCTAGAGTTGGGTTTTTCAGATAGTAGATATCGATTAGGTAGCTTTCAGCTTCCTTTTTGGTGTTCTTTGAAGACTTTGGATATTGAAGTCTTTGGTGGACTGACCTCGCTTGTCTTGTTGAAACGTGATGGTGGTTCAAGCTGGTGGTTTGGAGTTTTAGCTTTGGAGCATTGGCTTAGGGTTATCTCTTCGCTATTTGTTTTTCCGCTGCTATTTCATATTATTATTCCACTGTAGCATTGTTATCTTGTATCTCTGATATTGATTCATATTGTATCATTGTTGTATCGGATGTTGTATATCAATGATATTCATTCTTTTTCTTCCGCTGTGTTGTTATACTTAATTGTGTTATAAGCTCCGTTACGACTTGAATTTCAACGTTGGGATCTGTGACATTTAAGTACAGTTGAGTACGGATGTCAATTTTCGAACGCTGGAATTTGGATCGTGATACCTGGGTCCCCCATCATCATCTCTCAGATCTATGTCTTTATAGATTCGAGAATGTTGCCCGAGCCAGGGCTCGGGCGCTACTTGTCAATCATCAGAATTTTGGGTGCCGATGGAGCTGTCCGCAACCTTTCCTTTCTCTCTACGCCGAGCCTCTCTTAGCTTAGCCACATAGCATGCACTACTGGTCGTCTGATAGCCTTGTACCACTCCAACACCTCTGTCTGTTGGAAATTTTAATGTCAGACGCCAAAGGGCCAATACTGCCCTAAATTCTGCCAGGGCCGGACGTCCTACGAATACGTTATATGGAGAGTCAACATCCAACACTATTAACGGCAGGATTCACACCCTCCTACGCTCATCTTGCCCCAGTTCAACTGGTAGTTCCACATATCCCACTGCATCCGTTGCTGCGTCGTTAAAGCCATGGATTCTGGCTTTAGATGGTTTCAAATCCTTAGTCTCTAGCTTCATTTGGTCGTATGCCTTCTTGAAGATGCTGTCAACGGAACTTCCGCAATCAATTAGAATTCTCTTCACAAACGCCGGCCCGATCGTCGTAGATATGACCATCGGGTCGATGGTAGGAGCCTCCACCTTATCCGCATCTCTGCTTCTGAATACAATATCATTATCCATCGTGCGCTGCTGCTTTGCAGGAGTCCCATCCTCCACATTTGAACAACATTCATACTCCGCATGTCTTAAAGAGTTAGCATATCGCTCCTTCTCCTGCCAATTCTTCCACAGGATGAGGTCCGCCAGCAATCGTGTTGATAACCAATCTACCCATGGTTGGAGCAGGTTGTTCTGGTTGGTGTGGAGCTGGCCCACGTCCGGGGTCCGATGTCTCTTATCCTCCGTCTTGCGAGTCTTTGACAAAATATTGCAGCTTCTTCCGTCTAATCAACTTCTCTATAGCGTCATGGAGGTGTCTGCACTCCTCTGTGTTGTGCCCATAAGACTCGTGAAAGCGGCAATACTTCCCAGTTCTCTTCTGTTCCTCCGTTGATTCCTTTGGGCGTGGTTTTCTATATTGAAAAGTGTTGCAAGTTGACAAATAGATGTTCTCAAGAGATGCGTTGAGCGAGGTGTATTCATTGTAGGTCGGAATCCTTGACTTCCATTTCCCCGTCTCTCTTTTCTTTCCGGGATTTCCACTCCGGATCCTTTAGACTGCCCAGGCTTGTTTTGGGCGTTGACTTGAGCTTTTCCTGAACTATCACCGGTTTGCTTCATGGCGACGTTACTTTTCACAGTCTCTTGAGCAGGCCCTGGTGCCTTGTCTCGTCTTGTCCATCGAGCTTCCTCCCTTCTTATGAACTGATGAGCTTTCGAATAAAAACGCTCCAGCGTGGCTGGGGGCTTTCCCGCCAACCAATCTCTAAATTCAGAGTCTGGATCCACTCCACGCATTACCGCCATCAAAATTGCATGGTCGTTTGGATTGCTCACTTCGGTAGACACAACATGAAATCTCTGCAAGTATGCTTTCAACGACTCTCCCGGAGCTTGGATGATGCTCTATAAGGACATCACATCCTTTGGACGAGTGGAGTGTATCCTGAATTGTTCTATGAATTTCATTGCCAATTCGTCAAAGCTGGATATAGATTGTGGGGGAAGTCGAGTAAAGCACATGGAGGCAATTCCAGACAGAGTGATTGGGAAGTACCTACACTTGGTTGCATCATTAGCTCTTGCAGATCCATCATCCATCCATACCTCATCACATGCTGCCTGGGATCAGTCTTCCCTTCGTAGGCTAGGATGGTCGGCATATTGAACTTCTTGGGGGTACTCAGCCTGTCGGATACCATCTGTAAAGGGAGTATGGCTTCTGGACACTCTCCAGTCTTCATTGGTCAAGCCTTGATTCTCTCTCATCAACTGCCGGACCATAGCTGTTAAGTCCGGGGTTTGTATGGTGGATGGAGGGTTGGGTTCCGTTCCACGGGACCGTGCGGGTTGATGTCCCGCCCGATTTGGGTCTTGGAGATTCGGGTGTCCAGTCTCTTCACGGGCTTGATCCTTAGTCAATTGATCTGTGGCAATAAATTAAAACAGAGAACAATATATAAATTTCAATGCAGAGAACAAGAACACCAAATTTATAGTGGTTCAGTGTAACTGCCTACGTCCACTTTGAAGTTGATTTCTATTGATTTCCTTGATAGTTGATTACAGAGAATCGAAGAAAGTTAGATTTTGATAAACCATAATTTGGTGGAGGCTAATCTCTTGCAGTTGCTTGCACGTATACAGATATGAAACCTGATGCTAGCTTATATATGGGAATAGAAACCCTGGGCAATGTTCCGAAATTGCCCCTGTAGATATCATAAATTTTCATGCAAGTCCGTACGTGGAAAAACAGACAGAAGTCATTTCAGACATCTGGCCAAAAGGTCAGACGTCTGGCTTAAGTCACTGGAATGACTTTGCTTCAGCTCAGACATCAGACCCATTCTGTCAGACGTTTGACAGAATGCTCTGGAATCATTTTTGCCCCAACTCAGATGTCTGAACCTTTTGGTCAGACGTCTGAGAGAATGCTCTGCCCTAACTCAGCCCACTTCTGCTTTTTCCTTATAACTTCCACTTTCGAACTCCGATTTGCGAACCGTTTCTCCTTCACGAAGCTACTTTCGACCTCTACATATCTCCATATAGTGTCATCAAAATTTAACACTCCACCTTGACACTATATCTATCTTCAATTCCGATGGTACCCTACCATCAACGACAACCGATAGC
Organism: Allium cepa; assembly: GCA_030765085.1. Classification (NCBI taxonomy): domain Eukaryota; kingdom Viridiplantae; phylum Streptophyta; class Magnoliopsida; order Asparagales; family Amaryllidaceae; genus Allium; species Allium cepa. The sequence goes on along the minus strand of CM060946.1, from coordinate 89,948,191 downwards.
GCCAACTATCACCTCTTCTACCTTCAACCAAACATGAATGCTTTCCCAATGAGCTCCGGCAAAGCCACCGCCCATTTCACTCCACCAACGAGCTCAGGCAAAGCCCTCACCCGCTAATGAGATGTTGAGAACATGCAAATCCTAAGCTATCTCACCAAAGACTAGAACTTACCAAGAAGATAGAACCTCAATCTCTTACCAATACTCTTCCTCATCTACCACCAAGCTCCTCCCTTAACCATGCCACCGTAGCACCTAACACTTCTCCAAGCGAATCAATTTCGAGCAATGCTCGAACCTTCCAACCGGCAATGCCTTAGTGAACATATCCCCGCGTTATCGTTTATGTGCACTTTTCAAAGATATACTTGCTTATCTTCATCCATGGCTATTAGAAATGACTCTCTCGCCTCAATATGCTTAGTCCGTAAGCAAACGCCAAATTCTCTGCCAAGTGAATAGCACTCTGGCTATCACATCGAACATCAATACTATCATGCCCGAATCCCAAGTCACAAAACAATCGCTTCAAATGGAGTGCCTCCTTTGCCGCCTCCACCGCGGCTATCAACTCCGCCTTTATAGTGGATAAAGCAACTACAGTTTGCAATCTAGATCTCTAACTTATGGTTATACCCCCAAGTGTGAAGTCATATCCGGAAGTTGATTTTCTTCGATCTCTATCACCGGCGTAGTCCAAATCACAATAACCAACCAACTTGCAATCCATCGCATTACTACCACAAAAAACAAGACCATGAGATGATGTGCCTCTAAGGTATCTCAATATAAGCTTCACAGCTTCCCAATGCGATTTCTCCAGATTAGCCATGTATCGACTAACCGTCCCGACGGCATTTGCAATATCGGGCCTTGTACACACCATAGCATACATTAGACTTCCAACCGCACTAGCATACGACACCTCTGCCATATAAGTCTTGTCTTCCTCCAAGATAGGTGATCCTTTACTCGAAAGCTTCATATGCAAAGGTAAAGGTGTATTTGATGCCTTTGCATTCTCCATGCTAAACCGACAAAGCACTTTCTTTATGTACTCCTTTTGAGTTAGTTTCAACTCAAAATCCCAATATCCTTCTTGCTTCTCCAAGATCCTTTATTTTGAACTCCGATTTCAAATTCAATTTTAGCCTGTTGATTTCATTCTTATCCTTAAAAGCAATGAGCATGTCGTCCACATACAAGAGTAAAGACACCCAACAATCATTTTTCAACTTCTTGAAATAAACACAAGCAACCTTGATGCTTCTATCAAAACCATTTTCAAGCATGAAATGACCTAACCTCTTGTACCATTGCCTAGGTGATTGCTTTAAACCATATAGTGATTTCTTCAACTTGCAAACCAAATTTGACTTACCATCCATAAAAAAACCTTCCGGTTGCTCCATGTAGATGTCTTCATCCAAGTCCCCATGCAAGAAGGCGGTCTTCACATCAAGTTGCTCCAATTCCAAGTCGTGAATAGCAACAATAGCAAGTAATATCCGAATAGAAGTATGGCGCATAACCGGTGCGAATATCTCATCATACTCCTTGCCCTTCCTTTGTGCAAACCCCTTAGCCACTAGTCTAGCTTTGTATCTTCCATCGTCCTTCACTTTGTATATCCATCTGCACCCAGTAGCACAGTTTCCTTTAGGAAGTGGAACCAAATCTCAAGTTTGATTCTTCAACAATGATTGCATCTCTTCCTCCATAGCATAAATCCATTTCGAGCTATCACTCGACCTCATGACATCATCAAGGTCCATCGGCCCATCTTGGACTACATGAATAACATAGTCCAAATTATCACAAAAGCTAAGATAGTCCAATCACCATATCTTTCGGATGGTCTTATAGTACGACGACCAACCCGAGTAGCAATACCATCACCCAAACTCCCTTCGGCTCCACCTTGAACCGAATTTTCTCTAGAATCATGTACATCACCAACACTACTAGAGGCACCCTATGGACTATGTGATGTAACATCAACCGCTACTTTTTCACAAGCATCTCCAACTACTCTACTCTCTCTACACCTTGGAAAAAATGTGGAAATAATTTCCTTTTCCTTTGATTCACCATAAACCAAATCCGGAACATCCAATGAGCTCACATTCTCCTTGAACATCGCCGACTCATCAAAAGTAACATGACGAGAATTCACTACCTTCTTCATATATGGATTCCAAATCCGATAGCCTTTTACTCTGTCCGAATAGCCAAGCAAAATCCCCTTGAAAGCTCTTGGTTCAAGCTTATCTTTTCCCGGATCATGTACATAAACTAGACTGCCAAACACATGAAGATAACTCAAATCAATGCTCTTTCCCATCCACACTTCCTCCGGAATTTTGTTACCAATAGTTGAGCACAAAATTCGATTAATAATATGCACTATGGTTGACAAAGCTTCAGCCCAAAATCCCTTTGCCAAACCCGTTGTCAATATCAAGCATCGAGCTTTCTCAAGTAGAGTATAATTCATCCTCTTCGTAACACCATTCGACTACGGATCTCCAGGTGTAGTAAAATGCCTCCGAATACCATGATGCCTGCAAAAATCCAAAAATTCTCCAGAAACATACTCTTCGCCATTGTCAGACCTTAGAACCTTCAAAGGCTTTCCACTCTCATTTTCAACAAGAGCTTTCCATGCTTTGAAATTTGCAAATGCCTCTGACTTGGCCTTCATTAGATACACCCAAAATTTTCGAGAAAACTCATCTATAAAGGAAATATAATAGCGAGCTCCACCTAAAGAAGCTACAAGTGCTGGTCCCCAAACATCCGTGTGAACATACTCAAGAACCCTTCTCGAATCATGCTTTCCCTCACCGAATGAAACTTTAGTTTGCTTCCCCATGATGCATTCTTCATAAAACTCTAACTTGTTGAAACTTTCTCTGTCAATCATCTCTCTCTTTCGAAGAACATCTAAACTCCTCTCCGAGACATGACCTAACCTCAAATGCCACAGCCTAGTCGCATCCAAGCCATGAGAACTATCAACTCCTATACAAGTTTCACCTTCTACAGTCACTCCGTGAAGCAAATAAATACCATGAGTCCTTACACCCTTCATCACCACAAGCGCCCCTTCGAAACCCGCAAGCTATCATACTCAATAGAGATCTTACAACCTAAAGAATCTAGCTGTCCCAAAGTGATAAGAGACTTCCTAAGTTTCGAAACATAGCGCCCATTACGAACCATTCCGTCAAACATTCGAATTTGCACAGAACCAATGCCTTTCGACTTACAAATAGCACCATTTCCCATAATAATTGAATTTCCTTCTTTGTCGATGTAGGAAGAAAAACAATTTCTATTTGGTGTCATATGATAAGATGCCCTAAAATCGAGCACCCATTCGCTACCCGAAATATCCGATGCTACCGCCGACAAAACATCTACATCACCCTCACCAACTGCACTCTCTACTGCTAATGATGAAGATGCTACTTCCTTTTTTTACCTTCTCCTTGTTCGAACACTCATTCTTCCAATGATCGGGATTCCTACAAATATAGCACTTGCCTTTTCTTTCCTTCGACTTTCTTCTCCAACCGGGATTCCTTGATTTAGAATGCCTTCGGTTCTCCTTCTTCACATACCTCTCCTTCTCCACAAATAAGCCATGACCATTACTAGCACCACTACTTCCATCATTTAACTCCTTTATTTGATCCCGCAACTTCTTGCTAAGAAGACCCATCTTGACATCATCAAGAGTCAATGTATCCCGACTATAGATCAAACTATTTGAGAAACCCGCATAGCGATCTGGCAACGAACACAACAATATCATTGCCTTTTTCTCTTCCTCAATCTTCAAATCTACGGCCTTCATCTTCATTAGCAAATCATCAAAGATGTTTAAGTGTGCCTTCAGCGAAGTATCTTCCTTTATCTTGTAGGTGAAGAATGTTCGCAATACGATCAAACGATTTGTTTGTGACTTCTTCAAATACAATTCCTCCAACTTGTCCCAAATACCCTTAGCGGTTGTCTCACTACTAATTTTAGAGATGACATTCTCTCCCATAGAAAGTTGAAGTGTAGTGAATGCCCACTCTTCCATCCCCTCTCTCTTAACATCTGAGATGTCCGTTGGCAACAAATATGTGTCAAACACTACCCGATGCACCCAATTCCTCCTTAGAACCGCTTTCATCTTCCATTGTCCTTTTTCAAAATCATTATCGCCATTCCACTTGTCTATTACCAATTGTGATCCTGAAGCCGCGTACGAGCCACGTAAATAAGGAGCTACACCACTTGGATTACCCATTAAGGAACTACTAGAGTTACTACTTGATTCAGGCATTTCTAAAATCATCTACCAAAACCAGGCTCTGATACCAAATGTTGGTGCGAGATTCCAACAGGAGACCACTCAAGTTGAAACCCCACAAGCATAGCGGAAAACATGATCATGGTAATAAATATAAAAACAACTAATTAATGACTCAATTCCGATCTCAACCAATCCAAAAGCAATCACAATCCCAAATAAGCAATATAGAAATCAAAACAATAACAAAAAATAAATCACACAGAGATTTATATTTATAGTGGTTCCACTAACGTTGTGTTAGTGTACATCCACTTTAAGAGAGAGCTTTTATTAATATTGATGAGAAGAGTACAAGATATTGAATATAATGATCAAAATTCTATTTTAGAATTTATTTATGGAGAAGTGAATTGAAGAAAGTTAGGTTTTGATAAACCCTAATTTGGTGGAGGCTAATCTCTTGCAGTTGCTTGCACCTATGCAGATCTGAAACCTGATGCTTGCTTATATAGGAGAATAGAAACCCTAGGAAATGTTTCGAAATTGCCCTGCAGATATCACAAATTTTCATGCAAGTCCGTACGTGGAAAAATAGACGGAAGTCATTTCAGACATCTGGCCAAAAGGTCAGATGTCTGACTTAAGTCACTGGAACGACTTTGCTTCAGCTCAGGCATCTGAACCATTCTGTCAGACATCTGACCCATTCTGTCAGACGTCTGACAGAATGCTCTGGAAGCATTTTTGCCCCAACTCAGACGTTTGAACCTTTTGGTCAGACGTCTAAGAGAATGCTCTGCCATAACTCAGCGCACTTCGCATTTTCTCTTATAACTTCCACCTCCGAACTCCAATTTGCGAACCGTTTACTCCGTTAAGAAGCGACTTCCAACCTCTACAACTCTCCATATAGTGTCATCAAAATTTAACAAAATCTAAATTGTGCATTCAAGCAACGAAATCAAGAAACCATCTATTCTTTCAATGTTTATATTCCAAACTTTTTTTATACATGTTTATATCCAAACCACAACTACCAGTTAACGGAAATGATGAAATCGCTGAAGTATTCGAATAGATTCAATGCTCTAATAATGGAAACAATACATTCCAAAATCTTAAGGGCATCATAGTCACTGTCTGGATATGGAAACTATGACTAAAACGAAATGCCATGGAGTTTTAATGCGTTGAAACTCCTATAAATGTACATTTTGAACTTATTATAGCTGACTGCAAGCATCTTTTGTAACAAGCATACATCACGAGAGAGGGGACTAAGGGTAAAGAACTTATCTTTCTAGAATTTGAAGTTGACCTGCAGCTTTAGTGCCACCAGATCCGACCCCTCAACTGTTCGCAAGAATGGACGTGCTCACTGCTACTAAAAATAGACAATTCGTCAAAATGAAGGTGGGAGCTTTGATACAACGACAACTTCAATCTTCATGGTCAGGCATTAAAAAACTTATTGGAAAGATGATGGAGAAAGATAGGCGAATTGTCATTTTCAGATAGGTCCTCTAAAGATTATTAAAGGAAAATTATTTTTTCTTTGGTATCTACGCATGGGTCAAAGGAAAGAGGTGCAATATTTAATATGTATTATGGAATGTTGTAGTATTATTTTATTTTGTTTGCTATATATCTTTCGCTATTGTATTAACTAGTGAAGGTACTAAGGATAATTAGGTTCCTATAGTGGTTTTTGAGTTTTAGCAAAACACCCCCACCACTGTTCGCTCCAGCTATATTGTAACGACCCGTAAATTTTAATGATTTTTTATAACGTAATTAACTGAAATTTTACTTGGAATTAAAAAATAAAATTTAGCAATGAAAATTTGATATTTGGCATGGGTCTATATAAACGTAGCGAATGTCAAGTTTTCATTAGAAATATGAAAGTTAATTATGTTGTGTAATTTTCAATTTCAACTTTAATTAGTTGAAACTGGATGAAAATAAAATGTTTTTGAAATCTGAATATTTTTATATAATAAAAATGTAAATCATTTTCTGAGTGAGTCATCATATTTCGTTCCGTCAAATTTGGACTGCTATAGCTCCATTTATCTTAATTCTGGCGTTTTAGTAGCATTTTGGCAGCAAAATATCGACTTCTGATAGGATGATCGTAGCACTGACATCCGTGTACCGTTCGGTTCGTCTTATCGTGCTGATCTCCATAGTATATTTATTTGTGCATTTTGGAGTCCGGTACATGACGAAATCGGTAAAACGATCAGTCGTATCGATTCTGCATTTGGACCTTTTAGCTTTTCATATCCTTTCACTTTCACCATAATACCAATAGCCAGTTACCTTTATTATCCTCTGAATTTAATAATGGACTTTTGACATTCCTACTAATTTTATATATAATTCATGTACGTTTCTTCCTCTTTTCTTTGTTTTGATTCTCTACTTTACTTTATAAAAAATAATTATTAATATATATATATATATATATATATAGATAAAAAGAAGATCTGTTTGCATTTGTTTGCTTGGAGTTGTTGTGATCTCATCTGCAACCCGACTGTGGCCGCAACCAACCTCCTCCTCACCCAATAATCACCATCAAACCCACAACAACCGACTTCTCCAACTCGCCTGCAAACCCGACTATCGCCAATCCATCTCCGCCTCCTCCATTTTTGACCCGCAACTACCATGACCGCACGCCCTCTCCCTAGCAGCCTGACAACACCTTTCATCCATGCAATTGTCCAGAAATGCCCTCCCACTCTCTATGTCAACCTGCACCCGCCACCGCAACGCCATAGTCCCCTTCGACTAAAAGCCACCTCACCCGAGCCACCAGCCTCTTCCTTTAGAACTGAACCCATCCGCCGCTCCAGAAACAACTCACAGCCTCCACTGCGCTGTTAGGCATAACCAACACTCTGACCCCAATACCCCTAACACACCCACTGTCCATTCGGCCTCACCTCTGCCTGCTTAGCCATTCAATCCCGAACACACGTTCAAGTCTCCTTTGTCCTTAAGCCAGCAGCCACCATCATCACATGCCATTCTCTCTGGCCGACCAAACCCACTCCGATAATTCACCTATAGCAGTCATCCAACCTGAACGCAGGCAGCCTCCTTTTTATATACATAGGCAATATATTTGTTTGTTATATATTGATTTTTAAATTTTATAAAGTTGTTTTTATATATTAGTTATATACATTTGATCTGATGGTTTTATTGTACATGTTATATTAGTTTGTATATAAATAACGTGTCTCTTTATATATGTGTAAGTTATATATTATTTTTATGGTTATGTCAACATTTTGAAAATGAATATATATACATATATATTATGTTTATGTTGTATTTTGAAATGAGTACATATATCTATAATATAATTTGTAAACTATGGGTCTTAATTGATTTTAAATATAATGTATACTATGTTACGTTATGTCAACCGAAAATAAGCTATGCTATAGGATCGAGTAATATGGATAAACTATTTGTGTGGAAAAAGTAAATAAACAGTAAATGCAGTAAAGTAAATGACACCAGAGATTTTTATACTGGTTCGGAGAACCGTCCTATGTTAAGTCCCAGACTCCTTCTGGAATTTCACTTAAACAACCCTCACTTAACCCGGAGGAATAGTTTTACACCGCCTGAGCAACCAAACAGGACTTCAACTGCCTAAGCAACCGTATAGGACTTATACCGCCTGAGCAACCGAATAAGACTTCTTTACAAATAACAAATGTATCCGACTGTAGTGTGTTTTTAAATAACACTAATAATTCAATTAAGTACATCTTTCTATAATCTTCTCCTCTATGATATATAATGTGATGTGTTTTGAGAATTATGGAAGATAAAGTGATTAATGATCAAAGTATGTAAGCAATTTGAGTGCACTTTGAAAACTTGAGAATAAATGAGAATTCAAGAATGTTAGGATTAAATTTGGTGAATTGTTTGTTGAATTTTGTAATCTGTTTATAGTGTATAAAGAGTTGCAACTATAGATGAAAATTTATATTGGAAAGTACAGGTGAAACCATTGATTTTAAAAACGTTTCTCTTCGGTAAAGAGAAGTGACTCTTCAAGGAAATAGCATTAGAGATATTCAGACGTCTGAATAAAATAATTCAGACTTCTGAATTAGATTAAAACGCAAACGGCAAGCTTTTAGGTAAATTTTGATCAAATTCAGACGTCTGAAAATTTTCATTCAGACGTCTGAATATTGTGAAACAATATTCTAGTTTCAGCATTCAGACGTCTGAATGAATGTATTCAAACGTCTGAATTTAGACTTTTGTGCATGTATGTGCATATATATATATATCGATTCAGGAGAGATTTTAACAAATTTATAATTAAAGTACAGACTCTAGACACACCATACTCAGCTTTAAACATCTGAAAAGGAATCTACAACAAATCTCCTGCAAAAATGATTAGAATACACATAGTATTTTATATAGCATGTCATAATCAAAATTGGGATTCCAACATTCTCCCCATTTTTGATGATGACAACTATATAACCAATAATATAAATATTCATAATATTGTTATTCCCCAGGTCAATATGCACAATTTTCAGATTTCTCCCCCTTTGTCATCGACAAAGAAAAGAGTATGATAACAATAGACGGATCATCTCATAAAAGCAAGTAGGATATTAATACATGAAGGAACAATAGGAATAACAGTTATAAGTATTTCATACGACTTGACAAGCAAAGTTAAATCATAATCAAATCAAACATAATTTAAAACAGATACAGATAATTAAAATTGACTAGAAATAGATGGATCATCATGATTAGAACTTGAACTTGAGGAAGACTTAATTATGGCTTATTTTAAGATATGTTAAACATACTTCTGATTATGGCTTATTTTACCCTAAAAATGATTCTATTGACTTAATATCTTTCTGTGATGCCGATTATGCTGGTTGTAAATCAGACCGAAAAAGTACAAGTGGAACTTATCACTTTTTGGGGCATTCTCTGATTTTCTGGTTTAGTAAAAAGCAAAACACTGTTTCTTTACCAACAACTGAAGCAGAATATATTTCTGCTGCTTTGGCTTGTTCTCAAGTAATATATATGCAACAAACTTTAAAAGATTATGGTTTAAATTTCTCAAAATCACCAATTTATTGTGATAATACTAATGCGATAAATTTATTCAAAAATACTACTCAACATGCTCGAACTAAACATATTAATATAAGACATCATTTTCTCAGAGATAATATAAATAAGGAAGTAATTACTCTAGATTATATTAATTCCGAGAATCAAATTGCTTATATATTAACCAAACCATTAAAAGAATCTATATTTACTAAACTAAGAAGAGAATTAGGTATTTCTTTAATAACTGAAATATAAAAATTATAAATAACAAAGTATAATTAAAAATTAGATCAAAATGAATTAAATAACAAAAATTCAAGCACCATGTCGACATCCCCTTGAACCCCATGTTGACATACAATGATTTTTTATTTTTGAAATTTTTCCTACCAAAATTCATATAATTGGTTATATATTCTTCTCATTTTCGAAATTTTATTCATTTTTTCTATTATTTCTCTGTTCTATCTTCTGAAATTAAATAATCAATGGTCTCCTCTTCCAAATCAAACATAAATTCAACCTTTTCATTCCCTTCTCCTAGGACCGTTTCAATGAACAACACTAGCTCGTGTGATGAAAATGGAGGATTCTCTTAAGGATGCGCTTCAACTAATGACTGAAATCCAAGTAATGCAACTTCGAATGGCCAAAGAACAAGAGAGGTAAGACAAAATCCTTAGGAATTTGCAAAAATTTCTAATGGATAATCATGCTAACCCAATCTTGATTGAAGAAGACTCTTCAGGAGATCAAATACAAGAGACTAGCGAGGAAAAAGAAGAAGAAGTTCCCATGGAAGAAGTACATGCGGAAGATGAAGACAAAGTCGTTTGCGTTGGTGAAGTGTGCTTTGAAAAAGATGGAAATCTTGTCGAACAACGAGGAAATTTCTGTTTCCACTATCCAAATTGTTCGATTCATAGATCTCTTATTTTCAAAGACACTCATTAGTTTCTTTTCTCTTTTTCTTATTATTGTATGTTCTTTCATTTCCCACGAAAATGTAAATATAACTACATAATTAATGAATAATTTGTGTTCTTATATTGTTCTATTAAAGTATTATTATATGGATACTTAGTTAGGATAGTTAGTAGTTTAGGACTAAATTTTAGTGTTAGATCTAAGTGTTGATTATTTATGATAACACTATCTTTATAATCACAAGTCATAAAGTATTAGATTTAGGGGGAGTAATATAGTTTGAAGTTATATATTTAGAGTTAGTTTTTGTTGATAACAAAGGGGGAGAAATATAAAATAGGCATAGATTAAGGGGAAGTTATTAGGATAGAAGTAATATTTTATAAAAAGGTTGTCATCATCAAAAATGGGGAGATTGTTAGTCCGTGAGGTGATGGTTTTGATGACAACAAACTTTGCATAGGATTATAAAATATAAATACTAACATTATAGTTTAGAAATATATGTATATGCAGGATTTAACCATGCAGGTACCAAGATTGAAGACTATACAGTATGGAGATTCAAGATATCAAGAATGAAGACTCATGGGTATCAAGAATATCAAGATTATCAAGAGTTCAAGATTTCAAGTAATTTATCTTTTAATTTATTAGGAATTTTGTTAAAAATCCTAGAAAAGCACTGGCATCTTAAAATCCAATTTATTCGTGGAATGGAATCCACTTCGAGCCTGTTAAAGGGATGTGACCCTAAGTAGGATGGAACCTACGAAAAATCTAGTGGAACATTTTTTGTATCCGCTAACTTTTATTCAAAATGATTTTACAAAATTATATCTTGTTTTCAAAATGTTTTCAAAACCTTCCTTTCAAAAGAATCAAAATCATCTATCCTGGTTTTAAATACTTTTAGCCTCAAAATAATCTTTAATTTCAAAATCAAATTATCCTTAGTTTTAAATTATCTCTAATAATAATATATTTAACTTTTAATATTTATACATAGATTTAAATATAAAATTATAATAAAATTTTATATATACCAAAATATTATTCTCTATATTTGTTAATGTATTTTAACTATAGTCAAGTATATTTATAAAGTTTAAAATAGTTTTTAATATAAGATAAAAATTATTTTCAAAAGAAAAAAACTACCAAAATTCCTTTGGGATGTCGACATGCTCAATATACCCATGTCGACACAGTGTCAGTTAATTTCAAAATTTAAACTTGAAAAGAAGTGTCTATTCATCATATCTCTTCACGAAGGGACATGGCTGTTGTTCTTCTATAAATAGGGGTTGGTTTCAACGAATTTTCAATAATATTTTCGGGTTTCCATTTCTCTCCTTGTTCCACATTTTCTTTATACATATTCCTACCATTACTCTGTCGAAATCAACATTGAATCTAACTACATTATCTCTGGTTTGGTTCTCTATCACTATCTCAACAAGATCCTCAGTGCTATTCAGAGTTATAGGCTTTTGTAATCAACTAAACGAGAAAAGGTGTGATTGTGGCCTTGGAAAGCAATCAAGCGAGAAAAGGTGTGATTGTACCCTTGGAAATCAATTGGGTGAACTTGTTGCCCGTAAAATCAAGTATCTCTACCTAGAGGATTGTGAATTTGGAGGGTGTACCTCGTAGCCTTGAAATCGAGGGTGTAATTGTACAATTACTTTTGAAAGGAAATTCGTACTTGTGTGCGGGACTGGATGTAGGGTAACTTCGAACCAGTATAAAATCTAGTGTGTTCTTTCCTTTACTGCTTTTATTTTATTTCTGCATCTGTGTTTTATTCTGTGATCATATCCGTGTCTGAATATTGCAAACATTTGTGTTCAAATTAACAAAAACTCAAAAAGATTTAATAATCCCTTAAAACACTATTCACCCCCTCTAGTGTTTATCCTAGCCTTAAGATCCGTAATCCGCATTTCTCACATTTGGTATCGGAGCAAGGTTTTTTCAAACTTTCATAATCTGATTTTTGAAAAAGTTTTTTTTAAATGGCTATGAATGTTAATACTAGTTCAGAAATATTCAGATCATCATTGTCTCATGAATCTGCATATAATCAATGTTCAAATTCAAGTTGTCTACCAAAATTGTTTAGTATGCAGGAAACATGCTTTATAGGAGTTGAGGAATCAATCCACAATGGACAAATTGTGCAGATCAAAAAGAAAAAATGGATACTCGATAGTGGATGTTCTAGACACATGACTGGCAATCCAGATATATCAAATGATATAATATACAAAGACGGAGGACTGGTTAACTTTGGAGACAATTCAAAAGGATATGTGATTGGCATCGGCAAAGTCGGTAACTCTGAATGTGATAACCCGGATTTTGGGACATCTGATAAATGGATAATTAATTGTTTTAATCAATTGAACAGATAAAACTCTAATAATACAAGATATCTGAATATGTAAATGAATTTGGAAATATAATATTTTTTTTTTGAATTATAAGTATCTGGAAAAATATTTATTCGACAATATCTTAATTTAATTAATATAAAATTGGCAAAATTGTTATTTCAAACAAAAATAATAATATGCTGCTTATATATATATATATATATATAAATTGTAACTGTATTTGTGTTGATTTTAAATTGGATTTCGAATTGGATTTGTATTTGGATTTAAATTTGAAATTTAAAAGATATGTATATTAAATATAGTTTGGATTTAAAAATATTATAAGTGATTTTAGTTAGAACATAATTTGTTTTCTATTATTTTCTTTAAAGGATTTTATAAAAGATATTAATCTAGTATAATTATTATTTTCTTAGTGTGTAAGTGGATTTTTATCCTTTTCTTTTAAGAAAAAAAATACATGTAAATGAATAAAGTGAAAGTTTAAACATTTAATATTAAGACATTTATAAACATAAAACTAAATCTAGAATATTATATAAATACATATAATAACATATTTATGGAAATTACAAATGTAGATAAATTTACATAATAATTACATATATAAACAAATTCTCTTTGTATTATAACAAATGTAAGCAAAGAAATATATTTGGTGACAAGTGTTAAGTAATTGAACACGTGTCCCTATTTTATTTTTATTTTATTTTAAAAATAATTAATAAAAAGATAGGGTATATTTTATATATATACATCTCCATACCTCTCTTACATTTCCTTTTATCAGTTCACTCTCTTAAACAAACAAAGAAGAGATCTGAAACAGAACCCAGAGACAAAATCAAATTCAACTACTTTAATCTTCCACAAGTTATCAAACCTGAAAGTTTATATAAGCAAATCATCAAGCCAAAATCATCTTTGTTTTTTTCTCATGCTTGAATCTTCTCAACAATAAAAGGGATTCTAGTTCAACAACAAGCTTTTTCAAACTGCTGTTTCAAATCCATGTTTGCAGCTTCAAGGTCAAATAGAATTCCAGATTTTGCAAAAGAAAATACAATCATGTCTGCTCCTCTGTTCAAAATACAAACAAGTGAGCAAACAGCTACTCATTAAATGATAAATCTTGTTTAAAATTTTATGCTTGTGAGTAAACTACCTTCACAAGGTTTCAAATCTATTGATTTGTTTGAATGGCTGCAAATATTTCTTGTGTATATATGTAAGAAAAGGAATGCACGTTTGTGTCCAGGCATATACTTGCCTCTGTAAGAACTTATAGGGTAGATTACATTAAAATTTAATATTTCTTCCCTGATCACTTTGAACACCTGATGTTTAAAAGAAATTTATGTGTGTTGACATCATGAAGATTCTTAAAAAAAAGTAAATAAAATAAAATAATTTATCTAGAAATTGGAAACTTACAGTGGAAACTAAATTTTAGTGAAAAATAATCATGTTTAATTTTGGAATTTAGACATGCAGACTCGATTGTTGTATGAAATTATGAATTTTAGCAGTTAAATTGTAATTTTTAGCAATCTATGTTTTGAGAAATTTTTAGATGAATGTTTTCCCTTCAAAAAAAAATTCTACATCGATCTAGTCAACAGGAGTCGGCACGGCTTGACTAGCTGGTGTTCGCCAGGGAGGTGTTGTGTGACACCCCACCTCTATACCCACGCTAGCCAAGAACATTACGGTGAATGCTGTCAACTAGCACGGAGAATAAGGCTGTTGAGGAGCGACCATCCGTGTAATTTCTTTGCACGAGCATCGATATGTCAGATAGTATAACATGCATTTCTTTATCAAGAGGGAATCCGACATACCGACACAAACTCAAAGCTACTACACAGTAGCTATAATATCTTCAGAACAAATATAGAAATAAACATAACATAAATCAGTCATAGACAGTTCATATCACAAAGGCGGAATTAGATATGAATATTACACTAGGAAGTGTACATCAGAGTAGTGGTCTAAAAAGATCCACAATATCACAAAAGAATAGTTACACGAACTACACAAAAGAATAAGTATACATTATGGAGTCTATATCTCAAATGTATACAACAAAAACTACTAATCTAAGTGGTTAACCAAAAGTCAAGGAGGTAATCCCGGATGTAAAGTCAAGCAGAAGCACCTGTAACATCTCGGTCTGACCCGAGTATTATTTAATAAGAAAATAATAAACTGATCAGTCTAACTATAAATATCTGATGAAACGAAATAGATTAAGAGATATGACTAAACACATAATAATCACAATGCCAAGCTGTGATATATATAAGTAATTCAAAATCAACAAGAGATTAATCAATATCACAAAATCTACACAAGAATCAAAGAAATGTCACACTCCTTATTTCGTTCACCAAACAATAAAGATTGACGATTATATCAATGTCAATCACAAAAGTCAATGACACACAAATTCACCAATGCACAAATATTGATAAAACTTATCAATGAAAATCACGAAAATTGGTGAAACACAAATTCTAGAAATCATCTCAAGAAATCCAGAAATCACAAAAAGGGTGTGGGGAGGCCTATCACAAACGGGAGCATAAAGCTCACCAACACGTGTATCACAAATGGAACGCTAATTCCATGGTTGCTAACCATCACAAATTGAGCCGAAGCTCCACAAACGGCCCGAAGACCATGGGTTGCTACCCCATCAATTTGAGTCGAAACTCCACAAAACGGGGTTTAGTCTCCCTCGCAGACAAAGAGACATCGCACATTGCTAGTCTAAATCACAAAAATGATCGTCATGATCATCAAGAAGTGTCAATTACAGTAAGCTAGTAAATATATGAGCTTAGCTTCATGTCCCATAACCACTAGCTTAACTTAAATATTTACGAACAAATTGTAGATCTCCACTAGAAAATTGTCACAAGAGATTCAATCGAACAAGTCCAAGGATTAACCGACGAAGTAAACGCAAGCGTTTCATACCACTTGTTTTACTAAGTCGTTTAATTAGATTTCTCATACGAGTGAGGTAAAGGTTTGTATATACTAATAGGTTGGAAAACGGTTTTATAAACGAGTTTGATATTGAAAATAGAGTTTAAATAATCTTTGATAAAGAGTTTGAATATTTACTACTAGTATAGAAACCTTTATATTTTAAAGTGACAACGCACAAAAATGATTGTAGAAACAATCAATCACCAAAATTCACATTCGAAGACGTGAATTAATTCCAATAAATCGATATCAAATCCATCAAAACGGATATTCCCAAAAATTCCAAAATAGAAGTCATCGTAGTCGAATAAGTGATAACAACAACTAGGAATCAAAACGAATCGATATAAATTGGATACCAAGCAAAACTAGGCTCAAATAGGCATAGCGGACAAATAGAAGCAGGTCAGTCGACTGACTCACTGAGTTCAGTCGACTGATCACAGTCCCAAAAACTCTCGGGATGCAGGTCAGTCGACTGAACTCAGTGAATCAGTCGACTGACTGCAGTAAACAGAGCCTCCAAGGCTCTGCAGGAAGTGTTCACCCTGCCTATTAGCTTCAGCCAGTCGACTGACCAAGAGATCCAGTCGACTGACTGGAGCTAAGGCAGTTTTCCCTGCCTTTGCACAAGGTGTGCAATCCCAACCAATTCGCAACCGAATTCGAGCAATGGCGCTAGGGGTTTATGCCAATCGACTACCCGGCCCTTATGGCTCTTCGATGCGTCACCAAAACATGTTAAGATATCCATAAAAGGATTTTCATAAATTTTGATTCCAAAACACTAAAAATTGGAATATACACCAAATCAATTCAAACCAAAATCAAATGCACATGAATATGTGTTAGGAATTCATACCTAACAATCGAAGATAATCATAGACATAGATGTGAGATAAAAATCTCACCTTTGAACCCAAACGATTGAAGAAGAAGCTTGAAAGAAAAGGAGAATCAACCATTCTTCAAATCCAACTCAAGAAGCTTGATTCTAAGCTTTAAAAGAAGAACATTCCCAAAGTTAGGTTTAGGAATTTCTGAAATTGATAAGAGATTGAGTTGGAGAAGAAGAAGAGAAGCTTACCAATGGGTTCTTCTATTAGTTTGAAGCTAGAACTTGATTTGCAAAAGAAAACTAGGGCTTGAGTTTTAATTTCTCATCTCTCCCACCATTTTTGCTAAAGCTTGAGTATTAGGAATTGGAAATGAAGTAAATGAGGAGGAGAGGGGTTGGGACTGAATACATAAGTGGGCTCAGCCCAAATCAAAACCCTAAGTGAAAAAGTAGCAAAAATCAACTTACTCCAAACATACCGAAGCTTATACTCAAAAAGGTCGCAAACGGCATTTTAAACTCAATGGGAGTGGTCCCGAGTCCTAATTCGACCGTATGCAAAAAGTAGCTTTTCGGACAAAATTTCGAGTATCGATAAAATATTTAAATAAAATATTAAATATAAAATCGATAAATATGCGGGTTGTTACAGACTCCCCTCCTTAAAGAAATTGCGTCCTCGCAATATTTAAGAAGAAAATATAAAGTAACAACCATAAAAGCATATTCAACACAAAAGAAATTTGAAATAAAAAGTTCACCTCAAAGAGCACGAGAAAGTAAGTCCGGATGTGTTCGCTCGATGAACTCTCTAGACTCCCAAGAACAATCCTTAGGATTTGAAGACCATTGAACTTTCACAAGCGGAACATCTTTATTTCGAAGGCGTTTGACCTCCAAAACAATAATTCGAATAGGATGCTGCTCATAAGTTAAATTAGGCGAAACTTCAATTTCTTCCACAATACCGGGCTCAAGAATGGAACCGGAATCTCGAAGGCATTTTCGTAATTGAGAAACGTGAAACACGTCATGAATAGCAGAAAATTGAGCCGGTAATAAAAGGCGATATGCCACGGAACCAATACGTTCGGTGATATGGAACGGACCAATATATCGAGGTGCTAACTTCCCCGATCGACTGAAACGCACAACACCCTTCATAGGTAAAACACGAACAAACACAAAATCTCCCACAGAAAATTCTAATTTCCTTCTCCGGTTATCGGCATAGGATCTTTGTCTACTTTGGGCTTCTTTCATTCTATGACGAATAAGGTCAATCTTTTCTGTAGAATCACGAATAAAATCTGGACCTAAAACCAGCTTCTCACCGGCCTCAAGCCAACAAGAAGGAGATCGGCATGGCCTTCCATAGAGTGCCTCGAAAGGTGCCATACCAATACTAGATTGGAAGCTATTATTATAGGAAAATTCAACAAGAGAAATATGATCTTCCCAACTTCCACCAAAATCAAGAACACATGCACGAAGAAGATCTTCAAGAGTTTGATTCACACGCTCGGTTTGTCCATCGGACTGAGGATAATAAGCGGTGCTAAAATTAAGCTTTGTTCCCAAAGCTTTTTGAAGACTCTTCCAAAATCCACTAGTAAACAATGGATCACGATCACTAACAATAGAAGTAGGAACTCCATGTAATTTAACAATCTCTTTAACAAAGAGCTTGGCCAAAAGAGAAACGGTTCGGTTAGACCGAACGGGAATAAAATGGACGGATTTAGTAAGTCTATCAACAATCACCCATAAGCTATCATGACCTGAACGAGAACGGGGAAGGCCATCTATAAAATCCATGGAAATTTGATCCCACTTCCAAATTGGAATTTCTAAAGGTTGCAATAACCCACCGGGCCTTTGATGTTCGGCCTTAATGAGTTGGCAAGTCATGCAACGCTTAACGAAGTTAGCGATGTCAAGTTTCATTCCCTCCCAATAATAAAGTCGCTTCATATCCGCGTACATTTTGCTACTACCAGGATGAATGATGAATTTGGAACGATGAGAATCTTCTAAAATATCTTTTCTAAGATCACTAATATTTGGCACGATAAGTCTACCAAATTTCCGAATGCCGCCACGAGAATCAATATCAAAAATTTTCAAACCTTTAATATGAATTTTATCCTTAACATTTTGGCCAAGAAGAGCCAATTCGGGATCTAGCCTTTGAGCTTCAAGAATGCGGTCTAAAAGAGAAGGATGAGCCTCAAGGCTACATAAAACAAGAGATGAACATAAATCGGAAACACGGTCTCGAATTTCGCAAGTGGATAAAATCTCGAGATCGTTCCATTCGGTTATCATCATAGAAACCACCGCTTGTTGCTTTCGACTAAGTGCATCCGCAACGCGATTTCCCTTTCCGGGAGTATAAAGGA
Organism: Allium cepa; assembly: GCA_030765085.1. Lineage (NCBI taxonomy): Eukaryota > Viridiplantae > Streptophyta > Magnoliopsida > Asparagales > Amaryllidaceae > Allium > Allium cepa. Next base: position 89,929,177 of record CM060946.1, on the reverse strand, counting down.
TATCAAGATCATATGGTGCAAGAAATTCGAGCCAACGCTGTTGACGCAAATTAAGTTCCTTTTGAGAGAATAAATACTTCAAGGACTTATGATGGGTATAAAGAACAAATTTCTCTCCTAAAAGATAATGACGCCAAATACGAAGGGCGAAAATAATAGCCGCGAGCTCTAAATCATGAGTGGCATATCTAGTCTCAGCAGGCTTCAATTGCCTAGAAGCATAAGCAATAACATGTTCTCTTTGCATAAGAACGGCACCCAAACCAACGCGACTAGCATCGGTATAAACAACGAAATCTTGATTCCCCTCGGGAATAACAAGAATAGGAGCATCAGAAAGGAGTTCTTTTAATTTCTGAAAAGAAGTTTCACATTTGTCCGACCAAATGTATTTAACACCTTTCTTCGTTAAGCTAGTGAGAGGCACGACAATCTTAGAAAAGTCTTTGATAAAACGGCGGTAATAACTCGCCAATCCAAGAAAACTACGAATCTCCGTCACACTCTCCGGTCTTTTCCTATCTTGAATCGCTTCAATCTTTGAAGGATCCACGGAAATTCCGGATTCGGAAATAATATGACCGAGAAACTTCACACGAGTTTGCCAAAAATGGCATTTAGAAAATTTTGCTTTTAAACGATTACTCCTAAGAGTTTCCAACACAATCCGAAGATGCTTCTCATGTTCCTCCTCGGTTTTTGAATACACAAGAATATCATCAATAAAGATGGGAACAAATCGATCGAGAAAATCTTTGAAAACTCGATTCATAAGGTCAACGAAATAAGCTGGAGCATTCGTTAATCCAAATGGCATAACAAGCCATTCATAAGATCCATAACGGGTACGGAACGATGTCAAAGGAATGCTATCCTCTGTAATACGAAGCTGATGAAATCCAGTAGCTAAGTCTAATTGTGAAAAGACTCTAGCACCACTAAGTTGATCGAATAGATCATCAATCCGAGGTAAAGAATATTTATTTTTGATAGTAAGATCATTAAGCTTGCGGTAGTCAACGCAAAGCGTAAGTGTACCATCGGATTTCTTCACAAAAATAGCCGAAGCTCCCCAACGCGAGGAACTAGAGCGAATAAATTGCTTCGTCTCCAAATCGGATAATTGTTTACGCATCTCCTCATTTTATTTATTGGACATACGATAAGGAGGGCAAGTGATAGGTTGAGCTCCAGGAATGAGATTAATTCTGAACTCAATTGCTCGCTTAGGTGGTAATCCTAAAACGGGCTCGAATATGTCGGAAAATTCACGAACGACGTGAATAAGAGAAATAATATCACCCTCATCGTCATCATCGTCAACATGAGGATTTAAAGAATATAAAGATGCAACCAAGCTGGAATCCGAATCTTTAAGATTAATAGAAATCTGCTTAACAGATTGAGGATGTCGAAGATAAATAGTCCGCTCAGGACATAGGATATGAGCTTCATAATGGTTAAGCCAATCCATTCCCAAAATCATTCCAAAGCCTAAGTAGCGCATGACATGCAAATCGGCTCAGAAAGAAAAATCACCCAAAATAATCTCGACATCATTGCACAATAAACTGATTGTTGCGGATCCACCAACCAGATTCGCAATTCTCAAAGAATTCATTAAAGCAACAACACTTAAAGAAAAAGTATCAACGAGTTCTTTTGAAATAAAAGAATGGGATGCACCCGTGTCAAAAAGATCTCGAATAGGTTGATCTCGAAATATGATAATGCCATCAAGGATAGAATGAGACATACCTTGATTTCGAGATGTGTTGCCAGGGGCTTGAGCAACATTCAACTTTCCCTCCTTCTTGCCCTGAAGCTTGGGGCATGAAGATATAACATGACCGGGACCTTTGCAGTAGCGACAAGAGAGAGACTTTGGGCACTTGTTCGCGTAATGGTCCTTCGAACCACAATTATAGCATTCCCCATGACCAAAGGAAGAAGTCTTTGCCACAGAGGTTGCTTGTTTCCCTTTCTTATTGGGATAAGGACCTTTGAATTTATTAGTCCTTTTCTTGTTGTTGTTGAAGCTTGGTTTGGAACCCACCATTTCAACATCATTCTCCCTATCCGCCTCTTCAAGACGAAGAGCGATATCAATGAGTTGGTCGAAAGAAACTTCTTACTTTAGAAGTAATGGCTTCTTGATATATATTTTTAAGCCATAGACGAACCTCTGGTTCTTCTTTAAAGGGGTGTTGATGTATTCAACCCCGTATTTAGAAAGCGACTCGAAGGAGGCGACATAATCAGTCACGGAGGACTCACCTTGAACAAGGTCTATAAATCGTCGAGCCAATGTCACTTTCTCCGCTTCTGGTACAAATTTCAACTCGAAGCGTTCCCGAAATTGCTCCCAGATGAGATCCGCTTCATTAATCTCAGAAATAAGAAGCTCGTACCAGTCCAATGCTCTTTCTCGGAGCATACTAGAGGCTACCTGAACTCGGTGAAGGTCAATAAGATTCATGCGAGAAAAGATTCGATCGCATGAGCTTAGCCAAGCCTGTACTTCAATAATAGTTTCAGAACCTTTGAATGGCTCCCCACCCAAATTAGTGTAATCGCTGCACAAGCGTGCAAACCCCGACTTTGGGTGAGTAGGTTCCGGGTTAGCTCCAGCTGCTTGAGCATTTGTCACTAAATCAAGAAGCCGTTGAGCAGTCATAAAAACTCCATCCTGGGGTGGAGTGCTAGAAGGTACGGCTCTGGGGCGGCCTGGTCTAGATATTTCTCTTCCTTTAGAAAGAAAGAAGAAGAAGAAGAAGGTTATTCACTAATGAATATCAAGCAATCTTGATAGATAAAACAAGGAATCATAAAAGAAAGTAGGATATAACGGTACGAAGACTCGAATAAATCCTAAGGCACAACTCCTAAGAAAGACTTAAGACGATGATCCTTGTTATAATATTCCATATTGTTCCGAAGTTTGGCTCTGATACCAAGCTGTGATGCCCCACATCTATACCCACACTAGCCAAGAACATTACGGTGAATGCTGTCAACTAGCACGGAGAATAAGGCTGTTGAGGAGCGACCATCCGTGTAATTTCTTTGCGCGAGCATCGATATGTCAGATAGTATAACATGCATTTCTTTATCAAGAGGGAATCCGACATACCGACACAAACTCAAAGCTACTACACAGTGACTATAATATCTTCAGAAACAAATATAGAAATAAACATAACATAAATCAGTCACAGACAATTCATATCACAAAGGCGGAATTAGATATGAATATTACACTAGGAAGTGTACATCAGAGTAGTGGTCTAAAAAGATCCACAATATCACAAAAGAATAGTTACACGAACTACACAAAAGAATAAGTATACATTATGGAGTCTATATCTCAAATGTATACAACAAAAACTACTAATCTAAGTGGTTAACCAAAAGTCAAGGAGGTAATCCCGGATGTAAAGTCAAGCAGAAGCACCTGTAACATCTCGGTCTGACCCGAGTATTATTTAATAAGAAAATAATAAACGGATCAATCTAACTATAAATATCTGATGAAACGAAATAGATTAAGAGATATGACTAAACACATAATAATCACAATGCCAAGCTGTGATATATATAAGTAATTGAAAATCAACAAGAGATTAACCAATATCACAAAATCTACACAAGAATCAAAGAAATGTCATACTCCTTATTTCGTTCACCAAACAATAAAGATTGACGATTATATCAATGTCAATCACAAAAGTCAATGATACACAAATTCACCAATGCACAAATATTGATAAAACTTATCAATGGAAATCACGAAAATTGGTGAAACACAAATTCTAGAAATCATCTCAAGAAATACAGAAATCACAAAAAGGAGGGGGGAAGGCCTATCACAAACGGGAGCATAAAGCTCACCAACACGCATATCACAAATGGAACGCTAATTCCATGGTTGCTAACCATCACAAATTGAGCCGAAGCTCCACAAACGTCCCGAAGACCATGGGTTGCTACCCCACCAATTTGAGTCGAAACTCCACAAAACGGGGTTTAGTCTCCTTCGCAGACAAAGAGACATCGCACATTGCTAGTCTAAATCACAAAAATGATCGTCATGATCATCAAGAAGTGTCAATTACAGTTAGCTAGTAAATATATGAGCTTAGCTTCATGTCCTATAACCACTAGCTTAACTTAAATATTTACGAACAAATTGTAGATCTCCACTAGAAAATTGTCACAAGAGATTCAATCGAACAAGTCCAAGGATTAACCGACGAAGTAAACGCAAGCGTTTCATACCACTTGTTTTACTAAGTCGTTTAATTAGATTTCTCATGCGAGTGAGGTAAAGGTTTGTATATACTAATAGGTTGGAAAATGGTTTTATAAACGAGTTTGATATTGAAAATAGAGTTTAAATAATCTTTAATAAAGAGTTTGAATATTTACTACTAGTATAGAAACCTTTATATTTTAAAGTGACAACGCACAAAAATGATTGTAGAAACAATCAACCACCAAAATTCACATTCGAAGACGTGAATTAATTCCAATAAATCGATATCAAATCCATCAAAACGGATATTCCCAAAAATTCCAAAATAGAAGTCATCGTAGTCGAATAAGTGATAACAACAACTAGGAATCAAAACGAATCGATATAAATTGGATACCAAGCAAAACTAGGCTCAAATAGGCATAGCAGACAAATAGAAGCAGGTCAGTCGACTGACTCACTGAGTTCAGTCGACTGATCACAGTCCCAAATACTCTCGGGATGCAGGTCAGTCGACTGAACTCAGTGAATAAGTCGACTGACTGCAGTAAACAGAGCCTCCAAGGCTCTGCAGGAAGTGTTTACCCTGCCTATTAGCTTCAGCCAGTCGACTGACCAAGAGATCCAGTCGACTGACTGGAGCTAAGGCAGTTTTCCCTGCCTTTGCACAAGGTGTGCAATCCCAACCAATTCGCAACCGAATTCGAGCAATGGCGCTAGGGGTTTATGCCAATCGACTACCCGGCCCTTATGGCTCTTCGATGCGTCACCAAAACATGTTAAGATATCCATAAAAGGATTTTCATAGATTTTGATTCCAAAAGACTAAAAATTGGAATATACACCAAATCAATTCAAACCAAAATCAAATGCACATGAATATGTGTTAGGAATTCATACCTAACAATCGAAGATAATCATAGACATAGATGTGAGATAAAAATCTCACCTTTGAACCCAAACGATTGAAGAAGAAGCTTGAAAGCAAAGGAGAATCAACCACTCTTCAAATCCAACTCAAGAAGCTTGATTCTATGCTTTAAAAGAAGAACATTTCTAAAGTTAGGTTTAGGAATTTCTGAAATTGATAAGAGATTGAGTTGGAGAAGAAGAAGAGAAGCTTACCAATGGGTTCTTCTATTAGTTTGGAGCTAGAACTTGATTTGCAAAAGAAAACTAGGGCTTGAGTTTTAATTTCTCATCTCTCCCACCATTGTTGCTAAAGCTTGAGTATTAGGAATTGGAAATGAAGTAAATGAGGAGGAGAGGGGTTGGGACTGAATACATAAGTGGGCTCAGCCCAAATCAAAACCCGTGAAAAAGTAGCAAAAATCAACTTACTCCAAACATATCGAAGCTTATACTCAAAAAGGTCGCAAACGGCATTTTAAACTCAATGGGAGTGGTCCCCAGTCCTAATTCGACCGTATGCAAAAAGTAGCTTTTCAGACAAAATTCCGAGTATCGATAAAATATTTAAATAAAATATTAAATATAAAATCGATAAATATGCGGGTCGTTACATGTTGACCGTGGCACATTTGGGTTTTTGGGCCTAGAATGGGGTAGTCAACCAATGTTAGGGTTTAAGGGTAGTAGTGGTTTGGGTAACATCGAGGTGAAACCAGAGGCTGGCGGCGCAACCGGAGTGGGTGATTTCTGGTAGAAAGGTAGCACGGTGAGGGAATCTTCGATCGGTGAAGGCGGCGGAGAAGTTCAGGGTCCGTAGCGAGTGCAGTTCATCAATCAGTGGAGGTAGGTGTGTTTTCGGGTTCTGGAAGTTTGGGAAAAATTGATAGATTTCGATCAGGGGTATGGCAGGCTCCGGCAAGGCAGTGATTGGGATCAAGGGACAACGTGAGACTAGTCGGCGATGGAGCGGCGGTGGGATGGTCGGTGAAGTGAATGTGCATGTGCACGTTCGTTACCGTGCACAGGTGATTCTGGTTTGGATTAATATTTTGGCGATTGAGGTCCTGTGTTCGACATGGTCTCGAGTTCGTCGTTGTAGTGTTCGATTTCAATCGAAGATATTTTTTTTTTCTGGAGTCGGTCGTGGGTGATCACTCTCACGTGGATGAGAAAGAAGTTTGGAGGGTGTCTGGTTTCGTTGTCTTCAGGTTCGTCCCGATGTGATTTGTTTTGGGCTTCGGTCCACTTGTCTTCGTAGGCTGTGGGATTTTGAAATCGGGATTGGTATAAGTTTAGGCCAGGAAATTTTTGTGTGTTGTCTAATTTAAAGCAAGAATTTGGATATAAAAAAACAAAATCCAAAATGAATTTACTTTCCAAAGTTTTAACAAATAGGTCCAGTTGTTGAGTTTTAAATATTTTTATAATTCTCAAAGATTTTGAGTTTAATAAGTTTAAATTTAGTTGTCTTTAAAACCATTTTGAGAGATTAGTGATTTATTATTGTTTGATAATTAAAGTTGAGAAATTTATTTTAAAATTAATCCTCATTTGTTTTAACTTAATTAAGATAGGTAATTAAGGCTAATTGACTGATTAAGATAAGATAATTAGTATGTATAACTGATTAATTATTAGCTAATTAAGGATTAATTAAAAATCATAATTTAGGATTGGTTGGCTAATTAAGAATGGTTAATTAATTTAATGGTAAATGACTTGTAATTAACTAATGTTAATTAAGTTAAGTTGTATAACTAATTCATAATAAAGTAATTAAGGAAGGACTACACAGTATAATTAATTGAAAGATTAATTAACTAAAGCAAGTAATTAAAGGATAGTTAATCCTAAATACGATTAATTAAAGGTGTAGTTAATGAAAGTAATTAGAGAACCATTCATTAATTACTAAGAGTAATTAAAGTGAATGGTTACAGAATAAATAATTAATGTAATTAATTAAGGGGTAATTACTAAATGTGATTTATTTGATGATAATTACTTAATGAAGTAATTAATGGATAATTACAGGCTGTAATTAATAAATGGGTAATTACTTGATAGAAAGTAATTAAAGAATAATTACTTAGTGGAAGTAATTAAGTGTTAATTATTCAGTATAATTAATTAAAGGATTTATTAATTAATTAAGGGGTTAATTAATTAATATAGGTAATTAAGAATAATAAATTACTGGATGTGATTAATCAAGGTTGATTAATGATAATGTAATTAGAGAGGATAATTAGGGAATGATTAATTAATGGTTTGTAATTAATTACTGTTAAGTAAGCAAGATTAAAAATGATTAAAGTAATTAATTTGATTTAATTAGTAATGGGTGATTAATAAACCTTGCTTATGAATGATTGGTTGATATTTCTGATATGAAATGTTTATGATATGATATGTTTGTCTTGAACAGTGATTGTGTGATTATCTGTCGATGATGAATTGCTGTATAAAAAGTGATATATTATATTTAAGGTTGAATTGTGTTTCACTTGAATAACGTGGGTTAAGATGGTATTGAATTCGAAGAGATCGGAGTCGGGTATTAGTAAATACCCGAAACCACTTCGATTCTTTATAGTTTGATATGTGAAATCAATAAGATGGAATGGAATGGTTTAAGTGAAATTTGACCAATTAGTCTAAGTTTTGGTACTTAGAAATTGGTGAGTGAAATAAGTGATGTCTATAACAATTTGTGAATTTGTAATTAATACAAGATACCCGGGATATATATATATAAGTTGTATGCTTTTGTCATTCATGTTAGATGGGTTTACTCATGCTGGTTTCCAGCCTGACCCGGGTGTTACTTTGATGTAATGCTTGGGTCAGACCGAGTATTACAGACTTTCAGGTAAGGACGTTCTGGAGCTCAGGAGGCGAGTTGGAGGGCAAGAACGAATGGAGTATTTTCCGCTGTGATATATTATTGTATAACTAGGACATGTTGTTTTAAACTGTCCAGTGATGGGTAATGGTTGTAACTATGATGTATAAAAATATAAGTGTAATGATTCTTCTTTGTAAAACTGTTATTTATATGATATTATATTTTGATCCGCTGCGTATGTGAGATTTCGGTGACTTGTTACTGTTTCTTCTTCTTTCTCTTTTCTTCTTTTCCTAACTATCTGGAATTTTCTAGATCGAAAATTTTGGGTCGTTACAATGAAACTCCTATTATTACTAATGTTTGCTAGTTAAGAATCTGAAGCATAATCTACTAAGTATAAATCAACTCTGCGATAAAGGAAATAAAATAAAATTTGAAAAAGATAAGTGTCACATTGAAGATAATAATTCAACCATAATATTCGAGGGAATTAGGAAAAAGAAGGCAAACACAAGTGACCCTTGGATTTGGCATAAGAGATTTGGGCATTTGCATTTCAAACTCTTATCTAGACGGTCAAAACATGATCTAGTAAGAGGTCTCCCTAAAATGAATTTTAAACTAGATAGTCTATGTGATGCTTGTCAATTAGGAAAACTTAGAAAAAGTTCTTTTAAATTAAAAGATATGATTTCAACTTCAAAATCTCTTGAATTACTTCATCTTGATTTATTTGGTCCAACTCAAATTCTGTCAATAAATCATAGTAAATATGTTTTTGTAATTGTAGATGATTATCTAGATTTACATGGACAATATTGTTGAAACATAAAAGTGATACATTTGAATGTTTTAAGAACTTTAAAAAAAGGATACAAAATCAACCTTCTCTAAAAATTATAACCATTCGTAGTGATCACGGTGGTGAATTTGAAAATGAAAAGTTTGTGGAATTCTGCAATAAAAAGGGAATAAATCACAATTTTTCATTTTCAAGAACTCCACAACAAAACGGATAGAACGTAAGAATAGGACGATTCTAGAGTGTGCGCGAACTATACTTTCAGATAGTAAATTACCAAAGTATTTTTGGGCAGAAGCAGTCGCTACCGCCTGTTATATTTTAAATAGAATCTTAATTAGACCTTTAACTAATAAGACATCTTATGAACTTCTTCATAGAAAGAAACCTAAAGTATCTTATTTTAGAATTTTTCGAAGTAAATGTTTTATTTTAAATACTAAAGATAACTTAGATAAGTTTGATCCTAAATCCGACAAAGGTATCTTTATCGGATATTCTAATAAAAGTAAAGCATACAGAGTATTTAATTTAAGAACAAATACCATCAAAGAAACAATGCATGTTTCATTCAATGAAAATTTCAAAAAATTTGAAGATACAAATGATGAAGAGGATTTAATCACTCAAAATCAAGAGTCAACTGAAACTTGTAATGAAATTAATCGTCCTAATAAAAGGATTAAACTTTTAAAAGATCACCCTATTGAAAATATACTAGAAGATATGCAATCTGTTGTTAAAACTAGAAATCAACTAAGTCAAATGAGTAATGTAGCTTTTATATCAACTATTGAACCCAAGAATCCAAAAGAAGCATCAACTGACGATTCATGAATTTTGGGTATGCAAGATGAATTAAATCAATTCACTAGAAATAATATTTGGAAACTTGTTCCTAGACCTGAGAATAAAACTATAATAGGAACTAAATGGGTTTATAAAAATAAAACGAATGAACAAGGAGAGGTAGTTAGAAATAAAGCTCCATTAGTCGCTCAAGGTCATTGTCAAGAAAAAGGAATATATTTTGATGAAACCTTTGCTCCCGTAGAAAGATTAGAAACAATTAGGATTCTACTTGCTTTCGCAAATCATTATACTTTCAAATTATTTCAAATGGATGTTAAAAGTGCTTTTCTAAATGGATTTGTAAAAGAGGAAGTATATGTTGAACAATCGCCACTTTTTGAAAATGAAAAATTACCAAATCATGTTTACAAACTTAAGAAAGCTTTATATGGTCTAAAACAAGCTCCCAGAGCCTGCTATGATAGACTAAGATCTTATTTATTATAATCGAACTTTGAAATTGGTAAAGTAGATAATACTCTTTTTATCAAAAGAAATAAAATGATACCCAACTAGTACAAGTCTATGATATTATTTTTGGATCAAATAATTTTGATATGAATAAAGAATTTTTTTTGAAATAATGACAAAAGAGTTTGAGATGAGTTATATGGGTGAATTAAACTTCTTTTAGGATTACAAATAAAATAATTAGATAATGGCATCTTTATTAGTCAAGAAAAATATGATAAAGACCTAATTGATAAGTTTGGTTTGACTAATGCGAGTGGAAAACCTACTCCCATGGCAACCAATGAGTACCTTAGTAAAGAAGATCTCTAGAAAGATGTAGATCAAAAATTATATAGAGGAATGATTGGATCACTACTCTAGGATCACTACTCTATATTACTGCTAGTAGACCTGATATCATGCATAGTGTTTGTCTCTGTGCAAGATATCAATCCCAACCTAAAGAGACCCACTTAAAAGCCGTAAAATGTATCATAAGATATGTTAAACACACTTCTGATTATGGCTTATTTTAGCCTAAAAATGATTCTTTTGACTTAATATCTTACTGTGATGCTGATTATGCTGGTTGTAAATCAGACCGAAAAGGTACAAGTGGAACTTATCACTTTTTGGGGCATTCTCTGATTTCCTGGTTTAGTAAAAATCAAAACACAGTTTCTTTATCAACAACTGAAGCAGAATATATTTCTGCTGTTTTGGCTTGTTCTCAAGTAATATATATGCAACTAACTTAAAAGGTTATGGTTTAAATTTCTCAAAATCGCCAATTTATTATGATAATACTAGTGCGATAAACTTATCCAAATATACTACTCAACATGCTCGAACTAAACATATTGATATAAGACATCATTTTCTCAGAGATAATATTGATATATTAACAAAACCATTAAATGAATCTATATTTACTAAACTAAGAAGAGAATTAGGTATTTGTTCAATAACTGAAATATAAAAATTATAAATAACAAAGTATAATTAAAATTAGATTAAAATAAATTAAATAACAAAAATTCAAGCACCATGTCAACATCCCCTTGAACCCCATGTCGACATACAACGATTTTTTATTTTTGAATTTTTCCCACCAGAATTCAAATAATTGGTTATATATTATTCACATTTTCGAAATTCTATTCAATCTTTATGTTATTTCTCTGTTCTATCTTCCTAAATAAATTAATCAATGGCCTCCTCTTCCAAATCAAACATAAATTCAACCTTTTCATTCCCTTCTTCTACTTCTGGACCATTTCAACGAACAACGCTCGCTCATGTAACGAAAATGGAGGATTCCCTGAAGGAAGCGCTTCAGTTAATAACTGAAATCCAAGTGATGCAACTTCGAATGGCCAAAGAAAAAGAGTGGCAAGGCAAAACCCTTAGGACTTTGCAAAAATTTCTAATTGATAATCATGCTAACCCAATCTTGATTGACGAAGACTCTTCAGGAGATCAAATACAAGAGACCAGCGAGGAAGAAGAAGAAGAAGAAGTTTCCATGGAATAAGTACACATGGAAGATGACGACAAAGTCGTTTGCATTGGTGAAGTGTGCTTTGACAAAGATGGAAATCTTGTTGAACAACGTGGAAATTTCTCTTTCCACTATCTGAATTGTTCGATTCATAGATCTTCCATTTTCAAAGATACTCATTAGTTTCTTTTCTCTTTTTCTTATTGTTGTATGTTCTTATGTTTCCCACGAAAATGTAAACTTAACTATATAATTAATGAATAATTTGTGTTCTTATATGTGTTCTATTAAAATATTATTATATGGATACTTAGTTAGGATAGTTAGTAGTTTAGGACTAAGTTTTAATTTTAGATCTAACCGTCGATTATTTATGATAACACTATTTTTATAATCGTATGCCATAGAGTATTAGATTTAGGGGGAGTAATATAGTTTGAAGTTATATATTTATAGTTAGTTTTTGTTGATGACAAAGGGGGAGAAATATAAAATAGGCATAGATTAAGGGGGAGTTATTAGGATAGAAGTAATATTTTATAAAAAGGTTGTCATCATCAAAAAGGGGGAGATTGTTAGTCCGTGAGATGATGGTTTTGATGACAACAACCTTTGTATAGGATTATAAAATATAAATACTAACATTATAGTTTAGAAATATATGTATATACAGGATTTAACCATGCAGTGCCAAGAATGAAGACTGTACAGTATAGAGATTCAGGATATCAAGAATGAAGACTCATGAGTATCAAGAATATCAAGATTATCAAGAGTTGATGATTTCAAGTAATTTATCTTTTAATTTATTAGGAATTTTGTTAAAATTCCTAGAAAAGCACTGGCATCTTAAAATCCAATTTATTCATGGAATGGAATCCACTTCGAGCTTGTTAAAAGGATGGAACCCTAAGTAGGATAGAACCTACGAAAAATCTTGTGGAACATTTTTTGTATCCTCTAACTTTTATTCAAAATGATTTTACAAAAATATATCTTATTTTCAAAATGTTTTCAAAACCTTCCTTTTAAAAGAATCAAAATCATCTATCCTGGTTTTAAATACATTTAGCCTATAAAAAATTCCTTTGGGATGTCGACATGCTCAATAGACCCATGTCGACATAGTGTCGGTTAATTTCAAAATTTAAATTTCAAAAGAAGTGCCTATTCGTCATATCTCTTCACGAATGGACATGGCTGTTGTTCTTCTATAAATAGGGGTTGGTTTCAAAGAATTTTCAATAATATTTTCTGGTTTTCGTTTCTCTTCTTCTTCCACATTTTCTCTATACATATTCCTACCATTACTCTACCGAAATCAACAATGAATCAAACTAGATTATCTCTGGTTTGATTCTCTATCACTATCTTGACAAGATCCTCAGTGCTTTTCAGAGTTATAGGCTTTTTGTAATCAATTAAACGAGAAAAGGTGTGATTGTGGCCTTGGGAACCAATCAAGCGAGAAAAGGTGTGATTGTAGCCTTGGAAATCAATTAGGTGAACTTGTTGCCCATAAATTCAAATATCTCTACCCAGAGGATTGTGAATCTGAAGGGTGTACCTCATAGCCTTGAAATCGAGGGTGTAATTGTACAATTGCTTTTGAAAGGAAATCTGTACTTGTGTGCGGGACTGGATGTAGGGTAACTCCGAACCAGTATAAAATCCGGTGTGTTCTTTCCTTACTGCTTTTATTTTATTTCTGCATCTGTGTTTGATTCTGTGAGCATATCTGCGTCTGAATATTGCGTACATTTGTGTTCTAATTAATAAAAACTCAAAAAGATTTAATAATCCCTTAAAACACTATTCACCCCCTCTAGTGTTTATCCTAGCCTTAAGATTCGTAATCCGCATTTCTCACATTTGATATCGGAGCAAGATTTTCAAAGTTTCATAATCTGGTTTTTGAAAAAGTTTTTTAAAATGGCTATGAATGTTAATACTAGTTTAGAAATATTCAGATCATCATTATCTCATGAGTCTGCATATAATCAATGTTCAAATATAAGTTGTCTACCAAAATTGTTTGATAAGCAGGAAACGTGCTTTACTGGAGTTGAGGAATCAATCCACAATGGACAAATTATGCAGATCAAAACGAACAAATGGATACTCGATAGTGGATGTTCTAGACACAGCAAGCCAAATATATTGAAAGATATAATATACAAAGACGGAGGACTGGTTAACTTTGGAGACAATTCAAAAGGATATGTGATTGACATCGGCAAAATCGGTAACTCTGAAACTCCTATTATTACTAATGTTTTGCTAGTTAAGAATCTGAAACATAATCTGCTAAGTATAAGTTAACTCTGCGATAAAGGATATAAAATTAAATTTGAAAAAGATGTGTGTCACATTGAAGATAATAGTTCAACCATATTATTTGAGGGAATTAGGAAAAAGAATATTTATATTCTTAGTATGAAAGTTTCAAATGATAATGTGATGCCCCACCTCTATACCCACACTCCCCAAGGACACTACGGGGTAATGTCGTCAACTAGCACGGAGAATAAGGCCGTTGAGGAGCGACCATCCGCATAATTGCTTTGTGCGAGCAACGATATGTCAGATAGTACTACTTGCATTTGGTTTAAGGAGGAAATCCGACATACCGATACAAACTCAAAGCTACTACACGGTGGCTATATGTATTCTTCAGAAACAAATATAGAAATAAACATAACACAAATCAGTCGCAGACATCCATGTCACAAAGCCGAAAATAGATATGAATATATAACACCTGGAAGTGTACATCATAGTAGTGGTCAAACAAGATCCACAATATCACAAAAGAATAGCTAAAGTGCTAGACAAAAGAATATGGATACATCTATGAGTCTATATCTCAAATGTATACGACAAAAACTACTAATCTAAGTAGTTAGCCAAAAGTCAGGGTGATAATCCCAGATGTGAAGTCAAGCAGAAGCACATTTAACATCTCGGTCTGACCCGAGTATTATTTAATAATAAAATAATAAACGGATCAGTCTAGCTATAAATATCAGATAAAATGATATAGAATAAGTGTAACAACCCGCATATTTATCGAGTTTGTATTTAAATATTTTATTTAAATATTAACTCGTTAATCGGATTTTGGTCCGAAAAGCTACTTTTTGGAAACGGTCAAATTAGGACTCGAGACCACTTCCATTGAGTTCGAAATATCGTTTACAACTTTTTAAGTATAAACATCGATAGGTTTGGAGTTAGTGAAATTTCACTAACTTTTCCCGCTTTGGACTTTGGGTTAGTTTAGCCTATTAAGCCCAAGTTCCAACCCTCTTCTCCTCACTCTTCATAAATTTCCTAACTAATCAAGCTTTGGCATTAATGGTGGAGGGAATGGAAAATTAAAACTCCAAGCACAAATTCAATTGCAAATCCAACATTCAACTCCAAATTCAAGTAGAAGATATTGGATTAAAGCTTTGGATTGCTTCTCCTTGCTTTCAAGCTTCATCTTCATAAACTTTAGTGCAAAGGTGAGATTTTTGTCTCACAAATCTAGTCTATAACTATATTGGACTGTTGGGAATGATTCCCTATCACTTTTGCATGCACATTTGCATTTGGTTTGGATTGGATTGGCGAAAAACTCCAATTTTTAGCATTTTGGTGAATTTTCTGCACTTAGGTCGTTCTGGCCATTTTTAGGTCGTTCGGAGTTAAGTCGTTCGTCCATGGGTCGTGAGCCGTTCACGAGTTAACTTTAGGTCGTTCTGGAAGAATTGGCACTTCGGAATTAGGTCGCTCACGAGTTAAGTCGTTAGGTCGCTCGCGAGTTAGTACCATAGGTCGCAGGGCTTTAGGTCATTCTGGAAGTATTGGCACTTCGGAGTTAGGTCGCTCGCGAGTTAAGCCTTAAGTCGTAGGTCGCTCACGAGTTTGGCCTTAAGCCGTAGGTCGCTCGCGAGTTAAGCTTTAAGTCTTAGGTCATTTCCGACCTATAATCTCTAGGCAAACGTTAAGTCGCTCGCCCTGGTTTATCTCGTAGGTCGTCTCCGACCTAAGCTCCAGATGAGTCGTTCGAGTTAGGTCGTTGGACCATTTACCTTAGGTCGCTCGTCCACTAAGTCGGCCTGGTTTATCTCGTAGGTCGTCTCCGACCTAAGCTCCAGATAAGTCGTTCGAGTTAGGTCGTTGGACCATTTACCTTAGGTCGCTCGACTCTGTTAAGTCGGCCATGTTGGGTCGTGAGTCATCGTTAGGTCGCGAACACCTCTAGGTCGCAACCACTAAGTCGCTTGACCCCTTAGACCCCTAGGTCGCAGCCGTTAGGTCGTATTACCCTTGAGTCGTTAGGTCGTTAGACCTCATTTTGTCTTCACTAGGTCGTACCGTTTTGGTCGGGGCGCTGCCCCGCACCCCGCCGGGGGCGCTGCCCCGCACCCCGCCGGGGGCGCTGCCCCCTGGACCCCCGCGACCTGACCGGGCAGGTCGAACCCCGTAAGCGGTGGCGTTGCCCCCGCACCCCCACCTTGGGGGGGTTGCCACCCCCCCTGGACCCCCCCTCCGTAAGGGATCTTATCTGAAAAACATTGAGCTGATTTCCTTGGATTTTATTCGCATCTCCGTATGCGATCTTTGTGACTGATTGTTTCTACACTTGCTTATGTGTTTTGTCACTTTATAATACAAAGGTTTCAATACTAGTAGTAAATATCAAAACTCTTTTAACAAACAATTTCAACTCTATTTTTAATAACAAAGCTCTTTTCTTAAACCGTTTTCCAATCTATTAGTATATACAAGCCTTTACCTCACTCGGATGAGAAATCTAATTAAACGACTTAGTAAAGCAAGTGGTATGAAACGCTTGCGTTCACTTCGTCGGTTAATTCTTGGACTTGTTCGATTGAACCTCTTGTGACAATTTTATTAGTGAAGATTTACAGTTTGTTCGTAAATATTTAAGTTAAGCAAGTGGTTATGGGACATGAAGCTAAACTTCTATATTTACTAGCTTAGTGTAATTGACACTTCTCGTTGATCTTGATGATCGCTTTATGAATTAGACTAGCAATTGCGCGATGTCTCTTTCATTGCAAGGTTAGACTAGACACCACTTGTGTGATTCCATTCACACATACCTTTCTGCTTTTTGGTTAGTCTTGACCTCAATCTGTGTGATTCCACTCACACATGTGGGGTAGCTCCCCATGGTCTTCGGACCGTCATGTGATAGGCCTCTTTCCCTTTTTATGATTTCTGGATTTCTGGTGTTGATTTCTGGAATTTATGTCATTGACTTGTTATGAGTACAAGCTTAGGGTATGATGCCCTCTTCGAATCTTTGAGAAGATTCTTGTGATATTGATTATCTCTTATTGATTGATCTTCTGTTGATCATTATTTACATACTTATAGTGGTATGTCGTTATGGATATTTATGTTTATGCCATATCTTTTATGTTATATCATGTCATCTGATATTTATAGCTAGACTGATCCGTTTATTATTTTCTTAAATAATACTCGGGTCAGACCGAGATGTTACAGGTGCTTCTGCTTGACTTCTTCCCAGGGATTCATCACTCTGACTTTTGGCTAACTGTTTAGATTAGCAGTTTTTGTTGTATACACTTGAGATATAGACTCATAGTTGTATTCTTTTGTATAGCACGTGTTGCTATTCTTTTGTATTATCGTGGATCTTACTGACCACTACTCTGATGTACACTTTCATGTGTTAGTTATATATTCATATCTTCTTCCGCCTTTGTGATATGGATATCTGTGACTGATTTGTGATATGATTATTTCTATGTTTGTTTCCGAAGATTATTTATAGCCACCGTGTGATAAGCAATTACATGGATGGTCGCTCCTCAACAGCCTTATTCTCCGTGCTAGTTGACAGCACTACTCCGGAGTGTTCTTGGCTAGCGTGGGTATAGAGGTGGGGCGTCACAATAAGAGATATGACATAAATATAGGATAACCATAAAGCCATACTGTGATAAGTATGCAATTGAAAATCAACTAAGGATTAATCAATATCACAAGAATCTACTCAAAGATCAAAAGGAATGTCATACTCTTTATTTATATTCACCAAACCATAAATATTGACAATAATATCAATGCCAATCACAAAAGTTAATAACACACAAATTCACCAATGCACAAATATTGATAAAACTTATCAATGTAAATCATGAAAATTGGTGAAAACACAAATTCCAGAAATCATCAATGGAAATCCAGAAATCACAAAAAGGGGGGAGGCCTATCACAAAATGGGAGCATGAAAACTCACCAACACATGTATCACAAAATGAAACGCTATTTCATGGTTGCTAACCATTAATTTTGAGCCGAAGCTCCACAAAACGGCCCGAAGACCATGGGTCGCTACCCCACCAAATTGAGCCGAAGCTCCACAGAAATGGGGTTTAGTCTCCCTCGTAGACAAAGAGACATCGCACATTTGCTAGTCTAAATCACAAAAATGATCATCAACAATCATCAAGAAGTGTCAATTACAGTAAGCTAGTAAATATATAAGCTTAGCTTCATGTCCCATAACCACTAGCTTAACTTAAATATTTACGAACAAAGTGTAGATCTCCACTCGAAAATTGTCATAAGAGATTCAATCGAACAAGTCTAAGAATTAACCGGCGAAGTAAATGCAAGCGTTTCATACCATTTGTTTTAATAAGCCGTTTAATTAGATTTCTCGTACGAGTGAGATGAAGTGACAAATCACAAAAATGATTGTAGAAACAATAGATCACAAAAATTCACATTCGAAGGCGTGAATAAAACCCAAAGAATTCGATTCCAAATTCATCAAAGTGGAAATATCCTTACGACTTAGCAGCCACGACTTACGACTTAACATAAGTCAACACCAGAAATCAATGGCTCAACACATGCGATTGCACGGCGTACGACCTAAGAGATCAGCGACTTAAGAAATAGCATGCGGCTTAAAGCAGGTGCGACTTAAAGGGTGGCGCGACCTAACTGCAAACGATCTAAGGAATGGCGCGACCCAAAGTATGTGCGACCTAGCCGAGTGACCTAAGTGTTGCAAGCGGCATAATAGGCCAAGCGACCTAACCGAAACCAATGGCGCGACCTAAGTGACGCGACCTAGCCGAGCGACCTAAGTGTTGCAAGCGGCATAATAGGCCAAGCGACCTAAGGAACGAGCGACCTAAGGGGTGAAGTAGGCCGAGCGACTTAAGTGTGGAATGACCTATCCCATGGCGCGACCTATATTGTCGCGACTTAAGTTGGCAGGTGCGACATAACATGACCGAGCGACCTAACGACCTAAGAGGAAAGAAGGCCGAGCGACCTAATGACCTAAGAGGAAAGAAGGCCGAGCGACTTAACGACCTAACTTGTCACGACCTAAGGGGTTGCGTGATATAGCAGGTGCGACTTGCATGGTTGAGCGACCTATGGGGTGGAACGACCTAACACATGGCTGAGCGACCTAAGCTGGCGCGACCTAAGCAAGGCGCGACCTATATGCAGGCCGAGCATTTCGAGTTGTGTAGGCCGAGCGACCTAGGGGATTGAAGTGCAAAACTCGCCCAATTTGCAACCGATCGAGCACGGATGCTAGGGGATTATGCCCATCGGCTACCCGGTCCTATTGGCTCCTTGATGCGTCACCAAAAACGTGTTCAATCATCAAAGTTAGGATTTGTTTTAAAGACTTGAACCCAAAACACTAAAAATTGGGATTTTCACCAATTCAATCCAAACCAAGGGCAAATGCATATGAAAAAGTGTTAGGAATTCATAACCAACAATGAAAGATAGTTATAGACAAAGATGTGAGATAAAAATCTCACCTTTACACAAAATCAATGAAGAAGAAGCTTGAGAGCAAATGAAGAATCAATGGCTTCTCTTTGAATTTGGAGTTAGATGTTGGATTTGCAAATGAACTTGAGCTTGGAGTTTTAATTTCCCATTCCTTCCTCCATTTTTTATGAAGCTTGAGTGTTAGAAAATGAAAGTAAAGTTATGAAGGGAAGGGGGGTTGAGCTAGAGTTAATAGTTTAGACTAATGGGCTAAACCAAACCCAAAGTGAAAAAGTGGCAAAATTCCCTTAACTCCAAACATATCGAAGTTTATACTCAAAAAGATCGCAAACGGTGTTTTGGACCCAATGGAAGTGGTTCCGAGTCCTAATTCGACCGTATGCAAAAAGTAACTTTTCGGACTTAAATCTGACTAACGATAAAATATTAAAATAAAATATTTAAATATTCAATCGTAAAATATGCGGGTTGTTACGGACTCCCCTCTTTAAAGAAATTACATCCTCGCAATATTTAAGAAGAAAATATAAGGTAACAACCATGAAAGCATATCAACACAGAAGAAATTTGAAATAAGAAATTCACCTCAAAGAGCACGGGAAAGTAAGTCCGGATGTGTTCGCTCGATGAACTCTCTAGATTCTGAAGAGCAATCCTTAGGATTTGAGGATCATTGAACTTTAACAAGCGGAACATCTTTATTTCGAAGGCGCTTGACCTCCGAAGCAATAATACGAATAGGATGTTGCTCATAAGTTAAATTAGGCGAAACTTCAATTTCTTCCACAACACCGGGCTCAAGAATAGAATCGGAATCTCGAAGGCATTTCCGTAATTGAGAAACGTGAAACACGTCATGAATAACAGAAAACTGAGCCGGTAATAAAAGGTGATAAGCCACGGAACCAATACGTTCGGTGATAGGAAATGGTCTAATATATCGAGGCGCTAATTTCCCGATCGACTGAAACGTACAACACCCTTCATAGGTGAAACACGAATAAACACAAGATCTCCCACAGAAAATTCTAATTTCATTCTCCGGTTATCGGCATAGGATTTTTGTCTACTCTGGGCTTCTTTCATCCTATGACGAATAAGGTCAATCTTTTCTGTGGAATCACGAATAAAATCTAGACCTAAAACCAGCTTCTCACCGGCCTCAAGCCAACAAGAAGGAGATCGGCATGGTCTTCCATAGAGTGCCTCGAAAGGTGCCATACCAATACTAGATTGGAAGCTATTATTATAGGAAAACTCAACAAGAGAAATATGATCTTCCCAACTTCCACCAAAATCAAGAACACACGCATAAAGAGGATCTTCAAGAGTTTGATTCACACGCTCAGTCTGTCCATCAGATTGAGGATGATAAGCGGTGCTAAAATTAAGCTTCGTTCCCAAAGCTTTTTGAAGACTCTTCCAAAATCCACTAGTAAACAATGGACCATGATCACTAACAATAGAAGTAGGAACTCCATGCAATTTAACAATTTCTTTGATAAAGAGTTTGGCCAAAAGAGGAACGGTTCGATTAGACCGAACGGGAATAAAATGGGCGGATTTAGTAAGTCTATCGACTATCACCCATAAGCTATCATGACCCGAATGAGAACGGGGAAGGCCGTCTACAAAATCCATGGAAATTTGATCCCACTTCCAAATTGGAATTCTAAAGGTTGCAATAACCCACCGGGCCTTTGATGTTCGGCCTTGACAAGTTGGCAAGTCATGCAACACTTAACAAAGTTAGCAATATCAGATTTCATTCCCTCCCAATAATAAAGTCGCTTCATATCCACGTACATTTTACTACTACCGGGATGAATGGTAAATTTAGAACGATGAGAATCTTCTAAAATGTCTTTACGAAGATTACTAATATTTGGAACGATAAGTCTACCAAATTTTCGAATACCGCCACGAGAATCAATATCAAAGTCCTTCAAACCCTCAATATTAATTTTATCCCTAAAATTTTGGCCAAGAAGAGCCAATTCAGAATCTAGCTTTTGAGCTTCAAGAATGCAGTCTAAAAGAGAAGGATGAGCCTCAAGACTACATAAAACAAGAGATGAACACAAATCGGAAACACGATCTCAAATCTCACAAGTGAATAGAATTCCAAGATCATTCCATTCGGATATCATCATAGAAACGACCGCTTGTTGCTTACGACTAAGTGCGTACGCAACACGATTTCCCTTTCCGAGGGTATAAAGAATATCAAGATCATAAGCTGCAAGAAATTCGAGCCAACGTTGTTGATGCAAATTTAGTTACTTTTGAGAAAATAGATACTTCAAAGATTTATGATCGGTGTAAAAAATAGATTTTTCTCCCAAAAGATAATGACGCCAAATACGAAGGGCGAAAACAATAGCCGCGAGTTCTAAATCATGAGTGGCATATCTAGTCTCGGCTGGCTTCAATTGCCTAGAAGCATAAGCAATAACACGTTCTCTTTGCATAAGAACGGCACCCAAACCAACGCGACTAGCATCGGTATAAACAATAAAATCTTGGTTTCCCTCGGGAATCACAAGAATAGGAGCATCGGAAAGGAGTTCTTTTAATTTCTGAAAAGAAGCTTCACATTTGTCCGACCAAATGTATTTAACTCCCTTCTTTGTCAAATTAGTAAGAGGCACGGAAATTTTTGAAAAGTCCTTTACGAAACGGCGGTAATAACCTGCCAATCCATGAAAACTACGATCTCCGTCACACTCTCCGGTCTCTTCCAATTTTGAATCGCTTCTATCTTTGAAGGATCCACGGAAATTCCGGATTCGGAAATAATATGACCGAGAAACTTCACACGAGATTGCCAAAAGTGGCATTTAGAAAATTTTGCTTTTAATTGATTGCTCCTAAGAGTTTTCAACACAATCCGAAGATGCTTTTCATGCTCCTCCTCGGTTTTAGAATGCACAAGAATATCATCAATAAAGATGAGAACAAACCGATCGAGGAATTCTTCGAAAACTCTATTCATAAGGTCAACGAAATAAGCCGGGGCATTCGTTAAACCAAATTGCATAACAAGCCATTCATAAGATCCATAACGAGTACGGAACCATGTCAAAGGAATACTATCCTCTGCAATACGAAGCTGATGAAAAC
Source organism: Allium cepa (assembly GCA_030765085.1). Classification (NCBI taxonomy): domain Eukaryota; kingdom Viridiplantae; phylum Streptophyta; class Magnoliopsida; order Asparagales; family Amaryllidaceae; genus Allium; species Allium cepa. The sequence goes on along the minus strand of CM060946.1, from coordinate 89,906,613 downwards.
CGGTACCTAAGTCTAATTGTGAAAAGACTCTAGCACCACTAAGTTGATCAAATAGATCATCAATCCGAGGTAAAGGATATTAATTTTTGATAGTAAGATCATTAAGCTTGCGGTAGTCAATGCAAAGCCTAAGTGTACCATCGGATTTCTTCACAAAAATAGCCGAAGCTCCCCAAGGCGAGGAACTAGAGCGAATAAATTGCTTTGTCTCCAATTTGGATAATTGTTTGTGTATCTCCTCATTTTCTTTATTGGACATACAATAAGGAGGACGAGTAATAGGTTGAGCTCCATGGATGAGATTAATTCTGAACTCAATTGCTCGCTTAGGTGGTAATCCTAAAATGGGCTCAAATACGTCGGAAAACTCACGAACAACGTGAATAAGAGAAATAATATCTTTCTCATCATCATTATCGTCATCATGAGGATTTAAAGAATATAAAGACGCAACCAAGCTGGAATTCGAATCTTTAAGATCAATAGAAATCTGCTTAACAAATTAAGGTCGATGTCGAAGGTGAATAGTCCGCTCAAGACATAGGATTTGGGTTTCATAACGGTTAAGCCAATCCATTCCCAAAATTATTCCAAAGCCTAAGTAGTGCATAACATGCAAATCATCTTGGAAAGAAAAATCATACAAAATAATTTCGACATCTTTACACAATAAACTGATTGTTGCGGATCCACCAATCGGATTCACAATTCTCAAAGAAGTCATTAAACACAAAACATCCAAAGAGAAAGTATCAACAAGTTCTTTTGAAATAAAAGAATGGGACGCACCCGTATCAAAAAGAACTCGAAAAGGATGATCATGAAATAAAATAATGCCATCAAGGATAGAATGAGAAATACCTTTACCACGAGATGTGTTGCCAGGGGCTTGAGCAACATTAAGCTTTCCCTCCTTCCTATTTTGAAGTTTGGGACAAGAAGATAAATAATGATCCAGGCTTTTGCAATAGCGACAAGTATGAGGCTTTGAACACTTGTTCGCATAATGGTCCTTAGAACCACAGTTGTAGCATTGCCCACCACTTGAGGTAGAAGTCTTGGTTGTCGGAGGGGCTTGCCTTCCTTTATTATTGTTGGCATAAGGACCTCTAAACTTATTAGGCCTTTTCTTGTTGTTGAAGTTCGGTTTGGCACCTATAACTTCAACATCACTTTCTTTATCTGCCTCTTCAAGTCGAAGAGCGATATCAACGAGTTGATCAAAAGAAACTTCTAGCTTTAGAAGTATGGCTTCTTGAGATTTTTATTCAAGCCACAGACAAATCTTTGGTTTTTCTTCAATGGGGTGTTTATGTACTCGACCCCATATTTAGAAAGTGACTCGAAGGATGCGACATAATCTGCCACGGAGGATTCACCTTGAACAAGGTCAATGAAGCGACGAGCCAAGGTTACTTTTTTAGCTTCTGGCACAAACTTTAATTCGAATCGTTCCCGGAATTTCTCCTAAGTAAGATCCGCTTCATTTATTTCAGAAATCAGAAGCTCATACCAATCTAATGCTCTTTCTTGGAGCATACTAGAGGCCACCTGAACGCGGTGAAGATCAACAAGGTTCATGCGAGAAAAGATTTGATTGCACGTTCTCAGCCAAGCTTGGACTTCAATAATAGTTTCAGAACCTTTGAATGGCTTCCCACCCAAATTGGTATAATCGTTGCACAAATGTGCAAATCCAGACTTAGGGTGAGTAGACTTCGGATTAGAACCGGCTGCTTGAGCATTCCTTACTAGATCAAGAAGCTGCTGGGAAGACATAAATACTCCATCTTGGGGAGTAGCATGAGATTGACCGGCGCTGGGACGCCAGGTCTAACCATTTCTCTTCCTTTTGAAAGAAAGAAAGAAGAAGGATAAGGTTATTCACCAAATGAATATCAAGCAATCTTGATAGATAAATAAGGAATCATAAAGAAAATAGGATGAATCGGTATGAAGACTCGAATTAAATCCTAAAGCACGACTCCTAAGATGGACTTAGGGCGATGATCCTTGCTAGATTATTCTACATTATTCCGAAGTTTAGCTTTGATACCAAGCTGTGATGTCCCACCTCTATACCCACACTCGCCAAGGACACCACGGGGTAATTCCGTCAACTAGCGTGGAGAATAAGGCTGTTGAGTAGCGACCATCCACATAATTGCTTTGTGCGAGCAACGATATGTCAGATAGTACAACTTGCATCTGGTTTAAGGAGGAAATCTGACATACCAATACAAACTCAAAGCTACACAGTGGCTATATATATTCTTCGGAAACAAATATAGAAATAAACATAACACAAATCAGTCGCAGACATCCATATCACAAAGGCGGAAATAGATATGAATATATAACACATGAAAGTGTAAATCAGAGTAGTGGTCAAACAAGATCCACAATATCACAAAAGAATAGCTACAAGTGCTAGACAAAAGAATATGGATACATCTATGAGTCTATATCTCAAATGTATACAACAAAAACTACTAATCTAAGTAGTTAGCCAAAAGTCAGGGTGATAATCCCAGATGTGAAGTCAAGCAGAAGCACCTGTAACATCTCGGTCTGACCCGAGTATTATTTAAAAAGAAAATAATAAACGGATCAGTCTAGCTATAAATATCAGATAAAATGATATAGAATAAGAGATATGACATAAATATATGATAACCATAAAGCCATACTGTGATAAGTATGCAATTGAAAATCAACTAGGGATTAATCAATATCACAAGAATCTTCTCAAAGTTCAAAAGGAATGTCATACTCTTTATTTATATTCACCAAACCATAAATATTGACAATAATATCAATGCCAATCACAAAAGTTAATCACACACAAATTCACCAATGCACAAATATTGATAAAACATATCAATGTAAATCACGAAAATTGGTGAAAACACAAATTCCAGAAATCATCAATGGAAATCCAGAAATCACAAAAAGGGAGGAGGCCCATCACAAAACGGGAGCATGAAAACTCACCAACACGTGTATCACAAAATGAAACGCTATTCCATGGTTGCTAACCATTAATTTTGAGCCGAAGCTCCACAAAACGGCCCGAAGACCATGGGTCGCTACCCCACCAAATTGAGCCGAAGCTCCACAGAAACGGGGTTTAGTCTCCCTCGTAGACAAAGAGACATCGCACATTTGCTAGTCTAAATCACAAAAATGATCATCAACAATCATCAAGAAGTGTCAATTACAGTAAGCTAGTAAATATATAAGCTTAGCTTCATGTCCCATAACCACTAGCTTAGCTTAAATATTTACGAACAAATTGTAGATCTCCACTCGAAAATTGTCACAAGAGATTCAATCGAACAAGTCCAATAATTAACCGGCGAAGTAAATGCAAGCGTTTCATACCATTTGTTTTACTAAGCCGTTTAATTAGATTTCTCATACGAGTGAGATGAAGTGACAAATCACAAAAATGATTGTAGAAACAATAAATCACAAAAATTCACATTCGAAGACGTGAATAAAATGCAAAGAATTCGATTCCAAATTCATCAAAGTGGAAATACCCTTGCGACTTAACAGCCACGACTTACGACTTAACATAAGTCAACACCAGAAATCAACGGCTCAACACATGCGACTACATGGCATACGACCTAAGAGATCGGCGACTTAAGAAATAGCATGCGGCTTAAAGAAGGTGCGACTTAAAGGGTGGCGTGACCTAACTGCAAACGACCTAAGGAATGGCGTGACCCAAAGTATGTGCGACCTAGCCGAGCGACCTAAGTGTTGCAAGCGGCATAATAGGCCAAGCGACCTAACCGAGACCAATGACGCGACCTAAGTGACGCGACCTAGCCGAGCGACCTAAGTGTTGCAAGCAGCATAATAGGCCAAGCGACCTAAGGAACGAGCGACCTAAGGGGTGAAGTAGGCCGTGCGACTTAAGTGTGGAATGACCTATCCCATGGCACGACCTATCTTGTCACGACCTAAGTTGGCAGGTGCGACATAACACGACCGAACGACTTAACGACCTAAGAGGAAAGAAGGCCGAGCGACCTAACGACCTAAGAGGAAAGAAGGCCGAGTGACTTAACGACCTAACTTGTCGCGACCTAAGGGGTTGCGTGATATAGCAGGTGCGACTTACATGGTTGAGCGACCTATGGGGTGGAACGACCTAACACATGGCCGAGCGACCTAAGCTGGCGCGACCTAAGCAAGGCACAACCTATATGCAGGCCGAGCATTTTGAGTTGTGCAGGCCGAGCGACCTAGGGGATTGAAGTGCAAACTCGCCCAAATCGAGCACGGACGCTAGGGGATTATGCCCATCGGCTACCCGGTCCTATTGGCTCCTCGATGCATCACCAAAAACGTGTTCAATCATCAAAGTTAGGATTTTTTTAAAGATTTGAACCCAAAACACTAAAAATTGGGATTTTCACCAATTCAATCCAAACCAAGGGCAAATGCATATGAAAAAGTGTTAGGAATTCATACCCAACAAACAAAGATAGTTATAGACAAAGATGTGAGGTAAAAATCTCACCTTTACACAAAATCAATGAAGAAGAAGCTTGAGACCAAAGGAAGAATCAATGGCTTCTCTTTGAATTTGGAGTTAGATGTTGGATTTGCAAATGAACTTGAGCTTGGAGTTTTAATTTCCCATTCCTTCCTCCATTTTTTATGAAGCTTGAGTGTTAGGAAATGAAAGTAAAGTTATGAACGGAAGGGGGGTTGAGCTAGAGTTAATAATATAGGCTAATGGGATAAACCAAACCCAAAGCCCAAAGTGAAAAAGTGGCAAAATTCCCTTAACTCCAAACATATCAAAGTTTATACTCATAAAGATCGCAAACGATGTTTTGGACCCAATGGAAGTGGTTCCGAATCCTAATTCGACCGTATGCAAAAAGTAACTTTTCGGACTAAAATCCGACTAACGATAAAATATTTAAATAAAATATTTATATATTCAATCTAAAATATGCGGGTTGTTACAGATAACCTGTGTCTTTTGGCAAACACAAGTGGCCCTTGGATTTGGCATAAGAGATTTGGGCATTTGAATTTCAAACTCTTATCTAGACTGTCAAAACATGATCTATTAAGAGGTCTCCCTAAAATGAATTTTAAAGTAGATAGTCTATGTGATGCTTGTCAATTAGGAAAACTTAGAAAAAGTTCTTTTAAATTAAAAGATACGATTTCAACTTCAAAACCTCTTGAATTACTTCATATTGATTTATTTGGTCCATTTCAAATTCTGCCAATAAATCATAGTAAATTTATTTTTGTAATTGTAGATGATTATCTAGATTTACATGGACAATATTTTTGAAACATAAAAGTGACACATTTGAATGTTTTAAGAACTTTACAAAAAGGATACAAAATCAACTTTCTCTAAAAATTATAACCATTTGTAGTGATCACGGTGGTGAATTTGAAATGAAAAGTTTGAGGAATTCTATAATAAAAAGGGAATAACTCACAATTTTCATTTCCAATAACTCCACAACAAAACGGATAGAATGTAAAAATAAGATGATTCAAGAGTGTCCGAGAACTATGCTTTCATATAGTAAATTACCAAAATATTTTTGGGCAGAAGCAGTCGCTGCCGCCTGTTGTATTTTATATAGAATCTTAATTAGACCTTTAACTAATAAGATATCTTATGAACTTCTTCATAGAAAGAAACCTAAAGTATCTTATTTTAGAATTTTTGGAAGTAAATGTTTTATTTTAAATACTAAAGATAACTTAGATAAGTTTGATCCTAAATCCGACGAAGGTATCTTTATCGGATATTCCAATAAAAGTAAAGCGTACAAAGTATTTTATTTAAGATCAAATACCATCGAAGAAACAATGCATGTTTCGTTCGATGAAAATTTCAAAAATTTTGAAAATACAAATGATGAAGAGGATTTAATCAATCAAAATAAAGAGTCAACTGAAACTTATAATGAAATTAATCATCCTAATAAAAGGACTAAATTTTAAAAGATCACCCTATTGAAAATATACTAGGGGATGTGCAATCTCTTATTAAAACTAGAAATCAACTAAGTCAAATGAGTAATGTAGCTTTTATATCAACTATTGAACCCAAGAATCCAAAAGAAGCATCAACTGACGATTCATGGATTTTGGCTATGCAAGAAGAATTAAATCAATTCACTAGAGATAATGTTTGGGTACTTGTTCCTAGACCTGAGAATAAAACTACAATTGGAACTAAATGGGTTAATAAAAATAAATGAATGAATAAGTAGAGGTAGTTAGAAATAAAGCTCGATTAGTCGCTCAAGGTTATGGTCAAGAAGAATGAATAGATTTTGATGAAACCTTTGCTTCCGTAGCACGATTAGAAGCAATTAGGATTCTACTTGCTTTCGCAAATCATAATAATTTCAAATTATTTCAAATGGATGTTAAAAGTGCTTTTCTAAATGGATTTGTAAAAGAGGAAGTATATGTTGAACAACCACCACTTTTTGAAAATGAAAAATTACAAATTCATGTTTACAAACTTAAGAAAGCTTTAAACAAGCACTTAGAGCCTGGTATGATAGACAAAGATCTTACTTATTACAATCAAATTTTGAAATTGGTAAAGTAGATAATACTCTTTTTATTAAAAGAAATAAAAATGATATTCAACTAGTACAAGTCTATATAGATGATATTAATTTTGGATCAACTAATTTTGAAGTGAATAAAGAATTTTCTGAAATAATGACAAAAGAGTTTGAGAAGAGTCATATGGGTGAATTAAACTTCCTTTTAGGATTACAAATAAAACAATTAGATAATGGTGTCTTTATTAGTCAAGAAAAATATGATAAAGACCTAATTAATAAGTTTGTTTTCACTACTGCAAGTGGAAAACCCACTCCTATGGCAACCAATGAGTACCTTAGTAAAGAAGATCCCTCGAAAGATGTAGATCAAAAATTATATAGAGGAATGATTGGATCACTACTCTATATTACTGCTAGTAGACCTGATATCATGCATAGTGTTTATCTCTGTGCAAGATATCAATCCCAACCTAAAGAGACCCACTTAAAAGCCATAAAACGTATCTTAAGATATGTTAAACACACTTCTGATTATGGCTTATTTTACCCTAAAAATGATTCTTTTGACTTAATATCTTACTGTGATGCTGATTATGCTGGTTGTAAATCAGACCAAAAAAGTACAAGTGGAACTTATTACTTTTTGGGGCATTCTCTGACTTCCTGGTTTAGTAAAAAGCAAAACACAATTTCTTTATCAACAACTGAAGCAGAATATATTTATGCTGCTTTGGCTTGTTCTCAAGTAATATATATGCAACAAACTTTAAAAGATTATAGTTTAAATTTCTCAAAATCACCAAATTATTGTGATAATACTAGTGCGATAAATTTATCCAAAATACTACTCAACGTGCTCGAACTAAACATATTGATATAAGACATCATTTTCTTAAAGATAATATAAATAAGGAAGTAATTACTCTAGATTATATTAATTCCGAAAATCAAATTGTTGATATATTAACAAAACCATTAAATGAATCTATATTTACTAAACTAAGAAGAGAATTAGGTATTTGTTCAATAACTGAAATATAAAAATTATAAATAACAAAGTATCAAAATAAATTAAATAACAAAAATTCAAGCACCATGTTGACATCCCCTTGAACCCCATGTCAACATACAACGATTTTTTATTTTTGAAAATTTTCCCGCCAAAATTCAAATAATTGGTTATATATTCTTCTCATTTTCGAAATTCTATTCATTCTTTCAGTTATTTCTCTGTTCTATCTTTTGAAATTTAATAATCAATGGCCTCCTCTTCCAAATCAAACATAAATTCAACCTTTTCATTCTTTTCTCCTACTTCTGGACCGTTTCAATGAACAACGCTCGCTCATGTGACAAAATTAGAGGATTCTCTGAAGGATGCACTTCAGTTGATGACTGAAATCCAAATGATGCAACTTCGAATGGCCAAAGAATAAGAGAGACAAGGCAAAATCCTTAGGAATTTGCAAAAATTTCTAATGGATAATCATGCTAACCCGATCTTGATTGACGAAGACTCTTCAGGATATCAAATACAAGAGACCAGCGAGGAAGAAAAAGAAATTCCCATGGAAGAAGCACACGTGGAAGATGACGACAAAGTCGTTTGCTTTGGTGAAGTGTGCTTTGACAAGATGGAAATCTTGTCGAACAACGTGGAAATTTATGTTTCCACAATCCGAATTGTTCAATTCATTGATCTCTCATTTTCAAAGACACTCATTAGTTTCTTTTATCTTTTTCTTATTATTGTATGTTCTTACGTTTCCCACGAAAATGTAAATATAACTATATAATTAATGAATAATTTAGGTTCTTCTATGTGTTCTATTAAAGTATTATTATATGTATACTTAGTTAGGATAGTTAGTAGTTTAGAACTAAGTTTTAGTTTTAGATCTAAGTTAGGATGTGTTCTATTAAAGAGGACTGTACAGTATAGAGATTCAAGATATCAAGAATGAAAACTCATGAGTATCAAGAATATCAAGATTATCAAGACTTCAAGATTTCAAGTAATGTTTAAGGAATTTTGTTAAAACTTCTAGAAAAGCACTGGCATCTTAAAATCTAATTTATTCGTGGAATGGAATCCACTTCGAGCCTGTTAAAGGAATGGAACCCTAAGTAGGATGGAACCTACAAAAAATCTAGTGGAACATTGTTTTGTATCCGCTAACTTTTATTCAAAATGATTTTTCAAAATTATATCTTGTTTTCAAAATGTTTTCAAAACCTTTCTTTTAAAAGAATCAAAATCATCTATCCTGGTTTTAAATACATTTAGCCTCAAAATAATCTTTAATTTCAAAATCAAATTATCCTTAGTTTTAAATTATCTCTAATAATAATATATTTAACATTTAATATTTATACTTAGATTTAAATATAAAATTATAATAAAATTTTATATATACCAAAATATTATTCTCTATATTTGTTTATGTATTTTAACTATAGTCAAGTATATTTATAAAGTTTAAAATAGTTTTTAATATAAGATAAAAGTTATTTTCAAAAGAAAAACAAACTACCAAAAATTCCTTTGGGATATCGACACGCTCAATATACCCATGTCGACATAGTGTCAGTTAATTTCAAATTTTAAATTTCAAAGAAGTGTCTATTCGTCATATCTCTTCATGAATGGTCATGGCTGTTGTTCTTCTATAAGTATGTGTTGGTTTCAACGAATATTCAATAATATTTTTTGGTTTTCATTTCTCTTCTTCTTCCACATTTTCTTTATATATATTCCTACCATTACTCTACCGAAATCAACATTGAATCTAACTAGATTATCTCTGGTTTGATTCTCTATCACTATCTCAACAAGATCCTCAGTGCTATTCAGAGTTATAGGCTTTTTGTAATCAATTAAATGAGAAAAGGTGTGATTGTGGCTTTGGAAATCAATCAAGCGAGAAAAGATGTGATTGTAGCCTTGGAAATCAATTGGATGAACTTGTTGTCCGTAAAATCAAGTTTCTCTACCCAGAGGATTGTGAATCTGGAGGGTGTACCTCGTAGCCTTGAAATCGAGGGTGTAATTGTACAATTGCTTTTGAAAGAAAATCTGTACTTGTGTGCGGGACTGGATGTAGGGTAACTCTGAACCAGCATAAAATCTGGTGTGTTCTTTCCTTTACTGCTTTTATTTTATTTCCGCATCTGTGTTTGATTCTATGATCATATCTATGTCTAAATATTACATACATTTGTGTTCAAATTAACAAAAACTCAAAAAGATTTAATAATCCCTTAAAATACTATTCACCCCCCTTTAGTGTTTATCCTAGCCTTAAGATCCGTAATCCGCGTTTCTTACATTTGGTATCGGAGCAAGGTTTTCAAAGTTTCATAATTTGATCTTTGAAAAAGTTTTTTTAAAATGGCTATGAATGTTAATACTAGTTTAGAAATATTCAGATCATCATTGTCTCATGAGTATGCATATAATCAATGTTCAAATTCAAGTTGTCTACCAAAATTGTTTGATATGTAGGAAACATGCTTTATGGGAGTTGAGGAATCAATCCATAACGGACAAATTGTGTAGATCAAAAAGAACAAATGGATACTCGATAGTGGATGTTCTAGACACATGACTGGAAATCCAGATATATTAAATGATATAATATACAAAGACGGGGGACCGGTTAACTTTGGAGACAATTCAAAAGGATATGTGATTGTCATCGGCAAAGTCGGTAACTCTGAAACTCCTATTATTACTAATGTTTTGCTTGTTAAGAATCTGAAACATAATGTGCTAAGAATAAGTCAACTCTGCGATAAAGGATATAAAATTAAATTTGAAAAGGATAAGTGTCACGTTGAAGATAATAATTCAACCATAATATTTGAGGGAATTATGAAAAAGAATATTTATATTCTTAGTATGAAAGTTTCAAATGATAACTTGTGTCTTTTGGCAAACACAAAGTGACCCTTAGATTCGGCATAAGAGATTTGGGCATTTGAATTTCAAACTCTTATCTAGACTATCAAAACATGATCTAGTAATAGGTCTCCCTAAAATGAATTTTAAAGTTGATAGTCTATGTGATGCTTGTCAACTAGGAAAACTTAGAAAAATTTCTTTTAAATTAAAAGATATGATTTCAACTTCAAAACCTCTTGAATTACTTCATCCTTGATTTATTTGGTCCATCTCAAATTCTGTCAATAAATCATAGTAAATATGTTTTTGTAATTGTAGATGATTATCTAGATTTACATCGACAATGTTTTTGAAACATAAAAGTGTTACATTCGAATGTTTTAAGAATTTTACAAAAAGGATACAAAATCAACTTTCGCTAAAAATTATAACCATTCTAGTGATCATGATGGTGAATTTGAAATGAAAATTTTGAGGAATTCTACAATAAAAAGGGAATAACTCACAATTTTTCATTTCCAAGAAATGCACAACAAAACGGAGTAGCAGAACGTAAAAATAGGATGATTTAAGAGTATGCGAGAACTATGCTTTCAGATTGTAAATTACCAAAGTATTTTTGGGTAGAAACAGTTGCTACCGCCTGTTATATTTTAAATGGAATCTTAATTAGACCTTTAACTAATAAGACATCTTATGAACTTCTTCATAGGAAGAAACCTAAAGTATCTTATTTTATAATTTTTGGAAGTAAATGTTTTATTTTAAATACTAAAGATAACTTAGATAAGGTTGATGCTAAATCCGACAAAGTATCTTTATCGAATATTCTAATAAAAGTAAAGCGTACAGAGTATTTAATTTAAGAACAAATACCATCGAAGAAACAATGCATGTTTCATTCGATGAAAATTTCAAAAATTTTGACGATACGAATGATGATGATGATTTAACCACTCAAAATCAAGAGTCAACTGAAACTTATAATGAAATTAATCATCTTAATAAAAGGACTAAACTTTTAAAAGATGGCCCTATTGAAAATATACTAGGAGATATGCAATCTATTGTTGAAACTAGAAATCAACTAAGTCAAATGAGTAATGTAGCTTTTATATCAACTATTGAACCCAAAAATCCAAAAGAAGCATCAACTAACGATTCATGGATTTTGGCTATGCAAGAAGAATTAAATCAAGTCACTAGAAATAATGTTTTGAAACTTGTTCCTAGAACTAAGAATAAAGCTATAATCGGAACTTAATAGGTTTATAAAAATAAAATGAATGAACAAGGAGTGGTAGTTAGAAATAAAGCTCGATTAGTCGCTCAAGGTTATTGACAAGAAGAAGGAATATATTTTGATGAAACCTTTGCTCCCGTAGCAAGATCATAAGCAATTAGGATTCTACTTGCTTACGCAAATGATAATAATTTCAAATTATTTCAAATGGATTTGTAAAAGAGGAAGTATATGTTGAACAACCACCACTTTTTGAAAATGAAAAATTACCAAATCATGTTTACAAACTTAAGAAAGATTTATATGGTCTAAAACAAGCTCCTAGAGCCTAGTATAATAGACTAAGATCTTACTTATTACAATCAAACTTTGAAATTGGTAAAGTAGATAATACTCTTTTTATTAAAAGAAATAAAAATAATATTCAACTATTACAAGTCTATGTAGATGATATTATTTTTGGATCAACTAATTTTGAAATGAATAAAGAATTTTCTGAAATAATGACAAAAGAGTTTGAGATGAGTCATATGGGTGAATTAAACTTCTTTTTAGGATTACAAAGAAAACAATTAAATAATGGTATCTTTATTAGTCAAGAAAAATATGCTAAAGACCAAATTAATAAGTTTGGTTTGACTACTTCGAGTGGCAAACCCACTCCCATGGCAATAAATGAGTACCTTAGTAAAGAAGATCTCTTGAAAGATGTAGATAAAAATTATATAGAGGAATGATTTGATCACTACTCTATATTACTACTAGTAGACCTGATATCATGCATAGTGTTTGTCTCTGTGCAAGATATCAATCCCAATCTAAAGAGACCCGCTTAAAAGCCGTAAAACATATCATAAGATATGTTAAAACACTTCAGATTGTGGCTTATTTTACCCTAAAAATGATTCTTTTGACTTAATATCTTACTGTGATGCTGATTATGCTGGTTGTAAATCAGACTGACAAAGTACAAGTGGAACTTATCACTTTTTGGGGCATTCTTTGATTTCCTGATTTAGTAAAAAGAAAAACACAGTTTCTTTATCAACAACTGAAGCAGAATATATTTCTGCTGCTTTGGCTTGTTCTCAAGTAATATATATGCAACAAAATTTAAAAGATTATGGTTTAAATTTCTCAAAATCACCAATTTATTGATAATACTAGTGCGATAAATTTATCCAAAAATACTACTCAACATGCTCGAACTAAACATACTGATATAAGACATCATTTTCTCAGAGATAACATAAATAAGGAAGTAATTACCCTAGATTATATTAATTTCGAGAATCAAATTGCTGATATATTAACAAAACCATTAAATGAATCTATATTTACTAAACTAAGAAGAGAATTAGGTATTTGTTAAATAACTGAAATATAAAAATTATAAATAACAAAGTATAATTAAAAATTAGATCAAAATAAATTAAATAACAAAAATTCAAGCACCATGTCAACATCCCCTTGAACCCCACGTAGATGTACAATGATTTTTTATTTTTGAAATTTTTCCCACCAAAATTCAATTAATTGGTTACATATTCTTCTTATTTTCGAAATTCTATTCATTCTTTCTGTTATTTCTCTGTTCTATCTTCTGAAATTAAATAATCAATGGCCTCCTCTTCCAAATCAAACATAAATTCAACCTTTTCATTCCCTTCTCCTACTTCTCGACCGTTTCGACGAACAACGCTAGCTCATGTGACGAAAATGGAGGATACTTTGAAGGATGCATTTCAGTTAATGACTGAAATCCAAGTGATGCAACTTCGAATGGCCAAAGAACAAGACAGGCAAGGCAAAATCCTTAGGAATTGCAAAAATTGCTAATGGATAATCATGCTAACCCAATCTTGATTGACAAAGACTCTTCAGGAGATCAAATACAAGAGACTAGCGAGGAGGAAGAAGAAGTTCCCATGGAAGAAGTACACGCAGAAGATGATGACAAAGTCGTTTGCGTTGGTGAAGTGTTCTTTGACAAAGATGGAAATCTTGTCGAACAACGTGGAAATTTATGTTTCCACTATCCGAATTGTTCGATTCATAGATCTCCCATTTTCAGTGACACTCATTAGTTTCTTTTCTCTTTTTCTTATTGTTGTATGTTCTTACGTTTCCCACGAAAACATAAATATAACTATATAATTAATGAATAGTTTGTGTTCTTATATGTGTTCTATTAAAGTATTATTATATTGATGGATACTTAGTTAGGATAGTTAGTAGTTTAGGACTAAGTTTTAGTTGTAGATCTAACTGTTGATTATTTATGATAACACTATCTTTATAATCACATGTCGTAGAGTATTAGATTTAGGGGGAGTAATATAGTTTGAAGTTATATATTTAGAGTTAGTTTTTGTTGATGACAAAGGGGGAGAAATATAAAACAGGCATAGATTAAGGGGGAGTTATTAGGATAGAAGTAATATTTTATAAAAAGGTTGTCATCATCAAAATGGGGGAGATTGTTAGTCCGTGAGATGATGGTTTTGATGACAACAACCTTTGTATAGGATTATAAAATATGAACACTAACATTATAGTTTAGAAATATATGTATATGCAGGATTTAACCATGTAGGTACCAAGAATGAAGACTGTACAATATAGAGATTCATGATATCAAGAATGAAGATTCATGAGTATCAAGAATATCAAGATTGTCAAGAGTTCAAGATTTCAAGTAATTTATCTTTTGATTTATTAGGAATTTTTTTAAAACTCCTAGAAAAGCACTGGCGTCTTAAAGTCCAATTTATTCGTGGAATGGAATCCACTTTGAGCCTATTAAAGGGATGAACCTAAGTAGGGTGGAACCTACGAAAAATCTAGTGGAACATTGTTTTGTATCCGCTAACTTTTATTCAAAATGATTTTACAAAATTATATGTTATTTTCAAAATGTTTTCAAAACCTTCCTTTTAAAAGAATCAAAATCATCTATCCAAGTTTTAAATACTTTTAGCCTCAAAATAATCTTTAATTTCAAAATCAAATTATCCTTTGTTTTAAATTATCTCTAATAATAATATATTTAACTTTTAATATTTATACTTAGATTTAAATATAAAATTATAATAAAATTTTATATATACCAAAATATTATTCTCTATATTTTTTATGTATTTTAACTATAGTCAAGTATATTTATAAAGTTTAAAATAGTTTTTAATAAGATAAAAGTTATTTTCAAAAGAAAAACAAACTACCAAAAATTCCTTTGGGATGTCGACATGCTTAATATACCCATGTCGACATAGTGTCAGTTAATTTCAAATTTTAAATTTCAAAAGAAGTGTCTATTCGTCATATCTCTTTACGAATGGGCATGGTTGTTGTTCTTCTATAAATAAGAGCTGGTTTCAATGAATTTTCAATAATACTTTCTGGTTTTCATTTCTCTTCTTCTTCCACATTTTCTTTATACATATTCCTACCACTACTCTGCCGAAATCAACATTGAATGTAACTATATTATCTCTGGTTTGATTCTCTCTCACTATCTCAACAAGATCCTCGGTGCTATTCAGAGTTATATGCTTTTTGTAACCAATTAAACGAGAAAAGGTGTGATTGCGGCCTTGGAAATCAATCAAGCGAGAAAAAGTGTGATTGCAGCCTTGGAAATAAATTCGGTGAACTTGTTTCCCGTAAAATCAATTATCTCTACACAAAGGATTGTGAATCTGGAGGGTGTACCTGTAGCCTTGAAATTGAGAGTGTAATTGTACAATTGCTTTTGAAAGGAAATCCGTACTTGTATGCGGGACTGGATGTAGGGTATTTCCGAACCAGTATAAAATCTGCTGTGTTCTTTCCTTTACTGCTTTTATTTTATTTCTGCATCTGTTTTTGATTCTGTGATCATATCTGTGTTTGGATATTGCATACATTTGTGTTCAAATTAACAAAAACTCAAAATGATTTAATGATCCCATAAAACACTATTCACCTCCTTCTAGTGTTTATCCTAGCCTTAAGATCCATAATCCGCATTTCTCACAATGGTGATGGTTCCCAATGATTATGACGATTTGGAGAGCGAATGGGAGACGGTTGATGAACTGTGTCTTTGGAGGAAGAACTATAGAATTTTAATGCGACTTGTTCCAAAAAGCTCAACCGCTTGGCATTAACTTTTTGTTAATAATATAACTCGCGATGTAATTCTAATGTTTCTCTCTGGTAGTGATGAATATCATCTATTTTCTCTTTTTAGATGGTGATCAAAAAAAGAGAGACTCTTTCGTTCTTTTAGCAGGTGGATTATATCTAGTATGAGTTGAAAGTGGAACAATCAAAACTGGTTCGTAAATTGGTGTTGGAGTTGGTAAATTTATCGATCCCGAGGAAGGAGAAGTATGAGAGAGATCAGATGATTCTGAATTGTATTGAGATGACATTTTGAAAAAATATATTTGGAACTTAAAAAATTTTATATGAATTCTGGTGCAATAAGAAGAAAGTATGGCAAAGTAATATATAGTTAGAGTCATAATAAAAATAGAAAGTGTTTTTAAGGTTAGGATTATAGTAACCATAGAAAAAAGAGGATGAAACGAAAGGTAAATTGAAATATACAAACAAAATAAGGTTTCATAAAAAGATAAAGTTGTAAAGTGGTAGAACAAAAGACTACTGAGTATGAGATTCCGAGTTCGAGTGCCAGAAAACTCTACCCTTTTTTTTAAATTTTATGAAATTTTATGAATCTTTAAAAGAGACGATTCCAAATTCTCATCTTCAATTGATAAAAGTGTTTTCGTTTAACGGTTTTGTAAAAATATCTGTTATTTGTCATAGAAAACAAATTCTAGATTTGTCAGATCTTTTTCAATATTATCATGAAGAAAATGATGACGAATGACAATATGTTTTGTTCGTGGGTGATTGACAAGATTTTTAGATAAATTTATAGCACTAAAATTATAACAATAAATAGTTGATTTGAATAAATTAAAACAAAAATCTTGTAGTGTTTGTTACATATAGATAACTTAAGCACATGCAAAAGTTGCAGAAATATATTCTGCTTCACATGTAGATAATGAAACAGTTTTGTTTCTTACTAAACCAAGATACAAAAGACCGTCCAATAAAGTGACAAGTCCCATTTGTACTTTTTCTATCTGTCCGGCTTCCTCCAAAATCAGCGTCACTACATGACACTAATTCAAAAAGACATTCCTTTGCATATAATGTCCAAAGACCTTGGTTTTATTACGATACCGTAATATACGTTTCACTACTCGCAAGTGTGATTCTTTGGGATCTGCTTGAAATCGTGCATACAAACAAACACTCATCATTATGTCAGGTCTACCAGCAGTTAAATATAGTAATGATTCAATCGTACTTCGATATAATTTTGGTCAACACTTTTTCCAATTTCATCTTTACCAAGATGTATAGTTGTACTCATAGGAGTTGGTTTGGTTGAAGTGTTTTCCATACCAAAGCATTTAATTAGATTGATATAATATCTTTCTTGATTTATAAAAATACCATTTTCTAATTGTTTTATTTGTAATCCTAGAAAATAATTTAGTTCACTCATATGTGACATTTCAAATTCTTTGGTTATTATTTTAGAAAATTCAATACATAATTTTTCATTTATAGATTCAAAAATAATATCATCAACATAAATTTGAACAATTAAAATATCTTGCTTGTTTATTTTAATAAAAAGACTTTGATCAACCTTCCCAATTTCGAAACCAGAATCTATTAAATA
The DNA here is from genome assembly GCA_030765085.1 of Allium cepa. Lineage (NCBI taxonomy): Eukaryota > Viridiplantae > Streptophyta > Magnoliopsida > Asparagales > Amaryllidaceae > Allium > Allium cepa. Next base: position 89,889,133 of record CM060946.1, on the reverse strand, counting down.
CCTTTTAGGACGATCGTACCAAGCACGAGGTGCTTGTTTCAAACCATATAAGGCCTTTTTAAGTTTATAGACATGGTCTGGAAATTGTTCGTGCACGAATAAAGGAGGTTGTTCAACATAAACTTTTTCTTTCTTAAAATCATTTAAAAAAGCACTTTTAACATCCATTTGGTATAATTTAAAGTTATAAAAACATGCATAGGCTAGTAGGATTCGTATTTCTTCTAGTCTAGCGACTGGAGCAAACATTTCTTCATAGTCAATCCCTTCTTCTTGATTATATCCTTGTGAAACTAATCTAGATTTATTCCTAGTTATATTTCCTTGTTCATCTGCTTTATTTTTGAAGACCCACTTTGTACCAATAACTGATTGATCACTAGGCCTTGGAACTAAATCCCAAACGACATTTCTTCGAATTGGTTTAGCACTTCTTGCATAGCAACTTATCAATTTTCATCGGTGGATGCTTCTTTAATATTTTTAGGTTCAATATGAGAAAGGAAAGCTACATGGCCCATTTGATTCAATTGACTTCTTGTTCTAACAGATGAATTGAGTTCTCCAATGACATTAATGGAAGTATGATCCCTTAACAATCAAGGTGGAAATCTTAATTCATTATTATTGTAAACTGTGTTTTCATTATTTTCAAAATTTGAAATTTTTGTATTTGTGATATTATCAGGGAATTCATCATCATCTCTTATACTTGGCATTTGATCAAAATTTTCATTGAAGGATACATGAAGTGTTTCTTCGGTGATATTGGGTTTTTATTATAAATTCGATAAGCTTTGCTTTGATTCGAATATCCTACAAAGATTCCTTCATCATATTTTGGATCGAATTTGCCAAGCCGATCTTTTGTGTTTAAAATGAAACATATTCACCAAAAACTTTAAAATAAGAAATATTTGGTTTTTGACCATAAAGAAGTTCATAAGGAGTATTCTTAGTCAGTGGTCGAATAAAAACATGATTCAAAACATAACAAGCTATTGCAACTGCTTCAGCCCACAAATGTTTTGGTAACGTACTTCCATTTAACAAGGTCCTTGCACATTCTTGTAAGGTTCTATTTTTACGTTCTACAACTCCATTTTATCGTAGAGTTCTAGGAGACGAAAATTATGGAATATTCCCTTCTTTTTACAGAAACGTTCAAAGGCTTCGTTTTCGAATTCACCTCCACGATCACTCCTAATGTTTTTAACTTTTAAACCCTTAAAATTTTGAATTCTTTTGACAAAAATTTTGAAATTATCAAAAGCATCGCTTTTATTTTCATAAAAATAGTCCAAATATATCTAGAAAAATCATAAACAATTACAAACACATATCTACTGTGATTGATGGATTGTACTTATGTTGGTCCAAATAAATCAATATGTAGTAATTCAAGTGGTTGTAAAGTTGAAAAACCTTTTTAGATTTAAAAGATGACTTAGTTAATTTTCCTAACTGACATGCATCACAAATATGGTCAATTTTAAAATTCATTTTTGGTAGACCTTTTACTAAACCATTTTTAGAAAGCTTATTTATAGCTTTGAAGTTAATGTGACAAAATCGTTTGTGCATAACCATGGATCATTTTCTTTGGCTACTAAACACATATCTGATTTATGGTTTATTTCATATTCAGACCTAAATATTTCTGTCTCTATTTCCTTCAAATATAAGATTTTAATTTTGATCAAAAATACTACATTTATTTTCAAAAAACGTGATTTTGAATCCTTTGTCATATAATTGGCTGATACTAAGTAAATTATGCTTCAAGTTTTTGACTAGTAGAACATTTGAAATAAGAGGTAAATTTTAATTACCGTTGTTGCTCACATCGCCTTTGGCGATGATTTAGCCTTTGGAATTGTCTCCAAATGTGACGGAGCCTCTATCTGAGTAAGTAATGTTTGGTAGCATATCTTTGTCTCCTATTATATGTTTTGAGCAACCACTGTCGAGTATCCATTTTCCTCTTTTCTTGAGTGGGACCTGCAGAAAATATGAGATAACATTGGTACCCACCTTTTTAATAGGGTCCTAAGAGTTAAGTCTTAGGAAACCAAACCCAAGAAGGTTCATTATCCCATTTGAAAATGTAATCTTTATTTTAATGAACAGTTTCCAAAAAGGTGTCAACATATTTCTTCCTAATCAAACCGTTGTTTGGTTTAGGAACCCAAATTTTTATGTTTTTAGGATAAGTATTCCTTTATGACTGTTTTGTAGTAGGATTAACATTTGTCCTAATTTCCTTTTTAGGTGGAGCTTTTGTTTTCTTAACATATCCTAATCCTTTCATACTTGAAGCAGATTGAGAGCTATCAATAATTTTAGAAAGAGTTTCTCTTCCTTTATTAAAGTTTGAAACATTTTTGGTGATGCTTTCTAACTTAGTTTTTAGACTAGTATTATCTAATTCTATAAATTTTACTTTTATCTTTAGTTCATGATTTTCAGAAACAAGAGCGTCATTCTTTTCTTTTTAAGTTTCAATTTCTTGACTCAAAAGAGTGAGTTGTGAATTAATATTAGAGAATGATTCTTGTAATTTTTCAAGTTCTTCCTATGACGACCCAGAATTTTGAATGTTTGAAATTGAAATATTTAATTGAATTTAAATATTGGAAGTTATTTTAAACTTGAATTTTAAATATAACTATAAATTTGACAATTAAATTATTGAATTTAATTTATTGAGGTTGGGTAAAATGTTGAATTTTGACTTTCATGCTGATTTAAAAACATTTTTAAAGGCTTGAAAAATCTATAATGATAATACTGAAGATAACGGAAGCTTCAGAATTGAATTTGAAAGTAATTTGTTTAGTTTTGGAATTTATATCGTTTAAATCGGTATTTAAAAATAGCCTTCCAGGGCACGGTCTCGGAATTCGACGAAACTGGTTCTATTAGATCCGTAATATTGTGTTATTATCCGGTTTCAATTTTTGTAGTGTTTGAAGTGATTGTTTAGCCGTACGATAAGCAAACATGCTGAAAATTATATCGAAATTTAATTAAATAATTGGTCTAAAAAGCTATCTTCTCCATACGATCGAATTTGGACTCGGAACCTTTTCCATTGTGTTCAGAATAGGCGTATAACATTATAAACTCATGGCGGCACGCCTTGATAGGAGGTCGAGATTTTTTTGCTCGATTTCAAGTCGTTTATATTCAAATTCACTTTGATATTTTAATTAGTCAAAAACAAAATACTGTGGATTCAACACGTTTCATTCCTTCTTGCACATGTTCCTCTATGGAACACGCGTTCCCCTCTGATATAATCAATCCAACACGTATAACAGTTCAAAGATAAATTATGGTCGAGCAAAATTTTTCGAATGGAGCTTTTAAAAACAAATCGGTCGAACCCTTTTTCCGTCTCCAGTTAATTTATTGACGAAATCGAAAAAAAAACCATAAGTCACGAAATCCAAATCCAAATTGAGTTCGCTTGAACAACGATGGTTGCTTCTTTTTCGATCCGACAATCGATCGTTCAAAAGGAATGTGAACGCAATCGAACCAATGATCAAATCTGGTTCGAACAGCGTGAGTTGTGGCATGCGAATGGAGGAGGGTCAAAATCAGGGAACTCGCTAGCTCGAGGTGATTTAGGGATGGGCCAGATCAAGGGATTTTGATCGACGAGTGTGGCCACGCGAGGCAATTGCTGTGGGCGGCATCTCATAGATAAAGGTCGAAGCTTGGTGATCGCAATGGTGGTGCATGCGTGGTATTCTCTGTAGACGAAGTCACGATTGGAGCTAGGGCTCGCGATCGTGCAGTTAGGTAGATTCGAATCTGTGGTGTAGTTTGGCGAGTGGATTCGCGGAGCAGTGGGGTCTCCAGGGTGTCAGTTGGTGGGTCTCGACGATGTTGGCTGTTGTAGTAAGATATTAAACATATTTTAATTGAATTATATATATGTGTATCTGTATATATAAGTTTGAAAAACAACAGGTATATCTATACGGTTTATTTACTTTAAATTTAATAACGTATATGTATATGGATGAATATATACAGTTAAAGCAGAAAACATATATATATGAATATAGGCAGAAAATATTTGCAGTAATAATATAAACGTGCAGTAAATATATTTTGTTTGAATATTGGACTAAACAGTGAAGAACAAAACAGTAAAGGAAGTTCTGTTTAAAAAAATATGTATATAAGGTTTGAAAAACAGGAATTTTAAAAGGTTGAAATGTTAAATAAAAAATTGGGTTTTTAAAATCAATATAGAAATTTTTATACTTATAAATAATCTATTAAAGAAAATATTAGTTTAAGTTAAAATATCAGTTTAAAATTGAATCATTAGTTAAATAAAATTTTAAAATGGCAATTAATTGTTCGACCAATTCAAATATTAATAAATCGTGAATTGCTTATACTAGGTTGAAATCTTGAAAAGAAGCAAGCCGGTTTGGAAATGTTTTGCATGCATAGGTAAAGGTGAGATCTTCTCACTCAATTGGAATTTCCAATTTAAATTTTAAATAGTTAAATTTAAAATTGTTGATTATGTGCTTGGATAATAAATTATTATCAGTTGTATTGGATTAGACCCTATGTGTTGCATAATAGCGGAGGATATTATATAAACCCATATACCGCGATATTCCACCTCGAAGTGGAATTGGTATTATATAAGTATTTGGAGTGATTGATTTCCTGCATTATATAGGAGATGAGACCCTATGCGCCGAATAATAGCGGACGATATTATATAATCCCATATACCGCGATATTCCACCTCGAAGTGGAATTGGTATTTAATTGTTGTGTTAACATCTGTGGATGCAGGGAAACAGGTTGGAGGGATCCAACTGGATTCCTCAAATAATGTGAATTTGTTTCAATGTTGTGTGTTGATTTATTTACAATCCGTGTATGATTATATTTTTGATTGAAATCGTTGATGGCTATAGTTGGCCGAATAATTTTGGTTATTGTTGGATGCCAGAAATAAATAAAATTGGGATTTTGAAATTCGAGTAGAAAATCTATAGTAAATTAAAATTTGAGAATTGGATAAATTTAAAAGAAGGAATTTGAAAGTATAAAAGTAGATTTTTGAAATCCTATCGAATAAATTCCAAAATATGGGAAAAAAGTTTAATAAGTGAATTTCGAGTAATATTATTCAAAAGTTTAGGAATTTATTTAAAATACAGATTTTAAGTAGTTTGGAAGAGATGAAGGGATTTATTTTTAAAGAGAAATAAATTTTAGAAATTTAATTTGGAATTTAATTTGGTGTTTGAAAAGATTTTAGAAATCAATTTGAAAATTAATTTGGTGTTTGAAAACAAATCTTTGGGAAATCAATATGAAAATTGATTTGGTGTTTGAAATAAATTTGGAAATCGATTTGGAAATTTGTGTGGTGTTTGAAAAATATAATTGGAAATCAATTTGGAATTTGATTTGGTGGTTGAAAGTAAATATTTGGAAATCAATTTGAAAATCGTATATCAATGGATATTTGAGTTCACAATGGGAATTTATAAAGGAAAGAAAAATTTGTTTAAAAATAAATATTGGTTTATTTTTAAAAAGTGTGCAAAGAAATTTACGGTATTTGAGATGTAAATTAAAATAAATCGAGAAAGATTTATTAATTGATTTAAATGGAACATTTTGAAATGGAAAGTGTATTTTTCCTAGGAAGCCGAGTATGTTTTTTTAAAGTAGCTTTCGAATATAAATTGAAAGTTTTAAAGTTGGTTTTAAAAAGGATACTTTGGAGAAATTATTCTCTTAAGTTGTTGTTTTTAAATCTTTAAAGTAAAGATTTATGTAGTCGATTATAGAAGTGATTAATTAAAGATTTAAATTGATATTTGTTTTAGAAAATGGTTATTTAAATAGTTATACCCTATTTACTAATTTTATTTTAAAATTAGTTTGGACTTGAAGTCTTATATGTGATAATTAGTATCATGTTTTCATTACTAATATTTAAGTAAAGATAGTTTTATTTTAAATGTCTCCAAGAATATTTCGGATAAGTGATTATTAAAAAAATATTATTTTAAAAGTATTTGAACTTGGAAAATTTTTAGTGGAAAGGAATAAATATTTGGGAATATATTCCGCGTGAGGAAAGTGATTTGAAATTTGTTTTCAAAGGATTGAAATGTGGAAATTGATTTGAAATTTGTTTACAAATGGTTGAAGTGTGAAAATATATCTTGCGAAGATATTTTGAAAATAAATAATTGGGGGAAAATTATCTAGATCTGATGATTGTTGTGAATATTGTTTGATCGTTAAATAACCGACTATCAACATTGGCCTTTAAATGGCATTTGAATTTCGACATGACCGGGGGTCTGATTCCAAATGGATATTCGAAAACCACATCGAATCTTTGTGTTGGATATTTCGTTTAAAAGATCAAAGTGGAAATTTGTTATGATTTGTTTGAAATCTGAATTGTAACACTTATTTTTAAAAATAAGCGCTCATTATTCGGATTAGCCGGGAGAGGACTTTGTGTCATAAAACCCATTTCAAAAAATGATACGACGAAATGGGATTGCATTTGAAGAGGGTGTTGAAGACCGGGCATTTTTCGAAAGCGAAAGGATTACCTGTCGATGTCTCTACACCGGGTTGCTCCAGTATAGAGATTTTATCACCCTTTGTGATGGGGATTTCGGACGTGATTAGTGAATATCCGGGTTGCAAGGGCTTCTTTTGAAGTGCCTTTGGTTCCGTTTGATCCCGGAACGGACTTGTATGGATGTATGTCTGACGTTACACCTTGAGGTGTAAAGCTGGTTTCTATCAAATACATTTATGTTGGTGGCGGAGAATTTATTCTCTTAGCTTAACACCCTTCTCTGAGATGTACGAGCTCAGAGGTTATGTAGTTGATGGTTACTAGTGATACATTCTCAATTTGGTAATGTGGCATACGATGTGCTGCTGATCATTTTTTGATCGAAGCAAGGGTTTGTGAAAGCATAGCTTTGTGGACGAGACTTCGTCGGACCTTACAACCCGAAAATGGTCAAAACAGGAAGGATGCGGCAAGATTATTTGGAGGTAGCGCCCCCTGAGGGTATGTCATTTCCTACTGGAAAAGGGTGGTATCATGGTATGGAGCCTAGATACTTAACTTATGTGGTTGCTGCAAATTTATTACTTCGTGGTTGTTGCTTTGTGGTTGAGGATCCTCGGATAAAGGTCGCTAATGACCGGGGGATGGCATGTTCGTGTAGTAGTTACCTAGTTATAGAGGTAACCCAGCCTTGTGTTAGCAGAGATCCGGTTAGGTTATCGGGGCATCCCTCCAGAGGCGTATCCAGTGGCCCAGGAAGTTCTTTATCTCGACCATTTGTTGGAAATCAAATCACCAATACGCGCCTTGTATGGTTTTAGTTGTATAACCTGCCATTCTTAAATGGTAGCTATAGCAGGCATAATATAATGGTACTTATGCTGGCTGAGATTAATATTATACTTTCGGAAGGTTTTCTGCACCATGCACTAATAATAATATTTTCAAAAAGGATTTTGCGTATCAAACATATTTGACCATCATAAGAAGAAATCTCCTCCAATTGTGCGCTTGCATTGTGTGTGCGTGGGGAGGCCTTATAGTAGTTTCATTTTCCAAAAGCATAGCGGATTTCTTTTCTTTTGTTTGTGAAAATAACTATTTTAATATCTTATACCAGTTCCATGACCGACCTGGAGTTTATTGCTCCCTTTCTAAACTCTGGGTGCCCATAATTTTCCACACTGGTAGCCTAGAGTCAGATATCATTATTCTGGAGCGAAGTCAGAAAAATTACTGTGGAGATCTGGAGTTCAAACTGGATGGCGAGGCATATCACTAGTGTATAATATTTCTTTTCCGCTGTTGTGTTGTTGTAAACTCTGATAATGTGATGTATAAACTGATATAATTCTGTTGTTTTAAATATTATTCATTTATCTATTATATATTGTTCCGCTGCAAAATGTGAGATTCTGTTATTGTTTCTGTTTCGCCTTCTATCTTCTTCTTCTTTAACCTTAATGGTTCGCTTTTCCGGCATTCGATTGTTCGGCATTTAATACAGTGGACGTGTTGATGTCAACTTTCGGGCGTCGAAAAATTGGGTCGTTGCACTTCCTCTAGTACTTTCTTCCCATCTTTAAGCATATCTCTTTTGAATTTTGCTTTGTTCTGATGTTCACGAGTCTCCTTATATTTTCTTTTGAGATTTTTGAGAGTGTCAACTAGCTCTAAATTTATCTCTATCATATCATAAAAGGTAAAATCACTAACCTCGTTTTCAGTAGCCATGAGGCAAACATTAGCTTTCTCGTTTTCAATGTCACTGCCACTATCTGATGAAGAGGTATCTGAATCATCCCATGTCATAGAGAATACTTTCTTTGTCTTATCTTTTCTGCCCTTGTTGAAGTATTTTTACTTTAGCCTTGGACATACTTTTTGGATATGGTTTTTCTTATGGCAATTAAAACATTCTAGTACTATAGATGATGGTTTGCTTGGAAAGTTCCCTTTTCCATTGTTTCTGTTGTTTTTTTTGGAATTTCAAGAACTTTTGGAAATTTTTGGCAATTAATGCTAGATCTTCTTCATCTGAATCTTCATCCTTTTCTTCTTCAGCATGGAAAGCTATGTTCTTTTTGTCTTGTGCTTGTACTCATTTTTCCTGCAAATTTACTTCATAGGACATTAGATTTCCTATTAACTCTTCTAGTTTTATCGTAAAGAGGTCGTTGGCTTCTTCAATAGCCAAGACTTTTCCTTCCCATTCATCCGTTAAAGAGTTTAGGATTTTCGATACAATATTAAAGTCAGCGAACTTTTCTCCTAATCCTAACAGTGAATGATAAATATCTTGAAATCTGGAGTACATATCATTAATGGATTCATCTTGCTTCATTTTAAATTTTTGAAACTGATTTTTGAGCATGGAGATTTTGCTTTGTTTGACTTTATTAGTTCCTTCTTAAGTGTTCTCCATATTTCATAAGCAGTTTGACACATGCTAACACGATTAAATTCATTTCTATTTAGTGCACAAAATAACATGTTCATAGCTTTAGCATTGGCAGAGGCATCTAATTTTTGTGTGTTTGTCCATGTGGAGTATTCTCCTGTAGGAAGAGTGTATTTATTTTGTGTGATATTCCATGATTCAAAACTATTTGATTACATATAGATTCTCATATGGGTAGCCCAATAATTATAGTCCAAACCATTGAAGAATGGAGGTCGTGCAGTGGATTGACCTTCTATAAGACTGGTGTTAGTGCTTATAGTGCTAGTGCTTATAGTACTAGTGCCAGTGTTACTATCCATATTAGCAAAGAATCAAATAACTATGTTGCGGTTATATGAAACCTTGCTTTGATACCAAATAAAAAGAAGCTATGCTATAGGATCGAGTAATATTGATAAACTACTTGTGTGGAAAAAGTAAATAAACAGTAAATGCAGTAAAGTAAATGACATCAGAGATTTTTTATACTGGTTCGGAGCACCGTCCTACGTCCAGTCCGAGACTCCTGCTGGAATTTCACTAAAACAACCCTGACTTAACCTTGAGAAATAGGTTTACACTGCGTGAGCAACCGAACATGACTTCAACCACCTAAGCAACCGAATAGGACTTCTACCGCCTGAGCAACCGAACAGGACTTCCTTACAAATAACAAATGTTTCTGACTGTAGTGTGTTCTTATATACACTGATAAGTCAATTAAGTATAATCTTCCTATAATCTTCTCCTTTATGATATATAATGTGATGTGCTTTGAGAATTATGGAAGATAAAGTGATCAATGATCAAAGTATGTAAGCAATTTGAGTGCAATTTGAAAACTTGAGAATAGATGAGAATTCAAGAATGTTAAAAGTAAATTTGGTGAATTGTTTGTTGAATTTTGTAATCTACTTATAGTGTATAAAGAGTTGCAACTATCGATGAAAAGTTATATTGAAAAGAACAGGTGCAACCATTGATTTTGAGAACGTTTCTCTTTAGTGAAGAGAAGTGACTATTCAAGAAAATAGCAGTTAGAGATATTCAGACGTCTGAATAAAATAATTCATACTTCTGAATTAGATTAAACTTAAACAGTAAGCTTTTAGGCAAATTTTGACCAAATTCAGATGTCTGAAAATTTTCATTCAAATGTTTGAATATTGTGAAACAATATTCTAGTTTCAGCATTCAGACGTCTGAATGAATATATTCAGACGTCTGAATTCATTGTGCAAGTGTGTGCATGTGTGCATATATTTATATATATCGATTCAGGGGAGATTTTAACAAATTTCTAAGTAAAGTACAGACTCTAGACACACATACTCAGCTTTAAACATCTGAAAAGGAATTTGCAATTAATCTCTTGCAAAAATGACTAGAATACACAGAATATTTTATATAGCTTGTCGTTATCAAATTCGAGATTCCAACATAAACTACATTATGTTAATGATATTTAAATATTTTAATTTTAAATATTTATTTGTAGAAATTTTAAAATACGGGCTTTATTAAATATTGATTTGTAAATTGAAAATATATATTGATATATAGATAGTTTGATTTTATATATGTGTTTAATAAATATCGATTTGAAAATGTATAATATGAAGGTTTTTATTCTAATATGTATTTTAATTAACTATTGGTTTTAAATATATATAAAGATTACATTTGGTATACGGGTTTAATTTTTTTTATTAATATTGATTTTAAGAAAAATAATAATGTTTATACTTTGCTTTCATCGATCTCTTGTCCACCTTGCTTTGCTTGTTTCCGTTGTTGTCCATAGATTTTTCTGCAACTCTAGCTTGTTCGTGTACATCATGCTTTGCTTTAGAATTCGTGCTTGGATTCGTAGCTCATTTCATTGTCAAGTCTCTCTAGCCTCGAAAGGCCTCATGATTACATTCTTATATTCAACAAACTTAATTCATCTCGAAATAACAATTGAAATATGCTATTAAATTCGAACTGCTAATTATATGATTGCTATATGATATGCCATTATTTGTAACTGTCCACCTGTGACATATGACACCATAACCTGTTATTTATATTATGATTAAATTTGTTACTGTTGATATATGCCTGTTGTTGATATGTTATATTTCATCATATTTATTCTCACTTTGCAAGTTCCTTATTAGTTTAGAATTCCCTATAGGTTGAAATGATACATACCCGAACGATATGATAGATTAGGGGAAAATCGTTGTGGGTTGAAATGATAAACCCAAGCAATTTTCATTGATTTTGAAATTTTGGGATTACGGGTTGAAATGATATATGTCCATAAATATTTAATTTGCGGATTGAAATGATAAATATCCGTATCACTTGACCGTAGGATAGAAAATTATATACGGACACCGTTGGTCTATACTGTGAAAATGATTTCCAAAGTTTGAAAGAAAATATATGGGATTCAAGGAATATTTATTTTTAAAATATAATATATAAATGCTATTTTATACATGTATAAAATTTAGATTTTTAAAATAATATGTTTTGGAAAATATAAATTTTAAGATTTTATTTATAATTTCATTATATTAATATATATATATAATAAGATTTAATATAAAATAAATTTAATAATAAGATTTAATCTAATAAAATTTAATTTAATTAGTATATTGTATGTTTAAGCATTTATTTAAATTTATATAAATATTTTAAAAATACATTTTTTATAGCTTAAATAATAGAGGTCGAGAAGATAAATTAATGTTGACTTGGAATTTAAGTGGTTAATAATTGAATTTAAATAAGAATTTATTTGAACTCGTTGATTTTGAGATTTTGAAAGGTACGATATATAACTTGATTTGATAAAAAGTGATTAAATGAATATTCTCAACTTTAAATAAAACTGAGACTGAATATTTAATATTGATTCAAATTTATAAATTGAGATTTTATTTAATTGGTATTAAAATGATTAAGTGAATATTTTTCAATTTTAATAAAGGTCAAAGTTAAATGTTAAAATATAAATGAAGCTAATATTGTAAAGGTTTGAATATTTAAACTTTGAATCTTATTGCAATTGAAGTGATTGTTCAAACCGGGATTTGAAATCGATAAAAGTTGAAATGGTTTATTTAGAATTTGAATTGAATCTTTAACCTTTTGAATCGAATTGTTATTGATGAATTGAGATTGATATAAGTTGAATTTTTGGAATCAAAGTTGATTTGAATCGATTTATGGAATTGGATGAAACAATTCTACATTGAAACTATTTTTAATATGGAAACTATTTAATATATAAACCATTTTAAATATGAACTATTTTTAACTTATAACTATTTCGATATATAAACTATTTTTAATTTATAACTATTTCAATATATATATATATATATTTCTAATGTATATAAACTGTTAAGTTGAAATTGTTATGATTTCAAAGGTGTTATGATCTCGAAAGTGTTATGATTTCAAACGTGTTATGATTTCAAAGGTGTTATGATCTCGAAAGTGTTATGATTTCAAAGGTGTTATGATCTCGAAAGTGTTATGATTTCGAAAGTGTTATAGTTTTGGGAAACGAATATTATATAAAGTGAATAATGATATCGAATTGATATGGTTTTGAAATGAATATGGTATTTTGATATGAAGTATGAAATATTTGAAATGAAATAACCATGGTGTGAAATAAGCGTTTGGTTGTTAAAGAGACTAGGATTGGATATTGTCATACTCTCTGCTAATACCGAAAACCACTTTAACAACTGTGTACGTGGTGGAGATTCCAGAACGAAGTAGGAAGGTTTGGCGACTTTTCTATATGAGGTTTTAGCGCAACCCTGACTCCCATGAGTTAGCTTGATGTGGATAAAATAGGAGCCATGTTGGGCCAAGTGAGGTCATTCCTCCCATCGGGCACATTTCTTCGATACCATTCTATTACCTTGTGATTTGATTAGATGCACCTTTTGATTTGGGAGTATGTCTCGAGGTGGACGTTAGTAGCTGCTATGCACTACCACCAGTCCGGATCCGCAAAATGGTAGAATCCTACCCTGGGAATTGCCACGCGTGCTTTGTCACATGCCATATTGCGCCTTCTACGAGTTTGGTTTGTATCGTACCTATGGAGTGCTCCCTGATAGCCCACCTGTGGATGGAGTTTACAGTACTGTATAGAGTATGGCATTATATAAAATGTGTTAAGAGGGATATGGGCAACGCCTTAGCGCAATTTTAATACTTTACTTTACTAATAGACATATTATAATAGCGTATATTACTACGTAGTAGATAGTTCCACAGATCCTTAGAGGATGGAAATCCCAAGCATCCTTTAACTTACTTGTATTTCAGTTGACATTTCACTTGAGTTGATTTTACTGGTATAAGAATGTTAATCTTGACTCGAGTGTTTTGTGTTTTGCTTTATGCTCGGGTCAGATTGAGTGTCACAGCATTTGAGACTCATCTTTGGTGATTGGAGCTTTATTTGAAGATCTACCTATCCAGCTTTCATTTATTTTAGTTTATTTCAGTTGCTTATGTTTAGTCTTGTTAGTTATCTTTGTATTTGAGACCACTCTGTATTTGAGATTTTTTTGTATTTTGTTTCATGCTCTGTTTTTTATATAGTAGCTTCATAAACTACTATTTATCTTTTCCGCTGCTTATTACTATAGTACTCTGTGTCTATGATTCTGTGATTGATTTATATATTTTATATGCTAAGTTTTTCCAAATATAAATTAATAGTCTGTTGTTTCGAGCAATTTAAGTCCGACATGTGCACATAGGAAAGGTTCGAAATCGCGGGCCGTTACATATGTCCATATTTTTTATTCCTTTTTTCTGAGTAGATAAAGTACATGTTCAAAAAAAGGAAAATCAAGCTAAAGGTGAGAGCATTCATCTCTAAGGAGAACAAAAGGCTTTAATCAAGTAAAGAGGTGAGCAATCCTTTCGCTACAACCTTCCAAACATGGGTTAAAATTGTATGCAAGTTTGATGTTTTGAAGATGAAGAACAAATAAATGAATGATAACTAATATTAGTTCATGTTCAGGAATTTAAAGATAATGTGTTTGAGGTGTTACCACTAAATTGTGAATCAAACCTTATCCTAATCACTTGAAATTTTTGTATGATGTATAAAAGAGTAATTTAGAGATGTTTTTTTAATTTCATAATTTTCAGAAATTATATGAAGTTACTATGAACTTTTAAGCGAAGAAAAGTCCTAAATTTGAAAATTAATTATTTAAATTATAAAAAATGATTATTTTGGCCCGAAATTTTTATATGAGGCAAAATACGATAATTTAAAATTTTGGTCAAAATTTGTGATTTTACCCATGCATTTTATGAATTCATGTGAATTTATTAACAAAGGAAAAGGGCAAGTTACATAAGGGTAATTGACCATTTAATTAAATAGTAAATTAATCAATTCTATAAAAACTGTAAAAGCTCGTGAGAACCAATGAGAACTCGAATTATATATTGGTTAGGTGATATGTAATTTCTTTGAATGGAACTAAAATAGATTTAAATTAATTACAGTATCGCCACATCAATTTGCAATAGCTAATTTGAAGTCAACATGCGATACTATGATTGGGATCAACTTGCGATAGCCAAGTTAAAGTCAGCACGCGATATCTATATTTGGGATCAAGTTGTGATAGCTAGTTAAGAGTTCAAAGTGCAAAAACTTAAATTAGATAAACTTACAATAGTTCATAATGGTCAACCAGCGATAACTAAGTTGGAATCAACTTGCGACATCTATGTTAGAATCAACGTGCGATGGCTTTGTTGGAATCAACATGCGATAACTAAGTTGGATTTAACTTGTGATAGCCAAGATTGAATCAATGTGTTATAGTTAATAAGTGATCAACAAGCGGTAGCTATGTGGACCAATGTTTTGAATCTCGGATTTCAGTTGCGCCTTGTCTTAGGAATTCTACATACAACATCTCATATCGGACGAGATTTTGGATGAGATGGGTGTATCTCGGACGTACATCTTGGATTTACATCTCGTATTCTAAAATCTAGATTGAACTTTCTCGGAGTAAGTTTAGAGTCCAAAATTGACATTTTAAGAATTTTGTGATAATTTATATCTAAATATAAATTTATTAGCATGAATAATTCATAAAAAACAATAATATTTTTTTTAGAGGAGAGTGATTATATGATTGATTTGGTATTGACTAAATGGATTGTACCCATTTGAATTTTAGAAATAAAAAATAAATAAAAGGTCGTCTAGTTTTTTCTCATTGGTTAAAAGTAAAAAATAATATTAGAGAGCTAGCATGGAAATTCATTAGAGTGCAATTTCTTTTGGACCCACATAAGAAGTTAAAATAATATGTAAATGAAAAACATCTTCGAATGGGTTCAATTGATATTTATATCAAATTCTACTTTATATCTTAGATGAGATGAGTATCAAAAATGATATAAACAAAAATTAATGTCTTCGAATGAGACCATATACTAAGGTTTATCTCAATATTATGCTTGAGATCTTAAAAATCTTGGACATGACGAGTGTCAAATAGGATATGAACAAAATTTAATGTCCCGTTTCGTTAAATCTCATCTTGCACATATTCGAAAATGAGATCTCGAGCAAGATCTCAGGTGAGATAAATGAGATTTGAAACAGTTGTGGACTCAACTTGAGATAGTGTGGGTAATGACAACATACGATGGCCTTAGGAGACACAACTTGCGATGGTTAGAGAATTTCAATATGCGACGGTCATAGAAGGCTTAATATGCGATAGCCATGTAAAGTAGAAATAAATGGCAAATAAGGCTAAGAAAATGAGGAGTATGTGAATGAACTTAGAATAGCCATTGAAATAACAAGTTAATGCGGAACAACTTGATTGGAAAATGAAACTGAGAATTGAGCTTGACTAAGCTATGTGATTTCAAGTTGAATCATTGGAAACAATGAAATCGTGATTATAAGGCCTTATTGCAACAATATGTCTAAAACATGACATTGTTTCTAGTAATTTCCATGGAAGACCATAGTGATTACTAAATGTCTAACCATGGTAATATATAAGTAACATTGATAGGACGCCTTAGTGACAAATTTATGTTTATTCAGGACAATATACGAGATTAATGTAGTAAGTCATTCATTGCATCCATTTGTCTATTCACGACAATATACGAGGTTGATAGAGTAAAACTTTCATAGCATCCAATCATTTATTCACGACACCGTAATTGATGATTGTTAGAAAAAGACCTGTGTGGCAACCGTTTGTCTAAACAAGATGTAATAAATGATGGGAATGGTACAAGGCCTTGGTGGCAACCTAATTATCTACTCAGAGAAAACAAGATAAACACCTAAGTGGAAATCTTAAGCATCTAGTACAGTTATTGACTAGTAATGATAAGGCCTGAGTAGCAATTTAAAATGAATTGATAATAGAAACTAGTCAAAATTATGTTAAGAAAATCTCACACTTATATGCAATTGATGATTTATGTTTGTTCATGACATGATGTTATTACATAGTACGATGTTATAGATGATGATTGCAAAAGTGAAGGGAAAACCAGTTTCGTGCTTTAGCCACGTAGTCCCACTATATGATTGATTGTTCAGGGTAAAATATTACTTATACAGGCTTTATGTCTGACCTGCGATTTTTATTATTTCCATAAACATATGGTTACTCATTTAAGTAGGCTGAATTTATGGCTTAGACATGTACTTTTTAGAAAGACAAACAAAAAAGCTTAAGATGAAGTAGGATGCTTATTTTTCTAATAGAAATTATTTTAAAAATTCCACTATGTAAAGCCAAAATCTATTATCGGTTAAGTGTTCATGTCAGCATCTTCAAATGTTAGGCATGGCGCTCTATTTATATTTTATTTTATTTTCCCCTGCATGGGAGTGAAAAGGTTAATGATAATGTAAAGAATTATGTAAAACAATTTGATGAAATTTATTTACCCGCTCTATTTAATTAATGTTGTACAGAATAACAGTGAACTCTCTTTGTTGCTTAAGAATGATTCTAGTGATGACTACAGTATCATCGATGTCTATTTTCTGGTAATGAAGTGGGGGATGTCACATAAGCTGTTCTACATCAGCCCATTTTATGAAGTAATGCACAACCGTTATTGCATATTTTGATCCGCCTCTCGACATCGGTAGCGTACCAATAATGTTAGTTCACCATATTGAAAACCGTCATTGGTTAACTATTTGTGTATCCTCTTTGGATGGGACTCTCGGTATCTTTGCAAATCTTTGGTACTTATCATCTCCTTGAATAGTCAACTACATCCCTATTAACTATCGTCCATAAGTATCCATAGTGAAGAACCTTCTTTGCTAACGTCTGTCCTCCAATGTGATCACCACAACTCCCTATGCGTACATCTACAAGAATCCTTTTAGCTTCATCTTTCATGACACACTTTGGTAAGGGCATTAAGAATTCTCTTTTATACAACACTCCTTACATAATGAACCGAGGTACTTTACACAAGAACTTTCATCGTTCATTCCTTTTGTTTGGGATAGTCCCTTTCAGCAAGTAATCTTTAATCAGAGTCATCCACGGCTCCTTCTCTTCTTCAGCCTCCAAGATTTAATCGACATCCATCTCGTTGATACTTGGATCATCAAAAACTCTACTAGTACAAGTCTCAAAAGTGTACGTACCTAGAATTAGCTAGTTCAATCGAGTCAGTATTCGTGTTCTCCTCCCTAGGGATGTGTGTTAGTGTCTGATGCTCGACATCACCCAACAATTCCAATACCTTCGTCAGGTAAAGGATAAGTCATGCACCTTTAGTCTGAAATTCCTTTTTCATCAGACAGACCACCAACCGAGAGTCGCTGAATATATGCAATATCTTGACTCTCATTTCCTTTGCCATTTGAGTCCTGCAACCAATGCCTCATACCTCATTGTTTTGTCGCCTGGAACTCTAGCCTCAAGGCGTAGTACATCCTCCGTCCTTCCAAGGTCACGAGAATAAGTCCTACCCTGAAATCATGTTCATTAGAGGCACCATCCACGTACAACTTCCATTGAGTAATCAGACCATTTCTTCCTCTATTTTACCATCACGGACAATGGATTCAACAATGAAATCTACCAATGTTTTTCCTCGGATCGTCTTCCAAGGGTGGTAAATTATATCATATTGGCTCAGTCCAATATTCCACTTTATCAATCTTCTCGATGTCTCGAGCCAATATAGCACTTGTCTTAGTGGTACATTAGTCAACACCTTTACCTGGCAAGCCTGAAAGTTTGGCCTCAACTTCCTTGTAGTTATCAACAAATAAATACACGACTTTCTATTACTTTGGATAATTCTTCTCCACTCCAATAAACCGTTTGCTGGGATAATATACTAGCCTTTGGATCTTGAACTCCTCATATACTAAGGCTATACTTATTGCGTGAATATACATCGCTAAATAGATGAATAGATCATCTCCGTCCAAAGGCTTCGACGGATCTGGTGGTCTCTCCATATGGTTTAACAGGTTTTGGAATGCGTCTTAACATTCCTTTGTCCAAATGAACTATCATTTCTTTTTCTTAAGAGCATCAACGAATGATATGCATTTATCTCTCACTTTCTAAATGAATAGACTCGGTGCGACGACCTTCCCGTTCAAGCTCTATATCTCCCTCTTCGTCTTTGGGCCAGTAACCTCCCTCAATGCTTTAATTTCTTCTAGTTTAGCTTTGATTCCCCTTGAGTTTACAATGAAACCTAAAAACTTTCCAGATCCAACTCCGAAAAAACACTTTAATGGATTAAGCTTCAATCCAAAATTTTGAATCACATTGAACATTCTGAGAGATCGCCCATGTGATCCATCATGCTGCGACATCACCATCATATCGTCCACATAGGCCTCTAGAGATCTTCTGATCTGATCTTTGAACATTGTATTCACTGAATACTGGTAAGTGGTTTCAGAATCTTCAGACCAAATGATGTGACTTGGTAAGATTACAACCCCAAATTTGTGATGAAACTAGTATGTTCATGATCTGGGATGTGCATCACTATCTTATTATAGCCAAGTGTGTATCCATGAAGGATAACTGTTCATGTCTGGCTGTTCCATCTACAAGTTTGTCAATCCTCGATAAGGAGAATGGTCCTTTTGGAATGCCTTATTCAAGTTAGAATAATTAATGCACGTTCTCCATTTCCTGTTCGCCGTTGTAATGACCTACAAATTTGACACTTCTAAGATTAAAGTAATAAAATTAATTTTTTAATAAAAGGGTGAACTAGGTATAATTTACCGATGCTATATGATGCAAGGTAATCAAAATAGGCTAGTGTTACGTGTAATGTTATGTGTAAAATGTATAATTCTTACCAGTCATCGGAACGTTGTTTGACCCCTTCCTCATTATAACTCACAAGATAGCTTTAGTGGGACATGCACAAATGCAATGCAGGAACAATGGAAGGACATGCTTCCTTATGCATCCTCAACACCAACAAGGAAACTAGATATTGAGAGTGTCAATCTTAATCAGTAACTATATGATTTATTACACTTTACTATTCTGCTGTAAGTCATATCGATGGTGCTATGGTATGCATTTATTTGTTTATTTTGCATGGTACTAAACCAATGGTCCGTGCTTTAATGGATTTGGAGTTTCGATTTAGCAAAAATTCAGGCCTACTAGTATGTGGGCTATTACAACGCACATGCTTTTTTGAGGATGTGACCATAAGTGGGTGCACAAGATACTCTTGATGGTGTGAAAATGGAATGTTACATCAATTATTATGAAGATGAGACTATCAGAAAATTTATCAACAGTTTTGAGGATATACATATTATGATGGATGAGTAGTCAACATTGGAATTAACAAGCAGATGTTATTGGTTGATAGGTTAGTATGGTGGTGATACCATAGTATTTTGAGTATGTGTGTTTATTTTGATGGGTTATGCTGGTTATTGATTTATGTATATTAATTTATTTGCGCATGCCTATTTTGATCAGCCTATGTTTTGTTGTGGACTTTTATTATGGTTGAATTATGAGATGCATGATAAGGGTTGATCTATGATTGAGATTCTTTCATTCTTAGTTGATGATGTGTTATTTTTTACATATTGTAGTTGGATTGTATGATTGAGAAAGTGCATGTGTTATTATGGCATGGATGTGTAGAAAATTATATTCATTATTGTGAATGAATTATATTATGTCATGATTGATGGTGTTATGTGGTTGTTATACGCTATTTTCATTAGTAGTTAATTTTCATTGATATGTTTTCCCATATTATGTGATTAAGTCCATGATGAAACTTTGTCAATTCAGTTGGAGGTTGAATTTTGGGAATTGCAAGGGTGCAATTCTTTTCAGATTGAAGAATGTAACAACTTGCAAATTTGACACTTCTAAGAATAAAGTAATTAAAAATAATTTTTTTAAAAAGGGTGGATTAGTTATTGTTTTTATAATCGTTGCAAAGGTCTTTTCAAGCTATTCAGTTTGATATATAATTTTTGGTGGACTTGGAGTCACAATATAAAAGATATTGACTTTATAAGTCTAAAAGATTTGCACTTATGACAAATAATTTTCAATGTTCTAATTTGTTTAGTATGTTAGTTAAGAGAGTAGACTTGACTTGGAAAGTTCGTAGGTTCAATCCTAGCTAACAATACTTTTTTTATAAGGAGAAATGTGTATATATGTATTCCTACATATATGTATATATAATCAATTAGATGTAATAAAATATAAATTTGGTACTGCGCAAATTTAAATTTTATGAATTATGGATATATAAATGCATATATGTCTATGTATATACATATATTGAATGCGATGAATTTATTTCATATATCCTAATTATTGAATATATATATATATATAGAATGAAAATGTAGGGAATTGAATTAAATGAGATGTAATTAGATTTGGCCATGAATAACGTAAATCAATAAATTGTAGTTAAAGGCAATTAAATATGATTAAATTCGGTTGTAATTATGTAAGAAGAAAATATAATATCTTGTATTAAAGGTAATTAAATTTAGTTGTATGTATAAAGGGAAAAATAGACATTTGAATGAAAGATATTTTTTTTAACGAAAATAAATTAGGTGAGGAAGAACATTGGAGATCTTATATCAATGGTAACTACGTATAATTAAATTTGACCATATAAAATGAGAATCGATTTAAATAAGTGAATGGGAAATAATTCAGTTTCAAATCAAAAACCTTATTGTATAAATACCACGAAGCATATCTTCCTCCTCATATTTTTCATTTCATTCTTCATAGTGGACATGAAAAATGAAAAAATTATTTTGCCAACTGCCATTATGAGAAGAAGAAGCGAAAATGCTAAGGAAACCTAATACGATTAAAGGTCTAGTAAGAATATAGACAATGTGAGTAATATTATTTCTTTTGGGTTATTTTGACCTATGTTAATTACGGTTTAGTTATTTTATGATGAATTTTACGTGATATGTGTTTCTAAATTCATAAAGAATCTATTTTAAAGGGAATTTAGGAAGCTTATTGTTATCTGTAAAATAAAGTGATATTTCATAAATAATAATATTGTTTTACAGAAATCATGTTGATTTGAGTAAGTGATTATGTAATGGATTTTACGGTGTGCATTGGAAAGTATTATTATTACTATTATTTAAGTAATGAAATGAAAATATTTTTGAAATAATAATAATAATATTAATAAAGAAATGTTTTTTAGAAGTCACTCTAGATAGAATAATTATTATTTTGAGATAAGCAGGAATAAAAAAGAAGTTTTGATGATTTAAAATAAAGAATTACTATTTTTGAGATAAAGAGTAATATTTGTTCTGGGAAATGTTAGACGGATTTCAACATGTATATCCTTATTTTAATGTCAAATAATGAATTACTGCTTTGAAAAGTAATTGATGTAAATTACTATTTTTGGAGGAAAATACGACATTTTAAGAGATTTAAAGTAAAGAGATTATATAAAGAGTTTTTAAACTATATTATCATTTTGAAAAGGTCATTATTGTTTTGAGATGTAATAAATAAAAGGAGTTTTTATAATAAGAAACAATAAAATGATTTGATATATAAAAGAAAGACGATGGTCGTAAATGCAAAACACCACACCTCTATATCCATACTATCTAAGAGTATTAGAGAATTATACCATTAGATAATAT
This sequence comes from Allium cepa, assembly GCA_030765085.1. Taxonomy (NCBI): domain Eukaryota; kingdom Viridiplantae; phylum Streptophyta; class Magnoliopsida; order Asparagales; family Amaryllidaceae; genus Allium; species Allium cepa. The sequence continues at coordinate 89,866,849 of CM060946.1, read as the reverse complement.
GGAGTATGAGGCTATATAGGGGTACAAACATGAATATTCTTTGGAAAACACTAGTACGTATTAAAACATCTAATAAATATCTCTCTATACATACATTGTATCGGTACAAAACAATACGTGTGCCTCTAGGACATAATAATACACAATATGCAATAAAAAATAGAGAACACAGAGTCAATCATAAAGATAATATATAATATATGATACTGTTTTAAATGCAATTATCTCAAATGTCAATTATCTCTATATAATGTGATAAACACTAACTATATAACAATATATTTAATGAATATATATAATGAATTAAGTCACATAAATATCACTCAATAATCCTAGAATGAGTCTTCTCTAAGCCCAATAAAACAAATGTTGATCATGTCGTCCCTCTACCTGAAATGTCTCGGACTGGCTTGAATATTATAAAATAACACACGGTCAGACTATATCTAATCAAGGGTATATAATAATGATAGAATATAATGTAAACATAAAATAATGATATGATAATGTAACATTAATAATCAAGTCATCAATCAATTATATGTATAATGCCATAATAATCATCAAAACATCATATCACTCAAATAACTCAAATCCATGTGAAACTGTCAATTTTAATATTAAAAGATGTCATCTCCCATTTAGAAACACATCAAATCTTAATCACATAATCAACATTGATGGGTGAATAATTCATATCCAAAAAGCATCACGGAATGAGATGTCTTCAAGTATTATCAGGCTAACACAAAGCATTCCCCAAATATAACTCTCAATCTCTATAAAATCATCAATACATATCAAATAAGATAAGCTGCCTATGAAATACTGAGAATCCACTATACACTGGATATGTATCATAGGTATAATCTCATCTCCTTATATCCATATTATCCAACAATATCGTGACGGGAAATGCTGTACTATAGACACGAAGTCCCAAGTTGAGTTATATATAACAACATGTGTGGCACTTGGCGCACATCAACACCATAGTGAGGTGTCTCAATCGTATATGCCAATCTACTACTCTGTTAGTACCAGAAGGGAGACAGATTGCACTAAGCAAGCTCTAGAGACACCAAGTCTCTCTAATCTTTAGTTATCTCATAATCATCGTGGCACATATCCATAGGTATGCTCAACAATGCGAACACTCTTAAGCCACGACACTACAAATGCCCTTATCTGTAACAGAGTGATGGCCTAGGTGACACAAGGGCAATGGCATAAACCGAAGCACTAAGCCATATATATACACAGATCTCCAAATATCTAGGGTGTCACAGATCAGAGGCGCGACCCCACGATCAGGTTGCTAGGGTGGATACTGGCCATTTGGTCCCACTAACAGACATAATAGGAGTATATCGTAATAGTGGCTTATAGAAACAATACGTGTATACTCGAGGTCTCACTAACTATAATCATAAAGCTATAAATAACCTCACACTATCCACTATATTCCCATCACATAAACATTATCCACTCACAGTGAATAATCGAATTATCACAACAGCGTCCCATACCACTACATGATACTCAAACGTTTATCCATTGCTTATAAATTTCGCCAATCTGATCAATATTCTATATAATGAGTCTAAAGAATAATTGGAGAAATATTATCGAATGCCTCATCCTAAATTTTATCATAACTCCATTCATTCAAATTTCTCGTCATATAAAATTTAATGCAATAAAATCATATCAAGGATGTCATCACCGTATCATATTAAAATCAACTAAATCAATATTAATGGTGAATGATTCATATAATTATTATTCAATTAAACAAGAAAGAGATACCAAGATATTATTATCAATAAAAGTTATTCGAATAAATATAAATTAAACAAAACAATACTTAATAATAAATTATTCACAACATATAATTTTATATAACAAAACAAAAACTGAGCAATGGGTACATAATACATCTCCCAAAATAATTTATAGGTTTATATATATATAAATTATCTCGTATATTCAAAAATCAATGTAAGTTAAAGATTAAAGATGAAACTATGAAATAAATTATCTGAATTAAATATATTGATAATAATTAACTCAATTCTTTATAGAATTATTCACATAATTTTATCTTATATATGAGAACAATTACTTAGATATAAACCACAAATACAACTTTTGGGATTAACTAGAATTCAAATTCAATTATAATTTTATAAGTAATGATATTATATTAATAGCATACTTTATAATATCAAAACACTCCATTGTTATATTAAAAGCATGCTTTATAATTCAGATTCAGATTGTCTCTAAGTTTCGGAATATTCTTCCAAGTTGCAGAAGCATTGTTATCTATTTTAAGTCCAGAAGTTGTCTTTCAAGTATCTAGCTGTCATCCACCTAGCCTACAAATTATTTGAAACCAATATTTTCCAGGCCAATTTTCATAAAAAAATTTAGATCAATAGGTTTTTAAGTCCCACTCCTCCTTTTTTAGGTTTGCACAAGTATTTATAACCGACTTTGTGTAATCTTCCCCTCCAAAAGAAATTAGCAGAGACTACATTTAGTTTTTCAATATAATAGTTTGGTATTGAAACGTATGCAATCAAAATCTAACCTTCGAAGTAATAACTATGTGAACTAATTATACCCTTCCAACAAATGATAGAAGTTTCGCTCTCCAGCCATGCAGTTTCTCTCTTATACTATCCACCAATTTCCCACATTCAACATCTATTATTGTATTATTTGATAGAGGTTCTCCCAAATATTTGATAAGGAGAGCACCCTCTGCAACACCAATTCTACTTAGTAGATTTTGTTTATCTCTACGGAACTTGTTGAAACGGCATTTTGTTTTAAATTCATTAAGTTTCAACCCTGCTGTTATTTCCAATTCTTTAAATATTTCTTTGATTCTATCAACAGCAGTTAAACTAGCCTTTGTCAAAATAATGAGATCATCAACATATATGAGGTGGGACACTATAGGTTATAACCTGTAAACTGGGCTAATCTTATTTTGTAAACATGTTATTTCCAATTGCAGAATAAGCCACTCCATTGCAACAGCAAATATATAAGGGGATAGAGTATCCCCTTGTCTAATTCCTCTAGTGTTATGAATGTAACCTTTGGGAATCCCATTGATAAGAATGGAGAATGTGGGAGAATTTAGACAATGGGCTATTAGCTTTAGTAGTTTGTACTCTAAAACAATTTAATTATACTAAATTATATAATTTCATTTGAATTTCATTTTTAAATTAACCATTTACCAAATATGAAAAACACTTTTCAAATTTCATTTCATCCTATTTAAGCACAATTCAAATTTAAAAAAATTCTTTAAACAACTTCAAATTATTTTAACATTATTACAAAATTTTATTGATAAAATTCCCACCGAAACTCTTTTTTTCTATTTAATAAATTATTTTCAACGTATTTCTTAATCTCAAAACATTTTATTCCAACCAAAATTAATTTTTAAGTATTATTTTATAAACTCTTTATATAATTTCCATTTCTAAATCTTTTATATCCTTCAAATTATTTACATTTACTAAAATTTTGTGTTTAAATGTCTCTTGATGTGTTTAAGAAACTCTATCGAGTACGTGTGCACCCGCATCGAACAAAATCCTTAACATACTCAATGGAAAAATTAACATGATTTTACCTCCAAAAATATCTACATGTTATATAATATATAAACCTTCATTGTAAATATAAATTGATAATTGAATTCATTTCTCAATTTTAACGAATGCACACAAATTTTAAAATTAATTTAAACTTCAGCAATTTCAAACATCTAAACAAACGTAAAAGACTAAAAATAGTGCATTCAGTGGAAACCAACAAATAAATTTTCCCTGAGCATTCCGATCAAAATCAAACAAAACGCAACTACAATATCCCAAACCAAAAATTACAATGCAATATTAAACAATTTAAAATCATAAGTACAAATACAATTAGTTGGATTAACTCCTTTAGTCCTTGCCATTTCAACCAGTACATAATGCAGACACAATGAAAAGAAATTAGCTATATATTTAAAGATATATATTTGTACAACTACATATATGCCCTATGATGATTACCCTAGTAATCACCTTATATATTTGTATAATAATATACTATTTCATATTATAGAAAATTACCCAACACACCCAAGGGTCAGGACTCTAAGTCTTACCTAATGACTCGAATCGTGTCTCTAATGTTCGATTTATTGTTCTAAACTTCCTCTGATACCAACTATAAAACACCCACCTCTATACCCATACTATCTAAGAGTATTACAAAATAATACTGTTAGATAATATGGAGAATGAGACCATATGAGGTAAATACGTAATATTACTTTGGACTAACACTGGTATGTATTAAAACATCAAATTAATATCTCTCATATACATACACAGTATCAGTAAAAAAACAATAAATACATGTGTCTCCAGGACAGAACAATACACAATAAACAATAGAGAACATAGAGTCAATTGCAACGATAATATATAATATAATATATAATATATGATACAGTTTTAAATATAATTATCTCAAATGTCCATTCTCTCTATATAATGTAATAAACAATTACTATACAACAATATATCAAATAATTATACAAAGAATTAAGTCACATAAATATCATACAATAGTTCTAGAACGAGTCTCCTCTAAACCCAATAAAACAAATGCTGGTCATGTCGTCCATGTACCTAAAATGTCTCGGACTGACCCGAGTATTATAAAATAACATATGGGTCAGATTATTTCTAATCAAGGGTATATAATAATAATAGAATATAATGTAAACACAGAATAATAATATGATAAGTTTACATTAATACTCAAATCATCAATCAGTTATACGTATAATTCCATAATAATCATCAAAATGTCATATATCTCAAATAACCCAAATCCATATGAAACTGTCAACTCTAATATCAAAGATGTCATCACCCATTTAGTAACACATCAAATCTTAATCACATAATCAACACGATGGGTGAATCATTAATATCCAAAAAATATCATCCAATCCAGAAATATCACAAGAGGAGATGCCATCAAGTATAACCAAGCTAGCACGAAGCATTGCCCAGACATAACTCTCGATCTCTATAAAATCATCAATACACAATATACACCGAATATGTATAGCAGGTGTAACGAATTTGGATTTTCGACCCTCGGAAATTGACAATAATACGTCCACTGTATCACATGTCGAACAATCAAGTGCTGGAAATACTGATTTTGTTAGTGTGAAAGAAGAAGGTAGAAGAAAACTAAAAAACATAGAATCTCACAACGCAGCGAATAATATATAATACAATAATTATCTTTACAAAAAGGAAACACTTTATTCATATAACATCATAGTACACAAGACTTATCCTAAATTTGGATAGTTATAGAAACCTGTCCTTAAATTGAAAAACATACATACTCTATAATATAGTGTAAGAAAAATATACATGAATGAGTCTTGACCATCCAGCTCCTCTCTAACTCCAAATTATCCAGCTAAACCTGGAAAAACATGCTCGGTCTGACCCGAGCATTACATGGAATAGCACCTGGGTCAGTCTGGTAAACCATCACGAGTAAAATTCGATAACAGGTAACAACCAAACTGATTTCTACATTTGAAAACTTTTCAAACAAAAGGTATCTCGAAGACCACAACGCATATAAAAACGAATGGTTTTTACCTTACGATAACTAAAACATTTTATGTCAAAATCCAATGATATTACATAGTGTCTAGGTTTAAAATAAATAGATAAAATAGCTGAAATGTTTACATCTCACATTCCAACATACTAGGTTCTACAATCAAAATCGTAAGGAATGTATTGGAGATTGGATCCCAACAATGGCAAGGTAAGGGACTACCTTCCGATGCTACAATTCTAGAAAATTCACTGATGTTAACACAGAGCCGGCTGCCCCTTTAACATGGCAGACTGGATTACCTCACCCCCTTGACACTGAGGCCTTATACTACCACCATGTTTGGGTGCAAACTAACTCTAAAAGGGAAATTGAGAATGGAGTGACCGCTCCTAATGGTAGCTAACCACATAGCTCTACTACACGCCCTGCTTTTGCCATTCCTTCCGGATGTGAGTTTTGAGGCTATGCTTTACCTTTCTAAATAGCAATCCATCTTGGAATGCTAACACTTCCCTCGAGGCAGTAATGCAGTGCCAACATTCATCCATACCAGTTGTCCATGATAAGGACAAACCGAAGGCACTACTTCTACTACATCCATTTTGGAACCACCCTTAGGATTAATAGCAAGCAACCCTTGCACTTCAATGTCCCCGTCTTCAATCCCATGCTTCAAGATGTTTTCATTTTGAAATGCTTGAGTTGGATCAAAGTGGTTTTCAGATAGTATATCCGATCCCGGTCTCTTCGAAACAACTTTCGATATTTCCAGTAAGCTCAACCTCGGTTCTTTAGGAAATAAATAAACAAATGACAAGAGCGGAGTTCACCTCCTAACTTTTCGTAGATGGATTTCATTATCATTCGTCCTAGAAGAACGATACAAGTTTATACATATAGTATAACACCTTCGACGGTAACTGTACCATACAATTCTCGTGTTTCTCCTAGATATTTCTAAAGTTACGTTTTGTCTAGATTTGATAGTTGGTTATTTAACTATCAAATAAACAAACATCCAATCATGGTTTAATTTTCATATTGGATCCACTAGGCCTTGATTAATTCTCTTTAATTAGTAAAACCACTTTATAAAACTTGATCAAAAGATCCTTTCAAACCCCTTACATTTCCTTCATACTTAGGAAATATATACTTATCTATATTACCAAAACATTTGACTTTTCATGTCTCGAAAAAAAAATTATATACTTATCTTATCAGTATAAGTATATTTACGAAATTTTCAAAGTTTTCTTCTTTCCAAATCCCATATTAAATAATCAAACATTTCATCCAAATAAAACATTCCTCTTATCCTTTATCAAAAATTCCCTTTTTAAAATCTCATTATATTAAAATTAACTTATAACTTTCAAAATAAAGTTATGACCAACTTTTATAAACCTTTAAGTTAATCTATAAACCTCTTTCCAAATCTCTGAAATGATTTATAAACCTTTTTCCTATTTTTAAATCTCTTTATATAAACCTTTCTACACTCCTTTATAAATATCATTTGTAAAAAATTTAAAGTAACCCTTCAATAAAAACCCCTTTTATGAACAAGTTATTACTTATAAATAACTTTAAAACATAATAGCATAACTTGGAAATCATTTATAAACTTTAAACTCTAAATAGATTAAAGAATATAAGTTAATTCAAAACACACTTTACAAATTCAAAAGGAGGCTTAGCAATCCCAATGGTACTAGTTTAAGTTACCATTCAATTTCAATTCGATTCCCAAGTCACTTAACAATTATTTACATAAGCTACTATATATGTAAACGCAGTTCATGTCCAATCAGGGAATAACACGTCCATATAACCAGTTGGCATATACAAGTCTAAATAACATAACAACAGGATGGTGATTTGTCCTGCTAAATAAATGTCCAAAAAATTCAATCAATTTATAGCAGAACGGGGATTTATTATGCTTAACACATGTCCACACAATCAAATCATTTACACTCAAACAGAATAGTGTTTTGTTCTGCTAACTGATGTTATTTAATTCTCCTATTCATATGGGTTACTTAAGGGTCTGAACAAGAGATCGTTTGATATGGAATCGAGTTACTTTGAAAAAGAAAATTGATTAAAACACATTTAGTTTAGTTTAAAATCACCTTTGAAAAGTTAAAGGTATGTTTAACTAGCTTAAACCCTAAGTAAGTTTTAATTAATCCAATTTAAATCAAGATTAAATCATAACTAAACTCTAATTAGGCTTAATGAACTTGATTAAGTATTAATTAACTTCCTAATGCAACGTGGTTAAGGTTGAACTAAATTATTTAAGAGTTAAACCCTAATTAATTAATTAAATAATTCACCATTAATTTTAATTAAATAATTATTAATCACTTAACTACTTCTTAACCCCTTTAATCACTAATTAAAACTTTATTAATCAATTAATAGTCATTACCTTAACTTAAGTGATGATTAACCTTTAATCACCTTCTTAATTACCAAATGGGTGCTAATTACCTTTTAATTAACTAGTTAACTGACTAACTAACTGACTGACTAATTAATTATATTACAACTTAATTACTTTTTAATCTTACTAATTAAGTTTAAAAAAACTTAGTAAACTAATTTGAAAATAAAACAAATTTGAAATAGAAATTCAAACCTTTGCCGAACTGCATCCATAGCAGCTATCGTTATTGTCGCAGTTCGCCATAACATATTCTTAGTGAACCACTTCACAAACCCTTACTTTTTCAGGATTTGAAACATACATTAGAAAGTTTTTTTAAAAAAAACTTTAAAACTAAAGTTACAGACTTTAATCCATTTCAAAACTTTAAACTTAGAAATAAACTTCGATTCCAACCGGATCTCATAACCGTCGCAATTACACAAAGTAGTTAACTTCTTTTAACAACCTCATGCCATAGCTTATGTTTTACAATCAACATATTACTAATATCAACCATCTTCATCATAGATTGCAAGTATACATCCATATATACATGTTTACTAACTTTATAATACAATATCGATTTTCATAAACAAATCAAACTAAAATCAACCATCCAAATCATAATCAAACCACATGATTATCATTCAACTTCTACACTATATAATCACCATATATAGTGACATAAATAAACCTACCATTTTCATTAAAAAATGAGTAGTTTACTCACGAAACATCCGCAAAATCTACTCGAACTTAAGCTAAACTTGCCAATGACTCCCTAGCTTTGAAGGATGAAGGCTTTAGGTGCTAGCAACCCTCAAAATGGGCTTGTCCTAGGTGTATGTAGGCTCGACCTGAGGTATGAGGGTGGATGTGGAGTAGTATCTTGAAGGTAGAGGAGCTTCGGGTTATAATCGATTTGCCGAAAATGAATCCAAAATTAGGTCATATTCCCACTGGTTTTTGGGTCATCAACCCACGGAATTTGTAAAAGTAGTTAAAAGGAAAGTTGTAGGAATTTCTTCCTTTATCATTTCAAAAAAAGAAGCACTTATTTTTTATTTTTTTTGAAGAATTTATGAGCAAAAAAAGAAGGGAAATTTTGGCACTTGAAATTCTGGGTAAAAAATTGCTTTGTAAAGAATTGGTGTTTTGACATAGCTATGATAGAAATTTGAAAAGTGGTCAACTATCATGTTGTAGCCATTAAAATTTCACATGGTTTCAATAAAAGAAAAAATCTATTTGAGTTCGGAATGACGAAGAAAAGGTTGGTGGAAAGAGGAGGAAAAATGGAGAAATATAAAGGCTATTTATAAGCAAGATTTCACACCTCATCATTTTGTCAAGTCACGTCACTCTTATATATATAATTGTGTTTAATTACATCACTATTATATATATATAATTATGTTTAGTCACATCAGTTTCTTATATATATATATTATATTTAGTCCCATCGCTTTCTTTTATATATATAGTTATTATGTTTAGTCACATCACTTTCTTTATATATATATAATTACTAATTAAAGATAAGACGTGAAAAGAGATAATGATGGTTAATGATTACAATCTAAGATGTGACAAGAGAGGAATTTATATTTATATATATAAGATTATTATTTTTAAATTTATGAATCGTCACATCAGTTGCTAAACAAAATTAACATAAGATAATCTATCCTTATGTATATTATTATTTAGCTAATTAACTCTTATATATGTCTATATATGGTGCACAAAGATAAACAACGTTCCTGATAATTTCCTAATGTCGAAAGGTAGAAATTTTGGAAAACAGTATTCGGTCACATTTTCTATTTTTCTATGAACCGTTTAATTTGATAAACAAATTTTGAAACGATTTTACCATCATTATTAATTAATTAAATTGTGTTTATTTTCATTATAAAACCTATATATCGAATTTTTAAAATTAAGTAAATATTCACTAAGCAAAGCAGTAAAATTCCGTGTCGTTAGAACAGGTATAATATCATCTCCTCATACACATACCATCCAGAAATACCATGATGGGAAATGACTGTACTGGAGACAAGAAGTCCCAAATTAAGTCATATATAACAATATATGTGGCACCTGACACACATCAACACTATAGTGAGGTGCCTTGGTCGTATATGCTGATCTATTACTCCGTTAGCACTAGAAGGGAGATAGATAGCACTAAGCAACCACTAAAGACACTAAGTATATAAGTCGACCTTAGTTACCTCACAGTTATCGTGACACGTATCCGCCGAAGTGCTCGTCAACGCGAACACTCTTAAGTCATGACAATATAAATTCCCCTATAGGTAATGGGCTGCTGGCCTAGGTGACACAAGAGCAATATCACAATTCCAAGCACAAAGCTAAAGCACTAGGTTATATATATATGTATGTGTGTGTGTGTGTGTGTATGGAGCTCCATAAATCTACAATGTCAGAGATCTAGGGATTGACCCCATGATCAGCCCACCAGAGTGGATACTGGTCATCTGGTCCTCTCCAACAAGCATAATAGGAAGCCATTATAATAGTGGCATATAGGAACAATACATGTAGACTCGAGGTCTCACTAACTATAATTACAGAGCTATAAATCGCTTCACACTATCCAATATATTCCCAATACATGGGTGTCATCTACTCATAAATAATAACCAAATAATTACCACAACAGCATCCCATACCACTACGTGATACTCAAATGTTTATTTATTGCTTATAAATTCCACTCAATCTACCTAATATTCTATATAACGAGTCTAAAGAATAACTGAAGAAATATTACCGAATGCACTATCCCAAATGGTATTATAACTTTGTTTATTCAAATTTCCCATCATGTAGAACTTAATACAATAAAATCATATCAATGATGTCATCACCATGTCATAATAAAATCAACTAAATCAATATCAACGGTGAATCTTTTATATAATTATTATTCAATTAAACAAGAAAGAGACATCAAGCTAGTAATATGAATGAGAAAATTTCAAATAAATATAGATTGAACAAAACAATACCTAATAATAAATTATTCACAACATATAATTTTATATAACTAAATAAATACTAAGCAATGGGTAAATAATACATCTCCCAAAATAAATTATAGAGTTAAATGTATAAATTATCTCATAAGTTCAAAAATCAATGTAAGTTAAAGATTAAAAATGAAACTATGAATTAAATTATCTGAATTAAATATAGTTATAATAATTAAATAAATTCTTAATAGAATTATTCACGTCATTATATCTTATATAGGAGAATAATTACTTAGATATAAACCACAAATACAACTTATAGGGTTAACTGGAGTTGGAATTCAATTATAATTTTATAAGTAATGATATTATACTAAAAGCATATTTTATAATATCAAAACACTTACATATTTTTACAAGATTATCTAATCTTAAATAATTTATTAAAGTCAAATTCCAAATTAATTTAACTTATTCATAATTATGTAAATATAACTTACATAACTTTAATTATATATATATATTAAAATTTCTTCGTATATACTTTAATAGCTTAAACTTTCTTAAATATATACTTTAATAACTATAAATTGATAATTCATGTTTTATTACAATGGAAAATAGAAAACTCGCTTTGTTCATGTGGTAAACATGGAAGAAAAAAAACCATATTTACGAACCACTCACACTACAACATTACCATGCATGCAAATTAACCCAGCATGCTTACATATTCATAATACTTGTACACATGTATAAACACTTAGCCTAGCTCATGCAATAGTACTCATTATAAAACTATACATAATAACCTATACACACGCAAGCAAGTATTGAAACACATATAGCATATAAGGAAAAAGTGAAAATAGAGTATCCAACAACAAAATGTAGCGCAACCCCTGTTAATTTTATAAGCCTTTTAGAATTGTATAAATACAATAATTTAGACAAAACCGCTATAAAAATAATAGTATTATTTTGTTATGGTCTTTCTTGTGAAGCAATACATAAATGACATGTAATTTAAATGGCACCTAGTTATTCAACAATATATTTATTGTTATACAACTAAACAAGAAATGTTATTTAAGTGTGTTAAAGAATTAAAATGAACAGCTAACAACAGAGGATATGGAAATAAGAAATAAATAATTGGACATAGCACATAGTCAATAACTCATGCAATATGCATCACATGATCCAAAAACACACACGCATGCACACATACCAGTACTCACTCATATATATACAATCACGCTCACAATTAAACTCATGCAATACACACGTCACACTTGGATGTAGGCATATGCACACTGCCACACCAACATGTGGACCCCTACTCAGTAGACAACAGCCCCACGAATACACATACACACACGCAAACACACTAGTATGCAATGCACGTACGTGCATCTAATATCTAAAGATGTTTACCTTGGATGAATGTGTGTTTTAAGTGAAAATGTTATTGTAGTTACAACACATTTCAAGTTGTTTTGTTGGTAATATCGATGACAAATTGATAGTAAAATTCCGTTGGTGGATAGGCGGAATGGGTGGTGAGATTCCATTCATGAATGAGAGTAATTTTGGAATTTCAAAATGACACCATGTAAATCCTTTTGATTGAATTATCTTTATTAATAGTAGAGATAGAGATATGTCTTTGAACATATGAATATAATCATATGTTTCCCTTGCTAAACAATTCCTTCCCAAGTCTAATATAAATGTTTTTACGTAAACAATAAAGCATTTGAAAGAAATTTGAATAATTTAATATTATTTCAAAGATGGTTAAACAAATAGTTAAGTGATTTAAAAAGGAAAAATGAGTATGCGGAAATGACTAGTACATTTGTCCCACTTGTGAGATCTAAAAGTAAAAACAAGGTGTGTAACTAAGGTTAGGGATGGAGCAACCAGTGCCCTAAACTTACATGGCCTCAGTTTTCTATTTTAGGCGAGGGGTGGAACATATCGAAAGGAAAGCTCGGATGCTCAACTTGGAATTTATAGAAATAATTTTCTTATACTCATTATTAAAATCCGAAGAGGAAACTTGTCCTATTCGTGGAATTTAAAAGGTGATCTCACCGTTATTCCGCACATAGCACTCGTTGAATACGGAAGTTGATTTTGAATAAAATTAGAATGATTTCTATAATCTTATTTTCTCAAAAGATACTCTTTAAAAATGATTTGAGAAATATTCAAAAAAAAGATTTAATTCTGTATTCAGTAAAAGAATATTTTGAAAATATATATCTCTTGAAGATATTTTGGTAAAGGAAAATGAATGAATCGAAAAATAATTACATCATTTTTATCGATGATTGGATTTCGAAGGAACCGTGGTTGGATTTGGGCGATTTCTGTCTGAAAACCACTATGAACCAATTTACATGTTCGAAGATGTATGAAGATGTATGAAGATGTAGATATTGAGACGAATAATAACGATGGACTACTTGTTGCTAGGGACTTACTCTTGATTCACTATATTGTAGCAGTGGTCTCTTCGTTATGAAAAATCTCAAAACCAAAAGGGCTTCTCGCCTAGTAATGGCTGAGGAAAGTGCCTTCGGTTTTGTTCAGTCCCAAAATGAACTTGTATGGATGAGTGTCTGACCTCGCATTCTAAATCACAATGAGTGGTCTCTATAGATGTATATGAGTCAGTGGCGAAGAAGACACCTTCTCTTAGCTTAACACCCTTTCCCGAGACATATGAGCTTAGGAAGTTATACGTTTATAGAAATCAGTTGTGCGAATGCGGAATGGCAACATGGCATTCAAAGTGAAAGAAGATATGCTATATGAAATGGTAATCGTTGCATTGAGCCTCATCAAACGAAAAAGACCTAAGAAGACCTAAAAATTAGCTAGGCTAAGTGGATCATTCCCAATTAGGGTATGATCATCCCCTTCTAGATATATTTCTTCCCGCTATGACGTTTGGGATGTAAATTAATATGGTTTGTATGCTACAGCACGCTCGGATAAAGGTCGGTAACGACCGGGGATGACATATTCGGTACTATCTAGTTATAGAGATAGGTCGGTCTTGTGTTGGTAGAGGGGCTCTATGATGGTTCCTCGGGACATCTATCTAGAGGTGTACCCATCGGGAGGTAGTCCCTCACCTGGTCATTTGCATGGAAATCCATTCTCCAATAAGAACTTACGGTTTTGTTTGTAGAACCTAGTATGTTTGACTTTAATAATGGTAACAATTTCGGCTAGGATTAATAAGTTTATTTTCAAATATTTTCAAAGAAAGTCATTAAAAATAATATCCCCAAATTTTACGTAATAAAGAGTTTTGGTTATCATTACGTAAAAACCCATTCCGTGTTTATGTGCGACGTGGTCTTATGAGATACCTTTTTGTTTTCAAAACATCGTACTTTGAGTTCTCACACCTATCCCATGACAGACTCGGAGTTTGTTTTCCCCTTTAAACTCTTGGTGCCCTATTTTTGGGGCAGCCAAGTAGTCAGGATACCTTAGGAGCATTTTGGAGTATGTTGGAGAGCATTTGGAGAAGTCTTTTGAAGCTATAAAGCTGAAGTAACTTATGTAGATATCTACTTACATTCCACTATGTTATGTAGTATGTATTTTCCAGCATATGTACGGATACATAGTTATAACTACCCCACTGGGTTTTTATTTGACTCTGATCATTTTTGTATAGTTAAAATGTTGAATGCGATGTGAGATTCTATTATTGTGCTATCTTCTATCTTTATTTTCTTTTACACCCCTGATAATCTGCCTCCCCGACATTTGGATTTACGGCAGTGAATACCATAGATGTATTACTGTTGATTTCTGGGCGTTGAGGAGATAGGTCATCAAATTTGGTATCAGTGCTTAAGGTTAAGCGAGAACCTTGGCTTTACAGGGTATGACTCATTAGAGATCGGATTAGTAATGCCCTAGAATGAGTTTAGTCCGAGAGAGCGCATAATTGAAACTTTTAACTTGAATAAATATATTCATACTGTATAGCATTCCCTAAGATATCTCGTCTATATATCCCAAAGATCCTTTTCTTACTATACACATACATATAGTAGAAAATGAGTGGAAGAAGAGTACGATGTAGGAGAGGAAGTAATACCACAAATGGTCAAACTCCTGCAACTCAGTAGTCGAGGAAGTAGTAGTTCTCGTACAGCCCCAAATCAACTTTGCAACTTTATGCAAGAACTATACCAGCCTTGGTGGTAAACCTTTCAAAGGAATAGAAACTATCATTGAAGTACAAGCTTGGACCCGCTCTTGTGAAAGAATTTACAAAGGACTGAATATTGGAGATGAGTAGAAGAGATTCTTAGCTTCTTGGCAACTACTAGATGGAGCTCAAGTTTGGTGAGAATCTATTACTCAGAATGAGTCAGAAGATGATTTCTTTTGGGAACAAATCAAAGAAGTTCTGGAGGTGCAGTCTATGCCAGAAGCAGGAAAATCCCTTCTTTATCGAAATTTTTTGGATTTTAAATAAGAGGAGGAGGTGTCATTTGAGGAGAATGCTAACAAGTTCAATGAATTACTTCGTTTTGGGCCTGGATTGATAGATACGCCCCTCAAAAAGAATAAAAAGTTTATTTCTGGAATGAAGAAGCAATACCATGTCAGAATGACTGGGTATGTGAGAGAACCATTTATAGACTTAATAGACATGGTATACAAATATGAAGCTTTGGATAAGATAGATCCACCCATAGTACAGGAAATCAACAATAATAACTGGAAGAAGAGGAAGTTCAATGGCAAGAGGCCTTGGCAAGAAAAATCCAAAGGAGGACCTCAGGATAACCGCTTTAGAAATGTCACTTTCTACAATTGCCAACAAAAGGCCACCTATCAACTCATTGTAGAAAACCCAAAACTCAAGGAACTCAAGGATCAGCACCAAGAAGCTGCTTTTATTGTCATCAATCAGGACATATGATAAAGGATTGCCCCCTTAATGAAAAAGGAGAACAAGCCAAAGTGTACGCTGTCAAGGATGAGCCTTCAACCTCCCAAGATGTAAAGGGCAAAGGTGTGTTGGAAGGTAATTTTTTATCAAAGATGTTTTAGTTAGAGTATTATTTGATGCAATAGCTTCTCATATTTTTATTTCTAAAACAACTGTGGAGGAATTGGAACTTAAACCTAAAATTGTTGACGACCCAACCTGCGTGAAAAATCCTATAGGAGGTTCCACTAATCTTTGTATGCACTGTGAAAAAGTCCCAATTTCCTATCCTCCCCATCACTTTCCTTCTGATCTTTTCGTCTTAGATTTTATTGGATTTGAAATTTTACTTGGTTTGGATTGGTTGGCTAAGTACAGAGCTGTGCTCGATTGCAAGAATAGAATGATATCTTTATGGACCGTCTTTGGGAAAATCATAGAAATATATTGTGAAGATCTTAGTCCAAGAAGGGATAGTTTTCTTGCTTCAGATACATCCCATAAAGAATTAGAAACAGTACCCATTGTTAAAGAATTTGCAGATGTCTTTGAGGATGTAAAAAGTTTTCCCCCATATAGAGAAATTGCATTTCGTACAGATATACCAATTAAACAACAAGATAGAAGGATGGCTCCGAAAGAAAGGGATGAGTTGAATAACCAAACCCAAGAGCTATTAAAGAAAGGATTGATAGACCCAGTCGTTCAAGTTGGGATCGACAGTAGTTTTTGTTGATAAGTCGAATGGATCTTCGAGATTGTTTATAGACTATCGAGATCTAAATAAGCAAACCATTAAGTACAAGTATCCTTTACCTTGAATAGATGATCTATTTGACCAGTTACATGGAGCTTGAGTTTTTTCTAAAATGGGCCTAGCTATAGGATTCCATTAGTTAAGGATCGCAGAAGATTGCATCCATTTAATTGCATTTAAGGTCCGAACACTTTCTATGAGTGGTTGATTATGCCTTTTGGGCTAACTAATGCACCCGCTTATTTTGTTGACCTTATGAATAGAGTGTTTAGGGATGTGCTAAACAAATTCGTGTTAGTCTTTATTGATGATATCCTTATCTACTCAAAGACGGAAGAAGAACATGCAAGGCATCTAGAAACTGTGTTGGAGATATTGAAAAATAATGTGCTTAAAGCCAAATTCTCAAAGTGCCATTTTTGAAAAAAGGAGGTAAGATTCCTTGGAAATATAACATCAAAGGATGAAATTTCAGTAGATCCAGAGAAAATTGCAGCTATTTAAGACTGGAAGCAGCCACAAACTTCTAAAGAGATTCGTAGCTTCTTAGGTTTGGCAGGATATTACAGAAGATTCATTCAAGACTTCTCTAAGATTGCCTATCACCTAACGAAGTTGACATTGAAGGATGCTAAATTTATTTGGGCTCCTAAGTGTGAAGAAGCATTCCAAGAACTAAAGAAGAGATTGACAACCACTCCAGTTTTAGAAATTATAAATGGAAATAGTGGATTGACCATTCATACAAATGCTTGTGGAGAAGGAGTTGGTGTAGTTTTAATGCAAGATGGGAAGGTGATTGCTTACACAAGTAGACAACTGAAGACGCATGAGAAGAATTATGCAACACACGACTTAGAATTATTAGCCGTTGTGTTCGCTCTGAAGATATGGAGACATTATTTGCTAGGTAAGAATCTTTCATAAGTTATTTCGATACAACTTTGAATTGACTTAGTAAATAATATTCCATCTTCTAGGTGAAAATTCGAACTCTTCATGGACTAAGAATCTTTGAAGTATCTTTTCATCTAGAAGGATTTGAACATGAGACAGCAATGCTGGCTAGAATTTCTCGTATCTTACGATCTAGATATTCTATATACACCCGGGAAAGCCAACGTAGTAGCTGATGCACTAAGTAGAAAGTTAGCTACTATTTCTTATTTGGTAGTAACTCCAACTCTTTTGGAAAGAATTGCCAGTAAATAGGGAGAAGATAAATGGTTTGAGAAATACATTAAAGTAGCTGAAGAAGGAAGAAATTCAAGCTTTAAAATAGATAACCATGGAGTATTATGTTTAAATGGAAGAATTTATGTTCTGGATATTGGAAATCTTAGGCAAGAAGTATTAGCTGAATGCCACACAGCCAAAATTAGCATTTATCCAGGGATTCATAAGATTTACAAGGACGTGAAGCGTATATTTTGGTGGAGAAGCATGAAGAGGGACATATTTAACTATGTCCACAATTGTGAAAATTGCCAAAGAATCAAAAGTGACCAAAAGAAGACGGCGGGATTACTTCAACCTTTGGAGATTCCAGCTTGAAAGTGAGATCAAATATCCATGGATTTCATTGATCGCTTACGCGAACAAGGAAAGGAAATGAAGGCATTTGGGTTATCATAGACCGATTAACCAAAAGTGCACATTTTATTCCAGTTAAGCCAACAAGAACTGCAGCAAGCCTTGCAGATATATATATGAAGGAGATTGTCCGATTGCATGGAGTTTCGAGCAGTATAGTAAGAGATCATGATCCAATCTTCACTACTCAGTTTTGGGAAGCACTACAGACAGCTTTGGGAACGAAGCTGAGTATAAGCACTACATATCACCCCTAAACTAATGGACAAACGGAAAGAGTCAATCGTGTTTTGGAAGATCTTTTAAGTGCATGTATTCTAAACATTGGAGGCTTGTGGGAGATTCATTTACATTTAGTAGAGTTCTCCTACAATAATAGCTATCAAGCTAGTATCGGCATGACACCATATGAAGCTTTGTAGGTCGCCCATGTAAATCGCCAGCATGTTGGATAGAAACTGGAGATCGGTTTTTGCTTGGCCCAGAAATGATACAAGAAGCTTTAGAGAAATTTGATATGATTAGAAAGAAGCTAAAAGAAGCCCAAAGTAGACAGAAGAGTTATGCAGACCGAAGGCATAGAAATTTGGAATTCTCAGTTGGAGATTCAGTCTTTTTGAAAGTCTCTCCATTGAGAGGAACAGTAAGATTTGGAAGAGCTAGAAAGTTAGCACCTCGATATATTGGACCTTTTTCCATTCTCGAACGAATCGACCCACTAGCTTATCAAGTACAATTGCCAGAAAGATTGTCTGGTGTACACCATGTTTCATGTATCACATTTACGGAAGCATGTATATGACCCAAGAACAAATCATAGAAATGACTACCCAGGATGACTTGGAGATAGAACCAAATTTAGCAGTTATTAGAAGGCTTGTTTGAATCATGGATCAAGATGAAAAACGATTAAGAAGAAGGCAGTACGATTGGTCAAATTTCAATGGAGTGGGGATGCGGATGACTGCACGTGGGAAACAGAAGACATAATGAGAAAATCATATCCTGAATTTAGGATCGATGTATAGACTTTATCTATCCTTTGAGCACCGCTTGTGGTGTAATCACTTATTGTATATATTCTGTCTTACTGAATATATACTTCCTTTTGAGCCATTTTCTTCTTACCTAATTTCGAGGACGAAATTCTTTCAAGTAAGGGAGAATGTAACGGCCCAAAATTTGACCACTTAAAAATATAATATTTAAAGTGATTTTAAATATAAAATATAAAAGGATTTATGATTCAAACAATATTAGATATGACTTGGAAATAGAAATATACATAAAAATAGTAACATTTTCTTATATCGACAAAAGTGACAAAATCCTACTTTCAGAAAAGTAAGTTTAAATGGTTTAATTAATTATTTTAATTTATTTATGGGTGTTTATATGTTTAAATAAAATTATACAAATTTATTTTTAAATTTGGTTTACATAAATAAATAGTTTAACTAAAACGTCAAAATATGACAGTAGAACATTTTGTCAAAAAATCAACGTTTTGTCGATTTAAAGTTGTCGCAACGTTGTTGCACCTTTATGTACACAATTTAATAAATATATTAACATATAAGGATGGTTAACAATAAACTAAACAATGTTATTTATAATAATCACACTTAGAAAATTCTAGAAAGTAACTAGCAAAAGTAAACTAAAAAAGACAAAACAAATGTCACATCACATTTGACATAAAGTAAAGTAATGTGTCACAAAGTAAAGTAATCATTCTTATTTTTTACTTAAATCTTAAGTATTTGAATTTTAAAATTGTGATGTGATATGGATGGTAAGTGTTGAATTAAATAAGTTTACTTAATTCTTAAGGAAAGTTATTTAAGTAAAAAACACAGATCTAAATTTTATTCTCAAATATTTTCTATAAATACCCATCCTTTTCTTCTTCACTTTTACACCATTTTTTCTCTACCTTTTTAAGCTCTCTTACATCCATTAATGACTATTCACCTTAACAAAGTTATGCCAAAATATTGCCAAAAATAAAACAAAGAAAAATATTAATAAAACTCCATCTGAACCACTTCAAAACTGCTCCTTCCCTCCTCTTATTGCTCACACCCCCTTCACCATCAAGTCGAGCCCAAACCTCCATGGAACACATGGCCCAAAGCTCCAAAGACCTCCACAATTCAAGTCAAGCCACCTAGAAGCCTTAAAACAAGAATTCGTGAGCAGACGATTGAAGTTAGGAAAGTTATAATCACTTTAAAGTTTGTTCAATCCCAAACAAGGTGCGAACTCCTAATTTATATGTATATATTTGGTTGTGATGTTGTGATATGTTTGTTTGGATGTTTGGTTATGATATTGATTTTCATATGTTGTTTGTTGCATAAAACTATTGAAACAAGTCATGGATTTACATGACGTATAATCACATGGACATCACTTTCCAAAAGAAATGAAATGTGGTATGAAATCATTTATACCTTGAAAAAAAATGTTTGAATATGCTTTAGAAATGATTTCTAAGTGTTTAAAATTGTCTTGGCAAAGTTTGAATACGAATCTCAAAATACGCTTAAAATTTGACACGTCGCGTAACGGTAGTTCGTTTTTGCGTCAAAAGTTCAAATGAATATACGAAGTGGAATATAGTTCGGAATTTTTTGAAGTAAGAATTTCCGAATCCTTATATCCATATATTTCATATAAAAAAAGAAAATCAAGATTTCATCTTGTATATTTTGAAATATGGCAAAATCAATTTTCAAGAAAAATTTAGATTTTGCAATAAAGGACCAAAGTTGAAAATTTATAAAATAATCATTATAAAAATACGAAATATATTCTAAAAATCTTTAAAAATATTTTAAAAGTGATTTAAGTTGAAAAGATGATTTTCTAAATGATGTATAAGTCGTTTTGAAGAATATACCTTTTAAAGCACTTTTTGTAACACTATTTGCGACACTTTTCGCAACGCTTTTCAATAACTTTTGAAATAAAAGTTGGAACTAAAAAATTCTTTCCCAAGTCTAATGTAAATGTTTTTAAGTAAACAATAAAGCATTTTAAAATAAATTTGAACAATTTAATATTATTTCAAAGATGGTTAAACAAATAGCAAGTGATTTAAAAAGGGGAAATGAGTATGTGGAAACGACTAGTACATTTGCCCTGCTTGTGAGACTAAAAGTAAAAAACAAGGTGTGTAACTTAAGTTAGGGATGGAGCAACCGGTGCCCAGAACTTACCTGACCTCAGTTTTCTCTTTTAGGCGAGGGGTGGAACATATCGAAATGAAAGCTCAAATGCTTAACTTGGATTTTATAGAAATAATCCTCTCATACTCATTATTATAATCCAAAGAGGAAACTTGTCCTATTCGTGGAATTTAAAACGTGATCGCACCGTTATTCTGCCCGTCGCACTCGTTGAATATGGAAGTTTATTTTAAATAAAAATAGAATGACTTCTATAATCTTATTTTCTCAAAAGATACTCTTTAAAAATGATTTGAGAAATATTCAAAAAAAAGGTTTAAATGGTTCCATTTTCACTAAAAGAATATTTTGAAAATATATATATCTCGAAGATATTTTGGTAAAGGAAAATGAATGGATCGAAGAAAAAAATCACCTAATTACATCATTTTTATCGATGATTGGATTTCGAAGGAACTGGGGACGGATTTGAGTGATTCCTATCCGGAAACCACTTCGAACCAATTTACGTGTTCAAAGATTGAAGTTGTTTGAAGGCGGAGATATTGAGACGAATAATCGTAACGACCCGAAATTTTCAATTCCGAAAATTCCAGATAGTTAGGAAAAGAAGAAAAGAGATAGAAGAAGAAACAGAAATGAAACACAGATTCTCACATTCGCAGCGGATCAAAATATAATATCAAATAAAAATAACAGTTATACAAGAAGAAACTGTATCAGTTAATTTACATTAATACATCAGAGTTTCAACATTACACAAATGCTGGACAGTTAAAGTTAACTGTCTCAGATACAAACAATAATAATAATACAGCGGAATACACCATACGTCCTGCCACCCAGCTCGCCTCCTGAGCTCCAGAATGTCCTCACCTGAAAATCTATAATACTCGGTCTGGTCCGAGCATTACATCAAAGTAACATCCGGGTCAGGCTGGAAACCAGCGTGAGTAAACCCATCTAACATGGAACATAAAAGCATACATCTTATATAAACCTGGGTAACTTGTATCAATTTACAACTTCACAATTCGTTATAGACATCACTTACATCACACATCAATTTCTAAGTACCAAAAACTTAGACTAAATGGTCCAATTCACTTAAATCATCCCATTTCAGCCAATTGATTCCACATATCAATTTATAAAGAATCGAAGTGGTGTCGGGTATTTACTAATACCCGACTTCGGTCTCTTCGAATTCAAAGCCATCTGATCCCACATTATTCAAGTGAAACACTATTCAATCTTTAAATACAAGATATCACTTTTTACATAGAAATTCAACATCGATAGATAACTACATTATCATTGTCCATCCAAACATATCATATCAGGCTATTAAATTTGTCAAATTTTGCGATTCTGGAGTGTAGTGCTTTTAATGATTGATCTTTAGGGCAGAAGCCATTAATAATGTTGCTGAAGTTGATGGAGAAGGTGAGTTTGTTGAGAGCGTTCCAGTTGTTGATAGCTCTTATAGGACTTCAGGAACATTTTTATAATTATGAATGTTTCCACCAACAACACAACCCATACCATCTCCCCTTCACAAATATAAATGCCCTGTTAAAATTCTTAAATACTGCAAAAAAAAAAGAATAAACATTTCATAGTTATCAAAAAAACTAAAATAGCATAAAACTGGCACATGTGATGAAAAAAACAGTAGTTGAATGACAACATAAAGAAGAGGTTTAGACAGCGTAAGCCGACCAAATTTATATTTGAGAAGTTAAAATTTATATGAAAAATGAGTGGGATGGATGGTGTATTTGTGTTATATACAGAAAAGAAACTCAACATTTGGAACATGGGTTCCTTTCCTTTATATCTAAGCTTGTTTAAACTATATATGCCGAAACATAATTTCTTTTATCTGCACAACTTATGGGAAGAAGAGTCAATTTAGTTGTAAAAACAGCAATTTCAAGTTTATAAGATCACTTTTTTTAACTTTGATGTCAATGCAGAGGATTAAACCATGAAAACAAATGGACTAATGAATTTCATGTGAATGAAATTGTCTGCTTTAGCAAGTGAATGAATAATAATGAAACTGATGAAGAGCATTGCCAAATATTTAGAAGATGCCATTGGTTAGAAAATGAATAAGGGAGAAACAAAAGAAGCAGGTTATGATATATACAGGCTTTGGTTTGCTTGCTATTTATAAGGAACTCAAAGATTATTTCTATACCATAGAAAAAGAAGGCGAGCTATCACCAACTATAATACACCATATTGCCATGGTGGAAGACTGGTCAATCTTGTAACATATTTAAAACATTTACGGACCTATTACAAAAGAATAACAATGTGATCAAAACATTTCATATCAGAGATATCTATCAATTCAAGGCATTTATGTGACGACCCGGAATTTTAAGCAATTAAAATCGGAATATTTAATTGATTTTAAGTATCCAATAGAGTAATTTTAACTTGAGTTACGAATATCTCAATTTATTTGATAATTTAATTATTGAATTAAATAATTTGAAGTTGGGAAAATTATTGAATCTAGAATTTTAAGCCGATTAAAAAATAATTTGAAGGCTTATAAAATTTATATTGATGATACTGAAGATGGTAAAAGTGTTAAAATTGAATTTGGAAGTTGTTTGTTCAGTTTTGAAATTTATATCGTTTAAATTGAATTTAAAAATAGCCTTCCGTGGCACAGTCTCGAAATCCGACGAAACCAGTTTCATTGAGTCCGTAATATTGAATTATTATCGGATTTCAAATTTTGTTTTGATTGGAGTTAGTGTGTGAGTGTATGAAATATAAACGTGCTGGAAATTTAAATGGATAAATAATTTGATGAAATTTAATTTAAAAAGTCGAGCCTTCTTGTATACGCTTCCTTTCTTAATTTCAAAACACGTTGCCCTTCTTTTCTTTTCTTTTCAGCCGTGACATTCAAAAAAAAATGATAGATATCTATACCTGGAAATGGCGACAGCCTTATACTTTTCCCCTTAAATCGAAATCGAATCGATCAGCTTGAAAAAAAAAATACTGAACGAAACCCTCATCTCTTCCTCCTCTCAAATTTCTTCGTCGCCTCTTCGTATTCGAATCGAATTCGAATTTGTGGGGTGTGGGTTTCGCTCGCGATTAGAGTTTGGAGGGGGGGTTGCGACCGTTTCGAGAGCCGAGTTCATGTGCAGTGGCTCGAGTTGATGCGAGTTTGAGGGTGGCGTCGCACCTGGGCGTAGGCGCGCATGGCTGCAGCGGCGAGAATGTATGGTTCTGTACCGTTCGCGATGGAGTCGTGATGGTCGTGAGGTACTGTGGGCTGGAGGAAGGCGCGGGAAGATGGATTACGCGATCAACCGCGAACTCAAGAGGCGATTTGTGCGTGACTACCGCGGCTAGGGTTTCGTTTCGGAATCCAGTAAGGTATAATTTAAATTTTGTTAAGTAAAATTAAATATATATATATATATATATATATCTTGGCTGATTTAAGAAAAGAGAAAAAAAAGGAAACATCCAGGGTACTTAAAATTTTGATGCTGAAACAGGAGATTTATTTATAAGGTTTGGAGAGAAAAAGGGAATAAAATAAATTATGCATATATAGATTGGAAAAGATTTATAGTAAAATAAATTACCAATTTATAGTAATAATTATTATTATTGTTTTACCGGAACGATATGCAGGAAGAAAAGAAATTAATTTGACAGCTAGATTTAAAATGGTTGTATTTTTGAATTTAAATTTGGGTTATTAATTATTTATGCAAAAGTTAAATATATGTAAAAACAATTTATATAAGGTTTTGGAAGGAAATTATAGAAGGGATTTGTGATAAAATTTTACGATTTACGTATTTAATTTATTTTTGTTACCAAAAAATGTAATAAAGGAAAATTAATTCAAAATTAAATTGAATGGTAATTAAGTGTTTGATTTATATTTCGAATGTTAATAAATCATAAATTGGTTTGTACAAGGTTAAAAGTCGTGGAAAAACAAGATGAGTTTGAGGTGAACAGCAATCTTAGGCCAAAGGTGAGTTAATCTCACTCAGCTGCATTTACAAATTTAAATGATTAAATTTAAATAATTGATTGTATGGTTGAATTGGTTGACTTGATATAGTATAGCATAATTTGAACTTAGCATATTATGTGATGCTAACATTTGTGGATGCAGGGAAAACAAGTTGGAGGGATCCAACTGGACCCCTCAACTTTTATATAAATTATTTAATATTCTCTGTTCTGATTATTTGATATTCTATAATGAATTATGTGAAAGTATTGAATGTTATGGCTTGGTTGATATAATTGGGTATAATGAATTACCAAAACAATATATATAAAAATTGGATTTTTGAAGAAAAATAAAAGAAGTGAATCTGTAAGCAAAGTAATTATAGAATAAATTTAAGAATGAATTGAAGAAGAAATAAAGTGACTTTAAAATTCTAATAAATGAATCCTGAGAATGGAAAGGAAAATTTGAATAAATAGAAAGTTAATAAAATTTTAAAATGCAGTATTATTAATTAAAAAGAACAAACATTTATTTAGAATTTAAGATTTGAATTATTGAAAGAGTAAAGAAGAATAATAAAGTCCATAACTACTGAATTTGAAAATGAACTGATAAGTAAAAGAATTTATTTCAAATAAAATAAATTGGAAATCAATTTGGGGAAATTGATTTAAGTGATCGAAGTTGGAATTTTCTCTGGATAGCCGAGTACATGTTTTTAAAGGTAAATTTTTAAATATAAATTAAATATTTTAAAGTTATTTTTAAAGAAAGCAAGTTTTGTAAAATTTATTATTTCTAATATTTAAAGTCTAAAGTAAATATTTTCTTTTAATCTATTTTAGTAGTAATTATTAAGAAGTAACTTAGTATCTTGCCTTTAAGAAAAGGTAGAAATCTAGTTTTATATTTATTAAGTAACCTTATTTCAAATATTCACATAGTAGGTATATTTAACAAATTATTAAAGTAATTTTAACTTGTATGTTTTAAATTATATTTTTAAAAGAAAAGTGTTTTAAATTAATTTAGGAAAATCTAGTTTTGTGCTTGGTGATTCCAGTGGAAATGGAAATACTCGGAATTTATTCTGAGAAAAAGGAAGATAGTTTGAAAACAGTTTTCAAAAGGGTTTGAAAG
The DNA here is from genome assembly GCA_030765085.1 of Allium cepa. Classification (NCBI taxonomy): domain Eukaryota; kingdom Viridiplantae; phylum Streptophyta; class Magnoliopsida; order Asparagales; family Amaryllidaceae; genus Allium; species Allium cepa. Next base: position 89,840,048 of record CM060946.1, on the reverse strand, counting down.
TGAAATTATATCTTGTAAAGATATTTTAAGATGAATAAATAATTTGGAAAATTATTTATTGGTTAATGGTTGTTTGTGAATATTAATTGATAGTTAAATCACCGACTATCAATATTGGACAAATACGTTGATCGTTTCGAAGAGACCGAGATCGAGATTTATTTCTCGAAAACCACTTCGATCCGGTTTGTACGTTTCGGGGAAAACGATTTTGGATTCGAAGATGGAGCAGTGAAGTGCAAGGGCTAGTCGCTACTAATCCTGAGGATATTTCCAAAATGGATGTAGTAAGAATAGTGCCGTCGGTTTCGTTCGGACCTGGGACAGGCTTGTATGGATGAATGTTTGCGTAACATCGTCAGGTGGACGATGGGCATTCTAAGGGATATGTTCTAAAAAGGTAACGCTTAGCCTCAAGCCTCATCAAATGGGAATGACTGAAAATCAGGGGTTATGCAGCAAGGCTAGGTGGGTAGCACCCAAGCAAGGTGAGGTCATTCCAGTCTAGATGTCCCTTTTTATTTCGGCTTAGTGGGCGGTTGCTGATCCCAACCGCGGGGTGATCTCACTCGGGATTGTCCAGTAAGGGGTAGTCTCGGTCTTGTATTGCAGGGGAGCGGGCGTACTCCTCGGTACGGTGATTTAGGCCCCGTACTGTGACAGGCGGTACCCCAGTGCCTAGTCATTAGTTCGAAATCCATTCTCCCTACGAGCCTTGTACGAGTTTTGTTTGTATTACCCACTCTGTGGCTAGTAGCTGGAATTTAACGAATGTAACAATTTCGGCTATTTTATAAGTATTTGTATATAGACCCTATTATAATATCAGAGGATTTCTATAAAAATTGTTTTAGCTATCGTAAGGTAAAAACCCGACATGTTTATTTGTGGCGTGGTTTTACGAGATGCTTTTGTTTTTAAAGGATTTTTGAAACTTTAATAATCAATTGGGTGTGATTTTCTCATGCTGGTATTCCAGACTGACTCGGGTGTTATTTAACTATAATGCTCGGGTCAGACCGAGTATTATAGATACAGGATATGACGCTGTGGAGCTCAGGAGACGAGCAGGATGACGATACGTACTCCCGTACTTGTTTATATATATATATTCCGCTGTGTTGAGTTTGTTGTGTATCCATTGGTATGATATTGATGTTGAGCTAAGATTGATGTACTCTGATGATGTAATATATAAACTCATTTATTTTCTTTGGTGTAAAGATATGTTAATATCTATTATATTTTATCCCGCTGCGATGGTTAGATTCTGTTGTTGTTTTCTATTTTCTTCTTCTACCTCATCTTCTTTAACCAAATGGTTCGTATTTCTATACATCTTGAGTTGATTGTTGTAGAATAGTGTTGACTCAAGGGGTATGGATTTGTGGGCTGTTACAATTTAATTCATCATTCAATCATTCATAAGCAAGATGGATCATTTCCAAAATCAATTTAATTTGTCTTTAGTTATCCTTTAATCACTTAGATTACCTTTACTTAATCATTAATTAATTACAAATCAATTAATCAATGATCTTTTAATCATCCATCTTAATTAATCATCCTTGATTAATCATCTTCAATTACATAAAGTAATTATCCTTAACCATTTACAGTAATCAACCTTTAATTACTTTCATTAATTAATTACATTAATTAATGATCATTAATTAATTACTTCCATTAATTAGTCTTAATCAATCATAAACAGTAATTAATCATCCTGTAATTACTTTCCTTAATTAATTAAATCCTTAATTAATTATATTAATCCTTTAATTAATTACATCAAGTAATTAATCCTTAATTACTTCTCTTAAGTAATTAACCTTTGATAACTTCCCATAAAGCAATTTCCCTTATATTAATTACATCCAGTAATTTATCCATCAATTACATCACTAAGTAATTACTCCTATCAATCTCATTAAGTAATTATACTTAATCAATTACCAAGTGACTATCTTTAATTAATTAATCACATTCATCTCATTAATTATTTCATTAAGTAATTTTACTTCATTAGTTATGTTTGCGCAAAAAATGGGCAAACACCCTAAAGTCGTACGATTTAGTTGATTATATGTTGTTCTTAGTGATTTGGGTGATTTATGCAAATATCTGAAAAGCAGGGACTAAACTATAAAAGACACACAGATTTATAGTGGTTCGGCCAGAACGTGCCTACGTCCACTTTATATGTTATTCTCCTTTTCCCTTCAGATTACAAGTACAAAGCTTTGATTACAAGTAATTGAAAGTTGTTTGAAAGTTCTATCCGTGCTTGAGCTCTCAAACTTGTCTGCTATTGTTGTACCCCTGCCCCTCTATTTATAGAGTGAGGCTGGGGGTAGGGGTTCTGGATGTATATAGCTGCTGGTGGACCTGGGCTGATGCAATCTGGCTTGGCATAGTTGGTTCGGCAACACCTTGGTTCGGTAGTACTTTGGTCCGGTAGTAGAGGAGAGAGGGGTTGGTTCGGTGTGGTTGATTCGGTGATGGTTGGAGCAGCAGTTGGTTGGTCCGGCGATGCCTTGGACCGGTGGAGCTTGGTTCGGTGGGATGGTAGTGCATCTGGTTCGGCATGTAGGGGAGTGGCACCTGGTTCGACATGTAGTGGAGTGGCATCTGGTTCGGCATGTAGTGGAGTGGCACCTGGTTCGGCATGTAGTGGAGTGGCATCTGGTTCGGCATGTAGTGGAGTGGCATCTGGTTCGGCAGTACCTTCTTCCTACCTTGCATCGATCATATCTCCTTCATACGAACCTCGATTAACCTGAAATTTGAAACATAGCTTCTCCTAATCCTTATCATCATCTCCAATCAATTTCGCCCCGATCGGAGCTCAACCCCGATATCCAACATTCCTTGCCAATTTGTTGATATTCCAGTTTTGACCAAAAAATGGGATAACACTTTGCCCCCCAAAACATGCCTTGCGATAGGAAGGCGTGTTTTGTAATGCCATGAGCTGGATGTTCATATCCTGTTGATGTCCTTGCGGTAGGAAGGCGTGTTTTGTAATGCCATGAGCTGGATGTTCATATCCTGTTGACAACCTGTAAAGAGCTTGATATTTTATATGGCCCCAAATGGCGACCGTTCGGGATCGAGCTATTTGGGATGAAGCGCGGCTGTTCATGGTCAAGCGCCTAACCTTAAATGACGACGGTTCGCGATCGAGTCATTTGAGGTGAAGTGCGACCGTTCGCGGTCAAGCGTCTAAATCCATGCGACGATCGTTCGAGATCGAGTCATTTGCGGTGGAATGTGATCGTTCACGGTCAAGCGCTTTACTTCAAATGACGACCGTTCGGGATCGAGCCATTCGAGGTAAAGTGCGACCGAGCCCGGTCAGAGGGCGGACCTCAAATGGCGACCGTTCGCGATCAAGCCACTTGGGGTGAAATGTGACCGTTCACGGCCGGTGCCGCTCGCGGCAAAAGATGAAATGGGACCGTTCGCGGTCAAGCGCCTTACTTTGGATGACGATCGTTCGAGATCGAGCCATTCGTGGTAAGGTGCGACTGTTGGCGGTCAGGGGGTGGAGCTCAAATGGCGACCTTTTGCGATCGAGCCATTTGTTGCGAGATGAGTTGTGCCGTTCGAGGCGAGTTTGTGACTGTTCGAAGTCGGGTGCCGTTCGAGGCGAATTGTGACTGTTCGAAGTCGGGTGCCGTTCGAGGCGAGTTGTGACTGTTCGTAGTCGGGTGCCGTTCGAGGCGAGTTGTGACTGTTTGTAGTCGGGTGCCGTTCGAGGCGATTTGTGACCGTTCGAGGTCGGGTGCCGTTCGAGGCAAATTGTGTGTACCCGGGGGGGACTTAATATTATCAGTGTTGGAGTTATTGTTTGGGGGAGTCTCCGAATCAAAGACTTCGACAGTTCGCTGCCATGCAAGAGGTGCTCGTGGACCGTTCGCGATCCACGGGCATACGAGTAATTTTTCCATAGAATTGTAAATGTTAAAGCAATAATCATATGAATCTTACAGCAGAAATGTCCAAACAGGAAGAATTTAAATGTTCAAATCAAAATCAAAGCAAAAAGCAGAGTGAAGATGTCAAAGCGTAAACTCTTACTATAATGCGGCTGGTAGTCATTCAGAGCATGCCTATGGATCGTGCGCGATTGCTCACATGTGTAAATGATTTAACCGTGTTAGCGAGAGGTTTACAACTTGTTCATCGTTATTTTAATCAAGCAATCAATGGATAATCAAACGGTGCCCCGATCCAGGGTCACCTCTAGCCGATGTAGACGGTGGTCGCTCTGGCTCCACAGCTGGAGTTCGCCTCCTCACATACTAAAGGAGCATACCGTTCCTGATATGCCCTTCCACCTCGTCCTTCAAATGCCTACAATCATTAGTGTTATGACCATTTAATTCATGAAATACACAAAACTTATCTGATTTTCTTTCGTCAGAGGTTGGATCCCTTCGTATTGGTCTACGATACGGAACATGCTCCTTGGTATCCTGATAAATTCGTTCCAGACTCTCATTCAGCTCAGTGTGAGTGGTGAATCGCGGCTCCATCCGTTGCCGCTTTGTCCTGTCATCATTATCCTCAGCCTTTCTCTTTCCTTTGCTAGTCTCCGCACCCTTTCTAGGTGGGTTTCCGCTCTTGATTGCGTAAACGTCATCTTCTTCCTCTCTTTCTGCACTAGCATCTTCCAAACGCAGAAACTCTTCAGCCTCATGATAGAACTCTCCCAGATTCATGGGCGGGTCCTTGGTTAATGAATTCTTGAACTCTGTACTATAAGCTATTCCAGATACAGCCGCCATCATGACCATAGATGGATATGGTCGATCCACAGATGCTGTCGCCGCATTAAATCGCGTTAGAAAGCTCCTCAAAGTCTCTCCAGTTTTCTGCTTCAAGGTTGCCAAAGTCATCACATTCTTGGGTCTTGCAATATGAACCCTGAATTGCCTCGTGAATCTCTCAGTTAAATCTTCCCACGTTCCTATGGAGCCGCTCTCCAGTTGCCTAAACCATAACGCTGCAATGTCCGTCAAATACAGTGGAAAGCACCAGGCTATGATCAACTGTGATGCCCCCAGCACTTCCATGTGCCTCATATACTTAGTAAGATGGACCGCAGGGTCTGTCCTCCCATCGTACATCTCTACTGATGGTAGCTTGAATTCTGGTGGGTTCCTAGCCATCCTAATCGCAGAAGAAAAAGGACTCCTGTTTACAACTTCCAAGTCTCTGTTTACTAAACCGCCTCTCATAGCTCTTCTAACCATCTCTGCTAATCTGTCATTGTCTCCAAGCTGTAGTTCTCGTTCACTGCCTTCGACCTGCCCCTCGAGTCCGTGGGAGTTTTTGTGTGCATACCTCCCTGGCTGAACGTTCGTTCCTCTTTTGCTACCAGGTGGCTCGGATGCCCCCATCTCCCTTCCCGGGGTCGGATCAACATGCTCTGCGTGAGTGCCCCCTAGCTCTATTGCTACGCCAGATGGTCCTGCTCCGTTCTAAACTCCAGTTGCTCCTTGGTTTTGTGCTCCAAGTTGCCCAATTTGCTGAAGCAAGTTCTGGATCATCTCTTCTTGTCTTCTCATCATAGCCTCCATCTCATCCCTGGTGATGAAGGCTGAAGCTTGGTTTGCTCCTGAGGAAGCCTCTTAACTCCCTTCCTGTTGACTCTGCTCTGGCCTTGGCCTTTTGCTTGATTGTCTCGCCATGACTCTTCCAATCTGAATCTCTAAACTCTCAAATTCAACTTCCAAGCGGTAGGTCCTTGTGTTCAATTCTCAGTGAAAGCACCAAAATGTTTGCGCAAAAAATGGGCAAACACCCTAAAGTCGTACGATTTAGTTGATTATATGTTGTTCTTAGTGATTTGGGTGATTTATGCAAATATCTGAAAAGTAGGGACTAAACTGTAAAAGACACATAGATTTATAGTGGTTCGGCCAGAACGTGCCTACGTCCACTTTATATGTTATTCTCCTTTTCCCTTCAGATTACAAGTACAAAGCTTTGATTACAAGTAATTGAAAGTTGTTTGAAAGTTCTATCCGTGCTTGAGCTCTCAAACTTGTCTGCCATTGTTGTACCCCTGCCCCTCTATTTATAGAGTGAGGCTGGGGGTAGGGGTTCTGGATGTATATAGCTGCTGGTGGACCTGGGCTGATGCAACCTGTCTTGGCAAAGTTGGTTCGGCAACACCTTGGTTCGGTAGTACTTTGGTCCGGTAGTAGAGGAGAGAGGGGTTGGTTCAGTGTGGTTGATTCGGTGATGGTTGAAGCGGCAGTTGGTTGGTCCGGCGAGGCCTTGGACCGGTGGAGCTTGGTTCGGTGGGATGGTAGTGCATCTGGTTCGGCATGTAGGGGAGTGGCACCTGGTTCGGCATGTAGTGGAGTGGCATCTGGTTCGGCATGTAGTGGAGTGGCACCTGGTTCGGCATGTAGTGGAGTGGCATCTGGTTCGGCATGTAGTGGAGTGGCATCTGGTTCGGCAGTACCTTCTTCCTACCTTGCATCGATCATATCTCCTTCATACGAACCCCCATTAACCTGAAATTTGAAACATAGTCTCTCCTAATCCTTATCATCATCTCCAATCAATTTCACCCCGATCGGAGCTCAACCCCGATATCCAACATTCCTTGCCAATTTGTTGATATTCCAGTTTTGACCAAAAAATGGGATAACAAATTACATCAAATAATTATGCTTAACCCATCATCAAGTAATTCTCTTTAATTAATTAAACTTAATTAATTAAAATTAACCACATTAACTTAATTAATTACACTGTGTAATTAATTACTTTAATTAATTCATTAAGTAATTACCCATAACAATCCTCTTACTATTCGGTAATTAACCTCTAACTTCATTTTTTACTTAATTATTCTTTAATTAATCTTTGATTACTTAGGTTAATCAATCTTAAATTAAGTAACCAACTGCCTTTAATTAATTAATTTATCTTAATTTAATTTTCTAAATTACTTATCTTAGTTAATTAAGTAATTATACTTTAGTAACTTTTGTTTAAATAAACTTGATTAAATTAAGATAAATCATATATTCATTAACCTCTTATCTACCATTCAAATTAAATTAAATTTAAAAGCTTGAATTTGATTTATACGAAATCATCATCTTTAATTTATTAAAATTAAGTGCACTTTTTCTTTAATCACACATTTTTAAACTGGTTTTAAAAAATTTGTAAAAATTTAACTTGCTTTCAAATTTTGAAATTTATTTTAGTTTAAACTGGACAGGATTAAAAAAACTGGAAACAGTTATCGTTCCCGAGCAAAAACAACAAAACCCCGAGACAAATACCGAGCAATCCCTCATGTGCTTCTTCCCCGAGACACTCTCCTAACCAACACTAAGACGTCACAAGCCAAAAAAACAACCCAACCCACAAAACTTCAAATGCATAGATTGAACACTGTGCACGTGCACGCGCCACCAGATCATCTCTGGCCATTGCTCCGACCATCTCCTAGTCGCCTACAACTCTACTGATAGTATAGACCACCCAACATCTGTTAAACTCGCCTGGAACGAAAATTGAACCCATCGAGCATCCTGGAACCAAAACCATGATGACCAATCTCCTTGCCGATGACGAATTTCGCCATCAGAACTCAAACTGCTTCAACCACGGCCGCGTCTCGTCCCACCGAATCAAATTCCTCCTATGCGATTCATCCCGGTGCGCCACCGAAGCCGTACTATCCTCATCAAACCTGACCATCAAAACATACCCCAAAACCCTAACTTGCCACTTCACGGCCACCACGGTCCAAGATAAAATCAAACCCCATTTTTCCATAGTCACCTGACACCCCAACTGCCACCATGCCAAACCATGAGCCCCTACACGATGCCGATCAACAGCAAATGCCAAAAGTCCCAAAATCGAACATTTCTCGAATTTACTTCGAATACAAAATTAAAAATCACAAATTTTATTTTAAAATTCATGATTCGATTATACGATTCAGACTAAATAATCTAAAGATGAATCAAAGATACTGATTATCACCTATATTTTGATTTTTTTCTACAATCCTACTTTTCCAGTCTATTTTATAAATATAATTACTTTAAACTATTTTTAAAGTCAAGATTGCATAGTTATAATCAAATTCTTTTCAAAATTCAAAGCCTAATAGTGATTCATTTTGAAAGATAGGAAGGGTTTTAAATTTGATAATGAACAAGAAATTTCACAGAGGCTTAAATACTTACAAACACAGTCATACTTCAAAGTATAACAGGATTTAAATAAGATTTGAATTGAAAACATTCATGCAACAACATATTTTCATCAATATCACACAGATAATTTAGTACCCAAGATTTACTTTAAAAGTTTACTCACCTTTATATTTATGCAAACAAAGAACGTGGACCTGCTTTTGAAAACTGAAGATGATGATACTTTAATTGCTTAAAAACTGGAAGCGCTTTAGCTCTTGAACTGAAAGAATTTGAAACAGCTGCTTGACCAAAATTTGAAACTGATTCGAGCTCTTCTTAGCATGCAGTAGTTAGATTGCTGTTGAATTTGAATTCTCTGATTTTTTTTAGATCATTTTGAAAGACGGAGAAAATAGCTTGGTTATCTTTTTTTACAATTTCAAATGGAAAAGAATTTTGCCACTTGTTATCATAAGCTTACAAGTGTTTATTTCTCATATCCATAGTTTTACAAATGTCATTTGTTAAGTTAATTGTGTTTAAGTCCTTGTTTAAATTTAATTTTATAACTTTGTTTTTAAACCCTTACTTAAATTTTATACTTAGCTCCTTTCATTTAATTAATTTATAGTTCATTTTTTTAAATGTTTATAAATATACATACTAAGAAAATGTATTATGTTTACAAATGTATATTAAATCTTTTATCAAATTCTATCCAAATTTGGACTATTATGTTTTATATTTTAAACTTAAAAATATTTATAACTTAATTCGTATGCATTTTTAAAAGAAAGAACTTCGAAAAAATTTATTTAATTTCAAAAGTAATGAACATATATAAACTAAAATATAGTATTTATTCTTATTATTTTTCATTCAAATCAAATGCTTTCAAATTATTTTACATATATATACATACCTATATACTCATGCATGTATATACTTAAAATTTTAATATAATAAACTTTACACATATCTATTAATATATTAATTAATTTAAGATAAGATATATCATTTCCAGATATTTATATTCCAATATTTATCATAGTTTCAATTACATCCTGATATCCTTTATTACCAGAATTTTGTCTGTTTACTGAATAAAACCAGTTTATTATCCAATTATCAGATGCCAAAAATCCGGGTTATCACAATAATAATGAGGGACTACTTGTTGATTAATTGGGGATAAACTCATGATTCACTATATTGTAGTAGTGGTCTCTTAGTTATGGAAAATCTCAAAACCACAAGGGCTTCTCGCCTAGTAATGGCTGACGAAAGTACACTTGGTTTCGTTCAACCCCAGAATGAACTTGTATGGATGAGTGTCTGACTTGCATTCTAAATCACAATGAGTGGTCTCTATAGATGTATATCAGCCGGTGGCAGAGAATACACCTTCTCTTAGCTTAACACCCTTTCCCGAGACATATGAGCTCAGGAAGTTATACGTTTATAGAAATCAGTCATGTGAATGTGGAATGGAAATGTGGCATTCAAAGTGAAAGAAGATGTGCTATGTGAAAAGTAATTGTTGCCTTGAGCCTCATCAACTGGAAATGGCCGAAACAAGGTTAGATGCGGTAAGGCTAAGTGGGTCATTCCCAATTAGGGTATGATCATCCCCTTCTAGATATATTTCTTCCCACTATGATGCTCGGCATGTAAATTAATGTGGTTTGTATGCTAGAGCGTGCTTGGATAAAGGTTGGTAACGACCGGGGGATGACATATTCGGTACAATCTAGTTATGAAGATAGGCAGGTCTTATGTTGGTAGAGGAGCTTTGTGATGGTTCCTCGGGACATCCATCTAGAGTTGCACCCATCGGGAGGTAGTCCCTTTACCTGGTCATTTGTATGGAAATCCATTCTCCAATAAGATAGTACGGTTTTGTTTGTAGAGCCTAGTATACTGGAATTTAATAATGGCAACAATTTCGACTAAGATTAATAAGTTTATTTGCAAATGTTTTCAAATAAATTCATTAAAAATAATATCCCCAAATTTTACATAATAAAGAGTTTTGGTTATCATAAGGTAAAAACTCATTCCGTGTATATGTGCGGCGTGGTCTTATGAGATACCTTTTTGTTTTCAAAAATCGTACTTTGAGTTCTCACACCAATTCCATGACTGACCCAGAGTTTGCTTTCCCCTTTAAAATCTAGGTTCCCTATTTTTCGGGCAGCCAAGTAGTCAAGATACCTTAGGAGCATTTTGGAGCATGTTGGGGAGGTCTTTTGGAGATATGAAGATGAAGTACCTTACGTAGATATCTATCTACATTCCACTGTGTTATGTAATATGTATTTTCCAGCATATGTACGGATAGACAATTATAACTATCCGTTGGATTTGTATTTGACTCTGATCATTTATGTATAATTAAAATGTTGAATGCAATGTGAGATTCTATTAGTGTGTTATCTTCTATCTTTATTTTCTTTTACACCCCTGATAATCTGCCTCCTCGGCACTTGGATTTACGGCACGTGAATACCATAGATGTATTAGTGTTGATTTCTAAGGGTCGAGGAGACTGGTTGTCACACAGTAGACCACACAAAAGCCACATATCAGTTTTTAAAATTTAGAATATACAAACGTTCGAATATAACGTGAAAGTAAAATACTTACCTGTAGTTGTTCTTATCCATTTTCTTCCATATGCTCTTCTCCCCAAACATGGAAGGGTATTTTTGGAATTTTAGAAAGACACCAAGTAAAGTAGTTTAATGAATTTGCTTTATTAGTAGAGTGTGTGTGTGTGTGTACACTCCAAATCTAAATTTAAAAATTGATCCTATTGTGGCAATTGACATACTGTATTTATCTAATGTTTGTTACATGAGAAAACAAGATAAAGCAAAGAATGTGCTATTGCTAATTGATTCTTGATGAGGGAAGGAGCATACTATATGAACAAAATAAGATGAAAGCATGATGAATTTTAATAATTTTTTTACCAGTAAATTACTATTCTTTCATTAAATATAATGTAAATATTTATTATTCATTAACTTACTAATGCATACCCGTACAAGTTCATATGACTAATATATAACAGCTCTTATATATTCATGTTTATACACCTAGATGCAGACACATATATACTCATCTATGCATGCATGAAGTATTCGACAACAGGAGAACAAATTATAATCAAACAACAAATGTACAAGCACTTTCACAAATACATATATGTATATTCGCTCAACATGACACAAAGTCTACTACTCATGTAGAAAATCAAATGGCAGCAACAAATATAACTTAACACAAACATTTGTACACATGAAGTTACACCTGTACACATGCTTAGGTTATTAATTACACCTATAAATGACCCATGCACCCATCAGCTACACACGCACACACTATAATACCCCTGTACACACATATCTCATGCATTCACACAAAACGCATGCTAGTATATAACCCAAATGCTCTTGCATATGCACAGGACTGTATATATACACATAATTTTTTCTTTATTTAATTCCAAAATTCAATGCACCAAAAATGTAACTGAAGCCAGCTAGACCACTAGACATCATTTACCATGATTAAAGATGAACTGACATAGATTTTGTGAAATAAACACTTGCCTAAGGAATTACATTTAATGCCCTCTTCCAACTCCTCTACAAGCACTCTCGCAGAACATAAACCCAACAACGTGATCGATGTGCATACTATCGTGGACGACAGTGGGTTTCAGTAGGCATATACTTAGGTTTGAATATTTAATGTCATTTTTTTGAATTATATTTTGATTTGTAAAAGTGATAATAATTTTTGTTATTTGTTGCTATCCATCAAAGATTCCCTCTAGTGAAGTGTGCGTAAGTGATTATATGAAGAGAGGAGAAAATTCTACAAGCAAAAGAAAGTGTTCAAATAGAATTGGGCTTGGGTTTATGAGTTTGGGCAAAGTAATAAATAAATAAAAATAAGAAAATATATAAATATTCCGTTTTCCTTTTATATAGTAAACCAAGTTTTATCTAACTAAATAAATACAAATTATACTCCATAATTACTTCTTCCTCAAATAACATCACATTCAATTATTATGCTTTTATAAAATACCATTTTTCAAATTTTATCTCATTTCCAAAACTAAATTCTATTTAATTTATATAAATACAATTTCCCATTTACTGATCACTTCCCGTCCAAATCGATTTATTATATTTTAAATTTATCACTTTTATAAAATATTATTTTTAAAATTTAACTTAATTCACGTTTTAAACATCATAATTTCACAATTTAAGTCCTTCTATTGAATAATTTCAAATCTCATTGTCAAATAAATCTCTATATTCGGATTAAATTAACTAAATTACTATTATTGACTTTAATTCTTTATTATTTAAAAATCTGATTATTACAGTAAACATACTATTCAAATGCTTATAGAATGTGTAATTAATTATTGATTGTAATTATCACATATATTTGGTGCTTGAAGATGACATCGCATTTTGATGAGTATGCATATCATTATTGCTACTAAATAATATATAGTCAATTATGATTATTTGGTGATCGATGTTGTGCAACTAATGTTGATCAGACTAGCTCACATTTGACGACTTACATTAATGATGCATTACTACGGTTGATGATTAGTATGTATGTAAATATATTCATCTTGTTTTCTTATTTGATGGATATGGGTTTTCTTACGAAATTGTTGATGTTTGATGGTTGCGTGCTATTAATGTTGTTACCTAATAAGATGAATTATTATGACGGATGAGTAGGAATACCGTTTTCTGCTTGTAATGTTTGCATGAACAACAATGGTTGCATGGATGTTATGAATGTTATATACTAACGAGTTTGGATGTAGGAGAATAGCAGGATATAGAACTATGTAGGTTTGATCCCCTAAAGGGGTATGTAGGCAGTCATTTTCTATGCAATAGCTTACGGTTCCTTGTGGTCGAGGTGTACAGAAGTTGTCGCAGTTCTAAGAATAGTTGACACCATTTCCTTTATTACATATATATATCCATATGTATTTACAGAATATGCAGGTAGGGGGAAAGGTTGAGCAGAGATCTATATCAAAAGTTGTATTTATAGGATATTAGTTCGGTGTATTTTTTCTTAAACTACATTATTATTATTCAATAATTGTGATTAATTTATTAAGAATGTTGTTATTATTTGATATGTTAAACCATGTAACATCTTACATTATTGAAGTGATGGTCTTGTATAATAATTATATTACTGATTTAACAGTATATATAGTGAATGTTTAAATTCCATTGTAAGGTTTCCTTTTATTGTTCATTATTTTTAGACTTTTATTGATTTTGTGTACCTATGGTCCACTATCATTAACATTTGAAATTAGTTGTATGCGCATTTGATCAGAATTTATAATAATTTTTAGATTTTAAAAATAGTGGGTCGCTACATCTGGTATTGGATCATAGGTTTAGTGATTTCCAGCACCTTGGGTAGTTTTAAACCAAATAGTGTAGGTTAATTTTTAAATTAGGTTGGGTTAGAATATAGAATGATAGACCATCTTTATTAATAACTGTATGCTTTATGCGTATGGGTTATTTATTTAGCCACCATTACCTCACCTTAAAATGATATGTATTTATGGCTCCCTTTGTATGTCAGATAAATAAAATAGGAGTGAGGTAGGATAAACACTTATAAGAGGGGTTAAGTGTTGGTTATGATCCGGTGATACACACCCGACGCTAAATTATGATTGAAACCCGACCTTAGTAAGATAGGATCGCCTTTTAATTCCAAAGTGAATAATATTGCTTGGAAAATTTAAGAAGGGAAAATGATTATTTTTTGGTATGGAAGTGATTTGTTGAAATTTTTGATGAGAATAAAATATTTAATTTGAAAATAAAATATCTTTATTAAGATATTTTCAAAAGGAAAAGTGAACATAGTAAAAATACTTTATTTGAAAGTACCTTTAGCAAAAGTGTGTTTTAATTAGATATTGGATGTTGAATTCAATCTATGATGAAACATTTTTGTGTAAGAAACTATAATTATTTTAAAACTTCCTTTGGAGTGCATATCTATTAGAACGATCCGAATGTTTGATCACTTTAATTAAGAATATTTAATTTATTTTAAATACTCAAATATGGATTATTTTCAACAAATAATCAAGTTTTTCGAAATGAATGATGATTCATTTTAAATAGTTATAAAATGATAATAAATAATTTGCAATATTTTGATGAAGATATATACTTGATTTGAAAATATAAGAAAATTCGTGTCGCTTTATCGATATAATAGTGATTTTTGTAAATATTTGTTAATAATAATTCATATGGTTTTGTAATTCAAATAATATTATTTTAATTAATTAATAATGATGAGAAATTTATTTACAAATTTTGTTTATAAATATATATAAGTTAACTAATAAGTCAAAATATGATTGGAAATCGGAATTAAAATTCGTAACCGTTTGACATATAAAAGTTATATAATGTTGTTCAAATAACTTGTACACATACATGTATAAACATATCACATGCAGACATATGCATAACATGTAAACAAATATATGTATATCATATATATAGATATCTAAGATATTTTATAATCTCTTAACACTTAAGGTAAACAACCCTTACCATCAAACTTCACCTCACCTTACACCACATTGCATCACTACCACCTATACCATCATGACCATCATCACCTAGGCTTGGGGGACTGCCGTGCATTGATATGATGAGGAGGTGGAGGCGGCGAGGGGTAATTTTGCCCATATATTATAATATTTGATTTTCTAAAATCCTATAAATACCTCACCCCTTCATATATTTCACACAATTTTCTTCACTTTCTTCTCCATCTTCTCAAGCTTATTAATGGCTTCTCATGTTAAAAAAATAATGTAAAAATATTTCTCAAAAAGAAACTAAATTATATAGTGTGTATATTGTTAAAACATCTCAAACTCTTAACCAAACCACCTCCTTTCTCTTCTTTGTACCCACGACCACCACCACTTCCCATCAAAGCTTAGCCTTCCTCCCTCTAAAGCTTAGGCAGTGAACTCTTTCACCCTTTCCAAGGCAAGGCCGAGCCACGTAGGAGCTAGAGTGAAAGTAATCGTGAGCTAACAATCCGAGTTAGCAAAGCTATAGTCTTTTATAAAATTAATCATTTAATTCTAGGTGAGAAACTCTTACTTATATTATATTTTTGGATGATGATATGATGTTTGCAATGGATGTTTCTATGATTTGATCATTAATTTTGGTTGTTTAGTATTATCTTTGAATATATATATATAGACAAGTCACGTTTAAATACACGTCGATTAGCACAAAGAAAATCACTTTTCTTTACTAAATGAAATGGTGTATATGGAAATGTTTAAACCTCATCAAAATTGTTTAATATGGTTAAGAAATGTTTTGTAAACATTTAAAAGTGTTTTGGTGAAGTTTAAATAAATATTGAAAATTGAATCAAAATAGATGCGCCGCATAATAGTAGTTCGCGATTTCGCGCCTTAAAAGTTAGATCCATTTATAGGATGGGTTTGGAGTCAAATTTCTTTGTAATAAGAATTATCTAAACCCTTATAATCATAGATTTCAAACGAAGAAAGAAAATAGAGATTTCATTCAGTAGATTTTGAAACATGAGCAAATCAAGTTTTCAAAATAGTCGCTGTTTGGCATTTCGAAAACCAAAACGACAAATTCTTTATATTGATATTTTTAAATTCTTTAAAAATATGAATAAATTCTATGAATCTTTTAAATTTTTTTAAAAGATATTTTAGTTACAAAAATGGAGTTCCAAAAGATAGAAAAGTCATTTTGACCAACATAGCTTTTAAAACATTATTTGCAGCACTTTCCACAACACTTTTTACTAACCTTTTAAATATGAGTTTGAACTTAACAATTCCTTTCCAAATCTTTTATCAATGTTTTCAAATAAATAATTAAGTAATTTAAAGATGATTAAGTGGTTTAAAAATGAGTATGCGGAAAAGACTAGTACATTGTTCCATTTGTGAGTGCCCTAGCAAAACCGACCGAGGAATGGAACAGATCGAATGGAAAGTCCGGATGCTCTAAAATAATTAAAATTTAATTGATTATGTTAAAGGATTTAGATTCGATCAAAAAACTTGACCACCTTATGGGTGACAGAGGAGTAGTCTCTAGGCTTGGATTTGGGAAACTAATTGCCTGCGCTCCTTAGCTATCCTGACTGGCCCGACCGAGGGAATAGTAAGTTTGATTTACTTGGACCAAATTTCCTAAAGTATAAAAGATATAATTTTTCAAATTTAGATAACTTAGATTGCATAGAAATAACCTTCTTGTACTTGGTATTAAATTCCAAGGAGGGAATCCGTACTATCTGTGAGAATTTAAAAGGTAATCTCAACGTTTTTTGACGGATAGTAAAGGTTGAAAATGGAAATTGATACCGAGTAGAATTAGTATAATTTCCATGATCCTATTTACTCATTGTTGTTTCCTAAATGATTTATGAAATTGATTTGGTAATTCTAAATTTATAGAGAGGTTTAATGATTCCGTATATACTGAAAAGAATGTTTTAAAGATATATATCTTTAGAAGATATTTTGATTAATCAATCAAAGAATAATTCCCTATTTACTTAACATTTTTTATTGATGATTATTCGAAGAAGCAGGGGTCGGATTTGAGTGATTCCTATTCGAAGACTACTTTGAACCAATTTACGCATTTAAAGCAAAGACATGAAATGGTTTGAAAGATGGAATGTAGTACTGCTTGTCACTAACCCTTGGGGGAAATTTCCCATATCATATTTATGTGCCAGTAGTTCTCCATTTGAGATCTTCGATGCAAGGACTCCTCGCAGCTAGTTCTAGAGTAACCCATGACATGATATGGTAGGAGAGTACCTTCAGTTTGTTCGGTTCGTGGACAACTTGTATGGACAAATGTATGACATTGTATTTCTAATTACATTGGTTGATCTTTATGAACGCATCGTCTGTATGGTGGCGAGAAGGCAACTTCTCTTAGCTTAACACCCCTTCCTGAGACGTACGTGCTTAGGAGTTATACGTTTGTAGAAATCAGTTGTGTGATCAAGGAATGACAATGTGGCATTCAAAGCATAATGTGCTATGCAGAAGGTAATCATTAGCTAAGGCCTTATCAACCAAAAATGGCTTACACGGGGCATGCTGTGAGGCTAAGTAGGGCGCCCATTAAGGTACAGTCATCATCTTTCTAGATTACTCTTTATATGTCAAGTATGTTGTGTAAGATGTGGGATCTCGGTTAGGTCGGTTACGACCAGAGTGATGTCATATTCGGTTCTATCCCCTACCATGCGAGTCTGTAGGTAGAGCGGTCTTGGTAGGTGCAGAGGTTTCAAGACGTCGATCCTCGGTACATCCCTCTAGAGGTGTACTACATGGAAGGTAGTCCCCTGCCTGCCATTGTATGGAATCCATTCTCCGAACGAGCCTTGTAAAATTTTAATCATGGACCCTAACATATTCCGGAATTTAATAATAGTAACAATTTCAGCTAATATTCATAAGTTTATTTGCAAGGGTTTTCAACAGAATGTCATTAAAAATAATATTTACTGATTTTGCGTAGCAAATGTTATGGTTATCATAACGTAAAAACCAGTTCCATGTTTATATGCGGCGTGGTCTTATGAGATATCATTTGTTTTCAAATATCCGTATTTTGAGTTTCTCATACCAATCCCATGATTGATCCGGAGTTTATTTTCTTTTTTCCTTAAACTCCGGATGCCTTATTTTTCCAAACCACCAAGTATTTAGATTATTTGGAGCGTTTTGGGATTGAGCAGGGAGCATGGTGTATTTTGGGTCTTTTGTTGAAGTTATCTGTCACTTACCGCTGTGTTTGCATTATGTATTGATATCTACCAACACTTGTAGGGATAGGCTGTTATAACTAACCTAGCTAGGTTAGTACTTCCTATGACTTTGATATCCCATTTTAAGAGTGATTGTGTGTACTATCTATATGATCACAAGTTGTTAAATACGATGTGAGATTTTGTAATCGTTTTGTATTCTATCTTTGTTTTCTTTTGCCTCATGATAATCTACTTCTTCGGCACTTGAAATTACGACACGTAAATACCGAGGATGTATTAGTGCCGACTACAGATCGAGGAGCTGGGTCATCACATCTACATGGTATTATGATTTAGAAATGTTTTGTTGACAAATATCCCATTTGAAAGTGTTTTACGAAAGGACGTTCAGTTTAGAGTATTTTATTTTGGTAGAATTATTTACTGAGAGCATCTTAGTTAAAAATTGTTTTAATATTAGTTTTAAAATTGAGTAATTTGTAACCTCATTCTGACTTAGAATTAACTGCAATTTTTTTTATCAAGGAATATTTTGGAAAGAAATTTTGTTATAAAAGAATATTTAAAAATAAGTACTATAAGATTTGAGGAGTATTTATTTGAAAAATGTTTTGAGGAAGAGAAAACTAGTGTGACAATAGTATAGGATTTAAAAACATTTTTGTTAAGAGTACCTTATTTAAGGATGTCTAGTGAGACTCCTTATTCTAAAGAAAAGAATGTTTTGTTGAAATATTCTTTAAAATGAATATTATATGATTTAGAGAAAGTTTAGTACAAGAAGGTTTGTTTCACAAAAAGATATTTTATTTGAACGAATTATATTCTCCAAAGAAAATTTTGAAATAATATAGTGTAAATATTTTTATTCAAGGAATACTATTATCGACAGAAATATGTGAAAATAGTTTGATGGATATATTTTATTTAAGAAGTATCCTTTTGAGTTAAGAATGTGATAAAATATTTATTTGAAAACTTTTTGTTTGTAGATTTGATTTCAAAAAAGGAGTATATTTGATTTTATATTTGAAAAGGAGTATATTTGATTTTGGAACTTCAATTTGATTTCAGAACTTTTATTTGAAAAGGAGTATTTATATTGAAAACTTTGTATTTGTAAATTTGAAAATGTGTATATTTGATTTCATAAAAAAAAATATCGTAAATTAATTTTGGTTGTAAGAATTTTTACATAATGGGTACTCTTTAAAAAAATATACAAATGATGTTTTAAAAAGAAAAGCATTTTTGTGTAAAGAGTTTTGTTTGAAAAACCAAATTTTAAGATTGTTATATTGAAGATATATTTGGAAATATATTATGGAGAAAATATATATTGTAAAATATCTAGTCTTACACTACCTTGAGAAAATACTCTATTACGATGAGGATGATTTGATTTAAAAAGTAGATGGATGAAAAAGTAAAGTATTAAATTTAATAACAAACTTGGAGGGACTTTTTAAAAGTGTATTTTATTAAAAAGATGTTTTGTTTGGGAAGTTTAATTAAAAACTATAAAAACTAGACTTTGTAAAATGTGGTGTAAGATGAAGAGGTAAAATGGTTTTTGAGTTTACCTAACACTCATTATGACAAATCACCTTTATGACTGTTATGTGTGACTTTCCATAAGGAGTTATGAGAATATCTAGTTATTCCCTTTCATGAAGGTGGTTAGGGTATGCTATAGGGACTATCCATTTCAATGTTTGAGATATGACCTTTTTGTTGTATTTGTTTGTTTTGATTGAATTGTATGCGCTATATTTTTCTCTTGTTATGTTATGTTTGATTCCCTGTTTGTATTGTACTGTCTGACTGTTTATTTAAATAATTCATGTCGTGTTTGTTTGAATTGTTTCATCTTGTTTGCATTAAATTGATTATCTAATTACTACAACTTATTTTGATTATTGTTTATTTACCTATTTGTTTACTTGATTGCTTGTTTACTTGCCCATTTTTTTGATTGCGATGTTTATCAATGTAGAATGAGGTAGTATTCCATGTCAACTTTTGATGCATTGTATATTGGAGAAACTAATAGATTGATTAGGGACGTATATAGTTTAGTCATTATAGGATGGCAAAGTTTCCCAAGCTAAGAAAGACTGGATATTTAGAATGACTAAGAAATTTGATGATGTTCCTTGAAGATGAGGTTAGTAATTAAGGAATTTTAGCGACTAAAAACTTGATGAGCACCCTTAAGGTGTCAAAATGATGATTGGGGTGGTTAAGTATATATATTTATCAAAATACGCATTTCGAAATCTGCATTTTTTCAATAAATACCAGCTTCCACAAATATTTTGGGCAAAGAATTTCCATTTTGAATTTTTTATAAGATGATGTTTTCTCAAAAATTATTTTAAAATTGATTTAAAATGTGAAAATATTTTGGGAAAATATTTTGTAAAATGGTGGTGATATTTCAGGAAGAAAAAGGGTTTTGGTTTTAAACATACATTGAAGCTTTGACTGGAAAATAAAAATATTTTTCTTTGAAGATATATTAGAACACCCTTCGCCAGTGGATCCCTTTTGGCGTTTTAGTTGGGTTATCCTTGTCATCAAATGAAGAAATTACAATAAAAGGATTTTGGAATCAGAATTTTTTGATGTGATCCGAAGGTTTGAAGAAATGAGATACGACGTTGATGCTTTGTAATAACGACTCAATGATGGGAGTTGTGATAATGATCCGTAAGGACAAGTTCGAGGACGTGAACTTGTGAAGTGAAGCAAGGACATGCTATATTATATATGAAGTATGTTAAGTGATCGTTGATACTTGAAGGTTTCGATGTATGCTCGTAAAAAAGGGGTATGTAAAGATGTCACATGGGTGAGAACGTGCCACATTCTTCAAACGGGAGATCAGTCTTACCATGGACTGCGAGGATATGCGGTTTAGTTCCTGACCCTCTAAGATGCATGAATTTGAGTAAAGAAACAAAATGATGATGAGTACTCATATGTACCAAAGTACAATACTCTAATGATGGTGCGAATTCATTGACCATATGATGGCGGTCATCTGGAAGAGACCTTATGATGTGGGTCTGAAGATCAAGGATTGATGCTGCTGTAGTACGAGTAGATGACCAAGTTATTTTGAAGATTAAGCCATGACTACAAAAATATTATTTTGAGGATTCAGCCATAACTAGACATGTAACACCCTATAAAATAAAAGGAAATTAATTAAAGAGAATTAATAAATAATTTTTAAAGACTAAAATGGAATGTTTACAAACATTAGAATTTGACTACAAAACTTGCACCGTTGTGTTCAGGATGATTTGCCGATCAATTTTCATATATAAAGTTTCACAATTGGAGTTCAAATAAAAAAGTAGTTAACATTTGAAGTTTTCGGATCAGAAATAATTCAAAGCCAATAAAGGAAGTAAATGTCAATAACTTAACATAAGAATGGACATTTAATATAAATGTTAACGTTAAAGGAAATGGATATGTGAATCTAACAAAAGCATTAAAACGGAATTAAATTAGAGTTGATTTGGGTAATGTTATAAATATTAATGTTTAAAATAACGTTCAATGTTTAAATAAATATGAACATTTAATGTGTAAACAATGGTAATAATTATTATCAACTTAGCGTTTAAGCAATCGTTAAATATGCATGTAACTAAATAGCGTTCAATCAATTTAAACCTAATTAAGAAAGAAAAGAAGGAAATAAATAAATTGAATGCAAAAGAGAATAAATAAGAATTAATTTAAAAATAAAGAAAGGAGAACCATTAGAGAGAGAACAATTTTATTCATTCAGAGATTAGTAATCCATCTTCATTACATTAGCACATTTATATAAAGGCCTAGGAGCTTGGGATAGAACTAATCCCACGATGTGGAACTAAATACAAAACAGTATATAGCATATTCACTATTTATATTTACATATATTATAACACTCCTCCTTGAATATGCGTCTTCAAAATCTTGAATCCTCTGATAACTTGAAGTTGTCCCTTTTGTAACGTGTATGATGATTGCTCCCTCTCATTGTTATCTTGCTTGCATTTATTCATTCAATCGATCTAGATATTGTCCATTACCTCATTAAAAACCTCTGTTAGGAAAACCCAATGGGAAAAAACCTTGAACGAGGAAAAGAGTGTAACTTGTAAAATCATATTAAAAATGATATTCTTTCTAAAGGGTTTGATACTTCGGGATCAAAACAATGCCTCATTAAAACCTTACTAAAAAAACCCAACGGGAAAAATCTTAGTGAAGGAAAAAGAGTACAATGACATATTTTATTTTCTTATTTCTTTAAATGAAGCTTGATACTTCTGGATCAAACTAATGCCTCGTTAAAACCTTACTAAGAAAAACCCTACGGGAAAAATCTTAGTTAAGGATAAAAATACAATTTAAGTTAAATAACATATTTAAGATGTTATTTCTTGAAAAGACGTTTGATTCTTTTAGATCAAGACAATGCCTTATTAAAACCTTAGTAAGTAAAACTCAATGGAAAAAATCTTAAATAAGAGAAAAGAGTACATTGTAACTTATTTTCAAATGTTACTGCGGAGTTGATACTTCCAGATCAAGATAATGCCTCAATTAAACCTTATTAATAAAAACCCAATGGGAAAAATCTTAATTAAGGAAAAAGAGTGCATTATAAAATAATTATAGATGCTCCCCCTGATTTAAACTTTCCTCTGAATTCATATTCGTCTTTCGATAACTTAAATTGGTTATAGATACTTCTGGATCCATAAATATGTATCTCATTAATAATACAATTTATTAATAGTTTCCTTCGATACAATCAAAATTTCCAATCCAAATATGATTTGCATTTTATGCATTTTGTTTGCTACCTTTATGAAAAACACATCATGTGTTTTCATTTTTATGTTTCAAATCATTTTTGCATATTGCAACTACATCTTTGATGAATATTAAAAGTTCCATTACAACAATACTTGAAAGCGGGAAGTAATCTACTCATCTTAAAGTGCATCAAGATTTTCATTACAACCATACTTAGAAGAAGTTTGTAGTCTACATTCCATGTTCTTTGTATTCTTTATAATCATCATAGCTATTTATATTCTTCAGGAATAATTTTTGCATATCGCAACTAACATTTCAATGTATATTAAAAGTTTCATTACAACGATACTTAAAAATAGAAAGTAATCTACACATCATGAATTATATCAAGATTTTCATTACAACAATACTTAAAAGTAGGTTGTAATCTATGCTCCTTGTTCTTTGCATTCTTTGTAACCGCGAAAGTTATTTATATTCTTTAGGAATTTGTATACTTTCATCATTTAATATGATTTAAACCATATTTATACCTTCCGGGTATATTAAGTATCTCAAGTGCTTTCGCTACTTTGCAAAAACATGTCCATATTTCTCTATTAATAAAGGATTCATGATGGCCAGTCATGTTTTCCCTTAATTCAAGATTCTAAATATATTTATAAACATAAGCGCTTTATTATTTACAAAATTATCATCGATGATTATTTCTTGTCAGTTCTAGACATGATTTATTTAGATCTATTTAATTATCATGTTTTAGGTACCTAAACCACTTCTAGGGTTATTTGACAATCATGTCATCCAGAGCATCCTCAAGTGTTTCTTTAAGAACACTCAACCTTTTTTTTTATTTGGCATCTTTATTACTTACTCCAAAAATATTTGAACTGACTTTTGAACCACATCTCAGATGTGGTTTACACATTTTGATCCTTTGGGGATTCAAATCTATATTGGAGAAAGTCTACTGGGGATATTATTGATAATTTATTCAAGTTAATCAATATTTTGCATCATTATACATGTTAACAAATACTTAACACTGATGATCAAAATGAACTTGTATCCCTTTATCCTCCCCCTCAATGTTGACAAATATTGTCACATTAAATAATAATGATCTTTGGATTTTCATTTTGATCCACGGTCATATTGCTACTAGCAAATACACCATACATATTAATAAAAGGAGGATAATTATTTTATCAATTGATAAGATGCATTCAAGTGATATTGTGAGCTTCTAGCTCCTGTTTAAATATGGGATTCAATTATGTCAAATTTCGTGAAATATGATCTAGTTGAAATTGTACCAAATTTTTTTAAAATAAACTTCTGGCTTTCAATTTTACAAATAACGCAAAGATATTTTTTGACGTTTTCATTATAGTTCCAATATGGTAGCTATTCATTCATATATCCTCAAAACTCAACAAGTTTCTTTTAAATTTGCTTGAGTATAATGTGTTTTGAATTCAGATATATGTGCCATTAGGAAATACTATTTGGGCTCTTCCGGACCCTTCAATTATATTGGAAGATTTTATATGGTTGAAATTTTTAGCTAAAATATTTTCAGATAGTTCAGAGAAAAACTTCTGGTTTTTCAAAATCATACGAGTAGTTGCACTAACTAGTAGGCATATATTATCACTCAAATATTTATAGTCCATGTATTAAGAATTAAAGACAATTTAGTTAGTCAACTATTAAGATTTGTAAACATTAAATAAATTCTAATACTTTCCAAAAAAATAAAATGGACTACTGACTAAAACACAACATTCATCGGTACATTATTTCAATTGGTTCTGAAAAGAAAAACATACGAGCACCAACTTCCAATAGATTTATTGAACTAAAATAAAATAAAATCCATATAGCAGACTTCAGGCTGCTACTATTAATCAATTCGACCATATCATTTACTATCACACTTAGGTTTTGCATCATTAATGAAATTTTCATCAATACCTTAGAAGAAATGATCTAACTTCGTGTTAGTATTACCAGACAATCCTTTCACACAATTTCAGTTTAGAAATAATTCTAAATATAAAGGAATTATATTTCCTAACAGATTTAAAGTCTTGAAACTTCAGGTTCAACCACTCTTGTATAGTGCTTGGAAGTGTGACCATCTTCTACTGGTCATAACACTTCTTCACGGAGTACCATAAGTAAAGGTGATCTTTTTCAATTATATGTTTTATTTTAAGATTGTCGTGAATATGACACCTTAAAAATATAAGAGCCTTTATTCTATCCTACTGGGACATATTATTATTATTATTAATGGCATTTTCTAAGCAAAGAGATTGTAATTGAATGACAAAACGGTATCTCCTAATATATCCAAAGCTTTAAATTCAAGCTTGGCTGTGTTTATCATATTACCAACTATAAGTGGAAATAAAAATGCATAAGCATCAAAATATTGTTCATGGGTATATAATCAATGCATTTCATAAAATAAGAACCCATATCTAATAGTAGTTATAGTGAAAGAAAGAAAAACACTACTACAAAATAGTAAAAGACAACCAAATATAATTTATAAAAGTGACTATAATTTCTTATTTACATCCTTTTGATAGCTCTAGATCCAATCTCATTTATTCATTCATTAATTTCCTTGAAAATGCAAAATTACCCTTGAAAATATGGAAAGACCTTTATATGGATTGATTGGTGGAGAAATGATGAATTGTAATAAAAAAATTATGCTGACTTTATCATGCTTATTTTTATAATAAAGGCAGATTTAAGAATATGAATAGGTAGTATTAAATACCATTTATTAATTCATAACAGCTGCAATAGTGAGAGACATAAATATATACCATGTATATACGTTATGATCCTTGTCTATAATAGGAGATATAAAAGAAGAATAAATGTATGAAGCATTCAAACACATCTTTGTTGGACCATTCTCATTAATCAATAAATTTTATTTATTGATTTATTAATTGCTACTGATTAATATATGAATTAATATATGCGAAATTTGTACATCACATAGCGTATGAATAATATCATGAAAAACAAAATAGTTTGACTTGGCAACTAAAAAGTATGTTGTATGAGTTACAGCTACTGATAACAATTAATAAAAATATTTTTATGACATGACAATAATAGGTAAAGATTAAGCATATATATAAAATAGTAAACATTGGAATACCTCTTTGCTGAAAGAGGAAAGATGAATAAGTTTTATCCATAATATAACATAATTAATGTGTGTATAAATACTAACATTCATTTTATGAAGAATCCAAAATACTTACTTGATGAGACAAAGGAAAGAGGCTTATTATTTTAGCATTTTAGCGCAACCAAATCCTGCCAAACGGCTTCCTAGTACCTGTACTTGCTCAATTCAAACATGTAAGCATAAAATATAGGGATTTTATTTACATTTCACTTATTTTCAATAGCTAACACATGGAATAAGCAATGCATACTAAAAAATTCTTATAAACGATTTTAAGATTTCGACACTAATTCGAATAGCTTCCAACCAAATTTTTATTTAGTTAGAATGGTTTATTATTAAATCGCTTATATTCAATTCCTTTTTAATCCAAACGAACCCTATTCACTTCAATTGATCCCAAAATCAATTTTTATTAAAGTCTCTTCACATATTAACTTATTTACAAGCCATACACCTGCATTTCATTCCATTTCCGCAATTGTTTCATTCAAAGACATTTTATTAAGCTTGGCACATTCAATACTTATAAGTTAATAACCATTTCCCAAATTAATTTAACCCAGACTTCTATTTAATGGACTTTCACTTTTACTCGAAGTCGGACTTCTATTAACTTTAAACTTAAGTTAATTTACTATCTTCATATTATTTCAACTTCAAACCTAAGTTCACTTCCATTCAATTTGATTCTCATCAAATCAAATTCCATTCAATTCAGTTAGCCCATCCATTTTAATTTTAATTTACATTCTTAACTTATCAAAATAATATCCAAGCCCATTCTTAACTCATTTATACTCGAATTGGATTTTATTTGCAACTCAAATCATTTCTATTATAATCTAATTCCATTTTATTTTTACAATAACTCCACTTATTTAATTCATTATCAATCCAAGTCCAATTCAATTTATAATTCGAATTTATTTCCAAACTTCATTATTAACTTACAATCTATTTTATTTAACCAAGTTAAATTTTATTAACATGCTCTATCAAATACTTTATTTAGCTAATTAGCTTACTTCCAACTTTTAAATCAATATTCGATTTTATTATAAAAATCACTTCATTAAATTTTTCCTGAGTTCAAATTTTTTATTATATAATTCTAGTTTGGACTTTCTTTCATTTTCCAGAATTCCAACACTTTTATTTCGGCTTATTTATTCCTGTTTTACATTTTTATAAGATGCTCACTTATTAATATTCATACTTCTCCATCCATTTACAGTTAATCACATTTTCACTTTACTTTTAACTAGGGGTTATATTATTATTTTTCAATTTCAACTTAATCCAAATACAACTGGGTTTTATTTTTAGTTTAATTCAATTTATTTCAATCCAATTAAATTTTATCTCCCAACCCAAATTTAATTTCTATTTTCCCATTTGATCATACAAGTCATTCCAATCTTTATTTGTTTAAAATATTATCATCCAAACATCCTAGTTATATAACAATTTAAGAAAATATTTCTTTTATATCAAAATATATTTTGGGTAAAATTATTTCATTCACCCACCTTAAAAACAATATTGTGTCAATTTATCATGTCAGGTGTTTATAAACTCTTCTCGAATAGCGGCTTACTCTTTTATTTTAAATTTTTAGAAATATTTTTAAATTCATATAATACTATTAAAATAGCTTTTTATAAAAAAAAATATACTTATTATAACTCGATGTCTCAACCAGTCCATCCTTGTTCTCACAGAAATTCTGTCATACGTTGATCAGGCGTAGGACTGAAAATTTATAAGTACTTAGCAGACACATGTTCAACATCCAGTGAAAATACTTGGAAAATAATTTTATCGAAAATGTAGAAAACAGTTTTTGAAAATAGAGAAAATATCTTTGGTGAGAATGCTCTGGAAATCATCACCTCATCCATGGTCGCAGTTACATCCTGGGTTACGTTGCCATCGCAGCAAAAGTCCATGTAATTGTAGGCACTCCACGCCCCTCGATTACGCGATGGAACCCACAACAGATCGTAGTTACATTCCAGGGTTACGCTGCCATCGCAACAAAAGTCCATGTAACTGTAGGCATCAGCGCCCTCGATTTTCGCTGTCAAAAATGAAACTTCTCCACTCCCACATAGATCGTAGTCTACCGATGTAAAATCAAACGCAGATTGTTGGCTCTCAGCAGCACACACGATTTTCGCTATATTACCATAGGTCGCAGTCTACCGATATAAAATTAAACGTAGACTGTTGGCTCTCAGTGGCACACACGACTTTCGCTATGGTCTGCAGTAGATCGCAGTGACATCGAGTTACACTGTCGTTACAGCATATCCCAAATGCCTCTGTAGGCATCAACGCCCTCGACTTTCGCTACACACTACTCATAATCCTCATGAACTAGTTTTCTCCGGACTCCTCACAGGATCAACTTTAAAACCCCCCTTTGGGGTTCAAGGCAGTACCACCCTGTGGCACTCCTGAGAAGTTCATTTCAAGGGAGCGCCTTTTTCCCCAGAGCCATTTTCAAAACGCTTTATACTATACACATATAGTATCTTCCAAATCATACACCTAGTATGAATCTCAAATAATCCCCTTTCTCAAAATCGATTATCCCAAAATTGATAATTCTCAAACTAGGCTTTCCAAATCCAATATCGATTTTACCCAAAAATCAAAAGCTTTCCAAATCCAAAGGTTCGCAAAACTTTTTCCAAAATCCTCATAAGATCCTTTATATATATATATATATATATATATATATATATATGTATAATTTTAAAAAAAACTTTGGATCATTTTAAACTTGTATAAAACTCCTTATACTTCAAACACTTTCAAAATCCTTTTCTTTCGACAATAGATTCAACAAGGATAGATTTATCTTATATACCAAAGATATATAACTTTGTTTATTCAAAATCGAATGTTCAAATTTGATTACTCTTTTTTTAAAGTTGTTTCCATTATACTTATCATCATAAAAATATCCAACTTTCACTTTTATCCATTGTATATTTCACAAAATATACTTTCATTTCAAAAGAAATCATTTCGCATTTCTTAGTCATAAATTTTCAATATCAATTTCATTCAAATCCGTACGATATACACTTATCATCCGTACGATATACCAATCTAATCGCTCACTCGATCACACAATTTCACTTCTAATTTATAAGTCATACTTGCTTAAATGTTTTCTTAATTTAATTCCAATAATTTAACAACGAATCACCTTAATATTTATTAGAAGGAAATATTGCTTTATAAATCAAAATATATTCTTATATAAAATCATTTAAAAATTTTATAATAAGAAAATAACAAGTACGCTCTCGTATATATACACACACTCAACTCATTCTAGGGTACCATTGACCTTATCCTTAATGAGTAATCCCACCAGAGCCAAGGTTCTCGGTTAACTTTCATCTCTGGTACCAACTGTAACGGCCTGGAATTTTCAAACCCGAAAATTCCAGATAGTTAGAAGAAGAAGGAAGAGATAGAAGAAGAAGAAGGAAGAGATAGAAGAAGAAAAAGGAAGAGATAGAAGAAGAAGAAACAAAAAACACAACACAAATTCTCACATTCGCAGCGGGTCAAAATATAATATCAAATAATTACAGTTTACAAAAGAATACTATATCTGTCAATTACATTTTAATACATCAGAGTTACATACATACTCAAACACTGGACATATACAAATCAACATGTCTCGGAAAATCAGAAATATATTACAGCGGAAACACTCCATACGTTCCTGCCATCCAGCTCGCCTCCTGAGCTCCAGAACGCCCTTACCTGAAAATCTGTAATACTCGGTCTGACCCGAGCATTACATTAAAGTAACACCCGAGTCAGGCTGGAAACCGGCGTGTGTACACCCATCTAACAAGGAATACAAAGCATACAACTTATATAAAACCCGGGGTAACTCGTATCAATTTACAAATTCACAATTTGTTATAGACATCACTTATTTCACACATCAATTTTCTAGGTACCAACATTTAGATTAATAGTCAAATTCACTTAAATCATTTCATTCCAGCCTATTTATTTCACATATCAATCTATAAAAATTCAAAATAGTTTCGGGTATTTTCTAATACCTGACCGCGGTCTCTTCGAGTCTCATGTCATCCTAACCCAAGTTATCCAAATGAAATACACTTCAAACTTTAAATACAGGATGTCCCTTTACACAACAACTCATCATTGATAGATAACCACAATATCTTGTCCGCCCAAACATATGATACTACAAAACATTTCATATCGGAGATAGCAACTCATTCAAGGCATCTAACACCATTCAATCATCCATAAGCAAACTTGATCACTTCCAAAACAAATTTAATCACTTCTAATTGAATTACTAACCTAAATCACTTAGATTCCTTCACTTGACATCAATTAATCATTCCTTAATTATCCATCTAATCAATTACCCTGGATTAATTGTTCTTTAATTACATTCAAGTAATTATCTTTAATTAGTTATACAAATTAATTATTCTTAACCAAAAACAGTAATTAATCTTTAATTACTTCACAAATTAATTAACTATAATTAATTACATTAATCCTTAATTACTTATATTAATTAATTACTCATAAATAACTTATTATTGATTAATTAATCTAAATCAATCAACCTTTAATTACATCATTAATTATATATTAATGATTTCTAACTACATTTTAATTTATCCTAATCTAAATTAATTACATTAATTAATTAATCATTAATTAAACCATAAATATTAATCACTCTTGATTAATCTCAACCAGTAATTAACTACCTTTTTATTTACTTCATTAAATAAATTAATTACACGTTCTATAAAAGAAGTTTAAAGGAATTTAAATCCAAATTCATTTTTAAATTCAAATCAATTTAAAAATGCACTTTAACATTCAAGTTGTTAAAACAATTTAAATTTAAAAACTTTATTTGTTTAAAAACTGAGATTCACTAACTTGCATTCCAGATTTAACTTTGATTTAAAACTTGTTTTAAATCTCTACTTTACAATTTAACTCCAGTTTAAAAAAAATCACTTTCATTTCTTTCCAATTCATTTTTATTTTTATTCTATAATTATTTCGCTTTCAAAATTCATCCTTATATTTCTTTTCAAAAATCCAATTCTATAAATTTTGATAACTCAGTGTATCAAAATATATTCAAGCAAACCATAGCATTCAATATTCCAATTATCAATATAATTCATCACAGAATATCAAATATTCATAACACAGAATATTAAACAATCTAAATAATTTTGAAGAATCCAGTTGGATCCCTCCAACCTGTTTCCCTACATCCACAGACGTTAGCACAACATAAAATACCAATTCCACTTCGAGGTGAAATATCGTGGTATATGGGATTTATATAATATCATCCGTTATTATGCGGCGCATAGGGTCTCATCCGCTATATAATGTGGGAAATCAATCACTCCAATATATACTATATATTGCTATATAATATACCATATCAAATCAATTCAATCATTCAACCAATTATTTAAATTCAACCATTTAAATTTAAATTAAACCAGATGAGTGAGATTAACTCACCTTTGATTTAATTTGCAACCTGTTTCCATTCCGGTTCGCCTCTCCATTATTTTTGACCTTTTGTAAACATTATACATTTTATTAATATTTGAAACTAAACAAATAATCAATTACCATTTAATAAATTCAACTTTAAATTATAATCTGGGTTTAAATGGATAATTTAATTTCAACCAATTTCCTATGATAATCATATCTTTTTTTTAAGGAACTAATATAAATTAAATAATTTATTTAAACAAGTTAATCACTATAAATCATTAATTTAAAATAACTAGTAAGTTTAGAATGGATATGGGTATCTTCCATTTAGTAACTACATTTATAAAACAATTCATATAGATTCAAAAGTTAAATCTTTTATATAAATTTTCCTATTCCAAATCTATACAAACAAATCTTTTGCTTACTCTAAATGTTAGAAATAATTTACTTTATATCTACTGCAATAAAAATTTCATTTTTTTTAATATTCCTTACTGCAATGAATCATGTTTCCAAATATTTATTAAATCAAATAAAATTTTACAATTGGCTACATACCTCACTGCTAGCTCGACAATCACACCACTAGAACACGACGAACTCACCAGAACCGAGCTTCCTCCATCTCCACCAAAACCCTAGCTATGCGGCGCCATCACCTTACTGCAACACTGGCGACGCCTCCACCAAATAGCAGTTAGGCCTCGCGATGTCGAGCACGAGCTCCTCCAACGATTCCCCCTTGGGTGCTTCGCAACCTCGAGCCGCCCCCGCTAAACCCAATGCACCGCATCCCCCTCGCGAGAGCCTCAACCTTCGCGACTTCGGCCAAGCTTCTCGAGATCGAGTTCATAACCATCGCGATTCGATTAGAAATTTACTGCCTCGCTATAGCGATGTCGCGAGCTATCCTCCTTCCCCCGTTCGAGTGTAAGCTGCTTCTCCCCTTTTCAAAAAAAAAATGAGTTCGATTCGATCGAATTGATTTTCGATTTGGAAAATGAAGAGGGCATGGCTTTGATTTGAATTGAAAGAGAAGGAAGCCTCGGCTACGAACCGGAAGGGAGGAAGAATAAAGAGGGGCCGCGATTTCAATTTCAAAAATATCTATGTTCGGCCATTTTTGTCTTTCAATTTTAGTTCTCTGAAAGAAGATAAGCCCTTGCTTTATAAAATTGAAGAGTTGAGTCTTCGAGAGGAAGATAGGACGATTAGGAGATAATGACGTTTGACTTTGAATATATATTATAATATTAAAAATATCTCGTATACGGGAACATAAATCCCATACCCCTATCTAGGTATGCGGCCAGGCGTTTATAATGTTATGCCCATAATCCGAACACAATGGAAAATGTTTCGAGACCTAATTCGATCGTATGGAGAAGACAGCCTTTTGACCCCAGTTATTATATTAAGTTTTCGATATAAATTACAGCGCGTTTATATTTCGTTCGATTGCACGACAACACCAAATACTACGAAAATTGAAACCCGATAATAATACAATATTACGGATCAAATGGAACTGTGTCTCGAAATCCGAGACAGTGCCTCGGAAGGATATTTTTAAATATCAATTTAAACGATATATTTTCAAAACTTAACAAAACATTCCCAAATTCAATTTCAACACTTTTACTATCTTCAATATCGATATAAATTTTACAAGCCCTTAAATTATTTTTAATAGGCTTAAAACTCCAGATTCAATATTTTACCTAATTTCGAGTAATTAAATCCAATAACTAAATTTACAAATAATGATGATATTTGAAATTTAAGTTACAAACTAACTTTTAAATATTAAAATCAATTAAATATCCAAATTTAAATTGTCCAAAATTCCGAGTCGTCACAAAGACAGAGCCTCTAAATTTAAAAACAGCTTTTGATACTTTGAATCTCTTTTAAAACTTGTGTGCTGAAATGCTTGTTTGTTTTGGAACTGAGTTGCTTTGAAAATGCTTTTACAGGTTTGCATGCAGTAGAAAATTCCAGATTAAAGAAGAATAATGCACAGGCTTGCTCTAGATTTGAAAATGTACATGTTACAGATTTGCTTTGCATTTTGGTTTGAAGATTTGTTTACAGGTTGATGAAAAGCTTTGCAAACTTGATTTTGGAAAAGTATTACAGATTTAGTTGATTTCTGGTGTTGTTTTCAGATTTGTATTTAGCTTTATATTTGGAAAAAGAAAAAAAATGGAAGGGGAGAAGGAAATTGTTTATATGAGCTGAAATGTTTTATAATTAAAAATAGAAGAAGAACTAAATTTTAATTTGACACTTGTCCTATATTTTAACATTTGTCATATTGATATGCTTAACAATTTACACATGTCTTTTAAGTTAACTAGTATTTGTTTTTAAAAGTTAATATAAGATTATGGTTATTTAATTAGTTAATAAGTATATATATGTGTAGATAATTTTAAAAGAGATAAAACAATTATATCCATAAATAAAAGTTTATACAAATATTTTAAAATCCAAAATAATTTAAAATATCTATACTTTGAATTTCAAAACTTTAAATTCAAATTCAAATCAAAAGTCCAATTTAAAAATCAAGTTATATACATACATATATAACTACACAAATTCAATTTGAAAAGCAATTCTATTTATATTAAAAATCCATTTGTAAAAACAACACATTATTATTGTTTAAAAATAACTCATTTATCAAATTAAAATAATTTATAAAATAAATTATTTCTTTATTAATAAATTACTTATTATATCAAGCTATATTTTAAAAAGACAATATAACAAACTTTTTTGTTAATTAATTTAAATTTAAGCTAAAATAAATTTAAACAATTAACATTTCCTTAAATATTTAAAACCGTATAGTCATTTATTAATAAGCTTGAAAAGCTTTATATTAAATAAATCTCTATTTCCCAATTACTAAAAGTATTAGAATTAGAAAATATGCTTCATTTGTTAAATTTAAAACAAAGCTTATCTATTTACAATATATATAAATAAATATCTACACTATAAATAGGAAATAATTTAATTAGTTTTTAAAAAAATCACCAATTAAATATTTATTAAAGGAAGATTGTTAAATCAATTCAAATTTTATTAACAAAAATTATCAAATCAATTTAATTTTTAATACGGGTTATTAAATTGATATTGCCAAAAATTCCAGGATATCACATTCCTTCCCTCTTAAAAGAATTTCGTCCCAAAATTAAAAGAAAAGGTAATTTAATAATCTCATTAAAGATTTAATTTTAAATCACAGGCATATTTTATCAACATATGCTAACAACCATAGCAACCATTCACCCAATCAAACAATCTAACTATCCAGACAAAATCCTGGATAGAACTTCCTAAAGTTTCTCAAGTATAAATAACGGAATACTCGCTCTACATAATCCAAACAATCTATACTACTAAGCTACAGAGCTCCTACTAATCTAGATCTACAAAACTAAACAAGATATCAGACTATAGACAAGTCTGATTCAACAACCAAATCTTCCTGAATTGCTGGTTCCAAAACCAAAGATGGATCATACACATATTCCCTCAGAGATACGTGAAACACATCGACTCCCAGTTATCCAAACTGGCAATTCAATCCTGAAGACCAAACACTTATCCTCACAAGAACACAGAAAAGATTCAAAACACCTCGGAGCTAGCTTCGCAGCCTTACCCAATCTTATAGCTCCTTTGATCGGAGAAAACTTATCCAAAATCAAATCTCCGGCTCCGGAATCTAAATTTCTTCGTCTCTTATCCCCAAAGCTCTTCGGTCAATCCTGGGCTACTTACATCCTTCCTGATTAGCACAACCTTCGCCGATGCTTCCAGAAACAAATGGATCAAAAACAACCCATCAAAATGATCTCTCCAAGATCAACCAAAATCAAGAACAAACTCTACTCCTCAAACATCAGAAGACTGAACTTACTTCTCCTATCCGGAAAAGATAAAACAGATGCACTCCCAAACTGCTTCCGCTGCACAACTCTGATCCAAAGTAGATAAGAATGCTGATGAAGAACACGAGCACAAGCTAGACAACACATCCCAGAGATATGGTTCAACAGATCCATAAAAGAAACTTAGAAATTCCACCAAATCCTGAGCTGCTTCACCAAACTCTATCTCAAGGAACCATCCTTCTGCTAAGCTGAACCACTGGTAGCACTCCTGGAATCCAGTTGATAAGAAAACTCAATCTCCAGATGTGGACAAACCTCTGACTTCCTTGAAGACATCCGAAAAATCTCTGATAACCCAAGAGAACACTCAGCTATCGCTAGTCACTTTTGCGATCAACCCAACCTAATTCCAAAGAAAACTATTCTTTCTTCACCAATCAGAACAGCTTACGCTTATCTAGCCAATCCATCAAAGAAATGGATCCACTCTGCTGTTTCTGAACTCCACTTCCAAAAAAACTTCTCAGCTAGAAAACTTACTTGCCGGCACACAGAACACTCCGAGCTGCACTGTTGACACAGATGTCAAAGACTTCCTAATCCAAAACTCTTCGAGAACTCGGACCTCAATCCAAACAGGAACACCCTGCTGAACTCAGCCTCATCACTGTTGCAGATATACTTCCTTAAACTTGCTCCAGATGAAACATCTTTGGAGACAATCCATAGTCACTGCATCTCATCATGCAGCTACTACTTCCTGAGGTAGCCAAGATACCATCACTCTCTTCTGCCTAACCGACAGATCCAAACTCTACTCATCCAAACTCCACTTCAAAGATAGACTCCGAACCTTAACAGGTTTCCTTCAGAGATCAATGAAATCCTTACACCACAACAAAGCTTACTCAAGACGGTATTAGGTCTACAATCTCGACAGATACACTTCCAAACTCAAACATTCAAACTCCAACCAGTGGTAGTCGTCGTGTTACACACACCACTACCTCATCTACCTTTATAACTTATATTGGAAAACCCAAACGGGTAACCCAACAGATTTGTAGAAGTGTGTGTGTATGTATATGTGTGTGTATATATATATATATATATATATATATACAAGTACGCTCTCTCAAGAAAGAAATCACTCCAAAGCCTAGGTATTCACTCAACCTAGCGCTCTGATACCAAATGAGACGACCCGCCTTATTATCCACAATAAGACGCATCATTTTTAAGAAAGAAAGGGATAGAAAAAGAAAGATAAAGAAGAAAGAAAAAAACAACATCAGAATCTCAATAGCGGAACGAATAAATTATATTAATCACATAAATATTACATAGTATCATATACATCAGAGTTACACAGCTTATACAACATATACTAGACAATTATAACACCTGTCTAGTTATACAACTCAATATACAATACAGATACCAACACAGAGATCAACACAACAGAACTACTATCTATCTACAACGTTGAAGCCTCTTGCTCCACCTCTCCTCCATGATTCGTCAAAGCTAACACGAATCCCTTGGCTACTCGTAAAAATTTGAGTACCCAAGAGTTTAAAAAAACAAAAATAAACTTCGGATCAGACATGGGTCTGGTGTGAGTAACAGGTTAAGGTTGCTTAACTTTGAAAATCATTGAAAACAAAAGGTATCATGTAAGACTTTCCACACATAAACATTTGTAAGTTTTTACCTTACGCTAACCAAAACATTTGATGGGAAATTCAGTGATATTATAATAGGTCTAGGGTTTTCAAGTAAATAAGAAATAGCTGAAATTGTTACATGATTAAATTCCAGCATATTAGCCACAAAGTGGGTAATACAATCAAATCAGATGACACTTATTGAATTTTGGATTCCATACAATGGCAGGTCTACTAGGATACCGTTCGTCACAGTACGTGGCCTAGATCAATGTATCGAGGATTACTCCCAATCCCCTGCAACACAAGGCCAGAACCATCCCTTACTGGACAGTCCCGAACAAGACAACCCTGGCAGTTGGAGCTCAACAACTTCCCACATAGTCGAATAAAAGGGACCTCTAGACAGGGGAAAATCTTGTCCTACTTGGGTGCTACCCACTTAGCCTTGCTGCACCTCCCCTGTTTTATCCATTCCCAGTTGATGAGGCTTGAGGCTACGATTACCTTTAGAGAATACATCTCTTAGAATGCACATCGTCCACCTGACGATGTTCTGAAAGCATTCAATCCATACAAGTTCATTCCGGGATCAAACGAAACCGAAGGCATTGTCCCGTTACACTCATTTTGGAATCACCCTCAGAGTTAACGACGGTAACCCTTGCACTCTGAATCTTCATCTTCACTTGAGATTCACGACCTATCGTTAATTTGGATCGATGTGGTTTTCGGATATCCAAATATGGAAACCCGATCCTGGTCTCATCAAAATCCAAATTGTATCTTTTAAGGCCGTTGTTTTAAAGTTTAAAACAAATCAATTCCATTATCTATATACTACACATAGATAGGTAATTCACATATCACAATAGATAATCAACATTATCATCACAAACAGATAATCCACATTATCATCATACTTTAATCAAAGCATCCATATCACATAGCATTACTTGTCTCATATCTGAGATCATAAACCATTCAAGGCAATCAATATTATTCATCCATACATAAGTAGTGATCTAATAATCATACCATCTATAATTAATTTAAGATGAATTAAATAATTTCTTGCATCTCTAATTAATTTAAAGTGAATTAAATTAATTAGTTCATCAATAAAAATCTTGCTTACATAACCATTAATTAATTACAAATTACTTAATTAATTATTCTCTAATTTCCATCTTAATTAATCACCCTGATTAATTATCCTTTAAT
The DNA here is from genome assembly GCA_030765085.1 of Allium cepa. Lineage (NCBI taxonomy): Eukaryota > Viridiplantae > Streptophyta > Magnoliopsida > Asparagales > Amaryllidaceae > Allium > Allium cepa. Next base: position 89,801,524 of record CM060946.1, on the reverse strand, counting down.
TACATTCAAGTAATTATCCTTTAATTAATTTCGCAAATTAATTATTCTTAACCAAAAACAGTAATTAACCTTTAATTACTTCATTAATTAATTAACTATAACTAATTACATTAATCCTTAATTAATTATTAATTACCTTTTAATCACTTCATTATTGATTTATAAATCTTAATTAATCAATTCTTAATTACATCATTAATTATACTAATTAATGATCCCTAATTACATTTTAATTAATTATCCAATTTAAATTAATTACATCAAGTAATTAATCTTTGATTAAACCACATTTATTAACCACTCTTGATTAATCTCATCCAATAATTAACTACCCTTAATTACTTCATAAAATAAATTAATTACTCCTTAATTAATCCCTTGATTAATTACACAAAGTAATTTAATCCAAACTACTACCATTATTAAATCATCTTCCATTACATCTAGAAATTACCATTAATTACTTCACTAAGTAATTAAACTTCATTGATTACATTGAGTAATTATACTTAACAAATCATTCAGTGATTATCTTAAATTAATTAAACTTAATTAATTAACTTAAACTAATCACATTAAACTTAATTAATTATATTGAGTGATTAATTCCTTAATTACTTCCATTAAGTAATTACACTTAAACAATTTCACAAATGATTATCTCTACTTAATTAATCTAATTAATTATTAAAATTAATTACATTAATTAATTGTTAAATAATCTTAAGTTAATGACCTTCATTAACAACTCCTTAATTACTTTCTTAAGTAATTAAACTTAGATTAATCATTATTAATTACAAATTAATTAATTTTAACAACCAGTTAATTAATCTCTAATTACTTAATTAATTAAGTGTTAACTTTAACTTAATTAATCCTTAATTACTTGATTAATTAATCTTAATCATTAATTAAAATATAATCTTATCAAATTGATGACCCTTAACTACAAATTAATTATTCCTTAAATAATTAATCTTAAACCTTAATTAATTAATTTAGACCTTTAATTACTAATTTAAAAATCCAAATCATTAATTAATTAAATAAATTAATTATCCATTTTAATTACCTTAGTAATTTAATGAATTACATATCGTTAAATCTTTATTTACTCTAAGATAAAACTTTATTCTTGTTAAAATATCATTAACAAAGCATTTAAAAACAATATACTTCAAATTTACTTTCAAATTTCATTTTAAATTTTAAGATTTAAAATGAATACAAATTTAACTTTAACAAAGTTTAATAACAATTCAAAAACCCTTTGAATTACATGTTAAAGAAATAATATTTCTTACAAAAGAAATTTAAAAGAATTTAAACCAAATTCATTCCAAATTCAAATCATTTTATATATGCTTTAAACATTTTAAAGTTGTTAAAACAATTTAAATTTTTCAAAAACTTATTTATCTCCAAACTAAGATACAAACTAAATCTTATTCCAGATTTAAAACTTTGTTTTTAAAACATTGCTTACCTCTTTACTTTCAAAATTTAAAATCATTTTAAATTTCCTTAAACTTTAATTATTTTAAAACTAGGATGCAAAAATAATTTTGAATCCATATTTTAAACTGAATTTTAAAACTAGCTTAAATCTTGCTTTAATTTTTAAAATTCAATTTAAAATTTTAAAACAGACAGGTTTCTTTAAAACCTGAAACCAAACAAATAACTCGATACACCCTCAAATGCTTCGAGTCCAAACTAACTAAACTTCGAGCAAAACCCTCGGTGACTCAATAATTTCTCGAGTACAATACACCTGCAACAACCCAAACTCACCAGAAACAAGGAAGGGCACCGTGCACATGCACGGTGCTCGACCATCTCCGACCAACCATGATGGCCTCACCACATCAGTAAACATCTCCGCACACCATCACGATCATCAGATCGTCATCCCCAACTTGAAATCGATTTCGAGCTTCAAACCCAAACCTGGAACTAAAAACTGGAACACACTTCAACTTGGAAACTGCCTTGACCACGAAACTCCGACCATCGTAAATTCTGCAACTCCGGCCATGTCCTTGTCAACGACCAAGCTTCCATCACCCAAAGTCTCGTTGCACTCGATCAATTATAGAAACCGAGATAATCGAATTACCTAGCCTAGTTAAAACGGGGGTTCCATACAACAATATACTACCACCACCTCCACCATGCTCTGATCAACTTCCTACCAATTTTCCTAGATTCTTTGATCAGCCTTCCATCTCCAGGAAGAAACCCGACCTCCCAGATTACAGAGATCACCCAAAAATCCCAAAATTCCATTTTTAGTTCAAACCAGAACTGCACCTTCATTCCCAAACTAAAAAGCTTGATTTTAGTTTTAAAATTCATATTTTTACATGATGTTTCAGATCCTAACCCTAAAACAATAATTTATGAAGTTTAAATTTTCACTTATTTTTAGACTTGATCAGTTATTTGATTTCTAGAGTCATTTAAATGTTTCTTTAACTTAAGTATAAATTTTAAACTAGAATTTGTGATGAAACAACTAAGTTTTATTTGAATCTTAAGTTTAACAGAGACCAAAATCAATAGGTTTTGAATTTAAATCAAAACAAGAACCAAAAAATAGGGACAATATACATACACAACGGTCAAAAAAATGGTGGCTTCCCAGAGCTAATTCCCCGTGCTCCCCTTCTTCTTGCTTGCTCAAATATCGCCGTTGCCTTCTTCTGCGAGCTTTTTGATCGATTATTCTCTAGTTTTGCCAGGCCCTAATTTCTCTTCGATGATGATTATGGGCAATGGTGAGTTCATACTCACAGGATCGTTCTTGATAGATTGCCCATCGTTCGCCGTAATAGCTACTGCCATTCAGGCGGCGGCAGTTGGTCTCTTGTCTGTTGTCTTTACTGATTGTTGCTCGGTCGAGATTAGGGTTTTTTCGATGGCAAGTTTTGTTGATCTCTGTCGTTCGCGTTTTTTGTTGGTCGATGGCTGTTTTATGGAAATTATCCCCTCTTCCGATCTTGGGTTAATGTCTCGTTTCCCCCCCAGCGGGCGAAACGCCCAGGTTTCTGCTTTGAAGGTGGTTTCAGACTCCTCTTGCTTGTCTGCTGTTGACTCGCGATGGGATTTCATCACCTGCTTCAAGCCTATCTTGGTCTTTGCAGATTCGTGCGAGATTTTGAAATTGGAGGAGTTGCCTTTTTTGTTTGGTTCGGTGGAATGTGGGAGGTTTGCTGATTTTGGCTCTGATTTGCTTGACAGCATGACATCTGTTCGGGATTTCATCACCCAATCAGATCTGGTCATGGTTCTGTCTTTTCTTTGTGGCTCCAGTCCGCTTCTCAGAGAAGGAGGCGGAGGCGTCGCTTTCGACGCTGCGTGCGAGCTAGGTTGAGAGAGTCTGCTTTGGTCGTAAGGTGCCAACCTACAGCTCTTGCTTATTGGGATAGTCATTTTCTTGAAGTCAAGCAGGCTCCTTCTGATTTGGCCGTGAGCAGATGTTTTTTGACTTCTTGCGGCATGTTGCCAGATAGTGATGATGAGTTTGTTATTCCTTCTTTGTTGGCCGTCTTGGTTAGCGAGCAGCAGTTGAGAGCTCCTCTTGATTTGGTCCATGCTCCAGACCAGCTGGTAAGTGCTGCCCCTTGCAGGCAGGTGAGTTTTTCTCCTTTTATCTCCTTTTTGGTTGATGTTGCTGGGTTTTCCGTTATTTCCTGGTTGTTGGCTGATGGTGCTGGTTTTCTATGCTTGAGCCATGACACACCTCGGTGTATGATCTCTGACATTGTTGTCCCGTCGTTGACTGGCGGTGTGTCAGGTCCTCTTAGCTTAGTGATCTTCGATTCGTCTTATTTTGTCCACTTGTCTTGCTTCTTGCATCAGAGACCTTGTCCTCTGTTTGTTTCGCAGGAAATCTTTTGCCGCGTCGGTTGTGTCCATACCAATCTTCTCGTATGGGTCGTTATGATGGGGCCTTTTTGCTGGTTTTTTGTGATGAGTCATTGTGAGGCCTCTTCTGTGTCGTCAGTGACACTTCTACGTCTCCCTAGATTGTCAGGCCACCGTTGGTCTCTTCGGAGGCTACAACGGGCCTGGAGCGTTTGGCTCGGGCGATCTTCCAGCTCTGGTCGCATAGCGATCTCTGATTCGGACCACTATTCGGACAGCCTGGGTTTTTGCCAGCTTTCTTTGGTCCGCCCTGTTGTTCTCTCTGATAGGGCCGACCCGCGAACATTACCTGTCTCGCAGGGCTGTCTCTTTTGTGACAGTTCGGCTTTGGAAAGGTTCCTTCAGCAACGTGGGCTGCATCTTGTCAGCTCCCCTACATTCTTCCGTTTCTCTCCGGCTCCTCCGGATCCCCCGGTCTCCTCCACCACTTGTTGCTCTTCTCTTTGCTCTCTTCCCTATTCCCCCACTCTTTATCGATCTCCATCCCGCTGCTTAGCAAGGCGGAAATAGCGATCATTAATGATCGTCTAGCTCGCCTCACTAAAAACTCGGCATCTTCCAGGCATTTTGTTCCGCAGTCGGGATCGTCTGAGCCGCTTGGGGTCTCTCCAGAGTCCTCCCCTCGGTATTTGGCTCCTCGTTCCCGTTTGTCTCATCGCAAACCGAGAGGTGCTCCCGCCACCCCTTGCACTATCCGCACACGCTCTATAGCGGCGTCTGAGTTGACCGACAGGTCTACTCGATATTCGTTGTATCTTATCTGAGTTGAGTTAGCTCTTCCTTTTCATCTCTGCTAGCTATCTGTCTCTTTGCTTTTCCCCTCATCATGTCGAACTTCCTTTTCTGGAATATTCGTGGTATTGGCAATGATGCGTCTTCAACTAGGCTAAAGCGCATTGTCTGAAAACATTCTGTCTGTTTAGTTTCTCTTTTGGAACCTTTTATGGGTCCTGGAGAGGTAACCAAAACTGTGTTGTCGTTAGGGTTTGTCGGTGCCTTGTCCAATATGTCGGGTAAGATTTGGATTCTTTGGTCCAAAGGCTTTGTGGTTCGTCCTGTTTTTGACTCGGTCCATCTTATTTCTATGGCTTGCTCAGCTACTCACTTCTCTCACCCTTTTCTTTTCTCGGCAGTCTACGCCAAGTGTGATCGGATTGAGAGGTTATCCCTCTGGTTTGATATTCTTTCGCTCTCTAAGCTGGGATTCTCGTGCTCGGTTGTGGGCGGTGATTTCAATGTGGTCGCTAGCTAGGCTAAAAAAACTAGGAGGGGTGGCCGTCAACCGTTCTTCGGTGACGGACTCCAACTCTTTCATTGTTAGCTCGGGCCTTTCTGAAATCCCTTTTGTTGGCTCTGCTTTTACCTGGTCTAACAACCAAGAGGGGCCAAACCGTATCCTCTCTAGGCTGGATAGAGTTTTTGGGTCGGAAGATTGGCTCAATCTCCCCTTCTCCTTCTCTATCTCGCATCTCCATCGGACCTTTTCTGACCATGACCCATTGATTTTGCGTTGTTCCCCCCTTTCTATTTTGGGTCCGTCATCTTTTAGTTTTTTGAGTATGTGGAGATCCCATCATACTTTTCATCAGGTAGTGGAGGAATCGTGGAGTTCTCCTATTGCAGCCTCCCCCATGGCGGTTTTCTCCCAAAAGCTTAAACGTCTCAAGGTTTGCATTAAGGCCCGGAACGTTCAAGTTTTCAAAAACATTTTCGATCGTGTGCAGGCGGCAGAGGAGACTCTCATCTTTGCCGAATCTCTGTTCGACGAGAATCCATCTGCCGCCAACAAGGAGAAGTGGGCTTTAGCCCAGATGGCCTTCTCCTTGGAACTTCGTGTCGAGAATACCTATCTTCGCCAAAAGGCTAGGGTCAAATGGGTGGTCGAAGGAGACTCGAACTCCAAAATTTTTCATTCTTTTATTCATAAGAAGAACAACCTTCTATCGATTCGTGAGATTCTTCGGTCGGATCTTTCTGTGGCTTCAATCCCTGTTGAAGTCAAAGAGACCATTCTGTCTCACTTCCAATCCTTTCTGGGTTCTCCTTCTGTTTCGGATTTCGATCCGGTCCTTTTTTCCTTCATCCCCCGAATGGTTTGTCCGGCGGTTAGTGCCGCTTTAGCTGACCTTCCTTCATTGGAAGAGATTCGAGCCTGTGTCTTTGCTCTAAGCAAGGATAGTGCGAGTAGGCCGGATGGCTTCAACGGTGTTTTCTATTGAAGTGTTTGGCCTATCATTCAGCCAGACTTCCGTCTGGCAATCCAGTCCTTCTTTTCTGGCGGTTCTCTACCCATTGGTTGGTCTTCCACCAACTTGGTCCTTATTCTGAAGTGTGATAATCCTCAGTCTTGCATGGATTTTTGTCCCATCAGCTTGTGTAATTTCTCAAACAAAGTAACCTCCAAGGTGCTGGCCAATCATTTGGCCCCGTACCTTGATCGTATTATCTCCCCCTCTCAAGCGGGCTTTGTTAAAGGCCGTTTAATCACAGATAACATCCTTTTAGCTCAGGAATTGATTTCCCAGCTTGACCGAAAGGTTAGAGGCTCTAATGTTGTTCTCAAACTAGATATGGCAAAGGCTTACGATCGCTTGTCGTGGTTTTTCGTCGTCAAGGTTTTGCGAGCCTTTGGGTTTCCGAAAACCCTAATTGATTTGGTTTGGAGGCTCATCTCCAACTATTGGTTCTCCGTTCTCATTAACGGATCGGCCAATGGATTCTTCAGGGCGGGAAGGAGTTTACGTCAAGGAGACCCACTACCGCCTTCTCTATTCGTGACCGCGGCAGAGGCTTTCATTCGCAGGCTTCAAACCCTATCGATTTACGGTCAGATCCATAGATTTGGGCTGCCGAGGGGGTGCCCGCTCGTTTCCTCCTTATCTTTTGCAGATGACATTGACATTTTCTCCAATGGCAACCGTTCCTCTGTTCGTCGGCTTCTTCTCTTCATTCATCTTTACGAGAGGTGCTCGGGTCAGCTCGTTAACTCCTCCAAGAGTTGCTTCGTCCACGCGAAGGACATGTCTCCTTCCAGGGCTTCTTGGCTAGAGAACTTTACCGGGTTCAAGGAAGCATCCCTTCCGCTACCTTATCTTGGAATAGTCCTCTACAGAGGTAGGAAACTTAACGCTATTTTTGATCCTTTGACAGACAAAGTTAGGGGAAAGATTATCCGTTGGAATGCGTCTCTTCTTTCCCAAGTAGGTAGACTGGTTCTCATCAAGTCGGTCTTAGGCTCGATGGGCACTCATGTCTTCGCTGCGATGACCCCTACCTCTTCCTTCTTCCGGTCTTTCCAATCTTTGGCCTCGTCTTTCTTTTGGGGGTCGAAGGTTGATGTCCACCGCTATCATTGGGTCTCCAGGGATGTCGTGTGCGGTCCCAAAAGCGAGGGAGGTTTAGGCTTGCACAATCCTAAGGACATATGTGCGGTTTCAAGTTGTGGTATAGGTTTGGGGCAAACGACTCCTTATGGGCATCGTTCCTTCACGCTAAGTACCGTAGGCTGGCGAGCATTGGTTTCACCGGTTTTCCATCTTACGCAAGTGAGACTTGGAAACACATGCAATCAGTGAAACCGTTTTCTGGCTCTCATGGCGGTCAATCCGGTTGGGATAGCGGCTCGTTTTCTATCTTCAAGCCTGGAGCTCGGCTCGTAACCCAGCTCCAGTTCTCCCCTTGTTCTCTTTTATTTGGGATTCTAGAATCCCACCTAAAGTTTCTCTGTTTATGTGGCGAACCCTTCATGACGGGTTTCCATTGGACGAGAACCTCCAGAGGATTGGCATTCCTACCGTCTCCCGCTGTAGGTGCTGCGGCATCGAGGATACGGAATCCTTGGGTCATTTGCTTTTTCTGGGCTTCACTGCAAGATCCTGCTGGAATTACTTCGAAAATCTGGTAGGTATCCGAGGTAACAACAGCTCTCCTGCTAATTTACAGAGAAACTAGTGGTATAGGATCCCTAGTAAATCTCTTCGCTCAATCCTTTCCCGTTTGATTCCTTGCCTGATCTGCTGGCACCTCTGGTGCGCGCGGAATAAGGCAATTTTCAGGATTCTCCGATGGATCCCTCTTCCATTATTTGGCGGGTTAGGAATGACGTCTCCCTACCTTTTCGTGGCATACCTTTTAAGGGTTCAGTTGGTTCCCGTTCTAGACGGCTAGTGGGGCTTTTATCGATTTCCTGTGATCAGGCTTCCATTAGAGTTGGAATTGGCTGAGGCCTTTTCGAGGGCCGGGATGTTCCGCCCATCATGCCCTCACTCCCACCCCTTTTTTCTTCTTATGTGGTTCCTGGTTTTTCAGGTTCTGGCTTTTCAGGTTTAGTCCGGGGTCTACTGTCGTCTTCTCTCCTTCTGGTATTCGGAGTGGTTTTCTTCGCTAGCGCTGGTGGGCTCGTCTATTTAGCCTACAGTTGCTTTTCACAGTTTTCTTTCGACATCGTCGTTGGGGGTGGCCTTGCCGGAGCTCGATGACGATGTTAGATGGGTGGTGGTTTTTCCGGAGCTCTTCCAGATTATTCTGGGCCTATTTCCTGTCCAGCGGTCGTCTTCCACTCTTGCGCGCCTGCTTCTGTTGTTCTTTAAGGGCGTTTGTTCCTATTTTGTCGTCTTTTTTTGTTTTTTGTTTCGCGGGTTTTTTATTTCTTTTTGTTCCTCCTGGTTACCTGTCAGGCATGTTGACAGCTTTTGGAGTTGGCTTATATATATATTTCTTTTTACAAAAAAAATTACTTGCATACATACATCATACTTCATAAATTCAACAATATGAATACACAAACATACTTCACAATACAATATTGATCACAGTAATAACATGCAACCAAAATTATACTTTAAGTTTTAAAAGTGAAGTTGCTCACCCGATTTTGAAGAAGGAAGACAGAGCCTCCAAATTTGAAAAACAGCTTTTGATACTTTGAATCTCTTTTAAAACTTGTGTGCTGAAATGCTTATCAAACTGAAATGCTTGTTTGTTTTGGAACTGAGTTGCTTTGAAAATGCTTTTACAGGCTTGCATGTTGTAGAAAATTCTAGATTGAAGAAGAATAATGCACAGGCTTGCTCCAGATTTGAAAATGTACAGGTTGCAGATTTGCTTTGCATTTTGGTTTGAAGATTTGTTTAGACGTTGATGAAAAGCTTTGCAAACTTGATTTTGGAAAAGTATTACAGATTTTAGTTGATTTCTGGTTTTGTTTTCAGATTTGTACTTAGCTCTGGATTTAGAAAAAGAAAAAAAGGGAAGGGAAGAAGGAAATTGTTTATATAAGCTGAAATGTTTTATACTTTGAAATAAAAGAAATACTAAATTTTAATTTGACACTTGTCCTATATTTTAACATTTGTCATATTGATATACTTAACAATTTACACATGTCTTTTAAGTTAATTAGTATTTGTTTTTAAAAGTTAATATAAGATTATGGTTACTTAATTAGGTAATAAGTATATATATGTGTGTGTGTGTAGATAATTTTAAAAGAAATAAAACAATTATATCCATAAATAAAAGTTTATACAAATATTTTAAAATCCAAAACAATTTAAAATATCTATACTTTGAATTTCAAAACTTTAAATTCAAATTCAAATCAAAGTCAAAAGTCCAATTTAAAATCAAGTTATATACATACATATATAACTACACAAATTCAATTTGAAAAAAAATTCTATTTATATTAAAAATCCATTTGTAAAAACAATACATTATTATTATTGTTTAAAAGTAACTCATTTATCAAATTAGAATAATTTATAAAAGAAAATATTTCTTTATTAATAAATTACTTGTTTTATCAAGCTATATATTTTAAAATGAAAATAAAACAAACCATTTTGTTAATTAATTTAAATTTAAACCTAAGCTAAAATAAATTTAAATAATTAACATTTCCTTAAATATTTAAAACCATATAGTTATTTATTAATTAGCTTGAAAAGCTTTATATTAAATAAATCTCTATTTCCCAATTACTAAAATATTAGAATTAGAAAATATGCTTTATTTGTTAAATTTAAAACAAAGCTTATCTATTTATAATATATATAAATAAATATATGCACTAAACCATTCTCTCAACGGTAAAAAAAATGGCGTCTTCTTTCTGAGCGATCTCCCTTCTCTCGCGATTGTATTTGTTCATAAGTTTATTGCAATTATCTCTCGCCTCCTGCTCTCTCTCTAGTAGCCCTCCTCTCTCTGGGCTTCGTCAGATCTGTTGAAATTTGGTTGGCTATGATGTCGGTCTCGTTCGTTGACGAGTTCGTTCTCTCTGGCAATTTCCTGCGTGATTGTCCACCGTTCGCCGATATAGCCTCTGCCTTATTGGCGGAGGTGGCTGGTCCATTGTCGGTTACTTACTCTGGTGATTGTTCGGTGGAAATAAGGGTTTATTCGCTGGCTCAATTTGGGGTTTTATGTCGTTCGAGGTTTCTGATGGTTAGGGACTGTTTTTTGGAAATTATGCCGGTGTTCGTCGATGGTTTAAGGGCGCGGCCTCCTCCCAATGGACGATATTCTCTGGATGAAGATTTTCTGTTACCGCCGGCATGTCATGGCTTAACTGGGACTGGTCCAAGGCGGGATTTCATCGCCCAATTCGAACCAATTTTAAGCTTTTCAGCGGCGTGTGATATGTTGCCTTATGGGGAGGAGCCGGTGTCGGTGGGTTCGGTGGTATGCGATTTTGGGTTCTTGGATCGTGTGACGGTTGATGGGGATTTCATCGCCCCATGTAGCCCTGAGCACGTTGCTTCATTTTCTTCGTCTATGCAGTCTACTGATTGCTATGGGCCGTGTGCTTCGGCCGTGGATAGCGTTGTTTTGGATTTCGTTTCTTGGGATTGCTCAGTGTCTGGTCGGCATTTTGACTGTCAGGATGGGACTTGGTCGGCTGATGAGCTTGATTCCCCATGTTTGATGGTCGACTCGGCTAGCGAGCAGTTGGTGGATGGTTCGATTGTCTAGTACCGAGAGTGGTCTCCTTAGGTAAGTTATGGGTTGAGCTGGCAGGTGAGTTCCACGTCTTTGATTTCTTATTTGTCCCTTGCAGATGGTTTAGCAGTTGCTGTGTGGTTTTTGGCTGATGGTGTTTCTATGTTGCTTATGAGCCATGACACGCCTAGGTGTGTGCTCCCTGGCATTGTTGCTCGGTCATGGACTGGTGACATGACAGGTCCTGTAGGCATTGAGCGCTTCGTATGGAGCGGTCAGTGCGGGTCCTTTAGTTGGTTTCTGATTTTGAGCCATTGCGAGGCCTATTCTGTGTTGTTTATGGCTCTCTGAGACTTCATTTGCTGACTGGTCTTCTTTGGTCTCTACGGAGAATTCATTTAGCCAGGATCGAGTGGCTCGGGCGATATTCTTGGTCTGGTCGCATAGTGGTCACTGATTCTGATCACTATGCGGACAGCCGGGATTTTTGCCAGTTTTCTTCGATCCGCTCTGATGATCTCTCTGTTAGGACCGTCGTGCGAACCACACCTATCGCGCGGGGCTGTCTCATCAGTGACAGTCCGGCTTGGGTTAGGTTCCTACAGCACCGTGGGTTGCGTCTTATCAGCAGCCCTAAATTTTTCCGTTCTTTCCCGATAGACAAGGCGTCCTCTGTCTCGTCGCCTGTCTGTTGCTCTTCTCTTTGCTCCCTTCCTTCTTCCTCTTTCTCTTTATCGATTTCCATTCCGATGCTTAGTGAAGCAGAGATTGCGATCATTAATGATCGCCTTACTCGCCTAACTAAGAACTCTGCTCCATCCAGATCTTCTTCTAGGCTGACGGGTTCGCTGGAGCCGTCTCGAGTTTCTGCGGAGTCCATCCCCCGGATCTCGGCTTCTCCTGCTCATAGACCCTCTCGTCGCAGATCGAGAGGTCCCCACGTCACTCCTCGCACTATCCGTACTCGCTCTATAGCGGCGACTGAGCAGACTGATCGATCTGCTTTTTCCTCCTTGTATCTTATTTGAGTTGTGATTGATCTTCTTTTCTTTGCTTGATTCATTATTCTCTATTATTACGGCATCCATGTCGAACTTTCTTTTCTGGAACGTTCGTGGTATTGGCAATGAGGCTTCTTGGGCTAGGTTGAAGCGCATTGTCCGGAAACATTCTGTTTGCTTGGTAGCTCTCTTAGAACCGTTGGTGGGGCCTGGAGAGGTTACCAAGGTAGTCCTGTCGCTTGGGTTTGGCGGTGCCGTTTCCAATGTTTCGGGTAAGATTTGGATTCTTTGGTCCAAAGGCTGTGTTGTTCGCCCTGTTTTTGACTCGGACCAGCTTATCTTTGTGGTGTGTTCTGCTTCCCTTTTTCCTCAACCTTTTCTTCTCTTGGCGGTATACGCCAAGTGCGATAGGATGGAGAGAATATCCCTGTGGGATGACATTCTTCATCTAGCAGAGATGGGATTTTCTTGCTCTGTTGTGGGTGGAGATTTCAATGTTGTCGCTAGTCAGGCTGAGAAACTAGGGGGAGGCCATCAATCGCTCTTCGGTTTCTGATTTCAATTCGTTCATTGTGAGCTCCGGTTTATCTGAAATCCCTTTCGTGGGCTCGGCTTATACCTGGTCTAACAACCAGGAGGGTCCGAATCGGATCCTATCCCGGTTGGACAGAATTTTTGGTTCTCCTGGTTGGCAGAATCTCCCTTTTTCATTCTCGACCTCTCATCTTCATCGCTCCTATTCTGATCATGCCCCGTTAGTTTTACGCTGCTCTCCGCGTTCTCTTTCTGGGCCTTCATTTTTTCGCTTCCTCAGTATGTGGTGTTCCCATCACTCTTTTCGTCAGGTAGTGGAGGACTCGTGGTCCTCTCCTATTTCAGCTTCTCCCATAGGGGCTTTCTCCCAAAAGCTGAGACGTCTTAAGGCTAGCCTTAAGAATTGGAATTCCCTTGTTTTCAAAAACATTTTCGATCGGGTCCGGGCGGCAGAGGAGTCCCTTATCCTTGCCGAATCTTTGTTCAACGAGCACCCTACGGCCGATAACAAGGAGAAATGGGCCTCGGCTCAACTGGTTTTCTCTTCGGCACTCCGAATCGAAAACTCTTATCTTCACCAAAAGGCGAGGGTAAAATGGGTGGTCGAAGGGGATTCGAACTCCAAATATTTCCATTCTACCATTCGCAAGAAAGTCAACCTTCTTTCCATTCGTGAAATTTTGAGACCGGATCTCTCTGTGGCTTCGTCCCCGGCTGAAGTCAAGGAGATCATTTTGTCTCATTTCCAATCCTTTCTGGGTTCTCCTTCAGTGTCGGATCAGAATCTGGATATCCTCTCCTTCATTCCCCGATTGGTCCCTCCTGAGGGGAGTGACGTTTTAGCTGCTCCGCCTTCTCCGGAAGAAATCTGTGCCTGCGTCTTTGCTCTTAGCAAGGACAGTGCTAGTGGCCCAGATGGTTTCAACGGCTCATTCTATCGGAGTGTTTGGCCTATCATTCAGCTGGATTTCTGCCTAGCTATCCAGCAATTCTTTTCCGGCAGCATTCTTCCCATTGGTTGGTCTTCCACCAACTTGGTCCTAATTCCGAAATGTGATAACCCTCGGTCATGTGCGGAATTTCGTCCGATCAGCTTGTGTAATTTCTCCAACAAAGTGATATCTAAGGTGTTGGCCATTCGTTTGGCTCCGTTCCTAGATCGTATCATCTCCTCCTCTCAGGCGGGCTTTGTTAAAGATCGTCTAATCACTGACAACGTCCTGTTAGCCCAAGAACTGATTTCCCAGATTGACCGAAAGGTTAGAGGATCTAATGTTGTCTTCAAATTAGATATGGAAAAGGCCTATGATCGTATGTCGTGGTTTTTCGTCATTAGAGTTATGCGTGCCTTTGGGTTTCCAGAAACTCTTATCGATTTGGTTTGGAGGCTAATCTCTAACTGTTGGTTCTCCGTTCTCATTAACGGATCAGCCAATGGTTTTTTCCGGGCTGGTAGAGGTCTTCGTCAAGGTGATCCTCTATCTCCTTCTCTTTTTGTGATTACGGCTGAGGCTTTCATTCGAGGGATTCACACCTTAACGATTTTTGACCAGGTTCACCGTTTTGGCCTTCCGAGAAGGTGCCCGCTCGTTTCCTCCTTATCCTTTGCGGACGACATTGTCATTTTTTCCAACGGAAACCGGTTGTCTGTTCGTCGGATGATTCGTTTTATCCATCAGTACGAGCGGTGTTCGGGCCAGCTCCTTAACTCTTCGAAGAGTTGCTTCGTTCATGCGAAGGACATGGATACTTCCAGGGTTTCTTGGGTCCATTCGTTTACAGGATTCAAGGAAGCTTCCCTTCCTTTCCATATTTGGGTATTGTTCTCTACAGAGGTAGGAAACTAAACGCCCTCTTCGATCCTCTGACAGACAAAGTTAGGGAAAAGATCATTCGTTGGAATGCGTCGCTTCTTTCTCAAGCAGGAAGATTGGTTCTAATCAAGTCGGTATTAGGCTCGTTGGGTACTCATGTCTTCGCAGGATGTCTCCTACCGCATCTTTCTTCTGGTCTTTCCAATCTTTGGCTTCTTCCTTCTTCTGGAGGTCGAAGATTGACAACCACCGTCATCACTGGATATCATGGGACGTGGTTTGCCGTCCCAAGAACGAGGGCGGGCTTGGTTTGCGAAACCCAAAGGATATTTGCTCGGCATTTGCTTGCAAGTTGTGGTACAGGTTTGGGACTAACGACTCCCTTTGGGCAAAGTTCCTCCGTGCCAAGTACCATGGTCTGGCCTCCACGGGCTTTTTCGGATCTCCATCCTTCGCTAGTGAGACTTGGAAGCACATGCAATCGGTCAAACCTTTCTCTGACTCTCATGGCGGCCAAATCGGTTGGGATAGTGGTTCGTTTTCCATCTTGAAAGCTTGGAGTTCGGCTCGTAATCCAGCCCCGGTTCTCCCTCTATTCTCTTTCATCTGGGACGCCAGAATCCCTCCTAAAGTGTCTCCGTTCATGTGGTGAACCCTTCATAACGGTTTGCTAGTTGGTGAGAACCTTCAGCGGATTGGCATTCCTTATGTCTTCCGTTGTAGATGTTGCGGCACCATGAATTCGGAATCTTTGGATCATTTACTTTTCTCTGGTTTCACATCCAGATCCTGCTGGAATTACTTCGAAAATCTGATTGGTATCCGAGGTAGAAACAACTCGTCGGGGGATTTACAGAGAACTTGGTGGAACGGAATCTCTGGTAAATCGCTACGCTCTGTTGTCTTTCGCCTGATTCCTTGTCTGATCTGCTGGCATCTCTGGTGCGTGCGGAATAAGGAAATTTTTGAGGAAACTCGCATGGATCCCACTTCCGTTATTCGCCGGGTTAGAAATGATGTTTTCTTAGGTTTTCGTGGTAGACCTTTCAAGGGATCGGTTAGTTCCCGTTCTGGCCCCCTGGTGGTCCTGCTGTCTATTTCTTGTTCTCAGGCTTCCACTAGAGCGGGAATTGGATGATGACCAATCTCGAGCCAGGTGGTTCTGGCACTCCGACTCCGTTACTCTCCCCCCCCCCCCTTTTCATCTGATTTAGTGGCTTTTGTTTTTCAGGCTCTGGATATATAGGTTTGGTACGGGGAATGTTTTTCCTTCTCTATTGTAGGATTTTGGGCAGAGGATATTCCGGATTTCATTATCGCCGATCTCATTATCGTCTGTCTTTTCTGGGTTCCGTCCTGTTTGTACTACGTCTTTCTCTGGAGGGCGTCTTAGGCAGCTATTTCCGTTTTTTGTTTCTTCTGTTTTTGTTTGTTATGGCTTTCTTCGTCAAGTTTTGTTGTCTCCTCTTCTGTTGGTTACCTGTCAGGCTTGTTGACAGCTTTTGGTGTTTTTTAATAAAAATCTTCCTTCTGTTAAAAATAAAAAAAATAAAAATAAATATATGCACTATAAATAGGAAACAATTAGTTTTTTTTAAAAAAAAATAAAATTCACCAATTAAATATTTATTAAAGGAAGATTATTAAATCAATTCAAATTTTATTAACAAAAATTATCAAACCAATTTAATTTTTAATATAGATTATTAAATTGATATTGTCAAAATTCCGGGATATCTCCGTTAAAGCCCAGCTAAAGGCCCGCAAAATCCCCGCTATGCACTTTTCGACCGCTACTATTTTTCAATTTAACACTATTAAACTATAGGTCCACTTTAAGTCATGCTTTTTTTCCGCTACACTCGCTAAATCAAGCTTTTTATCACCCTCTTTAGCAACGTTAATATAAAAGGGTTGATTTGAGTAATTCTCTTAGATCAAAGATCTAATTTTAAGTCATAAATGTTTAATATAAATTAGAAATCTATTATAATCACCGATTATGCACTGCACAAATCATGATATTCTTTGATTTTGTTATATAAGATTAAAAAATATTTCTTTTTCCTACACAAATGATGTGAGAATGAGAATAAATTAACTTTAAATATCTAGTTTTATATCAAATGGATCCTTTTACACCTCCATTATTTTTCGTTATATTCCCATTATAACTTTTGGCATCTCCATCACTATAAAACCACTAAGGCCATTAAATACATAGCTTTGGAAAATATGAAAATTGCACATTTACTTTGAATTACAAAAAGAATAATTGTTGAATGCTTTTTCAAAATATTTTTAAATAAAACGTATAATGTATAAATAAAATTTGAAATTATATTAGAAGATAAAGAGCTTCAATAAAAAGGCAAAATAACCTTGTCATTTTACAGTAATCATACTTTAATTTAGTTAAAGTAATAAAGGTTAAATCATAAATGCCTATTTTCTTAGCAGCCCAAGAAAAACTTAGCGCTTATGCAGCGCCTCAGACAATCGACGAAATAAAGAGCCAAAACAAAAAAGCGAAGTGCCAAAATTGTAAAGTAGCACCTAATTGGGATTCCATCGTGCCTCATCGACGACCTTGACGACATAGCTTACTACTTCTCTCCTTGTCAAAAATAATAATGTAACTCCTAGTAGTAATGATAATTCAATGAACATAGAATCAACTGTCTTTTTGAACTTCCCACAATAATACCCGTCGCACATTTTTCGCTTCATCAATCGCTTGCTCCGTCTTCATAAAGCCAAAAAATCCCTAACCCTCATTACTCCATCACTGCAAAACAGAATAACATATGTCAATTTTGTCCTTCCCGACACTACTTCACTACTCTAGATCTCATGTCTCCAACTTTGGCTGCCAACCATCTATCATGGCATCGTCTCTAACTCGATTCTAGATCCGACGATTATCAAGTGATCCACTATCAACCAAGATTAATTAGTCGACCTATAGTTTTTGATCTACCATCGACCAGGTTAGATCTGAAATATCGACTACCGACTATTGACTAACCAAGAAATTAACTTGGATTTGCTGATTCAATGTGGATAAAGAGTTATGGCCAGTCATCCTCTATACGACATCCATTGACCTTCAATCCCAGGTAAATTAATAATTTGGATGATTTGATTCAGTGATACATGGAACTTAGGCTATGGTTCCACCATTTTTTATGTTATTTAACCGTGCTATTCTTAATATGAAAAGGTAGTTGCAAATTGATGTATATCTAGTCATCGTATGCTTAAGTGAACCAATTAATAAGATACAATTGGGTGTCGTAGATAATTAAACGTGTTTGTAATGTTAAGATCTTTGTGAACATTTTTCATTATTATTATACATTGGTAGCTATTTTTTAACATGATTCTTTACAAGGGTCCTGTAAGGATTAGTTTCATAGCTATTTTTTAAATTTTTTTTTCTCAACAATAAATATATAAACTCCACCAAAAGCTGTCAACAAGCCTGACAGGTAACCAAACATAAAAAAAAAGATATACAAATGGATAAACAAAATCAAATAGAAAGGACAACTAAACCTAAACAGGGAAACCAAAAAAAATCGAGCGAAAGGCAAAGGCATAGGGCCTCTGGCATCAGGCTCACTTCACACCCAAAGAGCTCCAGGAACCCACCCCCCATCAACATCGAAATCAAGCTCCGGCAAGGCCACCGCCCGATGACGATGTTGAGAGAAAACTGAGTAAAGAATTGGCAAGCCCATCAGAAAACCCTCCGACAGAGACGAAAGAATCGACCAACATCCCATCAGCTAAAAGACAGAAAGTCCGACAAGAGCTACGGAGTTCCTAAAGCTAGCTTCGAACAGAGATAGGACATAGAGACCAGACCACCCATGGAAAGCAATTCCTGAAAGCAATAGCCACACAGTAATAATAAAATAATGGAGGGGGGGTTGGGGAAGAGGGACAAGAAGGAGACTAGAAGGCAGAACTACCAGTCTCTAGAACGGCAATCAACCAATTCCCGCTCTGTTAGAAGACCGAGAGCAGGTGATAGATAATAGGTTCACAAGGCGTTCAGAACGAGAATTGACTGTCCCTCTGAAAGGACGACCGCGAAAAGCCAAGAAAACATCATCTCTTACCCTCCGAATAACGGAGAGGGGATCCATCGGAGACTCGTCAAATATTGCCTTATTCCGCGCACACCAGATGTGCCAGCAAATAAGACAAGGAATCAAGCGGAAGATGATGGAACGAAGGGATCGACCTGAACTTCCTAACCACTAAGAAGTCAGTAATTCATGCGACGAGGAGATGGAACCACGGACACCCAATAAATAGCCGAAGTAATTCCAGCAGGAACTTGCACACCAGCCAGCGAAGAACAAATGTTCCACCGACTCCGTTTCCCCACTGCCGCAGCATCGACAGCGAGAAACAAAAGAAATGCCGATCTGTTGAAGATTCACATCCACCGAAATCCCTTTATGGAGCATTCTCCACATGAGGAGAGAGACTTTAGGAGGGATACGAACGTCCCAAATAAAGGCAAAATTGGGAAGGACCGGAGAATGGGTTCTAGAAGAATTCCAGGCCTTCAGAATGGAAAACGAACCGCCATCCCAACCGATGTGGCCGTTATGAGAATCGACGAGCAGTTTGACCGATTGCATACGCTTCCAAGTCTCACTGGCGTAAGATGGAGAACCGGAATAGCCCGAAGAAGCCAGTCTCCGATACTTAGCATGGAGGAATTTCGCCCATAAGGAGTCGTTCGTCCCAAACCTGAACCACAACTTGCAAGCGAAAGCCGAACAGATGTCCTTCGGATTGCGCAATCCTAACCCACCCTCATTCTTAGGACGGCAAATAACATCCCACGACACCCAATGATGACGACGATTGTCGCCCTTAGAACCCCAGAAGAAGGAGGAAGCCAAAGATTGGAACGAACGAAAGAAGGAAGAAGTAGGGGTCATAGCGGCGAAAATATGAGTACCCATTGAGCATAAAACTGATTGTATAAGCACCAATCTGCCTGCTTGGGACAGGAGAGACGCATTCCAACAGATAATCTTTCCCTTAACTTTGTCCGTCAGAGGATCGAATAGGGCGTTAAGTTTCCTTCCTCTGAATAGAACTATTCCCAGATAAGGAAGAGGAAGAGAAGTTGCCCTGAAACCGGTGAAGGACTCAACCCATAAAACTCGCGACTGGACCATGTCCTTCGCGTGAACGAAACAACTCTTCGACGAGTTGACCCGTTGGCCCGAACACCTCTCGTACAGCTGGATGAAACGAGAAAGGCGACGAATAGAAGACCGATTACCGTTGGAGAAAATGACAACGTCATCAGCGAATGACAGGGTGGAGACAAGCGGACATCCACTCGGAATCCCAAAACGCTGAATTTGACCAAAAACAGTTAATGTGTGGATGCCACGAATGAAGGCCTCGGCTGCGATAATGAAAAGGGTAGGAGATAGAGGATCGCCTTGACAGATACCTCTACCAGCGTTGAAAAAACCATTGGCCGATCCGTTAATGATAGCAGAATACCAACAGTTGGAAATGAGCCTCCACACCAAATCGATAAGGGTTTCAGGAAAACCGAAGGCACGAAGAACTTTGATGATGAAAAACCAAGACATACGATCATAGGCCTTTTCCATATCAAGTTTGAAAACAATGTTAGAACCCCTGACCTTGCGATCGATCTGAGAAACAAGTTCTTGAGCTAAAAGGACGTTATCAGTGATCAAACAGCCTTTTACAAAACCTGCCTGAGAGGAGGAGATAATGCGTTCAAGGTACGGAGCCAAACGAGTGGCCAAAACCTTAGAAATCACTTTGTTGGCGAAATTACAAAGGCTGATCGGACGGAATTCTGAACATTCCCTCGGATTGTCACACTTCGGAATAAGGATCAAATTGGTGGATGACCAGCTAATGGGTAGAGTTCCTCCGGAAAAGAAATGCTGAATAGCCAGACAAAGATCAGCTTGGATAATATGCCAGGTACTTCGGAAGAAGGACCCATTAAAGGCATCCGGTCCACTGGCACTATCCTTGCTGAGAGCAAAGACACAGGCTCGAATCTCATCTGACGAAGGTGGGAAGGCTAAAACGTCACTTCCGTCAGAAGCAACAAGCCGAGGAATAAAAGACAGGATGTCCGAAACTGATTCAGACACAGAAGGAGAACCAAGAAAAGATTGGAAGTGAGAAACAATAACATCTATTACTTCAGACGGAGTCGAAGCCACAGATTGGTCCGTTCTCAAAATCTCACGAATTGAAAGCAAATTAGCTTTCTTGCGGATAGTAGAATGAAAGAACTTGGAATTCGTATCACCTTCAACCACCCACTTGATCCTCGCCTTCTGTCGGAGGTAAGAATTTTCAATGCGGAGTTCCGAGGAGAAAGCCAATTGAGCGATAGCCCAACTCTCCTTGTTATCGGCTGAAGGACTCTCGTCAAACAAAGATTCAGCAAGAATCAGGGACTCTTCAGCCGCTCGCACACGATCGAAAATGTTCTTGAAAACAAGGGAATTCAACGATTTAAGACAGACCTTAAGACGCTTCAGTTTTCGAGAGAAAGCCACCATGGGAGCAGCCACAATGGGAGCGGACCACGAGTCTTCCACCACTTGTAAAAAACTATGGTGGGAACACCACATGCTAAGGAACCTGAAAGAAGAAGGTCCCGACAATGACCGCGAAGCGCATCGTAAAACCATAGGCGCATGATCAGAGCAAGATCGATGAAGATAAGAAATAGAGAAGGAGAAAGGGAGGTTAAACCAATCAGTGGACCCAAAAATCCTATCCAACCTGGAGAGAATCCGATTCGGGCCTTCCTGGTTGTTAGACCAAGTAAAAGCAGAGCCAATGAAAGGAAACTCAGATAATCCGGATCTCACAATGAAAGAATTGAATTCAGAAACCGAATGCCGATTGACAGGCAACCCACCTAATTTTTCAGCCTGGCTAGCGATAATATTGAAATCACCACCCACCACTGAAAACGAGCAACCAAAATCAGCTAGAGACAAAATGTCATCCCAAAGAGATAATCTCTCTAACCGGTCGCACTTGGCGTACACCGTCGAAAAAATGAACGGTTGCAGGAAAGAGGGAGAAGAGCACAAAACAGATAAAAGTTGAGACGAGTCAAAAACAGGGCGAACTACGCATTCTTTGGACCAAAGAATCCAGATCTTTCCCGAATTATTAGACAGAGCACCGCCAAAACCAAGCGACAGAACAGCCTTGGTAATCTCTCCAGAACCCATAAAAGGTTCTAAAATAGCCACCAGACCAATGGAATGCTTACGGACAATCCGCCTAAGTCTAGCAGCTGATGCTTCATTGCCAATTCCACGAATGTTCCAGAAGAGAAAATTCGACATGAAGACAGTAGCAAGCAGAGAGAAAGAAACAAGCGAAGAACGACAACACAGATGCAAATCAGATACGATACAAGGAGGATAGAGCCGACCTATCGATCTGCTCAGTCGCCGCTATAGAGCGAGTACGGATAGTGCGGGGAGTGGCTGAAGCGCCACTCGAACCAATACGAGAGACTCAGCGTCGTGGCTGACGCCTAGGCTCGGACAACGAAGAAGCACCATAACACTCCTTCGAACCAGGAAAAGAAGAAGAGGCTCTGGAGGGATTAGAGTTCTCGGTAAGACGAGAAAGCCGCTCATTAATCTCCGCTATTTCCTCAGAACTAAGCATCGAAATGATGATCGATAAGGAATAAGAAGAAGAGGGAAGAGAACAAAGGGAAGAGCAACAAATAGGCGGAGAAGCTGGAGAATCCGAAACAGATAAAGGATAACGAAAATATGTAGGGGAGCTAATAATGCGCATCCCACGATGCTGTAGGAACCTAACCCATGCCGGACTGTCACTCATGAGACAGCCCCGCGAGACAGGTAAGGTTCGCAAGGTGGCCCTAGTAGAGATATCACCCTCACGAGTCGAAAATGACTGGTAACATTCCAGGCTGCCCGCATAGTGGACCATAACAGGATACACTATGCACTCGGGACTGGAACACCACCTGAGCCAGTCGACCCAGGCAGGGTAATCTCTCTGTAGAGACCATAGGGGACCAACCAAAGAAGACATACTATAACAAGCCATCAACAACACTGACCAGGCATCGCTATGGCACAAAGTAATAAGCCAAAAGATAAAACCACTCTGTTCGTTCCAATCGGAGATAACAAAGTCGAAGGGACCTGACACGCTATCAATCACCACTAGGGGATCAGCGTCAGGGAGCACACGCCGGAGCGCGTCTAGGCTCAGAAATACAAAGTACAAGCCCACAGAACCAAACCAGCATACTATAATAAACCCGTAATCAACGGACAAGAAGTAATGCATCAACGAAAAACTCACCTGACCGCCCGAAAAAAACCATACCTGCAGCTGCTCGTCCGATGGGACAGTGGAACAACCACCCACCTTCTGCTCCAGCAACAAACCACCCTCGAAACAGGGAGAAACCGACCCACCAGAGCAAGAAAGTCGATCAGATCCACACAAAGAACAGCACCAACCATCACCAAAAACAATAGGACAGGAATCAACTTACAAACCCACCCAAACAACACGAGACACCACTGTAGGAGCTAGGGGCAGCACCGCATCCACCTTGGTTGGGCCTACAAAAGCCCCATCGATCTGAGAATCAAGATCAACACCCAATCCAACACCAACCTCACAAAAATCCACTCCCACATGCAAAGAATCAAATAAATTCACAGAAAAACCGACAGATCCATCCCACTTTTTAAGAAATCCTGTGAAAGGGCCAAGATATGGATGCATCACAACCTGATTCGAAGGGGTGGTGAAATCCCCTTCATCCAATGCAATCACACCAAAGCCTAAATCACACACAGCCGTACCCACCACCATCAACTCCTCCTCACAAGGCCATATTTCACAGCCAGCAGAGAAAGTGACCGAAGGAGCGAATTGGGAGATGGGATCCCCTTCGAACAAGACAGCACTACCACAGTCAGTGCCACAACACACCGATCCCACCACCAAAGCCTCCTCCCCGCGAGGCATCAACCCACATTCGACAGAAAACAGAAGCTGCGGCTCAAAGAAGGTGGTGAAACCCCTCTTCGAGGCAGCAACGGAGGCCGTAGCATGAGGCGACTCCTTGCAATCGGCGGCAAATGGAGGATATCGCCAGCACGGGGGAAGACAGCAAGAGATGCCACCTTCTGATACCGAAACCACCTCCAAGAAGCAATGCTCAACCCAAATAAATCGAGATCTAGCAAGAGCCCCAAAATCAGAGAGGGAGAAAACCCTAATTTCAATCGAGCTAACTCCCGTGAAGACAACAGAAATTGGGCCGATGACCTCCGCCAGCAAGGCAGCGCCGACAACGGCGAACGAAGGGCAACGGCGCACGAACATCCCCGAAAGAACGAACTCCCCACCGCCTTCCAAAGACGACAACATAACCAGCGGTCAAACAACACAATACCGCAGCGAATTAGAGGGTAGCCTCAGATTAAAAGAGAAATTAGAAGAGGAGAGAAGCAAGAAAAAAAAAAAGCTATTTTTTAACATGTTATACCATCTTTAATAATATAGTACAGATAATTGTGAACATTTTATAACTGGATTAAAATTAATTAGATACTAACCGTAAAGACATTATAAATAATTGTAAAGGCTATTTATATTTATAACTTAAACATTTTTTTGCAACGTTTAGGTAAAATTTCATTAGTATTTAAACAACGTTGTTCAACTTAAATCTATAGTCTTGAGTATACATGATTCAAATATTAAATATCAGATTTGAAAATATTTGCATGAAAATTATGCAATGCTATTACCAACTGATGTATATTCTTTTCCAATGTCATGCCAACAATGTGGATAAACTTTAATTTATACAGTGGTTGGAAATCAGTAAAATGGTAAATATACTAAATATACTTATTGTCCTACGTCTGATTAGATATAAGTTACCTACAATGTTTGAAATAAGCTTTGCGTATTTTGTAAATTATTCCTTTGATTCAGGGTTTCACCCAACTGTATCAAACAAAGCTTGGATATGCTATTTCACTTGAAGAGAATTTGAACTTTCCTGTTATTATCATGATGTAAGTAATGAATGTAATATTGTACCTGTAGTTTAAACCTACAATAAATTGATTAATATTTTTAAGGGCTATGTATGTTAAAAAATCATTTGCATAGCATACTGTTGTGTTTTAGAATGTTACTTTTGAGTCAAAATGTTATAA
Source organism: Allium cepa (assembly GCA_030765085.1). Taxonomy (NCBI): domain Eukaryota; kingdom Viridiplantae; phylum Streptophyta; class Magnoliopsida; order Asparagales; family Amaryllidaceae; genus Allium; species Allium cepa. The sequence continues at coordinate 89,777,014 of CM060946.1, read as the reverse complement.
CATACATTTTAAGACATCAGATTTTCTTGCTCATCCATCTATGTTTTTTGTTTACTTTTCTTTTAGATAACACTATCTATCATTCTACGTAGCTTTGGTCATGTATTTCTTTTTTTCACAAGTATTACTGTGTTAATCAATGCCAACGACATTCATGTAACATGCAACGATGCTTCCTATGTTTAAACCAAGTTATGAGCTTCAGGTTGAACATCTTTCTATAAATAAAAAAAACCACCAGAAGAACTTCTAGGCCAAAATGTCTTTTAGGTAATTTCCACCTTTTCCTGGCTTTTATTAGATAATCATTCTATGATTCTGGCAGTACATTTGTGTTGGTTGGTAGAGGATAACAACTATGAACATTTACATTAAAAGTACAATAATTCCACATACACGTCGTACTACTTTGTACTTACGTAACTAACCGGCTGTATTTTTTTTGATAACTTTAAGCATTGGATTTAGCAAAAACAACAGTCTACCTTCTTTTCTTACATATATAGCCAGTTGTTATTAATATATTTTTTTCTTACAAAAGTAACACGTTGCCTTTTTTTCTTAACTGTATCAACCAAGATTAGTTCTATATTTTTTCACTGTACTATTTTTTTAAAACTTTTTTTTTTAACATCTCTGTATCTTTTTGAAATCTTCAAAATATCCTTTCTTTTACATTCTGTTTCTACGTATTCTTCCTTCTCCCTTGCTACAGAAAAAAAAAATCAAAATCGGCTCTCTCCCCTCCAATGGCGATTATCAAGCATCATTGATCGATATCCGTATAATTTCAGACTTAGGTAATTATTTGCTAATTTTCATTACCTGCTTACGATTTTGATTAGTATCTCTTTTACGTTTTTTACTATGCGATTTCCATTCTCACTTGCTATAAGAAAAAAATCTAAATCGGCTCTCTCACATTTAGTGGTCATTATCGATTAACACTGAAGCAAACAAGCTCAAGCATCATTCATCGATATCCGTACGATTTCATACTATGGTGATTTTTTTCTTCTTATTCTCAATAACTGCTTTCAATTTTTATTAGTATCTGCAGCGTGATTATCAATTAAGCACGAATCGCTTAAGATTTTGATTTGTGTCTGCAATGACGATTATCAATTAAGCATGAATCGCTTAAGATTTTGAGTAGTATCTGCAATGGCAATTATCAATCAGGCACGAAACTAATCAGAATTTGCTGGTGCGATAAAAATAAACAATTTACCTCAATCATCATATATCTTATATCCATCAGACTTGAATCATCATAGATCTTATATCCATTAAACATAAATATTCATCGATTTTCATTAATTGCTTCGGATTTTGAGTATTATAGGGTTCCTTAATGATTCACACGAATAGTAGGCCATTCATAATTTTGTTTAACTATATTCTCTTCACTGTAGAAATTGAAAATTGTTACTGTGATCGATCCATGACAGAGACTCGGATACCCAACAAAAACTAATTGATTTGAGTTTGATTACTTCAAAAATCCAATAGTTAAGGTTGATAATGGAGTTTAATAAATTTAGTAGAAGCGTAACATTAGCAATACTTCTAGTAAGTGATATTAAGCAAAAATTAACTTCATTGAAGTAAAGAAAAAAAGAAGAGCATATTTGATGAATATCTAAGAACAAGTGGAACCGTCCATAGATAATGAAAAGATACACATAGAATTGGTTCCGATCTCCGAAGGACTTGAAGCTGCTTTGGGTGTGTGTCCACACACACACATATGTAACTATCGATTAATTTGAACTTATGCAAAGAAGAAAACAAAAGGCACGGCAGGTCCATAATTTTTGTTTTCTGAATGAATGAAAGTAGACAGAGTAATGAAATATGTTATCACTTATGTCTTCACGGAAAAGACATATGCAATTTGATTTATATGTTTTATTTGTTTCTCAAAACTTTGAGATACGTTACTGTTTTCAAATTTTGCTTCAAAGTTTATTTAAGGTATAATATATGTTGCTATTTATATTTAATTAGGTTAATTTTCTGCCAGAATTTATGAGGTGAAAATGGAAATAATAAATATTAAAGATAAATATATATGATATATTTTCTAAAGATGGAAACATGTTTAGGAAATTATGCAACCAATGTTCATTCTTATTCAATGAATTATCACTATTAATAGTAGAGATGTGTGATAACTAAATTAAGGGTTTTCAATTGTTGATGTCGATTGAATGGTCATTTTTCTTCTTTTATTTGAGTTTCTCTTGATTGCATTATCGTACAGTGTAACTTCGTATATTAATCGACTTATACTGTATATATACGTATTTAAATGTCATGATCCTGTTCGTCAACTTATACCTTATATATTTGAGTTAAAATAAAATGTATTTATGTAACAACACTCTTCGTCTTATCTGTTCAAATGATGCTCTTCGGTATTTGAATGATTCACATGTTATCATGCTCTATTAGTTATAGAATAGTAGCATTTGTTATTTCAATTGCATTATGCTTAACTTGATTGTAAAGGTTATTTAAATATTTTTGGAAAAGCTTACAAACCTTAGTAAACTATGGAAATCTTTTATAAAATAATTAAGTGAATTTGGATATGGTTTTGAATAAATAATAATCTTCGTTTTTTTAATATGAGGATTCTAACTATTATACAATATAAAGAAAATGATTTGATTCTAATTAGTTCAGTATAAAGTGAAGATTTTGAATTATATTCTATGATTTGAAATAAATATAATTTATTTTGTAAGTTATAAATTTATTTTGAAATAGTATTTTACTACAAAATTTTTGAAATGAATTAAGTAATATTTGGTGATTTTTAATATAAGTTATTAGAGATTTGGAGTGAAGGTTTTGAATTATAAATTATGGACTTAAATGTAAAGAAATTATCATGGATTTTATTAATTTATATTCATGTATTATTTAGTTATAGAAAATTGTGAAACAGATTTTATAATTATTTTTGGATTTGTAAGTGATTTTGGAAGTTTTGAAAATATATATAAAAGGATTTGGATATAATTTATAATTTTTTTTTTTGAAATGGTACTTAGATACAACATATCACTAGGACACAAATCACAAATCATGTATCAATAAATTTTCGAATCACGCTACGCAAGTTTCGAACTTGTGACCTCTCGCACCAAAGTCGAATCATTTAAACATTGGGACAATGATGCTTGTCTAATTTATAATATTTGAATCTTTATATTAGGATTACATAAACAAAGTAAATATATTATACATTATATATAAGTGTTCTAAAGATTTGTTATTTTTCAAATAAAATTGAAGGAGCGAATGTGATGTATGAACATTATTTAAATGGATGAGTAACACGGGGTGGTATGTGATGTTTTTGTGTTATTTACTCGATTATTCTTTGCTCATGAATGACACTCACAAGGGGTTTAGATATAAATGATGAGGCTCGCTGCGATGAGTCGCGTATTTAGCGGTATGTCGGCATATATCGTAATGTGTGTCGACACAAGTATGTAGTTGTGTGTCAATTATAATACACACACACACACACACACACACACTTCATATTTGCCTATTCACTATCCAACTTCCTTTACAGTGCGAAAGTTGAACCGATCGGCTAGTATCTATCCTAACGGTCAGATCGCGACAGTCGTGTATTGGGAAGGTTTATAGCCATGTATCGGCAATGTTATAGCCGTGTATTGGCAACATATAGAGCCGTGTATCGACAATGTATAGCCCATTGTGTCACCTGGGCCAGTAGTCAATTACCTATCGGGGAAATGCGTTAGGTCGTGATTAATGCATGGCATAGTCTTGCAGTGTGTTTAGGACGTGCAATGGAGATTGTCATGATTTTAAAGGGGAGGTAACTGATACCTATAAGAGCCGTGTGAAACGAACATGTGCGTCTCTTGGGGTATGAGTGCATATGCTATCAGTCTCCCATCTGATTCTGATGTGTGTGATACAGACATATACTTTTTCTTCTACTTGAGATGATGAGTTTTGATTATATCAAAGACTATATCCAAAGTATGATCAATCCTCGTATCCTTCTTAAGTGTGTGTCACTAACTACTGTTTATTGGCATATATTGCCAATTATCTTTCTTAGGTGTGTGTCATTGATTATTCTTTATAGGTGTGTATCGCTAACTATATTTTCATAGGCATGCGTCGTCCTTTGTTCATTACAGGCATGTTTCACCAGTTATAAGTTTGGACACATATTTTCTTTCTATTACAATTCTATGAGTTTGACAAACCCAAGGATGTCTATTTATACCTGTTTTAGGCAGTGCTATGCTTGCCTTAGTTTACTTGAATTATATGGGTAATGACAATTTCCCTATACATAGTTCATGGTTAATGTTGTTCTTGAGATTTTCGATGTTGTTTAAGATATTACTATTGTACCATACGTATGATTACGAGATACATTATCATACACCCTTTAGATATTGTCCGACCTATGTGTTATTTATATAATACTCGAGTCAGTCCTAGACATTTCAGATTCAAAAACGATGAGACCAACTTGTGTTTACTAAGCATAGTGGAGGCAAGTTAAACAGTAGTTATTATTAATGGTGCGTTTCATGTATGTATATTCTTGACTTGTAATTTGGACATGCATTGAATATTATATTTTATCACTGCGATTCTGACTCTGTGATCTCTATTATTTACTGTATATTGTGATTGTTCTATCCTGAAGACACACGTGGTTATTGCTTTTTATCAATACTGTGTACATTTTGTGATGAGTTATAATTGATATTTAAATACGTACCAGTGTTAGCCCAAGGGAATATTCAGTGTGTATACCCTATAAAGACTTATGCTCGTCTTCTGGTTTAGCGTGCCTCATGCTCATCTTATGGTTCGATGTGACTCATGCTCATATTATAGTTTGACCTAGTCTTTGGATTTGATTTGGAGATGCTTGTTTCACCATATTTCTATGATTGCCTATGATAGACATGGTATTGTTTTGTGACATGGTGACTTATTTATGGTTACACTATGGCTTATTTGTGGTTGGCATATGTATTAAAATTATGACTACATCAGCTACATATGCTCTATTACTTCGATCTCACCCAATGAATTTAGATATAGTCTGACTCGTTTATTATTTTGATAGTACTCCGGTATGACCGAGCATGGCATGTACTAGGACACACTGACTATGGATGTTAGGCTAGCTTTTGGAGATAGTTATATTAGTTGTTCTAGTCTTTTACGTATACGTTTTATATGACACTTATACGAGATATAGTGACTTATGATGTATATTGTTTTTTGTACTCGTCTAGTACTCGAATATGTATGTATTATATGTGGGTCCAGTATTCCTATTTTGTAGACTCACTTTGTATATGTATTTTTGGCTTATATTATAATTTCCGCTGTGTTCTATCTGTGTTATCAGACATATAATATGTTGTTTTGTTCTAAATTAGTCAACATGTTTATTCCATTGTGTCATATCATACACATCATCTGTAGTTATATAAAGTAGAATAAAACATGTCGTGTTAGTCCAAGGGAATACTCATGGATGGTCGCTCTTAACAAGCCTTATTCTCTGTATTACTAGATTATATACTATATAATATTCTTTGATAGTACAAGTATAAAGGTGAGGCTTTACATGTTGTCTTCACTATTTTGTTTTTTTGAGCTCTACCTCGTATCCTTATTATAGGCTTCCAAGCACTTCAAATTGTGTTGTTACCGCTTCTTCAGAATGACATCACCATCGACATTCTTTGTTTGTCTCCACTTCTTCAGGACTCCAACTAACCTCGATACACCCTTATATTTTTCAGTATTTAGATAGATTTCATCTATTATCACACACCTTTTTAAACAATCCCGGTAACTAGCAGCCTATATAGGGACTTAGTGGTTGCAAAGTGCTGAAGTTAACCAAATGGCCACCGAACCACTTAGTAGCTTGCCTTCGAAGTCAGAATTTTACCATTACCTACTTTATGGTGGATGTTTCAAAAATAAAAAATACGCAACACATGTATTAAAATTTCACAAAAATTTCAATCGTGGAGTATAATCAACGATTATTAGTTTTCTTCCCAGAAAGATCGTATTTTAAATGAAGCAAATAAATCATCATATGATGAGAATATTAAACATCATATCCAAACCTAAACTCATATGAAATACAAAAAATACACATCAAAACCAAATAGAATGATTGGTTCCAGTCAAATTGATGTAAAGAAATTAATATTTAGTTTATAAAAATGTGTCGTGGACCTAGTAAAATATGTAAATGTGTGGGGAACGTCTGGTTCTAACAAATTTTGCACGCTACATGCCTAATGAGATGTTTGAAACATGAATTATTTATTTTCGATGTACACAGATTTCCAATATTCTTTTAATTTTTGAAATATTTAAGAAAAACATACAAACAATCCGATTGGGTTAGGGGCTAACATGCACTTCATTGCTTGGAAATGTACAAAAATCTCATAACTCCTTAGTCACACATGATTTGTACGTGGTTCCAAAACGACGTCTGTATAAACCAAACCCAACCTTCAATGGCTCGCTAAATTAGCCACATCCTCATTTCAAGTGTCAAGTATTCGAACTCTACGACAACCATTGTCTCCCCTTCCAACGTCTCCACATCTCTGCCTTCCCGACTAACATCTCCACCTCTAACCGTTGTGTTCAATATCATTCCCTCTTAAAAAAACATTTAGTTGTCCTCGTTTTTCATTTATAATGTGAAAAGCTGAAAACTTGGATTGATGTGGATATGGTTTTTTGTTTGACTTGGATAGAAAAAGATAGAGGTGACTCTTCAAGCGATGATCGGAAAATTTGGATTTAATCGGCTTTCCAAAAGCAAAAGTATGTATCAAATTCTCTGCAATTTGAGGTAAAATTGTTAGGAAATCAATTCTATGGTTTCGATGATAAAAACTATATAATGAAAATTGAGTATACATATATATCTATATTTACAGGTAGTTGATAAAGTAACATCACCAAAGAGACAAAAACAAGACTCAAAAGAAGTATCAAAAGACTTCAAGTCGATAGAAGTGGAAGAGGGATGACACAGACACCGATAAAGCAACATGCACACATTCAAACGTCTGGGTACACTAGCCAGACATCTGATTGATTCCTCTGGTTTGAAACTCAGAAAGAATCAGACGTCTGGTTAATAAACTCAGACGTCTTAAAAGCATCCGGATATAAAAAATATATGAAAGCCAGATGTCTGGTTAATAAACACAGACGTCTGAAATACAACCGGATACAAAAAATATATGAAGACCGGACGTCTGAAATATTTTCCAGATGTCTGATTTTGAACTCGACTGTGTAAATTCAAAAGGACAACTATCACATTCGAAAGTTCGCTTCTCTTCACTGCAACTCTTCATCACCATGAAAAGCGACCTTAGAGCACTTACTAACAGTTGCAACTACATAAAGGATCTCTCCACCACTATAAATAGAATCGGGAATTCAAGAGAAGATTTCACCTTACTTAATTACGCTCTTAACTTTAATACTCTGATTTATACCTAATCTCTAAGTAATCAAAATACCTGTAGTTAACTCTTACATACATATATATATATATATATATATATATATATATATATATATATATTGGAAGCAATTATACTTAATAGTCAACATCCGTGTTATTGAACACATTCTTGACAAAGAAACTCTGTTGTTGTAAAGCTATTTCTCTAGGTCAAGAGAGGGTTAGTTGAAAGGAAATTCCGAAGAGGAGCTTCGGGACTGGACGTAGGGCGGGAGGTCCGAACCAGTATAAAATCCTGGTGTGTGATTATTTTAATTTACTTTGCTACTATCATCTATCAAGTTATATTATATAGTTAGTTGTTTATACTTGCATATATATCCAATACGTTCCACTCATATAGACTTTCAATTGGTATCAGAGCAAGGTTTTGATCAAATAACAGTAACACGTTTTTGAATCACCTTAATATGGCAAGTATTTTTCAAGAAGGACAATCCACAGCACGACCCCCACTCTTTAATGGATCTAACTATGCATATTGGTTAACACGTATGAGAATTTTTATGAAAGCTAATGGTCTTGAAATTTGGTTAGCCACACAAGATAAATATGAAGCACCTACTACTGCTATGAACACTTGGACCGATGCACAAAAGACCTTAGCATCAAATAATGCTAAAGCTATGAATGTTTTATTTTGCTCTTTAGACAAAAATGAATTTTCACGTGTCATGTTATGCACCACTGCGTTTGATATTTGGCGTACCTTACAAATTACACACGAAGGTACAACAAAGGTCAAACAAACTAAGATTTTAATTTTACAAAACCAATTTTCTTCATTCAAAATGAAGCAAAATGAAACTATTATTGACATGTATTCTAGATTTCAAACTATCCAACATGATCTTATGGCATTAAGAGTTAAGTTTACTGATTTTGATTTAGTTTCTCGAATACTCAACTCTTTAACATCAGATTGGGAAAGGAAGGTTTTAGCTATTGAAGAAGCTAACGATCTTTCTACTCTCAAAGTTGAAGAGTTGATAGGAAATTTAATGTCCTATGAAGCTAATTTACAGTCACGAAAAGAACTAAACTCGGAGAAAAAGAATATAGCATTTCTAGCAACAAAAAATGATGACTCTGATTTAGATGAAGAAGAAATAGTCTTCATTGCGAAGAATTATAATAGATTCAAGAAATTTAAAAAGATGACCAAATTTCAAAAGGAAGGAAAGTCCAACACAACAACTCAAATCAAGTGCTATGAATGTGATCAATACGGTCACATGAAGAAGGATTGCCCTAAACTCAATAATGACAAAAAGAATATAACAAAGTTTAAAAATTCAAAAAGAAGAAGGCTTTCAAAGTAACTTAGGATGACTCGGATTCTTCATCTTCAGAAAGTGATAGCGATAGTGACGTAGAACATGCTAATGTGTGTTTTATGGCACAAACTGAAGAGGTATGTCCTGAACTTAGCTATGATGAACTATTAGAACTTAGCATGGAATTAGATGATAAATTTAGACAAATAAAAAAATTGAACAAAGAATATATAGTAAAAATAAATAGATTAGAACTTTAGGTAGAAATGTTGAAAGATGAAAAAATTATTCTAGAAGAAGAACTTGAAATATCTCAAGAAAAAATCAAAAATAATTTGGTAGAAAATAAGAATATTACTATAGTAAAAGAAAATTTGTTAAAAGAAAATGTTGAGTTTAAAAATAGTATTGAATCATTTAAAATTGAAAATATAGAACTAAAAGAAAAATTAGATAAAATTACCAACAATGTGTCAAAATTTAATAAAGGAAAACAAGATTTGGAAAATCTTATCAAAACTTCAAAACCATCAGGCAATAGAAATGGAATAGGATTTAAAAATTCTTCTAAACAAAAAGGAAATGATGCTAAAATATTTAATTACATAAAAACTAGAAGTTTACGTAAGTCTAAATTGAATATCAAAAATATGAAAATTTGGATTCCTAAAATAAATAATAATTTGATTAGACAAAAACATATTAATAATTACTTAGAAAGAGTAGTCTATAATAAAAATTATATTTATAAAGGTACCAAACCATCTTGGGTATGGCTACCTTCCCCTAACAATTAGGACCCTAACAAAATATATGGGTACCAATTAAAACATCTTTTATTTTACAGGTATCCAAAATAAAAAATAAGGAGAAATGAATACTAGATAGCGGTTGCTCCAAGCATATGACCGGAAATTCAAAAATGTTATCAAATATAACATACATCGATGGTGGAATGGTAACCTTTGGAGATAATTCAAAAGGGTATGTCATAGGCATTGGAGAAGTCATCAACTCTGGTATATCTAACTCTCCTATTATTACAAATGTTTTATTAGTAGAAAATCTAAAACATAACTTACTAAGCATTAGTCAATTATGCGATAAAGGTTTTCAAATAAATTTTGAAAAAGACAAATGTAATATTTTAGATAATAACAAACAACTCATTTTTGAATGATTTAGAAACAAAAATATTTATGTATTAAACATGAATATAAATAAAAATTCAAACTTATGTTTAATCGTCAAACATGATGATCCATGGTTATGGCATAAACGATTTTGTCATATCAATTTTAAGAGTATTAATAAGTTAGCAAAATATGAATTGGTAAGAGGATTACCTAAAATGAATTACAAAGTAGAAAACTTATGTGGCGATTGTCAAATTGAAAAACTAAAGAAAAGCTCGTTTAAATCTAAAAATAATATTTCTACAAAACAACCATTAGAATTATTACATCTAGATTTATTTGGCCCAACACAAATAAGGTCTATAAATCACAACAAATATGTTTTCGTAATAGTCGATGATTTTTCGAGATATACATGGACCTTATTTTTAAAACACAAAAGCCATACTTTTTGTATGTTTAAAATAATTGCTAAAAGAATTAAAACTCAAATGAATTTGAAAATTAAAAATATTAGAAGTGTTCACGGAGGAGAATTTGAAAATGACCTTTTTACAAACTTTTGCAGTAAGAAAGGAATAACGCATAATTTTTCTTTTCCTCGTATACCTCAACAAAATGGTGTCGTAGAAAGAAAAAATCGTACATTACAAGAATGTGCAAGAACATTACTAAATAGTAATGGTTTACCAAAATACTTTTGGGCTGAAGCTATTGCGACATCTTGTTATGTATTAAATCGAGTAACCATACGCCCCATGACTAAATAAACTTGTTTTGAAATATTTTTTGGTAAAAAACCTAAAGTATCATACTTTAAAACTTTCGGTTCAAAATGTTTTATACTAAATACAGAAGATAACTTAGGAAAATTTGACCCAAAGGCCGATGAAGGTATTTTTGTTGGATATTCGGATCGTAGAAAAGCATATAGAATCTTTAATAAACGAAATAATACTATTGAAGAGAGCTTACATGTCTCGTTCGACGAAAATCCTTTTAACCGTCATACTAATGACGAAGAAGAAATTATTCCACTAACAAATTCAACAAATTCTATTAGTAATGAAACAAATATGCAAAATAACACCTTAATTTCATCCTTTAGAATTCTTAAGAATCATCCAATAGATAATATTATTGGAGATCTTAATTCAAGGGTAACTAGAAATCAACTCAATCAAATAAGCCATATAGCATTTGTGTCAAACTTTGAACCAAAAAATTATAAAGAAGTCTCAAATGATAATTTTTGGATAATAGCTATGCAAGAAGAATTAAATCAATTTGAACGTAATAACGTATGGGAATTAGTACCAAGACCTGAAGATCAATCGGTATAGGAACAAAATGGGTATTTAAAAACAAAGCAGACGAGAATGGAAATATCGTTAGAAATAAAGCACGTTTAGTTGCTCAAGCTTACAATCAAGAAGAAGGTATAGATTACGATGAAACCTTTTCTCCAGTAGCAAGATTAGAGGTCATTCGTACATTACTCGCCTTTGCAACTCATCACAATTTTAAATTATTTCAAATGGATGTCAAAAGTGCTTTTTTAAATGGTTTTATTAAAGAAAATGTATACGTCGAATAACCACCATTATTTGCTCACGAAAAATATCTCGACCATGTTTTTAAATTACATAAAGCACTATATGGATTAAAACAAGCCCCTGGTGTATGGTACAAACGTCTTAAAAATCACTTAATAACATCTGGTTTTCATATTGGCAAAATAGATACAACTTTATTTATTAAAAGAGAAAATAACGATATTTTAGTTGTACAAATTTATGTTGATGATATCATCTTTGATTCAACCAACGAAAATCTATGTAATCAATTTTCAAATATTATGAAAAATGAATTTGAAATGTCACACATGGAAGAATTAAATTTCTTCTTAGGTCTACAAATAAAACAACTCGAAAATGGAATTTTTATTCACCAAGAAAAATATTGTAATGATTTATTACGTCGATTTGAAATGGATAAAACATCAAGCAAACCAACACCAATGAGTACCACTGTTCACTTAGAAAAAGATGAAAATGGAAAAGATTTTGATGAAAAGTTATATCGAAGCATGATTGGTTCTTTACTTTATTTAACGGCCAGACGACATGATATTATGATGAGTGTATGTCTTTGTGCTCGATTTCAAGCAAAATCAAAAGAATCTCATCTAAGAGTTGTTAAGCGTATTTTACTTATCTATCTAGTACTAGAGATTATGGTTTGTTTTAGCCTAAAGGGTCATCGTTTGAACTTGTTTCATATAGCGATGCGGATTTCGGTGGATGTAGAACAGATCGTAAGAGTACTAGTGGAACGTGTCACTTTATCGGACAATCATTAGTTTCATGGTTTAGCAAAAAACAAAATTGTGTTTCCTTATCTACTTGCGAAGCCGAATACATCTCCGCAGCTCTAGCATGTGCACAGGTGATATACATGCAACAAACGCTAACGGATTTCGGTAAAATTATCAAAACATCTCCAATATATTGTGATAACACAAGTGCTATAAATTTATCAAAAAACCCTGTTAATCACCCACGAACCAAACATATAGATATACGACATCATTTTCTATGAGACAATGTTGAAAAATGAACTATTTCTTTAGAATACGTAAATACCGAAAATCAAGTAGCCCACATTTTTACAAAACCATTAAATGAACAAACTTTCATTAAACTCCGATGAAGTTTAGGTATTTGTTCACTTCATGATCTTCTTCCTTAAAAAATTAATAACTTCATTTAAAGACTAAGCTTAGTTATCTATTTTATTATCACAAATCATACTTATTAATTTCTGAACCATTAAATTTTTAGACAATTAGCTTCTCTATAAATAATGTTTTCAGCTTATATATATACATAGTTACATAACAACTATATACAAACAAACGATTTTTTTAATAAAATATAACAATGTCTTCTGGGGACTCCTATATATCCATCTCCATCTCAACACCATCGACGAATAGCTCGGTTGACGTACCACAACGGCTTCCTACGCCTACACCAAAACAAGAGCCAACAAATAGGTGGTCCTCGTATCATACGGGTTTTACTCCAGATAATAAGAAAACTAAAAGATCTCTGTTTATTTCTCCTAGCGCAAAGAAGAAAATTGATGAAATTCATCATTACCAAAAACAACAGATAGATCTTCAACGAGAGCTATATTTCGAACAAAAAGTTATGGCGCGACGGCTAAGATTTCTAGAGCAAGTGGCGATGAAGTTTTGTTCGTCATGAAAGAAAGATATCCATGAATCACTACCAAAACCTTGTAGTTCATTAGATCCATCTTCTTCGTATCATACTCCTTCAGACCCTTCACCAAGACGATATTCGGGCTCCCCACGGACTCACGAATGAGGAAATATATGGTCTCTACTAAGACCATGGAGGGATAACGAGTCAGGAGATCGTAAAAATCCGTCGCCTTCTAAATAAATAAATCATATTATTATATGTATCTATACTTATGTATTATTTTATTTTACAACAATAAAATTATTTGTTATCCAAATCCGATAAATAAGTGAAACCATCAAACCTTAGGCTATTTTTAGCCAAACTGCAAATTCCAGACGTCTGACTGTAGCCTACAGACGTCTAACACAATGATATACTATTAAAAATTAAGCAGTGTGCATATGTTAGACGTCTGATATACCCCTCAGACGTCTAAACTTAAGCTCTGCCTCATAAAAATATAATCCAGAAAATTTTAAACGTCTAACACATTGAACCAGACGTCTGACCAAGTTCTCTGTCATAAATACTTACAAAATTTACATAAACCAGACGTCTGGCATATAACACCAGATGTCTGATTAAACTTTCTGCATATTCAATCTTATACATTCGACCAGAACAGACGTCTACTCCAAAGATCAGACGTCTGTTTGTATCTTCTGTAAAAAATTTAGGGCAAACCAGACGTCTGCTTTCAAATCTAGACGTCTGGAATTCAATTGACCATTTATACACACCCAGATAACGTCATTTTTTTCTTTATCCCCAAATTATTCCGAGCTATGATTTGCTTATTGATGATTTTTTTTCAAAAATCAACGTCTTTAACAAAATTAAAACAGAAATGCCTCCTCGCACTAAGAATATCAAAGCTTCAAAATGCAAATAAGACTAGCCCACTTCATCTTCAAACCCCCAGGTGTGCTCCGACGATCAAATCGAGAGGTGGATGCATAAAGCACCGCATTCCATCAAAAGGTATCAAGATATTCAAAAGAAGAAACTTCATATAGGACCATTCTATAATCTCCTTAAATTCCCTATGTATGATCTAGATGAACTTTGTGAAAATGCTGGATTGGAAACCCTAATCTCTTTTACTCTAATGATGCTCAAATAGATCAATTAGCTATATTTTTATTCTACGCTAATCTAGATAGTACTTCAGTGTGGAACACTGAAGATGAGGACAACTAGCTATGTTCAAGTGTTTATGGGAATAATATTAGATTAACTCCGGGTTTAATAGGTAGAACCTTAGGATGCTCCGACACCGGGGAGGATTTATACAACATTCCAGATACGCGCTTCAAGCCATGGAATAGTATTACTCATCAAATTTGGGAGGACGAATGATAATAAATATAGTTGTTCCACGTATGGGGAGTCACGAGCAAATAACAGAATTGGAGCACAAAGCTCTATATGCTCTCTTTAGTGGTGGACCAAATTCATCTTCGACGAGCTCAAACACTTTTGGACTCGATCACGACCACCGATCATTTACCCTACCTATATTATGAGACTTCTTCGTGCACATAATGTTCCTTCCTACCTATCGACATTCGAAGAAATCTCGCCTAAATATGCTTCCACCAAATTCTTCTCTCTGAAGCACCTACCTGAAATTCCTCCAGAATTTATGTCCTTTGAAGATTGGACGCACAATCGTCAATCTCGAAGAGTTGAGCCTCCTCCTCAACCACATATTGATCCATCCGAAGAGGAAGTACAACATCGAAAAGTTACTCCTCCTCCTCCCGAACCATTTGATTATCCAGGACAAGATGAAATTATAGAGACTCGACTGGATACAAATCCAAATGAAAGTATTCGAGATCTACACTTTGAAACCAACATTCACTGTCCCAAAATCAAAAATATTTGGCTAAGCGAATTGAAAATTTTGAAACTTCATTTGCTACACGTCTATCCACAGTTGAAGAATCTCTTTCGACTGTTTTATCGTTTCTTAAACAAGTATTACAACGGGTTCGTGGTCCAACACCACCCTCTGAGGATTGGACAACCCCTTTACCTTCTCCTCCCGCAAAACATTCAAAACTATCTGAGGATGAACCCCCAAAGGAAGCTTTGACATCTCCTTCAAAGGCTAGCACTTCTGAAAAGGAAGAACCAAAGGAAGATGATCCAAATAAAGCTTTCCCAAAGGAAATCTAGAATTTGGAATCGTAGTTTTTTTTGTACAAATCTATGATTGTATTCACTTCATATTATTAATGAAAATTTTCTTTTTGACGATTGGCTTCACCGTTATAACTCTTTTTGATAATGCCAAAGGGGGAGAAATATAGGTAGAATCATAAAACATTAAGTACATATTCAGGGGGAGATTTATAATCTATATATAAGTACATTGAATAGTTGTCATCATCAAAAAAGGGGAGATTGTTAGGAAATCAATTTTATGATTTCGATGATAACAACTATACAATGGAAATCGAATATACATATATATATATATATTTACAGGTAGTTGATAAAGTAACATCACCAAAGAGACAAAAACAAGACTCAAAAGAAGTATCAAAAGACTTCAAGTCGATAGAAGTGGAAGAGGGATGATACAGACACAGATAAAACAACATGCACACATTCAGACATCTGGGTACACTAGCCAGACGTCTGATTGATTCCTTTGGTTTGAAACTCAGAAAGAATCAGATATCTGGTTAATAAACTCAGACGTATGAAAAGCATCCGGATATAAAAAATATATGAAAGCCAGACGTCTGGTTAATAAACACAGACGTCTGAAATACAACCAGATACAAAAAATATACGAAGACCAGACATCTGAAATATTTTGTCTGAAATATTTTCCAGACGTCTGATTTTGAACTCGGCTGTGTAAATTAAAAAGGACAAATGTCACATCCAAAAGGACGCATTCGGTTCTCTTCACTGCAACTCTTCATCACCATGAGAAGCGACCTTAGAGCACTTACTAACAGTTGCAACTGCACAAAGGATCTCTTCGCCACTATAAATAGATTCGGGAATTCAAGAGAAGATTTCACCTTACTTAATTACACTCTTAACTCTTATACTCTGATTTATACCTGATCTCTAAGCAATCAAAATACCTGTAGTTAACTCTTCCATACATATATTGGAAGCAGTTGTACTTAATAGTCAACATCCGTGTTATAGAACACATTCTTGACAAAGAAACTCTATTGTTGTAAACCTGTTCCTCCGAGTCAAGAGAGGGTTAGTTGAAAGGAAATTTCGAAGAGGAGCTTCGGGATTAGACGTAGAACGGGAGGTCCGAACCAGTATAAAATCCTGGTGTGATTATTTTAATTTACTTTGCTACTATCATCTATCAAGTTATATTATATAGTTAGTTGTTTATACTTGCATATATATCCAATACGGTCCACTCATATTGACTTTCAGAAATCACCATCCATTGTTTAGGATTACTAAGGAATTAATTGATCATTTAAAGAACTTTGTTCACTTTTTGGAAAATCAAACAAAATTCATTTTATTTTGTGTTTCCAACCAAGTCTACCATTGAATCTCTTTAGTGTTTGAAATTTTATTAGTATTCAAATTTGGATATAAGAGAATTACTAGAAAGCTTTGGAAATTGAGGATGGAACCATGTGGATAGATACATACTCATTGGAGGAATTTGCGGATGCTCCCATTTATTACTCTCTATTTCGCATTACTTAGAGCATTCCCAACCTACAAACATTTTGGATGAATGTTAATTACACATCACCAACATGTAATTCAGTTCAAATTTTCATCTTCAATGTCAATGTTAATAACAATGTTACGATGAATTGTAAAAAAAATTACTAGACATTGCACTTCGCAATGTGAAGTAATAAACATACATAATGAAGCAATTTTTTATCTATTATTTTTATTCACTTAAATATTGATTGGGGCACATAGTCAATTTCTTTTCTATAATTACATTTGTATTGGAGTTATTATGTTCCATTTAATCACTACTAAAAAAAGGCTCTAATTCCGACAGCAAGGGGCGACGGCTTCTGACGGCTGTTTTCCTGACGGCTTTTGATGGGCCGTCAGCGGCCGTCGGAAGCCGTCGGAATTTCACAAATTATAGGGCTCGGCCGAGCCTTCTTCTTCCTCAGTATCACATACGAAATTTTTTATAAAAAAACCACAATTCCCTTCTCTAAGCTTTCAATCTCTAATTTCGAGCTTCAAGATCCTCCATGGCTGTCTAATCAACCTGTATTGCTCTCAATCTCAGGTATAATATCTTATTTTCGTCAAAATCAAATTTTTACCCTAAATCTAAATTTGCATAAGTTGATAAATTAGGATTAATTAGTAATTGTAATTGTTTCCAATAGCGTAATAACGGTTTATAGCATCACATGGTATACCTATTTCATATTTTATCGTGAAATTGTGAAAAACATGTATAATTTATGGTTGTTCACGTATATGTAAATCGTTGTGTATTCCTTGATTCTACGATTGTATATGTGTGTAGCGCTACTATCATTGTATTGTGTTAGTTGGAATAAGATAAAAAGAATGAACGAGCTAGGAGTATTATATTGCGCACGTATTGACTTATGAAACAAAAAAATGCATGAGTCTAAATTATAATTGTGTGTATTGAAAAATGACAAAAATGTTAAACCAGCCTTATGTTGATGTAATACGTCGAATAAATGTGTTAAATTAAAATATATTTTTGTAAATGTGAACAGTTAGTAAAACTGTATTTTTTCGTAAAATGCGCACATTTAATTAACTAATGTCCCTTAGACAGTTTTTGGCCCCATTTGACGAGTGTTGTACATGATCGTTATATAAATAGTCGTTTTTTCAAAAAAAATGACCATTTATATTCATTTGGTACAATGTTTGTTGGATTTGTCCCTGTATTGGACAAGTTATGAACACAGTAAGCATTTATATTTTATATACTACTTCGTCTCAAACGGTTCATAAAATTTCGGCCTAACTTTTCTTTTTTGTTTTCTGCGTACACTCATTTGTGTACAAATGCAGGGAACAAAAGGGAAATGCTGTCGAAATTTTGTTGGATCGTTTGAGACGAAGTAATATACAATGTTTGTAATGGGAAGTAGGATACCTGACCATGGAAAAAAAATTATATAATTTTTTATATCGATGCGTTAAAAAATAAAATGTGCCTATTCGAAAATATTTTTAAATTTGTGAAGTAGTTCTTTAAATTCAAATATTATATGACCATGAAAATAATCTTTTTCGAATTTGTATTCTTGAAAATAAATATTAAATTTTGAACTTCTCATATTGTCAAATAGGAAAAATGATTGATTATTTTGTTGATCGGAGGAGATGGATGTACCCAAAAAAAGGACTGAGGGGCTCAATAAAAGAATATTTTTATAATGGTATAAACGTGTTTGTTGATTTCGCTTTAAGTAACAATGGAAACGATCTAGAAATTCGTTGTCCGTGTAGTAGGTGTAGACATTTGAAGTATTTGTTTCCAAATATTGTGAAAGTTCATTTGTGCCAAAACGGTTTCGTACCCGAGTATTATGTTTGAGATCGGCATGGAGAAGTTGTAGCAAATACTCCTGTAGAGTCTGAAAGTGTCGTTAACGAAATAGTTATGACGACCCGTATAGAAAATATGGTCGAAGATGCAGCACGATCAATGTTTCCTATGGTTGAAGTTGACGACGATGATGGAAATGTTGAAGAACCAAATATTAAAGCAAAAAAAAAATTATGATTTACTAGATGCTGCTAAGAAACCTATTTGGGATGGTTGTAAAAGCGGCACTCAGCTGTCAGTAATCGTAGTATACATTGCGAAGAAGTCAAAATACAACATCACTGAAGCTAAGTTTACGGCTGTTGTACAAGTTGTAAAAAGACATATGCCTCCCGATAATCTAATGTGTGAAAATCACTATGAAGTTGAAAAACTTATGTCGGCTTTTGGTTTACCTTATCAGAAAATAGATACATGTTTAAAAGACTGCATGTTATTTTGGAAAAGAAGACGCAAACCTTAGAAATTGTAAAATTTGTAACCAGGAGAGATACAAACCAAACAAAAAGAAGGGGAAGGAAGTTCCGTATAAGCGTATGCATTACTTACTCATAACTCCATGACTTCAAAGATTATATGCATCTTCTGTAACTGCATCTAATATGAGATGGCATAGCGTGAGAACGGAGAAAGAGGGCACGTTGACACATCCGACCGATGGAGAAGCATGGACGCATTTCGATAAAACGTATTCAAATTTTACAGCGGAGAGTCAAAATGTTAAATTAGGATTATGTACGGACGATTTTTCTCCATTTTCTCAATTTGGTTCTAATTATTCATCTTGGCCCATTATCGTCACGCCGTATAACTTACCTCCATGGATTTGTATGAAAACGCAATATATGTTTCTTACTATTGTCATTCCTGGCCCCGACGATCCGACACAAGGAATCGATGTATATTTACAACCGTTGATTGAGGAGTTAAAAATACTGTGGAATGAAGGAGTAGAAACATACGATGTGTCCAAGAAGAAAAATATTCGTATGTTTGCTTCTTTATTGTGGACTATAAGTGATTTTCCTGCCTATGCAATGCTTTCAGGATGGAGTACCGCCGGTCGTCTAGCATGTCCATATTGCATGGATGAAACA
Organism: Allium cepa; assembly: GCA_030765085.1. Lineage (NCBI taxonomy): Eukaryota > Viridiplantae > Streptophyta > Magnoliopsida > Asparagales > Amaryllidaceae > Allium > Allium cepa. The sequence continues at coordinate 89,757,042 of CM060946.1, read as the reverse complement.
CGAGCGTTTTCTTTATCTCATGGTAAGAAAATTTCATGGTTTGACTGTCATCGATGTTTTCTCCATGTAAATCATCCCTTAAGAAGACAAGAAAAACTTTTTAGCTAATAGTGTAGAAACCAGACAACCACCGACGATATGGTCAAGCGAAGACATATATGAACTTGTTAGGGACTATCCAAAGATATATGAAACTGGAGAGCAAACAAAAATTGAAGGCAAATAAGTTGTTCATAACTGGTGCAAACAAACTATTTTTTGGGAGTTGCCGTATTGGAAACATCTTCTGCTTCGTCATAATATAGATGTGATGCACGATGAGAAAAATGTATTTGATAATGTTTTTAACACAATTTTGAATGTGAAAGGGAAGACGAAGGATAATTTGAAATCAAGACATGATATAGAAAAATTATGCAAGCGTCCTGGGCTTCATATGAAACCAAATGACAGTAAAAAACCCAAAGCATGTTACGAATTAGATAATAATCAAGTTAAAGCTGTGTTAAAATAGGTGGAAGGGTTAAGATTTCCTGATGGGATATCATCAAATCTTCGTAGATGTGTTGACTTTAAAAATGGTAGAATGAGCGGAATGAAACGTCACGACTGTCACATAATGATGAAAAATTTATTTCCCATTATGTTCAAAGAACTACTGCCGTTAAAAGTTTGGAAGATAGTAACAGAGCTTAGTATGTTTTACAAAGAGCTTTGTTTGACTACTTTAAAAGTGCAACGTTTACGTAAACTTGAAGTAGATATTCATATATGTCTTTGCAAATTAGAGAAAATATTTCCGCTAGGGTTTTTTAATGTAATGGAACATTTACCTGTTCATCTTCCATCTGAAGCACGACTTCGAGGTCCTATCCAATATGGATGGATGTATTCATTTGAAAGGTATGTAATATGTTATCACTAATTTAAGTGCATTTGAAAGATGAAGTTAATATAAATTAATTATGCATAGATATTTGAATCATCAGAAGAAAAAAGTGAGGCAAAAAGCACGAGTTGAAGATTCGATATGTAAATCTTACATCGAAGAAGAAAATTCGTTCTTTTTCTCTCACTATTTCAGTGACCATGTGAATATTTCATTTGAAAGTGTCCCTCGTAATGACGAAGGCGACGAACAAGCTTATTGGTCTGCAGGTTTTAAAACAAAGGCCAGATTCACATTTGGTGAGACGAATATTCCGGACGAACAAGCTTATCAGGCAGATCTTGAGCAACATAACAAAATAATATTACAGACGATCATACAGATTTTGGTCCTTGATCGATGAATCAAATGTTTTGGTAGAAGCATTTGACAGTGCATAGGAAAATATCGTAGAAAACGAAATCGAATCTAATCAGAAGACGATGATGACTGATATAAATCTGAATCTGATTTTTTTGCAATTGATGTAACTATGTTGAATTCTTGATGTATTATGAAATTGATGTGACTATGAAACCAAGTATGTTTACCATTGTTTACATGTTTTGTGTCATTTCCATTTGTCATTTATTTAGCAATTTTAATTAAAAATGCAATGAAATTTGGTTATCGTCGGAACAATACACCCATTATGAATCATGTATAACACACTTCCATTTCCATTTCCATTTCAGTCATTAATTAATCAATTTATACCGTTGATGTCATTTACATATGAAATATATTTTATTATCACGTTATTATTCTCTTATATAATGATGTGTATATATGTCATAGGTTTATCATAATGTCATATAGAGGTAGGAGCTCTTCCCGATCATCAGGAGACGATGGCAGTGGCCCATCGCAAGAGTCACAGCGTCCAGTAGTTCCGTTAGTCCCTAGAGCAGAGGGGTTAGAGTTAAATTTTATTCAGCATCTTATTTTTTATATGATATACGTATGTACTTATCTGTATCGTATTTAAAAACATGGGGTTCGGCCTACTTCCCTCGAAGGTTGTGCTGGATGTCTCTAGAGCTTCTTATCGCAGTAGTATGAGTGCCTGCTGGCCGAAGTGGGATAACATCCCTCCTCACATCATAGAGTGTATATGGAAGGATATCTTAGTATGTATATTTTTTGTTTTTCATTTTTAATTCGTTTTTGTCGTTTTTCTACTGTTTATCATTTACAGTGTAATCTTTTTTTTACTTTTTATCATGAAACACAGGCTGAGATAGACATCCAGACAGACGATATGCTGCTGGCACGAGGATAATGGATGAAGAAGATGCGCAAGAACTACAGGGACTCGATATCTGAGATTGAGAAATCTGGTAAGAAAACCCGGTGGATGGTGGAGAGCGTATGGCAAGCTTGGTTGAGATATTGGGAGATGGACGAGGCGAAGGCAAGTATACTAATTTTTTTGAATTATTAATTTGACGTGATCGAAAAATAATGTATCAAATATTGAATGTACTAGCAGAGTCGGATAGAAACTCTGCAAACAGAAATAAAAATCCCGTCACTCATCGCGGAGGATCTAAGTCATTTCAACAGTATCGGCAAAAGTTGGTAAATTTACTGAATGATAATTGTAAATAGTTTATGCTATATAATTTTAAATGTATAATAATTGTATGTAAAAATCAACTTTAGGAAGCTGAGGCGCATGGTTCCGTAGGCTATATGTATGTGTTCACTCGTACGCATGTTGTTGAGCATGTAAATCCGGACAGGACTGTTTCGTATACATGGCAGGACGATAAATCCAGCAAGAGCCATGTAAGCATATTTTATTTTATGTAGTATTAGTAATTGTTCTGCTTATTAAACTATAATGAAATAAGATATGCTGTTATTAATTTGTTAATCCAGGAAAAGTTTATGGACCAGCACCAGAAACTTCTTGCTGTTACGGGTCGAGATCAGTTGACGACTGATGAGGAGGACGCTATTTTTGAGTCCGTTATGGATCCAGCAGAGCATGGCAGATGATACGGATTTGGCAATCAAGTGGTAAATAATTTATTTTACTGCTAATTTGATAGTTAAGTCATAATTCTATGTTGGATTATATAATTTTATCTTAAAATACTTCAAATATGCTATTTTGACCTTTTCAAAACAATAAACTTGAATTTTATTCATTTTTCCATTATTTAAAAATATTTGAACCTTGAAAAATCCTCCATATTGAATTTGAATTCAAACCAACCAAATGACTTTATCACATCGGTAAAGCACAAGAAGGCAGACGATATGAATGTTATGTTACTTACTAGCTTACATAGATATGCACATACACTTACAGAGATCACACAGCTAAATTAAATATTTAGTATAGGCCAGCAGTCAGAGACGGAGTCGGCGGAATAGAGCTCAGAGCGATCTAGCAAATATAGAAGAATTGCGGGCAAGAGTGTCCCAACTGGAGGAGCAGAACCGCCAACGGGCCATGCAGACCACGCAGTTGCTAGAGTATATGCAGCAGTTTGGTGGTCGCTTCCTTTCCTCGGCTGGCTCTGGATCTAGAGGAGATTGATTCATTGCTTGCTTGCTTTTTTAGGTATGTTTTTTTAGTTTTGAATGATTGGGTAGACGGTGGAGGTAGTTGTTAATTTTTGTATGATTATATTTAATGCATTTGGTTGTGTGGTTGTATGAAGATGTGGATGTTGATGATTTTGTGTTATGTTGTGTATGTATGACATGGTAGAACACTTGTTGTTGGGGTTGTTGTGAATGTTGGAATGATTATGTATATTAAGTATTTTATTTTGATGTATTTGTGTGTTTGATGAATTTTGTGTAGTTTGAGTTTTGATATTTGGTTGGAATATTGTATGCTGGATTGTGCAGTATTGGTGTAATAGTGTTTGGATGGGAAATGTGGATGGAAGGCTATATTGCAGCAGTTATAAAAAAAATACAGCAGATTTTCAACGGCTCCCGACAACTTCCAGGTGGTCTTTTTCTGACGGCTTCCGACAGCCAGTAGGTCATTTTTTCCAACGGTTTTCGACAGATTCGGACACTTGTTGGAATCTGTCGGAATCTATCGGAAGCCGTCGGAAACCATCGAAAATATGTTCGACGCCCTGTGTTGGAAGCCATCGGAAAAACTGCTCCCCGACGCCTTATTTTCCGACGGCCGCCGACGGCTTCCGACCACCGCCGACGGTTTTCTGCCGTCGGAAATCACTGTTCACCTTGTAGTGAATGTGATATTTAATTTTTAGAAATTACCTTGAGTTAATATTGTTATTTATCTTTTAACACATACTAGTGTGAACCCATGCTTCGCACACGGGTGTAACAAAAATATTGTAGTTGCATAGGCCGTATCCAAATGTATAAGAATTGTAATATATTGGTGATGAAAAAACATTATTGAACGATAGTGTTGCATCGTTAACAACACTATGTATGGATAAAGAATGCATAGATATATTTGATTGTGATTATCATAATTAAAACTTATAGAAATAGAATCCTAACATTAAAGTCATCAACGTTAAGCCCTTCCCAAATATTTTAAACAAACAATTTAACCAACATACCCCGTAAACATGGTCAAGCTATTTGTTCCCTTTCTCTAAAGGTGATCAACCTAACTAACATCAATGATACTAAACATTTAAAGAATTATTTAAGTAATTTTCCAATACTTCATATATAATAGCAGGTAATTGTCGCAAATCGAACTTCTTCTGTAGTATGTATGTTTGCCGAGTGTACATCATTGAGAATTAGTTTCCATGTTATTCATTTCCCAATGCGCATGTTGTATTGTCTCCAATACAAAACCATATTATAGAAAAATAAACGGTTCAAAAGTGATAAATGCAAGCAATTGATTATTCAACATTGGACAAAAATCATACCAACCCATTACGTACTTTAAACAAATGAGCGCAAAACCACATGCTTCCGATTCCAATTAAAAAATTGCCTTGAAAGAACACTTATTCCAAAAGGACAGACCTAAGGTGCACATTTTCTGGAAATAAAAGAATACAAAATAAGTTATATGTACATTATCCGATGCCTATGTCGTACAAAAGGTTAGAAGGTCATTCTAGCAGGGTTTTTTTCCTATGTTGTACAAAAATGTTTTTCTTATCTAAAGTATCCAGTTTAAGATGGAGAAAAGGAAAAAAAACTGAAAGTATACTATAGTTCATTAAGAAATCTTACAGGTAATTTGAATATTTAAGCATATCAAAATATTTATTATGGTGAAGTCATGAAAACATATTTTTTATTTCAAATCTCAGCTAAAACATACTTTTTCTCATCAACTCTCAGTCGTAAAAGTGCTAAACATGCAATAGTAAAAGCAAAAAAAATGTTGGTTAAAGTACAAAATGCAAATTGAATCATACACAATCTTAAAACCAACAACTATGAAAGTGGTCTGTAGACAGTCATATAGCAGGTGCATTTCACACAGTACGAATAGGAAATGTATAAAAAAGCCCTTATCATTGAAGTATTGTTTATTTATTTATATTATTTAGTTTACTGAATTTCAAGTGTGTATTTTTCAACACCATTGAATTCAAACACATGGCCGAAGAGTGGGCATGTTAAATGTTAATGGGTTGGTTTCGATCTAGGTAGCTTAAACCCAGACTAAAATCCGGTTATTATAAAATCATAATCCTAGACAACCCGAATATGTTGGATATTCCAAACCCATTACTTAAACCTAACTGTTGGAATTTTCGAACATGCTGGGTGAAATCTATTAATCCCAATCTGAAATATTGATTCTAAAGTCAACTTCTACAAACATTATTAGCTGTAGGTATATATATTTTTTAAAAGGAGCTATATATATATACAGTCGTAGAAATGATACGGAATAAGTGTTACATGAGTGGTAAATGGAATCAAAATAATTCATGTCGGTTACAAATATAAAATCATAATCTTAGCAATCCAATTACGCTGGATATTTTAAACCCATTACTTGAACCTAGATTGTTGGGGTTTCAAACCCGCTGGTCAAAAAAAAAAACATTTACCCGATCTGAAATATTGTTGCTAAAATCATCTTTTGATAAACATCATTAGTTTTTTTTTTTCACTGAGCAAGATATATAGTAATAGAAATGGTATTGAATAAGTGTTGCTATAGCGGTAAATGGAATCAAAAAATTCATGTCAGTTACAAATTAATTTTTCATAAAGAAACTGTTAGATATTGATTGTTCGAAAAGCTCAAACCACCTAACCATTAATTTTGATTTAGGGTAAAACTGTAGTCCATTGATTTAAAGTACTACATATTTATGATGAAAAAAACTAAAAGGTAAGAAGCAAACAACAATTAAAGTGAACAAATTATCAATTTAACGAAGACTACAATTTAGTGAGTTAAACTCTATCATCCAAAACAACAATTTAGTGGCTGAAAAAGAGGAAGAACAACTTGCTCATAAGGTAACAGTGCAACAATGTACTTAGCATCCTACTTAATGTTCATATTAACCTATAATAAGTTGGCATTTTGACTACAAACCAGTAGGCACATACTGATGTATATTTTGAGCCTTAATTCGATGTACTATTTGTATATATTATATTGATGAAGTATTAGGAGAGAAAGCAACCATAGAATCATATGAAAAGGTCAATGTTACACGTGGTAAAAAAAAACATTGTTACACATGCATATGTGCATTACAACTGTAATTTTTACGGAAAACGAAGAGTACAATTTTACAGGTCATGTTACCACATGTTGGTTCAACATAAACATTATAAATCATGCAAAATATACATAACTTATCAAAACAGTATATTGTAAAAACAACGTATCTTTGGTCTTTTAGTGTATGACATAACATAATGTTCTGTATATATTGGAAAAGGAGGAAGTGCATATTGATAAAAAAATTGAAAAAGATCGGAAAAAAATGCATTGTATTAAATTCATGCCAAAAGTTGTCTAAAGTAAATAAATGAAACAAATTGATGTTAGAAAAGCAAAGCCACATTGCTAAATTTTTACCAGAAATGATTATGTATTGCAATATAAACTTAAGATATAAAATTGAAAAAAAAATCTATGTAATGAAAAGTGAAAATGATGCAATTACCTAACGTAAAATCGAATTTCAGGAGCTATATTAGAAACCTTTGATCCACGTTGTTAATTAGATGGAGACAATTGAATCTTCATGAGAACCTAGTTTATTTATTGAATATTATGGAGAAACGATTAAAAGTAGCAATATCAGTTAACAATCGTGCTGCTAAACCTTGGTGCTTATAGGTTAATAGGAAGAATTCTGGATGGAAAATGAAGAGTACAATTTTAGAGGGCATGTTAGCACATGGTGGTTCAACATAAGCATCATAAATCATGCAAAATATACATAACTTATCAAAATGGTATATCGTAAGAACAGTGTATCTTTGGTCTTCTAATGCATGATATATCATAATGTTCTGTATATATTGAAAAAAGGAGGAAGTGCATATTGATAAAAAAAATCGAAAAAGGATCGAAAAAATTTCATCGTATTAAATTAATGTCAGAAGTTGTCTAGAGTAAATAAATGAAACAAATTGATGTTTGAAAAGCAAATCCACATTGCTAAATTTTTACCGGAAATGATTATGTATTGCAATATAAACTTAAGATATAAACTTGAATAAAAAGCTATATAATGAAAAGTGAAAATGATGCAATTACCTGACATGAAATCGAATTTCAGGAGCTATATTAGAAACATTTGATCCTCGTTGTTAATTAGATGGAGACAATTGAATCTTCATGAGAACCTAATTTCTTTATTGAAGATTATGGAGAAACGATTAGAAAGTAGTAATATTAATTAATGATCGTGTCACTAAACCTTGGAAATATCGGTTAAGATGAAGAATTTTTGATGGAAATGAAGACTATAATTTTACAGGGCATGCTACCACATGCTGGTTCAACATAAGCATCATAAATCATGCAAAATATACATAACTTATCAAAAAGTATACTGTAAGAACAGTGTATCTTTGGTCTTTTAATCTATGATATAACATAATGTTCTGTATATATTGAAAAAAGGAGGAGAATATTGATAAAAAAATCGAAAAAGGATCGAAAAAAAATTCATCGTATTAAATTCATGCCAAAAGTTATCTAGAGTAAATAAATGAAACAAACTGATGTTAGAAAAGCACAGCCACGTTGCTAAAATTTTACCAGAAATGATTTTGTATTGCAATATAAACTTAAGATATAAACTTGAAAGAAAAGCTATATAATGAAAAGTGAAAATGATGCAATTACCTGACATGAAATTGAATCTCAGGAGCTATATTAAAAACCTTTGATCCACATTGTTAATTAGATGGAGACAATTGAATCTTCATGAGAACCTAGTTTATTTATTGAAGATTATGGAGAAACGATTAGAAAGTAGCAATATCAGTTAACAATCGTGCCGCTAAACCTTGATGCTTATAGGTTACACTGCTAGAAAGGCTTCGTATAGCGACGGAGCCTAGCGACGGCTGGCGACGGCTAAAAAAGCGGCCGTCGCTATACGCAATATACAGGTCCAAGGCGAGAGCAGCAAATTCATTACCTTCCTCCCCCAAAATCAATCTCCTTCCCCCAATCCGCCCCCCATCACCGTAGCCGCCGCTCCACCTTTCAACGCCTCCAAATCACCCAAATTCGTGTAGGTATGCTCCTAATCTCTCGTTTGAATGTAAATTTGATGTTCGTAGATTTAGTTTAAACCCTAATTCAATTAGGATTTGTTGTTAAATTGGGATTTGTTGTTAAATTAGGTATTAGTAGTGTTGTTAAATTAGGTATTAGTAGTGTTGTATGTTGATTTGGTAGATTAATTAGTTTATTATCATGAACTTGAATTAGGTACTACATTAATTAGTTTATCATGAAGTTGAATAAATAGTTGATGTAGATAATTAGTGTTGGCGATTAACATGGTTAGTTGTTAGGTGAAAAAATAGTGTATATTAATGATTAACTTGGTTATTGATAAATTTACATGAAAGTATTTCATAGTTTATGAAATCGATAAATTACAAATTTAAGTTGTTAAGTGAATTTAAATTGACAAATTTTTATTTAATAATTAGATTTTTATTGTTTTCTAATTATTTATTTGATAATTAGAATTTATTGTTTTCTAATTATATTCATTGATAATTCTTCTATTTATCATGTTGATTGAGCGACGGCTAGCGACGGTCAAAATGTAAAAGGTTGTATATATTGTAAAAAATAAAGTTTGTACAAAAATTAAAAAATGAATATGAGAACATTAAAAATTCTGCAAATATCTAAATTTTTTAAAAAAAATTAGGAAATGACATTAAAAATATCTGATATTGTACTAAAATCGATTTTGTTAAGAAATTAAGAAATGAATATAACAACAACAAATAGTCACATAAAATCTATGTCGTAAAAAAATAAAAAAATGAATATTGAACTAAAATTGTTAATTGAATGTTGAACTAAAATTTAAATACACAAATTTTTGAAATAAAATATAAATAGTTGAAACATTGTCAAAATTTGAAAAGAACAACAATATTTGATAAAATTTAAAGAATATTTTTTATCCCTTAGATTGGCTTTGGCCCCGTCTGGCAAGTTTTGTATATGATCGTTATATGGATATTCGTTTTGTAACGGAACGGACATTTATATTCATCTGATAGAATATTTGTCGGATTTGTCCTTGTATTGGACAAGTTACAAACACAATAAAGTAATTACATATTATAAATCATTTCATTTTAAACGTTTACAAAATTTCGACAGCACTTCCTTTACGTTCCCTGTGTACACGCATTTGTGTACGATACAGGGAACATAAGGGAAGTGCTGCCAAAATTTTGTTGAACCGTTTAATCTGAAATGATTTATAAAATGTAATTACATTATTGTGTTTGTAATGGGAAGTAGGATGACTGACCATCGAAGTGAAAACCAAAATACCAAAAAATAAAAAAATAAAGTGAAGTTTATATTTTGAATTTTCTGCAACGATAAACTGTTTACAATGGAGAAAGGTTGAAAATTAATGATTTCAATTGTCTAACATACATTTTCAAATCAGTAAAAATGTTCAATTATTTTCTCGACCGTACTTGGATGAATGAAGTCAGAACTGGAAAGAAGGGATCAATAAAGCAACATTTCTACAACGGTGTACATGAATTTATTAGATTTGCTAAATCTAATAACCGAAACAATACAGAAATTCGTTGCCCGTGTAGTAAGTGCCAACATTTGAAGCATTGGAAACCGGATATAGTTGAAGTACATTTGTATCAATATGGTTTCGTGCCTGATTATTATTTCTGGGACCGTCATGGAGAACTTGTTGAACCTACACCTAATACTGAAGTGTTAGAGGACGGTAATATTATGACGAATCCGATAGAAAATATGGTGGATGATGCAGCACGATCAATGTTTCCTACAAATGAAGTTGTCGATGAAGACGAAAATGTCGAAGAAGAACCGACTGCGGGAGGTAAAAAAATATACGATTTGTTGGATTCTGCTAAGAGGCCGTTGTGGGACGGATGTAAAAGCGGAACCGAACTTTCAGTAACCGCCGAATACATAACTATGAAATCAAAATTCAACCTTACGGAAGCTGCATTTACAGCAGTTGTACAAGCTGCAAAACGACACATGCCACCCAATAATCTGATGTGCGATAGTCATTATAAAGTAAAAAAATTGATGTCCGCTTTCGGTCTACCGTACGAGAAGATAGATGCATGTGTGAAAGGTTGCATGTTGTATTGGAAAGACGATGTTGACCTCAGAAAATGCAAAATCTGTAACGAAGAAAGATATAAACCAAGAAAGAAGAAAGGGAAAGAAGTCCCGTACAAGAGAATGCATTATTTATCCATCACTCCCAGACTTCAAAGATTATATGCATCTTCTGCTACGGCCTGTCATATGCGATGACATAGTGCGAGAACAGCGGACGAAGGTACTTTGATACATCCATCCGACGGTGAAGCATGGAAACATTTCGATAAGACTTATCCCGCATTTGCTGCGGAAAGCCGTAATGTCAGACTTGGTTTATGTGCGGATGGATTTTCACCATTTTCACAGTTTGGTAGTAACATCCTGGCCAATTATCGTTACTCCATATAATTTACCTCCATGAATGTGTATGAATACACCATATATGTTTCTCACCACTGTCGTTTCCGGCCCTCATGATCCAACCCAAGGAATTGATGTTTATTTACAACCATTGATCGAAGAGTTGAAGAAACTGTGGAATGAAGGAGTCGAAACTTACGATGTATCAACGATTTTTTTTCCGGTTATTCGCTTCTTTGTTATGGGCGATTAATGATTTTCCTGCATACAGGATGCTTTCTGGTTGGAGTACGGCCAGTCGTCTAGCATGCCCTTATTGTATGGAAGAAATACGAGCATTTTCGTTACGATATAGGAAGAAAGTTTCGTGGTTTGATTGTCATCGGTGTTTTCTTCATCCCAATCATGCTTTTAGAAGAGATAAGAAAATTTTCATAGCTAACAGAGAAGAGAATCTGAAACCACCCAAGGTTTGGTCAGGCGAGGAAATATACAAAATTGTAAGAGACTATCCAAAGATACATGAAACCGGAGTCCAGACTAAAATCCCAGGAAAGTCAGACATTCATAATTGGTGCAAACAAAGTATATTTTGGGAGTTACCATATTGGAAAGATCTCTTACTCCGACATAATATTGACGTGATGCACAATGAAAAGAACGTGTTTGATAATCTGTTTAATACAATTTTGAATGTAAAGGGAAAAACCAAGGACGATTTGAATTCAAGGCTTGATATAGCAAACTATTATAAGCGCCCGGAACTTCATATGAAGCCTAATGACAATAAAAAACCGAAAGCATGCTATGAGCTGGACAATAAGCAAGTAAAACTTGTGCTAAAGTGGGTGGAAGAATTAAGATTTCCCGATGGGATTTCTTCCAATCTTCGTAGATGTGTTGACTTTAAAAATAGTAAACTGAGTGGGATGAAAAGTCATGATTGTCATATCATGATGGAATATTTACTACCCGTGGTTTTCAAAGAACTGTTACCCGTAAAAGTATGGAACGTTATAACAGAGTTATGTTTGTTTTATAAACAGCTTTGTTCGACAACATTAAAGGTGGATCGTATACGTAAACTTGAAGTAGAAATACCCATATTGCTATGCAAACTGAAGAAAATACTTCCGCCTGGTTTCTTTAACGTAATGGAGCATTTACCTATTCATCTTCCTTCCGAAGCACTTTTTCGAGGTCCTGTGCAATATGGATGGATGTATCCGTTTGAGAGGTAAATTAACATGTGCAATGTTCATGTCAAATTCAAATTCAAATTTGTATATCTAAATATGTAATAAATATCTTAATAGGTACTTGAATCATCTGAAGAAGAAGATTCGACAAAAAGCCCGAGTTGAGGGTTCGATATGCAAATCGTATCTTGAAGAAGAAGCCTCATTTTTTTCTCTCACTACTTTAAGGACGATGTGAACTTATCGTTTGTAACCGTTCCTCGAAATGAGGAAGTCGTTGAACAAAATTCTTCTCAAATAATGTTATCTGTTTTTAGACAACATGGTAGACCTGGTGGAAAATGTGTGGAAATATGGTTGGACGATAGAGACCACCATGTAGCACACATGTATGTTCTTTTAAATTGTGTCGAAGTCGCACCATTTGTCAGGTAATAATTAATTCACTTGTAATTTACTTGTATGTACATAATAATTATAACACATATTACATATATGTAGTATCTACGAATCACAGTATCCATCTGGCGATCTCAGTAAGGAATTTGCCAAATGGTTTTTGAACTATGTTTATGAGCCAAGAAACTGTGTCGTTGATGAAGGCTTACGACATCTTGCGATTGGACCGAAAAGAAATGTGAAGGCTTATCCAATATTTTTCGTCAATGGGTTTAAGTTCAACACGAAAGATTACGGGGCTGAAAAATTAACATATAACAGCGGGGTATTTATCAAAGGCAGTGATGATCCAGATGAGCATTTAAAAGATTTTTACGGCGTCTTAACACAGATTCTAAAGTTGACATATTATGTTGAACCTTTAGAAAAGGTTTTTTTATTTAAGTGATATTGGTTCAGTAACGTTCCTGATTCCGGAATCAACGTGCATAAAGAGTATAAACTTATTGAAATAAGGCATACATCACACTACTATAAGTACGATCCTTTTGTATTAGCCAAGCAAGCATTACAAGTTTATTTTGCTCCGTATCCATCTTTGAAAAGAGATAAAGCAGATTGGTCTGCTGTTTTCAAAGCGAAACCAAGGTTTACGTTTGATGGAAATAATATTCCAGATGAAGCAGCATATCAAGCCGATCTTGAACCAAATACAGAAATAATAACAACTGATGATATTGATGTAGGGCCTTTGAATGATGAATCGAACGTCTTATTTGATGCATTCGAAAGTACCGAAGAAATTGAGATAGAATACGAGACTGAGTCTGAATCAGAAAACGATGAAGACTGATCGTTATTGATATAATTGTTATGTGATAGTGATTGAAACATGCGATGTAATAGTAAATTTCTGTAATTGTTCTGTGATGATCATTTAGTTAATTTTTATCCATGTTTTGTACTAGTAAATTTTTATAATTGTTCTGTGAAAGTGATTTAAACATGCTATGTAGTAGTGAATTTCTATTATGGTTCTGTGATGATTATTTATATAATTTTTATCCACGTTTTGTACTAGTAAATTTTTATAATTTTTTCTGTGAAAGTGATTGATACTTGCTATGTAGTAGTGAATTTCTATAATTGTTCTGTGATGATATTGTTTTTCTATAGCAGATATGTCTGGTAGGAGACGAAGTCTGACAGGCGCGCCATCCCCATCTCCCGGTGCAGGTGGTAGTGGCACTGCACCGGACTTACGTCCGATGATAGAAATTGTTCCTAGAAGTGCTGGGCAAGGTTTCAAATCTCGGTCATCTTGGCCGAGATCTCGGTCGAGATCTCGTTTTCAAGCCTGGGCGATTCGAAACAGGCAATTTCGTTTGAATCTCGTCCGACCCAAATCTCGGGCGAGATTTCAGTATCTCGTCCGGTATCTCGGACGAGATTTAACAGCGAGATATCGGCCGAATTGTTGAATTTTTGAAAAAATCAACTCTTTTTCTGTATTGGGCTAGCTCATCCTTTACCTTCATTTAAGCCTTCTTAATTGTACTTTTCTTAACCCTTATTTCTTATATAAATCTCATCTAATCTTCGTCTCTTATTTTATGGCAGTGACGAGTGTAAGATGATGATAAAATCTACATCGATTATGGTAAGTATTTCACTTTATGATTTTCATTTAAGTTTATGATCCAGATTAATTTACATCCGATTTCATTTTTATTTTTTCAACACTTTCTTGAGTTTTTTTCCTAACCCTATTTTTTGTGGCTATAAATTTTGGGCTTCACTTATTTAACTTTATGTTTCAAATGGATTCCCAATTTGATTTCATTTAGTCTTTGCTGCTATAATTTTTTCCTCAAGGCTTATTTTTAAGCAATAAAAGAATTCTCTTTCGTCTATTAATTTCATTTGATGATTACATGTTCATTCGTACATCATTGTTTTGCTTTACTTATAATATTACTAAATGTTTGAAAAAAAATTGTACTATGTATGCTATTTTCTACGTTTGTTTGAAATATATATGTTATTAATTAGTTGATGAGATTTTGTTTGCTAATAATTAAATACTATAATCAGACATAGAATATCATAATTCTACTTATAGAATTTTGTATTTGAAGTTATAAAATTAATATTTCCCTTGCAGCACTATAAATCATAAAAGGTAGAAATGAGACATTATATTATGTAGGAATGTTAAGTGAATGATCAAACAAAGTAAAGGTGCATATGTTATGGTTTGTTTCTTATGTACTTTATCTCATATGATATTATATTGAACAGTAATCATGATAACTAGTTATTTGTTTATTTTACATGATACAAGTGATATTTTTCCATACTAAATTACTAATGATAAGCGTGTGATATATTCAAGGTAAGTGCATAGTGTTTTCCTTAAGGTGGTGACTAATATTGTAAATTTAGATGTATGAAAACTAATTTTCGACATGACATATACTCCGAGATAACTCCGAAATGAATTTTAGAAACTGAGATGTAAATCCGAGATGTACTCATCTCGTTCGAGATCTCACTCGATACGAGATAAGCTCTCTAAATTCTTCGAGACGAGATATGACCGATATTCGAGATTTAAAACCTTGGTGCTGGGTAAGTATCAATTTTATTTAAAGTATAAGTTTTAAAATCCACTAAACATGTATATCATAACTTTTGCAGTGGCTTTGAGGTGGAGCCATCAGATTATATTTTACAGGTTTCGAGGAAGACTTTTCAAAGCCGGATGGATGGTTGTTAGCCTCGCTGGGACGACATCCCCCCTCATGTCAAGAACGCAATACAGGCTGATTTACTTGTAAGTAGTAGTTTGAATTTCAGTTGTAAATTAATATAATCTATATAACTTAAAATAATTTTAATTTACAGGCTGCAGTCCGCGTTGACCCTAACGACTTGGACGTTTTTTTAAATCACCGAAACAAACGAATGAGGAAAAATTACAAGGATACATTGTCCACGGCTAAGAATTCAGGGAAAAAGCCGAACTGGATGAGTGAGGGTGTATGGAATGATTTTCTTCGGTTTTGGGACAGTCCGGCAGCAAAAGTAAGTAACATATGTTTGCTTTGTTATTTAAATCTAATATAAATCTCGCAAGATATATATGTGATAATTTATCTTAATTTGTAGGAGTTATCTGCGCGGAACAGGGCAAACAGGAATAAAAATCCTGCATTGCACCGTGGTGGCTCCAAATCCTTTCAGGAGCATAAGAGAGAGCTGGTAATTAAATTTATAAACTGTGTTTACATTTTATTAAAATATTTTATAATCAGATTAGCAATAATATATATATTTTCAGGCCGCGAGATACAACCGCGAG
Source organism: Allium cepa (assembly GCA_030765085.1). Lineage (NCBI taxonomy): Eukaryota > Viridiplantae > Streptophyta > Magnoliopsida > Asparagales > Amaryllidaceae > Allium > Allium cepa. Next base: position 89,741,017 of record CM060946.1, on the reverse strand, counting down.
CCTACTATGGCCGAGCTGTTCAAGGTGACGCATGCCGTGGAGAGGACTAACGAAGAGGGCAATGTTTTGTATGAGTGGATGACAAATCAGAATCCGTAATGGTAAATTAATTTATTGTTAATAACAATATTTTTTCTTGTTTTATTTTCAAAAACTTGAAATTCGGTTTTTATCGTGTAAAATAATTGTTTGTAATCGCAGGAGATGTACGAAGCTGAGCGGGCTCGGGTAGCACAGTCCACTGGTCAGGAAGAGCTTACGGTAGAGGAGGAGAACCATACTTGGGATGCTATTATTGACCCGCCTTCTCGGACCAGTCGACGGTATAGCTATAGAAATGTGGAGGTAAATTTTGACATGTACTAATATATAAATTTACTCATGCATATGAATAGTTAATAATTTTAATAATATTATATATATATATACACACACTAATATATAAATAATTATGAACTATTTTACAGGCGATGAGAATGCAGAGTGCATACAGGAGGTCGCAACAAGAAGCAGAGATTGCTCAGTTGAAGGAGACAGTGGATGAAATAAATGATTGGAGGAAGAGTTTTTTCGAGCAACAACTGGATGAGCGGATTACAGCTTATTTGCAACAACATGGGAGGATGTATAGATAGGACGGCAGCGATGGTGAGGAGTAGGTATGTTTGTTTGCTCGTGTTATAGTTTGGTATATACACATTTTGGTTGGTTTGGTGTATATATATTTCAGGATATTATGTACATATTTTGATGACTTCTACTTGATGGATTTGGTTGGATATTATGTATATATATTTGGGATATTATGTAGATATTTCGGTTTACGATGTACATATTCTGGTTAATGGATTTGGTTGGATTTTATATTGTTTGAATGTATAGTGATGTTATATGATGGATATATGATGGTTATAGTTGATGAATATAGTGTATAGCGCTTGTGATGATGATATTTAATAGTTATTGTTTGAAGTGTATATGGGCTGTGCAGGTGCACAGAATTTTACCCAGGTTAGCGACGGCTAGCGACGACTATTTGATACAGATTAGCGACGGCTAGCGACGGCCATTTGGTTCAGATTAGCGACGGCTAGCGACGACATTTAGACGTTGGAAAATTTCCACGTGGCACATTTGCAGTCGCGAGCCATTGCCATTTGTGTGACGGAGCCGTCGCTATACTATTGGGCGACGACAAATATAGCGACAGCTTTTAGCGTCGGCTAGCGACGGCCGGCGACGGCTAAAAGCCGTCGCTATCTGGTGCCGTTCTTGTAGTGTTAACATGAAGAATTCTAGCTGGAACATGTTCGATTAACTAAAGCAAAACAAACCAGTAAACCTAGAAACATATTCTTACCACATCATATGAACATGTAGTTCCAAAACCAACCAAAAATCATTTTGCAGCAACCTTTTTTGGGGACTTCGCTGCCTTCTTTGGTGATTTTGGTGTTTCGGACTTCTTAGAAGCAGTCTTCTTTGGCAAAAGCACATGGTTAATGTTGGGTAACACACCATCATGTGCTATGGTCACTCCAGCTAGCAATTTTCTCAACTCCTCCTCATTTCTTATTGCAAGAAGAACGCGTCTCGGAATAATACGATTCTTCTTATTGTCCTTTGCTCCGTTACCAACTAGCTCAAAAATCCATTAACTATCATAATTAAACCTTAGTTGACACAACAGACGTTTAACCGAACTTGAAGAAATTAGGAATTGCACTAAAACAATAACAAACCTCTACTGCAAGGTATTCCATGACGGCGGCGAGATAAATAAGGGCGTCGGTGCCAACACTCTGAGCATAGCGACCCTTCTTATAGAATCGGCCGATACAAACTGATGGGAAATTGAAGTCCAGCCTTGAGAGATCGGTTGACGCCCTTCTTTTTGGATCCGCTTGGTCCTTTTCTACCTTCGACACCCTACTTTGCTTTTCCATCAGAATTGAAAAATTTATGAAACCGATCATAAACCAAAAGTTAAGGTAGGGTTAGGATGAGATAATAGGAGAAAGATTAGAAGGTGGTCTTTCGTAAGAATGAAGGAAAAAGCAAAAGGAACAAAGGAAAAAGGTTGAGTGTGATTGTTCATTTTAAAATTTATGATTGCCATTAAAATGTAACTCGATAATCATAATATACTATATATAATATAAATTTGAAGTCTGTTCGGTTGTCAAAATTCAAATGGGTTTGTGTGCTCTTGAATTTCAATTCACTAATCATAATATAATATAGAAGATTTAATTCATGGTACTAGGTCGTATTTGCATTGAAGATGCCGTTATCATTAGTTTGATTTTGGGGTTCAACCCATATTTTCCGTGTCAAATATTCTCCTAATTATTCCCAATCACTGCACCTCAGCGCTTCCACAACGATTTCCCAATCCAGGCACTACTGCCGTACTACCTTATTTCAAAATCCCTAAAACAGCCGCAGTTCCTTTTATTTTCGCGCTCAGCAGTTTCGCGACGAAAAGCACCCTATTTTTCTTGGTAATGTCCTCTTTAATTCTCCCTCAATTCCTCTTTCATTATTTTCGTTTTCCCTTTCGCTTTGTTCCTTCTTTTTCCGCATATTATACCTGCATTTTCTGAATTTCGTCGTATGAATACTAGGGCTGGGATTCAGGATACATTTTTTGATCTTTTAGTGCAATTTGAGCTGAGTAGCTTGAATATTTGTTTGTGAAACGTGGTTTACTTGTCGTAATATTTACAATCTCTTCAATTTGAAATGATTTTGTTACCTCCTGCTTATTCCTCTGTGTGTGCGCTGCGCGTGTGTTTTACAAAATATGATCCGCTTTCACCTATTCTTGTCACTGGTTCATATGATGCTTCAGTGGTATTCCTTATATATGTCGGTCGGTATTAAGGACAAATAATCTTATTTATTTTGCCTATTTTATTTGGGGGTAATTCTTACTAGTATAACCGCACAATGGTGGAGAAATTGACCGTTCGAAATATACATTTTTTTTAATATTACTTAAGCATTAAGTGATAACATGTCGGAAAAGAATAAATTGAGATTTGAATATGAAAATATGAATTTCAAATTTAAATATTACTCAACGCATTCAAAATTGTCGATTTGAAATTGAAATTTTAGAATTTGAAAATCATAGTAGATTTGAATTTGGAATCTTTGATGCGCGAAATAAAATGAGGAAGTTTAGGGAAACCGCGATGAGACAAGATCCACATTTTTAGGAAAACCGCGATGAGACAAGATCCACGTTTTTTTTTATTCAGAAAAATTGATTTTGGCCAGTGACAGTAAGCAAACCTTCCCAACGGTCGGTTTGATTATACTCACATTTTTGCTGAGTTGGTCAACCCAACATACACAACCCAACCCCACACCCCAAACACCCCACCACAAAACCCACACCAATTTTGAAAAAGAAAAAAAAAACACCCCACATCTCGCCGAGTCGTCCCCCTACAAAAAATCCAAAAATATCCTTCTGCGCAGTTGCTGTACATGGTGCCTTCACGACACCATGTACTTGCCCTGCGTGGTGCGTGTGATGCCCTAAAGACATCACGCAGTTGTCCTGCGTGGTACCACATAGTTGCTCTGCGTGGTGGATAACAATTTGAAAAAATAAAATAAAACATAAATTTAGACAAAAGTAATTAAAGAGGTATTTTTGTTCTTAAATTTTTTGTAAAAACAGGGGGGCAATGTCAGCAAATTAGTGGGTCTAAATAGAATTACTCTTTGTTTGGTTGAAATATTCAGAAGACTAATTTTTCCAGTAATTATTCATAATTCGCATTTTGGTTTCCATGCAGAGTGAAGTTCAGTAGCTTGCACATCGACCATTACAGCTATATTGTAGCCATGGATCCTAATCCAAAATTGAATCCTAGAAGACGTGCAGTAATAATAGCTGAAACAAATCTAAATACTGAAGAAGGACACATTGGTGATAAAAATTTAATGGAAATATCAAATGCTAAAGATATAATCCATACAGTAAGGGAAGCGTCAATTATCGAAAAACCAAAGGTTTCTTCACATGGAAAGAAAACTGTAGTTACTCCTTCCTCTATTTCTCCTCGGCGCGGAAAAACTATAAACAGGCAAGAGAGACCCAGATGGCATACTGTTCTTAGCGTCGCTACAAAGAATTGTTTATTCCTTGCATCTCTTTTATGGCTTGGTCAGTTTATTTGGCAATGGACAGAAAAAATCCAAGATCCTGCAGCATTGGTAGCTTTAGAGTATGAGGGTCGTGTTTCCGAAGTCGAGACTTCTTTGAAGAGAATGGCACAGATGATTAAGGTGCAATTAGAAGTATTGGATAAAAAAATTGAAAATGAGGCTGGAAATGTAAAAAGTAGGTTTAGGAAACAAAATGAAGATAAGTGGGAATTGTTACATAAACAATTGAAAGATTTAGATAATAAAGCTGATGGTTTGGAGAAGTCGGTAAATGAATTGAAGGATACAGATTTTATTTCAAAGGAAGAACTTGAAAAATTATGGGATGATTTGAAGGGCGGTGTAAGGTTGGATGATAAGTATCAGCAATTCAGTTGGGATGGCATTAGAACTTACGCTAGCAACATTGTTGAAACTGAGATAGATAAGCATGTAAGTGATGGTATTGGGCTAGTTGACTATGCTTTAGGAGCTGGTGGGGCTATAGTAACAGAGCATTCACAACCATACGGGCACTTTTATGCTCGTATATTTGGGCATAGAGTTGATCCTAATGCACATAAAATTCTTGAACCCAGTTTTGGAGAACCCGGGCAATGTTTTGCATTGAATGGGAGCTCAGGATATGTGCAGGTCAAGCTTAAGGCTACTATAATTCCGGTGGCTATTATCCTTGAACATGTCCACAAGGTAATGTTTTGCACTTGTTATATATAAGTTTATTGTTCTTCCTTTCCCATTGAATGGTTCCTGGTTTGTTTATTGAGGACCAAGTTCGTGTGCTCTGTCTATATTTGCAGAACAGTAGTTCATGATAGTTTTATTTAGTCAATGGTTAGCTGATTCATGTATTCACGATTCTCCGTATCTTGTAATATTTGTCTAATATAGTTCATGCTTCGAGGTCAATCATTTAAGAATCATAATTCAGCTCGTGTTCTGCATGTAATTACGATTTTCAACGTTGGTCTGCCCAATCTCATGGCAGCTGAAAGTAGGACCATATTCCCTTGATAACTAGTATAGCTGAACCACATTTTATATGACATTTCTGCTTACATGTTTTCCCCTCATAAAACAGTTTATTATATAATCATAGACACCAACAATTTTCAAGTACGAAGCAGGGTCTAAATTTCATCACTTGTGTGCTATAATATTCCACCCCCAATAATTAATGTCGGTGTCAGTGTTGACTGACATGCCATATTTGGAAACATCAGTATGATATCAAAATAATATTGGCATATTTCTTAGCTAGCTATAGATGTAATGATAGAAACTAAAGATGTAAACATTTTCCTAGCAGTTCAAACGGTTTATTTGTTTGATAGCAATTCAATTTTTTTTTTTAAAAAGACAAAAGAAGAAAGAAGAAAGTAGAAGAAGCATACATACATAAAAAAAACCCTTCTTATTTTGCAGAAAAGGATTCAGATCGATGTGATTTTTTTTATATGTTCTATATGTTAGCGAGATCGTTTATGCAAAACTTTGAATTATGTTGTTTCAAAACCTTAAGGCAACATGAACCGTCGGTTTGAATAGCTTATTTGAGTGTGTTAATTATTTTGAAATGATTCAAGATTTTGCATAAATGATCTTGATAACATATAGAACATATCTACGAAAAATCACATTGGTCCGAATCTTTTTTGCACATAAAAATGGAAAGGATGGAAAGGAAATAAATAAGATGGGGCACCTTGATCCTTCTCCATACGCGCACGCGACTATGATATTTGACTATTTTCACTGCTGGTATATTACAAATATATCATTCGTTGATAACCTGAAAAAATAAAAATCTTTTGAAGTTATATATGCAATATGTTACCGATAGTCGATATGAACTACATATATTCCACTTTCCTATTGCACTAAACTGAGAGCAAGACATGCCTAACTTTCAGATTTCAGAACAAATAAATATGAAAATGCATCAGGCATATTCACACGCTTGCATATTCACACACTTTCATATGTAGATACTTTTAAATTGTTTATGTATAGGGAATTTGAATCATGTTTGAATATTCCTTGCGTAAGTTTACTCTAGCTAAGAGAAACATTTACATAAGTCCAATAATGATTGCCTGGAAAATTCGGTTACTTACTAAGCTTGCGCTTGAGCTGTCTGGATGTGTATTGTACCGGTTGTCATAAGCAGTATTTTGGTACTTGTCTCCTTGCAAGCACGCAATCAACCTATCCAGTCCCGCTTCTATCCTACTTTTATCCCTCACTTCCAATCTCACTTCCAGTTACTTTTTCTATTATTTATCCGCAAACACTTTATTCTTCACCCCTAGGATCGTGATCATGTGTCATTCTAAATGCGTCAATTAACTCGTAAACTGAAGTCTTTTCTTCGTGCCAATAGTATTTTTTTTATTCTAATCCATTAAACGTGCTATATGCAACTTCAAATTTGTTAATAGGACATCATTTTAGTTATTGCATATGTAAATTTTGATGACACCGATAACATTCACAAGCACTTTGTCTGATGCGATGCTTACGTCCGACGCGTGCTGGCATTGAACAATATGTTAGTTGTCATTTCCACGGTAATATGTTGATTTTCATCAGTCCTTATCATGGCGTTCACGGCTGTTGTAAGTTACTTCACTTTGACTTAAAATGTAACTTCATTTTTTTAAACTTCATTTTCTAACTAAAATTATTCCCTTTATCTTTCTTCCTCTTCTTCAAATCTTCAACATCAGATTATTTAAAAGAAATCTCTTCATATTTCGCCAACAAATCACCAGTTTCAATCAACAGACCTGTTCCTATCAGATGAATATTGCCATGGTTGAATTTTCACATGATTATTCATCGATAAAAGACGGTAAAGTAATGAAGTACTACAGGGGGTAATGGTCAAGAATAAGCTTGGGAAATCATGTTGAATGGGTCAAAAGAATACACAAAGAAATGAAGCAAAATAGCTCGAAAAAAGCTGAAAAGAAATGGTTTGGCCGGGGAGGCTGAACCTCAAAAGAGGTACGACCCAATAACCCACTTAAAGCTGAATCTCTTTTGAGATTCGGTCTCATGCATGGTTCGGCTACACAGGCCTCTTCGCCTTGCCTTCTATGCCACTACACCCCACTCTTTTGTTAGACCTAACCTCTTTGTCAAACCTTCATTCTGCAGTCCACATTCAGTCAATATTGATATGTTCTTCCTCTAGGAAACGTGGACTTGGATATTTTGGATTTGCGACAAATTCGGGAGTAATTTCAAGGTATTTGAGCAAAACTTTGAGTTTCAAGGATCTGAACTCAGGGAGATGCTACACTATAAGTACATATATACATCACCTAGGAGAGCATTTTGGCTACGATGTGAAGTTCTATCGCAATCCAAACTCTATATTTCTTATTACAATTTCGGATTTGAATATTGTAATCAACAAATTAATGAGAGAATTGTAATAAAAACACCAAAGTAAACATAGACCTCATTTATGATTAATCACTTTGTTAATTCTCTTTACTTTCTCCAATTCTCTGTATTATGCTTTTTATTGTTGTTTGTTCATTGTTATACTTCTTGATGCCAATAAACGATTACCAACACATTTAGAGTTCTTAATTCCACACAAATTAAGTCTAAGATCATGTCCAGATCTTAGGCTTTTTGTAAGATCTTTTTTTGGGGATGTTTGCAAATTTTAAACAAACATTTTTGATATTTCACCGAGAACTTGATCTTTAATCTCTGTTCCTTTGGATTTCTCAATCCATTCAGATGTAAAACTGCAGCTTAGAAAACAAAATACAAAGCAAAATTGAGTTGTAGATGAATCCATTCATGGAGGTTGTCAGGAAGGAACCTCAAATCCAACTCAACCTCCGAATATGCCAACAAGGAAAGAGATTAACTCATGTTTGCTAATCTACAAGACACTATTGCTACTAAGTAGCAATGATGATGGAAACGGTGCTTCAGTGCATTTAATAACAAGGACTAGCCCTTAATGCTCAAGTTAAGCTCCTAGGGTTGAAGGTCCTGCTCCGTTGGGCAATACCATGCTTCGTTGGATCGTGGTAGAGATCGATTCCATGGATAAAATCGCGATGATAAAGAAATTTACCTAGTTATTCAATGAAAGATAACTCCAGATCAAGTCAGAGAAACGAGTTAAAACAAATCATAATGAGTTGAAAGAGATGATCGAGGTGGAAGAACCCAGGTTGGCCCAATTACCCCACATCATTGAAACCAAACATTATGCCCATAATTAGGCAAAACCTTATGCCTTAGGTAAGGTTAAACCTCACTACCTAAGTGTGGTCAAACCGCTTCTTATAGGGTATGTTAGACAACATCGTAGACACCACCGAAGACAAATCATCAAATTGTGTGCTAATTGTCGTAATAGAGATTCTCAGGGGAACTCCCCCGAGGTTGAAAGGCGTATGTGCCAAACCATCGACCGTTCGCCTTCAGGCATTGACTACAGTGGTCGCTCGCACGATCGAAAGCACTGCAAGATGCTTGCGGTTATCGAACTCATCGAAGAAGCGCTCGACGTTCTAATGAGCACATTGCAAAATGATTAGCTAGGTCCTTAGTAATGCAGATTGGATTTTGGAATCAGAGAAGGATATTAGAAGCCCGTTCACTCCAAATATCATAAATTCCAAGAACTCACTAGAGTTCAATCTACCCACCATGGAACCATACACGCTCAAAGTACCGATTCCATGGTGCATTTGACATGCTACACCTAACACATGAGTGTTGTTGGAGCCAGCGAGGAAGTGATGTGTTGATGCTTCTCCAACTACTTAACCAACTTGGCTAGTATGTCCTTCATATTCGATTGTGGATCTTCATGGTCCATATTAGAGAAGTACAAAAGTAAGTTTCTAGTTCACATGATTTAGCTTAAGTATGTTATATCGTTGATCGACATTAAGCAGAGATGAAGAATCTCTATGTAGCTACCTGACTAGGTTCAACACTGTTATCCCGCCTTTTGGCAAAGCCGAGATACCCAAAAATTAACTGAAAACCAATGATTCCTAGTCATAAATGTCGATTATGCATCGCAGGTTCATTATGGATATCAATGAATTTTGTCCAAGTTTGGATCGGGCTACAATTGGCAAGAAATGGTAAGCAAAGCTACAAAAGCCAACGTTTTAAATTTCAGGTTAATCGGAGTTCATATGAATGAGATATGATCGATGCAAGTTAGAAAAAAGGACACACTGTTCGTATCCATAGAGGGAGGTTGAATTTCAAATCGATCAAGTTCGACTCGATCAACAACATGATAACGATCTGTTCGAATCGATTGGGTTCGAGTCAAACCTTGGCCGTACTATTCGAATCCATCGGGTTCGTGTCGATCAGTGTGGAGCTATTCGTATCCATCATGCTTCGAATCGATCTTGTCTGGTGAGTAGTTCGAACCCATCGACTCTACAGACCTCTGTCGTATCCACCAGGTAAGGTTTCATTCGTATCCAACTATCGACCTTGTTATCCGTACCCCACTTCGTATCCATCGGCTTACACCATCCTCGTATCGATCCTTCACGCATCATCCAAGGCCGCTTCGGATCGATCAGCATGTATAAGATCGGTGCGAAACGCGCTACAGGCATCAATATGAAACGTTGGACATGGGCCGAAATTGCGAATAGGGGTTGAGGTAGATGAATGCGTATGAAAAGGCGTGGATGGATCTGGGTGGAGTTCAAATACTAACGACTCGGTCGACTCGGCAAAAAAGGTGGAGCGATCCAAGAATCTCGCACCACGTCACATCACACACACGTGCCTCAATCGAGTCGAACGGGATGGATACGAAACATGGATTCGAACGTGACACTGCTCACGAAAACACAATCTTGCATCGATCATATCTCCTAAACCACAGGTCCAAATGCTATAAAATTTTCACATGAGCTTACGTACAAGCTAAAGAACATTCTTGTCAAGTTTCAGCTCGATTGGATCATTTTTTGATCGATACGAAATTGGTTCGTATCGATCATGAATCGAGTCGAAACTTTCCGGGATCGGTCGCGTGGGCCCACTCACATGCCAGAAGAAGTCTCACGAAGTTTGAGCGTGATATCAGCCTCCTACACCTATAAATAGCCCTCTGGAGCCTACAGAAAGGGGATCTTTTTGGCTATTCAACGTTCAGACTCTGCCGGATTCAATTCTACATCTCACTATTGCTGTTATATTCGAATTCCTTCATTGTAACTGCGGTAATCATCTGTAATCAACGAAGAACATCAATAAAAGACAAACCTTTGAAGTGGACGTAGGCCGGAGATAGCCGAACCACTATAAATCTTGCGTTTCTGTTCGTTATTTCTGGATTATTGTTTGCTACTTGCTTAGATCTATGACTTGCGCTTGAAATTGTTAGT